>CM053272.1:49985505-51249665 GCA_028583415.1 Protea cynaroides
AAAGCAACATGTTGCAATCTTTCTCGGAAGCACAAAATCAAATCAAGTATCTAATTATGCTTTCCATCTCTCTGTTGAGAAAACATCTTTTAGGCCATATACCTACACCTGGAACATAATTTGTTTCACATGGAAAAAATAAAATAAAAAATCAACTAGAACAAAACTTACATTTGCTTTTCTGTAAATTTGTTATTTTAGGTAAGGACCAGAGGAGGACTCGCATAGCAAATGCATATTTCTCGTTGTTCATGGCTGTTGGTAACGTCCTCGGTTTTGCGACTGGTTCCTACAGTGGCTGGTACACCATTTTTCCCTTCACAGTCACCTCTTCGTGCAGTGTTAACTGTGCCAATCTTAAATCTGCCTTTCTTATTGCCGTTATTTTTATTGCCTTCACTACATATATGAGCTTCTCAGCAGCCCAGGAACAGGCTCTAAGTTCTAGCAATAGATTTGCACACACTGCTGATGGAAGGCCAAATGAGTCCCAGCATGTCGAAGAAGCTTTTCTTTGGGAATTGTTTGGAACTTTTAAGTACCTTACAGGGCCGATTCGGATAATCCTGATTGTTACTGCCCTCACATGGATAGGTTGGTTTCCATTTAATCTCTTTGATACTGATTGGATGGGAAGAGAGATTTACAGAGGGAAGCCAGGTGAAGGAAATAATTATAATATTGGAGTTAGAATGGGTTCGTTTGGCCTTATGTTGAATTCTGTTGTTCTGGGATTGACTTCTGTTGTCATGGAGAAACTCTGCAAGAAGTTGGGGTCTGGACTTGTCTGGGGGATTTCAAACATTCTCATGTCCATATGTTTCATAACAATGATCATTATTTCTTTTTTGGCGGATAATATGGACTTCAGAGATGATCTTCCACCTGATGGCATTGTAATTGCTGCACTTGTTGTTTTTACAGTTCTTGGAGCTCCATTAGCAGTAAGTTGCCCTATTTTCTTTCACATAAGGTCAATTTTCTATTTCCCATGAGAAAAAAAGTTATGCCTTCTTCCATTAAATCTGCATAGCTAACCTCCACTGTGGCACATTTATGCTGCAGTTCAGCAGTTATTGGTGTACTTCTACATGCAGAGGATCTTACCTAATATTTTATTTTGGTCTTTGAGATGTTCTTCGCCTAAAACTTAGTCCATCTAGTGCTCTCAGAGCTTGGTATATAGCATTCTATTGGATGCTCAAGGAAAACATATTAATGGTAAAAAATAAGTCCATGCATTTTTTGGATATGTAAATAACATGGTCTAAAATAATTCCATGAATTTTATGGCTGTGTAAATTTAATCAAAATTTCTTTTTCTCAATCCAAGGGATTTCTTTGTTGGGATGAATACAACATCCGTACCAAATAGTGGGATCTGAAGCATTGAACTTATCAGAAAGGAGACATCGAAGAGGCATTGGATATGCTTCGATTGTGAGCCGATATATGTGATAGTACCGCCAGCGGTACTATGCCAGTGGTACTATCGTTGGCTATTATGGCATTGATATGCATAGACATGCTTATGATATATGTAAAACTAGAGTGTTTAAGCATTTTACGTCATAAATAACCAATAAATAATGATGTCCAATCACTGCCAGGCTCTTTTGTGACATCTATGTAATTCAAATCTTCATTGGCAAGTGCAATATCAAACCTAGTAATAAGTAATGAGAAGCAATTTGGAGAGTTCCTTTTCTATCTGTCTTTTCTCACTCCCTAAATAGAGGAGTTCCTATTGTATTTTCTCTCTTCCTTTTGTTAATATTTTCCATATCCACCCAAAAAAAAAAAAAAAAAGGAAAAAAAAAACATTTAAGCAAGAAGATTTGTAAAAGAAAAATTTATCTGATTCAAATTTTCATTTGCACTTGCAAATTTTTACTTGTTTAATCACTCCTCCTAGGTCGTTTTTTGAGTGTAGATAAGATAAAGATCCACTTAGGTTTTGGCCAAAAAATTAGAGTAGGAAGAACTTTTCTTTTAAAAACTGGGATATTTTGGTTTTGACAGCTGTGTAGTGAATGTATAGGTTCTGTATCAGTGTATCGGTTCGTTTCAGTTCTGTTCATAAATATTTTTGTGTATAGGTTCTGTATCGTATCAACATGGTCAATTTTTTTTTATATGTATTGGATCGTATCAGTTTTATCGTACTGAGACTTGACACCATGACCGGGTTTCTATGTGCAAAAGAGAGAGATGAGGTGGATGTTAGATATGCAGACCTATTGAGCTTATACCCTTCTGTTCCCTGGCCATGTCTGATATATTTCTTCGACCACTTCTTTTGTGGTCTTCTAAATGTGTTCTTGCAGGTTACGTACTCTGTTCCTTATGCGATGATTGCCACACGTATTGAGGCTTTGGGACTTGGCCAAGGTCTTTATTTCTTGTACTTATTTAATTTTTAATATCTTTATGAAGTGATGTTGCAAAACTGTTTTGTCATTATTGGGAGTTGGGATATTGCAGGCTTAGCAATGGGTGTTCTGAATTTAGCAATTGTGATCCCACAGGTAACTTGTTTTTCTTTTTGTTCACAAAGCATTGCCTTTTTACATACTGTTCAGGGCATTTTTGGCTACATGACATCAACTTCTTTCTGTAAAAGTAATCTGGCTAGCTGTTACTGATACTTGATAAATTACCATCATTTTTCTTTTAGCGGCATTTGATTTGTTTTAACCTTTATGGCCATATCAGAATTTAATAATAGGAAGGAACTACGTTCATTGTCATGCCACACCTTTGTCATGCATACTGTAAGATTGGTGTGAACCACGCTATTAGTTCCACTGAGATGCAGATACGACACAACATTGGGCTTATTTTAATGGATATATATATATATATATATAGATATATATATTTGTTGGGCCTTTGATCCCATGGGTTTTCATTATAATAGGCTACTGTAATGGGCTTAAACTATGGGTAGAAGCTAGGAGTACGGGATTAGTGTATTAGTATCCTAAGTCTAGTTAGACAAGTCTTTATCTAGTTGGATAAGACTTCTAATGCTTTAAGTTTTGTTTATTGGTTTTAAGTGTTTTAAGTTGTTTTACGTTACTTTCCTTTATTTTAGGTTGAATTCTAATAGAGATAAATTACCTCCAAGGTAAGTTATTGTCTAGATGAGTTCTAGGACTAGTTCGCTTTCTGTTTTGAGTCTTCTATATATGTTTGTGAGGGGCTACATGCCTGAGCTCAAAAGTATGAATTAAAGTTTTGCTTGTCGCCTTTATTTCTCTGTGAGACTCATAATGGAGATGTGGGATTCAGCTATGCTAGTGGGAGACTAGAAGGGTTGATGGGATGTCAACAAGTTCCTAGGTGCAATGCTTGAGGTCCATATCTTTACCATAGTTCGAAATCTCGGTTCTTGAGGGTGTCTCGACCCTTGAGAAAACCGAGATTATCGAGATCTCGGCGAGAACTTGCCGAAACTCCCAGAGGGTAAAAATGGGAGTTTCGACAGGTTTTTTTTATGGTTGAAGCCATTTTTTGCTGTTTTAAGTCTATTTTAGAGCCATTTTAAGGCTATATATTGCAAGAAAATACTTATTCATCATATATAAACACATTTGAAGCATAAAAAGTAATCACATTATCGAAAAATCACATTCATAAATCATAAATCTCACAAAATAACATAATTTACAAGTACTCATTATATGAAAAACTTAAATACTCAAAATGAAATAATACATTCCCATTAGTCCATCCCAATGTCTAATCATATGTAGAGTGGCGTGCAGGTTCCATCTAATCAGATTGACTTTGTTGAAGAAAATATATTTCGGTTTGATAAACAAAATCCTGCTACGACATCCTTCGGCTATAGAAGGTCTGGTAGTCTTCCACATATTTCTCATACACATGATCCGGGAAGTTTCTAAAGATACCCAACCTTGGATACAATTCACTATAATGTGAAGTAAAGTGAGCATATATTGGCTGGTGTGGGGGCGTGGTTCTTTGCAAATTTGGGATTGAAAAGAGACTGTCCACAAAGTTTGAGTCAGTCTGTGATGTAGCATTACTAGTATCAGCGGAATAATCATATGCACTTCCCATCATGCGGTCATCATCACCGGAATAAGAATCGTACGCCGAAGTGGTGCCAAATCCATGAGCACTCCACTGCCCCTACTCCTGTCCACTGCTACCCTCAATGCTCAGTCCTCCAAAACTTGTAGACATGCTATCAATTTCAACATCAGGCATAATATCAGGATCATGAACGATGTCAAAGAAACGATCTTCTTTTTCTTCCACTGATTGCAAAGGGCGTTCCCTTTGACGAGACCTACGTGTATACCCAGTCATAGGCTGTGATGAAGATGCGTGTCCACCATGATCTGGATCCTGTGTAGCGTGTGTATACTGACTCTCACCGGTCCATCTAATAATGGGTACAGTCGGTCTAGGATCACCACCACCACTCTCATCACTACCACCACCCTCATCACCACTACTATCAGAAGTTGACTAGCCACTTTGTTCCATTGTATCATCATTGCCTTCTGAGTCACTACCAGTACCAGCTGGGGGGTCAAACGGTCTACGCGACTGCGTGTTCACGACCCTCATCCGAGGACATAAACCGTTCGAGATTAGAACCCATCAGAGTAGACACAGTGGGGTCGGGCATCCCACTAGGCTCATCCATCACTGGAACTGCTCTGTCTCTCACCCATTCTACATAGGGATCCTCTTCATCTGAAGATAGTTGGAAGACGTCAGCTAACTCGATCAGCTCTTGTTCATTTCTTTGTTCAAATTTCAAGCATTGTACCCTCAGTCTCATGTTCTAATGGGCGTAGACCAAGTCATTTAGCCTTTGAGAGCCCAGTTTATTCCGCCTCTTTGAATGGATAAGGGAGAAAGTACTCCAATTTCGCTCACACCTAGATGCGGAACATGTCTGAGATAAGACTTTGATTGCAATTCTCCTTAACTCAGCTGCATGCTCGCCATACAACAACCACCACTCAGCTGCACAAGATGAATAACACATTTTAATACACATTAAATAAGATATTTTACTTGAAAATTTCAATTTCCATAATTCCATACCAGGATCAGTCTTATCTCGTCCAACCACTGCAGCGGGAGTTCCAAAACTCCCAAGAGCATCTCTGAACGTTTTCATCTACACCCATTCCAAAATTTATAACCATTAGCCATTGTAATGTGTGGATATTCAAATAATTCAGCACTTAAACCATAAAACTCATCTCCAGATTGACCAGTGCTTGTACAGTATAATCTGGCACCAATTTTGCCATAACATCTTTTACCGCACCGATAAGGTCAGAATTGAGCCCAAGCACATGTGAATATTGGTACTTGGGGTTCAAATAGTATGCTGCAAAATATGAGTCGCCAGATTAAAATAGAGTACCAACTATTAAGTGGAACTAAATTAAAGACATTATTAAATATATTCACCAGCCTTATGCAATGGGTGCATCAGCTGACTCCCCCATTGATCTTTGATAATCTTTACAAAATGTTTGTTTCCACGTGGAAGCACAGTTTTTATACGGTCTTTCAACATATCCATGACAGCATATAAATGTGGCATGGTGGGCTGGAATGCTGTATCCACTAATCTCAGCATCTTCACCACTGGTTCCAGAATTTTGACTACATCCTTCAGTGTTCTCCAAAATTCCTCTAAAGCTATAGTAGTCTGTGCTTGAACCTCAGCAGGAGAGCTGGACTCCCTCCACCCAAACCAGTCCTCAGAAGCAAACATCGATCTGAGGCCTACCATCTTTGCCTGAAAGCTCTTTAGTGCTATGTAGTTGGTAGCAAATCTAGTAATGCCGGGTCTTACCAAGTCCCCTCCACATTTCTCCCTCAGCAAGTTCAAAGAATAGCATGGTTGTATACAAATGTTGTCACCTGGCGTGTTTGTTCAACCACTTGCTTTACTTTTTGGATCTTACCCATGTCAATATCAAGTCAATGCAATGGGCGGCACATGGAATCCAAAAAAGGTTATAGTTATTCATCATCATCTCTCCTGCCTTTTTGTATTTGCTGCCATTGTCTGTCACAATTTGCACCACATTTGTAGCACCAACTTCATCCACCACTGTTTGTAGCAATCCATAGATGTAGTTAGCATCTTTTGTGTATGCAAATGCATCCACAGACTTCAAGAATGATGTCTTCCTATCACTGTAGACCATGACGTTAATGATGGATTTTCTAGTGGGACCAGTCCAACCATCACACATTATAGTGACCCCATATGCACCCCAATTATTCTTTAACCCTTCTATCCATACTTCTAACTCTTTTTTAATTCTTGGGAGATAGACATTCATCACTTCATATGGAGTGGGGGCTTTAACACCAGGACCAGCCTGAGCAACTGCATCAAAGAAAGGCTGATAGTATAGGCCACTACTGGCATTTGCTGGGATACTATTATTAGATAGACCACCTGGCAAAGGCATCCCCAATAAAATTCTTTTGTACCCTTCCAGTTCCACATACTCTTCAATCTCTTCTGTTTGGCGTCAGCCTTTCTAAAAACTGATGGATCCTATTGTAGAATCTCTACATAATCCTCATCCCTTGCAGTAGGTGGTGGTGCCTGGGGTTGTGCTCTAGTACTTTTTGATCTTCTAAACATAGAAGCCAACCCTCCCTTACTCTGTGTTTGTGGTTCTTCGGGCTGTTGAAATGATCTACTACCACCTGCCCCTAAGGCTCTTTGCCTCAACCTTTCCATTTCCTTCTCATGACTGACTTTACTAGCCATTGTTGCCCGTCTCAGATCTCTGGCTTCTTCCTCAGTCAAACCCCTGGTATCTAGACCATCATCATCTGAACTATCATCATCCAAACCACGCACTGTACCTCGGATTGCTTCCTCAAATTGTTGTTTATTTTTTTTTTTCTCTGCCCTTCTCTGCTGGCCTCCCTTCATCTGTGCAGCTATGGCCCTGGTAATCTCCACATGAACTATAGCACACTTTGCCACGTCTGTAGAAGTCCCACTCAAGTGTTGCTTAAGTCTAGTAATCCCACCAGACATAAGCTTCTTCCCACAGAATTTGCATTGGGTCTTCTTTCTATCACCGTCAATGGTGGTACAATACTGCCAAGCCATGTCAGTACGACCAGCATCACTACCTCCCTCACGAGAACCTGAAGCAGCCATAATATTTTGAACGAGACATTGTTGCATAAGATAATAAATAGAGAAATTTAAATCAATAGATTTACATTAATAAAACTTAAAATTAAAGAACATAACAGCATCAAATATGCGAATACAACTCAAAACACATTGAAATTACTTTTCAAAATTTTAAAACTATGTTACAAGAAAACAAAATATTTTTCCTAATTTTTCATAATTATTTAGATATTATTAATAATTTTGGATATTAAATAAAAATAATTTATTTTTCGAAAAATATAATCCGACAACATGAAACCGTAGATTGGTCAATGATGTTCAACATATATTATTTTGAACATCAATAGATAAGTATTAATATTTTTTTTATTAATTTTTTATTGCTGGAAAATAGAATTTATTAATAAAAAATTCATAAAAATAAAAATATGTACAGAAAAAAAAACTGAAACCGTAACCACATAGATCGGTCAACGATGTTCAACATATATTATTTTGAACACTAGTAGATAAGTATTAATATTTTTTTATTAATTTTTTATTGCTGAAAAATAAGATTTATTAATAAAAAAATTCATAAAAATAAAAATATGTACAAAAAAAAAAAAAACTGAAACCGTGACCGCGTAGATCGGCCAACGGTGTTCAACATATATTATTTTGAAAGTAAACTGATTAATATTTTAGAAATGTATTTTTTATTATTTTAAACGAAAAATAAAATAAATATATATATATATACAGGAAAAAAAAATGAAACCGTGGCCGCGTAGATCGGCCAACGGTGTTCATCATATAATTTTTTCAACACGATCTAATTAATATTTATCATATTTTTTTTAATTTTTAATTACTGGAAAATACATTTTTTTTAACAGAAAATCAAAATAAAAAATATATATGCAAGAAAATAATTTTGAAAGGATGAGGTTGTAGATCGGCCTAATGACTCTCACATATATAAATTTCATGATGAACCAACATGTATTGAACATATTCATGTAAAAAAGTAAGTTTTAGGGGGAAAAACCATACCTCAAACCTTAGATTTGCAAAGAATAGGTCAAAATGAGCCTCCAACAGCACTTTGATTGAGAGATTTGCAAATAATAGAGGTTTTCGAACCTTAGATGCAAGGTTGGAGAAGAAGGAATGGAGGAGAAGAAGAAAACAGAAGGAAATTCAGAAGAAAAATGAGTCTTGGTCGAGATCTCGACCGAGACTCTTATAAAATAACTTGGACCAGTTCAAAACTGGTCGAGACTGGTCGAGAACCAGTCGAGAACTGGTCGAGACTGATCGAGACCCAGTTTCGAACCAGGTTCTCGTCTCGACCCTTTCGAGACTACCGACTCTCGACCTTCTCGGTCGAGTTTTTATGTTCTTCGTCTTCCATCTTCAAATAACTAATTTTTTGCGACTATTACAGATCTATTTCATTCATCTTCATCTCCATTATCTTGATTAAGTTTTTCTGATTGCAGCAATCCTCTTCATGCGCTCGATTCTGCTCATACATGTCCATCACTAGCATGTGCTGAATCTGTTTTCTGGCTATCAGCATTGCATCAATTTCAGTTCTGTTATGCTACTGTGCTTCATGGATCCATTACACCCCTCTCCAGTAGGACTTCACTGTATCTTTCATTCCCTCCATTAGGTCCATGACTCCATCTCATCTTCAGATATACTGTTTCCATTTTGTTTACAGCATTATTACCTAATCTGATCATCAATCCATTGGTTAGATTTTGGTGTTCTAATTTCCATCAAATTCTGCTTACATCATTCCATTCATTCTACTTCTTCTAGAACTGTTCATATTTGCCAATCCAACCATTGAATTGCTTTGATTTTCGGATATGTTGTCCATTGTCATATTACTAGATTGTGTCCTAAATCTGATCCCTATATGTAAGGTAGATATTATGCTATTTACATTGCCCATATTTTTGTCCTATCCAGCCCACTACGTTTATGGCTTTTGGGAATCCTTCCCTAACCAATTAGTATCAAAGCTATGGGCAGCAGTGATACAATGAACCCTAACTCCACTACTTTGAAACTTATTGAAGCATTTTGAGGCAAGCTACTGAAAGATTGACTGCATTGGAAACTCGCATGGACAAAAAAGCTTTCTTGACATGCTTACAAGGATCTTCCTCCACCACCCACTGTTGAAACTTGAGAGTAGGTGGGTTTCGTTTTTTTGTGACCATATGGAGATTTATGCAAGATTACATGGCCAATTAGATTCCATTAAACAAGTTAAGAGCGAAAATGGATCTGAAGCAGTCATCGGAACTTGAGATCAAGGACAACTCAACTTTGACTAAATCAACAAAGGAAGAACAAGTTCTTGCATTGACTGAAGAGGTTGAGGCTATCATTGAAGAGAACAAGGTGGAAGAGGCTATCGATGAAGACGTCAAAGTGGTGGCTATTGAAGAATCCACGAACGCGCTGTTCACCTTTGATGTTGCTTGTGGCATTGAGCATGTCGAGTGCATGATCCCACCGAAGTATTTTGAAGTGCGAGCTCCACGTGTTGAATATTACATCCCTATCTATCATGAGCTACTAGAGTACTACTATGGGTTGAAGTTGGATGTGCATTACATGCAATTGATTCTTCGCTTGCATAGAAACTCGAGGTCGAGTTGATGCAGATACGACACAATATTGAGCTTATTTTAATGGAAATAAGCCTTGGCTGGGTTATATTTGTTTTGGGTCTTTGAACCCATGGGTTTTCATTGTTAAAAACCACTTTAATGGGTCCAAGGTTTAAAATCTCGGGTTTCGGAGGAGTCTCGGCCTCCTCCGAAACTGAGATCTCGCCGAAACACTGTATTTTGTCCGAGACAGCTTAAAAAGGCTGTCTTGGTGGCCAAAATATATTTTTTAGGTCTCCAACTTCAGGGGAACATCATTTTTACATACATAAACACATTTAGAGCATGAAATTATAAAAATAATGACTCTTTGTGGTTGTTTGGGTTTACAGCCATGTTTTGGCAGTCAACGCTGAAGTCTGTTGTAAACTTAGGCTAATATTGGCTATTATATTTAATCAAATATGACAAATGAGACAATAACATAATGCATTAGGGGAAAGAGAAACAAAATAACACTTTATTATAAATCATTACATCATAATTCAAATGTTCAATACTGAATGATCCCATAGTCTCGTAGATCGGGCTCACGTATATAAAAATTTCATCAGATTCTACCATTTTTTTTCTCTCTCATAGTCTCATTTAAAAATGTCATTTTTGGGCAAGAATCTAACATTCAACAGTTGATATGAAACTCCCACAGCAATCCCCGCAGTCAGAAGCACCACCCGTTGCAAGTTGAAAGTCCAAACAAAGAAAAAATGAGGAAGAAATAAGAAAATTTTCAAAAAACTAACAAAAAAGAGGAAACAGCAGTTCTCTGTCGAGTTCTCAACCGAAAACAGTGAGTTTTCTCTTTTATAAAAAGAAAAAAAAAACAAAAAGCAATTTCTCGGCGAGATTTACCGAGATCTCGACGAGATTATGCATTTGCCGAGACGAAAAGGGTTATCGACCCTGTTTTCGTCTCGGTTAATGTCGAGAAGGGCAAGATCGGCGAGATCTCGCCGAGATTTTATTCCATGAATGGGTCTAAACTATTGGTAGAAGGTTGGATTAGTGTGTTAGTATCCTAAGTCTAGATAGATAAGTCTTTATCTAGTTGGACAAGACTTTTAATGCTTGGAGTCTGTTATTGTATCTATTAGAGTTAACGATAAGCTGTGTGTCCCAACTATCGTTGCTACATATGGTTTTGCTTCTATTAGTTATTTACATTTATTGTAGTGGATTTATTTCCACCATAGTTGTTTATTTGTTTCCTTATTAGTTAGGGTTTATTTCCTAAGTTGTCTAGGTTTAGTTTTCTAATTGGTTTATGATTGTAATTATGGAAATTTCCTAAACTATTGTTTCTCCTCTTTGATTATAAATAAAGGAACCATAGGAAGAGGAGAATACATTGATTGATTCTGTCTCTCTTCTCCATTCTCCATTCTCTCCATCTTCCCTTTCTTTCTTTTCTATTTCCCTTTCTTTCTTTTCTATTTTGTTACAGTATCTAAGTGTTTTTAAGTTGTTTTATGTTACTTTCCTTTATTTTAGGTTGAGTTCTATTAGAAATAAACTACCTCCACGGTAAATTATTATCTGGAGAAGTTCTAGAACTAGTTTGCTTCCCATTTGAGTATTTTATATATGTTTGTAAGGGGCTACAAGCTTCAGCACATAATTATGAGTTAAAGTAATGACTGTTGCTTTTATTTCTCTGTGAGTCTCAGATTGGAGCTGCGGGATTCAGCTATGCTATACAAGCCCGAGCACAAAATTATGAATTAATGTTATGGCTGTTGCTTTTATTTCTCTGTGAGACGCAGAATGGAACTGTGGGATTCAGCTATGCTAGTGGGAGGTTACAAGGGTTGATGGGATGTCAACAAGGTCCTAGGGTGGGATGCTCAAGGTCCATATCTTTACTTTCTTGTTTATGTTCTTCTTCCATCTTCGAGTAAGTAATTTCCTACAACTATTTCAGATTTGTTTCATTCATCTCCATCTCCATTATCACTATTTTCTATTTGCATCAATTCATTTCATGCTCTCGATTCTGCCCATACATGTCCATCATGACATGCACTGAATCTATTTTCTGGTTATCAGCATTGCATTGATTTCAGTTCTGTTATGCTACTAATTCTCAATTAGGACTTCACTCTATCTTTCATTCCCTCCATTACATCCATTTCATTTTCTGATATATTGTTTCCATTCTGTTTGGTGGCAATACCTAATCTGATCATCAATCCATTGGTTAGATTTTGGTGTTTTAATTTCCATCAAATTCTGTTTGCATCATTCCATTCATTCTACTTCTTCTAGGACTGTTCATATCTGCCAATCCAGCTGTTGGATTGCTTTGATTTCGGATACACTGTCCATTGTCATATTACTAGCTTGTGTCCTAAATGGCTAAATCTGATCCCTATCTGTGGGTTAGATATTTTGCTATTTACATTGCCCATATTCTGGTCCAATCCAGTTCACTGCAATTCTAGCTTTTGGGAATCCTTCCCTAATGAGAGATCTAATAGACAAAGGCTAGACCTATTAGATGTTTCTAAACTTCGAATTTGGTAACATTTTCACAATCAGATATAGCTGTTTCATTTCAGTAAACTCAGTTTTTGACCTAGAGACTGCTAGGATGGTGGGCCCCAAAACCGTGAATTGGGGTTCATGTGTGCATAATGTCACGACCCGCAACCCGCTCCGTCTACATGACCCATGGGATGGCACATGGGTTAGTGGGTTGGCCCATTATCTAGAAACCTCCACATTCTTTGTACATTTGGAAAACTCTAGAAGACCCTACATTCTCTAGAATTCTTTTAGAAAGGGGGAATGTTCTAGACCATTCTCCTAGAACATTCCTAACCGTTAGATTATAGACACTTGTACATAATCTTAGCCATTCATTGTACATAAGGGTGCCTATAAATAGGGCTAGCCTCATTTGGCCAAGGCACACTGCACACTTTGCATCCAAGCATTGTAAGAGATCTTTGTAATAGAAGCCCATTCTTCTAAAAGCTCTCTTGTGTTCTCTACTCTCTTAGGCTTACTTAGTTCTCAATAAGGCTTGTGAGCAACTAAGTGCCGCACGGTTAGCTTAGTTACACTAAGGCCGTGACATTTGGTATCAGAGCCAGGTTACGAGGGAGAGACCTATGCAGCAGCATAGACACCATGTCGCACACCTTGGAGGCACACGACGTAGTGATCCCCAAGGAGGAACGAGGAAGGGATGCTAACCCCAACGCAGGGAAGAGCAAGAGGAGAAAGGACAAGTCCATAGACTTGGTAGGTGCGATGGAGGCCCGAATACATCGAGTGGAGGTAGTCACGGGTGAGACCCGAGACAGGGTTGATGCCGTGGAACTAAATGAAGAGGAGCTCGAAGGCCACGTGGGAGAACTCAAGGAGGAGTTCAATGGCCGACTCGAAGGGCTCGACCAAACTGTTCGCAGCACCACAGCGCATCTACAAGGTGAGTTCGACGCTCTCAAAGCTCAAATACTGCAAACGTTGGCTACCTTTGAAGCCCAAATGCAAGAAATGCGAGCCGACTGGGCATTATGTAAACGAGCCGTGACTGGAGGAGCCATTACCCCTAAGGAGGCGCCTAAGGTAGAGGTGCCAAAGCCAATGTCCTACGATGGACAAGGTGACGCCCGAGAAATCGATAACTTCTTGTGGCAAATGGAAAGATACTTTCAAGCAATCTCACTTGAAGAGCCAAGGAAGGTGCAAACTGTCGTTCTCTACCTTAAAGACACAACTACTCTATGGTGGCGTAGGCGGCATGCAGACATGGAAAGAGGTACGTGCACTATAAATACTTGGGATAGTTTTAAGAAAGAGCTAAAGAAGCAATTCTATCCTGAGAACGCTACATTCTTGGCGAGGAGAAGTCTCAAAAGACTCAAGCAAACTGGGTCTATTCGGGACTATGTAAAGGAATTCTCAACACTCATGTTAGATGTCCTGAGTATGACTGAAGAAGAATTACTATTCAACTTCATGGATGGACTCCAAGGTTGGGCCGCACAAAAATTGCAACGGCGGGGAGTACAAGATGTCGCTTCAGCCATAGCAGCGGCAGAGTCCCTACTAGAGTACAAGAGAGACGAACCCTCCAAGCCCAAGAAGGCATACAATGGTAGAGGTGGGGGAGAGTCATCTTCCAAAGAGTCTTACTCAAAGGAAGGATTGGATACATCCTCCTCACACAAGGACGGCAAAGCAAGGGATGACAAAAGAGATAGACGTAAACCATCAAGCCCGTGTTTCCTTTGCAATGGACCCCATTGGACAAGGGAGTGCCCAAAGAGGAAAGCACTATTAGCTCTATACGAGGAGAAGGATGACGAGAAAGAAGAAGCCCGTATGGGATCGCTACAACTAGCAGCCATCAAGGGCAAGACGACGGAGGTCAAGACCACCGCCTCACAAAAGGGGCTGATGTACGTAGAGATATGCCTCAACGGTAAGCCCACTTACGCCATGGTTGACACAGGTGCGACTCACAACTTTGTCTCGATGGATGAGGCAAAGAAGTTAGGCCTAAAGGTGTCCAAGGAAGCGGGTTGGTTGAAGGTTGTGAACTCCCAAGCTCGTCCCATTCATGGCATGGCTCGTGGGGTTAAGATGAGCATAGGAACGTAGAAGGGCACCGTGGACATATCGGTGGTGTCTATGGACGATTTTCAAGTAGTGCTTGGCATGGAGTTCCTAAGGAAGGTAAATGCCATAGCCATGCCCTCCATCAGCACAGTATGCATCATGGAAGAAGGAGCTTCTTGCATAGTCCCAACAGTCCAAGGGACCAAGAACGGCCCCAATTTGCTATCGACAATGCAATTAGAAAAGGGGGTCAAGAAAGGAGAGACAATTTATCTCGCCACTTTACTTGAGGAGAAAGAAGATAGGCTTGCAGAGACATTGCCTAGGCCCATTGAAGATGTCCTTGAAGAATTCAAGGATGTAATGCCGGCCGAGCTACCCAAGAGGTTACCACCTGGGAGGGAAGTGGACCACGCAATTGAGCTGGAACCTGCCGCCAAACCACCTGCCAAGGCACCTTATCGCGTGTCTCCACCGGAGTTGGAGGAGTTAAGGAGACAGCTAAAAGACATATTAGATGCAGGGTTCATTCGTCCATCCAAAGCTCCATATGGTGCACCGGTCCTCTTCCAACGAAAGCATGATGGTTCGTTACGATTATGCATCGACTACCGGGTCCTTAACAAGGTAACTATCAAGAACAAATATCCTATTCCTTTGATAGCCGACTTATTTGATCAACTTGGTGGAGCAAAGTATTTTTCCAAGCTAGACTTGCGGTCGGGATATCGCCAATTACGCATTGCAGAAGGGGATGAGCCTAAAACAACATGTGTGACATGCTATGGAGCGTACGAGTTCTTAGTCATGCCCTTTGGCCTCACCAACGCTCCAGCAACTTTTTGTACTCTCATGAACAAATTGTTCCACCCTTACCTGGACAGGTTCGTAGTCATTTACCTGGATGACATCTTCATATATAGCTATACTTTGGAAGAACATGTGGAACATTTGAAGATTGTCTTCAAGGTATTAAGGGACAACCAACTCTACGTGAAGAAGGAGAATTGTGCATTCGCCCAAGAGGAGGTAATGTTCCTTGGTCATAAGGTCGGGGGTGGTACATTAGCTATGGATGATAGCAAGGTACGAGCAATCAAAGAGTGGGGCGTTCCACAAAGGTCACTGAGCTAAGATCTTTCCTTGGCTTGGTGAACTACTATCGACGGCTCATCAAAGGATATTCTAAAAGGGCAGCCCCTTTGACGGACCTTCTCAAGAAGAATATGGCGTGGCAGTGGTCGGATGCATGTCAAAACGCCTTTGAAGAACTAAAGGAGGCAGTGACAGAGGATCC
Organism: Protea cynaroides; assembly: GCA_028583415.1. Lineage (NCBI taxonomy): Eukaryota > Viridiplantae > Streptophyta > Magnoliopsida > Proteales > Proteaceae > Protea > Protea cynaroides. Next base: position 50,001,224 of record CM053272.1, read on the forward strand.
CGTGCTTGCCTTGCCCGACTATGGCAAGATGTTTGAAGTACACCCCGATGCCTCTGATTTTGCTATTGGTGGGGTGCTGGTGCAAGAAGGACACCCAATTACCTACGAGAGCCGCAAGCTCAATGAGACAGAGCGATGCTATACGGTCCATGACAAAGAAATGACTGCAGTAATATTGTCTTAGGACGTGGCGTCACTACTTGCTTGGCTCGAGATTCGTCGTAAAGACAGACAACGTCGCCACTAGCTATTTCCAGTCTCAGAAAAAGCTAAGTCCCAAACAAGCTAGGTGGCAAAACTTCTTGGCGGAGTTCGATTTCACCTTCGAGTACAAGCCTGGTAAAGTCAATTGTGTAGCCGACGCGTTGAGCAGGAAGGCGGAACTGGCCTCTCTTAGCCAACCAAACGGAGTATTGATAGACTTAATCAAAGAGGGGTTGGAGCACGACCCTATGGCTAAGAGCTTGACTAACCTTGCACGGGAAGGTAAGACGCGACGCTTTTGGGAGAAGGACGGCTTGCTTTATGCCAAGAAGAGAAGACTATGTTCCTAAATGGAATAACCTACAACGAAACCTTATCCGTGAGTGCCATGACATAAAATGGGCTGGTCACCCAGGACAACGGCGCACACGGGTATTACTTGAAGCGGCCTATTACTGGCCTCAGATGCGGGACGACATAGAGGCCTACGTGAGGACCTGTCTTGTGTGTCAACAAGAAAAGGTGGAGCAACAACAACCAAGAGGATTGTTAGAACCACTACCCATACTGGAAAGGCCATGGGAGAGCGTATTTATGGACTTCATTAGCGCACTACCCACGTCAGAAGGATGCGGCTCTATAATGGTGGTTGTTGACAGGTTCTCTAAGTATGCCACCTTCGTAGCAGTCCCTAGAGACTGTACCGTAGAAGAAGCAGCAAGGCTGTTCCTCAAGAACATAGTGAAGTATTGGGGTGTGCCACGTACGATCATTAGCGATCGAGACCCTCGCTTTACGGGCAAGTTCTGGACGGAGCTGTTCAAGTTGTTGGGTTCGGCTCTCCACTTTTCTACAAGCTTCCATCCACAAACTGATGGATAGACCGAACGTGTCAACAACTTGTTAGAGATATACTTGAGGAACTTTGTGAGTGCCAACCAGAAAGACTGGGCCAAGCTAATTGATGTGGCTCAGTTTTCCTACAACCTTCAAAAGAGCGAGGCGACAAACCAAAGCCCGTTTGAGGTAGCCATTGGACAACAACCTTTAACGCCACATACACTTATGACAGAATACACAGGGAGGAGCCCTTCGGCGTTCAAGGCTGCCAAGGAGTGGCATGAAAAGATGGACGTGGCCAAGTCTTACCTAGACAAAGCCACTAAGAAGATGAAGAAATGGGCCGACAAGGACAGGCGACCAGAACATTTCATGGTAGGTGACTTGGTACTAGTAAAGCTCGTGTCACAGCAGTTCAAGTCCCTAAGGTCTGTGCACAAAGGACTGGTTCGCCGAAATAAAGGGCCATTTGAGATTGTGAGGAAGGTGGGTAAGGTATCATATGAGGTAAAACTTCCTCCCAAGCTCAAGATCCATCCGGTTTTCCATGCAAGCATGCTAAAGCCTTATCATGGCGACATGGAAGATCTAAATCGTAGAACTTCAACTCGAGCACCTATGGGTGTTGTCACTTCCTATGAGAAGGAGGCTGAATACGTGATGGCTGATAGAAAGAAGGCGAGGCGTTCCTCCTTATAAGGAATACCTAGTCAAGTGAAGGGACTACCAGAGAGTGAAGTAAGTTGGGAACCATCAGATGCACTTTGGCAGTTCCAAGAGATTATACAGAAGTTCCATGAAGATGATGTGACGAGGACGTCTACACTTAGGTGGGGGAGAATGTCACGACCCGCGACCCGCTCCGTCTACATGACCCATGGGATGGCACATGGGTTAGTGGGTTGGCCCATTATCTAGAAACCTCCACATTCTTTGTACATTTGGAAAACTCTAGAAGACCCTACATTCTCTAGAATTCTTTTAGAAAGGGGGAATGTTCTAGACCATTCTCCTAGAACATTCCTAACTATTAGATTATAGACACTTGTACATAATCTTAGCCATTCATTGTACATAAGGGTGCCTATAAATAGGGCTAGCCTCATTTGGCCAAGGCACTCTGCACACTTTGCATCCAAGCATTGTAAGAGATCTTTGTAATAGAAGCCCATTCTTCTAAAAGCTCTCTTGTGTTCTCTACTCTCTTAGGCTTACTTAGTTCTCAATAAGGCTTGTGAGCAACTAAATGCCGCACGGTTAGCTTAGTTACACTAAGGCCGTGACAATAAGCTCTGAATGGTTTATCCTGTACTTTCAAGACTCAGCATTCTTTTTTTTTTTGTATCATTTTCGCAGCTAAGATGCATTACTTTGAATCTATTATCTATGTATGATACTCTCTAGTAAGGTGCCCCTACCGTCCAAAGGTGTGTAACTGTAGTGCACCCAAAGTTTGTAAGAGCGCTCATCTTACTTACCCTTGGCGAAAAAATTATAAAGCACTTAAGACTGTATATTTGACCTGCCAGAAATAGGTACAGAAGGATAATTCTTTACCATATAAATAAAAGGGTCCTTTTCAGGGAGCTAATAAACAACATTTCAGCCTATAGAAAAGGATTTAGTTATTAGAAGGTTATAAAGATAGCTTATTTCTGAAAAGATGCTTGTAGATACCTCATTTTGGCACTTTGGCACCCTGAAGGCACAAACTACAATGATGATTTAATGCCCTTGGATAGTGATTGGATCCAGTTTATGGCTTTAGAGGTCCTGTATAACCCTTGGCTAATCTATTGAACCATCCAAAAATGGCAAGGAAGGTAGGTCTAGAAAAATACCAAAATACCCTGGGAAGGTTGATTGGGTCAAAGGCTGGTCAAACGACTTTGTAATCGGTCCAAACTTTGTGATTAGGTGTATTTCACCATAAAACTGTTGTTTCAAAAAATAAGTTGAATTTGATTTGCATATTATTTTATGTAAGATTCTATTTTTGGCCTGTGGGACCCACTTGCAATTGAATTTACCAAACTGGTTTTTGATTTTCATTCCATTGGATAGAACTTGGAATAAGCTTTCAAAGTACACTTAGATAACTAAACTTGTATTTACAGTTTAAAAGTTATGATTTTTTGAAGATTTCAGGTTAAAATAATGGAAGAAAATAAAAAAAAATATATAATAAAACCGGGTTCAGACCACTTGAGTCAACCTGCACCCATTTGATGCAGGCTGATGTCAGCTGACATGGGGGCTCGTCTGGCTCGACGTCGATGTCATGTTGACCGTTGCTGGTCTGAAGTTGGCTTGGTGTGCATCAACGTCGGTTCTGACTCACTTAGGGTTAAATAGAAACATGATCTTTCACGTTTCGCATTTTTGTGGACATCTAGAGCCCAAAATCGAGCTCAAACTGGGTTTTTTGAATCTGTTTCAATCTAAAACCATTGCTTGGCCTCTTAGGAATGATTTGGATTAGGTTTTATGAGATTTAAGTGGATCAAAGCTTTATGGGATTAGATTGAACACCTCATTCTCTGATTTTGAACCATTGATCATTGAAGAGCCATATCTCATCCGGATTCAAATCGTCTCCTGCCTGGGTATCGGCAGGAGACTCGGTTGCCTGTAGCCGATGCCTGACACGTGGCATCGGCTGAATCCGAGCCGACCATGGAGCACTGGTGCATAAGGTGAAAGCACTCTGTGTTTCACCTTATCAAATCCATGGTCGGCTTCAGATTCAGCTAATGCCACGTGTTGGGCATCGGCTACAGGCAGCCGAGTCTCCTACCGATACCCAAGCAGGAGACGATTTGGATCCATCTCATTCAATATCCAACAGATTTGGGCAAGTTTTGGTGCAATGGTAAGGTTGCTCCATTGTGACCGGTGGTATGTGTTCGATTCTGGAAACAGCCTCACTACAAAGCAGTTGTAAGGTTGTGATATTAGTCCCTCCCCAGACCCCGCAATGGCGGGAGCCTCGTGCATTGGGTACGCCCTTTTTTTACCCAACAGATTTGGGCGAGTTTGGTGTCGAAACAAAGCTAGGAGGATAAGCCACTTTGTCAGCTATAACTTGGACTGTTTCCCATCCAAAGACTGACTTCCTATATGCAAAAATAGAGATTTCCTTGTTCGTTGCTATGACTTGCTGAACTCATCTTTGAGTTGTGCATGTCCTTTGGGACTTCTTTTTGGCTGGTTTTCTTCCTTTGTAAGTGTTGAGAGGAATAATTGACTTGTTTAGAATGATAGATGCCATGCTTCATTTATAGAGTAAAAGGATTTACATGAAAGAAAGAAAGAAAGAAACATAAAGGGAAGAACAACAAAGGAAAGTTGTGGAATGAATTAGCACTCATATCCCCACATACATCGAACCTGGACATAACCCATATTCCTATATTACAGCAATCCCCCTCAACTTGGCGTATAAATATCACGCATGCTGAACTTGCAAACTATGTGATGAAACCGCTTAATCCTTTGGTCAAAATTTCACCCAATTGATCTCCAATTCTAGCAAAAGGAACGCAGATTAGTCCTTGCTCCAGCTTCTCCTTAATAAAATGACGATTGATTTCCTGCTGGATAGGATTGTGAGCAATAGTAATCGCAGACTTGCTATCACAATAAAGCATCATAGGTAGCGGAGCAGGAATAGCTAAGTCACTCATTAGTTGCTGGAGCCACATTAACTCAAAAATGCCATGAGACAAAGCCTGAAACTCAGCCTTAGTACTAGACCGGGCAACAACAGCTTGTTACTTGCTATGTCAAGTGATTAAGTTGTCGCCGGGAAATGTACCATACCTAGTAGTAGAACAACGACCATCAGAGAAATTGCCCCAATCAGCATTAGTGAAGGCCTTAACTTGTAGGTGACCATTAGGGGAGAGAAACACCTCTTTGCCGGGAGCCGACCTTAAGTAACGCAAGATGCATAGCACAACCTTATACTGGCTGACCCCACTAACTACAAAAGCAATGTTAGGATGAGTGTGAGAGAGGTAAATCAATTTTCAAACTAACCTTTGGTACTGATCCTTAACAACAGGATCCCCATCCTTGCTAGAGAGACGAATATTAGATTCGAGTGGAGTATCTAAGGGCTTACAACCAAGCATCTTTGTCTTTGAAAGAAGATCTAATGTATATTTCCTTTGGGATAGGAAAAGACCCATACTGGAGCGAGCAACCTCAATGTCGAGGAAATAGCATAACTTCCCAAGGTCTTTGATCTCAAACTCTTGACCCAAAAAATTTGTCTTCAAACACGCAATCTCCTCTGTATCACTTCTAGTGACCACAATGTTATCCACGTACACAATAAGAAGAACAATTTTATCACCAGATCGCTTGATAAAAATGGTATGATTAGCATGGCTTTGAGTGTAGCCATTCGGCCTATGAGTGACCAAACCAGGCACGAGGAGACTGCTTTAGGCCATAGAGTGCTCGCTTAAGCTTGTGGACCTTCCTTGTATTGCTAAGGTTGAGAACCCAAGAGGAACATCAAGGTACACCTCCTAAGTTCATCGTGGGGAAATGCGTTCTTGACGTCGAGTTGTTGCAGTTCCCAACCCAAGTTAAAGCGCTAAATGAGAAGTACTCGAAAAGTGTTAAGCTTTGCAATAGGTGCAAAAGTCTCCTGACAGCCAAGGCCATAAGTTTGAGTAAAGCCACGGGCCACTAACCGGGCTTTGTACTGATTCATAGTACCACCCATGTTCTGCTTTACTACAAACACCCACTTACAGTTCACAATATGTTTCTGGGAGGAAGAGGAACCAAGTCCCAAATGCCATTCTTCTTCAGGGCTTGCATTTTTTCATCCATGGCCGCCTTCAATCTAGAATCGATAAGAGCCTGCTATCAGTTTCAAGGAAGAGAAACAAAAGACAAAGAAGACACAAAAGCCTAATAAAATGGAGACAGAGAGTTTTTATACGACACCACCTGAGCAATAGGTAAATCAAGAGTTGGGTAAGAAAGACTTAGAGGAGCAGGTGTGAGATTACCAGATGGTGAAGGACTGGGATCAAAACTTGGATCGGGAGATGGCGAGAGGTTGGGTAGAGGAGGTGCAGTGGTGGTGGTGGTGGTGTTGCTGTTGCTGAGGGCGCCGAACATAGAATTGCATAGGGTTTTGTATCTCCCTTTGGATTGGTATAACCACCGAAGACACTCCCATAGATAATGGAGCAATGAGCGGCACATTTTCATTGTCACCGACTACAAGATCCCCCCCTAGAAGAGAAGCCGGCTAAAAATAAGAGACAGTCTCATGGATCACAACATTTATAGTCATGAATTAACGCAGGGAAGTGGGGTGGTAGCATCGATAACCCTTCTGAGTAGCATAGTAGCCAACGAAACACACTTGAGCCCACGAGGCTCCAACTTGCCAGGTTGCTGATGATTCCATACAAAACACGTGCAGCCAAGCACACGTGGAGGGATGACAAAATTGGACCACCCCGTCAAGGTAGTAACAGGAGCATGAAAATCTGGAACATGAGTCAGCATCCGGTTTATCAAATTGGCGGCGGTCAGAACTGTCACTCCAATACTGAGGAGGAATTTGCATTTCAAACAGAGAGTGAGCAACCTCCAGTAAATGATGATTTTTGCACTCAGCAATCCCATTTTGAGCCAGTGTCGATACAAGGTCTGATGAAGAATTTCCTGAGCCCTGATAAGATGGCACCATCCATATACTCAGTACATTGTCACAACGAAGGATCCGAATGGTAGCATCGAATTGAGTGCGAACCACGGTGTGAAACATTTGGAAGCAATGGAAGACTTCACTCTTGTGATGAAGGCATGGATTAAAATCTCGGCGAGATCTCGGCGAGATCTCGATCTCGCCGATTTCGCTGGTTTCGACACTAGCCGAGACGAAAACAGAGGCGAGATTGGTGGTAGTAAGGGTGTTGCATCCTGTAGTACAGGTGTTGAGATTGGTAGATACTGAGCGAAAACCAACCATGTCACTTCTTTATGCTGCTGTGGACGCATTGAAAGTACGTGTTAAAGCTTTGATACCACGTGGCTATAAGAATTATATAAAGATCATCAATGACCGATGGGAAAGCCAACTCATGCATCCATTGCATAAGGCTGGTGAGTAAATTTGATGATGTATTTACTTTAGTGTTACTTATGTACCAATATAATTTTTATTTGTTTTAACCATGTGTCCAGCCGTCAAATATTTCAAGCATACTATTTGAACCCCAAGTACCAAGTATACGCATGTACTTGGGACGAACGCAGAACTCATTGAGGCGGTGAAGCTAGTGGTTGCAAAGTTGGAGCCGGATCCCCAAGCCACGGGCATTGGCAAACCTAGAGGTGAGTTGTGTGCTTGATTATTGGAAATATGTGCTTCAACTATATATTGTAATTGCAAATATTTATAAGTTTTCGATTGTGTGTAGATTAAAACCTTTAGGGAAGCCCGTGGGAGTTTTGGGTTCCCCGCTGCAGTGGCTGGACGTGACAAAAGTGATCCGTGTATGTATTACGTTTAATTGACATACGAAATTAAATTATCTTATGTTTTATGTATTACATTTAAATGACATACGAAATTAAAATATGCTATTGTTCTTATGCAAGTTGAATGGTGGGTGTTGTATGGTAAAGATGCACCTGCTCGAAGAAGATAGCAAGTAGAGTGTTAGCTCAAACATGCTCTGCATCCGGTTGTGAGCGAACCGGAGTACTTTCAACCTCATTCATTCAAAGAGGCGGAATCGACTTGGCTCCCCAACGGCTAAATGACTTGGTCTTTGTGCATTACAACATGAGGCCGAGGGTGCAAAACATGTTCTTTGATAAGGAGGATGATACCCCGCTCGAGCTCGCCAACATCTTCCCGGCTTGACTCGAAGAGGAAGATCCATTAGTAGAGTGGGTGCGGGACGGGGAGTACCCGTGATGGACGAGCCCGGGGGATGCCCGACTCCCATTTGGCCATCCATTTGGATACCGATGTCGACGAGTTTTTAGCCTCGGAAGAGGGTCGAGTCCATACACGGTCACCCGTGCCATTTGACCCTCCTGGCGGCACCGATACGAGAAGATCCCCGAGTGGAGTTGGAGTGGTAGTGGAGCTAGTGGTAGTGATCATGGGGGGTGGGGGGTCGAGCCACTTTTGTCAATATTGGGGCTGATCCGAGCCACGAGCATCGCTGTTAGATACTGTCGGGGAGAGCGGAAGACACTCATACAACACGGGATGATGACCATGGTGCACGTGCGCCATCTTCATCACGTAAACCAACTTCGTATTCGGCGTAGGCCTCGACATCATTCCCATTCTCAACATGATGAAGATGCTGATTGTAGTAAGCACGATGGGACGCCGATGTTGATAGCCTCTCTAGTGGCTTACGAGGATTGAGTGTGGAGGAGAATAGCGATTCTTTGCGGTGGACATGAGTAGTGGAACTTTCCCCGGATATAGCACTGGTTCAACATACACCTCAAATGATTATGTTGATATCAACTTCGTCCCCCATCCCACTACGACCGCATATGGTTCTTCTTTCGACGATGGTTCGGATGCGGGGAGCACATACACGGAGTCATAGTGGATCAACCAACTTCTATTCCATTCCATCAGTACTTCCGCAAGATTCTACTGCGCAGTACTACTTCGAAGTTTTTCCATTCTTCCCAAAGATTGGTATCCTTCGGACAGCTACGATGTTATATTTATGAATCATGTGCAAGACTACCAGAACTACTTTGCATCAAGAATGTCATGGGAAGATTATGTTGCTCAATTGGAAGACAATTTGCGTCGACAACTTTCCCAGATGTATGATGATAGTAGGATGGATCATCCACGACACTCTACGTATTACTAGACATTGTATCTGTATAAGGATTGTGGAATTGTGGACTATAGGCACATGGGGACTATGGGATCATTCAATGTTGAATATTTGAATTTTGAACTATGATGTAAATTATGTAATGATTTATAATGAAGTGTAATTTTGTTTCTCTTTCCCCTAATGCATTATGTTATTGTCTCATTTGCCATATTTGATTGAATATAATAGCTAATATTAACCTAAATTAACAACAGACTTCAGCATTGACTGTGAAAACATGGGTGTAAACCCAAACAACCACAAATGGTCATTAGTTTTACAATTTTATACTCTAAATGTGTTTATGTATGTAAAAATAAGGTTCCCCTAAAGTTGGAGACCTAAAAAAGACATTTTGGCCACCGAGACAGCCTTTTTAAGCTGTTTCGGACAAAATGCATAGTCTCGGCGAGATCTCGGCGAGATCTCGCCGAGATCTCGGTTTCGGAGGAGGCCGAGACTCCTCCGAAACTCGAGATTTTAAACCTTGGATGAAGGAGGTAAATCCAAGTGACCCGAATGTGACTCTTAATGAAGGTAACAAACCAGCGAAATCTAGAGATAGAAGTACACTGGGTAGGGCCCTACACATCAGAGTGAATCAGCATATGTTACACCCCGTTCCCGGCATATCGGTATTATGGAATGCAACGGGATTTCTTCATCCATTCAGGGCATAAGAAATCCCCTTCCAGGATCGCACATCACGGTATTCCACAAATCAGCCCGAGAACATTTGTTATAAAATTAATCGGAGTAATACGAACATCTCCAATTTCCGTTACCAATTAAAATATTTATAAAGAAACCGGAGAATGATTATGAAGCAGAAGTTCAAATAAAACTATAAAGGCATTATCTCAAATCCAAAATAATTAAAACCATTATCCAATTATCTGGAATAATTCAAGTAAAGTAATAACCATTATCCAAAGCTTATTCAAAACGTAAACCCAAAGTAATAAAATCCCAAAGCCAAAGTAATGACGAAATAGGCTCATCTTAGGCCTAGAAGTAAGTCTACGCATCGCACGTCGGATCAGAGACGTCCTCCTCAGGTTCATTATCTTCATCCTCCACACCAGATGAAAGACAAACCAAAACGTCAAGCGAAGAACCTACAACATCTAAAAATAGTTTGTGTGCACAAGGTAAGCTCAACCACCGAGCTTAGCAAGAAAACCAAGCTTGCAACAAGCAAATGCATGCAATTTAACTACGGTCAGGTATGATAACTATAAGTGCCAGCTCAAGACAACCCACGCATGGAGTCTCCAGGCTGCATGGGTCATCTCCATCAGAATGAATACCGACTCGCACATGCAATATCATCCCCTAAGTATGGGTCCGTTGTTATAGTACAAGCCAATATTACGCTGGCCACTGGCCCATAACTCATCCCAAGCCTGTATTACGCCAGTCACTTGAGGAGATGGTAATCCCACTAGTCGACTCACCCGCTCACCCGTATTACGCCGGCCATGTGGAGCATCACAGCTAGGTTCATACCACATTTTTATTGAACCCATACCATTACATAATCCCCTAATGGCGAGGGGTACCGTTATATGGGATATTAACGTTCAACTAGCCATGTCCACCTAATTAGCCATATTACTGGACCGTAACATCGTCAAACTTCCGACCCCCTCCGCTCCCCACATAGGACATCGTGACTTGGCTAAGTTACATATAGTCAATGCAAAGCAACGCCAGTAAGAAGTGGTTCAAGCGTCCCATTCCACCCACCTTCCTCCTTACTAACTTAACCAAACATCATGAATGACCAAAACCAGTTCTACCTTTCGTGGAGAGGTCATGAGACGTCCCATTCCACCCCGTTTCCAATCCACTACGAGCATCACTGATCGCACACAAGAGAGATGCCTATGCATGAGCAAACAATACAGTTTATTGGATGACATGTTATCACACAAAGGCATGTTATCCATTGCACGTCATCACACAACATAATAATTAAGAGAAACATACACATCCAAGGGTTTAGTTTCCTTACCAAAAGATAGAGAGTAACTATAGTAAATCCGATCAGGTAGCTGCCTACCAGAGTCCTCGTAACTCTATCAAGATCATAAGCAATAATATTCATTAAAGTATTATCCAATAGAGTTATTCCAGTTTCTCTTCTAGTTTATTATTCTAGTGTTCACAGCTGTAGTAGCTTATCTGACAATCCATACCTACTATCTACTATATGTTTGCCATGTCATAGAATCTAGGGATTCATTATTAATTCCATTTGTTACTGTTCATAGACTAAGGATAACTTCTAACGTATAATAACCGTGCTGTCCATACAAGGTAGGTGCAGTGTGGCTAACATATCATGAGACAACACACTCATTAGTCAGAAATCACCTTCTATTAGCCTCAATACTAAGGAGGACTCCTTCTAACGAAGTCAGGGGTGTTCTAACACCACGCAGGGGTCAGGTTACTAGATTCTAAGGTTCAACACTTGCTGTCCAAAGGTTTTTAGTAATTCACAGAGTGAGCAGCAATCATGAAACAGGTTATCGGGTAATAATCGAAATAACGAAGAACGTATAACAAACAACAGGATTTCAGGGATCCAACCCCTTAAATAGGTTTTTGAAAATCCCAGAAAGTCGCTGACCAAAGATGGTCAATAACCGAGGTCAAAATCTCGTGCGGCACGTGGCATTGACTGCACAGTTTGACCACCAGGCGTGTGACACATGCCACCGACCACACACTTTTGCGTTGTCGTTTGATAGTATCAGCACCCCAGAAGGGTTACATAGCTTTTACAAGTTGGGTTTAAGGTCTCAAATCATAAACGTGACAAGTCATTGGTTTTTTTTAAGGTGTAGACCAACCTCTACCTCTAGCATGCATGATGCACAAGGGGTTTCTTATTATAAAAGTATTATTTCTGAGTTCTGAGCCCGTAAATAAATCAAAATAAATTATGGGAAGTCACTAGCCAAGTTTGGCCAGATTCCGACGTCGGAATGGCGTGCAGCTGATGGCATCAACCGCACGTCTCAACAGCCCGGTTGTGCAGCTCGTCCATCGACTACACGTCGAAACGTGGTCCGATGGCCACCAAATCTCTCCGACGTGTTTCTCATATTTTTAATAGTGGGAATAAGGAGTTTGGGCTCCTGGATCTGTGTTTACACTAGGTTTTGGATACCATTTCGATTGTCCGTTTGACCAAGATAACTGATCTGGTTTTAATTCTAGATCTGAGTTCCAAACCTTCGGATCTTATCATTGGTCCATGATCCAAAACTCTTAAGGTCAAACCAAGGTTTCTAATGGTCATCTTATAGTCTCCGACAGTCCAATGTAATTTATTTCTTTTCAATGATTTGATCTCTCCTTCTAATTGTGCCATGCATACTGTCGTCCACTACTGGGATCCGTGAACGATGGTCTACATGATCTTGGCTCCGCCATGGATAATGGGTCATTAAATTCTTCTCTTGAATTAGTCATGGATACATTCTGTTTTCAAACATTACCGACCATTGCTGTGAACCATACTGTTTCCTTCAGCCATTACTTGAATCGTCCCATTATATTCCACTAAACGGTTCAGGTTTCAGAGTGAGGGAATACTTATAAGGATCATCCTCTCCTTCGAGTTCTTCAGCAGGCATGTTGACGATCCAGAGGTATGTTTCTTCTCCTTCTCTATTCTTTCTCTGTTTTCCTCTCTGCTTGGCTGTAATGAGAGAGAGTTCTTCCTCTCTTTTCTTCTTCTTTCCTCTCTCTCCTTTCTTTCTCTCTGCATTTCTCCTTTAGATTCGTGTGTCAGACCTCTTTGGTTTGGCTAGACCGATCGAATGGGAGAATAGAGAGAGAATGGGAAACTCTTCTTACCCAAAATCGGTAAGACTGATCACCAGGATGGAAGGGAGATGATTTTCCTCCCTTTCTTTCCTTTCTAGACTCAGTCATGGATTAGCCTACCATGGATAGAGCAAATCTCAGTCGGCCATGGAGGGAGAAGGTTGAGTTCAAACGGTGGGTCCTGCACACAGTCCGTCACCAATCCAGTTCACGCTTGGAGGTGTTGTGGCACAGCGTGTGGCTGATGTTCGACTGCACCACCTCTACCAAGCGCCAGACCTCCTTTTTGACAGGTCATCTCAGGTGCGTACGTGCCAGGCTCTTGGGGGTCGCATTGTTTGGGTCCGAAGTTTCTTCTAACGCATTTTTGTGCATTCCAATGACATGAGAAGTTCAAGATAATATCCTGGTGTTACCTCGTGAGTATGTCATCGCCGTTGGTCTTGTCGATACAACATGTTTGCACGTGGGAAGACCTGACACATGCCCAAAATGGTCAGATCGTAGCGGGTTTGGGCACGGGTCTTACAACATAAAAGGGACAACACTTCTTTTATTTAAACTAGAATAAACAAAGCGAGTTTGCTTCGCTAAAACATAAGCACCGGTGGGAAAGTGCACAGAAAAAGTTAAAGGTCTCCCCGATCCCTATTACGGTGGAAAGTATGAAAGTAGTAGCTTTCGATGCCTTTATCTTTGAGATCCTGGACGATTTTATTCAGAGTGCCCGGCTTCATAAAAAAAAAAAAAAAAAAAAAAAAACCCAAGAATTACAGTGCTGAGATTAATGCGAAAAAACTTTAAATAATTGGAGGATGGCCCGAACGCTTGTGCCAAATTAACAACTCAGAAGCAGCCGTCAATGTGGAATCGGTCTAAAGTGTAAAACGAACATTAGGAAGCCCATCGTCCAACAGATAAAGACCACCATGCTCCCTACTACAGCTAATCGTTCGTCCCATCACCAGATCTTGAAAGAGACAATGGGTAAAATAGAATGTCACTTGACAATTCAGATCATAGGTAAGGCGACTAATAGAAAAAAGGTTAGTAGTAAAATTCAGTACATGAAAAATAAAAGGAAATGGTAAAGTGAGAGAACATGCATTGTAACCCTTCCCAGAAACAGAGGAAAGGGGAACCATTGGTTACTGAACCTTGTCCTTACCAGAACAAGAAGAATTCAAAGAAAAAAGGCTAAAGGTACCAGTCATGTGGTCAGTGGCACTGGTGTCAATTATCCAAGGGTGAGAGATAACCAATGCACAATGGCCACCAAAAAAGATACCTGAGGCAGTAGGGTTGGAGGCAGAGTGAACTGTGGAAGTGGTGGTCGTAGAACTAGATGGCCCAGATGAGGATGGCTCCAAACCGGCAAAAAGTCGGATACGGATACGTACGGGTATTAAACGAAACAAGACTTTGATACGGGGACCAATAATTCGTTTTAAAAAAACTTGTACGGTATTAATATGGTATGTATTTAATACGTGTTTAATACGGTTGCCTGTAGAAAAATCGGGACCGAAAATACGAATATATATTCATTATGCTATAAACATCTATAGCATTCAACAAATAAAATAATAACATATAAGTATAACTTATAAATAAAAAACCTTCCAATCTATGAAATCCCACACAAAATTATCATCCCATCAAACATATCACACATAAAAACTAAAATATAATCATCCCATCGAACATAAAAATTAAAATATCATCATCAATCCATAAAATCACACACAAAATTATCATCCCATCAAACACATAAAGTGAAAAATCATCATCCCATCAAACATAAAAACTAAAATATAATCATCCCATCAAACATAAAAATTAAAATAGCATCCATTAAAATAGCATCCATGAAATTTCTAAACACGCCACGAAGAGCAGCGGAGGCACTGTCAAAATCCAAAACCCTTCTTAGCTGGAGTTAGAGAATAACAGTGGCGGATTTTGGCTAGTGGTGGTGGCGAATTTTAGGTGGAGTTGGAGAATGGAGATGTTGATGGTAGATTTCTTCTGGGCTGTGAATCAAAAACCTTTATTTTCAGTTTTTTTCCCTTGGAGATGGAAATGCCGAGATGTTATGACCGTATGGTAGGAGAGAGCGAATGGTTGAGAATAGACATGGCGGTGGCTGAAAATAGATATGGCGATGGCTGGGGAACAAATTGTGAGTTTACGACTTAGCCGTTGGAATCCCCGACGACCGTAAAAGGGACGAAGGAATCTATTTTACTTTGGGAACAGATGCCTGATAGTAGACTTTAAGGTTCTTTTTTATGATTCGTTTTTTAATTTATTATTTTTTTAATAACTGTCAATGTATTATACTTGTTTAATATGCCATACGCATATTAAATGTGTATAATACGGTTTATTATTTTTTTTAAAAATGTTACGAGGCTCTACGTGAATTCTTAAAAATACTGAAAGCGTTAAAAAAAAACGGTGCGTATTATACATGTATTTACTAACTATTCTCCAGACGAGTCATGAGGCGTCGTAGCATGGGATGCTCGTCCTGGGATAGAGAGGAAACGACACTAGCAGGAGTGGCATTGATAAGAACAGACTCAAACATCTCAGAATGATGAGCTGAGGAGCTACGGCTCCGACCATGACCACGCGTTGAACTGGTAGCTGGGCAACCATGGAGTATCCTGCAAAACTCTTTGGTACGTTGTTCCTTACCACAATAGTCTCATTAGAGGCTTACGGTCAGAAAAGAGCTATCACTTGAACAAGCAAAGCTATTGCCACCATACTGAGACCCAGACCTAGAAGAAAGGGCAAACGATCCTGAGAACCATGGGACGGTAGAGGCAGTGCGTCGACTGTCCTTCAACTGCACCAAGGAGTAGGTCACAACTAAGCACCTGAATGCGAATCTTGTTATGGGTAATGTTCAGGCCGGCTAATGTATCGTACACCCGATACTTGTCTTCCCACTTCTAAAATTTGATTACATCGGCAGTGCAGGTAGCTTGAAAAGTATCATAAAAATTCAACTCTTGTCTTAGATTGCGCCATTCAGAGTGGTACTGAGACAGAGAGATATTGTTGTTTGGTCTGATGAAGTTTCTTCCTGAGTTCATAGACAAGTGCATCATTCCTAACTTGGGAATAGGTATCCTTGGTTGTCATCCAGATGTTGGCTGCAGTATCTAAAAGAAGGTAACTCCAAGCAATATGTGGTTGCATAGAGTTTATGAGAAAAGACATTACCAATGAATTAGCATATCTCCACTTCTTTTGAGAATCACCGACGGTTGTAGGTTGTGTGTTTCACCATTGATGTAGTCCGCATAACCACGAGAATCAATGGACAGATGACAAGATCGTGACCACAACAAATAGTCAAGACAGACGGAGCTTAAAGGGAACGAGGGAAAACGGGTATCGCCGACCCATCCCATTGGTTTCCAGAGGAGGCGTTAGTAACGTCAGACATGATGACGGAGCAAAGAGGTCAAGAATCAATCACGGCCATTGACAAAAGTTTCTTGATACATCATCCTAGGAATAAGCAGTCCTGTGAATCCACGCAAAAAAAACATAATTCTGCAAAATAGGGTTTCTCAAATCTCCACCATAGTCTGATATGAGAAACCAGCCTTAGAGAGGGCTGTTGGTGGGCTAAGGCACTGCACCACCAAGAGCTGTTGGAGGTGGCAAACTGAGAGAGAGAGAGAGAGAGAAAGTTGGAGCCGAGAGAGTGAGAGAGGGCGGCGCTAAGGAAGTAGCGGCTAGGAGAGAGAGAAACCGAGAGAGAAATGGACTCGCTAGGGCTTTGTTCCCAAGGAGGATCTCTACTTTGATTCCATGTTGAGAGGAATAATTGACTTGTCTAGTTAGACAAAGGTCATACTTCATTTATAGAGTAAAATGATTTACATGAAAGGAAAGAAAGAAACATAAAGGAAAGAACATGAAAAGAAAGTAGGTGAGGAATGAGTCAGCACTTATATCCGCATATACATCGAACTTGGATAGAACCCATATTCCCATATTACAACAGTAAGTTTATTTTGATTCCTCTGTTGTTTCATTCAATTTGGTTAAGTATTTATTGGGATATTGCATCGAAATCATAAGTATATCACTGGTGTCTCTACTGGAAGGGGGCGATATGCCAAGGTTTTTCTGGTTTGATTTCAAATTCTATGGTTGTTTCATCACATTTCTAGCATCTACAGACCTTGTTTTTAAGCCCCTAGTTGTTTTGGATTTCTCCTTTTATTTTATTTATGGGAAAATTACAGGTACCTCCCCTATAGTTTGCCCGAAACCCAAGTACACCCTAAACCTGTCAAACAATTACAATTGTACTCTTTTTTTTTTTTGGGATGGTGTTAAACATAAGACCAACTGGACAAATATCCCCCTTCTTTCGCCTTCCCTGCACGAAGAACAAGACACGTGCGCACACACCCTATTCTCAGTGATCCTTCATCAATATTAGCAACTTAAAACTAGGACGATGATACATCTATTTATGAAACAGAGTTATGTGCACAGGAATCGGGATTGTGGGAACCGGCGATGTTTTTGAGCTTCGTCATCTTGATTTCTTCAATAATTCCCTCAATGGGACTCTACCACCCTCGTTGTTCAACACTTCCGAGCTTCAACACTCATGCTCTCCAACAACGTCGTCTCCGGTTCATGCCGGAGACTTTCGGTGGGCCTCGAATATCTCAATTTATCCAACAGTGCATTGTCAGATAATCCAGATTTCAAAATTGCCTCTTTTCCTCTACTTTGTTTCTCCCTTTCTGCTAATTTTTTTTTCCTTTCAAAAGTGTCTTTGATCCTCCCTTTTCCCACTTCTCTTCTGTTTCTATTTATTCTCTGCTTCTTCTCTTTCCATGGTGCAGATCAGATGATTGAAAACAAGGTTTAAAATCTCGGGTTTCGGAGGAGTCTTGGCCTCCTCCGAAACCGAGATCTGGCGAGAGATTCTGGCGAGATCTCGGCGAGATCTCGCCGAGACAGTGCATTTTGTCCGAGACAGCTTAAAAAGGTTGTCTCGGTTTTTAAGCTGTCTCGGTGGCCAAAATGCATTTTTTAGGTCTCCAACTTCAGGGGAACCTATTTTTTGCATATATAAACACATTTAGAGTATAAAATTGTAAAAATAATGACCATTTGTGGTTGTTTGGGTTTACACCCATGTTTTGACAGTCAACGCTGAAGTCTGTTGTAAATTTAGGTTAATATTAGCTATTATATTCAATCAAATATGGCAAATGAGACAATAACATAATGCATTAGGGAAAAGAGAAACAAAATAACACTTCATTATAAATCATTACATCATAGTTCAAATATTCAACATTGAATGATCCCATAGTCCCCCTGTGCCCATAGTCCACAATTCCACATTCCTTATACAGATATAGTGTCTAGTTATACGTAGAGTGTCGTGGATGATCCATCCTGCTATCATCATACATCTAGGAAAGTTGTCGACGCAAATTGTCTTCCAATTGAGTAACATAATCTTCCCATGACATTCTTGATGCAAAGTAGTTATGGTAGTCTTGCACATGATTCATAAATATAACATCAGTAGCTGTCTGAAGGATACCTATCTTTGGGAAGAATGGAAAAACTTCTAAAGTAGTACTCTGGTGCGTAGACTCTTGCGGAAGTACTGATGGAACGGAATAGAAGTTGGTTGATCCACTCTGACTCTGTGTCTGTGCTCCTGCATCTGAACCATCATCGAAGGAAGAACCATATGCAGTCGCAGTGGGATAGGGGACGAAGTTGATATCAATATAATCATTTGAGGTGTATGTTGAACCAGTGTTGTATCTAGGAAAATTCCACTGCTCCTGTCCACTGAAGTAACTACTATTCTCCTCCACACTCATTCCTCGTAAGCCAGAAGAGAGGCTATCAACGTCAACGTCCATCGTGCTACTGCAATCAGCATCTTCATCATGTTGAGAATGAGAATGATGCCGAGGCCTACGTGAATACGAAGTTGGTTTACGTGATGAGGATGGCGCACGTGCACCATGATCATCATCCTGTGTTGCATGAGTGTACTGGCTCTCCCCAGTGTATCTAACAGGTGATGCTCGTGGCTCTGGATCAACCCCAATATTGACAATAGTGGCTCGACCCCCACCCCCATGATCACTACCACTAGCTCCACTACCACTCCAACTCCACTCAGGATCTTCTGTATCAGTGCCAGCAGGAGGGTCAAATGGCACGGGTGACCGTGTATGGACTCGACCCTCTTCCGAGGCTAAAAACTCGTTGACATCAGTATCCAAATGGCTGGCCAAATGGGAGTCAGGCATCCCACTGGGCTCGTCCATCACAGGTACTCCCCTGTCCCGCACCCACTCTACTAATGGATCTTCCTCTTCAGAGTCAAGCTGGAAGATGTTGGCGAGCTCGAGCGGGTTATCATCCTTTTTATCATGGAACATGTCTTGCACCCTCAGCCTCATGTTGTAATGCACAAAGACCAAGTCATTTAGCCGTTGGGAGCCAAGTCGATTCCGCCTCTTTGAATGAATGAGGTTGAAAGTACTCCAGTTTCGCTCACAGCCAGACGCAGCGCATGTCTGAGCTAACACTCTACTTGCTATCTTCTTCGGAGCAGGTGCATCTTTACTATACAACACCCACCATTCAACTGCATAAGAACAATAACATATTTTAATTTCGTATGTCATTTAAACGTAATACATAAAACATAAGATAATTTAATTTCGTATATCATTTAAACGTAATACATACACGGATCACTTTTGTCACGTCCAGCCACTGCAGCGGGGAACCCAAAACTCCCACGGGCTTCCCTGAAGGTTTTAATCTACACACAATCGAAAACTTGTAAATATTTGCAATTACAATGTATAGTTTTGCCGCACTAGCAATAGCAGTAACCAGTACAATTAGTGTCACGGCGATCATATTTTCAGTAATTGAAGCACACAACTCACCTCTAGGTTTGCCAATGCCTGTGCTTGGGGATCTGACTCCAACTTTGCAACCACTAGCTTCACTGCCTCAATGAGTTCTGCGTTCGTCCCAAGTACATGCGTATACTGGTACTTGGGGTTCAAATAGTATGCTGAAATATTTGACAGTGGACACATGGTTAAAGCAAATAAAAATTATATTGGTACATAAGTAACACTAAAGTAAATACATCATCAAATTTACTCACCAACCTTATGCAATGAATGCATGAGTTGGCTCTCCCATCGGTCATTGATGATCTTTATATAATTCTTGTAGCCACGTGGTATCAAAGTTTTAACACGTACTTTCAATGCGTCCACAACAGCATAAAGAAGTGGCATGATAGGTTTTCGCTCAGTATCTACCATTCTCAACACCTGTACTACAGGATGCAACACTCTGACTACCACCTTTACATTTTGCCAAAGTTCGTCTGAAGCGATGGTACTCTGTGCTTCCACTCCCTGGGGGGTAGCTGATTGTCTCCACGAAAACCAATCCTCAGATGCAAACATCGATCTGAGTCCGGCCATCTTCGCCTCAAAGCTCTTCAATGCTATGAAGTTCGTAGCGAATCTGGTGATGTCTGGTCTGACCAAGTCCCCTCCACATCTCTCCCTGAGCATGTTCAAGGAATAGCCATGGTTGTAGATGAAAGTGGTTACTTGTCTTGCTTGCTCAACCACTTTCTTGACTTTACTTATATTGTCCATGTCCTTCAACATCAAATCAATACAATGGGCAGCACATGGAGTCCAGAAGAGATTGTAGTCGGGATTGTTCATTAACATCTCCCCTGCCTTCTTAAAATTGCTGTCGTTGTCCGTCACAATCTGGACAACGTTCTGAGCTCCCACCTCAACCACCACCTCTTGCAACAGCCCATAAATATAATCTGCATATTTTACTTCAGCTGATGCATCAACAGACTTAAGGAACACCGTCCTCCCATCATAGTAAATCATGAAGTTGATGATGGACTTTCTGGTAGGACCAGTCCAACCATCACACATAATAGTTACTCCTAAATCTTCCCAATTCTACTTCTGGCCTAGAATCCAGTCTTGTAATTCCTTCTTATGTTGAGGCAAATAATGAGTCATTAACTCATATTGATTTGGCCCTCTAACCCTTGTACCTGCCTCAGCAACTGCATTCAGCATGCTTTGAAAAAAAGGGCATGTAGTGGCGTTTGCTGGGATGTCATGATAAAACGACCACTTAGAGTAAGAATACCCTACTGATTCCCTATTCTTTCCCCCAAACATTGCCTTTATTTTTTTTTTGCTTACTACCTTGCCCGTAAAAGGCCGCGGGATCTTCTTTGTAGAACTTGAACATAATCATCCCGTCCCCGTGGGCCGAGGAACGGGGTTCTTCCCTTTTACTTCGTGATCTAGAAAACCAAGAACCAATCCCTTTGCTCCGTCTTCGTGGCTCGGGGCTCGGCAAATCCACTACCACTACCACTACCACCCGCTCCGGATGTACCGCTCCTGTCCGTCTCCTCTCTCGCATCTAATCTAAGGGGTTCTCTACTAGCCATTGCCGCATGACGCATCTGTCTTGCCTCTCGCCTCTGTCATCTCTTCTACATCCCATCCCTCGGCCTCATGTTCCTCGTTTGGATTCTGGTACAGTGCCTCGAATTGCCTCCTCAAATTGTTGTTTTTCTCTTTCCATTGTTGCCCTCCTCTGCCTCCCTCCCCTCAAATGTTCACCTATGGCCCTGGATATCTCCACAGGACACTGCGAGCATTTGGAAACATCTTTGCCCAATCCACTCAAGTGTTGCTTCAGTCTTGTGATGCCGCCAGACTGAAGCTTCTTCCCACAAAAATTATACTGGGTCATCTTCCTATCACCCTGAAGTGCAGTCGCATACTGCCATGCAGGGTCAGTTCGGGAACCGGTACCATCACCCCCATCGCCTGCCCCAGAACTTGGTCTCGACATAATTTTCAAGCACTGTTTCATAGAAAACACAAACTTCAATAACCTTACAAACTTGAACACAGCAGAAATTACATTTCAAAATTTTTCTCATATTTTAAATGCGATCAGAACATTTTTCTTTATTTTTCCCGATTTTATAGCATTTTTAATCAATTTTAAATTAATTTTTAATTGCTGAATTTTTTTAATATAAATAATTTAAAAAATATATATACAACAACCGAAATCGAAATCTGAAATCGTAGGACAGTAGATCGGCCAACGATGATTAATATATAAATAGGTCATCATCATCAAATGAATAATAATAATAATTATTTTAAATTTTAATTGCTGGAAATTCATTTTTAAATGCAAATAATTGAAAAAAAATACCTACAACAATCAAAATTGAAATCTGAAACCGTGAGCTTGTAGATCGGGCTCACGTATCTAACATATAAAAATTTCATCACATTCTAGAAAAAAAAAAAATTTCTCCCTCATGTAAAAATCTCATTTTTCGGCAAGAAACGTACCTTCAATAGTTGATATGAAGCTCTTACAGCAATCCCCGCATTCCGAAGCACCACCCGTAGCAATTTAGAAGTCGAAACAAACAAAAAATGAGGGAAGAAATGAAAAAAAATTGAAAAACCAAAGAAGAAAGAAGAAGGGGCAGTCTCGGTCGAGAGTTCTCGACCGAGAACAGCCACTTCTGTCTTTTATAAAGACAAAAAAAAAGAAGCAAAAAGCAATATCTCGCGAGATCTCGGCGTGATCTCGCGAGATCTGGCGAAAACTGCCGAGATCTCGGCGAGAACATGTAACTGCCGAGACGAAAATGGTTATCGACCCTATTTTCGTCTTGGCTAGTCACGAAATCACCGAAAATGGCGAGATCTCGCCGAGATCTCACCGAGATTTTATTCCATGATTGAAAATGAAAACACAAAGATCATTGATTTGGAATGAAATCATAGTCTCTTGAAATGGACATAATCAAAATACACGATTGCCGGAACAGAACTTGAGTGCCGCCGGAACTTGAGCTACAAACGTCGCCAACAACTTTACCGAAACCAGAAAACTGATTTTGATCATTTCTCTTTCTGCTTCCTCACTTTTCTCTCGTACCTTTTATCCACTTCTCCTTCTCATGCTTTTACTTGATTTTGTCTTTTTCTTTTGTTTATGAACTGCATGCATCTGGTTTTTTAGAAGAGAATTTATTTTAAGGATCTATTTGTTGCCATTCAGTTTTTTGGTAGCAGAAAACCTGACAAAAACAAATGTGCCGGCAGGTATAGTGAAAGTAGTGAAATTGGCCTATTGATTAGAAGAAAGCAGAATGTAGAATTAGTAGATAACATGCCAGGAATCCAAACAACAAATCAAGGAATCAAAGTATTTGGTGATATGTATGAACACATCTGAAAGTGAGATTGTTAGATGTTTGCTAGCATCAGCGATTGTTGTCAATGAGAGGGTGGATTTTGAGTTTGACTTTTGTTGATAAGATTACGTTGCCTTAAAAGAGTATCACCAGAAGAAGCAAATGAACGGTCCAGCAACGTTTTATATATAACCTTCGTCTACGCAAATATCGCTGGAAAACAAGAACCAAAGCCCTAGATTCAGTGGAGAATAGATTCAGGCAAAGAGCGCGAGAGTGAGGGCATTTTGGGTATTAAAAGTTAGTGTCGTCAGTTGACGGAAAATGACTTAACGGAATGGGTATTTTTTTGTAATTTGTTTTGATTTTAGGCGATGTCTTTGTAATTGTTTGAAACTTTTCGGGTGTACTTGGATTACGGGCAAACTACAAGGGAGGTACTCGTAATTTTCTCTGTTTATTTATTTTTGATTTTTCTATCTTACAATAACATATTCAATGATTTCTATTGTTATTTTATGAGGATTTTTTGCCCTTTTTTTTATTCTCAGCTCAATAGTGTTAACATGTTTCATGTGTAACACGTTCTAATGATTTTTCTTGTTTTTGGCATCATCCTAGATTTTATTTTGCATTATTTTATTCATAACATTTTAGTAAAAATTAGGGTATTTTTTCTCACGAATTTTAAACTATTTTATTTTCATTTTCTGTGTTATTTTTGTTGTTTTAGATTAGTTTTCCATTTTGTAATTTCTCTTAATTTTATGTTGAGAATATTACGTATTTCATTTTTTGTCTAGATTCATTGTACTACCTGTATTGTACAATTGTACGACCTGTACTATCCTCATTGTACTACCTGTACTACCTCTTTCTTTCTTTGTATTCATTCTCACAAGTCCTCCTACTGGTCCTCTGCCATAACTCTCTGCACAAGAACTTCGGACTCTCCGGCATCTCCTTCAACTACCTCTTGCGACTACAAATCAATCATCCACATCTGCATCTACCAATCCAGGTTCTTTTTTTGTTCAGTCAGTTATTTCTCATGATGGTCATTGTGCTTTCTCTGTCTCTAGCCCTTGGGTTATAGATACTGGAGCCACTGACCACATGACTGGTTCGTCTGAGTCCTTTTATTTATACATCCACATAATCCTGTGAAGGTCACTGATGGATCCCTCTCTCCTATATCTGGAATTGGATCCATCCACTGTTCTTCCTCCCTTGATTTGAATTCCGTTTTACATGTTCCTAATTCATCCATAAATTTACTCTCCATTAGTAGTCTTACAAAGTTTCTAAATTGTGAAGTATCCTACCGATTGTGTGATTTAGGATCTGGAGAACGGGAAGACGATTGGACATGGTAGTGTGCATGGTGGCATGTACTTGCTTGACAATGGTCATTCAGCACCTTCCTCCCATTCCGCAGTCAGTACCCTTCAGCAGTGGCACCGCCGTCTTGGGCATCCCTCTTCTGCTGTTCTATCTCATTTTTTTTCAAAATTATTTAAACAATGTAATAAAGACGAGTTATTACGTGAGGCTTGTGTTTTGGCCAAACAGGCTCGTATTTCTTATTTACCGTTTCGAGAAGTCCTTGTATCTTTGATTTAGTCCATTCTGATGTTTGGGGTCCAACATGGACTACCTCTATTTCTGGTCATAGGTGGTTTGTAACCTTTACTGATTGTCACACTCGTACTACATGGGTCTATCTGATGCGTAAAAAAAATGAGGTCTTTGCATGCTTCCGTCATTTCCACAATATGATCAAGACGCAGTTTCAAACTTAGTTAAAGATGCTCAGTAGTGACAATGGTAAGGAATATCTTGAAGGATTTTTTCAGCAATACTTGGCTGATAACGGGTAATTCATCAGACAAGTTGTGTGGACACCCCTGCTCAGAATGGAGTTGCTGAAAGAAAGAACCGCCGCCTACTCAAAACAGCTAGAGCACTAATGTTTGAGAGACATGTTCCCGCTCAATACTGGAGTGATGATGTCCTCACTGCAGCATCCCTGATCAATCGCCTTCCTTCTCGAGTTTTAGACAACAAAGCTCCCTTGGACATCTTACTTAGAAATTCTGATTTTGTTCTTCCTCCTAGAGTCTTTGGTTGTCTTTGTTATGCTCGTAACCATCGTTCCCCTGGCAAAACTTGATCCACGTGGATTAAAGTACATATTTTTAGGGTATTCTGCAACACAGAAAGGATACAAGTATTATCGTCCTCCCTCTCGTCAGGTCCTTGTTAGTAGAGATGTCATTTTTCATGAGCATCTCTCCTATTATCAGGCTTCTCTTCAGGGGGAGACACAGACAGTTGAAGATGCACCTGATATCCCTAATGTACTTATACCGGATATACCTGATGTACCAGAAATAGTCCAAGAACAAGTGCTTGATACAGCTGCACCATCCAAGCATCCAACCACCAAGCCACCTCTGCAAATTTATAGCGGTGCCAAAGACAAGCAACGAAAGGCCACTACCACTTCTGCATATGTCCATTCGCTAGCCCTGGATCCAGAAATTGAGTCTACTGAGCCTTCTTTTGGTAAGGAACTTACTCCTTTTTCTGATCTTGATCTTCCAATTGCACTTCGAAAGGAACTAGGGCCTGCACCCTACATCCTATTTCCAATTATGTTTCCTATGACTTCTTTTCCCCTTCTTTACGTGTTTTTGTGTCTTCGCTCTCTTTTGTGTCTGTTCCTTAAAAATGGCAGGATGCAATTATGGATGAAAGGTGGAAAGCTGTAATGGTGGAAGAAATGAGGGCTCTGAAGAAAAATGGTATATGGGATCTTGTTCCACTTCTTGCAGGATCAAGGTCAGTAGGATGCAAGTGGATCTTTACAGTGAAACAGAAACCAGATGGACTATTGATCGGTACAAGGTTAGATTGGTTGCACGGGAATTTACTCAAACATATGGGATTGACTACCAAGAAACCTTTACTCCAGTTGCCAAAATGACTACCATCAGGGTTTTACTGTCCTGTACTGTACATCACAACTGGGACTTGCAACAGTTAGATGTAAAAAATGCATTCCTTCATGGAGAACTTAGTGAAGATGTCTATATGATTATGGACTGCCCATCAGGTTTCATAGATGATAAAGCCAAGGAAAAGTCTACAAGTTGAAGCGATCTCTTTATGGTCTAAAATAATCCCCTAGAGTATGGTTTGGAAGATTTAATAAAACTATGGTAGCATTTGAATATGTTCAAAGCAATGCTGACTATACTTTGTTTATAAAACATTCCCCTACAACTTTACTGCCTTACTTGTATATGTAGATGATATCATCATTGCTGGCAATAACAATGATGAAATCACTAAACTAAAGACATTTCTGGGGAAGGAGTTTGAGATCAAAGACCTTGGAAAACTTAGGTACTTTCTTGGGATTGAAGTTGTCAGATCTGCAAAAAGCATCTATCTGTCTCAAAGAAAGTATATTCTTGATCTTCTCTTAGAAACAGGGTTACTTGGGGCTCGACCTTGTGATACTCCTCTCGATCCCAATACCAAGCTAAGGGCAAAAAAAGGCACACCAGAAGACAAAGGAAGATATCAGAGACTTGTTGGCAGACTCATATATCTTGTCCACACATGGCCAGATATTGCATTCGCAGTTAGTTTGGTAAGTCAGTTTATGCATAACCCATACTCTACACATATGGAGGCTGTTTATCGGATACTGTACTACCTAAAGTCAGCCCCTGGAAGAGGAATCCAGTTATCTCCTAATGACCCTCTGAAAATGTAAGCATATGCCATTTCAGATTCACCAAATAAACAAATCCAGGTGGAGGCTTATACTGATGCAGATTGGGTAGGAAATCCTGATCGTAGGTTTATCTCTGGTTATTGCACATTCTTGGGTGGCAATCTGGTAACCTGGCGCAGCAAGAAGCAAAATGTGTTGTCTGATCTAGTGCAGAAGTAGAATACAGAGCAATGGCGCATGGAATATGCGAACTACTATGGTTACAACGACTACTCAAAGATTTGAAGGTTGTGTAACCAGTCCATGAAATTAGTCTGTGATAATCAAGCAGCCATTAGCATTGCTAATGATCCGGTTCAGCATGATAGGACAAAACATGTTGAGGTAGACCGTCACTTCATCAAAGAGAAACTGGACAGTGGACAAATCGAGATTCCGTTTGTCAGATCAGAGGACCAACTAGAAGATATCTTCACCAAAGGTCTGCCAGGAAATCCTTCCATATGATATTGTCCAAGTTGGGCATGCATGATATATATGCACCAACTTGAGGGGGAGTGTTGAGAATATTACGTATTTCATTTTTTGTCTAGATTCATTCTACTACCTGTACTACCCTCATTGTACTACTTGTATTGTACTACCTCTTTCTTTCTTTGTATTCATTTTCACATTATAAATAAGAGGACCTCTGTTTATCACAGACAAGTTATTCCATCATTCAACATTTTATTTTGCATGTTATACTAGATTTTGTGCATAGGGATATGCAAGTATTTTTCCTCTTTATTTTTATCCAAAATTATTTGTTTGTGAATCCATGTAAAAGGTTTGGCTAAGTTTTTTGGTGGTGCCAGCTACCGACTTGATGCACCAACTTTCCTCCTTTATCTGTGCTTGGGACCGGTAGCATAATACTGGCGGAGATAATTAAAATAGGATGGATAAAGTGAAGAGGTGTGTCTGGAGTGCTGTGTGATCGGCGTATTCCTTTAAAATTTAAAGGAAAATTTTATAAGATAATTTTTTACCAGCTATGGTGTGTGGTGGAAAATATTGGGTAGTTAAGAAGTATTATATAGATAAACTTAGTATAGCTGAGATGAGGATGTTGAGATGGATGTGTGGTAAGACTAAGAAGGATAAGGTAAGGAATGATTGTATTAGAGCTAATTTGGGAGTAGTGTCGATACATGATAAGCTATGAGAAAGCCGTTTGAGATGGTATGGCTATGTTCAATGGAGGTTGTTAGATGCTCTTGTATGGAGGAGTGATTTGATTCAGATTGAAAGATCTAAAAGAACTAGGGGCAGACCTAAGATGATCCTAGGGAGGTGGTGAAGAAAGACATGCATAGCTTAAGCCTTGTTTCAAGTATGACATTGAATAGAGCTGATTAGAGGACAAGAATCCACGTAGCCGACCCCATTTAGTTGGGATTAAGCTTTGTTGTTGTATTTTTGTCCAAAATTTAGAATTATTTTTTTTATTACTTCCGACTTTTAAGGTTGGATTATGGTAATTAGTCTGTTCTATTTTTGATAATCTTCTGCATATTATTTTGTGTTTTAAAATAGAGATCATGTTACAAGGGCATAGTTCATTTCAGGCATAATAATTCTCCCGACTTATGAAAATTATTTTCTTTGTTATTGTGGTTCCAGTAGGCATTGTTTAGATGCTTTCTGATTTATTCTGATTTTATAGCAATTTTCATGCGTTTTTAGGATTTATGCATTAGGAGTGTATTTTGGTCATTTTCTGTATTATGAATTTCTGTTTTTAATTTTTGTTGAATCAAAGAATGGGAGAGAGAGAGAGATAAGATCTTCTCACCCATACTTTTTATTTATAATAAAAGACTATAAGAACATTACAATCCTACCCTTATTATAATAAGGGAATAAAAGAGTCCTAAAGGAAACATAACAAAAAAAATAATAAAAGAAATAAAATTGCAATAATACCCATTCCTAGTGGTGGCAACTAGGAATCGTGAACTGGCAGTAACTAGTAGGAATTACGACACTCCCCCTTAAATTGGTGCATATATATCATGCATCCTCAACTTGGACAATATCATATGAAATGGTTTTACAGGTAAACCTTTAGTTCAAATATCCGTCAGTTAATCATCTAATCTGACGAAAGGAATCTAAACTTGACCACTTTCTAGCTTTTCTTTGATGAAATGACGATCTATTTCAACATGCTTAGTCCTATCATGTTGCACCGAATCATGAGCAATGTTGATGGCCGTTTTATTGTTACAAAATAAGACCATGGATGGAGGACATTGAACTTTCAAGTCCGCGAGACCCTTAAGCCACAAGAGTTCACATATTCCCTGAGCCATAGCTCTGAATTCTGCCGTTGCACTAGAACAGGCCACCACATTTTGTTTCTTGTTGCGCCAAGTAACCAAATTTCCACCCACAAATGTACAGTATCCCGAAATCAATTTTTTTATCCGAACTGCCTGCCCAGTCAGCGTCAGTATAAGCTTCTACTTTAAGATGATCATGTGGTAAGAGCAAAATCCCTTTCCCGGAAGCAGATTTTAGGTAATGTAGAATCCTATAGACTGCCTCCATATGTGTAGAATAGGGATTATGCATAAACTGACTCACCAAACTCACTGCAAATGCAATGTCAAACCTGGTTTTTTTTGGAGATAAATCAGTCTTCCAACCAACCGTTGGCACTTGCCTTTATCTGTAGGTGTTCCTTCTTTTTCCTTGAGCTTAGTATTAGGGTCCAAAGGTGTATCACATGGATGACACCCTAATAATCCTATCTCTGAAAGAAGATCAAGAATACTTTCGTTGAGAAAGAAATATGCCTTTTGTAGAACGAGCAATTTTAATCCCAAGAAAGTACTTGAACTTTCCAAGGTCTTTGATCTCAAACTCTTTTCCCAAAAATAACTTCAATTTCCTGATTTCATCATCATTGTTGCCAGTAACAACAATATTATCCACATATACAAGAAGTGCAGTTAAAGCTTCTGATGTATGCTTGATAAACAGAGTATGATTAACATTACTCTGAACATAACCAAATGCTATCATAGCTTTATGATATCTACCAAACCATGCTCTAGGGGACCGTTGAGTCCATAAAGTGAGTGTTTCAACTTGCATACCTCCCTTTCGGTATTTGCATCTGTAAACCCAGATGGACAATCCATATACACTTCTTCTGTAAGTTCCCCATGAAAGAAGGCATTCTTTACATCAAGCTGTTGCAAGTCCCAATTGTGGTAGACAGCACATGCCAAGAGGACCCGTACTGTTGTCATCTTAGCCACTGGTGCAAAGGTTTCTTGGTAATCAATACCATATCTCTAGGTAAATCCACGAGCTACTAGCCTTGCTTTATACAAATCCACTGTGTTATCACTATTCTGCTTGATTGTAAAAACACATTTGCTCCCTACTGGTCTCTTATCTGGTGGGAGTGGAACAAGATCCCAACTATTATTCTTCTTTAGAGCTCTCATTTCTTCCATCATTGCAGCTTTCCACCATTCATCCAAAATTGCATCTTGCCATTTATGAGGATTAGACACGGAGGAAAGAGAAGACACAAATGCATGGAAGGAAGGAGATAAAGAATCATATGAAACAAAATTAGAGATTGGATGAAGAGTGCAAGCCCTACTACCTTTCCAAATGGCAATAGGGAGATCAAAATCAGAATCAGAGAAAGGAATTTCCTTACCAAGAGGTAGCTCAGTCTCTGGATCCTGGGCTGACAAAGGGATGTGTAGTTTCGTTGATGGTAGTGGCCTTTTTCTTGCTTGTTTCTAGCATAGTTTCGGCTGTAAACCTGCAGAGGTTTGGCTGGACTGGTTATGGGACTAGTTGTAGGTATAGGTACCGGTATAGGTATAGGTATAAGTATAGAAGGTGGTGCTGTGTCATGGTCTGCTGGGGCATCAGTCTTTGGAGCTAAATCCACTAAATCCATAACTCTTTCTTGGACCTATTCTAGTTCCTCTGGCACATCTTCAAACATAGGCACATCTTCAAAACTTTGCTCATCCTGCTCCCCCTAAAGATGTGGCTGGTAGTGCGTCAGATTTTCATGAAAGAGAACATCCCTAGTAATATATGTCTTCCGGGAAGGAGGATGGTAGCACTTATAACCCTTCTGAGTTGCAGGATAGCCAATGAAAGCCATCGAGGATCAAGCTTGTCAGGAGATTGATGATTGCAAGCATAACAGACACAACCAAAAACCTTCAGTGGTAACACAAAAGAAGTAGCGCCATTTAGGAGATCCAGAGGAGCTTTGTTGCTAAGAATTCTTGAAGGGAGCCGATTAATAAGAGAAGCCGCAGTGAGAATGGCAGCAGTCCAAAAACGGGCTGGAACATTGCTTGTTAACATGAGAGCTCTGGCTGTCTCAAGGAGATGATGGTTTTTCCTTTCGGCGACGCCATTCTGAGCAGGTGTATCAACGCAACTCGTTTGGTAGAGGATGCCATTTTCTGACAAATAGTGTTGAAAGATTCCATCAAGAAATTCTTTACCATTATCATTGTGCAGTACTTTCAGTCGGGCTTGGAACTGTGTCTTTATCATATCGTGAAATTGGCGAAAGCATTGAAAAACATCACTTTTGTTATGCATTAGATAAACCCATGTAGTCCTTGAGTAACAGTCAATAAAGGTGACAAATCAATGATGGCCAAAGATGGAAGTCGTCCTAGCAGGACCCCATACATCAGAGTGCACTAAATCACACAAACCACTACTTGTATTAAAGGAAGGTAAATAGGTTGTACGAGCCTGCTTAGTCAAAACACAGGCTTCGCATAATAACTCGTTTTTATTACAATGCTTAAATAACAAAGGGAACAACTGAGACAAAACTACTGAAGAAGGGTGACCAAGACGTTTGTGCTACTGCTGGAGGGTGCTGACAGCGGAGTAAAGGTGATGTGGCGTAGGTAGAGGTAAAGGTGGAGGTGATGATGGAGGTTCTAAATGACCATCTGCAAGCAAATAGAGACCACCATGCAATCTGCCATGTCCAATCGTCTTCCCGCTCACCAGGTCCTGAATTATACGAAGACGGAATGTAAGTCATTTTGTAGTTAAGAGATTTTGTAAGGCTGCTAATAGATAGCAAATTTGTAGCAAAGCATGAACATGAAGAACATACTCTAAGGTAAGGTAAGGGGTGGAGGAGCAACGGATGGATCCCTTCCCAGATATAGGAGAGAGAGACCCATCTACCACTCGGACTGTATCTTTCCCAAAAGAGGGAGAGTATAGAAAAAAGGAGTTGACTGAACCAGTCATGTGATCAATGGCTCCATTGTCCATAACCCAAGGGCCATGAACAAAGGAAGCACAGTGACCATCATGAGAAATACCTGACTGTACAAAAAAAGAACCTGGTGGGGTAGATGATGAAGGATGACCGGTAGAGGCTGCAGTAAATGGCTTGGGAAGATGTCAGAGAGCCTGAAGTTCTTCTGTGGACAGCATAAGTGGAGCCCCAGTAGGAGGGAAAGTTCCTGTCTGATGAGCCTATGGTGCCTTGAAATTCTTAGATCTCTGCATTCCTCTTTCACGCCTTTTGGCCTCAAAATCAGTTGGTTCACCATGCAATTTCTAGCAAGTTTCTTTGTTGTGTCGGTCCTTTCCACAATAGTTGCACCGAATTTGTTTGGGTAATGCAGAGCCACTTGGCTGAGTGGTTTGGAGGGCGGACCTTTTTGCTAGTAGTGGGGGCACCATAGAAGTGCGGCACATATCCTCAGACTAAGCCAAGGCATAAGCCTGTTCTAAAGATGGGAGAGGCTCCCTACTGAGGATTTGAGTACGAATCTGATCAAACTCAATATTGAGGCTAGCCAAAAAATTGTAGACCCGTAGTTTGTCCTTTGCAAGTTTCATGGCAGCAGCCTCAGCGGAGCAAGCAACAGTAATGGTATCAAAATAATCTAACTTCGGAGTTTAGAATAATATTAGGAGACTGTAATGTCCCGTTGCTTGGTTGCACCAATATTTACATGGAGATCATAAATCAAAGAATAGTTGCCAACCTGGGAATAAATCTCCTTAGCAGCCTTTCAAATTTCTGTAGCATTAGGTCACAGTACATACCCCCAGCCAATTTTGGGCTCTATAGAACCAATCAAACAGGTTATCACAATGGAGTTCTCAGATGCCCATTTATCATATAATTTATCGGAGAAAGGAGGTGCCTTCTTTTTACCATTAATGTAACATAGTAGGCCTCTTGCAAAGATTGTCATATGTGCGGTTTTAGACCACATCAAATAGTTGGTCCCATCCAACTTAATTGAGTTAAGAGCAATAGCAGTGAATTCAATCTTAGAGGTCTCCATAACAGGAGAAACAACATCAGAGGAGTCAGCCATGGGAATGATCACAACCCAAGAATAATCGGACTAATAAAATGGAGCAAAACAATGTAAAATACCTTCAATAGTGATGCTGTGTATCAAACTTCTGGGAACAAAAGACACATATGCAGCAGGCTTCAATTTTAATATAAGCAGGGAAGAATCGAGATTGGCTGGTCGAGTGATCTCTTCAAGGCACATCACAACACCAAGGGATACACGGCAAAAAATTGAAAAATCCTCTTAGGGTGATTTAGTTCATGGGAAAGAAATTAGAAAGGATGAGTAGAAGACCTAAATAGGTTGATAGGTGGTATAGGTATTGTAGTAGGCTTTGGGATATATGTGACTAGGTTGTGAGAGGTTTAGGGGTTATGCATTGCTGTTTCAGGATTGGCGGTAACCAGGAAGTAATTTTCCTGTGCTAGCGGTAACCTAGGAGGGAAATAACGGCTGGCGGCAGGACTGGGGGAGATTTAGAGGTTATGTAGTGGTGTCGGCAGGGGTTAAAGAGAGGGTATAGGCGATGGCGGTGGTTTTTCAGGCTATAGAGGGGCTGGCGGCAGGCTATAGAGGGTTATAGAGGTGGCAGCAGGTTATATAGTGATCTGCAGAGGTGGCGGCAACTGTTTAGAAGAGAAGGAAAAGAAAAAAAGAAAGAGAAGAAAAGAGGAGAGAAGATTAGGGTGGTTTTGATACCATGTTGAATCACAGAATGGGAGAGAGAGAAGAAATTCTCACCCTCTTATTTATAATGAAAGACTTAGAAGAATATTACTTTTAATCCCTTATTATAATAAGGGAATAAAAGAGTCCTAAAGGAAACATAACAGAAAAAATAATAAAAGAAATAAAAACTTACAATAATACCCATTCCTAGTGGCGGCAACTAGGAATGGTGAACTGGCGATAACTAATAGGAATTACGACAATTTTAGTGTAAGTTTTTTTTTTTTTTTTTTTTTTTTTAATCTACTCTCCATAACTTGGATTCTTTATCTGTGTATCTTATCTGTAATTTAGATGCATTTTTATTTTCTTTATAAATGGCAATGTTGTAAATATCACATGCTTGTAAGAGCTTTTTTATTTTTTCATTATTTTCTGTTTTACTGATGAACAATAACATAGGCTAGGTTTAGAGGGCGAGCCTTGGTGTGACGGGAAGGTTGTCATATCGCAACCTGGTGGTCACGGGTTCGAATCTTGGAAACAGCCTCTCCACATTATGGGGATAAGGCTGCGTACATTCTGCCCTCCCTAGACCTGTAGTAACGGGAACCTCGTGCATTGGGACGCCCTTTTTAGTGACGTAGGTTAGGTTTATTCATTCTGTTATAATTATTTGATTAGATTCTTTAAGTTCGTATATTTTAACCTTTGTTTTGTTTTGGAGTGGCAAGTCCCTAATTCATCTTTTTATTAATTGTATTTTATTTTACTCTTAGTTTATTTTTATAAATTGTAGCCTTATGTGTCAATAAGATTATTTAATTTGTTTTGTATTTTACTTTGGGCAGAAGCTGCATTCGCAGCTGCTGCATATCTTCTCAATCGCACCCCTACTCCTGTGACAAAGAATGTCTCTCTACTTCAGAGGTTGACTAATCGGGTTCCATCATATGATCATTTATGAGTCTTTGGATGCCGATGTTTTGTTCGGCACTTGGGTATAGGCGCTGTCCTAAGTCAAGAGGGACCGCGCTACAACTAGCACTTTGAAGCCAGCTGAAAAACGGATTCGTTCCTTGAGACGAGCTTTCTGTGCCTTTGAAGAAGAACTCCGTCTACTCGGGGAGGAGATTGAAATGGTGGACCGAAAGGAATGGTCCATCTTGGAGGACGGGGCTGCCTGCAACAACTTGGGCGAAATGGGGTTCTACCGGGAAACGCGGAGCCCACCCGAGTTCGTTTTCTGCCGCCACTGGCCGGCCGCGCACCTCAATCCGAACATCAACCGGTGCCACTCCTACCTATTCAGTGGAATACCTCTGTCTTGTGATACCTGGTCGCCCTCACTGAACCGACTTGGATCTGAACTACGATTCAGATCAAGTCTTACCGAAATCGGATTTCCTAACTGATGGCGAAAGAGGGGATCACTTGTTCCTTGAACAGTTCCGCTATGTCATTTACTTGTTTTAATAATAATTGTCAAGCATCTTTTCGCTTATCTGTCAACTTTTCCACTATCACCCCCAAAAAACCAAACTCTGCCTTACGTAAAGTTGCCTGGGAGCTGGGGCAGCCCGCGGGCGGCCCAGCAAACCTCTTGCTCGCCACAAAAAAGCAATTTCGGCACATTCATCAAGCTTAGGAAAGCGGTCAAAATCGAAGTAAGTCGGTATGATTCAACCAGAGGACGTATAATTTAAGCGGGGAAAAACTTAAGGCATTGAAAGACGATCTTTCGGCATTGCCAAGAGTGGGAGAAATGTTTTTTAAACGCAAAAGAAGGACGCAAGGCCCGGATCTGCTCATATGGACGCGGTGGGAAGGAAGCAGCCCTAGCCTCTGTCCGGCCGATCATTCCGCTGGCATCTCGCATTCACGCCCCCGACATTATTCTAATTTCACTTTTACATAATTTTAGATTTTATTTTAATTAGTTATTAAATAAATTGAAATTTTAAATTATTTAATTTAATAAATAACAATAATTATAATTAATTGATACGTATTTTGGGGATTATCACGTTTGAGTTCTTTACATGTACGTACAATTACAGCTCTGATTACTTCTGATCTCTCTAGCCAATAAAAGCGATGAAGTCTCACTTAAAAATCGCGAAACGAAGGGTGGTCTACGATCACTAGTGATTCTCTGAGCCGGTCTGGATTTCCAACGCCTTGGGAAACTGGTCGAGATAGATGAAAGCACCCTTTTCCCCTCTTCCTTACCGGGAGGTCTTCGAACCTTTACCTCCCGCCACACTCGGATCCAATCAATCATCTTTCTAGGAAAGTTCAGGCTTGTCCTATGTTTTAGCTTAACTCAATATCTCGTATCGGCTGTTGTGTAAGGGTTGATCTTAAGAGCTCTGGTCTAGCGCCAAAGGAAAGCACTTTCAAAGAAGCAAGGGATGAAGGGGAGGCAGGCTTTAGCAAACTCGAAAAGGATCTTTCTGATTCTCGAAGAATGAGGGGCCCCTCCCTTGAGAAACGAAGAAGGAAGCGACCAAGAAAGATAGATAAGTCTAGAACTGAAAAAAGATGTAGGATACGGCGGAACTAATCGAACTACTTGGGCAGCAGCGTTCACTAACACGACGACCCGCAGCTTCTGCTTCCGCTTCCCCTTTCTATCGTAAGAGATTTCAAGAAATGGCAGATCTATTCACTCTATCAATAACGCGGCGTATTTCGGATGCTTGAAGGCCCCGCTGACCCGAATGATCCCTCTTCTCGCAAGATGTATGTGTCGAGGGCATCACAGACACATTGACTTACAACTTTGGTTCGGAAGACAACAACAAGTGAGGTGCTAATGGTGTTTTCACCGGCTTCGCCTTGCTCATGCCAAACAATAGCCAATGATGGATTTTGCGCCACGGAATGGATCGAGGAACTAAGGACGTTTCCAATGCTCTTCTAAAGGCCGAAGAGAAGCCTTGTTGAGATAGGGGTTGTTTTCATAGAGAAGGTAAGGAGAAAGAAAGTTCGGCAAAGGTGAGGGATCCGGAATGCTTCTGGAAGGTATGCATGGTCTTCTAAAAGCAAGGAAACGATACGGTACACTCCCGCCGGGTCCGGAGGTCAAATCCTACTATTTTGATTTAGCAATGACCGCCTCTTTTTGGACGATAGGGCGCGAGCGGCGAGGTAGTCGAAGCAATCTCTGGAGTTTGCCCTTATCCGAACGGGTCTTGCAAGAAGGGTAAATGCATTAAAAAGGGACAAATTTTAGCGCACGGTGCCGCTACATTTGGTGACGAACTCGCTTTGGGAAAAAAGGCTTGTCCGGGCTAAAAAATATCCCTCCTGCCTGAAACACTCCAGGCGGAATCGAGTTGCCAACAGGGCCACGTTCGTTGAGGTGTCTATACAGGCCTGCGGTCCTTATTTTTGTACATGATGTATCATAAGATTAGTGTTTTTATTATTTAATAAAAATACCAAATAATTGGAAGACCGGTATAACCAGGAGGACTGGGGTGCCTAACACCTTCCCTGGTCCATAACCTGACATGAACCCGATCTCAGGCAGACCGGTTCGTATGGAGTCATATGTTTTTAGTATGAGTCTTAGACCCTAATCTAGGTAGCAACTGTGTCATATGAGATGGACTTTCAAAAGATAATTTTAAGGGTCATTATTCTCATTTTAGTTCAGATTGAAAGAATATGTAAACCTATGGACTATTTGGTTTAGCTCAACCCAAACCTTACCCTGGATATTCAGTCCTGGCCTTGGCAACTGACCCACCCTAGTCTAAAAATA
Organism: Protea cynaroides; assembly: GCA_028583415.1. NCBI lineage: Eukaryota > Viridiplantae > Streptophyta > Magnoliopsida > Proteales > Proteaceae > Protea > Protea cynaroides. The sequence continues at coordinate 50,038,920 of CM053272.1, forward strand.
CATATATTGTAAACTTTATTTAATTTAATTGTGCTTAAAATTTTTAACCAAACTAAAAAGGTTTGAAGTTTTACATAATTGAATTGTTTGATGTAATGGCTATAGTGCTACTTGTAATGCAAAATGACTTTTCTGGTTTGAGTTGTGTATGCACCATTTTTCATGACATTTCTGTAAGAAAAGACCCAGTCCAAACCGACAGGACCCAAAATTCTGCCCAAGTTGCACTGCCATATTTTGTTTGAATACATAAACAGTATGTATCAGGTGTATCTGTACATTACTTAATGTATTTAAACTCATTTTATATTTAATAGGTTCATGTGTGTGAGTGAGCATGAACTTGAGATATTTCATCATAAGAGATACAGGGAGGCACATAAACACATCAATGAGAATGGTCTAATACCTAGTCCCATGTCTCTATTACCTACGGTCAAGAAAATATGAGGAAATCATATAATTTTCCGGGCCCATGTTTCACGTTAAAAACATGTCAAAAAAGGACAGATGACATCCTCAGGAATGTGATACAGTTTAGCACAAAATCCCTCAAATTTATTAGCATTTTAAAAGATTATGGGTGCAAACGTACAAGGGCTTGGGGTTGTTGGGAGCATTTACCGAAAGGTTTTATGTGGTACAATATTCTTGGTATTCTGATCCACAATATAAAGCTTTTATTGACTTCAAAGATTCTGTGTGAAGAGCTTCTGTGATAATCCTCCCAATAGAGTGTCTATTGGAACTTGTGCATGGGGACCCATTTTGCTGGTGCTTGTGCATGTGCATGATTTTCTTTATTTTCGTAATATACTTAGATAATTTCCATCTAATATTTTTCGTGAGAAACTACAATTAATATCAACACTTTGGGTGATGGAAAAATGTCTTCCTAATAAGGGATGGTCCTTTGTTCAAACCCAACAGGGAAGTTGATTATTTTGTTGAAAGGATTGGATTGCAAGTTTATCTGCTGCTTCCCCTAGATGCATGTCTGTTTATATATATGTGCAATTTTCTGTTTGTCATTCTTTTTGGCTTATGGATGCTTTTCTGACCTTTTGGGATATAGTGCAATTGCTTTGTTTGAGGGACAAAACTTGTTGAGGATTTTCTTTTGGCTTTCTTTGTTTGTTCTTTGTATATTGTTCAGTATGCTGCTTCTACGTTTTAGCTGTTGAAGTGATGTGAGTTTGGTGCTTGAAATCAGGTAGTGGTATCCCTGGGAAGTGGGCCTTTGGATGAGTTATTTGGTGGTGGAAACTCACCATCCTTTGCTGTGGCAACGGTTGCAGCTTTTGCTGGTGGACTTGTAGCCATATTGGCTCTTCCTCGATCTTATGCTCAGAAGCCCAGGGCCATAGTATAAGGTCTTGTTTTGTATTCTTTCGTGAAATTGCCATTCTCATCAATACAATTAGCTGAATGTTACAAAGACACAAAAATTGTGAATAGTTATTGTTTCATGTACTAGCAAAAAAAGTAATTCATTTATCTGGATCTCCCCCAAAAAAAAATAAATAATAATAATAATAATAATAATAATAAAAATAAAATGAAGATGATAAAGCATAGTTTTGCTAGTTGCTACAGTTACAAAAACTACAAGACCTGGCAAAGGTTTTTTGTACTGGTGTTTAATTGTTTAGTGATTGCTCACTCAATTGGAAGGTGCTCTGTTGCAACTTGAGGTTCAGGTTCTACATCAGCATACCCTTCCATTTCCAATAAGAAAAGTGGGGTGGGCGCTTGGATTCTTGATGCCCACTTTCAGGAATATTTACGTCCTACGGACTTTTTGGAAATGCTTACGAAAAATGACTATGGAGAACTATGAGGATGATCTGCATATTACATTAGCAAATGACAATGCTACCACTTTATGATGAATAAACAATGAGAACTTGAAGCACCCAGATGAATGCTACACGTGTGTGCGCACATGTGCATGTGGGCATGCACAAGCACAAATGCACTTTAATGCAACAGCAATATTAACTCTCCAGCGGTTGTAATTGAATGGAAAATGCTATTGTTACCATCTTTCCAGGTGCCTCACTTGACAGCCCTTGTTTTGGGAATCAAGGGAAGCCCTGGGCTTGTATGGGCTGCGAAAACAGCGGTGGATTCCAATTCCAATTTGCCGTAAATGTTTCCTCATGGTTAAATGTTGATCATGTGGAAAAGTAGATGCATCCTCGGTGATGAATAGGGCGATCACTCTCAGAAAATCTTCTGTACCAACCAAGATAATTTGCTGGGCCTTTTCTTCCTGAAATTTATTTTTCATGGTGTTTGATTGGCCATTTGTGATTTCAATGGTTGGATAGTAATTTGTGGAATCTCACGTCATCTCAATCTAGCATGCATACAGTGGGCTTATGAAAATTGGTGGCAAACAGATGGTATGTAAATTATGCTGATTGAAACCTTGATAGGTACGTGTCTGTATGCTTGGGTTTTCTAGAAGGTTGACTGATTTTTTTGGAGAGCCCCTTTGCTATTTGTTCTTTTTTATTTTTGGATTATTAGATCATTGGAATCAATTCTTATGTTCATTGCAGTCATATGTATCTGGAAGATGTGGTGTGTATAAGAGCCTAATTAAAGGCTTCTTGCTGGGTTCAGTTTGAATTATTACCGTTTCATGGTTCAAGGTTCAAGGAAAGTAAATTACAGTGGAAAGGGAGAAATAGAAAGGCGTTTCCTTAATTAATTCAGTTAACTGCATCGCATCTAGATGGTAGAATGGAGTGATACACAAACTAATATAAAATTAGGCAAAGGATCTATCTACACACTGCTGGCTTGTATTGATATCTTACACGTTAAGTTAAGTCAATAGTAAGCAGTGATAAGGTGCATTGGGTGGAATCATGATGTGACATACAGAGGCCCCGTATCTTAATAAAAAGTGACAGAAGAGACTGAGTGGGAGTACACCCTGAAATCTGAATGGGTGAATCGTATTACGGGGATGATCCTGATAAGGGTTGACAGGATGGTCAGGATGGTCCAATTATGTGACATAGCAGATTGGATGAGGTCTAAAATTTGTAGGTAGATAGATTCCAAGTTTTGTAGCCTATGCATCAAGTTTCGGACTGAACCGAATTTGCCAAGTGGCAAAATAGAACTCTAGAAATCTGAAGACTAAAAAAGAGTGTGTATATATATATATATATATATATATACACGAAGAAGTGAAAAGTACAGAGACGTATGTCGTTATACGGAAGGGTATTTCATTGAATTACGATCTGAAATTTGACATTTGGTTCCAATCCTAAACATATTTATCCAATAAATGAAATGTGAATTGCAACATAATCTTGCCATAAGGTTAAATTGGTAAGTCACCCTGATAAGAATACCAGGCCGGCCTGTCTAAAGCAACTTTTGTTTTAATTTCCACTGAAAAGGACTCGGTTTTTATACACAGGCTGTGCATATACACGGATGTGTCGTGAGGTCCGTTCACTGGATGAGAGAGCAGTCTTGGTATTATACATTCTTCCCCTATCTCCCATCTCTCCCATCTGATGGCTGAAGGTACGGTCATGTAAATGCACAAAAACTTTTGCCAAGATAAGTTACACTACGAGGCCATTGAACCTGGTGTGGAGTACAATGTAATGGCAGCACAAAATGCTAAGAAATTCTGATCACTGCTGTTATAGTACTCCCCAATTGGCAAAGATGGTGAGCCCCCACTGTTAATAAATGTTCTTTTGGGATCAAAAGGAGATGTCTTTCGTTTTCTTATGAATCTTTACTAGCATTTAGACTGGATTATTCAGAACATAAAGAGGAGCAGTGTTCATTTTCTTACTAATGAATGGTGAGCCCCACCATCCAGAGTTGTTCATTTAAGATCAACATGGTGAATGGCATCCCCTTCTATTTCCTTACAATCTTTCCTGACGTTCAAACAATACTTAAATCAATTTTTTACTAAAATATATCTTGTAATTTTTATGTTTGGAGTAGGGTTTTGTACACAGTCGTTCAGTGAAAATGATAGAATTGTTATTACACATTCTTCCCTTCTCCCTCATCATTCAGTGGTGGAAAACATGACCGTGTGCATACACGTCTGTGCACAAAAACTTTTGCCTATATGTTTATAGTAATGTTTTTAAAAAAAAATTATTTGGTTGCATAACAGTATGTAACACCCATCTAGCTGGAGACACATGGAATCTGACATGGGGTTAGGCAAGTAATTTTTGCTGCAAGAAAACAAAGAAAAACCAATTCATGCCTTAAATGAGTTGAACAGACTGAGAAAGCAAAAGAAACATAAAAGAAAAGAAAAAAGGATCTCTCCTTGTTGAGGGGTTGTGGTAGTGATAGCGGGGGCCGTGGGGCTTCTGTTTTCTGTTGCTCCACAGTCACAGCCAAAGTGTTTAATGCAGACACACACATACACTGTGGTCTCTGGTCTTGTAGTGAGTAAAGGAATTCAGATTAAATGGTTGCAATTGGTGCACGTAGTTGTGTTGCAGTGTCTCCTATCTTCCATCTGCCGGTACTCCATACAACCCCATTCAATAGAGTGGTCCCCATACATGATGCAAGTATGCAACCACCTACCCCACATATACCTCCAGACAAATTTTAAGATGATGATGTCAACAATAAATAATGCATAGAAAGCCCAAAAAATAAATGCTGGATTTGACACAACACAACTCAAAATTAAAAACACTGTCAATCGGTTTAAACCCAGACCCACCAAGGGGAGGAGGAGAAGGAGACATAGTTTTTGATGTCTAAATCATATAATTGATGGTGAATTGACATCCAAAGCCAAAGCTCCGTTAAATTTTGTTTTGATTCCTCAAATCCAGCATAACCCATCATAGGAAGCCATGGGAGATTGAAGAAAAGATACATTTCCAAAAGGAATTGCAATTTTTGGTTGCAAGTTTTTTTAAGATGATTTTTTTTTATTTTTTTTTTTTTTTTGACTGAAGGAAGCCTGGCCAATTGGAAACCAGAGGGGTTCTCCACTAGTGAAGAAGTGATTATCTTAAGAAGCTTGAGAATCTTAGCAAATCTCTTTAATGGATCACAAAACCGTTTTCACTGGTTAAAAAAAATGGAATCCATCAGAAATGACCCAAAAAGATAAATCTAACCGTACCCACTTGCAACTAAAGAATGGAGGAAATAAGGAAGCAAACAAGAACACGAGGGAGAGAATAAACGAGGGGTTGAAAATAAGGGGTTTATCTCATATCTCTCATATTGGACAGGCCAGGAAGTCAAGGCCGCTCACTTCACAGACGATTCAATCCACAAATCTACATATGCATGGGGACTTTGATTAATTTCATGGATTGAACAAGAAGGACATGCATGCATGGTTGGTTGCACGCCCACGTTCTCATGCATGCACACGTGCAGTTGCTTTCAATCCATTCTGTCTCAACTCTCAACTGTCATGATGATAATTTTGTGCAAAACAGCATTTAGAGAGGGTTAAAAGGATTATAAACAGCATAAAGTCTGAGGTCAGGTTCATCTTGTTGCAAGTAGAGAGAAGGGAAATGAAAATTAGTTTTTAAAAAGAACATAAAAAATTTTATGGGATGGTTTTCATGTATCATTGCACATGTCTCATCAGTCTATTCAATTTACAAAGAGGCAATACAATGAGGCAATTTTGATATTCGAGATGAAAGGATTTTATGACTCCCTTGATCTCATATTGAGATGTAACTACATTGATTAACTCTAACTAAATATGGATATTTTTCAGATTTAAAATATTATGGAGTTAGTTATACAATCATGTTAGATTGATTATAAAATTAATCATTATGGTTTTGATTTTATTTCACTTAATTATGTTTCCTTTCATTTTCCTTGAAAATAGATGAAAGCTCTCTCTTGTTGCATATAAAAGGAATGAAAATGAAATCAGTTTTAGAAAGAAAATGAAACTACATAATCATGAAAGTAAAACTTAAGGGTGTGAATTTTGAATCAAAAGTTTGAATTTGTAAGTGGAGAGAATCTCACATATATAAGGCACCTAAGGTTTCATTCTTGAGTAATGTGAGACTATTCCTAATTAATATTATTCCCCTTCAGGTGTTGCTCCTCTTTTGGGTGGCTGTCATTTTTAGGTGATTGTGATCCCTCTTTTGGATGACCGTAATGAGGGAACTTGGAACTTCGATACCATGTTAAGTTTTCATCTTAAGAGCTTGAACTTATAAGTGGAGGGGCTCTTACATATATAAGGCACCTAAGGTTCCAGTCTTAATTAGAAATGTGAGACTATTCCCAACATCTCCTACCCACCTAAACTTAGTCATTGCTGCTACCTCTATAGTCCACTAATCACCATTGCTCTCCACCTCATCCCCTGTATCCTTCTATTTTACTCGAGTCTTCATTCTATCAGTGGAAGAGATCGATCGATAGAGATTGTTTTCCTATTGGACTCCCAGCTGTGATCTGCAATTCTATCCAAGGGTGGTGATGACTAGGGTAGCTTTTTAGAAATGGATTATTAATCGATTTCAATTTTGAAAATTAGAACCTATTAATAATCGTTTTGATAGGGATTGGGTCTATTATATTTTGAACTTTTACTAAATATGGTTAATTATTCTACTTTTCAGATGGTATATTTATTTTCCTTTTAAATCTAAAAAATTTGGTTGCAAAATGTAATAAAATTAATTATTGATCAGACTTAGAATATTTTAGTTACACAATCATATTAAGTAACAATTACAAAACTTTTTATTTTGGTTTTGATTTATTTTACTTTCCTTTGTTTCGTGGGCAACAAGACCAAGCATAAAGATAATAAGATTTAGATTAAAAACTAATATACATAGTGAACTTAGATAACATTTTTTAATTACCAAAAAAAAAAAAAAAAAAAAAAAAAGAAGAAAACCTTAGATAATATTTAGCCCAAGATGGAAAAAGAATAACATCCTGTAGCGGTTTTATCAATACCAAACTGGTTAGGACAAACAGGTTAAGGCAGGTTTAAATATTATTGAAGCACTCTATCATTCATTCATTTAAAAAAAATCCGAGTACATACACGGTCGGTGCATCAAACGCTTTGTTACCAAAAGGGATAGAATTATTTTTAGACATGCGGCCGTGCACAAAACCTTTTATCTTAAAAAATATAATTGATTTGCGAAGTCCAGAATCTCTTAATGGAGCACAAAACTGTTTTCACTAGTTAAAAAAATGGAATCGACCAGAATGACTCATCTAACCGTACCCACTTGCAAGTTGCAACTAAAGAATGGGAGAAAACAAAGAAGCAAACAAGAACTCAAGGAAGAGATGGAACAGATGAGGTATTTAAAAAAGGTTTTATATTAGTTTATCTCATCTATATCGAATGACCGGCTGCTCACTTCAAAGTTCCACAGACGATTCAATCCACAATTTCAACATGCATGGGAACTTTGATTAATTACATGGGTTCTACAGGAAGAGGACATGCATGCATGGTTGATGTTGTGCAAATCCAACATTCTCATGCACACGTGTTGAAAATATCATATCATCAGATGCTGACGAACAGTATTGGGTAAGCTGCAGTTATGCAAATCCACAGAAAAGGAAGGTTTAAAAGAATTATTCACTGGACTATAAAGCGTTTCGGCTAAAGATAATTAAATTTAATTAGATTAACACTGACATACATAGTGAACTTACATACCCAAGAGGGAAAAAAAATAATATCCTTTGGGAGCAGGTTTTATCATACCAAACTAGTTAGGACGAAACAGGTAAGGGTAGAGGTTAAATACTATTATAAGCGCCAATCATTCATTGGTGTTTTCACTATCTCTTGTACTACTACTTCCCCTCCGCTCTGAAACCTGCTTGCTCTTTTATTTTTTTTTAGCTAGGTACTCACATTCACACTACCCAAAATCCCCAATCCATTGTTTTCTGACATGTTTTTGGCTCCTACCTCTTGTTACCCTTGCACACTTACACACTTACACCCAAGTTAATTTTTAGATCCAGTTATTCAATCACGTACGGATCCAATGGCATGATGATGCATGTGTGATCTGACTCAAAATTAATTAAAAATAGTGAAGAACCGGGTATTGAATTGGAATCGGCCATGGTCTAAAACAATACGAATCTCGGCCAATCCGATACTGATATACGAATCGACCAATCCGATATCAATTATTAAAACAATAATTACAACCTAAACTCCTTAAAATAATGAAGAACGATAATTGACCATGAGCGAAACCAATACGAATCAACTGGAATAATCGGCATTAGTAAAACCATGGTTACACCCTAAACTCCTTTAAAAATGAAGAATTGAGATCTGGCTCCCTCTCTAGTCTGATCCTCCCTCCTACAGGCCCTAAACTAAGTATATTACCAACCTCTAAGCACCTAAACAAAAACAAAAACAAAAAAAAAAAACAAAAAAACAAAAAAAAAAAAAAAAGGGGGAGGGGGGGTGGGGGAAGTAATTTTTTTTTTTTTTTTTAATACTGCTGGGGCTTTATGTGGCAACATCTGTCCCTTACAGTAGCATGGCCCAACCTCTTATGGTATATATAGCCCCCTTGTATCCCCACTCTTGGCAAGAGGGAAAAACAAGAACACCACAGCATAAACACAAGTTGATCCATTCTCGTTAAAAAGTCTTGACAACTCTCCAGTCTCTGGCCACTCACAAGAAAGGGAAAAAGACCAAAGAAGATATATACAGCAGCAGTAGCAGCAGCGATGTGTAACCCAAAACCATCATCTCCTTCCTCATTCATCTCTCCAAAGAAAACCCATTCCGTAAACCCCAACAAAACCACTGATCCCCTCATAGAAGAAGATCAAGAAGAAGAAGTAGACAACCTCCATAGATGGCCAACTTCTTCTGAGGTGAAGCTAGAACCTCTTTAACTACAAACTCATTCTACAAGAAGCAATGTTATTAATGATTTGTTTATTTTTGTTACAGGCAGTGGAAGAAATCAAAGCCATAGGGAAGATATCAGGGCCAACAGTTCTCACAGGTCTGCTATTATACTCAAGAGCCATGATCTCCATGCTTTTCCTGGGTTACTTAGGAGAGCTAGAACTAGCAGGTGGGTCCCTCTCCATAGGCTTTGCAAACATCACCGGTTACTCTGTCATCTCCGGTCTAGCCATGGGAATGGAACCCATTTGTGGCCAAGCATATGGTGCCAAACAATTGAAGCTCCTTGGTTTAACCCTTCAAAGAACAGTCCTTCTCCTCCTGACAACCTCAGTACCCATATCCTTCATGTGGCTCAACATGAAACGCATCCTTCTATGGTGCGGTCAAGATGAATCCATATCATCTGTGGCGCACCTTTTCATCATCTTCTCCATCCCTGACCTTTTCTTCCTCTCTCTCCTCCACCCCCTTAGAATCTATCTCAGAACTCAAAGCATCACTTTGCCTCTCACTTACTGCTCTGCAATCTCTGTTCTTCTTCATGCCCCTTTAAATTTCTTACTAGTGGTACATCTCAAGATGGGTGTTGCAGGTGTAGCTATAGCCATGGTTTGGACCAATCTCAACCTGTTCCTTCTGTTATCCACCTTCATTTTTTTCTCCGGTGTGTATAGAGATTCTTGGGTGGGACCCAGCATGGATTGTCTGCGAGGTTGGTCGACACTGCTAAGTCTAGCCGTGCCCACGTGTGTCTCGGTGTGTCTAGAATGGTGGTGGTACGAACTTATGATAATGTTATGTGGGCTACTTGTAAATCCAAAGGCCACCATTGCTTCCATGGGGATTCTCATCCAGACAACCTCATTGGTCTATGTCTTCCCCTCGGCTCTCAGTCTAGGAGTATCAACACGGGTAGGTAATGAACTGGGTGCAAACCGGCCGGCCAAGGCACGAATCGCCATGATCGTGTCAATGGTTTGCGCAGTCGTAGTGGGTCTTGCAGCCATGTTGTTTACTACCCTGATGAGGTACAGATGGGGAAGATTATTCACTAATGATGCAGAGATTCTTGAGCTTACTGCAATGGCTTTGCCTATTGCGGGTCTGTGTGAGTTGGGTAATTGCCCACAGACGACAGGGTGCGGAGTGTTAAGAGGAAGTGCAAGGCCCACCATAGGAGCTAATATCAACTTGGGATCTTTCTATTTGGTTGGTATGCCTGTAGCTATCTTCATGGGATTTGGAGCTAAAATGGGCTTTCCTGGGCTTTGGATTGGGCTGCTTGCAGCTCAAGCTACATGTGCTCTTCTCATGTTTTATGTTCTGGCTACCACTGATTGGAGGATGCAAGTGGAAAGAGCAAAGCTACTCACACAGACTTCTTCTTCCACTTCAGTTTCAACAGCAAACAAGGAAGTTAAGAAGGTGGTTAATTTGGAGGAGATTTTATACATAAGTACTGATGGGTTAGTGATGTCAACTTCAGTGGAGGGTCTGCAGACAGAGACAAGGAGAGAGACAGACACAGAAACAGACCCTCTCTTATCTACTACTGAAGTCATTGTGAATCAGTAAATAAGAAAAATTGCCTCATTTTTCATTTATTTTGGGGTTCGGGTTTATTAGAGGGATAAGATGTGGAATTGGTGAAGGAATCACTGGGTTTTGTAGAGAGACAGAGAGAGAGAGAGATGGGTTTTTTTTTTTTTTTTTCGAGCTTTAAAGGAGAGAAGCTAGGGTCCGTCCTTCCCTCCACTATTGGTTTCCAAGCTAGTGTATCTAATGGTATTAGTTAATATTTACAGAGAAAAGAAGAAATTCTCCCACTAGCTAGTTCCCTAGTTTTTGCACTAAGGAGAGTTGAGAGAAGTAAATATCTGTAAAGGATAAGCTGTCGGGTTGATTTTGAGGCTCCTTGAGTGGGGATCTGCCTGCTTTCTTCTAGTATTCATTCCATTAAAAGCCACAAGAAAAACTTCCCTGAAATGGAAACTAGCTACACAGTGCTTACAATTTCTGGCAAAACAGCTCACATTTCCATTTCTAATTCCTCTAATGTTCTCATAATTTATTAGTTTCTTTCCATCAAGAAAAACCCTTTTTTTTTTTTTTTTTTACATAAACTGGACCCAGAATAAAATAGAGCTACTGTAACCTTTTGATCATGCAAAACTTTTTCCTATTAAGTTAGGCTATGTACCATTTAAGGGCACCAAATTGCACTGAATTTTAATGGCTTTATTAATTCTCTTTTTTTGTTTCCGTCCTTGTGCAATGTACACTGAAGTATATCCTGAAACAAAAGTACCCACATTGACAATGGAACAGAAAAGTACCCAAAAAGCTTCTAATGAGAGACGAAATTCAATAACTAGAGAGAGAGAGTGAGAGAGAGTGGGTCTCTGGCTCAAACTATTAAAGCATGATAATAATGAGCAGTAGAGAAGTAACAGTAAAAGAGGCCTTTGGATGGTTGTGGGGTCCCCTGCTCCAAACTTGAGAAACAAAATCCAGCTATTATTGCTTCTGTCTACTTCTCAGATGACAAAATTCGGTACAGTGCCCCTCCGTAGCAGTACATCCCCTTCCCTCCCCCGAAAGGGCCACACCATACAACTCCAACCCAACCCATATTTATTTTCACATTTTCATTTCTGTTATCCTTTTTTTTTTTTTTTTTTTTTTTTTCACTACCCACCAGAATGGAGAGGAAAAAGCGTATTAAAAAAATGAATGAAGAAGAAAAGATACATTCTTAATACCCAACATTATCATTTATCATTTAAGGGAAAGTGTTTTCACAATGCCATTGTGGGTAAATCTCTCATTATACAAAAATAAGTATACAAGAATTGATATCTTTAATGAGGCCTACAAGATCAAGGGAGGGGGAGGGGATTTTCATTCATATTTCTTTATTAGCAAAAGGTTTTTGACTATTGTGTGTGTACATGGCCATGCTTTATGCAATAGGATGAAAGAGGGAAGGATGTGTAATAACAATTCTACCCCCATTGAGCAAGGGGCCCGATGCACCACTATAGGGACAATTCTACTATTTATGTACTATGTACAAGAACTATGCATAAAAACCAAGCCATTTTCGATATGAACTATCTAAATGACATGTCATACATGTATCTAAAACTTGTAACATTCTTTTGATTGCCTCTTGTCCTCTTATCTTATTTCAGAAAGTCTTTAAATTAAAGGCGTAAAATGGATTTTTCAAAATAATTGGAAAGAGACTTGTCTTGCATACTTTTTTAGGAATTCAAGTGAAATGGTAAATTTTAACATCATTGAAAAAGTATATAACGAATTAGACAAAAGTTTTTTCTGCTCTACTCGACAATATATAGTCGAGAGTCAATCAATGACAAACACCAACTCTTCCCAATGAATTATTCTCAAAGGTCTGTTATTTTTCCAAATAACACAAGGCATCTATTATGCCACGTAAATGGCCGATAATGCATCCATTCAGACTGTTAGATACAGATGACATTGTCTAGATTAGCCATGTGTCAAGTTTTGGAGTCTAATTTAATCAATTACCCCATTTTGTATTGACATGATTCCCATGCATATCCATACATGTGTACCGGTAGTCTAGACAATATTGTGCACTCACTCAACTTTGAGCCGGAGACAATGGTTTAGATTAAAAACACCTTTAAATTTGATAGTTTATATTTGTCTTGTGATTTTCGAAAACAACACGTTCCTTTGTTATATGGATGGTACCTAAAAAATATACATGCTACATTAAAAGGGCAAAAAAAATAATGTTACAAATTATTTGACAAATTAATAAGTGTTAATATTAAGAAGAGAAAGGGTTTCGTGTTTGTGTACGTGATTCCTGCACCAGCATGAAGACATATGGGAGCACACGCAAAGACATCCAAGTGTAGAGCGGGATGGTCATTTTATCTCTCCAATGTTTGGGCACAAGTCTAAAAATCTCTTTTTCCTATTAAAAAATCCCTTTTCTATATTATACATTTTTTTCTTATTTTATGGCAATATTCATTTTTTTTCCCTAAGTGCTATTCACTATGTCTATTTTAATAGTTAAAATTATTATACTGATTATTGAGGTCGTTTCCAAAATAAATAAATAAATAAAAATCAGGAAAGTGTAGTAAGGCGCAGAAACATGTAATTGGCAGCCGCAGGTTTTTGTTTGGCTTTATTCACTGACACACGTTGGATTAAGCCAACAAAATAAAGGGGAAAAACAGCAAATGTTCTAAGGCAACTTCCTCCTCTCATCTCTCTCATTATTCCTGTCTCATCTCTGCCCTTATCTCTATAAACTCTATCTCCATCTCTCATCTTTCCTTCTACTGTTTAAAACCAGTTACTTGAGTATCAAATTTCCTTCACTCTTATCACTATCTCTCATCTATCCATCTACTGTTTAAACCAGTTACTTGGGTATCAAACTTCCTTACCTTTATCAACTCGTGAGGCTGGTCGGTGGAACATTGGACCTCAATGTCAAAAGGATACAAATGTAGTGGGACCCCTAAGGCTTGACTTTAAATATAAACATCTGCGTCTATATGTGTGGGCATTTAATTGGCAATACAATATATTCTCTTACATCAATGTTTCATAGATGGAACCTTTTTTTTTTTTTTTCACCACATGTCAAGATAAAATTTGTTACAGCTAACAATATTTTGAATTTCATTCCCTAACAACTACATTTTTTTGTATAGTTAAAAGAGAAAATGATGCACACAGTAGTACATGCCTTCTCACACCCTCTCTCTTTCCTGATCAAAATGAAATGATTTGAATCATCTTGTATTACCTTACCCCATTGCGTAATGAGTTCAGACAGTAACGTATTCAGGTCATTTGTCTATGTCCAAGATTCAAGTACTTGGGATTGGTGATGGAATCTCTTTAATGATCTTAGATCGATCTAAATTGACCCCCATAAACCTTAGAATCAACCTTACATGCATAGGAATCAATGTCCATGTAGGAATGAATCAGGATCGGCCACAGTCGATTCCGATCCGATTCCTCAAATCATGTCCATATCACATGATCTTGGGATGACTACCAGTGATAATAATAAACCAAATAGAATTAATGTCTCATGTTAATTTTTTTTATTTTTTTATTTTTGGTTGGTAAAAGTGCCTCACGTTGATAGGATCATAGCTAGGATGACAAATATTAGTAGGGCCCCCCACCATTTGAGGTTTTTATTTGATTATGAGAGCAGGTAATCGGGTATTGGCTCCTCACCTTTAGTTATCAAATTGAAAATCACTTCCTTGCACTTCCTTATTGGCTAGTGCTCTATTTTGCTAATAGAAACAAGCACTGTATCAAAGACATTTTGCTGGCCTTTTACCCCTCAACATTATCTATTATTATGATATAAAAAAATTTATCTATTATGAACCTTTATGGAATAATGGGACGACAAAGCTTTATTGATCATTTTCGTATTTTTTTAATAGGCAAGTGGGTTAGTGGTTATTATTTGTAGGGTATTTATCTTGTCATAATGGAATGTAGTGTTTTCAAAAATCATAAGATTTTATTTTTATGGTCATTTTATTAGGGTATTTATCCTGCCACAACAGGCAAGTGGATTAGTTGTCATTTATTTTTATGATTTTTTTAATATAAACCATTTCAAGTTGATATAGTGCATAGTAATATTTAGAGTATTGGTACAAAAGTATATTCATACAATACAAAAGAGGTATTTAAGTAAATTAGAGTATGAAATTTAATAGGTGTCTCATTTAGACCATGTTCTCTCTATCCAATGATTGATTGTAATAGACACATCATCTGCCTATGTGTCAAAATAATTGCCTTTAATGTTTGAAAAAATAATAGACCCTTGTGATTGTTTTTTTTTAGATATATTTTCTATATAGTGATGAGATTCAGGCTTTTTTTCGATTTGTCCAAAACATATAGACGAAGAGTTGGACTTATATAGTCAATTCATCTAAAACTGGAAGAATCGATGACTTAGATTTATCTTGTAATTTTTAGAAACATCATATTCCATCGAGAAACAACCCCGTTATTTTTTTTTTGGTAAATATCATATGGCAAATGAAATTTGATAAGGTAAGGAATGCTCTTATTAGAGCTAATTTAATAGTAACGTCGATAAATGATAAGCTACGAGAAAGTCGTTTGAAATGGTACAGCCATGTTCAATAGAGACTGTTAATGCTCTAATACGGAGAGGTGATTTGATTCAGATTGGAGGATCTAAAAGAGCTAATTAAAGGTAGATCTAAGGTGATTCTAAAGAAATAGTAAAGAAAAACATACATAGTTTAACCCTTGTTTCAAATATAACACCGAAAAAAATTCATATAATCAACCTTATTTTATTTTGAGATAAAATTTTATTATGGTTGTTGTTGTTGTTGTTGTATGACATGGCAAATGGCAAAAGGGTTTATCATTTGAATGTAAGGATTAACTACAAACTTTATCAGCCACATGGCAAATGACAAATGGATCATCATTTGATATTTTAATTATTTTTTTAATAAATTTGTACACTTTTTATCTAAGAAAGTAGGAAACATTACCTTGTTTCTGGAATGAGAGAAATAAGCCCATGGTTTGGTATCTTACATGCACATTAAAAAGGTGTTGGAACCTTTTCCACAATTCTTATTCTTAGACAGGAATCTCTTCAAAATGGCTCGTGTCAATTATATCATGGAGAGAGGATAAATCAAATTACCAATTCTACTTCATATTGGGAATCGAATAATTCTGTGCCACGTGGCACTGCTCAGAATATCATACTCCTTTTTATTTCATTCAACAACACCGTTGGCATTGCAGCACCTGTAACCGTCCAATCACTTCTATTCCCTTCGTTTTCCCATGTTTAAAAAAAAAACAATAATAAAATAATAATTTATTCTTTAAAAGAAGCTTTATTATAGTTTCAAACCGCCCCATTGGTGGAAGTGGTTCTGTTGGTGCACTTAATAATTTATCTCAAAAAAATTTAAAAAAAAAGGCAAAAAGGAAGAAGAATCCCTTATTTTATGTTTTGATCTTATTTTTTTTATTTAATTTAATTTTCTTTTAATGTTTCAGGGACAGACACATACAAAAATGGACATGGGATATGTTCTTCTTTCCTGAAAAGTCTTTTCAACAGAGGAATGCCATGTGAGTGTATGTGTGTTTGTGTGAGTGCTCCTTATCCATTCCTTAGCTAAAGGCTAAAGCCAAGAGAGAAGAAAAAAAAAGAAAAAAAAAAAAAAACTCAAGCCAGTGAACTGAGGTTGTGGCCACTATCAACTTACTAAAACAAGTGATGAGGACTTTTCTACTATAGGTAATGACACTTTGTGTCTCAAAACAACTCGTATTGATTTCCATCCCTTAATTCCCATTTTATCTTTTCTCTTTCGGCATATACTTTCTTCATGGCTGACTGGTTTCTTGGATCCCATTTTTGCCGGCCGGACCCACACACTTTGATGCTTCACCTGCCAAAAACTTTATCTTTTTTTTTTTTTTTTTTTTTTTTTTTTTGGTGAAAGATCACTTTATCTATTTCAGTGTACAGCAAAATAATAATAGTAACAGTGGTGTAGTAACAATAGTAATAGTTATGGGCATGAACAGAAACACAGATTGTCATAATTGAATCAATATACACTCACTAGAGAAAACAGCCATTTGATCATGATCAGATGGTTATGAGAGTAGATGAGATGAGGTCCTTCTCTATATTTACTCTTATGGATCATCACAAGGTAATCTTGGATTAGAGATTTTGAGTGAGCCACATGGGGCCCATGTCCATGTGAGTTCACTGTGAGCGCCGGCCAAAACTGCCACTGACAGAAAAACCAAATAATGGGAGTCCCTACTACAGTGGGACATGAGAATGAATGAATCAAAGGGTCAATTGGTGGTATTTTGTACAGGGACATAAAAAGAGTGTGGGTTCAAGAGCACAAATTCAGTTTAAATGGCTGTCCTTTTGGAACAGAAGGTTGCTTTCGTTCCTTCCAAATATGAACCGGCCCTTCAATTTTAGAATGTCTCAATCTCATACAGAGAGACCTTAGTCATGGGGCCCACTCCTGTTATCTTTTACCCTATTTTATTCTTCTTGTATACGCTGTTAGTCAATCTTCAAAGCTTATATATAATAAAGACTGGAATCATCATATAGAAGAAGGATAAGCTAGTGATGAACACCTAATTGTGATTGGTCACTTCTATTTTTTTTATTTTTTTTTAATTATTCTTATTAATTTAAATGAAAAAAAAAATAGATAGTAATCCTTTTGTGCTAAACACGTGGAGATAAAGCTTAAAAAAGTTGTCAAAACAGATTAATTAAACTTAGACTACACATTATCTTTGCTTTGTTGTAAGTGAATTGGGAATGAATGAAAAGAGACCCACTCTCAAATTCCCAATACTTAGTGGTTGACATTTCTCTCTTTACCACTCAATTGTTTGACCCATTTCCATAGTCTAATGCTTTGACTTTGTTTTCAGTCGGTCCATGGCATTGATTTGTACTTACTTAATTGGAGATAAAATAAACTAATTCAAGACAAAGAACAACTCATCAACAACACATCTATACAAAAGTAAAGAAAGAAAATGTCAACCACTGAAGCTATGAACTTTTTCTTATCCCTTTCCTCCCATCAGGGATATTGGTAAGGATCAAAGCCGTGAGTAATTTTAATGGTGATTGCATCAATTACATGATGACAGCTCTGGAACTTGAAAATGGAACTGTAATTATGCTAAAAATGTCGGTAAATTGATATTAAAAAAAATTCCAGATTAGCCATGGGTTTCCCACTGCCATGATGCACAAGCTATTCAAGCACTCTTAGTCACTCTTCAACCAGAAATAATCACAAATTTTGGTAGACTACAAAAGTTGGAAAACATCATGACTTGACTACAAAGGATTTTACACTAGATGTCTTAATACATAAAAAAAATGCTGGTCTAGCTTTCACACTTGCATGCATAGTTTATTTATATTATCACCCTACAAACATGCGCTAGCAAGGGGTAAGTATTGAGATTGACCTTTTGTAACAAGATGTTCAACCAAAGCAACTACTTCACCGGCCCAGTACCTGAAATAGTTAATAATTGCAACACAATCTCTCTCTTGTTTGAATTTGAAAATGTTCTACGAAACTTGATTACTTCACATAAAGTAACTACTTCACCAGTCCACCCCAGTATCTGAATTAGTTAAAATTTGCAACAATATTGGCTATGTCCAAAATCCATCAGATCTAGGTTAGTGTATACATCGAATGGGAAGCAGATAAATGGCCGATACTGTATATAATAATATTAAAACAGAATCAAGTCTGATATCAGTTAGGTCCAAAACCAAATTATGCTAAAAATGTCTTTAAATTGATATATTATATAAAAAAAAACCCCAAATTAGCAATGGGTTTCCCACTTCCATGATGCACAAGCTATTCAAGCACTCTTAGTCACTCTTCAACCAGCAATAATCACAAAATTTTGGTAGACTACAGAAGTTGGAAAACATCATGACTTGACTACAAAGATTTACACTAGATGTCTAAGCTGGTGATATTTTCATATAAAAAAAAGGTGGTCTAGCTTCAACACTTGCTTGCTTAGCTTAGCTTGGCTTAGCTATAGTATCAACCTACAAACATGCGTTGGCAGGGGTTAAGTATTGACATTGACCTTTGTGACAAGACGTTCAACATAAGCAACTATTTTACCGGCCCAGTATCCAAATTAGTTAATAATTGCAACACAAATCTTTTTTTATTGCTTGAATATGAAAATGTTCCACAAATTTGCTTACTTCACATAAGCAACTACTTCACTGGCCCAGCTCAATATCTGAATTAGTTAAAAATTGCAACAATATGGGCTATATGTCCAAAATCCATCCGATCTGGATTAGTGTATATATTCAATGGGAAGCAGACAAATAGCCAATACTGTATATAATAATATTAAAACAGGATCAGATTGGATATCAATTAGATCCAAAACTAATACAAATTGACTGATCTGATATCGATTACTTGAACCATGGTCACAACCACCTACCCCAAAAAAGGCCGTGCCAGCACCATTTGGTAGTAAAAATACCAGAGAAGATACTTCTCTAATATCAGATTTACAACAATTAATACCTCTTCTTCCTTGCAACAACAAAATCTCTTCAGACGATAAACGGCATTCCATTTCAACTGCCTATATCTCCCTGAAAAATTCTCTACCAAAGTAACAATGCACCATTAATTCTTTCAGTTACTTGCTATCATGAAATGGGTAATAGAATACATAATAAATGAGCTTACATATTACTCAGCGATCTCTTGTGTTTATTATTAAGGACTCAGCCCGGCATCCGCATAGGATATTTCGAATCAAAGTCAGCCATACCACCACCTAAGGCACCCACCATGACCCCATACAACCCTAAATATGCATCCAGATATCATTATATCAACATCTGTCCTTCCAAATGATACATTCAAGACCTATGGGCATTACTGTCATGCAGCCCATTATTCTCAAATATGAAATTCAAGGGTCGTGCCTTAGAAGATCAGGCTTTCCTTGTGTAAGAAATGGCAGCAGAAGCTAAGGATGACCCTCTATCCCATGGTCTTCTTGATGAAAAAATTCCAAGATAAGAGCAGATGAGATCATTTCAAATTTGGTTTCTTTACATAAGAGCTTTCAGGTTTTGCTCATTTAATTTGTGCTCTAGTTTCGTTGATCTGATTCGTTTCAACCATCTCCCCCAATCAGCAATAAAATGAACTTATCAGACTTATCAGTTGTCTTCAAATCCTACAGACATTTCCTACATAGCCTGAAAGTAAACCATGCTATGGTAAAAAAAAATACACTGGATATTTTCAAAATATAAAATACAATAAGAATGCAAGGAAATGAAAATACTTGGAAAGGATAAACTTGCTTATAGATCAAGAATGCAGATTGATTTCATTGTGTTTGACCGCAAAGATATTTTTACTGATCATCAAGTTGAAATCCAGTGGGAGGTAATAAACCCCTTAATGTTACAACAAGATAAACAATAAGGACAGAGGACCTGTTTTTTCATCAAAATTTCCATTAAGCATTGAAGAATTAGAGTTAATGAAGGGGTTTAATTTTCATTCTTCCTCAGAATTCCTTTTTTTTTTTTTCTCCTTTTCCTTTTCCCTATTAAATTTTTAGAAATTCATAGCTTTTTATTCATTTTTCCGAATTGGGTGATCTGTGCCATTGCAAAGTAGCCAGATTGATCATTGTCTTTGACTTGGAAGAAATTTTACTTGTCATCAACTTGAAATCTAATGGCATGCAATAAACCTGTCAATGTTACAAAAAGATAAAGAATAAGGATCGATTTTTTCACCAAAAACCACTTCAAGGTGATGTGTCAATTCAATTAAGCACTGAAAGAAATAAAGAGATAATGGAGGGATTTAATTTTCATTCTCTTTAAAAAAAAAAAAGGGGGGCAAAAAACTTCATTCTTTCTCAGAATTCCTTGTTTGACACGGTTCTGGAAGAATCACATTGTTCAGTACATACACAGATGCATATAGATGGGATACCCAGAGGGAACCAAAGCTGTGACAACTAATTGAATTTTTCCTCTTAAAAGCCCTTAAGATAAGAAACTAGTGTGTGTGTATACGCATACATAGATAGATGCAATAAGAAGTGACATCCAGATGGAAGAAGAGACATAATTGGATTTTTCATCTCAACAGTCTCATTATAACAAAGTAATTATGACCAAGTTACTGTAACACTCCATGAACATTGAAATGGTAAGCAACTGCAATAAAAGCTAACAGGTTGGCAGAACATGTTTAATGTACTAATGACATGTAATGATGGTATGCTGAACCTGGATGGCAATTGATACTTCTGGAGTACAAGGAATTCACTTCCCGTTTTACCATGTGTATGTTTCCACAAATTCTAGCAACTTTCTAATTACATTGCTCAGAAAAATGCAAAAATAAATACATGCCACTTGAACAAAGATTACTATTTTCTGAAATATGTAAGCTTTAACTACTGAAAGAAACTAAGCTTGAAAAGATGAATGAAAAAGCATGGTATGGTCAAAGTGGTAGGGATAGTTGTAGCTCATTATGTTATAAGTTTTTGAGGGATGGGGACTCAAGAAGTCAAATTGGTGTTCCCTACATCAATTGTGTGTTCATATCCATATCTGGGCGCTATAGATCAACTGGCAAATAATATACCTTACTACCTTAGCAAAACTTTGAATCCCAGTAAAAAGAATGCATAAAACAAAAATTCATGGATGATAACAAAATATAGAAAATTATTACTATAATGATGATGAGAAAGATTTTTCTTATGGCTATCTTGGCAGGCTAGGCAGGACAGGTGTGTTGTTTTGATCTGAGGTCTAATGTGGCCAATCAAGATAGTTGGTGGGGCCGTGGGACAAATCCTATTTGTTCTGCCACATGGTAAGCCACCCCCCCCCCAAAAAAAAAAAAAAAAAAAAAAAAAAAAACAAAAACCACTTAATGGGCCACTGATAGTTATATTCACCTACAACACCCATATACATGAATTAAAAAGGAAAAAAGTTCCTTCTGCCATCTCTAACCAAAATATGCCTATTTCCATAACTAAATGCACAAAACAAATATTTGTCCATATTATGCACATTACATAGACATTTTAATTTTATACAAAAAAAAAAAGGGCAATAAGGATGCCTTCTAAGGCAACTCAGACCCTTTTTCTGTCAACTCAGTACTGGCCCCCATGTATCTGACTATAATAAATTCATGCAGCATACATGACAGACTACATCTATGCTTTTGTGCTTTTGTACATAGCATCTCTTAATACAAAGGGGAATAAAATCTCAAACATTACCATATAAGGAACCTTCCATGACTAACTGAGAAGAATCATATAGAGGTACGGTCCAAACAAAACCAAAAGGTTTACACTCTCGTGATTTTAGCCTACTCCTGACCTGTTGATGACAATAGGTGCAATTAGAGCTATAGACCCCAATATCGAAGCATGCAAACTCACAGATTACTGACAACAAAAAAGTCCCCAGAACTTCATAGAGAGTATCCTAGTGATGCACACACCCCAAATGGATGATCTTCCTGGCTAAAGGAAAGAGAGGACTGAAATTCCATGTTACTGCCAGCCGTTCTTCATCATAATGAATCTCGTAAGGTCCTGGCTCCGATACAATTTCAACAATCTAAATGTTAATCAATGCCAAAAATCAACGTCATTTAACTTTCAGAGACAATGATTGCAAATATCCAACAGAACAAAGAGGATGTGGATGAGTACCTGCAAAAAATTGCCCCCTGGGAGGCACTTATCAAGTGCAAGAAATTTTGTGACTCGACCACCCTCTCCATGTTGTAAGAGCTGCAAATGTGTAGTGATAATGATCTAAAAAACCAGCAAGATGGTTTCAATTTGTCTAGTGATTCTGCGACACCCTTGCTTCCTAGTGTTTTTTCTTGAATCTGATAGGGCAGCAAATGTAAGTCATATTCAGGGAATGACAAGGAGAACCAAGTGGAGAAAATATGCCAAATTAGCTCTCAATTTTACTAGGCCTCCTCGTGGGCCTGATTGTTGGATTGGAACGACATATAAGGGTATTTTGAGAATACTTCTTTAATATGTATAGAATAAGAATTAATGTTATGTATGGGATTAATCTTTGTAATTTCAGCCTTTTATGACAAGCAATATATAACGAAGAAAGGTGGTTGTGGACTGACCTAACTTCCTCTCTTTCTCAATCTTCTTCTTCTTTTGAACCCTCCTGCCTTTTTTTTTCTTTTTTCTTTTTTTCCTTTCTCTTCCTCTATACTAAGTATACTGCCAACTCCCCATTTCAGACGTGTTTTGTTCTATACAAAATATCTCAACTAGGTATCAGCACTCTACCTCTCTCAGCTAATTTTGAAGTCAGGAAACTCCCCCAGCCCCTACACTTCCGGAAGGACCTCAGTCAAGGAGGCTGGACTCCAGACGCTCGAAGCATGTAGGGAATAGCACTCTACAATTTTGAGACTCTACAGTTTGAATCACTCAAAGGTTCCTTGTTTTATGCCCAAAGTCTCATTGGAAGAGATAACCTGGTATGAGGGCTGTGACCTCAAATCTGAGGAGCTCAGTAGTTGCGGATTTCAGTTTGTAGATCATGGAAGTGGTAACAATATAGAACTAGTACAAACCAGATCTTAGCAATCTATAAGGGAAGCAATAGAAACAGGGGAGAAGAGAGATCGAGAGGGAGAGAAGTGTGTGAAAGAGAACCGTGAGAGGGGAAAGAATATGTGAGTGTATATCTCCCCCTCACCTCTATCTTTTTTTAAAATAATAATGACTCACCAAAGAGGGAAGTCGACTTAGAATCCTAGTCTAAGTCAACATACAAGAGTTGGAACTAAATAAGGAAACTCTAATTAAAGCTGGAACTAAACAGCACCAAGACTAGGTGACACCTAGACTACATAATTAAATCCGTAACACTTAACACGCCCCCTCAAGCTGGAGTAGGATTTGGACATAAATATCACCAAGACCTAGCTTGGAACAATTTTGAAGAAACAAAGCCTTAAACAATGCCTTTGTGAACAAATCACCAAGTTAAGAGCTGGAACTTCGTTGGGCACGAGTGATCCTAATCGATCCTAATTGGATCATTAGTCTTGATATTCTACCTGTATATTATGATGAAAGGATTCTATTGGAAAATCAGGGGCTTAAATACCCCGCCGAAGCAAGCGGAAGTCTGATCTTATATTAAGAAGGAGCACATTTCATTCTGCATTATTGGCGAGACCAGAGTTAAAGAAAGCAACGCTCCTGACATTGCTAAAGTCATAGCTCTAGGATGGCAAATGCTAAGCAACTACAGCCATCACTCGAATGGCCGTCTATGGATTCTTTGGGACACCCTAAAGGTCTCCTGTTCCCTGGTTAGTATGTCTGAGAAATTTATTCACTTTACCATGGGAGGGAACCCATGGGGTATTATGGGAGATTTTAATGTGGTCAGGTATGCTTATGAAAAGCATGGAGGTATATTCAATGATCAGTCGGTCGGAGAATTTGTTTCTTGTCTTGACGCCAATGGTCTGGTGGACTTGAAATGGACTAGAATGAATTATACTTGGTTTAATAGAAGGAGTGGCGACCAAAGGGTCTCTTGCAAGCTTAATAGAGTTGTGGTTAATGAAAAATGGCTGTCTATGTTCAGTTCCTTAGAGGCTCGCTTCGATCCTTCAGGGATATCTGACTACTGCCCGATTATTCTTACCATATCCCCATATATCTCTTTCGGGCCCAAGTCATTTAAATTCTTTGACTTGTGGTCTTCGGCTTTTCGCATGATGATTTCAAGGATGTTGTCAAATCTGGTTGGAACAGGTTTGCTATGGATTGCCGTCAACCCTTGGTAAGCTTTGCTAGGAAATTGAGGGGACTAAATGGGTGCTTATTCAATGGAATAAAGAATGTGTTGGAAATGTTTCTAGTGCTGGGCAGGATTGTAGGGCAGCTTTACATGATATTCAAATCAATCTCCAACAACAACCAGATGACTACGACCTGGCAGAAGCTGAAAAGCCTTTATCCATTAATCTAGCAGCCTTCATTGCCCAAGAGGAAAGTTTTTTCAAGCAGAAATCAAGAATTAACTAGCTGAAGTTGAGTGATAGAAATACCAAGTATTTCCATAAGTCAGTGAAAGCCAATCATAACAGAAATCACATTTACTCTTTGATGATTGAAGATGGTACCACCATATCCGACATATCTGGGATCAAGAAGACGGCTGAAGAACATTTCCACAACTTGTATAATCCGCCTTATCCTTCCCATATTGAGAGTATCCCTCCGGACTTATTTGGCTCTTCTCTCTCCCAAGATCAAAGTAATAGATTGGCAAGCATTCCCACAGAAGATGAAATCCTTATTGTAGGAAGTCTATCAAAACTCAAAAAGCCCCTGGCCTGATGGATTTAGTATGGGATTCTTTCTAGCTACTTGGGATATCATCAAGGTTGATTTGCTATTGTCTATCCATAGCTTCTTTTCCAATCCGGATCAAATTAGAGAAGTTAATCAAACTTTCCTTTGCCTTATCCCTAAGAAGGAGGGTGCTTGCTCATTTGGTGACTTCAAACCCATATCCCTATGCAATTCTATATACAAAATTATTGCCGAAGTCCTTGCTCTTAGGTTGAAAAAAGTTGCTAGTGATCTTATCAGTCTTAGCCAATCAGCTTTTATTCAGGATCACAATATTATGGATAATATCATGATCTCCAACGATCTTGCTAGGGGATTTGATAGGAAAAATCACTCTCCAGCTGCTATATTCAAGATTGATCTTCATAAAGCCTATGATCATGTCAGATGGGAATATCTCATGGAAGCCAAGGCCAAGATGAACTTTCCCAGTACATTTTGCCAATGGTTTGGTCATGTATTTCCTCGCTTAGATTCTTGGTCTTAGTTAATGAAAGTCCTACTGGATTCTTCAACGTGAGACGAGGTACTAGGCAAGGATGCCCAATGTCCCCCCTATTATTCTATATTGCCTTGGAAGGATTCTCAAGATGCATTCAGTTGAAGGCCCAACAACAACTTATTGACTACTTCCCTAAATGTAAGGCTATAAAGTTAACTCACTTGGCGTTTGCGGATAGCATTATGATATTCACTACAGGAAATGTGAAGTCCTTTCATGCCATTGATGATGTTCTTCAATAGCCAGATAAGAATGTCTTTTATGGATTTCGAGTCGGGAATAGAGCAATGGCGGGATCGTTGCTTGGTCCAAGCAAGAAAAGCGGATCTACGACCACCGTATATAAAAGGGCTTTAGTGCTTAAACCCGCTTCAGCTCTGTCGGGCCTATCCATTAACAAGCATAAATCTATTATGTTCCTTGCTGGCATTGAAAACCCCCTTCGCGAGTCTCTAAGAAATATTGTGGATTTCACGCTGGGATCGCTACCAGTTCCCTACCTTGGTTTGCCTTTAATTTCTGCTAGGCTATCAGCCCACCACTGTACCCCTATCCTTGATAAACTGAGGAAAAAACTCCAACTATGAAAAGCCAAATTTCTATCTTATGCGGGAAGGTTGGAGTTGATTAGAGTGGTGATGCAAAGCTCATACCTGTATTGGACTGGGATCTTTGGGCTCTCATGTACCATCCAGAAGATAGAAAGCCTAATGAGCGCCTTCTTATGGAAAGGGGTAGATGACAACAAATTCTTTCCCTCTATAGGCTGGGCTAAGGTGTGCCTACCAAAAGAAGAAGGGGGTCTGGGCCTTCGGAGAATTAAAGAGGTCAATAAGGCTTGTATCATGAAGCTGGTTTGGCAAGTGGCAGAGAAAAAACTGGGCATATGGATTGAGTGGATAATGGATATACAGTAGGTATCTCAAAAGAGACTCTACTTGGTCGGTATCAAAATGCCATGATCCCCCCTGGGTCTGGAGGACTATCTTGTTACATAGACAGCTTTCCCTTCGCTACATCAAATCCATTATTGATGATGGATCTTCAACCCTATTATGGCTTGATAACTGGCACCCTCATGGTGTATTGGTATCTGCTCTTAGTGACAGAATTCAGATTGACTATGGAAGTGATAGGTCGCTACCGTCTCGTCTTTTAATGGATGGAGTGTGGTCTACTAGTCGGGCTTCCTCATTTAGATTGATGCAGGTATGGGATGTGCTCAATAAAATCACTTGCAGACCCAGGGGCAGTGGTGATATTGTGAGCTGGACTGCATCCCCTAATGGCGCCTTCTTAGCATCATCAGCCTGGAACCTTATTAGAACTCGTAGCACCAAGGCAGCTTGGTTTGATGTAGTTTGGTTCAAAGGGTTCTCCCCCAGGTACAGCTTTATTCTTTAGAGAGCTTTGACCCAATCTCTTCCCACAGGTTCCTTTCCGCACAGTCGGGGTATCACTCAGAGTGCTAGATGTGGGTTATGCTAGGCTGCCGATGAGAATGTGAATCACTTGTTCTTTGAATGCCCCTTATCCAAAAGAGTTTGGGGAAAGATTATTGAGAAGTGCTGGCCATGCTATAGATCAATCCGGGCCTTTGATCAAGAGTGGAGCACTGGAGGTGGATTGCAAAAAAGTTCAAGAGGAGATCTGTTGATGATACTACTGTCAAGGCCGCCTTCACAGTGACGGTGTACCATATATGGTACGAGAGAAACTTAAGGATAGGGGCAGCAAAGGCGAGATCTTTTGAGCACATTTGGGAAGCTATTACCTTCTACGTGCATGGATTGATGATGCCCTCCTCCCACCAATTATCGATCTCTGAGAGGGATCGATTTATTCTTTCATCTTGGAATCTTAATTCCAGATGATGTGGTTCCCTCTTTTTCGCTTTTGGTTTTCAATGCCTTCTTTGTGGCACTAGTTTTTATTTTTCTTTGTATTGAGCCTGGCTCTCTCCTTTGCCCTTTTTCCGGGTTGTGTTAATATATCTATTCATTCATCCAAAAAAAAAAAGAGCTGGAACTTGTGAATAAAGTTAGATATCAACTTGACGCATAACAATATCGCAAACAAAATGGCAGTCGACCTCTATATGCTTGGTATGTTCCTTGAAACTTGGATGCTAAAAATATGAATGGCGGCTTGATTATCACAATACATAGGAATAGGTTGTGTAATCGGAAACCCAATTTCACCAAGAATAGACTTCACCCACACTATCGTAGTATAAACCATAGCAATATAAAACAATACTCAACCTTGGCACTAGATCCAACAATGGTAATCTGCTTCTTGCTACGCCAGCTAATAAGATTGTTGCCAAGAAACGTATAGTAACCAGTAGTAGAGCAGCAATCATCATCGACGATCATCATCAGCATCAGAACAACCACAAAGATCAATGTGTTAATTACGACGATAGAGCAGCCCTTTCCTGGGAGCTCCCTTGAGATTCTTCAAAATCCGACAAGCAACATCCCAATGAACTTGTTTCGAAGCCTACATTAATTGACTAATAACTCCAACAGAAAAGAAAATGACAGGTTTAGTAACAGTGAGATAAATAAGCTTC
This sequence comes from Protea cynaroides, assembly GCA_028583415.1. Classification (NCBI taxonomy): domain Eukaryota; kingdom Viridiplantae; phylum Streptophyta; class Magnoliopsida; order Proteales; family Proteaceae; genus Protea; species Protea cynaroides. The sequence goes on from CM053272.1 coordinate 50,067,054, forward strand.
CCAACAAGACTGATATTGATGGATATCAGCAAAATCCACATCATCACAGGTAGCGAGCTTGAAGTGGCGGTCCATAAGAGTATGAACCAGTTTGCAGCCTAGTATACCGGCTTCAGTTAGAAGATCAAGAATCGATTTCCACTGAGAAAGACTAATACCCTTGGAGCTCCGAACTACCACAATGTCTAAGAAATAACGAAGAACAACCAAATCCTTCATCTAAGAATGCTGACGCAGGTAGGCTTTAGCCTCATCAATACTTTTCAAATCATCTCTAGAAACAATAATGTCATCCACATAGACTACAAGAATAACCTTGGAATTGTGGCGACGAACAAAGACTGAATGATCTGAATAGCATGGTTTGAACTCATAATCAACCACGACTTTAGTTAACTTGCCAAACCAAGCGCGAGGAGACTGTTTCAAACCATAAATTGCTTTGTGCAATTTACAAACTCTGCGGCCAGCAATCTCCCCCCTGAGCAACGTACCCCGAAGGATACTCCATATAGACCTCCTCATGTAAACAAAGCATTCTTAATATCCAACTGAAAAGGAGGCCAGTCCATATTGACCGAAAGAGATATAAGAACCCGAACAGAATTGAGACGAAAAACCGGGTAAAAAGTCTCAAAGTAACCACCCTAAAGCTGTACGAGCTCCCTCAGTGGAAACCTCGTTATGTCCCGCAAAGAACAATTTTGAAATTCTGAATCTATTTGTACTAGTAAATAAATTTGGTTGTGGGTATAGTGTGTACAGTTCAACCTTATGACAGAAAACTTCAATAAGAGAGCCTTGCATTGGAGCAAGCAGTCCCACAGGTCTGGGTACCCAACCAAACCAAATTTCAGGAAATTATTCAGTTCAATATCTCATTTAGAAATGTCACACGTTAGTAGATCAGTGAATTCAGCGTCTAGAAGAACTTGCAATATCAGTCCAACTATTGTGTCAATGGACCAAATGAATCCCAAAATTTCTATAGTTAAGTTAGATACTACCAACTTTATGGACTGGTCTTTCTCAGTCAAATTATCCCTGAGGAGTCAGGGAAAAGTGGGATACATCACGAGGAAATCAAAGCCGCAAATCCCAATGTTCCCACTTACGCAAAGTGGAAAACTGAAAACTCGATGGTAATGACATGGCTGATCTTCTTTATGACGTAAAACTGGTTGAAGCTTGATGAGGAAATCGAAAGCAACAGAAATTTGGGATAGTGCGACCACGCTTTTTGACCGTGTTGGTGACTCTGACATGGTACATCATCTCTACCAACAAATCATGGCTGCTAAACAAGAGTGCATTACGATTTCAGAGTACTACAGTTTGCAATACCATTGTTAGCTTATGGGAGTGAATACGACCATTACCAGGCTATTCACCTCTTCAATCCTGAAAATAAAGCCAAGATGTATTGGATCCTAGAGAAAGGGCATGTTCCAACACTCCTTGACGGACTGAATCCAAAGTAAGAACCTATCCGTGTTCAAATTCTAAGTAAATCCCTTCTCCCATCCTTAGATGAAGTGTGCGGATATCTTCAAAGTGAGGACACACGAAGACTAGCAATGGATCTTGAGTCTCAGTTTAAGAAATCAACTATGGTTTCAATGTCTCACTATGGTGGTCTTACGGAAGACCATGGATAGAACACTGGACATGGTGATGTCATGGAGATGAAAAAGATCATCTCCGGGGTGATCACTGTGGCAAGTTGATGCATACCAAGGAATCCCACTGAGAACTTCTTGGTCGTCCCTCGAGTCAGATGACTAATGGATCACAAGGTGGCTGATTTGGAGGACCTAAGGCACATTCTGTGTTTTCTAATACTGATCATTCTGGGAACTCATCTACTTCTGTTCCCCATCTTGATGGTGCTACTCTCACACAAGAGGAGATCGAGCTTCTCAGAAGCCAAGATGAGCAATACTAGTTCAACCACAACCCCAGCTACATATGCTTTTGCTCAGTTAGGTACTTCAGTTTCTGCCATACACACCTTTGCACCTGCTTGATACATTGGATTGATTATAGACTCGGTTGCCACCAACCATATGATTGGTATGTCAACCTACTTCGATTCGTACACTATTTGTTCAGGTCAGGACAAAGTTAGGGTTGTTGATGGCACCAGTTTATCTATATCAGTGAAGGTCAATGTTCATGCCTCCCCTTCTATCTCTCTTGATTCAATTTTGCACATACCTAATTTAACTACTAATCTTTTATCTATTAGTCATCTTACCAAATTCTTAAACTATAATATCATTTTTTTTTTCAATTCATTGCCACAAGATCCGGCGACCATTGGTAGTGGGCATGAGGAGAAAGGTCTTTACCTGCTAGACAAAGCATAGTCTGAACTGAATGTAGTCCTATCTTCTCGCGGTGCTATTGGCTGTGGTATTGGAAGTGATCAGGGAATTGATAGTGTTATGTTTTGGCATAAACCCCTAGGACATCCTTCTCTTTCTATTTTGAGAAAACGTCTGCCTGATATTTTTTCTAATATACCTCACTCGTATGTTTTACAATGTGAAAAATGCCAATTGGCTAAACATTGTAAATCTACATATTCATATCATGGCAATACAACTACTTCTCCATTTCAGCTCATTCATTCTGATGTTTGGGAACTGCTCCCCCTTCTTCTTTGCTTGGATTTTGGTACATTGGTTGACAATTTTTCTTGGCATACTTGGGTCTATCTTATGAAATAGAAAAGTGATGATTGTTCTACCTTTATTACTTCTATCAAATTTTGTGTACTCGGTTAATTCCTAACTCAAAATTGTTAAAATTAACAAGGGAGGAGAATATATGTTTCCAGGTCTTCAAAATTTATTTGTTGAGCATGGCATTCTGCATCAACTCTCTTGTGTTGATACATCCTAGCAAAATGGAGTTGTTGAACAGAAAATTGTCACTTGTTGGAGATTACTCACAGTTTGCTATTGGGTATGCATGTCCAAAAGGTGTTTGGTCTGAAGCCTTGCATACAGCAGCATTTCTAATTAATCAAATGTCATCCAGCATCCTTGTATTCAAAGCTCCATTGGTTCTCTCACCTACTATACCTCATTTTCCTCTTCCATCCAAACTATTTGGATCTGTGTTACGCACTTACGCTAATGTTCGAGTTTTGAGTGAGCAAACTTGACCCCAAAGCTCTCGAACGTATCTTCTTAGGATACTTACCAGTTGAGAAGGGATACAAATGTTGCCATCCCCCATCTCGGAAACACTTGGTTTCTCAAGTTTTTACCTTCTTAGAATATGTTCCTTTCTTCTCTCCTCAGCAGTCTTCTCTTCAAGAGGGGGGTTCCATTCCTTTACCTGTCCCACCATTCTATTTTGATATTCCCTATCCCAAGGATACCCGAGAATTATATACAGGGGGGAAAAAGAGGGAAAGGGGGTGGAATCAGAAAAAAGGAAAATTTTAAGGTGAGAAGATTTGCAAAGAAAAACTACTATTGGTTTAGAGCAGATGGTAGAGAAAGCCCAATCAACAACGCTCTCCAAACCCTCATCCTTCAAGTACAGATAATATTCCATCATCACCACCTCCCTCATATTCCCTTGTTATACAACCTAACTTGGATTTTCCCATTTCCGTTCAAAAAGGAATAAGAGCCTGTTGTCACGGCCTTAGTGTAACTAAGCCAACCATGCGGCACTTAGTTGCTCACAATCGCTCTTGAAGCACTAAGTCAGCCTAACTCCTACCAAAGGAAGAGAGCACATAATAGATAACTTTGAAAGAAGAACTTGTATTGCAAATGAACTCTTACAATGCTCTTGATTGCTTGAGTCCAAAGTGCCTTGGCCAAATGAGGCTAACCATATTTATAGGCACCAATGAACACAACGAATAGTTAGGATCTATACACATGTCTCCTATCTAACGGTTAGGAATATTCTAGTAAGGAGTCTAGAACATTCCCACCTCATTAGTATAAAACTCTAGAGAAATCTTATGTACAAGTGGATTCTAGAAGATTTCCATATCCTTCATTGTGTAGAGAGTTCCAATGGACCTTCCTTAGTCCAATGGGTCAACCCATATGCTAGCCCATGGGTCATGTAGGCGGATAATCCATGTAGCGGGTCACGGGTCGCGGGTCGTGACATTTTCCCCCACCTAAACTGGCGACGTCCTCGTCACATATTCTTCGTTGAACTCTTGTATTGTGTCTTGGGACCGTCAAAGTGCTTCTGCAGTTTCCCAACTTTGCTTTACTCTCTGGTAATCCCTTCCTTTTGACTAGGTACTCCCTACTAGGAGGGACGCCTTGTCTTCGAGTCACTTTCTCGGTTTTTACGCATTCAGCCTCCCTGTCGTAAGGAGTAAGTACTCTCGTAGGTGCTTAAGTCGAAGTCCCATGGCTTGGGTTTCCCATGTTTCTATGATACAATTTTAACGTCCTTGCATGGAAAACCGGATGAATCTTGAACTTTGGAGGAAGGTTAACCTCGTAGGACGTTTTACCAACCTTCCTCACAATCTCGAAAGGCCCTTCATATCGGCGTTCCTTCCTTGTGACTTGTGAGCCTCACAAGCACCGAGTTGCCTACTATAAACTTTGTTGGTCTCCTCCTTTTGTTAGCCCACCTCTTTATCTTCTTTATGGCTTTGTCAAGGTAAGACTTGGCGACCTTGAATCGCTCTTGGTTTGTCACCTCGCTTCTAAGTGGAAGCCTCTTCGTCAGATCTAAAGGCATTATACCCTTGAACTTGTCAAAGACCTTCTTAGTAGGCTTAGGTAGCACCTCTTTAGACCTTTCTTCCTTTTTGTTGATAACCTCGACAGGACATGTAGCTTCTCTTTTCCTGGCTGTCTTCCAACTGCATTGTTGATAGCAACTTAGGGTCATCCTTAGTCCTTGGTATTATTGGGACCATGCATGAAGCTCCCTCTTCCATGATGCATATCGTGCTAATGGAAGGCAAAGCAATTGCATTTACCCTTCTTAGGAACTCCATACCAAGCACTACTTGAAAATCATCCATAGACACCACCGATAAGTCTACGATACCTCTCCATGTTCTGATATGCATTTCGACCCTTCGAGCAACACCATGAATGGGTTGAGCTTGGGAGTTGACGGCCTTGAGCCATCCCGTCTCCTTGGTCACCTTCAAACCAAGTCTCTTTGCCTCCTCCACCGAGACAAAGTTATGCGTCGCACCCATGTCAACCATGGCGCATGTGGGTCTGTCATTGACGCGTGCTTCCACATACATGAGCCCCTTTTGTGAGTCCTTGACCTCCTTCGTCTTGGCCTTTTTAATAGCCGCAAATTGTAGTAGCGACCCTACGTGAGCCTCTTCACCATTGTTCTTTTCTTCTAGTAGAGCTGACAACGCTTTCTTCTTGGGGCAATTCCTAGCCGAGTGTGGACCATCGCAAAGGAAGCATGCAGCCCTTGGCTTGTACCTATCTCTCTTGTAATCCCTTGGCTTACCCTCCTTGTATGTTAAGGGTTCGCGAGGGCTTTCTTTTGTCGGATGGGACTCCTTGGATGTCACCTCTCCCCCACCTTTTTCATTAAATGGCTTCTTGGGCTTTGAGGAGTCTTCTCTCCCATACTCAACTATGGATTCCGCCGCTGCTATGGCTGAAGCAACATCCTGTACACCCCGACGTTGCAACTCTTGCGCGGCCCAGCCTTGGAGACCTTCCATGAAATTGAACAATAGGTCTACCTCAGTCATATCCTGGACATCTAACATGAGTGTAGAGAATGCCTTTACATAGTCCCAAATAGACCCCGTTTGTTTGAGCCTTTTGAGATTCCTCCTAGCCAAGAATGAGGCATTCTCGGGATAAAATTGTTTCTTCAGTTCCTTCTTGAAACTATCCCAAGTGTTTATGGTGCACATACCTCTTTCAATGTCAGTGTGTCATCGTCGCCACCATAGAGTTGTCGTGTCTTTAAGGTAGAGGATGGCAGTTTGTACCTTCATTTACTCGTCCTCAAGTGAGATGGCTTTGAAGTACTGCTCCATGTGCCACAAGAAATTGTCTACTTCTCGGGCATCTCGTTGTCCATCATAGGACATGGGCTTTGGCACCTCTACTCTAGGTGCCTCTCTTGAGGTCGTGGCTCCCCCAGCCATGGCCCTTTTGCATAATGTTAAATCAGCCCGTACCTCATCTATGCACGCTTTTTAGTTCGCCATCATCTCCAACACTTGAGCTTTGAAGGCATCAAGTTCCCCTTGTGGTTGTACTGTGGTGTTGTGCAAGGACAAGTCATGCTCATCCACTCGGCCAATGATCTCCCCCAGTTGACCTTTGAGCTCCTCCTCGCACCCCTCTACCACATCGACCCTCTCTTGGGTGTCGTTCATGGCTAGCTCCACACGAGCTAGTCCGGCTTCCATGGCAGCCACAACATCTACGGACTTGTCCTTATTCCGCTTGCTCCTTATGTTGATATAGTCGTCCCTTCCACGACCATGCCCATAGGTATGTCCTTCTTCCATGTTGTGCTCTTCCACACTAGACATGGTGACGATGCTTGCTCAAGCATCTCCCTCGCAACCAGGCTCTGATACCACTTGTCACGGCCTTGGTGTAACTAAGCCAACCGTGCGGCACTTAGTCCCTCACAATCGCTCTTGAAGCACTAAGTCAGCCTAACTCCTACCAAAGGAAGAGAGCACACAATAGATAACTTTGAAAGAAGAACTTGTATTGCAAATGAACTCTTACAATGCTCTTGATTGCTTGAGTGCAAAGTGCATTGGCCAAATGAGGCTAACCATATTTATTGGCACCAATGAACACAACGAATGATTAGGATCTATATACATATCTCCTATCTAACGGTTAGGAATATTCTAGTAAGGAGTCTAGAACATTCCCACCACCTTAGTATAAAACTCTAGAGAACTCTTATGTACAAGTGGATTCTAGAAAGTTTTCATACCCTTCATTGTGTAGAGAGTTCCAATGGACCTTCCTTAGTCCAATGGGTCAACCCATGTGCTAGCCCGTGGGTCATGTAGGCGGATAATCCATGTAGCCGGTCGCGGGTCGTGACATTGTGCTAACCATCCCATTGCCGAGTTTGTTTCCTATGATTCCCTCTCCTCCACAATCTAACATATTCGGTTGCCTTATCATCTATACCAATTCCCAAAATTGTTTCAAAGACTATAGCAAATCCGAAGTGGAAGAAAGTTATGCATGAGGCAACGAGGGCATCAAAGCATAAAGGTACATGGGAGTTGGTTGACCTTCCAGAGTGTCGGAATCTAGTGGGATGCAGATGGGTATTTGCAGTAAAATATGTCATATGGCACACCGGAGAGACATAAGGCCAAACTAGTGGCAAAGGGGTATGGCAAGTATATGGTTAGGTGTGGCCCATTAATTTCATTGTTGCTTTGCTTTAACTTAAGAGGATCAGGTTTTAATACTCTATAATTGTTTTCCCTAGAAAATAAGATAGAGCTTTCCACGATTTAGAAAGTCTTTCTGTAAAATCCGCACCCAAAATTTCAGGCCAATTTGAATTTGGCTAGCGGCGGGTCTTACCATAGCTGACACCCAAGATTCCAAGCTAGCTTAGTTGAGAAGATTTAAACCCCTGTGTGTAAGTACACTCTATATAGAGCGATAAGCCCGATTAGTAACATGAACATAACACAAACCTGGTTTGGACTTGAGAGATTGTTTAATGAACTGAGGGTAAATCTGCCATTTTCCATCTTTAAAAAAGATCTATCAAATTAATTGAGTTTATGAATAATGTATGATATAACTTGTAGATAAGATCTATCTCGTCGTCTAGGAAGATTTGATGTTACTTAGTATCATTGGGTAACATTTAGACAAGTAGGTTCCGTTTAGCACCTTATAGTGTTGTATAGCACATAGTTTGCATGGTGACATTTAGCGTAGGGTGAATTCTAGATCCGAGTTGAGGAATCTTACCTATAGTAGCATAGGACCTACAGAAAAAAGTTTGAAGACTATCCGACAGTGTTTGATAGATAATCTACAAAAACACCCTTCGTATGAATTGTATAATGCTAGGGAGTGCCTTCCACCTAGAGGATTAGACCTAGACTTCATTATGAGTAAATAACCCATATGTAGGTCCACTTAAGACCTAAGAAGGTAAGAGATCCAATAAGTGAATCGTAGGAAGAAGTTCCTACCATTTTTACCCACCGGTTGATCCATGGACCGGTTACATCGGCTGGTAAATGGCCTGCAAGTTGTTTTGACCTTGCATGATTGTGGGGGCCCATCAAGGCACAAGAGGTGTCACATGACCTAAATTATGGATCATTGATTGAGGATTTAAAATATGGATATGGGTCTTATATTATGGGCCAACTTTCTAAGTAATTCGATGGATATATAAAGTATGGACCCATGGCCAACTTCGTAGGTCACATGCTAATTGAGCAAGTCACATAAGTGGATAAGATAAATTATATATCTTTGAAAAAAATAAGTTATAGATATGGGTTCATGATATGGGCCAACCCAATGGACCATTAGATGGATATTGAAAGTGTAAACACATGACCCATTTAGTGATGTCACATGTCACTTTAAGTGAAGTTACATGACACTCTAAGTGGCCCACATGATTGGATAATTAAATCATAATCTTAAGAATAATATTATGATCTAAAGTCACAGTAGCTTGACATGTGGCAAACTTGATTGCCAAGCTACACAATGAAAGGTTGTGATGAGTTTGATGATGGGACAGCAAGAGGGAGAGAATCTAAGAGTAAGGAGATAGACCTCCATGAGTCACTCAATCTCTTAAGGGGCTGCCATGTCGCAAGGAAGAGAGTAGGATAAGGTTTCTTAAGGTGGGAGACCTCCGACCAAGTCGTAGTAGGCTGCCATGTGGCATTAGGTGGGACCCATAGCTTTATGAGTGATGGAAAGGAAACTCCACTCCTACTTGGACTCCAACTTGGATTACACCTATACAACTCTAGGATTTGATAAGAGGAGAGTTTTATCACTCCAAATTCGTTCATAAAGAAGGGGACCTCAAAAAGCCGTCTTTTGGAAAGAGTTGGAAGAAGATACCACCATTAAAGAAGCTCCCAATGCATATACCACTATTGGAGGTGCTGATTTCGAAGCTAATGTATGTTTCCACCTTTCCTACTGATTATGCCTTTCAATTCTATTATTCCTTGGAGATCTCCCCATCTCCAGAAGGTGAGGACATTCTCCTCCAGTAGCCATTAATGTCCAAGTAAGAAAGAGAGTGAATGCTGTCTGGAATTCAAAGAGGACTGCACAGTACTGGAACCCGAGCTTGAAATAGAGGTTTGACCAAGCTAGACAGTGAATTTGGATCTGAATTTCTGATATATTGTTTTCCTTTTTAGTCTATTGATTCTCCAAAAAGGAGGAGGTTAGTTGGACTTAGGATGAGGGAGATATCATGTTTGCAAGTTACTGTGCATGGATTGAATCAGATTCTATAAGTTCGAATTTGGATTCCTAGTTTTTAGGGTTACCCTTATTGGCATGATTTGAATTTTGGTATAAACATTCTAACTTAAGTCTAGGGTAGGCCCTAAAAAAGAATGAGACTATTTGGACTTGGGAAGAGGGAGATATTACTGTACACAGATTTAGATCTGATTTTGAAGATCCAACTTTGGGTGAATGGTTCATTAGGTTAACCTTATTGGAATGACAAGATTCGGTGGAGATATCATATTGTAACTCTAGATTCATAGGAAGCAGACCTGAGGTGATTTGGATTCAAGGTCACGAACTTATTTCCCTTGGAAGAGGAACTGCTCGGATTATGACAGAATCTAGAAACTTACATTAGAGGTGTTGCCTCTACCTATTGAGGAAGGTTTTGAGATATAGGTCTATTATTGGGGAAGGACCTAGGAGTTCTTAGAAAGGAAACCCAGAAGATACGATAAAGAAGACCCTAGTTTCAACTGATAAAAAACCCGTCTAGGAGCAAGGTCCGGTGGGACAACCGGGCACAAAATTCGTGCCACCAGACAAGCCCAGATGGGTTTCACAATATAGAAATATTCTCGGGTATTGTCTGGACGGAATGTGCGGTGGCAACCCATCCACTAGACCGTAACAAAATGATCTCCACTGTATAGAAACCTCTTGGGAACCGTCCGCACGGAAGGTGCGATGGCAACCCATCCACCGGGAAAAAACGGAAGGGTCCTCCATATTAAAAACCATTTGGGAACTCTCCGAGCAGAGCATACAGTGGCAAACCATCCCCCGGACAAGTTGCCACTAGACCATCACAATCAGTTCTAAACTTGTTCAGAACCTAACTAATGGACCTATGACCTAACTCTTTGGCCCAAGGGCACCAACCCAAGGTTGGTAAGGAATACCTAGGAAGACATTAAACATGTTTAATAATAATAAAACTATTATAGAATATTAACCACTACATAATCAACCTTTTAGGGAAAATTGTGTGGGATCAAGGGAAGCACTCTATCATCACCAGAGTACATTTTACAACTTATCACTAATATGAGGGGGTTGGTCCGACTTAATTTACTATTTCTAACATGAATGCATGTTCCTTGATACTGTGTTGATTCTGTGATAACATGCCATCTAATATCTATGATATCTGTTCATGTATAAGCATTTATTTAATTATTATTGTTTGAATGATTGTTTGTTAAAACATGATGTCAGGTTAGTTCGTATCTTATTGGGGAGACAACTGCTGGAATGGAAAGGTAGTTGGAATCTCTGCTAGGGTATGGCATTGCTTGCATATAGTAAGAACTTGGTTAGGATTGTCAGAACCCATGAACTACACCCTTCTCAATAAGAGGTGAGGTATTGGCATAGATTCATATAAAGAGGCATGATCATGTATGCGGTGCTCTCCATTTACGACATGTTGTGTAGAGCGGGTGAGCCGGACATGGATTGTAACCTTCCCCTACGTGCCTGGGTCCGATTATGGGTGGGGACAGTTTCGGTTTACCTAAGTGCCTAGGTCGAATGATGGGAGGGGACGGCTAGTGGTCTACCTACGTGCTTGAGTCGGATAATGGACGGGATGATGTTGAGGTCCAAGTTACTCTTCCCTAGGGACTGCTAGCCAGAGAAGGGTTGAGCCGTTGAGGCTTAGGACTAAGACCCCAGGACGGAACCAATTGTTAGGGGATGCTAGCACATCTTGACATGGTTGGGATGTTGTCTGCATTCTAAGAGGGACGGCACATCCTGCATGGTTGGGCTGTTGTGTCGTCACTCTTCCCTTGCATGAGAATTTCTGCCTATGAGGGGGTGTTGTCAAGACGGCACTAGCATGTTTCATTAGACCATACCATTTAATTAATATGACTGCATTCATTCTTACTTGCTTGCATGTTCTGACTCTCTCACTGAGCTTGGTTGGAAGCTCACCCAGAGTTACCGAGGCAGACTTCGTGGAGTCTCCCTATGTTACTAATGACTATAGTGACAAGTGGAGAAATCTAGTGGAGATCGAAAGCCCTACCTTTAACCGACCCCCCCTCCCTCTCGCCCACAGCCCAACCAATTCACAGACGATGACAAGAACTCCTCAAATCCGAAGTAAACTAAGTGAGTGAAGACGGACCAGTTGCTCGTTAGCTGGATCAACGTCTCAACCTGGATTGCTATACTATACTTGTGTCTTCAAAGGCCAAGCTTTATTTGATTATATACTGATTTAGTTTTAGTACTTCTTGATCGGACGTGTTATCCAACACTCCTTTTATGTATTTGAGTATTGTATCTAATTTTTAACACTTTATGTCTTGAGTTTTGTTGAAATAGAATAACACTGGTTACTGTTGATATGATATCTTTTAAAATCCATCAGTACTGATACCCTGACTTTATTATAAGTCTTCCAGTGTATATTGTGTTTTACTCTGATTTGGTGGTAATTATTGTGTTTATGGGATGAGATGGTGTGATGTGTTGACCTACGTCGAGATCTTGGCAGTTGATAGGACGGCTGCAAGCATCCTATTCACAGCCCCGACGTCTGTTAAAAATCAGGGTGTGACACTTCCTTCTAATCGTGGACAGCTAGCTATTAGGAGAGTTATTTACTTCTCATATTAAGAGTCCAGCAGCATTGTTTGAAAGGGAACTACTACTTCTTTAACATTACCATTGGGGGTTTCTACTATGTTTGTTTGGAGCTACAAAGCTTCTTGAATGAATGAATTGGCTACTGCCTTTGCTTTCTTTGCGAATCTCAAAATGGTGCTGTGGGGTTCAGTGATGCTAGTGGAAGCTAGTTGTTGGTGGGACTCCGGAGATCATATTTTCTCTAGCTTCTTCTCTCTTCTTCTCCAATCATCAAGTTAGTAAATCCTCAAGTTAGTATGATGCAGTAGCAATATCATGGAGGGATCGATATGAGCCGATTTGGCTACTCAAGCCAAACCTGAACCGGCTCAAACCCAAACCAACATTTTGGTCTGGAAAGGATTGGTAGAGGATTAATTAGAATAGGAAGTTTCAATATTATGTTCCTTAACTTATGATTTCTGTTTTGGGTAGGGATTTTATTCCATAGATACAATATGTAGTTACTAAAATTATGTCAATTAGTTTAGGAAGTATTTTCCTTTATAAAAGCATGTAATAGACGGTAGAAATTTAGAGAAGATTATTATGAATGAAATTGAAGAAGTTTTTGATTTGAGAGTAGAGTAGGCCTGCTGGCCAGAAATCCCATCCCTCTCCATCTCGCTCTGTCTCTTCTCCTTCTTCCTCTTCCTTCTTCTTCCCTTCCTGTTCTTCTTTCAAATATGTCCCCTGTTCTGGCGGTAACCCCAGCCCCAACAAAACCCCTCGATCTCTCTCATCCCTCCTCCTTTCCCCTCAATATCTGGTGAGTCAAGTCCACACCTAAGGGTGACCCAGACCCCCTGTTCTTAGCCGAAACCTTACCTCTGCTATGAGTTGTAGACCTGCAACTAAATCTAGTTCTATGCTATACTGTCAGGATCAATTTCAGCAAGTTTACTTCTTTTACTTGTTGACTTGTTGGGTTGAATACTACCTCCATTTAAGAGAATAGTGGGCTACGATTCTACCCTTAAAATTCCAGGTCAAGAGGAGTCGATTTGAGGAAGTTCTTCTTTCTTCTAGCAGATCTAGTTTTGCCGCCTCCTATTTCTCTTGGTGAAAGAGTCTCCAACGAAAGGTAGAAGAAGACCTTTCTTCCTTTGCTCTTCCCTAGTGAGTACCTTGCTTTATCAAGTTATTACAATTTTACCACCTCCCTATATTTGCTTCATATTCTACCCCTTTTCAGTAAATCAAATCCCCATCATATCATAAGGTTTGTTTAGTTCTCTAGACTTATTTCAAACTTCTGATTAATTACGAAGCTGCCATTACCGGTTGAGTTTAGGATTTATTTACAATTCTGCCACTGTTTATTCAATCAAGCTTTCATATTATTTGGGTGGGTCCACAGCGGATCTAATTAGGGTTTTCTCAACCCGGATCCCGCATCATAGTAAATCCTGCAACCTGGTTTCAGATATGACTCATACATTATCATCCCTATCTTCCATCAAATCCAATATGTCCTTGGGTTTCTGTTTTGATTCAATCAATATGCTGCCATCGATTGGATCTTCTATTGATGCTAGTTACTAATACTGAATGCTTGATTGAATCTGTTTTCTCCAGCAAGCATTGGATTGATTATTGATCTGTGGAACTGCTATGTAAGTGCTGCTGTCTTCTGAATTAAGTCATTCTACTGTTATTACAATTTCTTAATATCTTTTAGTTCTACCATTAGATTGATATCAGTTCCTGATATGATGTTCCAATTCTACTTTGCTACATTGCTATCAAATCTGATCCTCATCCATTGGTCAGATCTTGAGTTCTGAGTTCTGTCAAAAATCTGCTTGCATAGTAGCCTTTTTTTGGTGTAGTAGCCTTAGTCCTACTCCGTCTAGGATTGTTACGTAACTGGTGATCCAAACATTGGATTGCTTTGGATTTTGGATATGTTGTTCATAGTTTTATTATCTGCTTGTATTCAAATTCTTGTTTGCATCAGTGGGGTAGATCTTCTGATATTCCTGTTACTTCAATTCTGGTTCGGTCCATTCAATGCGGTTCTGGTTGTTTGGGTAGAGGGTATTCTACCCTCATCGTTGAGAGTCTAATTGGTTGTTTGGTCATAGTTCCATCAGAATTTATGAAGTTGTAGTTAGTCTTTCATTCCTTCCTAGGTAGTTTAAGAATTGTTGTATGTCTTTTTCCTCTCTATTAGTGGTAAAAAAGATAGTGGTTTGAGTTGTATGAAGATTAAGCAAGTTCTAGTTGTAAGGAATCAGATTTCAAGAGCTTTATATAAGCATATGTACCCTACCCTCTAGCTCTACGAGATTGAATAGAGTAAAATTTTGAATGCTGAACTGTGGCTGAGAGAAGGCTGTGTTCTCTCTCTTTCTCATCCTCCCTTTCCCCCGATTCTTTAATTATACTTCTTTTCTCTCTATCATTTCTTCCTCTCTCTTCTCCAATTATATCTCTTTCTTCTCTTTCCTCTAATAATGTTATTCTCAGTTACTGTTTTTGGGTACTGTTAACAGCCTCAAAACAGTAGCTTGCCTTTAAGCTATACCTAATTCTCATCTACTTCCTTGCGGTTCAACCTGATCTGAGTCAGTTCTGTTGAATTACGTTAGCAGTCTTGCTACAGATTAGTATGTCCTGCGTTTCGCTGCATTTATATGATCAGATGGATGTAAATCCAGCTCCTTCTCCCGTTCCTGGTCCTACATCTCAATCTAGCACTTCCATTAGTTTATCTAGTTCAAAACTCGTTTGGATGACTTTCATTAATTACTTATTGTAACCAGCATATATTTTTGTAAGCTCCTCACTCCGAACGTGTATGGTTAGGTTGAAAATCCCTAATCCGTCCTTCACCCATAGTTGTAAGATTTCCATGTTTGCAGTCAAGGTTCATCCATACACTAATTTGATTTCTCCTAGTTTTAATTAAGGTATTCCCCCCCCCCCCCTAAAAAAAAAAAAATGTCCTCAGCATGTATTATAAACAATTGACTTGTTAAGTATGAATTGGTTTTCCCTGCATCACAGGTAAGCTTCAGAATTTTCCTTTTCGTTCTCATATTGATAAAACTCAGCCTTATCATCCGTCAAAGCTCAACAATTAGCCTTCTCTCGTACACGATTCTAGAGACTTCAAATCAAGCACTAGTCAGCAACTAATTACAGTTAATGCTTAATACCCATTAAATCAGTTCAGAATAACCGTTCATGTGTTCAATCCAAATAATAGTAGTTCAATCGGGTACTAAAAATTTATTCTACACCTGTAAGTTCTAACAACAGAAAGTCCAATAAATAGCCAGCTCAATCTGCACTTACATTTTTAGGTTAAGCTTACCAGAAGCCAATAATTCTTCAAATACATTTCATAAACACAAAACTGCGTATACGATCGGTCAAGAACCACTATTATTCGTTGCAAACTCTAGATATAGGGGAACACCAATGACAGGCTTCAATTCGACTTCCAACAACAGGTAGCCACCGGAATTTACCTGAAAAACGCCACAGCATATGAGAAGGTCGATCTTCGTGTTCACTACTTTCTCCCAAATACAGAAGTGGCGTAGACATTGTCGAGATCTTCGTGCATGCACCCTTCTACCACGATCTTCATATGCACGGACAAGAAGAACAATAGAAAAAAGATAAAATAATATCAGACTGGAGGTCGAAACAAATCCAAGATTTTGCTCTGTTGATATTTAAAAAAAAAATCCGCAGGAATTGAGATCCCTATAAATTAAATAAGTATAGATCGAGGGAACAACGCGGAATGTTTTGGAGCTTACCCTCGTCGTATCGTCAAGTTGCGCTCAATAATGAACTAGGCGGGACTTTCCATTCCCGCATCAAGGTTATTGAATGATCCCGCTAAAACTTAAAACCCCATCGTACGATTACACGAGGGAAGTGAGGATCCAAACTCACTCGCTTTTCAGTTTTCCCTTTCCCCAAAACCCCAAAATAAACTTACCAAAAAAAAATTACGGGTACCACCCTCTAATATGATTGTATACGCATCAAAATCCTCTCCTCCACAGCTCCCCGCACCTCATTCAATTGTTGGAGGCGTGAGCTGGCTCAAACTCCAACCCCTTCCAACGGTTGGATGGGGTGAGAGTAGGCTCAAACTTCATCCCCTTCCAACAGTTGGATGGGGTGGGAGCCGTGGAGGAAAGGATTCAATTCCACCGAATACTAGGTGGATGCATTCTAAACCTTTTACAAATTTACAAAGAGATCCTGAACAATTACAAAGACACTTCCTAAAATCTAAATAAATAACAGAAATACCCACATCAATAGTGATTTGCCATTAAAAAATGATGTAATCAAGAGGTCTAAATCTTAATACCTAAAATGCCCAAATGCTAAAGTGAACCGACAAAAATACCTCTAATTAAGTGTATTACGACCCTTCTTGTTTTCCTATTTTTCAAGTGACTCATCTCTTTCTATTAGAGACTCTACATGCCCGAATCTCTAATATTTTAATCTTGCTCAGAACCTCCTTGTAGATGCCCTCCCCTCCTCCCTCTCCGACATCCCAAATCTCTCTCTCTCTCTCTCTCTCTCTCTCTCTCTCTCAATAAAATATGATCAATTATTCTTCTTTTTTTATGATGGATTGTCTCTCTTTAAAAGTCTCTGTTTGGATTTTTTTTTACAACGATTTGGATTAAAAAAATTATATTCTCAATTTTACCCTCCAATATATTTCAATAAATCACTCTAACCTCCCTCTCTCTTCATCGTTCTCTACGTTTCGATCCCCTCCGACACTCCCTCGCGTCCAATCTTGTGCCCACCACGACCAATTCTCTCTCTGCATTTCTACTAACGATAGAAGCGCTACCACTACAATGGCAGAAGCAGTTATAACTTCGCTGTCGGATGACCCAGCTACTTCCAGCAATAGCCATCATGATTTCAACCTCAACCTGCCGGCCCACCTCAAGTCTTGACCTTTAATTTATTGGAGTTTTTCATTTGAAAATTTCAGAATTTTGACGATGAAGAGGTGAAGAGTCCTCTCCCTAAGAAGAAGGGCTCGTCCCCCCCCTCTTCCTCAAGATCAGGCTGCTGCTGATCAGCATAATTGATATTGTAAACGGAGATTATTCAACTCCATAGTTGTTTTGGTTGTCCTTCTTTGTTTTAGCTCTATAGTAGTTTTAAGGGAAATTTTGTTTTTTTGGCCATTTAATATGGAAACAATAAGAGACATGCGAAACCATCATTGTAAATTGTAATATAAAGAGGGGAGGAGGATCTACACGTAGAAAGGACATATTGAAATCTTATATACTGACGGATAAAATATGAGTACAAGAATAATCGGTATTAAGTCATTTGGAAGAGAGAGAGAGAGAGAGAGAGAGAGAGAGGAAAGGGGTCCAGATATAAAGGAAGTGAGAGTAGAAATAAAAGTATATGCAACAAGTATTTCATTTTCCCATAATAGAAATAGCAAACCATCGAGCCATTAGGCTTGATGACACGCCCTATTTTATGGAAGTGTTATCCAGAGCTAGACTGAGATTAAGCATTTTAAACAAGTTGTGCAATCACACCATAGCCATTTAGGAAGCCTTGAAGATGTGCCTTTGAACGAGGAGGGGGGGAGTCAATGGGTTAATCTCGGTTGGTTTTAACATGATCTAATCCGTCCACCACTCTAAGACCCAACATCATGACTGCACTATTTTAACTAATCAATCCCTGTAAACATTGACCTACTTACAATCAGTCCATTGGCTACTATTCTATAACCAAACTCATGCCAAATATGCTAAAAAAATGTAATCCGGCTCATACCAATCAATCCTTCATTGGGCTATGGCAGTTGGAGAAAGAAAAGTCTCTATAAAAGGAGACATTTCTTTTAGTATGACCACTTCAACTAATGAGACCCACATCCATTAAAGAAACAAAAATTATTAAAAGAAAAAAAAAATTTCATCTACCCCCATAAACAATGTCAAAATCCATCTACCACATACTGGTTTCAGAAACATCAATCACCCCCACTTAACTAATGGAATAGATTTAAAATGTGAGACATTTTTACCCTTTCTCTTTGAAATTGAAATGAGATAAAATGAGATAAAATGATTAATTTGACCTTATAACAATCACAATCCAAATTAGTTTCTAACCTTTTTGTGGACGATTGTTGTGTCAGTGTCATCTACCGGAATCCTAGCCGGAGATGCAGTTTTGGCAGCGGCAGCTCTCTGGTTCAGGCGTTAGAGGTTCTTCATCTTCATGCGGCAAACTGATTTAAGGTTTTCGAATGCAAAAGTAGGATTATCAGAGGCATCTGTGGATCAGGGACAACGGCTGGAAGGGATCTCATCGGTTTTATCGAAGGTTGCAGTAGGAGTTCTTGCAGATGATCTGGTAATGCAGAAGGAGAGGTCTCATCGTCGAATCAAGTGTGGAAATCCAGTGACGTGCGAGGAGCAGAGATTATCGCATATGTGTGCTATAAGAATGGATCTGATCGTCCCCAATCAGAGTCCGTCGATCGCGATGGTGACACCGGTGGAGGATCTGAGGAGTTTTGGCAAGAGAGGTGGACGTTTTGGTGGCCTTTTCGGTGGATTTTACGACGAAGGACCTCCTTCTGAAGTTATGGAGGTTTCTTCTTTTCTTCGCGCATGTGAAGGCGATGCTGTAACCAAGCTTATGAATGAGAAAATACCATACTTCAATGCACTTCTATGGTAGAACAAACCCAGATTGGGAAGGTTAATGAAATATTTGGTCCCATCAATGAATCTTATTTTTCAATTAAGATGATGAAAGGCATCATGGTGATTTCATATTCGGGCATAAGGGAAACTTAAATTCAAATCTACAGAGAAGATAGGGATAGTAAGAGGATATTCCTTATGTAGATTTGGTAAAACAACTTACCTACGACATGTAATTGGACCTTTATTTAGTCCCACCTCGGGATTAAAACAACTTACCTATGACACATGTAATTATCATAGTTGAGATAGCCTTAAATGTAGGATGAGGAATAGAGTACAATTTTGTCGTGTGTAACATGGAATATTATAAATATACATTTAAACTCATCATAACGGGGGTGAGGGTTTCATTCACCCGGGGGGCGGGGGGGAAGGCTTCCCCGTCCGTATATGAATCTTATTTTACAGGACAACGTTTTGACATTGACATGGCGGATGGAAGGCTTTCACTCGGGGGTCCGAGCCCTTCATTCCGGGGATTAGACCCTACTTTTATGAATCTTATTTTACAAAAACTGTGGATCCCTTATTTTACAAAAACTCTGGTCTTGTCATTGCACCGAAATCCCTGTAAGTTTTGATTTTCAATTCTTCTTACGTCTTTCGTTTCTTCTTTGACTAGATCTTTGATAACTCTGACCGATTGAAAGATCCAAGATTTTGGTTTTTCTTTTTCCCCCTCTTTTTCTCTTTCGAAAACAATGATTGGGTTCTGATCTTAGCTTTCGAGTTCTGTCCAGTTTGATTATTTGGTGAGCTTGTTTAGGAATGGGGTTCATTTCAATCTTGTCCAATTGAGTTTCCCTTGATACATGATGATCCATTTCGTGTTTTTGTTGTGAGTTGTGATTGATCGTCACCTACCCACTTGCTAATCTGATGAAGCGCCGCCTGTCGGCATGGAATTCTCCTGGGCTAATGCTGAAAGCTATCGAAAAGAATCAACCTTCTCGTCTCTGTTGGCTATTGTCCTTATCTCTGTTATCCTGGTTTTTACTCTTTTACTTCCATGTTGTCATCTTTGGAGGTTGTTGTTAGATTTATGTGGACTTAATTAATTACTTAATCTAGTCAATTAAATGATAGTCCAATGAATAGGGTAGAACCGATTTGGTTTGGTTCGTCACATGGTATGAGATAGATTAGGTAACCTTAATTCTATTGTGGGAAGGGTTTTAGGGTTACAACAATATTCTATAAATATTAGGTTAGAGTCCCTACAACCACAGTTAATCCATTCTCTCTGCACCCATTAGCAAAAAACGTCAAGATATACTCTGGAGGCTGTGGAAGACTGTAACCGAAGGATTTCGATCAAAGCTTGGAGTGTATGGGAATCGATCTCTTCAAATAGTAATTCATAGTTGATGACTTCTCTATTGTGTTATAGGGCAACTGTATGTGATTTGAATAGATTTGAATGAAACCCTAAGTACAATAATTTCTAACAGTTATACTATTGATAAATTCATAAAACTAGAGTCTAATCTATTTGAAACCACTGCAGATGAATGTTGTCGTTGGGCGAAGAAGGCTTTCACTCGTCGAGTTTTTTACTCTTACTCATCGAAGAAGAAAGAGTTAAACGAATT
Source organism: Protea cynaroides (assembly GCA_028583415.1). NCBI lineage: Eukaryota > Viridiplantae > Streptophyta > Magnoliopsida > Proteales > Proteaceae > Protea > Protea cynaroides. The sequence goes on from CM053272.1 coordinate 50,087,526, forward strand.
GGGGGTAGGGTAAATATGAGTTTGGGGGCATTATAGTCTTTTAACTTTAAAATAAAGACATTATTGTCCTAGGATTTTTCAAATAGTGGTTACATAATCAACTAATGGGACTCTACTAACAGATGGGGTCTCTTTGATTAATGGTGTAACAATTTTGGGAGGTAGATGAAGAATCTGGAAACCAGTGTGTAGTATATGGATTTCAACATAGTTTCTGAGGGGTAGATGAAATTTTTTCTAAAAGAAATGTAAGCACTTAATCAACCATTTAATTGACCTTTAATTGATTAATTTAGGAGGGTTGATCAATTTTGTATCAATCCATGTCAATTTTTTTGGTAAGCACAAGGACTGGCCTATTAAGACACCATCTAAGATTGTAACCTGACAATTTATTAAATGATCAATCCGATTTGTTCTTTTTTCAAGCAGGCCGATCCATTCAATCGATGCGATCGGGGTTTTGATACCTCGACTTTTGAGCATAAACACAAAAAGGTAGTGACAACAGAATCTAGTAAGTTGCAACATATGATAGAATCTAACAAGGATGGAACCTTTCTTCAATCTCAAAAGCGGGAGAGGAAACTTAGGTCCTCTACAAATTTTTCATTACCAAGAGAATCAAAATGTATATAATTTGAGAATTCGAGTTTCCACGACTTAAGAGGCCTAAAGATCATCACAATTTACACACCTCATGGGAGGAGGGAAGTGGAGAGAGAGAGGGGGAGGCTCAAGGTCGAGATAGGAGTGGAGAGTGAGACATGATGGAGGGTGGAGAGCCGGGGCCAGGAAATGGGGAGTGGAAGGAAGAGAAAGGGAAAGAACGGAGATAATTTTAAAATTTTGAATCAGGATGGAAAAAAAGAAAAAAGACATTTTTCTATCGCTTAGCCAATTGTTCATTGGACAAACTAAAATGCATCGACATGCATGTTGATCAACCTAACTCGTCTGGTGGACAACTGACACGATCAAAGAGGCCCAGGTAAATAAAATAAAAAAAGAAGAAAAATTTGTTAATCTCACAAATTAGAAAATAAGGTGAAAATAAGAGAATTTGAATAAATATAAAGATAAATGAAAAAAAAAACCTTACACAAATAATTCCCCCAAAAAAATCCCATAGATACCAACCCAATCTTCTCACTTTTTTCTTCTAGGGATTTTCGGGATTTCAATCAAACGGTATATTTTCGCAAAGCAAATTGGTATATTCCAGTGAGCTTCATCGAACACTCACTTGCCACCATAGAGCAGCTGTGAAGTCCAAACTGCGGGATCATTTTTGTGGTCAATAACAGTTTTTCAGTGCAGAAATGGCGGCCATTAGAGTTATAGCTGCAGCAGGAGGAGCGCTTCATCAAGGCAACAACACCACTTGTTTCCTCCTCAAGCAACCCTTCTTGTTAAGGCGTAGACCTCTCACTCTCATCACACCAACTAAGAGGCTTTTCACATGCAGAGCACTCCATACTCCCAATTTCAGCTCAAAGAAAATGGACACCTGAAACCCTTGATTACATAATCTTCTTCGTCGACAATTCCGGCAAAAAGGTTATTCTTTTAATTTTTGAAAGGCCGATCTTTCAGTGGTTTTTTTTTTCCCTTCCTTTTGTTTACACAATAGTGTAGTACAGTATTACGTGGATAGGATCGGCCATGAACTTCTGTTCTGTAGTTATCTATGTTGATTACGGTTTTTATTTGTTGACTGAGTTCTTCATGTGTAGTTAGATGGGGCGAATTCTTTAAATTCAACTAGTTTAAGTTCTCCTTACAACGGAAATGAGCTAAACACATTTATGTAACTAGAGTTTGAAAATTTACAACTTTGGAAATGCCGAGCATTGCCGAGATTGCATGTTAATTATTTGCTTTCTGTGGTGGGTAGATCGACCTAAAGTTACCGATTCTCCTCCAATTACGACGGTGCTGTTTTCTTATAATTGCTGTCATTCTTTTATTTCAATTACAATTTATGACAATGCTGATACCTTGCCCCTTCAGGATTTTTCTATCATTCTTTTTGGAGGGTTGGTAGGGAGACTTGCTTGCCTTTGGACTAGCTAGCAAGTTGCTGCCGTACTTGGGAATCACCTCAAGAGACCTGGCCTAGAGATATTAATTTTTGAATTCTATAGTTCAATCATTAGCTCTACGTGGAATTCTCAACCTATCACTGTACGGCCTAAAATTTCCAGCGGTGCATTTCTAAGGAAAGGAAAGGCTTCTGTTGGTTTGGGAAAATTCCTTCCCCAGTCATTCTGCATTGGGTTGTGGTTGTCTATGGTTTTCAATTTTCGTTCCAATTAATTAGGAATCTAAGCACCATAAACACTTTAATAGTGGTTCCCTTCAAGTTTTATTTATTTATTTATTTTTGGTGGGGGGGAGGTGCGGGAGGGGGTGGGGCGGTGGTTTGATCAAAGGTATTTACGAGTCGGTGAAAGCCCAATGTAATCATGCTTTTACACTATGAAGGATTCAGCTTGTTGCTAAGTAAGATGCTACCTTGGTTCTGGCTCTGAGGCATGGGGTTTGATCAAGCTAACAACCTACTTAAAAATGAAATATTTACTTATTGGGCAGGTTTCTCCTTGGCATGACATACCATTGCAGTTGGGTGATGGAGTTTTTAATTTTATTGTTGAAATACCAAAAGACACAGGTGCAAAGATGGAGGTTGCTACTGATGAGCCATACACTCCAATAAAGCAGGATACAAAAAAGGCAAACTTCGATACTATCTGTAAGTTTTATCCACCTACCTCCCTGCTCTATTGTATTTTCGATACTATCAGTTTTATCCATATAAATATATGAAAACAAATTGTTGTTCATGATGTTCTTATTTGTCCACTTTAGTTTGCTAACATAATTGGATGAAGTTGCATTCTGAACTTTGATATTTGTGACGTCTTTGAGAAAAGTCTTCCTTCCATATAAGTGGATGTAATTGAATGAATATTTATGATAGATTTTAAGGTTGTAATATCATTACATATTATATTTATAAATTCTATTTATTATATTAACTTTCTAATGCCAACTTGCTGTATGCTATATTGCCTTCAGTAAGCTCCCTGGAAGACTGGGAATCCGAATACTCTGGACTGTTCATTTAATTGTTTTTCCTGGAGAAAGAAAAGGTCATCCCAAGTATGATTTTGGGAAATTATTTCCCAGAAAATGTTTCCTACAAGAAAAGTGAAATGCAACTGGCAATGGAAAGTCAAGGAAGGTTGTTCCCTATGTAACCGAACAACATTGTGAGGGAAAACCTTTCCTCACCTTTACCTTATAAACCTATCATAGCATTAATTTTACTCAGTATATTCTATTGTACAGGATTTTTTTCTATAAATACTAATACTCAACCCAGAGTTCACAGGGTTAAATACAAAACTAGGATCTGTAGTGCCAAATTTTGTGTATCAAACTATAAAGACCGGGAAGTCAAAGCAGAGAAACAGTCAGTTGGGCTTTTCATCTGCATGGCATTACTTTAATTTAATAGAATGTTGAAATTTTCCTTCAACACCAAAACAGTATATCTTGCTAATTTAGGAATGTGTTAAATTCCAAGCCATGGTGTGGGATTTTTGAACTAAGGAATTTACCCTTCGGTCTCACTGTATTTGAGAGATTGCCCTACGTTGCTGGACTTCTGGGTATCTGGTAGATCATTAGTTTCTGACTCTTTGTGGTATTTCTTCAGCAAGATGTTATTCCAATTTTCTGTACATGATTTTGATATCTGGATTAAGTCTCGTTATTTTTTCCACCACTCCGCAGCTACAACATAAACTGAAATTATGGATTGCTTCCGCAGATATGGGAAGACCCATCTTTTGCAAACTCTGAAGCTGAGGGGGCACTAGGAGATAATGATCCTGGTATTGTCAATTTTCACCACTTTTATCTCTTTTTATCTTTTTCCCATCATTCTACACCCAAGTGAAAAGGTTTTCCTGCTCTAAGGGAAATGGTTTTGTGCACTTTGCTGCTTTTGATGAGAAGGGGAAAGTTTTAAATTCACAAAATTGAAATAAGTTTTGAATTGATCTTTTAACATTCAGTTGATGTCGTTGAGATTGGCGAACACCGGGGAAAGGTTGGTGAGATTCTCAAGGTCAAACCCTTATCTGCTTTAGCCATGATTGATGAGGGGGAGCTTGACTGGAAAATAGTTGCAATCTCATTAGATGACCCAAGAGCTTCACTTGTGAATGATATTGATGATGTTGATAAACATTTCCCGGTATGCTCTGTGCTCTTTCTGCTCAATGGTTTTCTACATATGCTAGACTGTTGTTGTAGAACTGCTCTTCGTATACCAATTAACATGGTTAGTTTTGTTATGCTAGAAATGTTTGATAATATTGACCAAACAATAAACAAAAGCACACATGGTATTTCATCATGGTGATGTCCACACCACTTGTTAAACCCACTTTCAGATTCGTTAGAACTATGAAGTTTATAGCACCCAGAGAGAAATAACATTGAGGTTCCATATAGAAACAGACACTAAATATAGTTGTGTCTGTAGCCTACTGATTTGAAAGAGAAGTTGTGAATCTGGCTGGAAAATCATTTGCTACTACCTTGAGGTTTATGTTTTGATTCTCTGTTCACCAGGAATAGTCTTTCTATTGTAGTGGAGTTCTATGATATTACAAATGGGTTGTATTGGAATATTTTACTCTCCAAAATGAAGAGAAAATAAAACTATGTAAAGCAGATTGATGCTGTATAGTATATGACTAGCAATGTCGAGGTCCTGCTCTCGTCAAATAATTGGATATGTCATCTTTTGGAAAAATTTGAAGTTGGCATCTGTATACTTATACAATCAGATGGACTGGAATTTCAAGTGTGTAAAAAATTGAGCCAAAGGGATCACGATCTCCTGTTCCATTTTCTATTATTTGTCAGATTAATTTGACATAGTCACAGTGAATAAGCTAAAATCAATTTATAGAAAAATGGAGAATAAGATTGTACATTCAATTCGGTAGATGCTCAAGCCACATATGATTTATAATGTTGTATGCACATTTTTCTTATAATTCTTGAAACTATTTTATGGCTGTACATCTGTGAAATTTAATTCAATTTAAAGTAAAGTTTATAGATGAGGATGTTATTGAGTGATTGAAATGAAAGATGACACATTGAGCTAAATGAAAAATGGACGACTTTCTGTCAAAGGCAAAGGTGGAAACAATGGCTTACCTTTTGTGCCTCCGGAAGCTTTTTGATATGCTAGGACACATCTCAGAATTCCCTTTTTTTTTAGGGTGGGTGGGTGTCAATGTCACTATATACTGAATTCTTTTTGTGTTCAGGAAATTTGGAACTTGAAAGGAGCAAAAAAGAGAAATATATCCGATGATGTCCCAGATAGAAATTTACCTTGAGGTATCATGAACTTTTCAGATTTGTTTCTAACTTTTTTAGATGCTATAGTAACCTATCTCTATCCATTGGAGGAAAGGAGTTTTTGGTTAAGAGAAACAAAATAAACCTGACTCTAGAAAATAAAAAAATTAAAAACTAAATAGAAGAAGAAAATCTGGCGAACATCCAATAAATGGGTCTCAGATTGGATATCACAGTGCATCTCATCCCATTGCCTTCAGAGATTTGCTAGCCCCATTTATAGATCTACTATATGTTAAAATTTCTTAGCATTGGTGATATTAGCTCCTTTAGAATTGAAGCAGAGGGAGGGTGTACTTCAAGGTTTAAAAAGATCCCCCCCCCCAAAACACACACACACACACACACACACACACACACAAAAGAAGAAGAAGAAATTGGAAAAAGGAAAAGAGATTGCAACCTTCCAATTTACTGTAAATGTCTTTTACAAGCAATCATAAAATAGGAAAAAAAAGGTGAATGTTGCAGAAAGGAGTTTCAGGCTTAATATTGTTAATACCTGTCGAGATTTGCTATTTATTCTCATTTTGACAACATGAACTTGTTTAGGTATCAAAATTCAGCTTGTGTGTAGCATGTAAAATATTTTGTACAAATCTCAGTATCTTCAAAACTTTTACCATTTTCATATAGCTGCTGGTTCTAATATGGAATTTATCTCCAGGGCACTCTGACCGCAATCAGGAACTGGTTCAGAGACTACAAAATCCCAGATGGCAAACCTGCTAATAAGTTTGGTCTTGGCAACAAGGCAGCAAACAAGGTAAATTCAGGTTCTTGTAATACTTTTCATGTTTAAGCTTCTTTTTTATGGTATTATTTTAATTGCGTGTTTTACGGAAGTTTTGTACCTCACCTTCTCCAATTACAGAAGTAGCTATCCAGAAAACCAAAAACAATGAAATAAAAGTAGCTTGCTACCCCAAAAAGAGTCTGGTTAGCCCTCTCCCCTCTCCTCCCCTGTGTGCCCCTGTCCCCATGTTTTTGGTGTCTTCTCCAGTTGGAGAATGTGAAGCTTAGGGCCTGGGAGGATGGAGTGCTTTACTTGATCTTGTCTGACTGGTATTGTATTTCTCCTGCTGTTTAAATTTGTTGTGCACTTAGTTTGGAAACGGTAAAATATGATAGAAGTGTAAGGTTATCCTTATCCTTGTATACTGAGAAATGTCGTTCGTACATAGGTAATTGACTTCCAATTAAAAAAAGTTTTGGATATATTTAGTTGAGTTAAACTTAATATCATCTTATATTAGGATGTGATACATTTTAAATGAAATAAGTTGATCCACTTCAAAAATCTCCATTGAATTGTCCTAGTGGAGCTGTGCTCTCTCTTTCGCTCTCTCTCAATATTTGGTTTCTAAGTACTTTAGTTGTGCACTTTTACAATGGACATCTCCTTCTGTTAAGAATTGGATAAAAGAGGAAAACACTGGTGAGAGAATATGAAATTCTGTAAGGGATGGTAGGAAAGAGAGATCTTAGGTACTAGGTAGAGAGATTGAGAAAGTATTGAGAAGATGGATGAGTGTTAAGGGGATTCAACGAAGATAATGTAAGGACTAAGGATGATAGGAACTGAAATATGGAGGGAGAAAGATTTTAATGGTAGCGTTTAAGTAGGAAGATTGGGCTTAATTGTCAAAGAATCTTAGGCAATCTACTGGAATTTTAAGTGTGAATCTGGTAATATTATTGTAACCGCATGACCACTTAATGTGGTGGCTCTAGAGGCCTCCTTTTATCTTTGAAATGGAGTGAGTCCATTATAAGGTCAGGGTGGAGACAACATTATGTGTAATGTTTCAACCAAAACCGGGAGCACATCTTGGGACTCAATCAAGAGGCATCCCACATAACAGAGCGGGGTTCAACCCACCAAAATGGTGATTGGTGGCTTTCGATGCATTTAACCTACTGCAGCTTGTCCACGGTAGCCATGCTTATGTGCAATCACAATGTAGTTTGCAGTCACAATGTATGTTTATAAGCATGCATTTATGAATAAGCCAGTCACATCTGTGAGCAAGAAGGTGCAGTCTAACATGCAATCTAAATAGACTTTGTATTTAATAGATTTTAATTGCACTACCAACACCTTCTTCCGTTTGTGTGGGGTTTGTTAATACTTTGCTTTTTCTGTGATAAACAGGATTATGCTCTTAAGGTCATCACTGAGACAAATGAATCTTGGGCTAAACTGGTCAAGAGATCAATTCCCAATGGAGATCTTTCACTTTTGTAAATGCCATTCCTCATCTGATTGTAGTGTGTCAGAACTCACAGTGCTGCTGCTCGTTTCTTCAGGACACATCAAGAATAATTCCATTATTTTGGGTGAGCGAGATTTATTTATTTATTTATTTTGGTTAGCATCTTTTTCTTGTTATTGTAATACCATTGGGACAGGATATTGCCCAAAAGAAAATGAAGGACTGGGATTACGAAATTACATGATAGAGTCACTCAATTGATTTTCTTGCCTTCATTACTACTCAAGTTGGCTTTTGGTATTTCAAGAATTCGCTAAGCTTCTTGCAGATCAATATCACTACCCGTTAGAGCGATACTTAAACAAGTATAATGGCAGGTCTGGTGACAAAATTTGGGGTCCCCTTTACCATTTAATTCACTCATTGACATTCACAGAAACCACAATATATACATGGGAGTAGTTTTGGTATTTCAGATGAAGAGGTTATTAGATCTGATGATTCGAGTCTCAGACACAGTCAAGCTATTCCCACAACGGCTGGCTACTTGTGCGAGAAGCAAATGCGAATGCATGGTGATCGTATGGTGGATTTACCGGCTTAAGTTCCCAACCAGTAGCCTACTGTTCTACAGGGAATAAAAAAGGTAATTCTGGACTGTTGTAGCCTAACTAACTGCAGAGCCTATCTTTATTCTTTATGTTTACCCAGTCCTGTAGCCTAGTTAAACTACACAAACTTATCTTTATGAAAACCCTAGTATCAAAATACCTCTTGTATGTTAAAAGTTTCCATGATGATCCAATGACATCCCGTGAAAGAAAATAAATGTCAAATGGACCATAAGAACCTTTACAAAAATACCCAAAACAATAATGTCTTTTCTTCACTCACCTACTTCTTTATTTTGGCATTTTTATCTTTCCCCCAAACCTTCCTCTTGGTTCCCTGAAACCTAACTCCAGCTCTTCCCCACACGCCTCCACCTCCCCCATATCCGCCTTCATCCCTCCAACCCAACCCTCCAACTGGGAAACTTTGACGGTTCATATCACCCCTTTTGTAGGTGTCAATGAGGAAGCCAACAGTTGATGTTACCGAAGACGATTCTATCAAGGTAGCCGAGTCCAATTGGAGAGCAGGTAACGGCAAAATCATCTGGCATGTTCATTCATGGCCAGCTCAGGAAGAAACCTCGAGAGAATTAAATTTATTAAAAACTGGAATGTAATAGGGCATAACCTACACTGCCAGTTCAGAAATACCTTTCCTTCCTACAATGCCCATTCATAAATACTTCTCTCTTTACTTGGTAATATCATTCTATCGTTTGCATGGGAGAGCAGCTTGTCATTCACATGCATCAAAACCGGAGTAGAGAGCCATCACGACCATCCTCACAAATGTAATTCACATCGACCATTTTTTTTTTGGAATGATGGAAAAGTTGGAATAGGAATACCAACATCAATCAAGATGGGCCATTGCACCCAATAAAAGCTTTCAGACAGACAGTCTGAGAGGTCTCTCAGGCACACTAATACAAGAGAGAGAGAGAGAGAGAGAAAGAGAGTCTAAAGACTTGATTAGTTGTCTATATAAACGCATTGGTATTCTTGATGGAATGGAGCCACAGCCCCGAGCACCATGTAAGCATAAAATAATATATACATACATTAGAATTCCTTCTTTTTTTTTTTGGGGGGGGGGTAGGAGACAAATAACACGTCACTTCTTCAAGACTGTACATTTCAAAAGAATAAAATTCTCTTTTTCTTAACAATAAAAACAAATACTAATTACAACTTTGCATGAAAACTGACGTTATGAAAGCACCATGTACGCATCCATGCTGGGGCAAACCAGAAGAAATAACTTCTCATTACCACAAGAATCATGATTCACGTAGACTCCTCCGGTGTCTCTGTTGTGTTTTCACCAAGTAATGGCCTTTGATTTGACCTTTCGACTGCTAAGACTTGATTCTCAATGTCTTCATTGAATCTGTCCACGCTATTTAAAAATATCCCTGCAAGTGTAGACAAAAAAATTTACAAAGAATTGTTGAGTCAAAACCAACTAGGAAATATAGAATGAGTTTTTATAGAACAGGACTTGGACTAAAGAAACAAAAATAAACAAAGGACAAAGTGAAACAATTTCAATACATACTATGCATGCGCCCTAGCAAAACTCTACATGGTAGCCATTTTTTACCATTATATCAGACTGCGCATGGGACTGAAAATAGAACAACACAAAAGAAATAGAAGAGACAAAAATAGGGCTTCGCTAGGGGTAGCTGACCCCCTTTCGGCCCCTTTTCTTCTCACATGGGCCTGCTGCATCATCTTTCTAAAAAAATTTTACAAACTGAACCTAGGAATTTTGTCTTAAGATATATGTTTTCAAAACCCTAGAAGATGATCAAGCATAGCAGGAGTAAGCCTGTCTTTCTACTAGGTTTCCAGAGATCTATCATTTTTATCACCTTTTCTCTTCTTTTTTTTCCTGCTAATAGTTCCCTAAAATGGGCTCGTCCGCCCTTTGTGTATATCTTTCTAATTATTTTCTTTGTTATTCATGAAAAATACCCTCATCATATTTTCCCCCCTAATAATCATCAAATGGTTTGTAAAAATATTAACAAACATTTTGCAACATATCACCCAACTAGGAAGTAGAAAACCTGTTGGCTTCAAGCGCTCACTAATATTTAAGATACAACTATTGGAACATACAGAATATCTATGAGACATGCCAAGCAACTAATGAAAAAGGACCAATACCATGGACTACGTACAACCCAAAATGTAGACAGAATCATTAATATCATGGTTCAAGGTATTGGTATTGGTATCGAATAAGCTGATTTGTATCGATTTCGGCCATGGCCAATCCTGAGCTGATACCGATTATTTACTTTTTCTTATTGATTTTAAATCAGTATCGGCCACGTGTCAATCAGCCACTGGGGCTGAACCCAATCTGTATCAGTATCAGATTGGTTTCGACATCGGTCACCAATTGCTAAAACCTTGATTAATAGGGATCTAAGAAAGCGCAATTTTGGGAACTAAATGATTGAAGTACTCAGTACTTATAGGATAAAACAACAGTAAAAACCATGAAATAAATGCAACATACACCAATTATTAGATGGATGAGTGAACAAAATACTACAACAACAACAACAAATCCTTATCCAAACTAAATGGGATTGGCTATATGGATTCTTGTTCTTCAATCAATTCTGTTCGATGTCATACTTGAAATAAGGCCGAAGCTATGCATATCTTTCTTCACCACCTCCCCTAGAGTCATCTTAGGTCTGCCCCTAGTTCTGTTAGATCCTTTAATATGAATCAAATCACTCCGCACGGGAACATCTAACGGCCTCCATTGAACATGGTCATACCATCTTAAACGACTTTCTCGTAGTTTATCATATATCGACGCTACTCCCAAATCAACTCTAATACGATCATTCTTTACTTTATCCTTCCTAGTTTTGCCACACATCCATCTCAACATCCTCATTTTAGCTATACTAAATTTATCTATATGATGCTTCTTAACTACCCAACATTCTGCACCATACATCATAGCCGGTCGAATGACTGTCCTATAAAATTTTCCTTTTAAGTTTTAAACAAATACACCAATCACACAACACTTCAGACGCACCTCTCCACTTCATCCATCTTATTTTAATCCTTTGTGAAACATCATCCTCTATATCACCTTCTTTGTTTAATTGAACCTAGATACCTAAAATGATTACTTTGTTGTATCTCCCTTCTTATGAATGTTTAGCACCTCATTATCCGTCCTTGTATGACTAAAGTTTCACACCATATACTCCGTCTTTATTCTACTTATCTTAAAACCCTTTGATTCCAATATTGATCTCCATAGCTCCAACTTAGCATTAATCATTGCTTTTGTCTCACCCACCAAAACAATATCATCAACGAAAAGCATGCACCAAGGGACTTCATCTTGAATGTCTCTAGTTAGATCATCCATAATGAGGGTAAATAGATAAGAGCTTAAAGCTGATCCTGGATGTAACCCCATTGCAATTGGGAATTCATGACTTTGACCCCCTACGGTTTTCACAAATATCACCACATTATAGTACATATCCTTAACTATGTCCACATATTTGCTTGAAACACTTCTCTTCTCTAGTACTTGCCAGATTAACTCTCTAGGAATTTTGTCATAAGTTTTTTTTAGATCAATAAAGACTATATGGAGGTCCTTCTTGCCTTCTCTACATCTTTCCATAAATCTCCTAAGCAAGTTAATAGTTTATGTCGTGAATCTACTTGGCATAAAACCAAACTGGTTCTCCGTAATAGTAGTTTCTTTCTCATGCGAGTTTTAATAACTCTCTCTTATAGTTTCATAATGTCTCATTAGTTTTATGCCTCTGTAGTTATTGTAGCTCTTGTAACTCTGAATATCACCTTTGTTTTTATAAATCGAAACTACAATGCTTCTCCTTCATTCATCTGACATTTTCTTTAAGCTCATAATTTTATTGAATAACTTAGTTAGCCAAGATACTCCATACATTCCTAGGCTCTTCCAAACTTCTATTGGGACCTCATTTGGACCTGGTGCTTTGTCTACATTCATCCTCTCCTTAAAGCTTCTTTCACTTCTGTCACCTTAAATTAGCTTATATATCTACGACTTGTGGTGTCATGGTGGGTAATGTAGCAATCTGGGACACTATTACCTGAAAAGTCTTCATTTAATAGGTTTTAGAAATAATCGTTACATTTCTCTTTAATATCTTGATCCCTTATTAGAACTCTACCATCTGCACTTTTAATAAATCTAACATGGTCTAAATCTCTACTCTTCCTTTCCCTCATCTTAGCTATTTTATAGATAGCCTTTTCCCCTTCCTTTGTGCTTAGCTTGTTATAAAGGTTTTTCATATTTCTTCGCCCTTACTTTTCCCACAATCTTTTTGGCTTCATTTCTGGCAAGTCTATATTTTTTTAGATCCTCTATATCCTTAGTCTTTTGCCATGTCATAAAACTATCTTTTTTAGCTTTAATGGCTGCTTGAACCTTATCATTCCACTACCAAGACTCTCCAGGGGAATGACGTTTTCCTTTCGATACACCTAGAACATCTTTAGCAATTTTCTTAATACAAGCAGTCATCTTGTTCCACATTGTATTAATGTCTCCCTCAAAGTCTGAAATTCCTTGTTTGTCCACATTATCAGTAAAAGCTTTCAAGGGTATTTCCTTTTAAGCACCACCACCACTACCTTATCGTAGGGCAAAAAACCTAACCTTTCTTACGACTTGGCGTAGTGAGACATATATCCATGACCAATAATCTATGTTGACTAATTAAGCTCTCTCCCGGTATAACTTTACAATCCTTACATAACAACCTATCGGCCCTTCTAGTTTGAAAGAAATCTATTTGGCTTTTATGATGCCCACTTTTAAAAGTGACTAGATGCTCCTCTCTCTTTTCAAAGTATGTGTTTACAATGGATAAATCAATAAGTTGTATCAAAATCTAAAATTGAAGTCCCCTCCTCATTCCTCACTCTAAAACCATATCCTCCATATACACCTTCATAACCTCTACGATCTCCCCCTACATGTCCATTCAGATCACCCCTTATTACAATATTTTCTCCTTGTCTAAAACCTTGCACTAATTCATCCATGTGTTCACAAAATTGCAGCTAATTATATTGACTATCTCTTTCTCCATCGCTAACTTGATGGCTATAATCCTATCACCGTATCTTTTAACATCCACCACATTATTCTTTAAATCTTTATCAACTATTATACCCACTCCGTTGCTATTATTTTTATCCCTCATATACCAAAGTTTAAAGTCATCCAATTCATCTGCTTTTTTACCCTTTCATCTAGTCTCCTAAATCATAGTTTTAGATTTCGACCGAAAATATTTCGGTTTTTTGGGTGATACAAAACGAAACTACATGCCGATACCAAAAATACCATATTTCGGACTGAAATATTAATTTCAACCATATTTCGGTCGAAATTACTGTTTCGACCGAAATATGGTCGAAACATGGTGGAACTACTTTGACCATACTCATGAAATAGAGCCTTATTTCGACGAAACTTATCTATTTCAACATTGTCTCCTTTCGTCCGAGAGCATGCCCTAGCACAATTTTGGTGAGTTCCCTTGCTTGAATCCTTCATTTCCCCCCCCAATCTTCTTGTTTTACTCTATTTCCATGCACTCTAAGGAGGATTCAACCTCATTTCAGCAACTCTTTGAAGATTCGAAGTTTGAAGGTAAGGGTTTATTCCCTAAACCATTTTTTTTCCAAAATTGTATGTAAAGTATATGAATGGTCTTTCCTAAACCATTTCCAATGTTGTTTTGTGCAAATGATTCAATAGATATGTTAAAAAGATTAAAATTGCATTACAGAAAAAAAATTTGAGCTCAAAAATCATTTCTTTTAAGCTCCGAAACCAAGTTCGAAACACAAGTTTTTTTTAACCAGGTTTCGCCGAAATTTTGGCCGAAACCACCGAAATTTCGGTTTTTGGCCTGGCCAAAACCAAGCATGAAACTGAAATTCGAATCCTTGTCTTGAATGCAATCTATGTTAATCCTTCTTCTTCTCATAACATCTATCAATTCTAGACTATTACCCGTTAAAAATACTATGTTCCAAGATGCTAGTCTAATCCTACGCTTATAGACTAGCTTCTTTACTTGCACTCATCCACGGTGCGAGCACCCTTGCCTATTAATCAATGCCTCCGGGCTCCAATGCGGCCGCCCTTGCCTATTTTTCACCACATTCGAGCGATGCGGCTGCCCTTGCCCATTTTTCGCTACACCAGGGACCAGGTGTAATGCATCGTTTACGGAGAACGTCCTCGTATAACGTTGGTTGCCTAGGCATCACCAAAGTGCATATTGCTTGGCATCATTGGATTTAAATTTAAGCACTCTAGACATATGTCATATCAAATAAGCCCGTAAATCATCTAAAATATAGCACAATGTCAAAGCAACTGAAGAATGTGATATGGAAATTTTACAATATGACATTAGAAGATACATGGTACATGCTCAAAATGAGGTTTAACTCAACATTACAATGATAAAGTGAAGCAAAAACATACAGTATACATAAAAAATTACTAACAAGTAACAGCACAATAAAAATTATCTCTATATAAAATTCCCAATTGCATGTGTCTTTTAGTAGGCAGTCCCCGAGAATATAATGGCATCTATTTGTGCACCTATGACCCAGGCTGCCACCTGGAAATCTAGGCCAGCGCCTAGCTCGTGCTCGCCTGGACCCCACAGAACTGGTGGCTGGCTATGTCTCGACAATTTTGAAAATATCGATTGTCAGGGTGGGACTCTATGAGGGTCAACTGACTCCCCCATACCCTTTTTTGACTTGTTGGGGGACTGGAAAAAAAAAAAAAAAACTCTATTCTATTCAAACTGAAAAGCATCAGCATCCCCTACGATTTCTAATTATGAAATTCACTAGGAAGGGAAAAATTTAATCAAATGCAAAAAATAAGTGTAAAAAAATAGAAAAATTAGAGAAGATGGAGAGAATCGATGTATGCTGCTCCTTTCCTTGTAGCTTATTTTATAGAAAATAGAAAACAATTATTCGATAGGATTTAGGACTCTACAAGTCAGAGTCCTAGCCACAAACTAAAGACAAGTAAACTCAAAATAGGAAAAGGAAACTAACAAGCCTAATTGGTAAAGAAAACTAATAAAACAAACTAATAAACTAATTAGGAGTCCATATACTAATAGAAATCCAAGTCCTAAAAACTAGCACTAACTATTTTGACAAAGTCAAAACAGTGTACGGTTACAATTTTATTACACTAACAATAAGATTCCAATATATTATTTGTAAATTCCTGTTGTGGTGTTCCTATCCCACTTTAGCGTCTGGGTTTATGTTTCAAGATGGCCAAGTTACAGATCCTAAATAAAAAATTTTCTATAGAATATAGATGAAAATTCTGTAATTTCTTTTCCATGAATATTCCAAGCACTGAATTTTTCCATGGATTAAATAAGCAAGTTGACACGTAACCTCCACTGAGTGGATATAGTAAGAAAAAACTATTGGTAATTGAGTACAGCTTACCTGTAGACCATATTCCAGCAGCTAGGAATAATACAGATGTTAGAATAAGAGCAGTTTCCCTCCAGTTGTTAATATTATCCTGCAGAAAATTCAAAAAAAAATATATATATAATACCATTAATAAAATAAATCTCAACAAGAAGTCAACAAAATCTTAGAAGGAGCTTCATATCTCCAAGATAAACAAGAAACATGAGTATGATTTATCATCAATAGTTGTTCACCAGACTAATAATAGAAGTGGTTAATAGACTAGTCTAGTTTGTGAAGTTTGTACTTGGCCTTTCAGTTTTTGTTCTTAGTACCACTTATCATCATACAGTTATCCAACTTGGTCATGTTGCACTGATATGGGGCTGTCTCAAAATATGTGATCATGAAGTCTTTTTTTTTTTTTTTAGGCAGCTGGGAGGGGTCATGGATTAAAAATATAACAACTTATGTGAACTAGGTTTATAGTTAGCTTATGATGCTGGCGAGATTCATTACTCCAGCTCATGATCTCTCAATATAGACTATTTTACTCCATTTCCTCTTGCTCCTTGGACATGCAGCTGGAATCTTTCTTTGACTTGTTGCAAGCACCATAGATTAAAGTTGTGTTCTAGGCTGTTGAACTCCCCATTGCAATCTATATATTTTGACTTTTGGGTTTGCAACCAAAATTTGGATTGTTTAACTCCATGCCCTCATTGGAAAGCTAAAGGTTCAATCCATTAAAGGCTTTAATGGCATAAGTATATGAAACTAGAGTTACTAGGATAATGGTTAACCTCCTCTACACTAGGATAAACAGATTCACATGCTAACCTCAAGGATGCCCACCCTTACTGGGAGATGCAGATGCCATAGATAGAAAAGGAGAAACAGCAACCTAGGCATAGTCCTTGGCATATTCACCCAAGAGTACTACCTAGACAAGACATTATTCATGAATCACGATGGAATTAAGCATCTTCCTTAAAGAATAAATTTCCTCACCAGTCATGTCCACAAAAAAAAAAAACCCTAATCTCAATAAGTTCAGTAAGGAATCTGAGATGTATACATCAGAAATGAAGAGCCAAAAAGAAAATGAAGAAAAAATTATTGAGACTGACGTAGTTGCATGTGCATAGCTAGAACCAAAATTTTGGTCCAATAGGAGTCGGTAGAGATTTTATTTTAATTTGGGGGTTATTTATGTAATTTGAGTTTCATTTTATTTATGAAGATAATATGTAAGAGATTTGTTTCAGTAGTTTTCTAGTTTGAGAAGAGTTTGTTTTAGCAGTTTCTGTTTTATTAGGAGTCTTTATTTTCTTTATATATGGTTATAAACCCACTGATGGAGCAAAGTTGAGTGAATTAAGCTTGAGCTTTATAGCTGTTGCTTGACTGCTGGCCAAGTGGCCTTCTACTCTCTTTCTCTCTCATTCTACCTTGAATCTCTTCCCTTGAACTTCCTCCTTTTCAGGTTTGATCTACTCTTCTTACATGATCTTCTCTTCTTCTATTTGTATTCTGTTTCCTAGTAGCAGGCAGAACTTTCACCCTAAATGCCCTAACACCGTATAGCCACCACTCCAGAGAACTACTTCAATATCTCGTTTTTAGTTCCTATCCATGAGGTCTTTGTCAATCCATGTGACTATTTTTTTTCTTCTTTGTTCCGAGCTGAACTATTTTATGAATTCTTTTCCTGTCTAAAAGTCAGTGAGTTCCATCTGTCCTATATGCTTCATTACTCATCGATTTGCTTACAAAGTAGGTAGTTAATTCCCTGTTTTTCATCTTCCTTACACTATTGTTGACTGTGCTGCTTAATTATGTGGATTGATGGACTCTTAGTTAGTTTAGTAGTTCCCATAATCAATTAGGCTTGTTAGTTTCCTTTTCCTATTTTGAGTTTACTTTGTCTTTAGTTGGTAATTAGGAATCTGACTTGTAGAGTCCTAGGTCCTATGTAATAGTTGTTTTCTATTTTCTATAAATACAAACTACAAGGAGAGGAGGACACAAATTGATTCTCTCCATCTTCTCTCGTTTTCTATTTTGTTACATAGCATCAGAGTAGGTGCCGTTTTGAGAGTCGTATCTGGGTTTCTGATTTGTGGTGAAAACCCAGTTCGTAGAAGAAGAACTAGAGTTTTGATGAAGATAATGAGTGTCTATGAAGAATCATATCTGATCGATTGAGTCTGCTACTGATGTTTATTGCTACTGCTGGTTCACTATCGTACATTTCTTCTTGTTTCCTCCTCTGGTTCACACTGGAAATTAGTGGAATCAGTTTCTGGTTCTACGTATGGTTGAATCTGGCGAAAGAGTTGGTTCGATTTCAGTCCATTACTGTGGTTTGAAGTTTTGCAACCATTTCAATCTCAGGTTGGAATTCTTGCTGCAGAATCTAATGATTTCCGGTTCGAATGTTGCTACTGAGTGACTGCACGTCGGGTTTATATTACCACTTATTGTCAAATTGTTTATGAAGTTGATAGATCGTATACTGCTGCCTGCGTACCTTGCTGCGTTGGAAAATTACTAAAGCTCCCTGGTTACAAGACTATTTCGACCTAAAAACTTGGGAATATGCTCTCTACCCTAGGGCAACCCAAGCCCTAGAGTTTTGTACCCATTGGGTCCCCCTGCTTTGAGTTACTAACCCAGTTTCAGGTTTGCTACAATAACTTTCGTCAGATGCTATCCCTACTGTTTTCATTTGAATTTTTTGTTAGCTGAATCAAGAGATGCTTCAACGGATTTCATAGAAGAGTTGATTGCAAACCTGGTCCTAGAATTTCTGCCCCATTGAATCGATATTGAAGGAATTCCTCTCGTTGGATCGATCTTGCTCTATCACCTCCCTTTCCTACTTTGTGAAATAGGCTTTTACTAAGGTTGAAGAAGCTATTAAATCTTGATTCCTATTTTACCACTGTTTATTTAACCCTTATTCTTCCATTATCCCAATTGGTTTAACTACCAAAATTACCCTCATCCTTTTTAATCATAATTTCTATTACGTTCAAAGTCCCTTTTTTGGCTACAATTGAACCCTCGACGTATTCTAGAACTTACTAGATTGCCATTGGCCAGTTGTCCCTTTCTAAGGGTATGTTTGCCTTTTCTGTATGTCCTAAATAGTTTTGCATATCTCATAACTTTGGATCCAACTGTCGGATTGACTTCAAATTTGATTCTTATTTGTGGCTGCTCTTGCTTAAGGGATTTCTTGTGTCGTACATCCTTTGAGATGCTACTTATTGCTACTACCGTATGATGCCTACTTGTTGCACATGATGCAACCTACTACTTTTGTTCATATTGGAGCCACCACTATTGCTGCTCCTACAACTACTTATGCTACCACCATAGTTGTCAAGGCGTCGCCTAGGCGCCCAGGCTGCCTTGGGTCGCCTTGGAAAATTGGGCGCCTTGGTCGCCTAGGCGGTCGCCTTGGTACCCAGTCAGGCCTCCATCGCCTTGGTTCGCCTTGACGCCTTGACAACTATGGCTACCACTTCTTGGTTCACAGTGACTTATACTATCCTATTACTACTACTACTAGGTTCACAATGACCTATACTGTGCTACTACTACTACTACTGCTGTTACTGTTACTGCTGTCACTACTACTGATACTACTACTATTGCTACTACTGCTGGTGCCACTACTACTGCTACTACCACTATTGCTGCCACTACTACTACTACTACTGGTGCCACTACTACTACTATTACTACTACTACTGGTGCCACTACTGCTGCTAGTACAACTACTGCTGCTACTACATTGTTTCAAACTGAAGCTCTCACTATTGTTGTTGCTTCCGTTGCTACAATGTTTCAAGTTGAAGCTCTCAGATTCCCTCATGCTTCAGTTTGAGGGGGGGTGTTAGAGTAATGATATAAAATACACTATTGCTGACTGTGCTACATAATCATGTGGACTGATGGACTCCTAGTTTGTTTATTAATTGTCTTTACCAATTAGGCTTGTTAGTTTCTTTTTCCTATTTTGAGTTTACTTAATCTTTAGATTATGACTAGGACTCTGACTTGTAGAGACAGTCCTAGGCATAGTGGTCAAGGTGTCACCTAGGAGGCCAGGTGCCCCTTGTGACGCCTTGGAAAATCGGGCGCCTTGGTCACTTAGGCGCTTCGTCAGGCCTCCAACACCTTGGCTCGCCTTGGTGCCTTGACAACTATGGTCCTAAGTCTTATGTAATAGTTGTTTTCTATTTTCTATAAATACAAGCTACAAGGAGAGGACATACATCGATTCTCTCCATCTTCTCTTATTTTTCTATTTTGTTACATCCTTAATTCCTGATTAAATTACTTTTCGGATTGCTTTACAGTACTGTTGCATCCAGCAAATGCCCTGTATAGTTTTCTCTACAACTATCCCATTGCTCCAGTCCACTCCCATTAAAAAAATATTTTCTGGGCTGGTTTTGTCCACCAGGGATGGAAGACTCCCAACTCCAAAAGTTTCAGGCCTGATGGAGTGCATATAAGAGAGTTGCTCAGTTGAACTGATTCTGTCTTCCGCCGTTTCTATTGTGTGGGAAACAGATTCCCACGCTGTCCGCTTAATATACACCCACTCACAGGGCTTTTTTTTTTTTTTTTTTTTTTTTTAATTCATTCTCTCCTCCCTGACCATTATGGATCCCCTATTGAAGATACCATCTTGTGTGCTGCCATTGGTGTGTCATCTAAGATACCTCCTACACCGGCAGCATGGAGAACCCTTTCCCTAGGAGCTTCTCTCTCTTACCAAATATATATATATATATATATATATATATATATATATATATATATATATATATATATATATATATATATATATATATATATATAGAGAGAGAGAGAGAGAGAGAGAGAGAGAAGAGCATGCGAGGAGGGTGGTGGTAAATCATGGAAAAGGAAAAAATGGAAAGAAATAAAAGAGAAGGATAGGAGAAAATTAGCGACTAAATGCAGGGACTGCAGATGAAATAGGTGAATGAGGCCCAAATACATAGAACCCATATAAATTCCAACCATGATTAGTTCATTTGAACAAGAATTAGCCGAGCCTTGGATAGAGTGGAATGAGGTGTCTGAGAGAGCAAACGATTGAACCATTTTAATGAGTTGAACCAAGTAATAGCAGCATCTCAAATTGAAGTACATGGGCCAAATATTGGACTGTAGTTACTGGCACATCACATCAGTAAAAATGCAACATCCAATTAAATTGGTTTTGATAGTAAAGAAGATTTATAATTAACAAAATAAACAAACTCATTGGTTGTAAAATCATCACTACTAGTGCATAAATAATATGACCAATTGTTCTTAAGGAAAAAATTGCAGTTAAAAGTCTTCAGGACGTGGTAGATGGAAAATGTAAAACACAAACCTGGAGAACCCCAACAAGTGGTGAGGAAGGAACATCTCCAAATATGTGGATTGAAACAGTAGACATTGCCATAGACAGTGGTCTCATGCTGGGAGAAACAGAGTGAAGGCACACGTAATTCACAGGACCCTGCAGAGGCAAATTAAATCAATAAACATTATTAATATAGGCAGCCCCAAGTGAGTAGTTTCATAAGATATTCAGCATGCCTATTCCATCTAATAACAAAGTGAGAGAAAGAACTATTCCCCACCCGCAGCCCCCTCCCCCAACCACCCCCCAAAAAAAAAGAAGAAAAAAAAAAGAGTATTTCGCAGACCATTGGATTGGTTGGTTGAAATGTACACAAACATCTAGCTGCTGGAACTAAATGATCCAGCTCAGTCCAAGGTCCACCCAGAACCGTTTACCAGTCACCGATCATCCAGGTCAAAATGATGGTTGACTAAGGCAGCCACCTTAGGCAACAGGTGCATCTGTGTGCCTCGTTGCCATGAGGCTGCCTTGCACGTCTATTGTGAAACTATGCATCTGTGGGCTCTCATGCTTGAGTTTCCCCATTCAAGAACACAGATCATTAACTTTTGTTCAATCACAGATTTAGACGCTTACTCCAATTAATTACATAAAGGGTGCTCAATGATTTCGCAAATCGTTTAGGCAATGGAGCCCAACCTTTGTAATCCTGCATGCCAGTTATGCACTAATATCTTTTGCATTGGTTAATGTATTTATCACTGATTACGTCTAATATTGTATAGCTTCCCTACTTCTAATTTAGCATTAGTTGTGTGATACAATTGTCATAATATGTTAACCATTGTAAGTTATTTCATACTATTTTTACTATTAATTTGATTTATCAAGCAGTTCAATATCTACTAAGATCTTAAACAATTGCATCTCACACTAGCTAGACACTTGCCTGGCATGCATCTTGCATCTCAGGCAGTAGAAGGCTTTGGTGCCTTGCGTGCACCTCTCTCTGGTCAGAATGACAGGATCATTCCAACCAGATGGTTGGACACCAAGCATGAAGAGGTATTATACAGCTGTTATCTAAAAGAAAACAAGGAATTAAATACCCCTTAAAAACACCAAACCTTATAACATGTGAATTTTATGTATCACTAGAAGCTAGTGATATCGATCCAGTATATTTTGTTTGGATATGATGAGATAGGGCTATCATTTAAAATGTACACACGTAGAGGTAAGGCAGCCAAACATCTGCCTTTATACGTAACTCAACACACAAACCAAAGGCTTATGCCTCATTTAACAAAGGAAGCGAGGCTTTGCCTGGGATGATGGAACTACACAGAAGTAGGAAAATTTATCAGGTTTAAAGACTATGATATTACGTATTTGAGAGAAACAACTTGTTGGTTTACTCAATTGAGACTTCCCAAAAACCCTATTGATGAAAATCAGGTCACAAGTACAACACAATTATTATAATAGAACTCAATTAGGCTTTATAACAAACCTACTAAGCTCTATGATTAATGATACGAGTACTATCTTAATTTGAGAGACAGATTTCAAACCATAGTGATAAAATTGCAAGGATAGGCGATAGGAAGAAATGTGTCTTTCAAGCAGGGAGACAGATAGGGGATCAAAACTATGAATCAAATGTCTTAGCTTGGCATATTGGCCAAGGATTATGGAGAATAGGAGTATCCAATCCCTAATCTGCAATTGTGTCCAGCCCTTGTAGGAATAAATACAACTGCATTCCTGCATGATGCCTTCAAAATCAGTTATAAGTGGAACTATGAAGTTAATAGGTACATTTAGTCACATTAAGTGCAAGTTTGGTATCAATTCTAGCAAAGAATTAGAACTGGCATCTTGCTGTAAATGTTTGGCTTCAATTCATAGGATTAGGTTAGAATTGAGACTTAGCCATCAGCCCAACCCCCAATTCCCCAATTCTAAGGCACACAAAAAAGCAATTGTGCAGGCGAGAATTGCAATCTCACCAATTATGCACCAAAGGCATAAAAAACAGTGCATTGCACATGCTTTAGTGGGGGCACTCTTGTCATTTTGTTGTTAAAACGTAAAAACAAGAGCAAATTGGAGAGAGGGGGAGGGGGGGAGAGAGAGGTGGTTTTTTTTTTTCATCAACCAAGGGAGAGGATAAGAATTGGGACACAAATAGTGCATCCAAAAGCAATGCACTAACTCTGAGAATTGGAACCAGAATTGCAATTTAAAATTGGCAGAAATGAGCATTAGAATTGGATCCAAATGACCCCTTAGTAGTATAAGAGGTAATATCAGCAATTCTCCATATTTTCTGATAAGAAAGGATGGCTAAAGCAATTTTTCAATCAGATTGACCATAAACAATCCTGTAAGAGTTTTGACGAGTGTTGTAACTCATAATTATCTTCTTTAAAAAAATAAAAAATTCAAGTTTTGATTAGTGCCATAATAAAAATAGGTATAAAAAAAACTCTTCAAACATGCTTAAGAATGGATGCTCACAGCAGTGTAAAGAACAAGTGTGCAACAATGCATTATTATCTGCAAAATGGTATGAAACAACTAAAATTCTAACCATGACAGATAGTATTTTTTTTTTACCTGGGTGGCAAAGACCAACAATTCACCCAGTGAAAAAAGAGCTATGAAACCATACAGGTTACTTGAACAGAAAGAACCAAAGCAAAATATTGCCCCCAGAAGTGTTGATCCAGCAAGAAGCTGCAAAAGAAATCAAGAGTTGTTCAATGATATTACAAATTAGAGAGGAAGGCAACTACATAATGTTATGCAAGTGAAAATTTTAAAATATACCAATGATGATACCAAAAAAAAAAAAAAGTAACAGTACAAGCAGCAAGGATGAGGGTTTATATTTGATGTAGTTCTCTTTATCTTTATGTTATTTTAATTTGTCAATTCTTAGTGACAAAAAGGGCTTGATTTTCTTTCCTCTTTTACTTTAATACTAACAGAAGAAAATGAAGACTACCCAAGCACAGAACCATGAGAGAGAGATGGAAGAAAGGAGGGAGAGAGAGTGTGTGTTAATAACCCCTCCTCCTACTGCTGTATACATAGAAAGCAAAAGAGAGCAAAAAGAGGATTTAGAACTCTCCTATTTACAATCCAACTAGGTAAAAAGACCTAGTCAACAAGGCCAATTCTTAGTCTACTTAAGACACAACTGGTAATGGGCCTTTATAATTAGGCCCACTATAAACATAACAAAAATAAAGCCAATCAGTAATGAGCTTGCTAATCAGGTCCATTACTTATATTATTTATTATAACTAAAGGGGGGAATGGGCCTAAGTTAAGTGGACCCATTCTCTTACAAATAAACGACCCTTAAATCTTAACAAAAATAATTACTTTCTTTGGTTTTCCTCGAAAGCTAAAATTTTATTAACAAAGAAGGAAAAGCCAAAGAGAAGTGTCCTGCAATGGCAAACAATGCACTTACAATTTTATACAACAAAAATCAAAACCAGGATTCCACCTCCCAAGTACTTTCACTCGAGAGATCATTCAACACCAAAGTTTTTGCAGATCAATGCACAAAATGGTTCTGCAAATCCCTCTTGAAAAGCACCTTGCCTAGCACTTCTCAGTCCTGTTTCTGAATAACCAATCATTCTTTATGGGCCAAGTTGCCTACGAAACAGTTAGAGAGTGAGCTTATTCCATAGGTTTCTTCCTTCTTAATTCATCGTCCTAGTTCCTACATTTTAGGAGCTCATTAATTTCCCTATAAGAGTGAATTTTTGCCTAGAACCATGCAGCAATTTATCCCAAAGAACTGCAGTGATTGGGTCTCTTCCATTTTCTGTAGAGGATGCACCTGCTGGCTGAGGTCATCATCCATTCTAAAACATGTCAATGAATTAGCTTGTGCCAACTCCTAAGCAGACACCTGTGCCAGGAACTGAACTTTGCTTGGCAATTCCATTTCCAACCATCCATCAGAGGACAATGATGGTATTACAGGATTCACGTAAAGTATTCATGAAACAATGCATATTAAAACATGTCCGAATTATAAAAGACTTTCACCTTCCCATAGGATGGAAAGGCTACCTGAGATAACGGAACCCACAATTCCAAAATCTCCAACATAAGGCACTGATCCATGGATGATCTCTTAAAATTTGCAAATAGTTGAAGTATATCATAAATTTCTTCAGTTTCACCCTTTCAAACAGAACCATATGCCATACCACCACTCGCCATTCTCATCAAAAGGAAAGCGTGTCTAAAAATGAAATAACTCCCTTGCCTCTCTACTCAGTATAAAAGAAACCTTGAAGAGGCATCAAATGAACTCCATACCATAGTTTTAAAACTCGACCGAGAAAGGTCGAGATTTCAAATGGGTCGAGACGAGAAACTGGTTCGAAACTGGGTCTCGACCAGTCTCGACCAGTTCTCGACTGGATCTCAACCAGTTTTGAACTGGTTTAAGTAATAAATAGGAGTCTTGGTCGAGATCTCGACCGAGACTCATTTTTTCTCTAAGTTTCATTCCGTTTTCTTCTTCTCCTCCATTCCTTCTTCTCCAACCTTGTATCTAAGGTTCGAAAACCCCTGTTCTTTGCAAATCTCTCCATCAAAGTGCTGTTGGAGCCTCATTTTGACTTGTTCTTTGCAAATCTAAGGTTTGAGGTATGGTTTTTTCCCTAAAACTTACTTTTTTACATAAATATGTTCAATACATGTTGATTCATCATGAAATTTATATATGTGAGAGTCATTACGCCGATCTACAACCTCATCCTTTCGAAATTTTTTTCTTGGATATATATTTTTTATTTTGATTTTCTGTTAAAAAAATGTATTTTTCAGCAATTAAAAATTTAAAAAATATGATAAATATTAATTAGATGGTGTTGAAAATATTATATGATGAACACCGTTGGCCGATCTACGCGGCCACTGTTTCATTTTTTTTTCCTGTATAGATATATATATTTATCTTATTTTTTGTTTAAAAAAATAAAAAATACATTTCTTAAATATTAATCGGTTTACTTTCAAAATAATATATGTTGAACACCGTTGGCCGATCTACGCGATCAAGGTTTCAGTTTTTTTTTTTCTGTACATATTTTTATTTTTATGAATTTTTTATTAATAAATCCTATTTTTCAGCAATAAAAAATTAATAAAAAAATATTAATACTTATCTATTGGTGTTCAAAATAATATATGTTGAACATCGTTGGCCGACGCAGTCACAGTTTTAGTTTTTTTTTTCTGTACATATTTTTATTTTTATGAATTTTTTATTAATAAATCTTATTTTTCAACAAAAAAATTAATAAAAAAAATATTAATACTTATCTATTGGTGTTCAAAATAATATATGTTGAACACCATTAGCCAATCTACGGTTCCATGTTGTCGGATTATATTTTTGAAAAATAAATTATTTTTATTTAATATCCAAAATTATTAATAATATTTAAATAATTATGGAAAATTAGGAAAAATATTCTATTTTCTTATAACATAGTTTTAAAATTTTGAAAAGTAATTTCAATGTGTTTTGAGTTGTATAACTTGTATTCGCATATTTGATGCTTTTATGTTCTTCAATTTTAAGTTTTATTAATGTAAATCTATTGATTTAAATTTCTCTATTTATAATCTTATGTAACAGTGTCTCGTTTTAAATATTATGACTGCTTCGGGATCTCGTGAGGGAGGTGGTGATGCTGGTTGTACTGACATGGCTTGGCAGTATTGTACCGCCATTGACGGTGATAGAAAGAAGACCCAATGCAAATTCTGTAGGAAGAAGCTTATGTCTGGTGGGATTACCAGACTTAAGCAACACTTGAGTGAGACTTTTACAGATGTGGCAAAGTGCGCTATGGTTCCTGTGGAGATTACCAGGGCCATAGCTGCACAGATGAAAGGAGGCTAGCAGAGAAGGGCAGAGAAAGAAAAAAGTAAACAACAATTTGAGGAAGCAATCCGAGGCACAATGCGTGGTTTAGATGATGATAGTTCAGATGATGATGGTCTATATACCAGGAGTTTGACTGAGGAAAAAATCAGAGATCTGAAACGGGCAACAATGGCTAGTAAAGTCAGCAATGAGATGGAAATGGAAAGGTTGAGGCAAAGAGCCTTAGGGGCAGGTGGTAGTAGATCATTTCAACAGCCCGAAGAACCACAAACACGGAGTAAAGGAGGGTTGACTTCTATGTTTAGAAGATCAAAAAGTACTAGAGCACAACCCCAGGCACCACCTACTGCTAGGGATGAGGATTATGTTGAGATTCTATAGCAGGATCCAGCAGTTTTTAGAAAGGCTGGCGCCAAACAGAAGAGATTGAAGAGTATGTAGAACTGGAAGGGTACAAAAGAATTTATTGGGGATGCCTTTGCTAGGAGGTCCATCTATAATAGTATCCCAACAAATGCCAATGGTGACCCATACTATCAGTCTTTCTTTGATGCAGTTGCTCAGGCTGGTCCTGGTGTTAAAGCCCCCACTCCATATAAAGTGATGAATGTCTATCTCCCAAGAATTAAAAAAGAGTTAGAAGTATCGATAGAAGGGTTAAAGAATAACTGGGGGCATATGGGCTCACTATAATGTGTGATGGTTGGACTGGTCCCACTAGAAAGTCCATCATCAACTTCATGGTCTACAGTGATGGGAAAACATCATTCTTGAAGTCTGTGAATACATCTGCATGCACAAAAGATGCTAACTACATCTATGGATTGCTACAGACAGTGGTAGATGAAATTGGTGCTACAGATGTGGTGCGACAGCAACTACGAGAAGGCAGGAGAGATAATGATGGCTAACTATAACCTTTTTAGGACTCCATGTACTGCCCATTGCATTGACTTGATGTTGAAAGACATGGACAAGATCCAAAAAGTAAAGCAAGTGGTTGAACAAGCACGCCAGGTGACAACATTTGTATACAACTATGACTATTCTTTGAACTTGCTGAGGGAGAGATGTGGAAGGGACTTGGTACGACTCGGCATTACCAGATTTGTTACCAACTACATAGCACTAAAGAGCTTTCAGACAAAGATAGTAGGCTTCAGATCGATGTTTGCATCTGAGAACTGGTTTGGGTGGAGGGAGTTCAGCTCTCCTGTTGGGGTTCAAGCACATACTACTATAACTTCAGAGGAATTTTGGAGAATACTGAAGGATGTAATCAAACTTCTGGAGCCAGTAGTGAAGGTGCTGAGATTAGTGGATACAACATTCCAGCCTACCATGCCACATTTATATGCTGCCATGGATATGTTGAAGGACCGTATAAAAACTGTGCTTCCACGTGGAAACAAACATTTTGTGAAGATTATCAAAGATCGATGGGAGAGTCAGTTGATGCACCCATTGCATAAGGCTGGTGAGTAGAATTAATAATGTCTTTAATTTAGTTCCACTTAATAGTTAGTACTCTATTTTAATCTAGCGACTCATATTTTGCAGCATACTATTTGAACCCCAAGTATCAATATTCACATGTGCTTGGGCTCAATTCTGACCTTATCGGTGCGGTAAAAGATGTTGTGGCAAAATTAGTGCCAGGTTATACTGTACAAACAGTGGTCAATCTGGAGGTGAGTTGTATGATTTAAGTGCTGAATTATTTGAATATCCATATATTACAATGGCTAATGGTTATAAATTTTGAAATGGGTGTAGATTAAAACGTTCAGAGATGGTCTTGGGAGTTTTGGAACTCCCGCCGCAGTGGTTGGAAGAGATAAGACCGATCCTGGTATGGAATTATGGAAATTGAAATTTTCAAGTAGCATATCTTATTTAATATGTGTATTTAAATGTGTTCTTCATCTTGTGCAGTTGAGTAGTGGTTGTTGTATGGCGAGCATGCAGCTGAGTTGAGGATAATAGCAATCAAAGTCCTATCTCAGACATGTTCCGCATTTGGGTGTGAGCGAAATTGGAGTACTTTCTCCCTTATCCATTCAAATAAATGTTGTTCCTATCCCGCCTAATAAATCTCCTAAATAAAATTCAAAGATCAAGGAAAAATATGAGAAAAAAACGGCTGCCCAGGCATTCTGGGCATCCAAGGCGACCTAGGCGACGCCCAGGAACCCTGGTTGACCGCCTTTCTCATGTACACAAGGCGCCCTGGTGCCCAGGCCAGTATAAACCGCCCGGACGCCTAGGCGTCGCCTAGGCGACGCCTTGACAACTATGATCGGTGCATACCGATACCGATACTGTACGATACTTAATTCCTTGGTCCATATAGAACAACCTGGACAAACACATGAAACATTTCACTAATTTAGACAACAAAAATATCCAATTTTGTTTGATGCTTGGGTTGCATGATGTATTTACTTACATGCACCTGAAATAGACGGTAACTATTGTTTGCATGCATTGAAGTAAATATTGACCAAAGTGTAAACAATCAAACCAAGGCACATTCCATGAATACATAAGTCAAACACTACCTTAAAAGCATTGGAGATTGTGGAATTCATGTAATCAAGAACAAAACCTCCAGCTAGTGTTCCAACAATGCCACATACAACCGTAACCCCCCCAAACAGCATATCTGGATTTCTCTGCAAGAAAGACCTGATATCATGATAACTGAATACAGGAAAGAGTGGTGACTTGACAAAATAATAAAGTAAACATTCCATTTCCACATGTTAAATATAAAAAACTACTGTTGTAGATTCTCCCAATAATAACTATGAGAAACATATATATAAGACATGAAAAACATTCATTATTCTCCGTAGTTATATTTTTTTTTTCTTTTTTTGGATGGAAAAGAGATCCCCTATTAGGAGAAAAGAACTGACCATTGGATACAGAGCAGAGTCTGAAGGAAGGATTTCTTTCAAGTAGAGGATAAAGACAAAGAAAGCATAACATCATTGACCAATAATAATGCTTACAACTAGCAATGACAACCAGAATTGCATCTACAGCAGCCCAACAGAGAGAATCACAAAGTATGGTAGTCACTGACTAGAGAAGAAAACCAAGTAAATCAACCCCTCTCCGTAACAAACTTACCACCACACAATAGAACCAAGCAGCCATCACCCTCAAAACATAAGCTCAAAGGTTGATTTACTTGGTTAATGGACCATAGAGGGAATTTCTAGCCTTCTCGGACCCTATTGGTACAGCAGACATTATCATGGTGGAGGTTAAGGCAATTATAAAGTGCCAGAAGTATGTTTTTCTCATGGTTAGGTGAGCACTATGGCTGAGGGAGATTATGTAGTGGTGATTTAGTGGATGCAGTCTCATGTGGGTGGGCCTTGGAGGTATCATCATCTCATAAAGAAAGCCAGGTCCTTCTGTGGTCATCCTGCTTTCGCAACTTTTATGTACTTAAGGTTAAGTACTCCGTATTTTCTCTTAAAAGGGAAGGTAAAGCACAAATCAAGTTCGGGGATTGTACAAGGGGTGACATTGATATTGTTAATAATATTGCTATAAGGGAATGGACCATTCACTAGGGTCCATCCCATTATCAAGATCAGCAAGTTGGTGCTAATCCCATCTCGGGATTAATGCTGACCAGCTGTCCGGATTAAATTAAATTCTTGACTTAGTCCCTCTTATCTTTAATTCATTATATGTAAATAGGAGACTAGTAGTACTGTCTAACTAGGATTTAATGTTTATCAATGATTCCTTGTCATGTTGACATGTGGAATTCTTACCTCTAACGTAATAAGGACTCCTTATCTTGTGGAGTCCTAGACCTATCATTTTACCCCTTTTATTTTATCTATAAATAATGACTGCTAAGAGGAGAGGAACACATCGATTCTCTCTCCCTCTTTTCCATTCTCTACATCTTCTCTTTCTTTCTATTTTGTCACAGATATATTATTTAAGAATTAAAGACTCCGGTCAGCTTACCATATGATAAATAGCATAACCAGCCTTTGGCCCCCAATATGAATAAGCTCCTATGACAAAGTTGTATGCAATGTAACCTGAAAACCATTTCATCAATAGAAAATGATTACCAAAAAGATAATTAAATAAAAAGGTAAGATTAAGAACACAAGATCATTGGATCAAACAGAATTGCATACATGACAAACCACTTCATATAAAACGAATAAAGAAAACATAAAAACTAATATTAAAGAAAGTAATAATCATTGCCAACCAACTGTGATCATATTTGTAAGGAAGAGGGAGTCTTAAGCATAGTTGTTAAGGCGTCGCCTAGGCGCCTAGGCGCCCAGGCACCCTTGTGACGCCTTGGAAAATCGGGTGCTTTGGTGGCCTCGTCAGGCCTCCAACGCCTTGGTTCGCCTTGACAACTATGATCTGTGTGTGTATTTTGTGTGTGATGTAGGACAGAATTTCAGAATCTGCCCAAGGCATGATTGTACAATTTGATATTCAGAACAGGAAATTGAATCAGGTCAGATCTATGAGAAGAGAAGAGTCTTTGCTTCTTGGATGCTTGTGCAAGCCATGGAAAGAGAAGAACCTTAAGGTTATTGGATGTTGATGAAGATTCTGATCCGGTAGAAAAAAAAAAATAGAAGTTCCATATGGAGTATCAAGGAAGAATAAGTTGCAGCAGCTATGACTGAAGAAGCAGCAGCAGTACCTTCAGAATTGATAACAAGGAAAGGATAGGCAGCGAGTAGGTAGCAAATCATGAGTCATTTGTCATTTCCTATTTTTTTCTTCTCCATACTATATGGTTGTCAAAATAAACTTGAAAGTGGTCAAAACATTGTTTAGAAGTTTAGCTTTACTAAACTTCTCAACGGCACATCAGTTCCCCACCCCCACCCCCACCAAACCCACACACGTTTAAGTTACTATAATCTTTTGCCTTTATTCTCTTCATTGTTAGGACTATTTTACCTCCACTTGATAATGTTTAGTGGGGGTTGTTTGAGTCTTTGATCAAGTCTTGGTAATTTCACGTAATGGACAGATTTACTCCTTTTTTTTTTTCACATTTCTGTGGGGCTTTGGCTATAGGTATTGGTTTATGAAACAGAATATAGTGGATTAACAAGGACAAGTCCCTTTCTCCTTCTTTCATACCTCCAGAGCTTGTGTATGCCTGTTCTAGGTTTTAAGATAGAGATGTATGGCCTATTTTGGTTCTTAGATTAAGGAGTCTTTGTTAGGAATTGGTTGAGGAGTTCTTTAATCATTAAAATTTTGTTCAATTTCCATTAGTTTTATAGAAAGCGAGGGGTAAGTCCCAATCCTTGGAGAATGATCTGAGAAATAGAAGTTTGAATTTGAGTGAAGAGTGGTGCCTGTCTTTTCTCTTCTTTCCCTTAAATTCTCTCCCCTGTTCCTTTTTTTTTTTTCTTTTTTTTCTTTTTTTGTAATAATAAAATTCTCTTCTTACTATTGACTCTCCGCCTTCTCTCTGTCCAGTTCCCTTCTTCATCAATCATTTCTGTGCAGCAGGCTAAGCAAGCTATATTCAAAAGTCAAAACTTTAGTTCATATCTTCTTGGTTTTCTAAAACCGTTCTTCCAAGTTCTTCTTGTTTCTCCGTTCTGTTTTCCTGCTACATCTTCCATCATTAGTCCTCTCCAAAACTTTTTTTTTTCACATCGGATTTTCAATTTTATTCTGCTCTAGAATATATTATAAATTCTACATATCAGAATCAGTTTATAGTTTTAGATTTCAATCTTTTCTATATTAATTCCTATCACATCCCCTCTTTTATTCTTGAATATTAACCTAAAATGATATGTGAACATGGCAGACTGTTACACAGACCCGAGAAATCTAATCTGACAGAACAGCCGCATCTGTCAGTTTATAAAATCCAATCGATCAGAATTTGGGAATATTGTGATGTTGGGTTTGAGAGATATCAATTTTTCCGTGGAACCTGATTTTGGTTATTGTTATTTCCAGATTTATTTATTTAAATCTGACTACATTGTTATCAACATATATAACGTAGAAAATCCCAAACCAGAAAATCTAGCAAGAGACTAGAATTGACAGGATCACAGAACAGCAAAGAAAGGACTAGAAAATGAACAAAAATTTATGCCTCAATAGAATAATCAGACAAGGCAAGACAAGGCAAGAACTCAGGTCGAGTGATCTATTCTGATAGAAGAGTAGACCTGGAAAATTTGATGGAATTCTGATAACAGAATAGTGATCTACAGTGACTTCCTAGTGCTACTAGGAAAACCAGGTAGCAGAACTAAAACAGAATTTGACCAGAATTCTCTAAGAAACAGAACCAGAACTTCAAAGAACAGATTATCAAAAACCTATATCTCTGACTTCAACCAAATCAAAACAGTAATCAGGAAGATATTGAAGAAGAACACAAACAGAAACTTGAATGAAAACAGGCACCGCACGTATGTGAAAACTAGAATGAAGACTTGTTTTGAGTAAAGTAGAATAGAAGAATGAAGAAGATAGAACAGGCCAGTAATCCACCACAGCTGTCGGTTGGAATCCACCAAGAACCACCTGAGAATCCTCTCAGAAAACAGAACTAAATCCACATAACTAGAAGAAAATATCAATAATATTACTCATAATTCCATGGTGAGCCCATAGACCATAACATCTATATAAAAATTTCACACTGACTAACAGTCCTGGAATTCAAAATACTACTCAGAATAGTAATCAGACACGCATTTAACACCCTACTCGAAGTAGGACTCTAGCAACAAAACCATAGTTGTCAAAGCGTCGCCTAGGCGTCTGGGCGGATTTTGTAAGTCTGGGCGTTAGGGCGCCATATCACCCTGGGCAATCGCCTTGTTTTCAATTTGTCTTTTTTTGCTCTCAGGAACAACACTTATCTGGCAGTACTTATTTATGACTAATATCATTTAAGTAAATGTTTCTTTAATTTTATATTTCATTTACTTAAAATATTATTCATAAATAAGCAAATACCCCCCCATTTGAATCCAATAAAAATAGTCTAAAATTCAAATTCCAAAAGGATAAAAAAAATCAACCTTCCAGTTCAACAACAAAAACTGTATTTTTGGGTGTAGGGGCGATTTTCAACTTCCAAATGCTAAGTTTTTTTCCAAATATAAAAATTTCATAAATCTTATTATAGTAAAGCATCACTAAAAACTAAGAGCGCAACAAAATAATCTCTCGCTTTGATGCCCAAAAAATAATTTACATTCAGACAACTTTAAACAGCACTCGCATACTCCGAACAAGGTTTGACCAGAGTGTAACTCCTTCATTATAACTCGGATCAAGCAATCTCGGATTTGTAAGAAAGCTGATTATGCTAGCTTTGCAACGAATTCGAGATTGATTGTATCTGAAGTATATTAAAGGAGTTAACGCTCCCGTTAAATTTGTTAGAAGTACACAAATGTTAATCATAAATACATGTTGCATATATATAAACATTAATATAACATTAATATTTTAGAAATAAAAAAAAATACACTAGGAACTCCTTGGTTGCCTAGGCCAGGATGGCCTCGAACGCCTTGGATCATCTTGTCCCCTTGACAACTACATAAACTTAGAATAAAATACAACAACAACAAAGCCTTATCCCAACTCAATGGGGTCAGTTACATGGATTCTTGTCCTCCAATCAACTTTGTTCAATGTCAAACTTGAAAACAGAAACTCAGAATGAAATATGGACTCAAATTCCTAATAATTCTAAAACTGGACTTAGCTACTTTCTAACATAAAAAGGACTCATAAATTTGTACTAAACTAATCCTACTTGACTAATCTTGTATGCCTAGCTCCTACCCTTAGTTTAGACCCATTAAAGTGGCCAAAGGCATATGTAACCCAATCCACGGCTTAATTCCACTACAGTAAGCTCCTACCCTTAGTTTAGGCCCATTAAAGTGGCCAAACGTATATGTAACCCAACCCAAGGCTTAGTTCCACTACAGTAAGCCCATTTTTGTGATTTATCAGCATCGAATAATTTAGTCCAAGTTTTTTTTCCCTTCTGCTGAGATAGGCCACTATATTTGACACATAACCTATCTACGGAAAACTCCATCAGTATGATGATCCGAAGGACCAAATCTTTGCCCCACATGTCAGGCAAAGTGGAAAGCATGGGAATGGGCTCTAATACTATCAATGTGGTAAGCTTTTTCGCACGGGTCTTTTCCCCTTGCCCCAAACTCCCTACCCTTCATCTCCTTCCTTTTCCCATCATCTGCACAAGTTCTGATGGTAACCAACCCTGGGATTGATTTCTCACAATGAAATTCTAGTCCTTTCATAGGCTTGGCATCTTGAAAATTTTGCTACTGACCCCGTAATTTTCATGGCACCAAGGCAATACAAGGTGGTGGCCAGGCACCTTAACTCAATGCCCAAGAGCTACCAAGGCAATGCCTTGATGAGCATGTTACTCCTCCCTTCCCTGCCTAGTCCGCCTCTCCGGATTCTAGGATTTGTGACTCTCTTGGTTCCGGTAAACAAAGCCCTTCTTGGTGGAGTAACTTGCTTACAGTGCTTTAGGGCTCTCTCTCCACAGGGCGTCAGTCGTGAATCCTATATATGCCTATATAATGATATGGAAGGGGATTGTCAAGTGGAAAAAAGACCATTCGATTCGGTTGAACATAGTAAAATAAGAAATTGAAAGATTTCGTTGAAATTGTTCGTTTGGAAATTTCCCGAAAAGCTAATCATAGGTTCTTCTCTCCATCGGAACAATAGAGCCGTTATGCTCATTACTAAACTTTGAAGAAGGGGGTTTATGTGTAGAACACTAAACTTGTGTCCACTTACAATTTCCTCTACTTTTAATTTCGAAGAGGATTTATTTGTAATTAATAAATTATTCATTTATTTATAAATGAGGAGGGCAATGTGTAAATAAAGTTTTCTTTGTATTTATGAATAAAAAGGAAATGAACCCCATTCCTAAGAATTGATTGCAGTGTCTTCTTCCTCTTCCTCTCCTTGATGCTCAATAATGATGCATAAAACCCCAATGATAATTTGGAAGGCAGCGAGACAACAAGAAGCTAAGAACGGGTACGCACTTTCTCCTTTTTCTTCTTCTCTTACATCAACTCTGTGATGCAGATCAGAAGCACAACAGGAGGAAAGAGAAGACAACAGCTTCTAAAAACTAAATGTCACATCACAGCCAGCATGCAAGTAACATGATAGCCTGTAGCACTGTTCAGATCAGATTCTGTTCCGATAAGGTTCCAGATCATATCCTTGTTAAGACTTGAAAGTCCAATTGTGGGGTTTTTCTAGAAGATCAGTTTCTTCCTCTTAAAAAAAATGTAAAATCCTACCATGGATGGAACATTTTATTCCGGTATAAGTTAGCTCTCTCTCTCTCTCTCTCTCTCTTTTAAGCCTTCAAGTTAGTTTA
Organism: Protea cynaroides; assembly: GCA_028583415.1. NCBI lineage: Eukaryota > Viridiplantae > Streptophyta > Magnoliopsida > Proteales > Proteaceae > Protea > Protea cynaroides. The sequence continues at coordinate 50,124,136 of CM053272.1, forward strand.
GAACTTTCCTAGCAGTCGGATGATGTAATGGGTTGAATTAGAGGTTTCCTATTAATTAGATGATGTAAGGCGTAAGCTCCCTCCTAAGCCAATCACAAGCTTTTCGAGTAGCTATAAATAAATATACGTACTGGCCCCTCCACACGATTTGAAGAATAGAGCTTTTCAGTTTCTGACATCTGTGGATTCAGACCTACTTTTGTGGATCCAGTGATGTCTACGTGGCAGAATCTGGGTGTACTTGGTGGATTCCAAGTGAAGACTAAGGTGGATTACTTATTGGAAGAGTGGGTTCTCATCGTAGGCTTTCAAGGATTTCTAGTCTATTGAGGTTTAGGTAAATTCCAGACCTGTTTTTCTTTATCTGTATGTCTCTATCAGAAGTTAAGGTCAAATCTGAACGTTCACATCCCCTGCGGCTATATTGTTCTCACACTTTCAGATATGTTTTGTCCATTTGAGTTCAGTTGTTTCAATATTACTCTGGTTTAGTTATTTCTGGAATTCTAATTCAAACTCTGAACTCTCCACTCCAATTCAGATCTGCTCAACTTAATTCCCGGTGGTGATGTCGTTTTGACGTTTTCCAAATTCTGCTACCAAGTTGCAAGTCTACTATAAATTTATAGCCTGTTTGCCTACCTTTCAGTCAACCTTCGAAAATTCTGTTTTACTTCAATCTTAGTTGCTGTTCTGAATTCCTGAACTTACCATGATTATTGCAATCCTGATCGAGTTTATTGCAATTTCTAGTTGCAGTTAGGATTGTTCTGCATCTCATAATCCAACCATCAGAATGTGGTGAAACTTTGCAGGCCTATTCTACTGGCTGAAATAATCCATTGACCAGAATTTCAGACCCATCCGATCTGAATTTCTGAAGCTGTTGACTTTTCTCTGTTTCTGTCCAATAGATCCTAACCCACCTGTGATCCTATTTGAGCTAATCTCATGCTGGAATTTCCTGATTCAGGATCACTCTGCATAACTCTGGTAGTAGCTGCTGTCCGCCTCCTCGATTCCTCCCCCCTTTCCTCCATTTCAATATATGTTCCTCCCTTTTCCCCATTCGCACCCACTTCCAAACTTTTTCCCTTCCCTTTCCCCCAATTTTCAGTCTGGATGCCTTAATAAGTATGGCAACTGGTCAAGATGAGAGTTTGGAAGGATGGCCGACCTCCCTCCGACCACAGAACCCATCCTCCCCCCTGACCCCCCCTGTCTCCACCCCCTTCCCGAACCCTCCTTGCCTGGTAGAGGGTGAAATCAATCCCAGTTTACCGAATCCTCCATCGGAAAGTGTCCGTCCTCCTAGAATCCCTGGTCACTGGAATGTGCTGTTTAACTCAGCTCCGCTTTCGCTTGGAGAAGGCTTGCCACTTCATTTCAACTCTCCAATATTGGCAGATAACTTCCCTGTAGCTCCCTGTTTAGACAGCTCCCTCTCGAACGAAATTTCCAAATGGTCCAATACCCTGGTAGGTCAGTTTGTGGGAAAGCGTCTTCCATTGCTACTAGTGGAGAGATCCTTAACTCGGCAATGGAACCTTACAGGGGATTTGGAGACCTCACTGGCTGACAAGGATACCTACATATTCCACTTCTCAGAGGAAGGAAACAAGCTCAGTGTGTTGGAAAAAGGAATCTGGTATGTTGCAGGGAAACCGATCATAGTTAGACAGTGGGAAGAATCACTTCGCTTCGACAAGATGAACCCACGATCCCTTCCCATTTGGTTATCCCTCCCAGGGCTCCCTTTCCACCTTTGGTGCGAAGAAGCTCCCAGTTAAATCGGGTCGGTCATTGAAAACCCCCTATTCTCGGACCGTTGCACTAAAGCTTAGTCTCAACTTTGCATTCGCCAGAATCTGTGTAGGTGAGAGTCGATTCTCCTCTTCCCGACTTTGTTACTATCAAATCCAGTGAGCGGAACATTTGGAAGCAACCAGTCAAATACGACTAGAAACCACCTCTTTGCACTATTTATAAATGCTTTGGACATGCAACAGAATCTTGTCCCTCCCGTAAGCTCCCTCCTCCCAATCCTCCAAAGAACCAAGAATGGCAACTTGCTTCAAGAACTCGGACCAATTGGAGGAAAAAAGTCTCGACGACAAACCTAACACCGGCTAGGGTTGCAGAAGGGGATGAGATCGGTAAAGAAGGAGAAGATGACGTGGAAGCAGTACCTGAGACCCTCCCTTCCAAGCTAATCAGCAACGACGACCTTACCCATCCTTTGGAAGTTGTGCTGACGTGCAACAAATTCTTTGCGCTTGAACCATCAGTGATGATGACTCCTCGGCATCTGAGGACGAGGATTGCTGTTTTGGTGATATCTCCCCCTGCAGCATCACTGAGACAATCAGAAGCCCCCTCTGTGGGGAACCTACCGTCAGTCAAACAAATGGTACACCCCTTGTCTCTGAGCCTACAGGCCTCGTCTCACCGCCACTTCCTCGCTTTGCTACCTTAGACGCTCCCCCTCTGGTTTCAAAAACAGCTTCTGTCGCTCCCCCTCAAACACTCTTTTTATAAGTCCAGAAAGACCCGAACCCAACCTCAAAACTTGGTTGAACCACCAAACCCTAATGAGCCAAATCGAACCCATCCTAACAACGGCTCAATCTCAAACTTAAACCAACCTAAACCACTCTCCCTTTTGATCCGATTGACCCAACCGACCCTAAACTCTTAACCCACTAGTTCCTGACCCACTTACCATCCCCGTTGTCATCCTACCCGACAACGAATCCATCGAACTCCTCCCCAGATGCACCCCCCCCAATCTAACCTCACCCCCTCTCTTCTCACCGCTAGCCTCCTAGCACCTCCCCACCAGTGTCCTTTCCACATCCAAAATCTCCCTCCTCTAGGGGAATCTTCGACTCATTGGAACCTTCTACAGTGCCGAAAAATCATAAATAAGTGAATGGCCACAGTAGTTTATTCCCTCTGGGTTCGATGGACCCCTCTTCCAGGCGCAAGCGATCCAAAATACCATCTAAGCAGTCGGAAGCCGTCTTCCAGGCGCAAGCGATCCAAAAGATCATTTAAGCAGTTTATTCCCCCAGGACTTGCAGCAGTCTCCACGATCCTAAATGGATCGTCTATGTGATTTGGTTCCCTCCTCCAGCCAAGTATCAATTATGAAGGGCTTATTTTGGAACGTCAGGGGCCTGAATCTACCAGCTAAGCATTCGAAAGTGAAACATTGATGCAGTCCAAGGATAAGCCGAGAACCAGTCCAAGAACCAATCTAAGGACCAGCCGATGGAACCAGCCTAAAGCCAAGCCATTCTACGGCCAACAATAAGAGTGTCAACATAGGATTTTTTTAGTCAACATAGAATCTTATTTACTTTCCTAAAAAATAGTGTTAGTTATTTTATTTACTTTCCAAAAAAATAGTGTAAGTTATTTAGAAGTTTCAATCGTTTGGAAACTAGAAACTTTCTTAAACCTTAGTTTCCTAAAAGTTGTCTTAGAAACTTTCCTATTATCTATAAAGGAAGTTTCTGTTTATTTGTTTCAGTTTAGAATCATCTTCTTTTGTTATTTAGGAAGTTTCCTATTGCTGGGAACTCCTATTTTTGTAACTTTTCAAAAGTTCATAAATAAGAAGAAGTAAAAGGCTGGCGATAGACTATTCAGAAAAGAAAAAAGACTCGAATTTTTTTTCCCGGTTGAGTCTCCCACGGTTGTGAGACTCAACCAAATATCCTAATTGATTCTGTTATTATCCCAAAATTCTGTTAGACAATTCCCCTACTACTTCTCACTGTTGGCGATATCAGATTTGCTTGCTTAAGGCTATTCCTTGCCGTTAAGAAAAGAAACAACAATCAGAATTTGCAAAAATCTAGACTCTAGGAGACGATATCACTTCTGGACAGAATACGAGATTTCATAACTCCCTCTATAGTGACTAGATTGACTTCAGATTGGATGAGGCCATAAGGAAGGTGATAAGAGAATTTCCTTCCAGAGTTTGCAAGCATCCTAACAATTAGATTTTCAACTAACTGAATTCATTCATTATTTTCTAATTCTGTTTTGGACTTGGTTAGTAAAAGATCATGCAGCAAAGAGGGTTTTGTTAATTTAATTTGCTTTGACCCCTCTTTGCCCCAAAGCCAAGAAGTCAGCCAGCCAAAAAAATAACAAAAGAGTGAAACAAAATATTTCAAAAAAAAATTTGTTGGTACTGTTTACGTGAACAGTACCAACAGATTTTTTTTGAAATATTTTGTTTCACTCATTTGTTATTTCTTTCCTAAAATATTGGTGGCAAAGAAGGGTCAAAGCAAATTAAATTAACAAAACCCTCTTTGCTGCAGGATCTTTCACTAACCAAGTCCAAAACAGAATTAGAAAATAATGAATGAATTCACTTAGCTAAAAATCTAATTGTTAGGATGCTTGCAAACTCTGGAAAGAAATTCTCTATCACCTTCCTTATGGCCTCATCCAATCTGAAGTCGATCCAGTCACTATAGAGGGAGTTATGAAATCCCTTATTCTGTCCAGAAGTGATACGGTCTCCTAGAGTCCAGATTTCTGCAAATTCTAATTATTGTTTCTTCTTTTAACGGCAAGAATTAGCCTTAAGCAAGCAAATCTGATATCGCCAACAGTGAGAAGAAGTAGGGGAATTGTCCAACAGAATTTTGGGATAATAACTAAATCAATTAGGATAATTGGTTGAATCTCACAACCGTGGGAGACTCAACCAGGAAAAAAATTCGAGTTTTTTTCTTTTCTGAGTAGTCTACCGCTAGCCTTTTACTTCCTCTTATTTATAAACTTTTAAAAAACTACAAAAATAGGAGTTCCCATCAATAGGAAACTTCCTAAATAACAAAAGAAGACGATTCTAAACTGAAACAAATAAACAGAAACTTCCTTTATAGATAATAGGAAAGTTTCTAAGACAACTTTTAGGAAACTAAGGTTTAAGAAAGTTTCTAGTTTCCAAACAATTGAAACTACTAAATAACTAACACTATTTTCAGGAAAGTAAATAAAATAACTAACACTATTTTTTAGGAAAGTAAATAAGATTCTATGTCGACTAAGAAAATCCTATGTCGACACTCTTATTGTTGGCGGTAGAATGGCTTGGCTTTAGGCTGGTTCCATGGACCAATGTCGACTGGTTCTTAGATTGGTTCTTGGACTGGCTCACGGCTGATCCTTGGAATGATGCTTGGACTGCATCAAACATTTCATAAAGAAGCTTCATTTAGCTTTTTGCATTCTAGCCGAAACTAGAGTCAAGGATCATAATGTAGCGGATATTGCCAGAGTCATAGGTCCGAAATGGTAGATGACTGCCAATTACAGTAACCACCACAATGGCCGCCTTCGGGTTCTCTCGTACAGTACGAAGGTTAACTGCTCGATGATCCAAATGACTGATCAGACCATCCACTTCGAAGTTAATGAGGTATCCAGCTTACACGCCTATTTTATTTCTACCATTTATGCCTCAAACCATGCCATTGAGCGATGGAGACTATGGAAGGATTTCGTTTCATTTCACCCATCTGTTGGTAGCAGTCCTTGGGGGATTATGGGCAACTTCAATGTGGTCAGATCCGCTAATGAGAAATGGGAGGTTCCTTTGATGCCCAATCTTTTGAACAATTTGAAACGCGCCTTGACACGGTGGGTTTGGTAGATCTCAAATGGGTGGGAATGAAATATACTTGGTCCAACAGAAGATCTAGTGACCAAAAAGTTACATGCAAATTGAACAGAATGTTGGTGAATGATGGCTAGTTATTATCTTTTAGTTGTTCAGAAGCTTGCTTTGAACCCCCGGGTATTTTTTATCATTCTCCAATCATCCTGACGATATCCTTATGTCTCCTTCGGCCCTAAACCATTCAAATTTTTTCATATGTGGATCAACAATGAAAATTTCCAATCGACTGTTAAATTGGCTTGGGAAAGGATGCTGGCTGATCCCATTAATCCCTTGGTCAGTTTTGCTCAAAAATTAAGGGAAACCAAGCGTGCTCTTAGCTCTTGGAACAGAAGAACATTTGGCAACATCTCGAGTGGGGTCCAGGAATGTCGAATGGAACTTAATGAAGTCCAATTCAGGCTTCAGGATGCCCGGGAAGACAGCTCACTTGCTGAATCCGAGAAGGCTCCCTCTATCAAGTTGGCTTCCTTGATTAGGCAAGAGGAAAATTTCTTCAAGCAAAAATCTAGGATCAAATGGCTTCAGTTGGGTACAGGAACACTAGCTTCTTTTACAAGTCAGTCAAAACAAATCAAAACCGGAATCACATCTCTTCTCTCAAGTCTATGGACAGCTCTACCATATCTGACATGGCAGGGATAAAGAAGGCGGCAACTGACCACTTTTCTCATCCTTTCAATCCCAGTGCCATTCCTATCCATGATAGTCTTCTTGGAGGGATGATTGACAACAGTCTTTCGTAGGATCAGTGCGATAGATTGGATAGTATTCCTTCTGATGAAGAGATCCTTCAAGCAGTCAAGGCCATTATATCCTAGAGAGCCTCAGGCCTAGATGGCTTCAACATGAGATTCTTCACTTCTTGCTAGAATATCATTAAGGATGACCTTTTATGTGCAGTTCGAAGCTTCTTCCACAATCTATTGAGGGTTAATCAAACATTCCTATGTCTCATTCCGAAGAAGGAGGGTGCTTGCTATATGGCTGATTTTAGACCTATCTCTCCATGTAACTCCATCTACAAGATCATTGCTTTCAGGCTAAATGAAGTGGAGGACAGTTTTGTAAGCCTCAACCAATCAGCTTTTATTAAAGGCCGCAACATTGTTGACAACATTATGATATGTAATGACCTAGTGCGAGGTTTCGAAAGAAAAAACCACTCTTTGGCCGCTCTCCTCAAAATTGATCTCCATAAGGCCTACGAATCTATCAGATGGGAATACCTCATGGAAGTTATGGCTAGAAGCGTTTCCCGAGGTGCTTCCGCCAGTGGATTTGGCATTGTATTGCAACCACCAAGTATTCAATTCTGGTAAATGGCAGCCCAGTGGGTTTCTTCAGTACGCGGAGGGCATTCGTTAGGGATGCCCTCTAAACCCCCTGCTGTTCACGGTGGCCTTGGAAGGTCTTTCCGCTACCATCTGGCAAAGAACCAACAGAATTCTATTGACTTCTTTCCCAACTGTAAGGCCCTCAAGTTGACTCATTTGGCATTTGCAAACGACATCATGATTTTTTCTAAAGGCAATGCGAAATCCATCATATGCATCTCTAATGTGCTTAATGCCTTCTCTTCCTCTTCAGGATTGACCATTAACAAGCAAAAATCGGTCATCTTCCTTGCTGGTATCGAATACCCTCTTCGTGAGAACCTAAGAAGCATTGTGGGTTTCCCCTTGGGCAAATTCCATATCACCTACCTTGGTCTCCCTCTGATTGCCTCTAGACTCTCAGCTCATCACTGCTCTCCAATTTTGGATAGATTGAAGAAAAAATCGCAACTATGGAAAGCCAAAGTCTTCTCTTATGCAGGTTTGCAATTGGTCAAAGTGGTTATGCAAAGTTCTTATTTGTATTGGAGAGGGATTTTTGGATTGCCCAAATTGATTATCCATAAAATCGAGAGTTTGATGAGCGCCTTCTTATGGAAAAGGGTGGATAATAATAAATTCTTCCATTCGATTAGATGGGTCAAGATATGCCTGCCAAAGGAGGAAGGAGGCATTGATATCCAGCAAATCAAAGAGGTTAACAAAGCTTGTCTTATCAAGCTGATTTGGAGGGTGGCTGAGAAAAAAAAGAGCATTTGGATTCAGTGGATCTACCATAGATACCTAAGGAAAGATTCGATATGGTCAGCTTCAATATCTTCCTACTCCTCTTAGGTCTGAAGAACCATCCTTTAGCTCAGAACGATTGCCATAAAGGTCATTAAATCCTTAATTGACAATGGCACCTTGACCCTGCTTTGGTTGGACAACTGGCAACCGCATGGTGTATTGATTCTGACTTATGGAGAAAGGATCCATAGTTGTCAAGGCGCCAAGGCGAACCAAGGCGATGGAGGCCTGACTGGGCACCTAGGTGACCAAGGCACCCGCCTAGGCGACCAAGGCGCCCAATTTTCCAAGGCAGCCTGGGCGCCTAGGCGGCGCTTAGGCGACGCCTTGACAACTATGAAAGGATCCGGCTTGACTCTAGTCGTCACAGAATGACCATTGTCTCTTCCATCATGGCTGATGGGACTAGGCGTACTGGCAGGGCTTCCTTGGTGCGGCTTGCTCAGGCATGGACGGCCCTGGATTCTGTTGTCTGGCGACCCCTTGGAATAGTGATATCACTTGGTGGAATGCATCTTCCAATGCTAGGTTTTCATCCTCTTCTGCCTAGGAGCTTGTTAGATCTCAAAACCAAAAGGTGGAATGGCGTGATGTGGTTTGGTTTAAAGGTCACTCCCCTCGGCACAATTTCAAATCTTTGGAGGGCTCTAACTCGTTCGCTTCTGATTGGTTCCCTTCTGCTTGACCGGGGTCTTGTATTTAGTGCCAGTTGCGTCCTTTGCTGGTCTGGAGGAGAAGATATTCATCACTTGTTCATTGACTGTCCCTTCTCCCGAAGTGTTTAGGAGCCCATCCTCCAAAAATGTTGGCCTTCGCGGAGGAGAATTAAATCTTTTGACCTTCGTTGGAAGTGGATAGCAAAAAAATTCAAAGACAAGTCCCCCTATGACACTATCTCGCTTTTGCTGCTTCTGTGTACCATATCTGGTTCGAGAGAAATCTTCGAAAGTGGACACCTAGATTCAGAACCCTTGCTCAAATATGGGATGCCATTACTTTTGATGTGCGAAATCCATTTTGCATCCTCCGCCCCCCTCTCCGGACTCCTCCAAGGAATAGATTCATCCTATCCTCTTGGAACCTTGACTCAGGCTGAGCTGGTTTGGTTGGTTCCCTTGTATTTTTTTGGTTCTTTTTAGGGTTTGTCATCCTATTTTGTAAGGAGCCTAGCTCTGCTATTTGGCACCCAAGTCTGTTTTCCCTGTTTAGGGAGCTGTTAATACATCCATTCTTTCACCCAAAAAAGTATGGCAACTGGTCGGGTCTCAAAAACTGCCTTGCCTCTTAGGCACAATACCTTGTCAATTATGACTGACCCTAAAGCTTTTACCAATTTTTTTATACAAGAGAAAATTGAGCTGAGGAAGGATAGCAGCCATCTCATACATGATCATCATTCATACATGCAGTTTGGCTTGTTGCTCAAGTAAATCATCATTTAAAGACCAAGAAAGAAATTGCAAGAGTACGTGAAAGATTAAAAAGAGGAGAGGAAATACCTAGAACATTTACAATATAGACCTTATTTAACAGAAGAGCCATATCTTTAAAGAACCTTGAAATTTGATACTGGATCTTCAGTAATCCCTTGGACCTGCCATAACAAAAACCAAAAAAGAATAATTCAGCTAATAATTCAAATTAGCAATTCAATGATTGAGTTCAGTCACAACTCACAAGACTCATAAAATAATGTAATAGAAATAGCATTTCAGTAACATCAACAACATGTGACAACCAGAGAGCAATATTGATGAGGACATCACAGTAGCTGACCCAGGCTTTCGAGTGTACCAGTGGAGGCGGCATAGATTTCAGCCTTCCTCCCCACTTCTGTGGTACGATGACGAGTTCCAGGGCTATCATGTGGCTAGGAGCACCAGCAGCATCAGCCTTTTTGGCATAGTTGTCTGCCTAGGCGTCCGGGCGAATCAAATAGAGCTAGGAGGTTGGTCGCCTTATTGTATCACACCTTGTTTAATTTGTTTATTTATTTTTTTAATTAATGCCATTTGTAGCACTTTTATTGGATATATAAAGTCCATATATACACCATAATGCATAGAATCATGCATATGTATTAAAAACAATAAAAATTGATGAGTTAACCCCTTAATTTTTGTATAAATTCTCTTATCAAGATGTACCCTTACAACGCCTTGGGTACGCCTTAGGTACACCTAGGCACCCAGGCACCTCTACAATGCCTTGGGTGGCCTTGGCGCCTTGAGAACTATGCTTTTAGGAGCAGCAGCTTTGTTTTATTTTACTTTTTTGTCTGTTATTTCAGTTATTTTTATTTACAGCATGTAAACCCCCCCAACTGTTATTTTTTTGAATTCCATTTGGTTCAGGAGGTTGTAACTGCCTATGGCAGTTCCTGAACTTCCCCTAACCCCCCATGGTTTCCTCCTTAAGCCTTTAAAGGCAATTTTTTTTTTCTGTTATCATTTCATGCAATGCTTAACGAATGAAAATGGAACTCTTCCTCTAAGTCTCTCTTCTCTCACTCAATTTCTATTCTTTTTTCCCCTCCCTCTCTTTTTCGCTCTTATTACTTCTTGATGCTCATTTTCTGAAATCAAAACACACCTCCCCACTGTCACAAAATTAATGTCTGTTTCTTCTTGCCTTTATCTTAAAGTATGTTTAATGTCCTATTGTAAACCCATTCCAGCAACATTTAGTTTTTCCATTATTCCATTATCAGTTTCTATAATCGATAGACAGCATGTTTAAATTTCAGGTTCTATTATACTTTTTTTTAATTACTGTAAACAGCATGTATTCTGTCATGTACTGTGCTAATTTTCGGTTGCTATTAACAGCACCTCCCTACTGTATTGAACCCTGTATGGGTTCTTAAGTTTTAGCATTTAAAGGCCCATTACCGATTGTGTCTTAAGTAAACAAGGAATTGGTCTTGTTGACTAGGTCTTTTTAGCTAGTTGGATTGTAACTAGGAGAGAATCATAAGTCCTGTTTTTGCTCTCTTTTGCTTTCTATATATACAGCAGTAGGAGGAGAGGTTACACACACACACACTCTCTCTCTCACACTCTCTCTCTCTGTCTCTCTCTCTCACTGTTTTCTATTCTTGGGTAGCCTTCTTTTTCTATTTTGTTACATGGTATCAGAGCGGGTTGCCGGTTTGAGAGACATCTAAAGTTCTTCTTCAAGGTGTGCAGCCACCACTGCTGCTTCTGATTTTTCCTATTTAGTATTTACCCTACCTGCTACTGCTATCGAGATCTACCAGTCTGTCCAGATCTGATATGCTCTGCTATATGGTTAATTTTCAGATCTAATCAGTTCTGATTTTCCTTTATGTTACTACCTGCTGCTGTTATCGAGTTCTGGTTTCTTGAAAATCAGATTTCGATCCCTTGTTTTGATATCTACTGCAATTATTGAGTGATACCCATCAGGATCTTCTGATCGAGATCCTTTTACAAACCAAAATCAGATTTTGATCCTTTATATCTACTGCAATTATCGAGTGCTGCCCTTCAAGGCTGCTGGTCGAATCTGTTTCAGATCTGCTAAAACAGATTTTGGTACTTATATTAACTGGTTGTTTGATCTGGTGATCTGCTTATCAAGATCTGAGTTCTTGGACTGCTGCAACTATACTTTGCTTTTCAAGATTTAAGTTCTTGGAATCTACTGTTTTTTATCATGACTACCACACCTACTGCTTCAAGATCTTCTTCAAGAGCTGCTACTGTTGCTGTCCTGCTACTGCTATCGATCTGAACTGGTGATCTGCTACTTGCTTCTGAATCAAGGAGTTCTACCTCAACTAGGATTTCTTGATTCCACCATTGGATCGTACCCTAATTTATTATTCTAGTTGTCATTAATTACTTGCCTGTCACTTTTGGCCCACCTCTGCTGACTAGATCTTTGACCTTTTTAATAATGTTAAAAATCCACTTGCCTTATTACCTTATTCCTAGTCACACTAGGACTTCACCATATTTTTTAATCTAATCATTGGATGGTTTTGAAATTTGGATATCCTACTGTTACTATCTCCCGTCGTAATTTGTCCACGTGGAATGTTCGCCGTGAGAGGAACATTCCACGTGAACACCACTTATATATATATATATATATATATATATTTTACCTACTCTTGATGCAAGTTCTACTATATCTTCGTTCGTGTTAGAACCACCACTTTTGCAATTCCTGCGGCTGATGCTATTGCTGCTTGGTTCACAGTAACATATACTATGCTGTTGTTGCTGCTTGGTTAACAGTAATCTATACTGTGCTGTTGTTGTTGCCTGGTTCATAGTAACCTATATTGTGCTGTTGTTGCTGCTTGGTTCACAGTAACCTATACTGTGCTGCTTTGCTACTGTTTCCGTTGATACATTGGTTCGAGGTAAAGCTTGTGTTGTTGTTGCTACTTAGTTCAACGTGACCTATATTGTGTTATTGTTGCTGCTTCTGTTGCTACATTGTCTCAAGCTAAAGTTCTCACTGTTGTTGCTGCTTCCATTGCTACATTGTTTCAAGCTGAAGCTCTTACATTCCCCCGTGCTTCAGTTTTTTTTTTTTTTTTTTTTTTTTTTTGGGGGGGGGGGGGGGGGGGGTATTAAGATATAAGGGTTGTTTATTGTAAAGGAATGGACCCACTTAACTTAGGCCCATTCCCCCCCCCCCTTTAGTTATAATAAATAATGTAAGTAATGGGCCTACAAATTGACTTGTTATATTGTAGTGGACCGAATTATAAAGGCCCATTACCGGTTGTGTCTTAAGTAGACTAGGAATTGGTCTTGTTGACTAGGTCTTTCTACCTAGTTGGATTGAAACTACGAGAGAGTCCTAAGTCTGTCCGGTTTTTGTTCTCTTTTGCTTTCAATATATAGGGGACCCCCCCCCCTCTCTCTCTCTCTCTCTCTCTCTCGGTTTTCTGTTCTTGGGTAGGCTTCCTTTTCTATTTTGTTACACATAGCTATTATCATTTTAAGAGTATTGAAATTTCTTGCATAGCACTACTTGTCAAATGCTGTCTTTTATTACTTAATTTTATTTCGCTCTATTTGAGCATTGTTAAGTTGGTAATACATGGGTTAGGATTATATTGTTCATTAGTTGAAAATTCAGCTCTACTCTCTAAGTGCATGTCATGTATGCTACTGCCTTTATCCAAACTAACTAGATATTAAGTAATTTGTTATGTAGCTTAGCTGTAAGGGTAGGAAACCCTAAACCTAGGCTGTCTTACATCAGTTTTGGTATCAGAACCCTAGGTTTTGAGTGTCTAATAGCTTATGGTTAAGATTCTTCGCTGTGAGTCAACTTTTGTATGTCCACTTGGAGTGGTAGAGCCTACCAAACCATGTCGAATCCTCCTACCACCCAAATTACATCCAAGCAATTGGAAATGTTGATTCAACATAATGAAGAGACCTTAAAAGCTCTTCAAGTCAATCAGGATTTGCTCAGAGTTGCCCATGACAGAATGGGTGACAATTTCTACGGACAAGAACATGGTCGAGGACACCAAGGTCAAAGACATCACTCTCCTTATGGGGATGATGACGACTATGAGCATCATGATAGGGGTTTGGACATTAGGAAGACGGTAAAGTTAGATGTCCCTACATATGATGGCCAGATAGATGTCAAGGCTCTCTTATGGTGGATCAGACATATAGATAGATATTTTGATTTTTTTATGAGATGTCTGAAGAACTTCGTTACAGATTTGCTAAGATGAAGTTCACTGCGGCTGCTCAAGATTTTTAGACTGGGCTGGAGTATCAGGAAACAATCATAGGACGAGCCTATCTCGACTTGGATTGAGAATCAAGAAAAGCTCAAGGAGTTCTTGCCTATCACATATAGACTGCAACTACTGAAAGATATGAACACCTTGAAGCAAGGAAGAAATCAACGACTACATGGCCAAATTCAATGAATTAAAAAATCTGTAGCCGTAGTTGAGAGGATGTCGAGCAGACACTATCTAGGCTCCTAACGGGACTTAGTTATGACATCCAGTCACGCATGGCACCTCATCTTGTTAGAGATGTTCCTCAGGCTTTCCACACAGCATTTGAGTTAGAAGGGTCATGAGGTTTACTCCCAAAAGAAGCGTGGTTTCCAACCTGGGAAGTCAAGTTCCCGAAAACCATTTCAAAGTCCTCCTACACTTCCAAAGCCACCCACTATCCTTCTACGCCATTTAGACAATAAAAGTCAAAGCATTTTGGGAGAAGAACCTAAGAGAAATGACCAACAACAATGTTTCAAATGTCAAGGATATAGTCATTTTTCCAAGGAGTGTTCAAACAACCTCCTAAATGTGGGAGGACAAGATTATGAGGGTTATAATCAGGAGGATACCCAAGAAGATGAATATGAGGACCATAAACCTGATGAAACTATATAGGATGAGGAGGATGATATATCTAGGCTGGGAGTTATGAGGTGCATGGTTTCGCAATCCAAGGACAGCGAAGTTTGGCAACGTACTAATATATCTTTATCACTTACAATTGTCATCAAGTAAGACTTGTTGTGTTGCCATTGACAGTGGTAGCTACATGAATGTAGTTGCCCAAAGTGCTATTGCTCAAATGGGACTCAAACCAGAGGCACACCCGATGCCTCATAAGGTTGTCTGGGTTGACCAATCTAGAATCCTTGTTACCTTAAAGTGTTCAGTTCCCTTGCATTTTGCAGGATATGAGGATAGTGTGTGGTGTGATATGTTTTAGAGATGGATGTCACTCACATCATAACACCTATATCTTTGAATTCAAGGGGAAAAAAATTAGACTATCTCCTAGTCTCCCAAAAGAGGTAAAGGTTCTAGTACACAAGGGAAGTACTTCTAGGCAAACCACTTTGAAAACATTCAACATCATGAAACCGAAACAGTTTGAATTTGAGTGTAGAGACTCTGGGGTTATCTATGCTCTAATTGCCATACAAAGTAACACAACCTTGGCAAGCAAATGTACTGAGGCTCATAGAGAAGTCAACCTTTGCTGAAGGAATTTGAGTAGCTATTTCCTAATGAACTACCTGATTTACCACCTATGCGTGACATTCTGCATTCAACACGCCATTGATTTAGTTTCAGGCTCCTCACTGCCATACTTACCTCATTATCGAATGAATCACAAAGAACATGCCGAACTTAAATGGCAAGTGGATGAGTTACTTGAGAAGGGATTCATCAAGGAGAGATTAGTCCCTATGGGGTACCTGCTCTACTTACACCATAGAAGGATGGAACTTGGCGTATGTGTGTCGACAGTAGAGCCATCAACAAAATCACCGTCAGGTATAGATTTCCTATACTTAGGCTTGATAACATCCGGTCATGATGGCTGGATAAAAAAATCTTTTCTAAGATTGAATTTGGTTAGTTTTCTGTTGCTATTAACAGCACCTCCCTACTGTATTGAACCCTGTACTGGTTCTTAAGTTTCAGAATCAATTCTGGTTAGTATTCTATTTTCTCTATATTGAATTGTTACTGAATTACATGAAACAGGTTTCTTAAGCACTGAAACATAGCTGTTATCATTTTAAGAGTGTATTGTAATTTCCTGCATAACACTACTTGTCAAATGCTGCCTTTTATTCCTGAATTCTATTTCACTCTAGTTGAGCATTGTTAAGTTGGTAATACATAGGTTAGGATTATATTGTTCATTAGTTGAAAATTCAGCTCCACTCTCTAAGTACATGTCATGTATGCTGTTGCCTTTGTCCCAACTAGCTAGCTATTATAGGTATTTTGTTACCTAGCTTAGCTGTAAGTGTAGGAAACCCTAAACCCAGGTTGTCCTACATCCAATATATCAGTAAATACGGGCCTTCAGATAGTTACCGAAATTAATTACTGAAAGTTGATGTCAGTATGAACATACACAAAATCCAAATTATGTCTTTGACTCTTTGTTTTAAGAAAAGCAAATAAGACAAAAGAAGCTTGGATGGCAAAGCACTCACAAAAAAGATTTCTTCAAGTTGCGATCATTGAATTCCGCACTTCCTGCAATGACACCAGTTTTACCATCTGAAACTTGTGCATCTGCAGCGAAGATATTGGTATTAGTACTGTATGTTTAGGATAGAAAGAAGAAAGATGGAAGAAAACCAGTAATTGTTATGGAGAAAGAGATTATTTATTTATTTATTTGGACAAACCTGTGTTGGTCAGACATGTTCAACTACATTTAATGAAACTTACGAAGGCAATAGAAGAAGAAAATGAAAACACGACCATAACCACAGCAAATTGTAAACAGTTCACTGTGTATGCATATGAATATTCAACAACAGTGTGATATACAGTAGATTAATGCAAGACACAACATGGTCTGGACGGTTGGCCAAATGATGGTTCGCATAACGATTGTAGTACTCACGACGTCACACAGTTGATTAATGTTTTTGGAAGTTAGGAACACAGCCTATCTCAGGCTAGGGTCTCTCACCCAACTTGTATCCCACAAGAACTCATGAATGAAAATCAGAAAGCTTTATTTATCATAATTCTTGGCTGCCTCTATAGTGAAGCATTAGAAAATGCCTAACAAAGGCAACTTTACATACCATGGAAAACAAAAAAAATAAGATAAAATCTACTATACAAATACTTTCCAATCCATATGTTCACCAATTCCTTACTATATCAGATGTGATCACCAAATCCCTACCAAGTGAAGAGCAATCAACAATCCCTACTAAGTCATATATCTGACATTGCTTTGAAGGAGCAGGTTAACTACATGGTTTGCAACTCTAATTTCTCATATCTTCTAAATAATAATTTATAGGGAGTATCTATAAAACACTAAGTCTAAGAATGTAATTTCATATATCAATTGTTCCACCATCCATCCAATTACACAGTCAATGAACAAGCTGATATAAATCCACTCTGATTATAGAGGATTTGGAGGTACCAAATATGATCCAATTAAGATCTGAATCCAATAAATATTAAACAAATGTAGTCTTTTTTGGGCAGAGTTAAATAGTTAATAAAGTTTATTAATATATCGCAAAACACCTATAAAGATATACCAACAAGCTTTTCCATGCTTTAAAAGGGCCAAAAGAGAGAGAGCTATAAAAAAAGTGTACTAGCTCATTCTAATGTCAGCATTGGATATAGCAAAGGATTCTTTACAAATTGAGGCCCAAAAATACTGACTCCCTGACTTAAAAAAACCACACTTTATTTTGGGAGTAAGTATCCTAACTCATTGCTATTCTTCACAAGCTAGATAGACCAGAAAATGGCTGTTGGAATCAGAGAACATATTCTCCTGCCCTGACTTTTATTTGAGAGTTGTAGTGAAAGCAATCCATCCCATTTGGTGCCCCAAATGCTTAACTTCTAGGTCCCAGCACCTGTTGTCATATGACTCATATCTCCACAAAACATGGACAATGTACTATGAAATGTGGAACAATTTCAGCATTTCAGATACAGCTAGAATGCAGTCATGATAAGAGACCCATGAAGATAAGATGGACAATGCTAAGATTTTGTACAACTACTTCTACAGAATCCATAGTCGTCATGGTGCCTAGAAAAGCATAAGAGGCGGCCAGGCACCTTGACGCCTAGGCAATCACCTAAGTGATGCTTTACTAAAGAAGGTCAATGATGTCAGTCTCTGTAAAGAGGGGGTAAGGGGCTCATATATAAGATAAAAGATTTAGTCTCTTTAGTTGTAAATAGGTAGAGGGGGTTTTGAGCAAAATAGAAGTCTTTTTCCACCTGATTTCAATATATAAAGGACAAATTTGTAAATAAGATATTTTATGGTTTACTCCTTTTGGGCTTCATTAGATTAAAACAATGAGTTGCAGTGACTTTCTTCAGACACCATCAATCACTAGAACAACATCAGCTGCGGCTGAGTCATATGACGTTGGAACCAGACAGCCAAAGCAATGCAGTTGTTGGAGACCAGAACAGGTACCCCCTCCCCCCAATTCCTTCAGCAGTTTCAGTAGCAGTGGCGGTGGTGGCTGTTTTTTTTTTCTTTGTGGCTATTGCTTCTGCTACTTCTTCTTCAGTGATAACTGGGCTACTGCTTCCACCACTTCTTCCTCCTCATAGTATTCTTCGTCTGCTGCAGCCTGCGATGATGGGGCTGCTTCTCCTTCAATCTCCTCCAGCATCAAATGCTGGTGCTTCATCTCCTCTTCCATTCCATTTTTTTCAGTTTCCAACCCTTTCCCAATGGGGTTTTCCTTCTTCCCGAGTTCTATAAGTTAGGCCACCTTCAACACCATGCCACCATTCACCTTGCCCATCAGAAACTGCCTTGCTGCATAGGCGCCACCTTGACAATTATGACAGGATCTCCTACAGTTCAAATTTTCTTCCAAGGGCTGGTAGAAGGAATTGTGCTCTGAGCCACATAGACATTTAGTTGAAAGATAGATGAAAATAGACATATCACTAACTAATAATGGCCTTGGATGGTTAATAACCATTTCTACATTTTTTGCAAGTTCATAAAAGATTACGGAGGAAGCAACCTAAGGTCCTAAACAAATGCCATGTCATAGGATTAAAAAAAGGTTTAGAGGTTTCATAGAAAAAGTAAATGAAAGCCAATTCACATATTGAATAGGCTTATGGAGATCCAAATTACAGTAAGAATAAAGATTTTCCACAAGAATCGACATGTAGAGATCTCCAAAGAAGTCCTCAGGCCCTCAAATTTGTATATCGACCTTAAAAATATCATAGATTCTAAAATGTCAACACACCAAAATTTTAGTCATAACTCTGTCAAATTCGAAAAATTTAAGAAGATAATAAATTCATTTATAAACAACTGGGGAAAAAATTTTAAATGGAACCAACAAACAAAATCTGCAATTCCAGAAAAGGGCATGATGACAACTGATATTAATCCTAGTCTCAGTCTAAATTTCTAAAGAGTAAAGACGATGATAACTCTACTGGAATGAAACAATCTGATAGGGGAGAAAACCTTAAATTTGGAGCTTTTTATCTGGTGTTTCAAACATATTCAACATGCAGTGCTAATAAACCCATTGACGTCATGACGTGAACAAATTCAAAGAGTATTATTGCATGATATCAACTCCCATATATTGCATTACATAGTTGTCAAGGCAACACTAAGCGTTGGAGGTCATCCTAGGCGCCCGCCTAGGCAATGCCAAGGTGACCAAGGCGTTCCTGGTGTATTTTTTTCCCCTAAAATATCAATATTATATTTATGTTTATATATTATATGCAATAATGCAATATGCTACATCAAGAATCAACATTTCAGGCATACCTTATATGAGAAAATAAACAAATAATGATTGAAATATATAATGTAAGAACTAAAAAAGGGTAAACGGAAACCTTCTCGGACAGGTTTTTAGTGTAAAGGTTAAAAACTCTTTTCATCTTTTCCGTTAGGTAACTTAACAGCACATGGTCGATAATGGGAGATGGTTGAATTGCAGGTAAATGGAAACCTTAAGGGAGGTACGTGAAATTTTTCATTTAATTAAAGATTTATATGCACATATGCAACAAGGTGACCACCTAGGCCTTCAGGGTATCCAAGGCGCCCAAGGCGACGCCCAGAAGACCTAGGCGGTCGCCTTTTGAACATCCACAAGGCGCCTAGCCGCCTAGCCCATAAATTACCGCCCGGATGCCTAGGCGACTCCTTGACAAACGACACCTATGTTGCATTATTTTATGGACAATATATGTGGTTGGATTCTGGGAGGATCTTGGACACAACCATTTCTTGCATTGTATCGAAGAGGATCACAGGTTCAAAGGGGCTCTTGCCAGAAAAGAGAAACTTATATTATGTTAATTGTACCTAATTGCTCAGCATTTCACTAAACCAAAATAAAGGCCCATACCGCACCTTCAATTTCAGCTGCAACTGTCACTAGAGGCTCCAAAGATTTTTTTGATTCAGCAGGAGCAAAACCTATTTTAAAAAATAATAAGGCACATGTAAGAGCAATTGAAAGATCACAAATAAAACTGGTAGTAACTTAAAAGAATGTGAAAAGGCAGCTACCTTTCAATTGCAAGGGTTTAATAAGAAATGCAGAAACAGCAAAAGGAAGCATCAAAATTGCCTCTCCCCAGAATGCCCATCGCCAATTAACATAGACTCCAACCTACAAATAATGGAAACAAGAAATTTATTGATTATTATAGGTAATGGAAAGGAGAAATTAAATTGATTATGTTATTAAGCACAACTGGACAAGACAGTGAAGTTTATGATAATAATAGCAGGCACATGTTAAAAGTAATAACACTAAACAATTCCTAGGAACCAGTTACAGAAGGCACAAGCATTACACTCCACACTGAGAATTTTTTAAGCTTTCAAAGAGCTTAGGTTTAATTCACAAAAGAATTCCGTGATTGGTATTGGTGAAGTGATCATGAAGTGGTGAGATTAAGGTCAAACTACCTAGGTTGTAAGTTACTTGAATTTCCTACAATGTATTTGGGAGTTCCCATTGGTGCTAAACCAAAAACTGTCAATGTTTAGAATACCATGATGCCTTAGAATTCCATTATTAAGGGGATATGCAAGGAAGGCAACGCAGACAACTAAACCCACCCCTAATTAGGAATAAAGAAAGAAAACGGCTATGAATTTAGGACAAACTGATGCAGATAGTGGTGCAAACAGAATTAAACCAGGGACTGACATGGGAGTAAACAGTAGTTAACTAGAATTCCAGAATAAGAAGAGAACCCGAATAGAGAGATAAAATAAATACAGAATAAGACTTTTAGATCAGAAACAAAATACAAGAATTGGTGTTTTAAGAGAGAATTTGGGTAACTTGAAAACTCTAGATCTGCTAAGTGAAGTCAGGTTGAGGGACTATAATTGATGGCAAAGTTAATGCCCAAGCTCAGGAATATAAACTAGAGAATGATTTGCAAACACAGTATCTCCAATAATGAGAAAACTTAAAGTTCAGAGAGAAAAGTTTATACCTGCAGATACAGATTCAGAAGGACCTGAAACTCAGGTAGAGTGCACATTTCAATGGGTACTATTAGTTCGTAAAAAATCTCAGAAATTTGAGAGCAAATGAAGAGAAAAAGGAGGGGGAGGGGGGTTTCCAACCCTAGGGTAACTAGGAAAATATAGCAGTAATACTAGAACTGATATTCTAGCTAATATAACTCAGAGGTTCCAAGTCGGGATTCCAAAGAATAGAGTATCAGAATCTCAACTTCAAATTTGAAGAAATTCTGAACAGTATTAACTATTAAAAAAGATATGACTAAGCAACTTGGACATCGAGCAAAAAATAGAGGTGCCAAAGTGATGCAGCACAGGAGCCACAAGATTTGGATAGGAATCTCTAGAGGATTATATTTTAATTGGGATATATTTGTAATCTTTTATTTTGGGAAATTTAATCAGTTTAGTTAGGATTTCATTATTTAATTTAGTCTCTTATTTAGTTGTTTTATTTAGTTGTTTTCTTTTATTTTAAAGAAGAGGCGAGGACCCCCTTAGGTATGGACTCTTCCACAATTTAGATTAACGGAAAGATATAGAGAAGGCAAGAAGGACCTCCATATAGTTTTTATTGATCTAGAAAAGGCTTATGATAGAGTCCCTAAGAAGTTAATCTGGCAAGTACTAGAGAAGAGACGCGTTTCAAGCAAATACGTGGACATAGTTAAGGATATGTATTATAATGTGGTGACTAGTGTGAAAACCATGGGGGATCAAGGTCGTGAATTCCCAATTACAATAGGGTTACATCAAAGATCAGCTTTAAACCCTTATTTGTTTGCCCTCATCATGGATGATCTTACCAGAGACATTCAAGATGAATTTCCTTGGTGTATGATTTTCGCTGATGATATTGTTTTGGTGGATGAGACAAAAGCAGAGATTAATGCAAAGTTGGAACTATGGAGATCATCTTTGGAATCAAAAGGTTTTAAGATAAGTAGAACGAAGACGGAATATATGATGTGTAACTTTAATCACACAATGACAGATAATGAGGTGGTGAACATTCTTGAGAGGGAGATACAGCAAAGTGATCATTTTAGGTATTTAGGTTCAATCATAAAAAAGAAAGTGATATAGACGATGATGTTTTACAAAGAATTAAAATATGATGGATGAAGTGGAGAAATGCGTCTGGAGTGTTATGTGATCGGCGTATTCCTTTAAAACTTAAAGGAAAATTCTATAGGACAGTTATTCGACCAGCTCTGATGTATGGTGTTGAATGTTGGGCAGTCAAGAAGCATCATATTGATAAACTTAGTGTAGCTAAAATGAAGACGTTAAAATGAATGTGTGGCAAAACTAGGAAGGATAAGGTAAGGAATGACCATATTAGAGCCGATTTGGGAGTAACGCCGATACATGATAAGCTACGAGAAAGTCGTTTGAGATGGTATGGTCATATTCAACGGAAGCCGTTAGATGCTCCCGTTCGGAGGAGTGATTTGATTCAGATTGACGGGGTTAAAAGAACGAGGGGCAGGCCTAAGATGACTTTAAGGGAGGTGGTGAAGAAAGACATGTATAGAAAGACATATATAGCTTAGGTCTTGTTTCAAGTTTGACATCGAATAGAGCTGCTTGGAGGACAAGAATCCATGTAGCCGACCTCATTTAGTTGGGATAAGGCTTTGTTTTTGTTGTTGTTGTAATGCCTAAATAATAGGCAACTTCTCTAATTGGTCATTTTTGAGTTAGTTTGTGATTAGGATTGTAAGCCTACTTTTATTTGCTTCAGAGGAGTGGTTTAAGTGTCCTCAGTCTAGTTCTTGTGTTGGTAGGGCAGCCCAAGCAACCATTACTAGTGATAAATTCCAGGATGACGTTAAGAAAGTTGTGTTGATCTTAGATTCCGTCATCAAAGTGCTGACTATGGTTGACTCACAGGAAAGGCCACCTTGCCACACTTGTGGGCAGCGATCAATTTGATGAAGATTCAAGTGGAGGAAGCATATAGACGTGGAGCTTCAAGAATTTTTTCATAATCAAAGATCGCTAGGAGAGACAACTGAAGCACCCATTACACAAGGCTAGTGAGTTTTTATATCATGCATATCAAATTAAATTTTCAATTAATTGAGCTTGCATTCACTAATTCACATTACTTTCAATTTTCAGCATATTATCCAAATCACAAGTATCAATACAAAGACAAATCGGGTATTTGGTTTGCTATTGACAGACCAATGACATTATAATTTATAAATATGATATTATTGCTAACACTATTACCCATCAATGTTTGGTCCAACTCAAAAGCTTCAAGGATGCTACTGGAAATTTTGGCTGGGCAGCGGTATTGTCTGATTTGGCAACTACTGCGGCTTGTATGTATACTTACCTTCGACCTCTCCATTACTGTTTAAGCATGTAGTATAATTATGAAGAACATTAAAGAAGATGTTAGGCTTAGGTGCAAATCTATGTGTCATAAGAGGCAAAAATACAGCTAGAAATAACTTTTTAAGTTCCTCTTGGGGAATTTATTTTTTGGGGGTTTAGTCCCTTCCTCCTTGTTCCCTTTTTCCTTTTGGAGCTCTTGAAGTTTCCTCTCCTGTGAGGGCTCCTCTTGGGTCTTGCTTGTTGTTTTCCTCCCACCACCCCCCCCCCCCTTTTTTTTTTCTCTTTTTGGTTTTTTAGAATAAATGATCTAAGCATAAAAAAAAGAAGCATGTAGTATAATTGTCATCATCTAACATTTTTGTTCTATGCTATTTTGCAACATGATGGTGGATCCTATATCGATCGGACTCACCCAACCTTCATAAAATAGCAGTGAAGATGCTATCCCACTTCCCAGACATGCTCTACCACAGGATGTGAATAGAACTAGAGCACATTCTCAGTCATACACACAAAGTGACAAAACTAGTTGGGTGCAAAGGGGCTTGATGACTTAGTGTATGTGCACTACAATATGAGATTGAGAGAGGAACACATACGTCTAGGCATGAGCAACGATACCACACGCATTGAGCTAAGTGAAATCTTTTGAGTTGGACAAAGAGGAAGATCCTCTTTATGAGTCATGGTGAGCCTCTGTTGAATGAGCCTGGTGAGTTGCATGCTGATGTGGATGAGTATATGGTTACATAGGGTAGAGTCCATATGCAGCCCCAGCCAAGGTATCAAGTATTGACACAATACGGGCCGTATCGGCCGATACATATCGGTATGGACACTAGTTGATACGATACTAACCGATTCGTATCTCATTTTTTTTTTAAATATTGGTTTGAAGTGTATCAAGTGTTTCGACTCGATACGGCTCAATACATATCGATACAATCAATACAGATGGGTTGTATCAATACGTGTTTTTTTACAATTTAAAAAAAAAAAAAAAAAAAAAAAAAGGTAAACCAGTGTGTATCGAACCGTATCAGTTCGATACTGGTCGATATCGATACGGTCGATACACTAGGGAAAAACCATTTTTCTGCAGAAGTCTTTTGTCTGTGAACTGCCTCCTTCGTGTTTCATCTCAAATCTCTTCTACAAGTTGATTTTATCGACTAAAACCTTAGGGCATTGACTCCTAACCCTAAAACGACTTGAAAGGAAGCATCAACCACTATGTTTGTGAAGATTGAAGCATCTAATCTCTCATTCAAGCTCCAAGGGCGGAAAATATCAAAGAAGAGAAAGGAAAAATAAAACAGAAATCAAAGGAGGAGGAGGAAGAGAAAAACATACCATAACTCAGTCACCGAAGTAGCCCTGAAGTTGATCAACCTTGCTTCCTCCTCGTTGAATCCAGCAGCAGAAACAGAGCCTTCAAGAAGTGAAGTTGATCAACTTTGGCTCGAATGGATATTTTACTCCGTCCGATTAGGAAGTCAGTATTGTTACCGCATCAGTTAACTCAATCTGGTTAACTAATTAAAATCGATTGGTAAAATAGTCTAGTCTGAGGCCCGTCTCGATTAAAATCTGATGGTTATGGTTCTAGATGGTAGACCATGAGGATCCGATCGAAACCGATTAAAACCAATACTGACCATTGCTCCCATCTTGATATTTTCTCCCCCTCCTGACATTGTAGACCACACTAATGATACCAAATCCCACACATTGAATGGTGTGGTTCGGGAAATTTCCTCCAAGCCGGTGGCTTATATTAGGGAGCCTTTCTCCATATTTATTTTAACCTATATCTGGTGGGACCATTAGAGAGATACTAATGTGACGCGCTCTATATGATACGTAAGGAAACATATTCAAGCCCTCAGGCTAGCGTAGGATTTAAATTTACACGGATTTATAGTGATTCATTTCGGACGTATGATATAGAGATATACATTGAATGAATGGTTCTGATGATACAGCTTTTGTACGACCTGTATCGTGTCGATACTTGAAACCTCGGTTCTGATTGATTTCTTTTTCATTTAAGTGTTGATATTGTATATAGTGTGATACAAATGTATCCAGATGTAACATAATAGTGTATACTATCCAACAAAAATTATGAAAACATCATATATATATATATATGATACCATCCTAATAAGGACTAAAGACTCAAAACATAGCCCCAAACTCGGCCTGGTATTAAACTTAATATAAAAAAAACATTTTTCTTTTCAATATCACTTTTTTATAGTGTTTTTATGCTTTAAAATTGTGTTTTGTATGTTCCTTAATGATTGTTTTGCATATCTTGCCCCGTATCCATGCGTATCCGTGCATATCCACCATATCCACGATACGTCTCTTAATTTCAGCTAACCGATACGATACCGATACATGATACACGATACACGATACTTAATTCCTTGGCCCCAGCGTCCGTTCGAGTATCAAGCTGGCAGCCGCGATGAGTAGAGTGATTGGTCACGCTCCACAAGAGATTCACCTTCCCCCACCCAGGGTGGTAGTGATGGTGGTAATGATGATAGTGGTAGTGGACCTAGTGCTGGTGGTGATGATAAATATGCATCGTTACGCGAGGAGCCCGATCAGATGGAGCCAGAGTTAGTAAAGGAACCACTATCGGTCTATCGGAACCCGTCAGATTCATAAGGGAGTCTCAATTTGATCATACCACGCAGGATATCGACAACGGTTCACAGTCTAGTACTAGTAGAGGCTACAATCGAGGATCATGCAGATAATTCAAACCTAGGGAGGAGGTAAACAAGATAGGTCCCATGGATATATCGAGCACGTCTCACACCATGGAAGCCATGCATTTAGGGAGAATTCTCAACGTATAAGATCCGAGCATTGGCGTGCACTATCATTCATCCCAGGAAGCCCAAGTCCAGCACTTCATGATAAGAGTGGCATCAAGAGTATCAATTCGATAGCACACAGGGGATAGAGCGTAAGCTGGTGGGTATGGAGGCTCTTTTATTTTATACCCCAACAATCAGCATTGAGGGGAGCCAGGTATTGGGTCATTGTTCGTCAACTCCATCTTCTCCTATCCTCCTATGTCTATGCCTACTCCCGCTCCACCCACTACCATAGTTGTCAAGGCGTCGTTGCCTAGGCACCCGGACGAGTCAGATAGAGCTAGGTGGTTGGTTACCTTTTTGTACCTCGCCTTGTTTTATTTTTTATTTTTTTTTAATTAGTGCCTTTTTGTAACATTTTTATTGGATGTATAAAGTACATATATATACACCATAATGCATGGAATCATGCAGATGTATTAAAAACAATAAAAATTAATGCGCTAACCCCATCTAATTGCGTAAATCCTCTTATTAAGATGTACCCTTATACGCCTTGGGAATGCCTTGGGTACGCCTTAGGACGCCTAGGCTCCCAGGTACCTCTCCAACGCCTTGGGTCGCCTCGGCGCCTTGACAACTATGCCCACTACCTCACACAATGAACCATACCCTCAACCAAGATACTTACATTACGCTGCTGATAATGTATATATGTGGATTGTCGCTGACTATCAGAGCAACTGGGCCCAAACTATGTCGTGGGACACGTGCTGCAATCAAGGAATTGTTATCGCCATCATAAGTGGTCTACTAATTGTCGATTATGATGCAGGCTAAATCCGTTGGATGGGAATATTTTTCAGGGTTCATTTTAATTGGGGAAATCATTGTAATTTGATTTAGCTTTATTTATTTCTATAAAAAAAAAAGGATTGACATACCCTTTAGCTAGAGTTTTAGGCTACTCATAAGTTTTCTTTAATTAGGAGTCTTCTGTAGTTAGGAATCTTCTTTAATTATCATGTTTTTATTTAGTATTTTTATTTAGCAATTAATTAGATTGTCACATCTATTTATAGACATTTTTATCAAAAAAAAAAAAAAATTGGTTTGGGTGCCTACGGGCAGAGCAGAGTTGCTCTCCAGTCTCCCTCTCTTCCTTCTTCCTTGGTTTGCCATCTCTCTCACAGCTGGTTCCCTTCCCCACTGCTGTGGAAGTTCATCCTTCCCCTACTATTCTGTCACTAGGTGTTCTATTCTCTTACCCTCTGGTTTCTTTTCTTTCTCTTGGATCCTCCCTCCTCCTCTCCTTCTTCCTTATTTCCCTGTTCTTCCTTCTGGTTCTGTTACTGTTTTGATTCTCTGTCCTGGCCAGTAGTTCCAACCCTCACATAAACCCTTCGATCTCTCTCCTCTTTCTTCCTATCAACCTCAAATCCTGGCTGAGACCTTCATTCTCATAACCGACCTAAACCCCAAAGCCCATAACCAGAAAACCCTTCTACATTGAAGTACAAAACCTGCAACTCACCTTTTCTCTCTCCTTTCGCCAAACCCTGTTTCAGTCCTTCGTTACTCTTCCATTCCTTGCTGTTTTGGGTAACTGCTAGTTGGAAACGGGAGTCTTGAATATTTCGAACCTTCATCTAAAGTCTCAGTTCCATCGGACCGCCATCGGCTGAGTTCTATCGTTCCAAACAAATCTGGTTTTTCCCACTTTGCTTCAGCGCAAGGTTGAAGACAAACCTTTTCTTCTCCAGAATCGGGAATGGATAAAGGAAAGTGTTAAATTAGGTTTCCAAAATTGCCCTTCCACTTTGCAATAATTCTATCCTATCCCATTCCTTATAATTGCTTCCTAGTTAACCATAACCTTTAATTCTAATTCCTACCTTGTCCTAAGGGATTGTTTGGTTAGGCAAGTTATTGCCAATTTCTGGTTATTTATAATATTGCCATTGCACTTCATCAATTGGTTCTAAATTAGCTTGGGTGGGCCCATAGCAGACCCGATTGGATTTCTCTCGACCCGGGTCCACATCAGATTAGATGCACCACACAACTCCATTGTGGAATTGATTGGTGAGACTTAAATGTTAATGAATGCTTTTACTGTTAGATGATGTTAATGCCTATATTCTTGTTAGATGATGTTAATGCCTAATAGTTAGGCAATGTGGCTTAGTTTGCTAGTGTGCATTCAGCCTTCAGCGTACACTAGCAAACTTAAGTCCACACCACATGTTATCATATTGGATTTTTTTTTTTCAAACTAATATGGGAAACAGATGTAGAAAGGTTAAAATAGGCTATACAAAAAAAGGGGAGGGGGGGCCCGAAACCTAGGTTTCGAGATGTCCCTGGAAAAATCCCAGGTTTCGATCGAAACCTGAGACATCTCAGTATTGAGGCTGGTTGAATCTGGCATCTCAAACCTTAGCCAAAAGATGTATCAATCTTGGGTTGAGCTGGACCAGCGCATCCAATAAAGAGGCACTGCATCAGAAAGCCCTCCACATGGAAGAGAACGTGCTCATCTATTGGGTCCAGAGTGACTCTTATCCAAAGTAACTCGAGTCTCTTTTTTGTTGTGTGTTTGGGTTTTTTTTTTTTTTTTTTTTTTTTTTTGGGGGGTGGGGTTTGGGTTGTTGAAGTACCCTGGTTGGTGAGGTTTCCCTTGCTTCAGCCTTCCCAGGCAACACAGTTTGAGGCAGCCGGACAGCAGATTAGTGATTTGGAAATTGGGTTGCAAACAATTCCTAGCACTTCTGTGAATTATTCGGCTCAAGTGCACGTTGTGTAACAGGGGTGAAAGGTAATTTCTGTCAAGGCATGTTACTACGCAAGTCCGGTCCCAACCATAGGAAAAGAGCTGTAATTGGGAAGTGAAAGCACCTCCCAGACTATGCATATTCGCATTGGCTCTTTCTCTCAAGGAGGTTCTTAATATACAGACATTCCAATAGAGGGGCTGCAAGCTGGCCAGCATTGTTCTAGACATAATTGTAATATGGAGTCAACTGATCACCTGTTTCTATCAACTGAATTCATTCGTCTGATTTTGAGATATTTTGTGTGCTTGCTTAATCTTGCTTAGATTGCTCCTCGACTAAAATTGCTACTTACAGCATCACCTAAACTACAGTGGTACCCAAGAGCTACTGTATCATGGAAACTGCTACCATATGGGATTTACTAGGGCCTGTGGACAGAATAGACGGCTCTTTGATGGAAAATCCAAATGCTGACCAGATTGGTTGCTGCGACTGTATTACTTATAATGAGACAGGATATACCCACGAAAGAGTTTTGAGGGACCAGAAGGTTCCCAAGAGGGGAAAGTTGGTAGACCTGTTGAATAATGTTCACGATTTGCCAGAAGGGAGATAAGTTTCTTCCTAGATTGTGCAGTATAGCTTTTTTCCATAGTATAGGTCTCTAAATTATGATGTGTTTCTAACAGGCATGTATATCCTTTTTCCTTCTCTTCATATTGGATCACGTATAAGGCAATTGA
This sequence comes from Protea cynaroides, assembly GCA_028583415.1. Lineage (NCBI taxonomy): Eukaryota > Viridiplantae > Streptophyta > Magnoliopsida > Proteales > Proteaceae > Protea > Protea cynaroides. Next base: position 50,153,724 of record CM053272.1, read on the forward strand.
CTTTTGACTGATGTGGTGCTCAGATAGATTTTTAACTTTTTTTTTTATCGATAACATCAGAATTCATTCATTCATAAGTCGATGATTGCAAGGATATTATAATCATGTACAAAAATTAAAATAAATTGCTCCAGATAATAGAATTTATGCTATAAATAATATATGGTCATCTGCTGTTTTATTCTGAAGACAGGGTGTTTTAATCATGTCATCTATTAATTTCTTGAGCTTTCAAAGTAAGCTCCATTTTTTTCTTCGGGACCAAATAATTCACTACATATAAAAAAAGGTATGCACATCATATACAGCAAAAACTAAACAAGTAGTCCAAGAAAGAATACATATTTGCAAGACACCATATCAATTTTCCAGCACAGTCCACCTGACCACCAAATTCCATCACAATAGCTTCTGTAAATTTTCAAACTGTGTGGTGGGAAAGCTCCATGTTTTCCCCAATAATATATTACAACTTCACCCCTACTCTTTTAAAGTCTATCTCAAATATTGCCCTACAACTCATTTTTTTTATAGCTAAAATACCAATAATATCAAATTTGTGATTTGTGAACCTTGCAAAAGAAATGAATTAGTGAAGTTAAGCAACAAAGGATCATTATAGAAACAAGCAGTGAAGAGACCAAAGTTCTAGGAATTGAGATGCCATCAGGTCAGACTATTTCTGATACAATAAATGGTGGATTATTAAATCCACTGTGGACCAATCCCGGAAGGGTCAAACAATGCATTATGCATGATTGTTTGAATCAGTCCCACAAATCCGATGGAGAAAGAGATAGGGCATTTCTTAACACCATGCAATAGGAAAGAACCTAATCACCCGAGCTTGACCTTGCATGGAACCATAGTTGTCAAGGCTCCAAAGCGAACCAAGGCATTGGAGGCCTGACGAACCCCCAAGGCGACCAAGGCACCCGATTTTCTAAAGCGCCACCAGTGTGCTTGGAAACCTAGGCAACGCCTTGACAAGTATGCATGGAACTGTTTGTTTCTCCCAACAAAATTGATAAGACTTCATCCTCATGTTGAATCTCCCTCCCCTAGGCCCAAGTAGGAGAATCTTGTGGAGAAGATTTCATCTATTATGTGCTGGACACGATATAAAGAGGAAATGCTCATGTCTCAAAGGAGCAAACCTCCATTGTTGAATAAACTGACGGGGGCAAAGGGAAGAGTCATCAAATAGAGCACATTTTAATTCTTTGTTTAGATGGATGTTCAAGTTTTGCATTCATTAGCTTCAAAAACAAATGGGATGAGATCATAAGAAGCTATAGATTCATGAACTCGAAAATAAATGGGACGATCACAGATGAGGTTTAGTTTGAGTAATTAAAAGCTCTTCTTTGATCATCATCTCTTTTTCTTTTAACTAGTGGAATGGCAAAAAGGAATTTATGTAACCCATCCAAGCAGAGAATAGGCTTATTTTCCCTACTTGTGTTATATACCCAAATCAAAGATATTAGCCTCTATAGAATCAAAAGAAATCCTTAATATGCCAATTAGAAAGGAAACTGTAATTTTCTTCATTTAACAGGTTATCTGTCAAAGGAAAGGACAAGCCAAATACTTTCTACCATAGAATGTGACAATGAATTCAAATTAGACCAACTACTTAAGATTGTTGCCCCAAAAAAAAATTTTTTTTTTTTTGGCTTAAGACAATATTTACAAAAAGAAAATAGCAGAGAAAAAGAAAATAAGGAACTTTGCACGTCAAGAAATTAAGCTCACCAATCCTCCATAAACATAGCCAATGGCAATTCCAGTTGGTATACACATATAAAAGATCCCAAGCCATGCTGTTCTCTGATATCATTACCAGACATAACATAAGAACTTTATATAAGGAACAAAGTCATAAAAATCAGCCACACTATGAATTCAAATAAAGTAAAGAAGACATCAAAAAAATTTATCATATGAAAAAAAAAAAAAAAAAAAGAGGAATGACTACAGCTAATTAGACATAACTGAGATACGATAGTAGTTAGGAGCTCTTTGAGTTCGAGGTTGATGGCCTTCATTGGGGTTTGTGGACTGACATATTTTCTTTCACTGTTCACATACCTGTTCTGCGCAGATAACCAATTGGCAGACTACTTATCCAAAATGGGTCTAATTCAAGTTGTATTTCCACCTATCAAAGCAATTCAAAATTCAATGCCAATTTGCAAAGGCAAAGACTCTATAGTTCAATTTCTATTTTGATGGGGTGGTTTCAACTTCAATGAGTATTTGTTTGGATTTTTGCATTCAATTTCATTGAAATTGAAATCAATTTCATTGAAATTGAAATCAATTTCACCTGAAATCCTGAAATAGCTGAGAGGCTGTTTCACAATTTCATGCTGGCATCTCATGAGCAAGTGTTGATAATGGCTCAAAATTTGGGATTAAAACGTAATTTCACTTGTAAAAATGAAATAAACTTTCACAAAGCTGAGATTCAGCAGTAAATTAGGGTTTCTTCTTGCAACCTCTGCCCCATTCCCGACAACCTGCCGATTCATCTTCTGAAATAGATGACAATGAAGATGAATATCCAGACGGGTTTCCACCATCTGCCTCGTTTTGCTGTCCTCCTTCAATGTTCTCCATTGTTTCGATTTAGTCTTCAGCCTCCATTTTGTAGCTCCACTTGCAACAACAAGACTAGGTTTAAAACATAGTTGCCAAGGCGTCCAAGCGAGTCAAATAAGGCTAGGTGGTTGGTCACCATATTATATCACGCCTTGTTTTATTTGTTTATATATTATTTAATTAATGTCATTTGTAGCATTTTTATTTGATGTATAAAGTACATATATGCACCATAATCCATGGAATCATGCATATGTATTAAAAAAAATAATATTGATGTGCTAACCCCCTCCTTTTTGCATAAACCCACCAATTAAGATGTACCCTTACAACGCCTTGGGTACGCCTAGGAGCCCAAGCACCTCTCCAACGCCTTGGATCACCTCTGCGCCTTGACAACTATGGTTAAAAACTTCAACCTGAGGCATGAGTAGTAGATGATAAGGTGAGGAATGATGGCACAGATGCAGAAACAGCTCCAAATGAAAGCACACCCACAACTACTCACGCCCTCTCTCACTCTTGTGTCTCAGTCCCCTATTTGGGCTTCGATTCTGGCTTTCAATTCAATTAGATTTGGAAGTTATGATTCTCACAGGGGCAAAGAGCAATTGACATTGGAAGACCAGGAATTGGGGAGAACTTCCAATTCAATTGATTTGGGCTTCTATACTGGCTTCCGATTCAATTTTTTTTTTGGGTACGTAGAGCCCCAAGGAGAATTGAACTCACGACCTCTTTATTTTAAGGTGTTGGTCTTTTGCCAAATGAGCTATCCCCTTGGGGTAGCTTCCGATTCAATTGATCATGGCATCCGATATTTCATTTGAGGGTAGTTAATTTGTGTCCCGAAGTAGGTAACTCAACAACGAATCACAAGATATTGATAACACACATAGAGTTAATGGTATTTCATAACTAATCAATTGAGCACAACAATATTCCTGGGTCCTCGCATGTGGGCGGTAGAGAATGTCACGGCTATGCCCCTGAGTGCAAGAGGGGCGCTTGGCAGAGAATTGACACAAAGCAAGGCTTCTCTTTCTTGAATTATTCCCACCTAGCAAGAAGATGGATGTGTGTGCTAACGCGCAATGTCTTCGCACGCCTTACTCGAGTAGGTTCTGGAGCAATCAAACCCCAAACTGTATTAAATTTTCCTGCAAAGGAATAGAATAAAGGTCTTCCAAAACCATTTGGTTACATTTCCTTAAACAGAAATTCCTCTGTATACCCAAATCACTTGAACCCAGCAATGACTCTTGAACAGAACTAGGGGTTGCACAAAGGAATCTTATACTTAAAGAGGCACCAAAACAAGCTGAAATGTGTGTCGAACAGTCACCTTCATCCAAATAAAATCCTACAGACCTAATCACTTCATATAACACACATTATGCAGTTGCACGTGCATGGCTGGACCAGCATAACCTAATTTGGAAACAAAGTTTGAGCCAACCCAATGATGCGGGATCCAGGTAGAGAAAACCCTAATTAGATCGAAAATAACCAGTGGTGGCAGTTTGGTAATTATTCAGAACTTTCTAATAACTTGAAGAAACCAAACATATCTTAGAAACAGAATAGGAATTCAATTTAAAGAGGAAAGGGTATTGTGGGAATTAGCAGAAAAGAAGGGTAACTTGAGAAATAAAGGATCAAATAAGGGCAAAATTGGAAAATAAGAAAACAAACCATTCATAAATCTGCAAAACGAGAGTCGTCTTCTTTTTCCAACAGAATAAGGAGGTGGAAGTGTTGGTCTGTTCCAGGAGGGAGAAATCCTTCCACAGAGATCAGATCACCATGGAATTCCAGGCAATGGTCCCTGACTCGCAGATCTCTTGAAGGATAACCAGAAACACATGGTTCAGCAAACATCGAGAACAAAGTAACACCTGGAACCAGACTTGGCGGTAAGGTTTGGTTGAGACTTAGTTGCAGATCAGTAACTCACATAAGGTTGATGGGTTGGGGTTGAAAATCAAGGGTTTGGGTCGCCCTTAGGATTTGAGGGTATACCCTAGGTTTCAGGTTGAGAGGATGAGGGAAGAGGAAGTTTGATGGGTTTTATATGGGGCTGGGGTTACCGCCAAAACAGGGGAGGGTCAAGAAGAAAGCAGAAGAAATAGGGAAAGAGGGAGAGGAAGGAGGGAAAGACAGCATAAGATTCGCAGAGATGAAGGTTAGAGAGGAAAGAGGAGAGAGAGAAAGCACTCACTTTCTGACCGCAGGCTCACTACCAATAACTCAATTCTTCATTCCATTTCAATCTGAAAATAATAATGCTATTACATGTTCTTTTACAAGTAAAACTTTCCTAAACTAAATGAAATAAAACTAGTAACTAAATAAAATCCTAATCTAGATGGAAACCATAATCTACTAATTGCCTAATAAAATATTGCCTAAACTTCCTATCTAAATTTTCAAAAATAAAAGATTACAAATATCCCAATTAAGATTAAATCTAACAAAGATTTTAATCCATGCCCATCTCAGCTTGTGGGCCCGCTGCTGCATCACCCAGATTGAGTTTTTATAAGGGTTGGTAGGGTTATGGATTACTTTGTCGTCTGCATTTTATTTTATTTTACTATGGAGTTGGATATACATGGAGGATTTGCTTCAATAGAATCCTAGTTTGAGAAGTGTGTGTTTTAGCAATTTCTAAATTAGGAGTCTTTATTTTCTTTATTTATGGTTGTAAACCCGCTGGGGGAGCAGAGTTGAATACTGTAATGAAATTTGAATTGTGTTAGCCTTGAGGCTGTGGAGTTGGGTGCAACCAGGATGTCGACTCTTCTCTTTTCCCCCCTCCTGTTCTTCCCTCTAGTTCTTTCAATCTCGGGTACATTTCATCCCTCTCCTTTTAACGTATCTCTTCTTCCCTTCTAATATAATCTTCTTTTCTTTCTTTCATCTCTTCTACATGCGATACCTTGCTTCAGATAGACCTAGCAGTCCCTCACATCGTGTGATCGATCTTCCATATTTCTTCTCCTTTCCTGCTAATATTTTGGGGATTGATTCTCTTCCCTAGGACAACCTAAGCCCCTAGAGTTTCAGTACAAATCAATTTCCCTGCTAAGAGAACCAAGCTTCAGACCATTGCTAAATCTGAAACTTCCGCCCTACCTAGTTTCAGAAAAAAAAATTTCTCATTTTCTTGTTCATGATTGAATCTGTTTTTGAGTGGATCCGACAGGGTTGAGGGTTGGAAAGCAACTCCTAAGATTCTGGTTCAATTGGACTTAAGTTGACCAAAAGAGAACCCTCCTCCGCTGTGCATACCAGGATTGAGAGGTAAATAAAGGACTTCTTCCAACTTTCCAAGTAGCAAGTTTTATTATTTACAAGTAAGCCCTTCCTTCTTATGTTGAATTCATTATTCCAGTCCTTCTGAAATCCCAGAAAACCCCACTTCTTTCAACTTAAATTACCACTCTTACCAGAAAGTTCTTACAATATCCTTTAATTTTTTTAGCCGTTTATCACTTGGGTGTCCATGGCAACCAATTGGTGGGCTTTTGCGACCCAGGGTTGCATCGAAGAGCATTCTAAAATTAAGAGGCTTTGACAACACAAAGGTTAAAACTAACTATTTATCCATCTAAATTCAAAATGATAAAAACGCATTTCATTGTTATGAAAAATTATAGCATGAATGCTTGGCATAAATACATGAAAAGTATAGCAGAACTGATCACATATAATATCTACTAAATCTCTTAAACTATTAAGTGACTTAGTTTGCATTAAACTATGATAATAATAACCCAAGAGATAAAAAACAAACCTGCGCAGCAGGGGCATTATCATCTATAAATGGAGCCGCAAGACTTATGAAGGAAGCCTCACAAACACCTACCAGCCTAAATGGAAAACGGCAGCATTATTTTGCTAATATAAGCAACATAAAAGTTAACAATCAATGAAAACAGCTTTCTTTTATCTCTCCTCTCCATTATTTTCAGTAAGTCAAATGGAATTTACTAAACTTACATGCGGAATATTGCAATGGACCAAAAATTAAATGAAAAACCACAGCCAGCTGTAGCGAAGGTCCATATTGACAATCCAACTCCAATAAGCCTAAATGGATTGTAGCTGCAAAAGACAAATTTTCACAAGATCTTATAGACAGACAAAAGTAGAAGGACAAGAGGCAATGACTACAATTACAAAAGGCATAAAATTAAAAATGTCCAACTTCCTCAGTTAAAGAACAACGAACTATAGTGAGTTTCCAAACAAAATCTGGTCAACGATTCAAAAATCCCCCTGCCAAAGAATATGCCTCCTTTTTTATTAGGTTTTTTCCTGATGTAAAGGAGGTATAGTTTTCATTCTTTTGGCAAGGTGAGTTGACCCATTCACCATTAACCATACATAGCTATTCATTATAAAAAAGGAATATGCCTGCTTTAAAATATAAGTTACCCATGTCTCATTTTGACACCGGAGCCTCTGCCTCAATATATTTATCCACGTCTTTAGTTAATTTTTCCTTTTTCTTTGTGGTGGGGGACTTGGGGGGGGGAGTCAAGAGTGGAATAATTATTTAATCATTAAAAGGAGATAAGAAATTGAGATGGAGGGACCAAAGCCCAACAAAAAACAAAAAAAAGACAGCACCCCCCCCCCCACCTTTTGCAAAAAAGGGGCCACTCCTTTGAGAGTTAAATGTCAGAACCATTGACAATCCAAAATTCTGAAGTCCAAGAAGCCCACCACAATTTTTGGTTCCTTATTTAAGTCATAACTGATCAATTCTCATTTAGTATCCAATGTGACCAAATTGAATTTGTTACATAATCATTCATGTACTACTGATGTTCTGAACTCCCAATAATTTAACTCAAATTCTTCCTCCAAAAAAAAAAATACCACTGCTGTTTAACATAATGTTGGAAGACAAAGGTACCAATCCACATTAAAACCTAGGGTTTAAACTGAATCTCAGAGAAGAAAAGGGGATGTACCCTGCTGTAATCAACAAAATGATAGAAAGATGACTACAGTGTATCTCAGCTACTATTTAATTAACTCCCATAAACCCTACTCAATAAAGATTTCAAAAACTTCTGACAAAAATACCAGGGATAGATGATATCCCGAACATAAAAATAAATAAATTGGAAAGCGAGTTAAGCCCACTACTTAGGCCTATAACTGAACCAAGCCCACGGCAAGACTGTTCTAACATCAATTCCTTGGAGTTCTGCATCACTATTGGGAGTTTCATGAATTATGTAAAAGCGCATTCTTTTTTATGTATTCTTTTACATTTTCCTTTTTCAGTGAATATTTTGATAAAGATACTCTTAAGGCGGCAATAGCTATTACCTCTTAAAAAATTAATGGCCCTGTATTATTGCCTTAAAAGTGCACTAAGAGAAGACATTACCTCTTTGCCAGGGATGCAAATACTGGGGAAGCTATCAGAAGTCCAACCATGAAAGCAGAAGATAGAAGGCCATCCTCAAAATTGGTCAAGTCAAAATCTCCCCTATAAGCAGCAATAGAATGATAAGAAGTTGACTTAAAAGGTAGAATTTATTAAGAGAAACTGAAATTTGTAACTTAAACCCACATAAATAAATTAAAAAACATGTTGAGCAATCAATGCTACATTGCATAGAAGACCACCCACATTTCTTGACCTGCATGTTTAGAATAGGGCAGTCAAGGGGCAACTCTAGGGTCCGATTCTTAATATAGTGTGATCTTGAATGAGAAGTCTCATTAGCTCTCGTTTATGATAAAAGAGCATTGGTAATTATCATCTTACAAGGGTATCCACATACTTAATATATGAACCACAAGCAAGCAAGCTGAGACAAAAACATGATGTATGCATCACTATAAGGAACACATAATACGCATGACACAAATCTTCTACATAAAATATCCATCATTCATCTAAACAACTGAACAGGTGCAGAGTGGTCCACACACTGTATTTGGTTGCTGTGGTCCCTCATCTGATATTTGACTACCACGATGCAAGGGGGGATGAATTACAGATTAGCTTTTCTATATTCAGTGCCTACTAACCAGGCAAGGATTTATATCTCATGTTTGCTTCCAATGAATCACGAAATCCTGTTCTCTTGCACTAATAGATAATATAAGAATGTGGGAAATTAAGAAGTCAATATACATGGCAAAAGGAATCACCACAGCTCACTGTCTACCAGGAGAGGAACGAAAGAAAGGAATAAAGAAAAGGCTTAAGCAAAAAAGTGCCTTCAATAGCAACAGAAGTATGAATACAGCGTAAAAAATAATAAAAAAAAGGAACCACCAAATATTCTTACTGAATTCCGCTACCCGAATTGCATATACCACTGTCTGTGCATGACCGGATACTCCCATTCACACCATTGCTTGCTATTGCTCCTCGATCAATATAATTTAACATGTTAATCACACAAAATATTGCTAGTAACCTGCAAAAAGAACAATAATGAATTTATTGTATCCCACAAACAAAAGAACATGTAAGCCAAAGTGACTTACCCCCAAAAAAAAAACATGTGAGCCGAAGTGGATATTACAAATGAAGATATTAGTATATCCTTTGAAAGCATTAAGTGTTTCGATGGCCATTATCCTTCCAATGCATTATTCTCCTAAGCAATCTATTATTGTAAATATACTAAATCCAAATACCTCAGTTGCAAGGACTTTTTTGGTTTACATTGTCAGAAAAAAAAATTCTTGGGTAAAATAATCTACAGACTGTGATGGCATTCACTTCATGCAAGAGTACCAAAATATGTAGCGCCTTGGCCATTCACCTTCATTGGAGTCATGAAAGCTAATGGCAGAAAGGATTCTATTGAACTTTACTCTGCTGTTTGTTAAATAGGAACTCTGTAACTTAATTACTCGAGTAATGTGGCCTTTAGGGATAACCCAGGTGAGGTTATTCATGTCTTCTTTGGACCTTTAAATTTTCTAGATGTATTCCTTGGGGATTTTCCCCACTTTTTTTGTAAGGGTTGCCTTGCCTATTTTTAATATAATGTACTTTGACTTTTTGTGAGGAGGAAACAGTTATTCATACTTTCTCAGTTCCAGGGCAGAATGAGATTTTTATTAGACAATGTGCAGGGTATATGACACATGAGATAGTATCTGGAGAACTTATAAAGACAATGATATTAACTAAAAGGCGAGCAGGTTCTGTTAACATCCAAAACTAATCAAAGGCTGATGCAAGCACAATCATTATTATCAGAAGAAAAATAATACTTGATTGTCAACTTGGACTGTTAATTGCTGTGCAAGGAGTAAGGACATAAATTGTGGCACGACAACATGTACATAAAACAAAGAAGAAAAGCAAGTTCCCAGTGGATTCTTGCTCCTATTTTCTAATCTTATTGCCACTCAACTGGCAACATGACAAAACATAAGTCCCAGAAGTAGAACTCCTTTGCTCCTCCATTTTAAGGTGGAATGAAGTTTGATATCTGAAGTGAGACCCCATTTTCTCCTGCTCCACCACCAGAATTCGATCCATCAGGGGGGAGGGGGGAGAAATATACTCATGAGGAGGCCTGCTTTGTTAGTTGGCTAGTTGGCTTTTGTTCTATCACTTCTAACATGGATGAGAGAAGTAGATGGGGTCTTCACTTACCCAAAACAAAATTTAAAAGATGGGATCACCATGGAAAAAAGGTATTGACTCAGAAAATCATTGGTATTCGGTTTGTTTTTTCTACCATGGGCGAGAGAAGCTGATGGAATCATCACTTATCCACAGAAAACAGAAGGACGGGATCTCCATGGCATGGAAAAGAGATATCCACTCAGAAATCACTAACTTGATTATGGATAGAATATGAACTATCAATTCGAGGTCTGCCCGTATTTGGGGTTTGGAACAGGGAAAGGTCAGGTTTGGTATGCCTTCCAGGGCCCTGCCCCAGTTACTTCGAGAAACCAGTGAGCCTTGAATGTTTTGCAGGGCAGGCTGGGTTAGGTTAACCAATATCTAATAGGGTCAGTGATACGGAGCAATGAAAGATGTCAAAAAGGATGCTAGGATTTGTCCCTTGCAAGTTTTGCATGTACAAGGGCAGATTTGTTTTTTCCCGACGGCCGGAGGGGCAAAGTTGTAATTTCTGGTACTTTAAATCAGGTCAATCTAACCATTAGAGGGTAGTATCCATTAGGGTCAGTGTTTAAAAAAAATTATATTTAAAGAAGAGGCTTTCCCAAACCGTCAGTGTTGGGGGGATCTCCAACAGCATACGAATCACATGTGGGAAACAGTTTCGTCAACAGTTGGTTCACATGATTAGGGAGGCCAAAGTGCGTCAGTGTGGGCCCACCGCCCACACGATAAGGATATGAGAGGGCATGAGAAACCATCCCACACTGGCAGTGTGGATATCTTTTTTCATTTTATTTCATTCAATCCTGAGCTGCAATTAAAGTTTGTATCCAATGCTACCAATGTCTAGAGCCCCAATTAGAAAAAGTAATTTGTTTTGTTTTCCCCATAAATATGTAATGACCTGCAATCGATAGTGGATTTGGATTTGGATTCTTTTTTACAAGTTTTGAATGTTACCAATGCTTTTGCAATAGCCCGGTGGCTCAATCTGGAATTTCATCTTCAGATCAGATATCGACATCTCTTCTCCTCATTCATGATTCTTCCCCTATCTTTTCTCTCCCATTATGATTATCAATATCTAGTTTTAGGCTGAAATTCTATTAATCAATTTTTCAGAGTACTGGTTATTTAACCGCCCAAATAAGTCTTGAATTACACATAAAATTCTGACCACTTGACATCAAATCTGAACCCTTACATCTAGGACCAAATCTGTACAATATTAGCCGTTAGATTGGGATCTTCCTTTTCTATCGCTATCTTTCCTTTATTGGGCCCATTACCCATAGGCTGGTCTGATTGGCTTGCATCAATCAGCCTCAGTATTAGTTAAACCTGTCCTAAAACCAACCACTTATCTCTGGACTTTGAAGATAAACATTATTTAGTTTTGGAGGTAGTTTACTCTGCCAGCTCCTTTTCCCCCTTCAAAGGTCACACTGTTTCAATATCTCATTCGTTTTGATGGTTCATCCTTCAGGAAACGGAAGACACTCAAAGACTGATGCTATGGCAAAGGAAAAAATTTGCATGGGTATTACCAGTCCAATGAAATCAGCGACCCTATCAAGGCATGGATTAAATAGAATTTTGTTTCTAATTGGTAAGTTCATTACCCACATGGAACCTTATTGGATAGCTACTGCTGGTGACACCGGTCCGTGGAGACTACTGCATCCATTTTGGGATGCCTCATCAATTTGCAGCATTACTGGATATCTCATTCAGATGTAGGCCTAGAGCAGCCAACTGGCTCACTCATGACCTTGCCAAGGAGGGAGTCAACAGGGCAGAAATGTTCTCCGGCCCCTCCCACTTGTTGACTATTGACCAAATTTGACAAGCTCTGGTTGCTTCGAGGTTTTATGATTAAATCACATTTCTAGCAGTCAACGATCCCAAGCATCCACATAAGAAAATCCATTGGTTTGATCTTCCAATGCAGTCATCAGACACATAGTTCGGAAACTCAAGTCTCGACTGCATCTCAACCCTGGCAAAAACCGAGAAAATCACCAAGATCTCGGCAAGACTCTGTAAATACTCCGCGAAGGCTAAAAATTTGTATTTCAGGGCTAAAACGGTCATTTTAAGGCCTGCTACTTCAGGAACCCTTTTTTAGCATACGTAAACACATTTAAACCATAAAATTGTAAAAATAATCACACATAGTGGTTGTTTGGGTTTACACCCATGTTTGGTAGTATCGGTTTGAAGTTCAAATATAAACTTAGGATAATATTGGCTATTCTACATAATGTTACACTAGTAGAAGATCAAAGAATGCTACATGAGTCAGTAAAATTATATTTTAGGAGAAGAATAAACATAATAGCACTTAATTAGTTAATTAAACCCAAAGTAGTCAAGTAGACCATACAATCATAATTCATACAAATAGCCACATACTCAAATAGTCAAATACAATTATGCACCCAAGTCCCATCTCCCTATCACTCCATCCCAAATTCTCGTGGAATGATTTTGCCAAAACACAAAGATTTGGAGGCATTTTGGAGCAAAACAGTCAAAGGAGTGCAAAACAGAGCAAGGAAGATAGTCTCAATTGAAATCTTGACCTTTCAAGTTTCTTATTCATAGTCTAAATCAGGTCTTGGTCCAACCGAAAATATAGGGTGCGTTTGGTAATTCTCTGGGAGAACAATTCTTCTGTTCTTCTGTTCTGACAGAACAGAAAAAGCGTTCAGAACAGAAGAAGTGTTCAGAACAGTCAAAAACAGGAAAAAACTGTTTGGCAAAATTGGTCCGTTCTTCCGTTCTCGAAGAACGAACCGGATGAAAAGAACATCCTAGAACAAAAATTTCAGAACATGGTTTACCATGTTTTTACGTTCTAGAACATATTTGAAAACAACAAAACTTAAAATTGTTCGCGATAAAAGCCAATAACACTTATAAAACACCCGTTCCTCCTCTTCTTCACTCTGCGCAGCTATCTCTTCTTCTTCACTCTGCGCAGCTATCTCTTCTTCTTCACTCTATCTGAGCGCAATCGGTTGGTTCTTACTTTCTTCCAGGTATGTCTCTCTCCCTCTCCTTCCCTCTCCTTCTCTCGCTATGGCTATCGCAATCTCTGGTGACCATTGCAGGTATGGATTTAGGTTTTACTGCAGGCTTCGGATTTGCATCAACCTTGCTTAGTTAGACACCATTGCTTAGTTAACAATTCTCTTTCTCCTATTCGTTACTGAAATTTTAACTGAATATGATAAAATCCTAAAATTTCAATACATTTTGTATACCCAATTTTGCATCGGAAACCCTTCTTTTCTGTCAATTGCCTTCTTGTCTCTTTGTCTTTAATTGATCTGTGGTTGGTAAAATTGCCAGATTCATCAATAAATTTCCCGGTCTCTTTGAGGAGATTCGATCTCCATGGATCATGCAGAGTTAACGACGGAACAGGTTGGTGTTCACTTCTTCCTTCTCATTAATTTCGATTTTCCATGAGTTATTTTTAATGGTATTTCGTGGATTCCTGTGGTTAGTATTTGTAACTCTTGGCACATAATCCGGTTTTTTCCTTATTGTGTTTCTGCTTCTGATTTGAATTTTGAGGGTTGGTCCCAATCACAAGAATTGGTTGTTTGAACTTGATCATGGTTCTAGTGCTTTTTTTTTTCTTTTTTTTTTTTAGGTATTTGAGTTTGAACTTTTGTTTGAGATGATATGCATTTTTTTCGTTGTAGTTAGAGTTGGTCTAGCGTGTAACTTGGACTAGATCTGCCGTTCTACTACACTGTATATCCAATTTAAGTACTATACTAATGCAGCAACTTTCATTTTTTTTCTCCCTCCCCTCTTTTTTCTTTAATTTTGGTGGTTAATATGAAGAACAAGGTATTCATCTGAAATGGGTTTGCTATGTAGTTGTCATAATATGTATTATTTTTTCTATCTTTTTCATTTTGATCCCAATTCGCTGCAGTCCAAGTTTTTAGACTGGTTTCCAAGTTAATGGAACACTCCTCTGTTGTAAGCTTGGGATTAGGAATGGACCTTCCAAAATATGGGGTCCCAAAGCTGCTCCAAGTGCCATTAACTGTTGATTCGTAGTTAACTTGTAGGAATATTGTTGGAAATTGTATTAGTTGTTTTGATAAGTCAGCTATGTAGTTTTCAATCTTTCTCTTGGTGGCATTTTGCACTGTTTATGTTGCATACCATAGGTAGCAGGAATTATCTGTTATGCGATGGTTTCAGAGATCTGAACATTAGTAAAGTGTTTCTTCTAGAGGTTATGCTTGTCTACTTTTAAAAAAGAAAAAGAGGTTGTTATTGCTCCATTTATATATACATCGAGTTAAATTTGCAGATTTTTACCTCTTTGAATGTATCATGGCTTTTTAAGTATTAAAATCTGACCTTGCGTGGTGTTGCCAGTCAAATGTTAGTCCTGGTGTAAATAGATTAAACTGGTGGGTGGTTTCAAATGTAATTTTGGTTGAAGGTTATTACAGTGGCCATCGGACAGTTTTCGGTTTCACATTTCTGGGTTCAATTTTTAGGAAGAGGTGGTGGGAAAGTATTAGATAGGCCAGGAATTTAAATTAAAAAAAAAAAAAAGAATAATAATAAGAAAGATTGTTATGTTATGTTTCAGGATTGTTTAAGGTACATAGAAAAATCTGAGGCATATTCTTGCCGCACTCTGGCTTTGACCTCTTGATTGTCTTGACCACCCCAATCCTACTGAGGCTGATTTTTTTGCCTCCCCTAATTGAATTCAACCATGGACCAGCTTGGCCAGTTGAGCTGAGATGGAGCACTATGAAGACTGCCAGGAAAGCAGTTCAATAGGTTATCTAACTGATACGGGATCCGGGTTGAGAAAACCCTAATTAGATCCGCTAGTAGGCCCACCCAAAACAATAATCAATTCAAACAATGATGTAATGGCAGAATCGTAAATAACACAAAAACTCAACCAGTAATGGCAGATTTGGTAATAAATCAAACTCTTCTAATAATTTGTAGAGACCCAAACAGAACTTTAGAATGAGATTGGAATTCTATTGAAATATATGAGGGCAGTGTGGGAATTAACATAATAGAAAGGATAACTCATGACTAAAGGAATAAGGGAGGGGCAATATGGGAAAATAAGAACATAAAGCAATCAAAGGCACAAAACGTGACTTTGTCTTCAACCTTTAGCAAACTAGAACCAGCGGAATCTGGGCAGATTTCGAGTGAGAGAACTCACCCAAATTAGTCCCGTTCGTTCCGAAATTTCAGGTGAAGGTTCGAAACATTCAAGGCTGCTGATTCCACCTATTATTTCTCCTAGAACAGCAATCAACAAGAGAGATTGAAGGTCTGCAACTCAGTTTGGCGGTAGGAGAAAGTAGAAGTGAGTTGCAGATTTTGAATCTCACCAGGGAAGGGCTTATGGGAGATGATCTTCAAGGACTTGAGTCGTTTATGGGGGTGAAAGTCTCAGCCAGACTTTGAGAGTGATAGGAAGAAAGAAGAGGGAGATCGATGGGTTTTGTTGGTGCTGGGTTTACCGCCCAGAACAGGGGAAAGTAAGAAGAAAAGAGAAGAAGTTGGGAAGGAAGAAGGAAGGAACAGGCCAAGGAAAGGGCCTATTCTGATTCGCAGAGAGAGAGAGAGAGAGAGAGCTTCACACAATTCTGCCGCAGGCTCACTACCAAAACTCAATTCTTCCTTTCATTCAAATCTTCCAATCCGTCAATAAAAACCTAATACATGTTCTATTTAAAGGTAAAACTTTCCTTAACTAATTAACATAAGTTTAGAAACTACATATTGTATCTATGGAATGAAATCCTTACTCAAAACAGAAATAATAGATAATGAAATCTAACATAGAAACTTCCTATTATAATTAATCATCTACCAACCCTTTCCAGACCAAAAAACTGGTTTGGGTTTGAACCGGTTCAGGTTTGGCTTGGGTAGCCAAATTGGTTCGTGTCGATCCATCCATGACACTGCTACTGCATCACTAACGTTTCAGTCATCTTTTCCATTAACCTAGAACTTGGCCACTTTTGCATAAACATGTAAAGTCAATTGAATGTGATCAGCTACAGTGTAAATCATGATTACTTTTATCCACAGTAGATTATTTCTCCATCATTCTTTTGCATTTCTTCTGACATCAGTTCTCATTGCTCATTGATGGATAATTGATTCACCATTGGAGATTACTGTGCGTGCAAAGCGTACACCCTCATCAGATGCATCTTCGGAATTCCTCTCTGGTGAGAAAGTTCGTGGCACCCAAGTGTACATCGAGAAGCATGCCACTCAGACTAGTCGAGTTTTCAGGTAAAAAAAAAAAGGCTGTCCATCAGTTACAACAGGCCAGTATTGAAATGGTTGGAAAATTTCAGATCTCTCTCAAGTTAAGGTTTCAGCATTGAGATTCCCATCAAGGCATCATACTATGGGCAAGGTGGAGATAAGGAGGAGCCCCATTGCAAAATCTCTTCATCACATAAGTAATATGATCTTTTCTGAAGATCTAGGATTTTTAATTTTAAATTGCGAGTGGTTCTGTAGGGAGGTGCTTGGGCAACTGATAAAATTAAATGTAGAAAGCAAGGCTCAACAGATTAAACTGTTAGGGGTTGATTCAAGATGGAGCAGCATCTAACATTAAACTGTTGAGGGTTAATTCAAGAGGTGCTTGGGCAATTGAAACTTGAATTGCGTCATGAACAAGATGGAGCAGCATCTAAGCACAGCCAACAGCCTTTGTGTGGAGCAGCATCTTGAGGTAGTCAAGCCACAAACCTGCTCCTCTGTGCCATTTTGCTGTTGATTGGCAAGCACCCCCAAATCCAAATTTTAGTGGCCTCGAAGTGTTTAGTTCAAGCCACATGTTTCTAACACCTGATTTCTTCCTCTTGATCTCTATTGAAATACAAAGTTTTAGTGGCATCAAGAATTTTTTAGGCATTTTGATGGTGCCAATTTGATTCCAGTCAGTAAATATGTGATTTTTTTGTGTGGTGGATTTTCGATTAGGAAGTTTAACTTGTTTGGGAACTCCATGTACAATCTATTCCTTATGGAGATATCGTTTTTTTTTTATTTGTTTGTGAATTGGCATTGATTGGGGTTGTTCGATTGTAAATGGTAGGTTGACTGGGAGTGAACGAACTGTAAAGTTCTCTTGTGACTTTTTTTCTTAATTATTTGCAGTTCAGCTTTTGTACGTTCTTCAAAGTTTCCTCTTTGGTTGAGTGAGTTAAAGCCTTATTCTGTAATTTCATTTTGAAGGAAGTTTATCATAAGCTCTGGCCTTGTACTGTTTCAAATTAACCTCAGCCCATAGAGTTAGGCAGGTTTGTCACACCTGTCCTGCATCTCAGAAATTAGTACAGGTTGAACTATTGAAGAAACAACTAAGTTTATGAGAATGTGATGTTATTAAGGTTTACCTACAGAATTCTGGTAATCTAATTTCTGTTTCTGGACTATCATATAGGTTAATTAACTTTGGTTCAAAGAAAGTAGTCATAGAAATTAAAATATACTAAAATTATGTATGTGATGTGTATGCGAGTCTTTAGCTCAAACATGCACAACACTTGGGGATTCCCCAAGAGATGGTGGTTCGAATCCATAAAGATTCATTGGTTTTCTTGTGTTCTAAATTCTTTTGGCATGAACCCAAATGATAACTACAAATAAAAAAATAAAAAGGTTTGCGGCTCTGGATGCATGGAATTTTATTTTTATTTTTTGGAAAATTTTCTTGTTTAATTGATCAACATATCTCCATCAACCCATAGGTACAATTTATAATTAAATGAAATTAATATTAATTAATTTGGTAAGATATCGGTTTAATGGTAATTCTGTAATATTTGAATCCTTTGAAAAAAAGTGTTCTAGAACAAATTTTACCAAACAGCAAACAGGTTAGAACAGTCTTTTCAAACTAGTTCTGGAACATATTTGCCAAACAGTTTTAAGGCCAAAAGAACAGTCAAAGAACATTATTTCAAAACAGAATAGAAAAAGACCATCTCTTCCGGTTTAGAACAAGCAAGCGAGAACTTTACCAAACACAGCCATAGAGTTGGACCGAAACCTGGTCGAAATTAACGAAACCAATCAAGAACTGGTCAAGACCAAGTCTCGTGGCCCATCTCGTCTCGACCTGTTCAAGATTAGCGAGAAAATCAAGATTTTGGTGAGATTTTGCCGAGATTTTAAACTATGATCAGACCAAAGTATTATTGAGGAATCATTATTGTATTATGTTACATAAGATGATTTTTAAATATAGAGCTCGTTTTTAAAGTTTTCATTTTTTGCCTTTTGGCTGTATGGGGCCCCAGTAGGATGTAGATTTATGTAAGAGGATTCTATATCATGTTTACTTTTCTGAGGGGGCAGTTTGGAAGGGACAGTGAGGAGTCTAAAAGTCCTTTTTCTTTTTCTTGCTTGATGCCTGAAAGACAGTATCTAGAAGAGTCCTGTTATAAGTAAAGCTATTATGTTAGAATATGATAAACCTGGTTTTTTAAGTTTAAAATAAGCTAACATGATTTTTTTTTTTAGTTTATAAATAAGACCGTGCTGAATTTGAACCCGCAAAAGTCACTTTTGGATAATGAAATTTGATTTGTTTGAATGTGAGATGTTGCCAGAT
Organism: Protea cynaroides; assembly: GCA_028583415.1. Taxonomy (NCBI): domain Eukaryota; kingdom Viridiplantae; phylum Streptophyta; class Magnoliopsida; order Proteales; family Proteaceae; genus Protea; species Protea cynaroides. Next base: position 50,172,623 of record CM053272.1, read on the forward strand.
TCTATTTGTTTTCTCCACCATTGCAACCTCCCTATGCAGGACCAACAAGAAAGAAAAAAAGAAGTGAGCATGGGCTATTCCTAATTCTGTAGTAGTAGTTAATTAATTCGCAGAGATTAGTTTGGAGTCGATTTTATTTTTCTTTTATCAGCTGAACTGCAAGAGTCAGTCCTAGATTCAGTAGGTTTGCTGAAGTCTATGGGTTTTCCTAGTTGTAATTGGAGTTGATCAGTGCCCTCGCGATAGGTGTTATTTACAGATTTTTGTTGTTATCAGACTTCCAGTTTAGAATATGATTTAAAAAGATCTGTTAGCAAGTTTTTAAATAAGAAGTAAGGCCAATGGCCACACCATGTTTTCAAGAAATCATAGATTAAGGTTTTCTGCAAGTTCAGTGCTGTGGATACAGTGCTTCCTAGGGTGTACTCCCACAGCTTCTTAGGCGGATTCCTAGGGTCAGTCAAGTGTGGATATCTTGCCTCTTCCATCTTATTCTCTCTAACTGTTTCCAGTTCCATTCCCTTTCAGGTCAGTTTATACTTCTCCTTTAACCCAACAACACCACTGTATATTCATTAATTTAAGTAGTTTAATTTGATCACAACTCACTCCTTAGTAGTCAATTCACTTCAAAATTTTAATTTTGGACTTTCATTTTCAGTCTCTTTAAAATTCTGATTTTATTTCTCAGTTTAATTTCATATGTTCTCTCATCCCACAAACCTGTCCAGTTTTCCCGTATTCTACGTAAAATCCAATCGCTGAAATATTTTACCATCTAAAAGGTGAAGCAAACCCAAAAGGTAAGCAAGCCAAGATCAGAGACTGGTAGAGAACACTTGCAATGGTGTTGAGATAACTGAAGATATTGAAGATAAAGATAGATAGATGGCAGCCTAGAGTCGCAATAGTTGCCCGGCCATAGGAGTCCCACCTAGGCACACTTGTTTCTCACAAGCACACTTGATTCTCACAAGTAAATCTCAAAGAGAAAATTTCACAAAGCTCTGGATGCTGTAACAACAACCCATAATTTCATTATGTAAGGAAATAGAAGGTTCAACAGCCCCTTGGTTACATCAAGTTGAATTAAATGGACTGTTGAAATTCCAAGACTAAATGGAATTCCCAACACCTAGAAACTAAAACACATACACTGATAACAAACCCTAGACCAAGGAAACAAAAACAATACATAGAAAATAATTCCAAGACATTGAAAATTGTTCCCAAGACATGGAAACTACAAACAAGAATTTGAAAATAAAAACATTAATGCTGTCTAGGAAAATAAAACCAACTACATTAATTCATCTAGGAAAATAAGCTTCACTAATGACTCCTAGACTTAAAAATGACTCTTAGACTTCCGAATTCGTATGGACCATTTATCACTCATACATGGGCTTTCAAAATAAACCCAATACAAAAGAAAACATAACAAATCCTAGCCCAAAACCCATATAATCCACTAGGCTACTTATTAACTCATTAAACTAGGATTTGGGCTTGGTTTGAGCTTGTTCCAACATGAATACTTATGGAGGAATCTATCTACATCAAAAGGGCTCATTGTTATTGTCACTCAACCAGAATTCAAAGGCCATCCGACCAGCCTTATTTGAGTATTAGATTTTTTTCTCCAAGAAAACCTAACCATAACCTTTTCTAATCAATTAGTTTTCCACTTAAATTCCAATTCAGATTAATTGTTTGATTTATCTCTGTTATTCAACTATTGCTTCTCTTAATTCAGTTTCTACTCTTTATACTGGTCCTATTGTGAACAGAAATTGCCCCTGCAGATCTAATCCTTCAAATCCTAAGTTCTAAGGTTTGAATAATTTGCATACTTTCTCTCCCTTATTCCCTCCTCTACCCCACCCATCTATTCCTATTCCCTTCTCTCTCTATCTTTCCTATCTTTCAAAAATGACCCTTGCTTGACAGAACTGTTTGCAATTTCAGGAATCACCCTTAAATCAACATGTATATCCTCTCTTTCTTGTTCAGAAACCCACTTTGCCATTAATCTATTTCTATTCTAATATCTTCTCAGAATTCAATTTCCATCTTAATGACAACTTTGTCATTCTGCTTCCCTTATGTTTTATATTTTATTCTTCTCAATTGCTGTTGCGCAGATTCTGTTACAAAATTACAAATCTGAACTAATAATTGGGTCGGATTTGTCATCTGAAGCCGAAATTTTAGATCTGAATTATGTTTCTCTTCTTAACTTCATATTTAAATTTCTAGCAATTGAACTTCTGCTTTGTTAATCTATGATTAGGGCCCTGACCTGCATGCAATAAAGGTTGAATAAGAGGCCTGATATCCAATGGAAGGTTCCACGTCTTCCTAATCCATTGGGAAAGAGAAAGGAATAGGTCGTATACAAAGTCTGATCTGAATTTTAAAGTTCAAATTACCAGTCAATAAAGATTATTAAAAAATAAAAATAAAATGGTGCCATAGAGTGAAATACCCAAGGTGGATAAAAATAGATCACTCCAAGCAAACAAAATCAAACTAGTGAATGGAATATTACCGATATGGTTATCACTAAAGTCCTTGAATCTAAATTAAAAACTGTGAGCAACGAGAAAGATGTTATGATATAGAACACCTCTCCTTTCCACCTTAACCACAGATAAAATATTTGCCACTTTATATTATATTGAGGGAAGACGAAATAAATTTTGATAACTTTGCTGAACAGGGGGAGATACTTTTGCATCATGCAACATACACACAAATGCACACGGGGAACTGCTTCTTTAAATTTTAATAAAAACGCTCGATTGTGGCAACAAAAGAGACGGAAATACTAATTTCCATTGAACTTCCCCTCTCCTATTTGCATGAAAACAAATGTGTTCTGAGGAAGAACTTCCACTTGCAAGCTGCAGGTAGCTTCTGTCTGCAATTCCCCCAGATTATGAAATACAATTTGAACACTTCCAGCCCCAGGGGTAGCCTCAAAAGTCTTGAACGATCCTAATCTATGACGATAAGACAATTCTAACCCATTGTATGATAGCCTTCATCACTTTAATCAAACCAAACAGTTCAGCGAGCTCAGATAACCTAACCATCCCGCTTCCTCTATTTTAATCCCAGACAGTATCTCCCCAAACAAAAATAGAAAAATCCATCACTACAAATGCATGTGAAACACCATTGTGTCCGATCAACACTAATATGTTCATAATTAATATATTATCACAAATACAAACACCCAATTTCGTAGCTAGGGTTTTTACTGCTTCTGACAAACAGAAATTCTGTTAATCACATAAGATAGTGGAAAGAAGTACCTTTTCGGCGTGAACCAAGATGGTTTCGCGTCAGATTCCCTTAAAGTCGCCACGGCCATTGCTGCTGTACCGTTGGAAACAACCACCGAAGCGATGGATTCCTCTGACTCTGCTGGCTTTGACGTTTCTTCGCACATTGTATAGATATATACCGTTTACTTTAAGTGTAGGATCTCAAGCCCAAGAGGTTTGCTTTGCCGACCCGCGATCCTGAAGAATGGTCGATTGGTCGTAGGGACGCTGTGTGTCGCTGTCCCTCTGACGCTCTCTCTCTCCCTCTCTTTTGGAGTTTTTTACTACTTCTGCTTTACCGTATATGACTATTTTAACTTTGTACAGGCTTTATACATCTTTGTACAGGCAGAAACCCAGCGCCAGTTGGATACTTATTTACAGATACCAATGAGGATCGTTAAGAATCTAAGCTTTTAACCCGAAAATTTGCAAAAAAGATCTTCTATCTGATTATGCCAAGTGGCAGAAATGATCCCAGCCGTTCATAATTCAATGGAACATTGAATTTTGATATGCTTATGGAATGAGATGTCAATTGGGTAATGGCTCGTTGAGCCAGTACCTTAAGTTGGGGATCTAACGGTGGAAGTTAAGTGCACAGTGTGCGCAAGGAGTGAACTACAACTGTTAGATCACAGCTTGAGGGAGAGCTCAACTTGGGACGAGCTCTCCATCAATTGGTCGGTCTTTGTCGGTCTCGGTCAAGCTTTATCGGTCTCTATCATTTTAACATCTCGCATTGTGTCTATCCATTTAATTAATTGGTTCCTCATCAATGAGGCATGGTTCAGTCGGTCTCGGTCCATATTCGGTCTTATGCTAATCGGTCTATGAACAGATTGCATCGAGCTCAGGCCAATTGTAAATAAAAACAAAGATAAATACAAATAAATATAAGAGACCATTAGTCATGAAACATGAGTAAGCAAGAGTCGAAGTTTGAGTTCAAATTTTTACCAGAAAAAAAAAAAAAAAAAAAAAAAAAAAAAAAGTTTGAGTTCAAATTACATAATGTCATAACCATGCCAATGCTTATATTTTTTGTATATCACCACTCATTTTGAATTAAAATAATAAAGATTCTTATTCGACTTCTATTCAATAACGAGCAAGTAAACATTCACATGCATGTTAACTTTAGGGTTGTATTTGTTTGACCTAAATCAAGATTTGGTTCAATTTAAATTTATATTTTGTTCAATTGATCAGTTTGGTTAGGCTACACCCTTGCATCATGATCCCATGGCTTGTTTAATAATTGGACTGGTCCGATCATAGGCTTCACCAATTGGGTTTGGTTGGACTATCTATAAGTTTCTTCATTTGATAGTTTTTTCATAAAGGTAAGGTACAGGGAAAGTCCATATGATATCATGGCAATAAAACTAAGATAATTTGATAATTAGAAAAATGTTTTGGGAGACCTTCGTTAAATTTTATTGGGTCTAGGTTCTGAAACAAATTCATAACAATATATAAGGAAATAAATCTTTTCATGCTTTTATCAAAAAATAAAAATAAAAAATCTTCCCATGAGCGAGTATAAGGAAATTCAATGATTGTAGTTTGTTGTACACACATACCAATATATTGATATACACACATAGTGGATGACAGCTATTGAATTTCCTCATGCCGGCATGAGGGGCATGAGAGGATTTTATTCAAATTCATATAAGAATCCAAAATACAATGGTAACAATAAGAGATGATCGATTGATTTTTGCTTATTCCTGTTCGAACTTTGATTTGAGAATTCCACAGCCTACCAGGGATACCCCTTCATTCTCTTTGCAAGGACTATGAATCTAGAGTTTATAATACTGTCCCAAATCCTGGACTACTCCCACAATGGACTAGGATAAATTATCCCTAGCTCGTGACAAACCAGACAAAAAATTGATCAAACCCATAGTGCGAACACCCACTAGTTAATGGGCCGGGTAATTAATCAAGCCTACTAAGAGTATATCTTAGAAGCTTGACTTAAAAATGATCTTAGCTCAAGCCCTAACCATTGATGTAGCTAGAGAAGTGAGCATATATTAAAAAATCCAAATTCAATCTGTCTTTGTATCCGCTTATGGGTTTTTGTATTTGTTTATGAATATCCAAGTCCGAGTTTGGATAATCTAGAACAAAGTATTTCTGATATGAATATATCTTTAATTAATAATAAAAAAAATTAAGTAATTAATGATCCTGAGGGTTATTGAATATTTGACAAGGTTTAATGAAAAAGGAAGAGAGAATCATGGGATTAAGACAACCTAGAGACATAGATTAATAGCAAATCGTATCCATCCAAATGAAGATGGTTTAGGTTACACAAATCATAGATGTAAATGAATAGACGAAAATTTGAATTTAGCCTGCATCCAAATCCACATCAAACCACGTTCCTTAATTAGCATTACACAAAATCAGTTGTAAAAAATAAGAAAAATTCAAATATTCAAATTTGAATTACAACCATTATCAACTCCTACAATAATGGATTTAATTGGAGACTATTCTGATTAATAGCCTTGCTTTGATCAATCCTACAATCTAAGATTTAGACGACTCATCAAGATTTGAATAAGGGAAATTCAAATATTAAGATTTGAATTATAATCGTGATCAACTCTCCTACAATCGTGGATTTATATGACTCATCAAGATTTGAATTGGCATACAACATTCATTGTAATATTTGAAATTTGAAATTCAAAAATATTGTAACAAATCTAAAAATACAAAGATTCCATTGTATTCAAATGATAAGGAAAATTACAAAATCATTTTATATCTTTCATCAATATTAAGACTATATTTGGAAGAAAAATGAATAAAACAAAATTTTGAATAATAGGAGGGAGAAAAATAAATTGACTTTAACATAATTTACTCCAGCTCCTCCGCTATCTAATAGTGAGAACAAACTTCCATCCCTATCTTCGAAGCTTCTTTTTGATGGTTCAAATCCATAATCCGATAATCATAGAGAAAGATTTATATACGATTAGCCTGTCAATATCGTAACTGTAATTTTATCAGATGCCTAATCTTGGTTAGGCGTTTTCTAGCTGCTTCAATTGCTCCATTCTCAAAAGTTTTTTTTTTTTTTTTTTGATAAACCGATTGCAAAGGATTGCCCCTATTATTGCAGATTGGTTATCCCCCCACATTTTGTTCCCGTTTCCTTTGTACATACTTATAGACAAAGCAATACTTGGCATAAAAATTCTCTTATGTTGACCAGCATGCTAGTCGTCCATTGGACAAGTTATGATGCATTTGTATACATGTCGAGCATCCCAACTCATCCGATAAAAGATTGACACAACTGGATAACATGAGACAATTTAGGTCCCTACATTCTCCTTTCTTGTTTTGAATCTTAAAATGGACTTTTTGTTATTTGAGATCACTCTCCTTCTTTTTCTCACCTTCTGACGACCGACGGGTGTATCTATTTAAATCCCCACTCTCAATATATTATATATTCTTACAAAAAAAAATCATAATTTTTATGTTGTTATATTATTTTTATATATTCTTGCAAAAAAAAAAAAAATCATAATTTTGATCTTGTTATATTATTTAAAAAATAAATAAAATTCCATAACTCGCCCTAAAAGGCAAGGCTACGATTTCCTTGGAAAAATCTCACACCTCCCTGTAAGATGGTTAGAGTAAGTCGACAGCAAGTTTTGATTTTATTTTTTCTTAAAGCTTAAATCGTGATTTTTGATTGGTTGATTTAATAATTGATCAATATCAGGTTTTATCAGGTTTAAAATCCAAATCAAACAAAACCCTTTCTTTTTCCTTTTTTTTTCTTTTGGTAAAAATTAAAACTCTTTTTAAACTAAGAATTTAAAATTAATTTTCAACGTGGTTAATTAGTCATATAGACATAAACATCAATAGTAAAATCTCATCCCAACTCAAAGAGATCAATTACATTAATTATTGTCCTCTAGCTAATCAATTGTGTTTGAAGTCATATTTGAAACAATTCTAATCTATGTATGTCTTTTCTCACTATTTGACCTAATCATCTTAGGTCTACTATTGATTATTTCGGATCATTCGATCTTTATCAAATCACTCCTACATAGTAGAACAAACAAACTAGTATGTAGGAGTGATTTGATATCTTTAAACTTCCAACTTAAGCGTTATAGAATATACAAACTAAATCTTTATAATATGAATTTCTTTGACAAAAACCAATCTCACTCCACATCAATTTTTTGTTCTTTTTAGATTTAATGTTGCTTATATTCTCTAGGTTTTTTTTTTTGTTTTTTGTTTTTTTTTAATTATTCCCTTTATTAAACCATGTAGTAAAATAAAGCTTTGAAAATCTAGATTTATAATAGAACACACATTCAAATACCAAATATATACATTTCAATATATATATATATATATATATATATATATTTATTATATATATATATATATATATATATATATATTTATTTATTTATTTATTTATTTATTTTGATATAAACATAGGAATATATATGAATACACAAGAAAATACATGAGGATGGAGAAATATATGGTGGAATGTAGGTCAAAAAAACTTGACAAGTGACCTATTTAGACTATATGCTGACCCTTCAATGAGTATAATTGCCGCATCGTTTTATGATAGGACAATATTTTGTGTACTGTCAAGAGAATCTCATCTTCTTATCCAAAAAAAAAAAGAAAAAAAAAAAGAATTTTATCTTGACGAGTTGGTGAAGTGGCATATTTTCGAGGTATTTGATAGTTAGGTTCAATTCAATTTAGTTGGAAATTTGTTCAATTCAATTGGGAATTCCTCTTCCGATATTGATGAGCATCCAGTCGTTCATCTTGCGATCGATGGTGCTAATGAGGTTGATTCTTATCACAATCTCGTTAAAGGTCGTGGTGGGTCCCCTCTCAGGTAGAAAATGATTGAGCCTGCGTGTGCAGGAAGATGTTTGGTTTTGGCTCCCACGTCTCAAATGTGTTATTGAGATTTCTTCTTTTGAAATTCTTCAGTATTTTGATTATAGATTTTCTCTTTTGCATGAGCTACTCAGTTGTTGTGGACCATTAGATTAGAGGAGCGTCAAGTGTTGCTCATCGGACGTTCACTCGCATTCTTCCAATTAAATAGTCAATTGAAGAGTTTTCGGATGCAACTTAGAATCCAAGGTTAACAGGAGATTTATATAACTTAAGGATGCAAGGCTGGGCTGCACCGAATCAAAAATCGATTTCAATCCCCTCTTATCTTGGTTCTCTTCCTCTTCCTCTGTTAAACCGTCTTCATTTCTCTTTCTTCTCCTGTAAAACCCCTCTTCATGTGCTCGTGCAAACCCAGACAAGCTATTTTCAAAACTTGAGATCATGTACATGTTGTTGGTGGAATCTGATTAACTTCTCCGATTCTACCACATAGGTGAAACACCTACACAACAAGAAAGTGGGCGGAATATATCATGGGGTCACTCCGATGCTAACGTTAGAGAATTCCAAAGACAAATCGAATAAAGCTCTTAGTGGTACACTAGAACTCCTTAAAGATGGGGGTTCCTTGAGATATTGGGGCCACCACCATCTTCCCTTCCTCTCCGATGAAGTAAGATCTTAGAACCATAGAGAGAGTAAAACACAAGAGGATTAATACCTGGTTAATTATGATGTTTTTTCTCATGACATGGACATTCCCAATCCCCCTTCCAATTGATATCATTTTGCTATATATAGGTCCCAGTGGAAGTTTCCTAGACAAGCCTCTCTGCACCTACCACCATCTCGATCACCTGACTCATAGGGAACAGTAGGTTTGAGGGGTTACGACCCCTTAGGGCTGCGCTGGGATGTATTGTCAGCCGCTTATGACCCTCATTGGCCTTCTTCGACCCCCTTATAGTTCATGTCTTTCATATTTTCTTATGCTGGTTTCTGTCATTACACTTTTATCGAGTGCCGTTCATACTTTTTACTGATTCGGTCCATGATATGGAGTCAAATCAGCCTATTTGGCATTTATGGTTGGTGTCAGTATTTATGAGTACTAATGGTGATCCATTAAATGCTCAGCTACCCCCATCAATCGATCCCATCATGTCTGGATCACTCTAGGGGTCAAACATGAGTTCCTTTTTCGGATATTTTATTCTCATTCCTTGCGCCATAGATGTACGTCACGTGTCCTTTTCTCGAGGATCATCTTAAATTCCCCATTGACGATCAGATTTATATCCCTTATTATTTTCCCCCAACAGTACAGAACAAAGAAATACATACCTCTGAGACTCGGTTTCCTTTGTTTAATAGGTGAATCTTTTCTTCATTCATCTTGTAGGTCAAGCCAAACAAACAACAAGTTTAATTTTGTTGAACTGACCTACAATAGGTACTCTAATTTTAATTTATTTAAAATTCTTATCATATAAGAGTTGAGCAGTACTTGAACAAAATGAAAAAAAAAAAAATTAAGGAAAAGGGGAGTATTAAAAAACTAAATTTCAGGATGCCGAAAACCATAATAGCAATGTTCAATTTCTGGACTTCGAAGGTAATGCGAAGGAGGACGAAAATTTTCAAGCTGAGAAATGAATTACTGTTGGAGATGTCTTCTTCTTTCTTTCTTTCCGATCTGTTTAAGCTGAAAAGTCAGATCTAGGTACAGAGCTTCAAACTGATTGAAACCATGGTTTTCTTCTTCCTTTCTTTCCCGTCTATTCATGCCAATCTAGTTGGCCAATGAATCCTTTGTGAACCTCTCTTCTTCCTCAATAAATTACAATTCATAGTAGGATAATTCCGATGTTTAGATGGATTCGAACAGATAAACTACATGTCAAATTTAAGACATTTAATCGAAAACCTATGTATATCCATACACACCTTTAGTATTTGGATCACCACATGTTCTCTTTCATGGTCCTAGATCCTTAAATTTCAATTTTTCCACTTCAGAAACTCTATTTGAACTGAAACTTAACATGTAAAAAGTGTACCGAGGAATCTATCATTCCTAAGGATGTAAATAGATAGCTGAAAATCCAAATTCGATTCGAATCCGTAGCCATTTAAGGGAATCCGAATTCAAACAATCGGATTCGGATACGAATTCGAATAGATAGGATCGAAGGCGGAGGTAGATTCGGATAGCATTCTAAAAGAGTGGATATAACCCGCTCTGATCCGTTTAAATATTTAACAGTTTTCATATTAAAAAAAAAGGTAAAAGACAGTTACCTCTCATGTAACTTACCTTATTGACCGTTGACCCCCAAAGGTTTAAAAAAAGACAGTTATCTCCCCTAAATAACTATTAAAATCCAAATAGCTCCAATTTTTAACGGTGTTAAAGTTAAATTTTTTATGGACAACTCTACCCTTAACCTTTTATCTATACTTTAAATATTATTACTCTTAAAAGATCAATATAACTCTCTTATATCCAATTAAAATAAACCCTAATCTCATCTTCTTCTCATTCTACCTCATGACGTTTCCTATGGGGCGGAGATGATCTGTTGGACATAACTGTAAGCAGAGGTATTTTAAGCGACCAGTGAGGCATCTTCTTCTTCTCATCTTACAGTGTTGTGTTTAAATAATCCCAAATCGCAGACCAGATTACTAAAAACAATAAAAAAATGGGGGAGGGGTGGGTTAGACTGTGAACCTCAAAATCGATATTAAACAATCCCAAAATTTGGAGGTTTCGAAGATGAAGCATCCTACTACTTATTAAAAGCTAATTAAAAGACAGTCCTTACAGTGCTTCAGTGCTTCAGTGTTTGCAGTACCAGGTAGGGTTTTGAATGGTGGACAGTGCTTAAGGATTTGCAGCGGTCAGTGCTTCATGCTTGGAACCGATTTGTGCTTCAAGATTTGAAGTGGTCAAATCTCCCAAGGATTTGCAGCAGTTTGTGCTTCAAGATTTCGAAGGAACTTGGGAACTTCAAGCTCCTTGCAGTGACAGGATGGAACTGCTTCAAGATTTCAACGGAAACATTTCGAAGACTCCTTACTACTTCAAGATTTCAGAGGAAACATTTCGAATGATGAGCTGCTTTAATGTTCAAGGATTTGCAGCGGTGGAGAGCTCTGAAGACGACGGTGATTCAAGGGTTTAGAAAACGGAATAACAGTGAGCTCGACTGTGGTGAGCAAGCAAGGAATCAAATAATCGAGGAATCGTTCGATTGACAAATAGTAACATTCCTAAATAGTAAGAGTAAAATGGGTAGTTCATATCTCATAATGGTAGTTTGGTATTTAACAAACTATTGAACTCCCACCATAACTATATAATGAAATATTCCTAGCAGGTGGGGTTATTTGAATTTTAATAGTTATTTAGGGGAAGTAACTGTCTTTTTTGAAACCTTTGAGGGTCAACTGTCAATAAGATAAGTTACAGGATAAGTAACTCTCTTTTACCCTAAAAAAATAGGTAACTTCACGTATTCTCAGAGTTTTGATATCATATTAGTAAATATTAAAAACAAACTTCTCGTCATTTCCATATTAAAAAATAAGTGACTTTACCTATTCCTATTTCAATAGGGTTCTGTTTTTATATTAAATTATTAATAAATATTAAAACTAACTTTTCTTCAAATACAGTATTTCGAGGTTCCAAATTAATAAATAATTAATATTAAAACTTAACTTTATATTGTACATCTAGAGTTTCCATTCGGTATTCAAACGCGGACGGCTTCTCACTTCTTAGAATCTCCCTATTTCTTGGGTTCATGGATCTTGCAGATTGCAGCTGCTCCATCAAAACGAAACTTTCAAACTTCATCCCTATTTTCTTCTCTCACGACTCAACTTCATCCCTATCTTCTTCTCTCAAGACTCACTGATTGCAGTTTTTATTTTTTTAGATAAGTAAATTCGCTGATTGCAGTTGTTGCTTAATCAAAATACAAAAGGCAATAAGCATTTTAACCTGTTTCATCGTTAAAAGAAGTTCTGTTGAAGGTTCATCCCTATTTCTAGGGTTCATGCTTTTTGTTTTAATTCAGATTCGAATCGAATTTTAACCGGATATTCCATTAAAATGGGAATTCAAATTTGAATTTAATTCTTATAAATCCGTCGGATGCGGAGGCGGATTCTGATAGGGTGGTCAGGGTTCGGATTTGAATTCGGAGAGTAATCTATCAGTGCCGAATCCGATCCGATTACATTCTTACTTATGAGACATTTTAAGATGAGAGATAATTGATTAATGGGTATAGTCTCTCTCTCTCTCTCTCTGAGCATGCGGCTACAACCCATGGGGGACAGGAGGATGATTAAGAGGCAAGCTGAGCATGCGGCTACAACCCATGGGGGACAAGAGGATGATTAAGAGGCAAGGAGCATGGAGCAGAGAGAATGAACGAGGGACCTCCATGTTAATCGCATAGAGTTCATTTTCCCATAATTAGTTATCATCCATTTATTTGATTAAGAACAATGACTTAATCTGAATTACTAAAATTACATCATCTTTTGAGGGGCCTTTAGGGGACATGACATACTAGGAACAAATTCTTCTATGTTACTGTTTGAACTTCAACCTTCATCTCCCTCACTTTGGCAAGCTCTTTCTATTTTATAGCATTTTTTCTAATTTCTTTTCCTTTTTCTCCTTCCATAATTTCTCTTATATATATCAAAATGAGCCACTAATGTCATAATGACTCTAAATGAATCCTTCGAGGAGATTAGAGAAAGAGCCTCTTTATAGTCAATTCATTTTCTTTGTATGAAACCCTTTGCCACCCATCTTGTTTTGTGGCATTCAATTCTGTCCTTGGAATCACACTTTTGTCTTGTATATCCACTTTGAACCTATGGGTACATTAATTTTTGTAAACTACAAGTTTGCATATTTTGTTGTTGTCTATAGACATTAATTCATCTCTCATGGTTTCTAACCACTTAGGTGTATTATTGTTGCTGATTGCTTCATGAAGACTATTGGGATTTTCTTGGAGTCCCATATCAAAGTCACTCTCTATGAGATTAAGTACATAATCTAATGGTATGACAGATTTATGAGGTCTAGTAAATCTCTTCAGTCTTCACTATCTTTTCTTGCTATGTACTTATGGCTGGAACACCTGGATTTGGACAGAGACCTTTCTACAACAACATCAATGGCCTATAGTAAAGTTTCTTCCGAGACAACAAGTTGCACAATTGAGTGAGGTACCACAATAGCAACTTCAATAAGAATCTAATCCAAATGCAGGTTTTTGGTGGTTGCAGCTCACTAGCATCTTCAATAAATTTAGCATGACTTGTTTTTACTATCCTGTTTACTGAGTTATGACAGTAGAATTAGAATTCCTTAGACGTTAGACATGTTTCTCTCGTTGTTCCTTGAGACCCTTTTCTTTATCAAAGGGTTTTCTTTCTTTTGTTGGAGAAATTATTCCTTTTTCCTATTGAATCCAACCACTTTTTTCTTTTTCCTTTGCCAGAAAATTTCTTATGCATTGCGACATTGATACTTTCATTTTTTTTTTCTTTTTTCTTTTAATTTTTTTTTTTTCAGTACATATGGAAAGGAATTCATTTAGGCCTGTTTGATAAAACTTCAGAACCCGGATTCTGATTCTCAAAGCCAATATAGAGTAGAATCGTGTTTAAATTGGATTCTTTACTCCCATGGAGTGAACTGACTCAAATGGACTTTAGAATCCAAAATTTTGATGTACTAAATATAATTTTTTTTTGCTCTGGAACATAATTTGGGAGAAGAAAGAACCACCACCACCTCCATCGCCACCACCCTCCACTACCCATCACCGCCACCACCCACCGCCCTCTGCCACCACCACCCACCCACCATCACCCACAACCACCGCCATCACCCACCGCCCTCTGCCACCACCACCCACCCACCATCACCCACAACCACCGCCACCACCATCACCAACACCACCACTCCACCAACCACCACCACCACTACCATCCTAGAGTCTATGACAGAATTGCATTACCAAATATGTTTCTATTGCCAAATATTCTTGAATCCTCTTAGAACAAAAATAAAAATTTGCACCGGAAAAAAAAATCTGAAGTAGAAATTTTATAAAATGGGGCCTAAAGTCCATAAAGATGTACTCCAAAATAGGGTTAGATATCTGAGTAGAATTAACCATATATTAAATCTTAAAGTTCTTTTTTATTATTTTTTTGTCGGCCCCCATTGCGATCTAAAATTTGACACCTGTACAATCATCCTTAAGTGCGAGTATAGTCCTACTTGGATCCACATCATCTCCTCCCTGAGATTCGGGAGGAGGGGTGGCGGCCTCGATGGATGGCCGACACCTGGCTCTCGGATGAATCTGAGCCATCCATCAGAGCCAACACCCCTATCGGCTCAGCTTGTCGGTTGGGGTGTCGACTTGTATGGACGACTCAGATTCATTCGAGAGCCAAGTGTCGACCATCCATCCTGACCGTCATCCCTCCTCCCGAATCCTAGGGAGGAGACGATTTGAATCCAGTCCTACTTAATTTCCCAAGTCCAATCATTATCCTAAAATACGGGACCCTCTATAAATAGGATTACAGCTGCGCGTCTACTCACACGCGCATTTCGTGTTGTTTTCTTACCAATTCTTACAGAATCTAATGAAAAAAAGGAACAACTTCTCCAAGAGTAGTTCAAATCCAATTTGCCATCACCGAGATAAAAGCTAATGAAGACAGTGAAGGGCATGATGTGATTGAAAAAGCCACCTCCATGCAGCGAAGCTTTCATTCGTTTGATGTTGTTTTAGTGTTGACGAGTGGTAGACACTGCCAAACCACTTACACACGCACACTCATACACGTTGCGTATTGGGGGGGGGGGCTGGTCTAGAACTACTACGATTCTTAAACCCATTTCTGGGAAGACAATAGAGATCAGCTGGAGAAGACTTTTCTCTTTATGGAGAAGGATAATCAACAACCTCAACTACAGGATTTGATGAGATCCAGATCCAGGTTCAAACGTGTCTGTGTTTTCTGTGGAAGCAGCCCAGGGAAGAAGCTCAGTTATCAGGTCGCAGCAGTTCAACTTGGGAACGAACTGGTACTAACAAATATCTTTGCTTAGGTTCTGGTTTCATGGGATTTCAGCTTAGTTGTCTCTGGTTGTAGATCGATTCTGTTTAGAATTTTGCTGGTTTTAATGGAGAATACTGATGAGAAAGAAAGTTCTTTTTCTTTTTCTCTTTAATTATTGATCAGCAAATCTGCAGGTTGAAAGGAATATCGACTTGGTTTATGGGGGAGGCAGCGTTGGTCTGATGGGTCTCATCTCTCAAGCAGTTTATGATGGTGGTCGCCACGTGTTAGGGTATCTCTCTCTCTCTCTCCCTCTCTCCCTCTCTCCCTCTCTCTTCCTCTCGGATAGAAATCCTCTCATATACCCCTCATGTCGGCATCAGGAAATTCAATGGCTATAGTTGACTATGTGCACATAGCAATGTATTGGTATACACACATAGTGCATGGTGAATGAAAGGCAATGAATTTCCTCTTGCTGAAAGATTTAAATCTTTTTCTCACCCTCAACATATCCATTTTCCTGTGTTATTTTGTGTTGCAGGGTAATCCCCAAGACCCTCATGCCTAAAGAGGTATTAGCTCTATGCAATTTAAATAAATAAAAATAAATTATTCAAAAGGTTTAATCTAATTATTTTTATTTTATGCGAAATTTTTGTTGCTGACGAAAAAAGATCTCATGGTTTCTTATTCATATATCAAATTTCAGTTTTGTCAGAATAACTCATGCAGAATAAATCATTAAAATTTTATAGAAGAATGATTGAATTTGAGATTGAAATATGAATAACGTACACCGTTTTTTAGATATCCAAACGGATGAATTAGCCATATCACTCTACCTAACAAAAATGATACATGGCTGAAAAATAAAAATCACTACCATGATGATAATTAGTTAAAACTTTATTCAAAAGTGCAGATAATTGGAGAAACTATCGGGGAAGTGAGACCTGTGTCTGGAATGCATCAAAGAAAAGCGGAAATGGCTAGCCAGGCTGACGCTTTCATCGCCTTGCCTGGTATTCTCTCCTAGCTTCATGCGCTTTTCTACTGTCTAATTCTAAATATTTTTCGTAAAACTTTGGTTCCTAGTACTCTCTTGTTGGGTTGTGTCTTGTATTCTGTGGGCTTTACACAATTAATAGAGTTGTACTTGTATTAGGGTTTGGTTTATTACATGTATGAGATAAACTTATAATTGTGGTGAGATTGGGGTTTCTAGGTTTCCCTATATATTGTCTCTGTGTGGGAAAACCTAGGAAAAATTGGGTGACAGCTGTGAGGCTGACAGAGGAGAACACTCTGTCAGGTGGAGAGTTGTAGAGGTTTCTTGGCAATAAAGAATTCTCTTTTTCTCCGTGGACGTAGACATTCTACAATGGGGTATTGAACCACGTTAATCTTCGTATTTTTTCTTTCTGTTTGCGTCTCTGATCCTAACAAGTGGTATCTAATGCCGATATATTAAAAATTAATTGATAAAATTTACCGTAAACCATGTGTGACCCTCTTAAAAGTATCCAAGAGAAAAGATAGGAGATCATTTCATAGCCCATGTAAGATAACGCAAGGAATACAGCTGGATTGGATTAAAGTTATATGTTTTGTATGATTTATATTATGAATCACTAACTTATATAATACATAGAATGTAATTCCAAAAAATGTTTGTGAATGTCAACTCTCCAGCTAATGAAGAACTAACTTCCTATACTTTTACTGATTTAACCAAGAAATTGTTTGTTTGGAAAATCAGGTGGATATGGGACATTGGAAGAACTTTTGGAAGTTATCACTTGGGCTCAGTTGGGAATACATGATAAACCGGTAATATTTTTTTTTTTTTTTATCAAGTTTCATTAAAATATTGTTTGTTTTATTGTAAAAATTTTCTTTTATATTAAATAAAATTGTCCATGCAAAATTTTCCTACTTTTCAATTTCTTTTTTTATGTTTTATGTTAAAACTAAACAGTACAAATTTTCCATTTCACAATGCAAGGAAAATTTATTTTCTTCCATTTTACATGAAAATAAACAAAACTAAGAAGAATCTTATATCCAATCTTGAGTCCCACCTCCTTGGAAGTCAAAGGTTGTTACAACATCTAATCTAATCAATTTACGACCCTCTAATGATTCATTGGGCCATCATGGAAATCTTAATATATAAAAGATAGTTTTGATAATTTGATTTAGGGACTCCTAGAAATCTATAATTGTAACATGGTTTAAGTAGAAAAACCCATCAAATTTCCCTTTCTGCTAATCCGTTTGGAACGTGAAGCAGGTGGGGCTGTTAAACGTGGACGGTTACTACAACTCGCTCTTATCTTTCATAGACAGAGCAGCGGACGAAGGTTTTATTACACCGGCAGCCCGTCACATTGTTGTTTCTGCTTCAACTGTCCATGACCTTATGCCCAAGCTTGAGGTACGTTATTTTCTCGGATCAGGATAGTGACTGCCAAACAATAGTGAGATCCTGATTATTAAAAATGCATGGGAACACGTGTCGATGCACTATGAGTGGTCTAGATCTTCACTGTAAGGCTGTCACTATAGAGGATTTTTTTTTTCTCAAACACCTAGACAACTCAATTACAAAGATTCCATATTAATGCATATCATACAACAGTATGTGGTTACCTATATATTGGCCAGGGTTTTAGTGCACTGGTAGGATGGGGCCAGAACGGTCAAGGCCGATCCCGTGCAGCAAGGGTATCAACACGGTTGGATCAAGATGTTTTTTGTGAGTTAAGATATAATATAGGGTAAAGAAGACTGATCCCAGGTTGATTCCAATCCCTATCTGGATCGGGTGTCAGGTTTTATAGGCCCTGACCAAAACATATCCATTAAGAGGTTTAGGTTGGGTGGGTTGCACTGTGCACATTAACTAACGAGTCCAGTTTCTGGCTGTTATCAAGCTTAGTTTATCGGATTGTTATCAGACTGGTTCAGGTTGAAAGCCAGATAGGAAACCCGCTAAGGCCATTTAAAAGACTGAAGTAGTAAAGCTAATGTTTAATATTCGGTTTATATCGGTTTTGTTTGGACCATTATTGAGTTCGAACTCCTCGGTCTACTTTTTTGGACTGGTTTCAGACAAACCTGGACCAAACAGGGACCGGTAAGATATGCAATACCTCAACCTGAAACATATCCAATAATAATTCGATTCAAATAAATTTCAAGATAATTCGGACCAGCTCGATCTAGACTACTGGTTCGGCTCAAAATTGACCCTTCTATCGAATGGTATGGTGTGCAGGAATATGTGCCCAAGCACAATGGAGTCGCATCAAAGCTAAGTTGGGGGATGGAGCAACAGTTAGGATACTCTACAGAGTCATATATCGCCCGTTGATACGCTCTCTCTGCTTTGATTAATGACCGTAGATCACATGTGTTGATCCATAGGATTCTTCTATCTCACCATCATTAGTGTTTCCTTTTCTTTGTTATTTTTTAATTTTTTTTTTTTGTAATTAAAGGGAAAGCAAATCCTGTCATTTTCTTGAATTTTCGATGATTAGTGAGACTAAAATATATATTAATGGCAAAACTTTGTTGTAAAGACACTTGTCCTTGTCTCTAATAAAGTATAGTGGGCCCATGGGAGAAAGACGCCTGTATTAGTCATGAAAGAGAAAGAATAAAGAAGATAATCCTAGTTGGAGTGAGCGGGACAGGATTTCCATCGTCTCCTCCCAGTGGTTCTGGGAGGAGAGTGTCAACTTATCTCGGATGGTTGCCACGTGACTTTCGATGAATCCCAGACCCACGTCTGAGCCGACATCCTCTGTCGGCTTGGCTTGTCGGCTGAGTGTCAGTTCTGATGTGGATCTTGGATTCACCAAAAGCCACGTGGCAACCATCTGGGATAGGTTACCACTGTCCTCCCAAACCATTGGGAGGAGACGATGCGGATCCGAGCGGGACATCTACCAGTAGATGTGGACAAAGTTGTCGATAAGACCTAGTGGTCATGTGCCATCGTACGTATTGGTTCCATTTGGTAATGTTCTCACATTTTCTTGTTCTGAATCAAAAGAGAAAGTCTTTTTTCTATTCTGTTATGAAAATATGTTCTAGAACTAATCTGAGAACACTGTTCTAACATGTTTGCTATTTGATAAAATTTGTTCTATAATACTTTTTTTCAAAGCAATCAAATATTATAGAATTACCATTTACATAATTGTCATTTAAACCATTAACCACTATTAAACATATATTTTATAATTGTTCGACATATAAAATAAAACATTTACTCATATCGGGTAGCGTAAATGAACAAAATAGTGAGTACAAGTACCCATACGAATAAGAAAATAAAACATTCTGCCGAAAAAAGTATCAAAGTACGATCCCCACAACTATTTGGTCGGATATGGTCAGATATACATGTGCTACTCGAGTTGTTTGAATAAAAGTCTGGTACTCATCAACCCAAATGAAGCTTTGTGGGTGAACATCTTCCATTGGACACGAGTAGAAAAAACGACCATTGTTTTTTTCAGTTCGGGCCATGAGAACTACCATTTGACCCTGTCCGTAATAACATACAGGTGCTTCCATATGGATATTTGACAAAAACACTAATAAATATTATATACAAAACTTATATACTAACATATGTAAGGTTACTCATAAGTTTCTAATCATTACCAAAAATCCAATATAGATGGATAAATCATAAAAAGAGAGCATGAATGGTAGTCATATATTTTAAATCATTAACAAAATATCATGTCAAATTGAGAAAGCACAAAGAAAGTCGTCTAACATAATGGATTAAAAAAATTATAAAATTAACTATTAGGTTACACAATTTCTTGCATTCTATGAACTCTAGCTAGTTGATTTGCAATTGCTTTTCTTTTGGCAGCCATCTGTACTGTTCTTTGTTGCTGAGTGTTAGGTACTTGGTCTGGTATTTCAATGGGCAGTTCATCATTAGATTCTGGGTCTAACTCATTTTCCACACCATCCTCATCATTTATTAATCTTACAAATTCAGTGTCTGCTTGTTGCTTAGATTTAATGAAATTATGCAAACCACAACAACTTAATCTTGCAAATTCAGTGTCTGGTACAATAAATTATATGAGCAGAATAAAAGTAGTCATCAAAACACAAAACCCAAAATATTTATGAAAATTAATGAAACAGTCCAATTTTCACTATCTTTCAGTAGTTGACTCAAATTTAACATACCTAAGCATGATTTCAAATTAGGGATATCTACTCAAGGTGATGAGCCTATTCAAATGGAAATATTATGAAATATGTAATAGGTAGAATAACACTAACTCCTGAAATCTATTAGATTATATGAAAACAAATACATTCTTAACTATACTCCTAAAATCTATTAGAACTAAAATCTACAATTTTCATATTAATGGGTGAAGTGCATGCCAAATCCTGGATCCCAGCATAAGGTTCATGGCTACTGTAAGGAGAAACAACTTACCCATAGGAGAGCAGCTATGTACGACAATAAATTTAATTAGAGGGACTTTTAACTTCATGATATTAAGTTTAATTTACATTGCACATAGAACATGGATTCAAAAACTGAAAACTTCTGTGTATAATATGTGATATTTAATCACCAATAAATGAACCTTATTTCCCCTCCTTTGTGTTGAAGGTTGGACGTCCATTCCTTTTTGTTCATTCATCTTGTTAAGTTTTCTATTTCTTTTTTCTTTTTTTTTTTAATATAAATCTATGGATGTTAAATGCACATGAAAGATCGATGCAAGTATTTGTTCATTCTATATGCAATAATCTTACTTTTCTTGGACTTTGCACCCCAGCTATAGATTCTATTCTCTGTGATCACCCAAAATCTATTAGAAGGCTTTAAAAAAAATGCATATATTAGTGTTAGAAAACAAATTCACTTTCCTATGTATAGGCTCACAGTCTTTAAAGGCTTTGCAAAATTTCTCCCATCAGTCTTAACTCTTAACCACAACACTAGTCCCCCCAATGGGTAGGCAGAGCAACAATACTACTGCTATTAGTTCTTCCATTGTTCTCCTCCAAGAGAGGTTCAAGCAGTTGTAGAGGGTAAAGGCGATGAGAGAAGAGAAAGAGCTCTTGAGATGGTTCGTTGAGTCTGAAAGAATCACTCCAACCATGCATCTCGAGACAGCTAGGCTATTCTTCCATTATGAATTGATACCTGGGCCACCTCAACAAGGGTCCCTATCCCACCGAGCCAATTCACAGGTCAACCATGCCAATTTTCAATCTGTTGAGACTCCTCTACTGATGAACTTTTGGTCCAAAGATAAAACCAATTTTCACACATCCAATAATTGTGATGATGCTGACGTTGATACTTCTCTTCATCTGTAAACATGGCACTACATGCTAGTTTGCATTATCAGTCTCTCTTTTTACTGTTCTCTACCTATTTTTGCTGCTGTATGAAAGGGAGGATGAGGAAGTGTTGTCTATACTATGCTTATAGAATAGTTTCTGTTATATATATATGTATATGCACTATATAAACTGAAATCTCATGTACTCAAGAAAGCATGTATTAATATGAAATACACCTATGCACCAATATATATGTATCTATATATATATTAATATCAACTATATGATATGTCATAAATGTAACATAAATGGCGTACCTTTTTGAAGAGATCCGAAACAGAGAGACGGGTTGAGTCGTGTTGGTACACTCTCCTTAAAATAGTATTTGCCCTCTATTGGTGCAAAGGTTCCCCGCAAATCTGCTTCCAAGATGAAACAACCCTTTGAACGGATACCCACCCAGTGTGCACGCACTGACAGGTATATGCGGATCCGACGGTTGAGATCAACTCTCAATAGGAAGGAAAAACGATTCTGACTCTTACTTCAAAAGAGAATGGAGAGAGAGAGAGAGAGAGTTGGAGAAGAAGAGAGATAGAGATTTCGTACTCTATTGAATGAGAAAATATGCTTGGGGTTGGGCTCTATTTATAGAGCCAAACAGACCTCTTGGAGGTGTCCTCTGGATGGGGTGTGACCCTCCAGATCCACTAGAAGGGTGTGCCCCTCCAGATGGACCGTCCAGATCATCTTAGATCTCAGATCTTGAGATCTAAGGTCCAGATGATGTCTTTTAATTTGTAGAGTTGCATCTCTACATGTCACTCCTTTTCCAAAAAGACATCTGGGTAGGGGTGTGTCTGAACCCGCCACAACCCACAACCCGCACCCAGCAGCCAGCGCCCAGCGCCCGTGGCCCGTGGTCGTCGCAGGTCGCGGTCCGCGGTCCGGCGCGCGCGCGCGCGTGTGTGTTGCTTGCTCTCATTCAGGGGCTCAAAAGACAAGGTGATATGCCCTATAAATAAAGGTCTCATCCCCTCTAACCATAAGCAATGTGGGACTAAACCAATCCTACATTGGTTATGCCAACTCAAAAACCGAAAAATAAATTTCCCGCCCAAACCGAAAACGAAATTTTTGGCGCTACTCGAAAAGTTTGAAATTTTGAAGTCTTTTCAAACTTAAATTGGAAAATCTATTTTGACTTTGTTTATTTGACTTTTTCCAATAATTCCCCCACAAGTTTGAAAAGACATAGTAAAACACGAATAAGAAGTTGATCTCATGAGAACTGTAAGCGACGTCGTTGCAGATGAAGCTAGCTTCTTGAATCTACACTAGGTCTGATAGGCCACGCTACAGAGTACGGGTGAAGCTAGCTTCTTGAACCTTTCCTCATTGGTGTAGCTGACTGACCTACCAGCCACCTCTTACAGTCCGACCCTCGAAAAGATCCCTTTAAAAAAAAATGGACATATTTTAAACCGGCCTTATCCCTATCCTGGTTCATGAATGTTTATGAGAATTCGCCTTTAAAATTCTCATTGGAAGCGGCCCCACTTCCTACATTCAATAAGGTCAGCCCATAGTGTGCACCACAGTTAACACACCCCCACATTCCTCTGGGATAATTTGGCTTAATTAAGAATCATTGAGATTCATCCTCCATTCATTGTGGTGAGTGCTATGTTACCATCTAACCAGAATGAGCAATTTGTGATAGTACTAAACAAATCATCTGCGTGACTTCGTTCTTACCCATTGAACCTAATTCCAGAGATCTCCTATCACATAGGTTGGGTTTCCATCACATGACTTATGTCACAGGCTTTAAGCTCATTCCTTTAGATGTGTCAAATATGACCTTGGTGGTTTGAGGCTTTGTAAATATATCGGCCAGATTCTTTTCTGATCTTACAAAGTCGATAGCTATCGTTCCTTCACTTATATACTGCCTCACAAGGTTGTGTCTCAGGCATATATGTCTTCTTTTTCCGTTATATATCTTGCTTTTTGCCTTAGCAATAGCTGCCTAACTATCACAATGTAGTGATATTGGGGGCATAGGCTTAGGCCATAACGGAATTTCTATCACCAAATTTTTAAGCCATTCGGCTTCTGCCCCAGCCTTCTCTAAGGCTATAAATTCTGCCTCCATAGTGGAACCTGTCCCACAGGTTTGTTTAACTGATTTTCAAGAAATCGCTCCTCCACCAAGAGTATAAATGTAACCACTTGTGGCTAAGGATTCTTCTGTATTAGAGATCCAGTTAGCATCACAATACCCTTCTATAACTGAGGGATTTCCATTATAGTGTAAACCATAGTTTATTGTTCCTTTCAAGTACCTCAATAACCTTGTCAGAGCTTCCCAATGCTCTTTTCCAGGGTTATGAGTATGTTGACTCAACTTCCCCACCGCCAAAGCTATGTCCGGTCTTGTTGAGTTCATTAGGTATGAAACCGAACATATAATTTGGGAATACTCCTTTTGGGAGACTGGTTCACCATGGTATTTTATGAGATGACTCCCTACCTCTAACGGTATCTTTATAGGAGAGTACTCATAAAAACCATATTTCTTTAAAAGACTTTCCACATAATGAGCTTGAGATAATATAATCTCATTGGCTTTTCTAATAACTTTGATGCCTAAAATGACATCGACTTCTCCCATGTCTTTTGTATCAAATTTAGACATAAGAAATTTCTTTGTTAAATTTACAACATTTAAATCAGTCCCCATTATCGACATATCATCAACATACGAACAATAATCACACCCTTTCCATTTTGGAATTTACTATACACACACCTTTCAGAATTATTAATAGTAAAACCATTAGCTAATAATACATGATCAAGTTTCTCATGCCATTGTTTAGGTGCTTGTTTTAAACCATACAAAGATTTAATTAATTTACATACTTTATGTTCTTGTCCTGATACTATGCATCCTTCAGGTTGTTTGATATAAATTTCTTCCTCTAAAACTCCATTTAGAAAAGCAGTTTTAACATCCATTTGATGAATTACTAAGTTATAAATAGATGCAATGGCAAATAAAGTTCGTATTGTTACAATACGAGCTACAGGGGAGAAAGTATCAAAATAATCTATATCCTTCTTTTGTCTAAAACCTTTCACCACCAACCTTGCCTTGAACTTATCAAGAGATCCATCAAGGCTTAAATTTCTTTTTAAAGATCCATTTAGTATCCAAAAGCTTTGTACCCGGTGGAAGAGTCACCAATTCCCAAGTATGATTTTGGATAATAGAATCTAATTCACTTTTAATAGCTTCTTTCCGAATACAAGATTCGGAGAAGATTCTGACCTCTTGATAAGTAAAGGGGTCTCTATCCACATGATATAATAACATATCATCACCTAGGTTTGTAGGTCTTCTTTGTCTTTTACTTCTCCTAAGTAAATCAGTAGATAATTCACTAGATCCTTGTTCTAAGCTCATATCATTTCTTATAACAGGGTTTTCACAAAGGTTATCATTAGAAGAAGTTCTAACTAGTTTGGGAAACACATGCTCAAAAAATTCAGCATCACGAGATTCAATAATTGTATTAGCATCAAAAACATTTTCAATAGTTTTCAAAACCAAAAACCTATATGCAGCACTATGATGAGCATATCCAATGAAAACACAATCACAAGTCCTAGGTCCAAACTTCATTTTCTTTGGTTCGGGTATTCTAACTTTGGCTAAACACCCCCACACCTTTAAATGATGAAAGGATGGTTTCCTTCCATGCGAAAATTCAAAAGGAATAAGATTACAGGTTTTTGAAGGTATTCAATTAAGAATATAACATGCAGATAATATAGCCTCCCCCCACATATTATAAGGTAACCCAGAACTAATAAGGAAACAATTCATCATTTCTTTTAAGGTTCTATTTTTCCTTTCTGCTACACCATTAGACTCAGGTTGGTATGGTGCAGTAGTTTCATGAATTATTCCATTTTCTTCACAAAATCGAGATAGGTTATGAGTTCCATACTCAGTTCCTCTGTCGGTTCTCAATCTTTTAATTTTCTTATTAAGCTGATTTTCAACTTCTAACTTATATGATTTAAATGCATATTCAGCTTCATCTTTAGATTTTAAAAGATATACCTTAGTATACCTAGAATAATCATCAATGAAGGTTATATAATATTTATTACCTCCTCTTGATTCAAGAGATTTAAAATCAGCTAAGTCACTATGAATTAGTTCTAAAAGATTGGTTTGTCTTTCTACAGATTTATGTGGTTTTTTAGTTATTTTTGCTTCAATGCAAACAGGGCATTTATGTCTTGAGAATTCAGAAGGAGTATGAAAATATCCCAAGTGAGATAGTCTTTTAATATATGGTATACTACGATGCCCTAATCTACCATGCCAAACATCAAATGACTCAACCAAGTAAGAAGAAGTAGGAATTTCATTCATAACACTGTCAACACTTATTACAAAGAGGCCATTACTGGCATATCCCTTCCCAACATATTTGTCCCCCGAAGTATGATAACCTTATCGGCTTCAAAGCTGAGTTTCATTCCAGCTTTGTTCAGACGGAAACCGGAAACCAGATTTCTGCGAATGTCTGGGACATGCACCACTTCATTCAAAACAAGGGTCTTTCCGAGTTAGCTTCGGTGCTACTTGACCCTTGCCCATCACAGTGAAGACCGGGAATTCCCCATATACACATAATCAGATCCTTTGACCGGAGAATATTTAATAAATACAGATTGGTCAGAGCATATGTGTTTGGAAGCCCCGGTGTCGATAATCCACTCCTTTGGTTTTTCAACCAAATTC
This sequence comes from Protea cynaroides, assembly GCA_028583415.1. Taxonomy (NCBI): domain Eukaryota; kingdom Viridiplantae; phylum Streptophyta; class Magnoliopsida; order Proteales; family Proteaceae; genus Protea; species Protea cynaroides. Next base: position 50,199,194 of record CM053272.1, read on the forward strand.
ACCTCAGTGACAACGGTGCAAACGGGTCCTGTTCGGTGAGATGGACCTTTGCTTTGTCATTCCCAGTTTCTTCTTGAGAGCCCGGCAGTCCTTTTTGAAGTGACCCGGTTTCCCACGGGAAGAAGCATCCACCCTTGGTCTTCTTGAATTTCCCTTCCCTTCTTCACCGGAGAAGTTTCTTTTGACTTTTCTCTCTTGTCGATTTCCCGCCTTCCACAAGATTAGCCTTGGTCTTGAATTCCTTGGCCTTTTCCACCTTGTCGGGTCTCACGGTTCTTCTCTTCGATTTTGATCCGCATTATATAATGCTCAAGAGTCCGATCTTTGGATTTGTGCTTCATATGAGATTTGAAGTCACTCCAGGAATTTGATAGTTTCTCAATCAATGCCGCAGAAACGAACTGTTTTGGTAGAGACATGCCTTCTTTAACAAGGCTTGCTACCAACACTTGGAACATATCCATTTGCATTGATACGCTCAAGTCTTCTTTCATTTTGAAGTTCAAGAAATTTGCCGTAACATATTTCTTACATCCAAAGATCCTCCGGAGAATACTTCTTATCCAGAGCCTCCCATATAGTGTATGCATACTCATATGAGGAGTACACATTGTACAACTCATTAGTCATAGAGTTCAAGATCCGGTTCTTACATTGAAAATCAGCATTGATCCATGCAACCCTCTTGGACTTGATTTCCGGGTCATCAGAAACCCCAGGCATTTTTTCAGTAATGGCGAATATGGCCCCCAGTTGAGACGGGGCAAAGTGCATCATCGTCTCCGGCGCTTGAAGTTTGAACCATTAAATGGCTCAATCTTTGTCAAACTCCGACATGATGCGCCGTTTCCCAATGGGTGGACCAACTTCGGTGGTAATCCCGGATTCAGCCATGAGTCAACTACAAATATATATAACACAAGAAAATAAATAAACGAACAAATGTTTTAAGATTGTTGTATACTTTAGAATGTTTTTAATATATATATGTATATATATATATATATATATATATATATATATATATATATATATATATATATATGTATATGCACTATATAAACTGAAATCTCATGTACTCAAGAAAGCATGTATTAATTTGAAATACACTTATGCACCAATATATATGTATCTATATATATATATTAATATCAACTATATGATATGTCATAAATGTAACATAAATGGCGTACCTTTTTGAAGAGATCCGAAACAGAGAGACGGGTTGAGTCGTGTTGGTACACTCTCCTTAAAACAGTATTTGCCCTCTATTGGTGCAAATGTTTCCCGCAAATCTGCTTCCAAGATGAAACAACCCTTTGAACGGATACCCACCCAGTGTGCACGCACTGACAGGTATATGCGGATCCGACGGTTGAGATCAACTCTCAATAGGAAGGAAAAACGATTCTGACTCTTACTTCAAAAGAGAAGGGAGAGAGAGAGAGAGAGTTGGAGAAGAAGAGAGATAGAGATTTCGTACTCTATTGAATGAGAAAATATGCTTGGGGTTGGGCTCTATTTATAGAGCCAAACAGACCTCTTGGAGGTGTCCTCTGGATGGGGTGTGACCCTCCAGATCCACCAGAAGGGTGTGCCCCTCCAGATGGACCGTCCAGATCATCTTAGATCTTGAGATCTAAGGTCCAGATGATGTCTTTTAATTTGTAGAGTTGCATCTCTACATGTCACTCCTTTTCCAAAAAGACATCTGGGTAGGGGTGTGTCTGAACCCGCCACAACCCACAACCCACAACCCGCACCCAGTGCCCGTGGCCCGTGGCCCTCGGCCCACGCCCACGCCCGCACCCGCACCCGCGCCCTGCGTCACGGTCGCAGGTCGCGGTCCGCGGTCCGACGCGCGCGCGCGCGTGTGTGTTGCTTGCTCTCATTCAGGGGCTCAAAAGACAAGGTGATATGCCTTATAAATAAAGGTCTCATCCCCTCTAACCATAAGCAATGTGGGACTAAACCAATCCTACATTGGTTATGCCAACTCAAAAACCGAAAAACAAATTTCCCGCCCAAACCGAAAACGAAATTTTTGGCGCTACTTGAAAAGTTTGAAATTTTGAAGTCTTTTCAAACTTAAATTGGAAAATCTGTTTTGACTTTGTTTATTTGACTTTTTCCAACAGGAAGTATGTAACTTTTGCTTATTTCTATGTATGTTAAACACACTGCAGTCAACTCTCTGTATCAAGCAACCTGCATATGGAATGTTGGAACAGATACTTGTATCAATCTTTCCTGAGTTGCATGACCTAATTGCACATGAGAAAATGCAAGTTCAACCGATGTAGGAGTCAGGGTCCGAAAAGGAAAAAAAAAATAACAGAGAGAAGGAGGATGGATGCTTCCCCTCTACTCAATGGTTAGAAGGCTTATGACTAAAGGCTTGTTCAAATTTCCCGGTGTCCCATTCTTCAGCTGTGAAGAATATCTAGCTATAAAAAACCCAGCTAGAGATTTGCTACAACCCAGGGCTCTAAAATTCTAATTCATGTTATATGTGGGTTCGCCAAAATAATAAAAACTTAAAATGAAGTGATCAGTTAACAATATATCAGTGGCAATTTCATAAATTTCAAAACAGTTCAAAACCCTCCTAGAGAGGTAAATAGTATCTGGAGCAAACACTAACTGAGTTTTGAAGGGAAGGATTTTTTCTGAAATTCTAGAATAGCTTGCGGCACAACTGAAACAATTTATAAATAGACTTTCCAAAACAACTCTAGATGGATCAATGGGTGAGTTGCAGAAATTTCAGAAAACAGAGCACAAATGGCATTCCAATATCAAATTTCAAAGGTAGAGATCTATTTCATCAACTACGAATGAAATCTCCCTGTTGGATATTCACGGAAGTAGAACATAAGAAAGAAAAAAAAAAAAGAAAAAAAAAAAAGACATGTAGTAATAACAATGTGGGAAAAAAAATTAAGATTTCCATCACAGGATCTGGAGAGAAAGAAAAGACCTGCAGTAACAACAATGTGGGAAAAAAAATTAAGATTTTCATCACAAAATCTAGAGAGAGAGAGAGAGAGAAGACATACCTTACTATCGGAGGTTGCAGAAGAAGGTATGGCGTCGAAGGTAGAAGAATCGGGTTGCGTTGAGTGAAGAAGAAGACATAAGAAGACTTTTATAAGAAAAAGACTTCTATGAGAAGAAGGACTTCTACAAGAAGAAGGACTTCTCAGCTTATCGCGAACATTGTTGAGTGAAGAAGAAGTCTTCTTTTCTAGGGTATATTTTATCGTGAACAGTTTTAGGTTTTATGCTTTTCAAACCTATTCCAGAATGTAAGAACATGGTTTACCATGTTCTGATATTTTAGTTTTCAGACATTCTTTTCATCCGATTCATTCTTTGAGAATGAAAAAATGAACCAGATTTTCTAAACAGTTTTTGACTATTTTTTGCTGTTCTGAACATTTTTTCTGTTTTGTCAGAACGGAAGAACTGAAGACTTGTTCTCCCGGAGAGTTACCAAACGGTACCATTATGTATTAGTGGTCATGTGCCCGTGTCATCTCCTAAGATAAAAACATAAGAGTAGGGATCTTATGCTGCGTTTGGTAATGATCTCAGCTCCTGTTTCTTAACTCCGTGCTCCATCGGTGTTGAGTTAATTTGGAATAGAATATTGATTGATAACCCTGGTTCAATATTTAGTTCCAAATGAGTGAATTGGGGTAAAAGTAAATCTAAGAATCGAAAATTAGGAGGTAAAAAATATAGCTTTGATTGCTCTAGAGCTACTTTTAAGGAAGCTACTACCACCACCCACCTCCACCACCACCACCATCCACCACCATTGCCACCACCACCGCCACTGCCACCAACGCCGCCACCCACCACCACTACCACTATTGCCAGATCTGGAATCGATTCTAGATTCATTTTTATAAAGCGGGCTTTTACTCCCAATAAGCTTTTGAATTGATTCTGGAGCAACATTATCAAACAACATTCTGCTTTCAAAAAACTGACTCCAAAGAAGAAGTAGACAACGATTCCGAATCAAAAGTAGCTCCAGGGGAGCTGGAGTATTATCAAACGGGGCCTTCAAGGCTAAAGGGATGGATAGAAATCTTCTCATGTCCCTTATGTTGGCATGAGGTAATCCAATGGTTGTAGTTTACTTTGTGCATATACCGATGTAATGGTACACACACAGAGGATGACAACCACTGGATTTCCTCATGCCGGCATGAGGGACATGAAAGGATTTGAATCTGAGAAAGGAATGTGTATTTTCAATGGAGGAAGCTTCCTATATTCTTCTTTGATTTGTTCGTGAGTGCAAATGGAAATGATTCAATTTGTATGTACCTAAACCTACCTAAACCAGAATGAAGATATGCCAGTTTAAGATTGTTGGGTTCACATATTAGACAAGGATCTTCTTCTACCATGTCAATCATTCATCTGATGAATTCGGCACACATATATATCGATGCATCTTTGCTTGTCCAATGGACGACTGACGGACTGGATGATAGGAAAATATTTTTTTCTTCACATACTAGGGTAGTGAAAAAAGACCCCCATGGCACTAAGTGTAGGGATCTTTTCCCACATCTCACCTTTTCTCTCCTGTCGTTATTTTTTTTCCTTCCTCGCTCGCTAGGACCTTATGCCATAAGGTATGATTCAAAATTTCATCAAGGTCTGGAAAGTTTTATTAAGGTGACAATTCACTATGTACCCTCTCATGTGGTTTTTTTACAAATATTTTTCTCTTCTCTTAATAATAAATTTCTAAATTTCTGCTATCTTTGGTATAGTTTATATTTATGTTTATAACTTATATATAAACAAATCATTTATGAGAATAAATGATGAATCATAAATATAACAGTTTGATATTAGTAGACATAAAGAAGTAGTAATAGATTATCACAATAATGATAAACACCATCTAGCTTATTTGTAGATTTTAGATTATATTAATTTATTTTGCATAAAAATAATTTTATAAATCATACCAAACAACTACATATGTCATAATATATTATATAATTACTTCTATAATAGATACCAAAGAGAGTCATGATTCCATGTGGGTGAGCCAATCATGGGCCAAAGGCTTATGGAGCACTTTCCCTATGAACAAAAACAAGGTAAAGGCTGGTTGAATATGCTTATCAGGGTGGCTCACGAATGATATAGTAATTCTAATCACTGGACATTGTTGTCGTTGGAATTCGTCGAGACCTATTGAGGTGGAACCTATTTATAGACGACAAAGGAATAAGACAAGGGATGTCGGACTTTTAGCTTTGGGGTCACTTTGATGCTTGATGATAAAAGTAGGTAGGAAAAGTAGAAGTTAATGTGATCATTCTTTAACGTTGAGATTTTGGCCCTTTAATACGAATTTGGAGTGGGTCTTGCGTGCCTTTGCAGTACAGTTCCAAAATTTATAAGGTTGAATTTACCCTTGACTTTAACGAATAATGCTGGATATGTCCCTGAGTGTCTTTTTAGTGAAAAAATAGTTTTGCACCCAATGACTAGTTGCTTAGGAACAGTCACGTGTCGCATTTCCATATGCTAGTAGTATTTATACCCAACAGATATATAAATCCTTGGCTTGGATCAGTCACGTGTTAAATTTTAAAACTTCAATCAATCAAAATACCTTCCCTTTTTTTTTTTTTTGGGTGAAGAATACCTTTCTATTCATCGGTATGCATCCTTGCATTTTCTTAACTATTTACATACGTATGCCCATCAGTCTTTTGTAGTCCCTAAGTTTTCATAGCTTTATTTTGGTACTTGGCGATCTCTATTTGACTAAAACTCGAGGGACTAGATGGGGACATTGAGTTCTATCGGTCCACAGAATTTGGGTCTCATTAAATTCTGGATGTAGTAGAAACTTGGGCTATCTTGACAACCTTATCAAGACAGCGATCTTAAGAAACTTAGCCCAAATAACAATTTGGCCGAACATTGTATTACCATGTGGACAAATGAGGTGACAATTTAGACAATTGGATAACAATTGGATCAGATCAGTTTTGGACATGGCTGCTACCATGTCCGATACTTGGATTTAGAATATTGAATAAACGGACATTTGGTATATTGGAATAGAACTAAAAACAGATTTGATTAAAGTGGTCCTCCCTACGAAGGATAACATGGAAATCGGTCAACGTACCATTTATACTGATACCACTATATCGTATTCTATCCGGTACGATAATGGTTCAAGTTTTGGTACCCTTTTTTATTCAAACAAATATACCAATAGTACATACCATTATATACAGGTCACACACGCACTCAACTGGTCCACATTGCAATAGAATCGTATTTCGTACCTAATTAAAATCATATTCCGTACTAACTAGAATCTTATTTCATACCAAATTAGAAATGGAAGCCCCTATAAAAACTATATACTATACCGGTTAAAAACCATACCGAGCCGAGCCAATACAGTAATGTTAATGGTAAAGGCTTTTATTCCCAGAACCATACCGGATTACTGATCTAGACTGGAATCTGGAACCCTGTTGATGAGTCTGATTCCGATTGGTCCTTTCCCTCTTATTACTTTTTTCAAGAAAGTAAGGAATCGAAAGCCAATTATAGACAAATCTCTCTTCTTGGTAAAATCCAAAATTAATGATGCAGATCAAGTTTGCTGCTCGTCAATGGGTGAGATTGAGGAGAAGAGAGAGAAACATATGGGCAATGAAGGAAATTTGTAAATTTTGTATACTTAGTGGAAGGCTATTTTCATCAGATTATAAATTTTATTAACACTGTTGTTTTAAAGGACTTGAGTGTAAGTCTAAAACACAAAGGACAGTGTTGTATATTAAATAAATTGTCAAAAGAAAGATTCATGTAAATTTTCCTTTTTTTTTATTCTTTGGGTAGCCTTCGGGTAGGTTGATTTGGATCCACATTCTCTCCTTCTAGAGGTTCGAGAGGAGGAGGCATGCTCCTTTTGGATGGCCGATATGTGAGACTCGAGTGAATCCGAGTCATTTATCAAAACCAACACCCTGACACTCTCTGTTGGCTCAGCTTGTCAACTATGATAGAGGGTTTGGATTCACCTGAGTCTCATGTGTTGACTATCCAACGGGAAAGTGCCCTCTCCTATCCAACCTCTGGGAGGAGAGGATGTGTTAAACGGCCAGTGTTTTTGGATTCACATCGTCTCCTCCCAATGGTTATGGGAGGACGCGACAATCTATCTTCGATGACTGCCACGTGGCTCTCAGGTGAATCCAAGACCTATGTCCGAGCTGACAAGAGGTGTTGGCCCTTGTTGGCTTGACTTGTCGACTGGGTGTCGACTCAGACATGGGTCTCGAATTCATCGAGAACCATATGATAGCCATCCAAGGTAGATTGTCACTATCCTCTCAGAACCACTAGGAAAAGAGGATGCGGATCCAGTGTTTTTACCCAAACCCAAACATAATTTGTTAACTGGAAATCCCGCTCCAACGGAATTCTGGTCGAATAGTCGTAGCGGCGCAGGTGCGCACTCTTGTGAGGCACGAGTTAAAGTCGGTCTGTGCGATGAAACCCTAAACCCACATCTTTGTGTATAAATATCGCTCTTACTTTGTTCTTCTTCCCCAGCAGTTTCTCTAGTAGCGTTCAGTCCTTTCAAAGGATTTTCTCTCTTTTGTTGTTGTTTAGGTATTTAATTAGAATTTTCATTGCCATTAGCATGTATTTGTTTACTGATCGACGCCATTATTGGATCGTCCATGCACAGTTGTTTTTATTCTAGTTAATTAGAATATGTCGATGATGATAACTCCAAAGGCTTGTTTCTCAAACATTCGCAGTGGCCGCCTGAGAGCTTTCGCCTCGCCGGGCTTGAGAGCTTATGCTGCTCCATCCTTCCTTGGATGTCTGAGACATCGAATTTATTCCGCATCCTTTTCTTCTAGATCTGACTATTCCCTATTTCTATTTCTGCTTGATTTTTGTTTTTTTTTCCTTTTCTTGTATTTATAGCCAAGATTTATGATGTATTCTACGTGTATTGTGCTTTCTAAATGCTATTTTTTTTTTCAATCCATCGATTTGGTTTGTCAGTTCTAGGGTTTTCATTTTATTTTTTTGCCATTACTGTTTGTTTCCTGATCCACATCATGTTTTTTGCGTTCCAAGCATACTGATTTTTACCTTAATTAAAGAGAATATGACGATGATGACAATCCTAAGGCTTGTTTCTCAAACATTCGCAGTGGCCGCCTGATAGCTTTCGCCTTCGCCGGGCTTGAGAGCTTGTGTTGCTCCTATCCTTCCTTGGATGTCTGAGACTCTTTAACTTGTACCGTTTTTTCTTTTCCCTCTCGATCTCTCCCGATTTCCCTTTTTTCTCTGAACATTTCAACCAAATTTGTGTAAATTTTTTTTAAATGGTATAATCCTTAATATGATGATTGTACTTTGTCGCCCCAGTCTAACAAGCATTTTAAATGTTTGATGGTGAATGACAATTTAGATCTGATTCATTTGCGTCCAAAACAAAATTCTCTTCAGTTTCTGTTCAAAATGTGATTGTAATATGTCTTCATTTGATTTTTTTCTTGATTTTCAGTTACGATTTTAGGTTTTTGAGTCAGTAAATGTGCAAGAAGAAATGATGATTATTACCCATCTATCTGTAATTGAATGATGATATAAAACATGCACTACCATCTGATCTCTCTGGCACACAATTGTTTTTCCCGTTTCTCCTTTCATTAGTTTTTGTTCTTAAAGTTTTCGTGATATTTGCTAATGTGTTGTAACCTTCTTCCTATGGAATTCCCCATATTTGCAATCTGTGATGAAGAATCTATTATCTCTGCTGAGGTACCTGTGATTATCTTATCAAATTATCACCATCTTTCGACTGAGATTGCATTATAAATTCTCTGTAATTTTAGTATTTTAATGAAATATATCAATGCCCTGTGGTATCTGATGCCTCGACTCTAATTCTGTGTCTGGGCATCTCGTTTTAAGGGCAGAAACTAAAAATGAATACAGGTCTTGCGACACAGGTTGCTCTCGCATCATGAGCTTCCCGTTACTTTAATCCTGCTTACATTCCTCTAATTTTGCAATTAGCTAGGTAATGGTTTCCTATTTGTATCTGGGTTTTGTTGTTAAAAGTTCTTTTTGTATCTGTTGCAGTGTTTCCTTTCTCTCTGTTTTGAAAAAGTTCTGTTGATTTCGAAATAAAATGGATTTTTTTTATTTTTATTCATCGACTCACCTCAATATATGAACTGATTTTTTTAGAATCATGTTTAATAGCCTAGTAAGATTATGTGGCTTGCATCTCTTGAAACCCAAAGATTGCCAATGCAACTCTTCACGGTTTGATTGCAAGGGAAATTTCATAGTTTTTAACATATTCTAATTGTTTAAATTATAAAAGATCTCCCAAGGTTTTTATTTTATATAAGAAAATCTCTTGGCTAAACTGTATGTAGCGCCTGTAGGGTGTATCGCTAAACTGTATGTAGATTGGTAGTGCTATATGGTCAGCCAATGCTGTCACAATCCCATGGGAGATGAAGCCTAAAGCCTTGTTAGCTGAAATATGCTTTTAAGCTATGTGGGGAAAATCACGTTTGGAATTTACTTTACTGGACCTAAACTAGAAGAGTACCACCTTTTTTCCCCTAGAACGTGGCAATGCATCATGAAGTGGAGAGGACGCTTCAAGGCAAATACAATTAGATAAACACCACAGGAAGAAGCCCCGAGACCAAAATTTAACTTTAAGAAGCAAGTTAAATGGACTAAAGATGTACAACTGGATAAACATCCACAGAAAAGCTCGATGACAACAAAATTTGACATTAAGAGGAGAGTTAAATGTACTAAAGATGTGGACAGGAAATTTTTCAAATTTAAAGAACGAACTTATAAAATTAAAGAATTATATTTTTATAATCATATGGAAATGTTATTTTTATAGCTGTGATGGTAAGGGCAAAAGGAGTTTTGTACTCTTTGAGTTTTCCTCTACACTCAAATTGATCTTCTACCAAGAGCCTGAGGTTTGGAGAAGCCAGTAGCTTAGAGAAGGTACCCGCAGGGGCCGATTTTAGTTTATATCTAATATATTCTGAACAGAAAAATATCGAACCGATTAATCTAATATGGAACAAATTTACATCGTAAGATTCATTTTATGCACATTTGATTAAAATTCTTGAGATAAATTTTTTTTTTTGGTAAAATCTAAATTCATTGAGCTGCAATTCGGGATACAAACAAAAGATTCAGGATTTATTGATTAGGATTTAATAAATCCTGAATCCAAGGAGAAGATAATGGCCACGAATGGGCAATAATGTTACCATCCCTAGGAATAAATTCAAATTTACAAACTTTGCATCTATTAGTCAGACTCAATATCTCTCACCACAAAGGAAAAAGAGTTATAAGTTCCATTATCGTCAGAGTTCTAGATATCAATTAGTTTGAGTTCTAGATATCAATTAGTTTTTTGCAATCTGATTTGATCAAAATGAGATCATAACTGGCTTCCACAGTTAAAATCAAAACCTCACACACTGCCAAAGTTTCACCTTCAATAACGGATTGAAACACAATCTCGAGAATATGCCTTGTTTAGCTGGTCACCGAAGGTACCCCAACAGAAGCCAATACCACCTAAGTGACGATCGTCCAGCAAGCAAGCATCTGTATTGATAACAAGAAAACCATCCAAAGATTGTCGATCATTTAAGATACATCAAGGTGGAAATGGAGTGCTCAATAGTAGGCGACAACTGAGGAAAATGAATATCAAAAAGTTCCATGAAAGCAGATAAGGCATGGTTTAGGACTTTAGTAATCGATCTCTCCTTCTGGAACAGAAGATCATTCCTCACCAACCACAAATGCCAACATATGAAAGAAGCTTTACAAAAAAGCATCTTCTCCTGGATCATAGAGCTAAATGATTCCAACCATTGAGAAAGAGAAAATTCCATGTTGTCCAATGACATAAGAAAGAGAAGTCCCAAACCAAATCGCTCTTGCAAAGGGGCAATGAAACAAAATATGATCCACAGATTCAAACTCATCCCCACATCTTCTGCAAGAATTGAAAAAACTCAAATTTCTATGTTGCAATTCCAGCCCTGACGCAATTCCATCAGCACAAGCCCTCCATAAGAATGTTCTAATTTTTGGAAGAGTAGGACAAAGCCATATTAATTTCCAAACAGTTTTGGTACCTTTTTCCACTTTGGAATTCTTGAAGATGAAGGAAAACTAAGCAGCTCGGCTTTTTCTTTATTTTTTAGCATGTGATAAGCCGACTTGACTGAAAAAATACCAGATTTGGCAACTCCCCATATTAAATATTCTTCATTAGGAAATAAACTTAATTGAATATTCAGGATTTCCTTTGACAAGCTGACCTGAGCACATAATATAAAAAGAGAAGGGGAAAGGGGTCAGCTTGTGGAATACCCCTAGATAGAATGAAATGATCTCTTTCGGCCTCATTGATAATTAAAGTGTATGATACTGTCATGATGAACTGCATTACCATAGAAACCCACTTGTGAGAAAAACCAAAATTTCAACAATAAAGCAACCCACTTGTGAAAAAAACCAAAATTTCAACAATAAAGCCTCTAGGAAGATCCATTCAATTCTGTCATAGGCTTTTTGAAGATACCACTTTCATAGCCATCAGAAATTTCCTCCCTTTTTTATGTCTTTTAATGAGATTAAACATGTCATGAGCAATTAGAATGTTATCTGAAATTAACTGATTTGTGATGAATGCTGATTGGACTGGACCCACTAAATCCTCGAAAATCGATTTCAACCGAGTGGCTAAGATTTTTGATATGATCTTAGTAGAAACGCCACATAAGCTGATATGAGGTAAATTATAACTGAGTAAACTATGTTTAGGATAGTTTTATGTTTGAAAAACTACCTTTGAGGTTCCAAATTGCTCATGGAAGATTGGAAGTCTCTTCTCTCCATCTCTGGTCCTCACGCTCTGCATGTTATCTTCCTGCCTCTTCACTGCCTCCACCCACCATGCCTTCTTTCCATCCCCCTCTGTCATTTTGAATTCAACACTAATACGCCCAAAACATCTCTCATTCCTCCTAAACGAAACTAAATCCTTTAAAACATTAAAATTAAATTTTAAGAACAGCAAAAAGCAGTTTCCAGTGACAATTGCTGCTTTTTCAAGAAAGCAACAAATGGACTCTCAAAATCCATCATCCACACACAAATGAGGGCCATTCCTCTTGGATCAAATGCCACCTGTAGCAGGACAAGTGGAGGTGCCACTGTATGAGGCCCCCTACGTGCTTAGCCATATTTCCATTGGTCCTTGTCCCATTGATCAGGGTATTCGTTCTTATATCAAACCTTTGTCAATTTGATTTGGGATTCCAGCCATTTATCTGTTTTTTGTGACTCGTATTCTAGAGCAGTTTTCGTCACAAAACAGAATCCTAAATCCCGCGAGATCCAAATTGAAGTTTTGTTCGAGAGATTCTAGACATACTTGATAGGCGATCTCATTTCAGAGTATAGAAGATGAGGTTTGAAGTCGATGAGAGTGTAATGCTACCATTTTCAAAATGGAAGTAGGAAGTGCGACGGGAGAGGGGGTGTTGCAGATAGGGACGTAAGAGAGAGGCAGGGAAGGGGAGAAGGCGTGATGGGGTGGGGAGTCTGGGGGCAGGGAAGAGGTGCAGTGGGTGGAGGAGGGGGACATGCAAAAGCCATAGTGGGAGAACGGAGAGGAGCAGGGATGGAGAGGGTGGCTTCCATGGGTAAAATTGGAAATTTGAAAATGAAGAATCTCAAATGTAATTTTGAAAACATAGTTTTTTCAAATGTTGGGTACCTCTTGTAATTTTACCTAAATTGTCCAGTTGTATGCGTTGGGGTAAAATGACCACCCCAACCCCCTAGTTGGGTACTTTTGTGCACATTTGGATTGGCCCCTGTGCTGGTAGTCTAGCACAGGCACGCAATTGGACAAAGAACCCTTACCCAATTTTATTATAGTTGGAATTTTTGTACTGATTCAACATTAGGTTTTATTAATTAGTTATTATAAAATGATGTACAACATTTGTTCTTAGTGAATTTTGAGGAAAGCAACCTCAATTACCACCTTATAACTTTTGAGTCATTTCACTATTATTTATGAATTTTCGAAAGTGTTTGACGTAGTCGATGATAATTTACATAGTTGCGGTGGGGTTTATTGAACAATTTACGAACCGGTAAACCATCTAAGAAATCGTTTGTGAATCGATTAATCGAAATCAATAAAAAATCAATAAACCAGTTGATAATTGGTTTGGTTTTGATTTGAAAATTAAGAATTGATTATTAATTGATTCGATTTTAATTTTTACTAATAATGGCTTAACCAAACCGGTTAGCTGTTTACTAATTGATTTACTACGTTATTGGTCATACGAGTTTGTGTCTAAACCATTGGATGAAAAAAGAAAAGAAAATTCTTACCAAAAAAAAAAAAAAAAGAATAGAAAATTGTTCAGAGAGTACCATATTGTTCCTTGGTAAATGTTTTTCTAAATGTTTTTAATAGACTTCATTTTGACCATGGTTTTAGAAATTGGTATCGGATTCATTATTGGTCGATGCCAAATCAATCTGAATCCGGTGCCATTTACTAAAATCATGTTCCATACGAATCAACCAACCTGACACCAATTATTAAAACCATGTTCTTGACAAACACCAACTATTGTGGTAGAATTATTAGCAAAATATTTTGACATTTTGATTATCTGTAGAAGTGATGCCAAAGTTCACAGCTATCACATGCAGCTTAGCAGGGAGGGAGGCAAAGAGCAAGTTTGCCCCTCAACCACATTTAAACATTCTCTGCCAAGTGTCACCATTTTCTGCAAAGTTACAAAGGATACATCAAGAAAGAGAACATTGTTGCAGATGATGATCAAAGAACCTGGTGGGGGTTTTCATACCTTCAATCTCCTCACCCTCAGACATATTACAAGCAAATGACAACGCAAAACTCAGGCCCATCTGCTACTCGTACCAACTTTCAAGTTGAGAGCATTTGTTCAAATGGTATAAAGTTCCGACATACTCGGATCGAAACAAGCCCTTCCAAAGGTCCAGACTACAACTTTTTACTATAGATAATACCATGTATTTAACTGATACACCCAAGGTTTTAGTTACAGGTATTGGACATAGTATTGGTCATGGTCAAAACTGATACCAAAGCAATCCATGGATTTGGATTGGAGATGGAACCAATGGCCAAGTGACCCGTGGCCGATACTTAATGAAGGAAGTTACTAAAAAAGGGGAGGTAAAGGGTATCGGATCAGGAGCCACAGCTGAAACCGATACGAATCAACCAATCTGATACAAATACCTTGAACCATGGATACACTAGAGGCGTATACACACACACACACACAGATGCACAAAGGCATCAGCCATGTATATATCCATAAACATTACTCGGGATAAGCCTGTTGGGATGAACTACAAATTAGTGGATTCCACGCTCACAGATCCTTGGGCCCCACCTCAACCTGATATTGATAGGTGATTGCACACTACACTCATCATGAACTAAAGAATTCTGTAATAGTAAACACAAAATGCAAATGGATTTCTCATCTGACGAATCCATGCTCCAATGCATGGAATAAACACTAATCTCAGCAGATTTGACATTATACAAGGGAAATCACAAGGGATGAGCATTCCAAATTATACATTTTGATAAGACAGATACAGGCATTGGGTTGAGAGACGGGTGGATCTGCTTGAGAACCATCACAAGCCATCCAGACCAGCAGTAGCACAAGCATACCTCTAGGTTCTGGATGATGATGCATTCAGAGCCATTACTTTGCATTGCTCATTCATGGCCCACAGCTGAGCCTCTTTCTTGTCTAGTAGAGCACTCAGCCTGACATTCTCCTCCATAAGTTTCTGCACCTCAGCCTCTTTCCGCATCTTCTCACTCTCCAAGTGAGTGGTCTTAGCAACTAGCCTGTATAGAGAGAAACATACTCAAAATTGGAAATGGGTAGCAATCATAGACGAGTGGGATTTATTTTTTATTTTTTATTTATTATTTTTTTTTTGTGGGTTTGGGGAGGAGGGGAGGGGGGCTGGGCAAACTACAGCTCATTACAGAATAATGTATCTGCCCATGTTAATTTTGTACATAATCAGCTACTCATTTTTCCATTGAACAGAATAGTATGCTTCATAATGTGCCAAAAACAAAACATGAATAAACCATTGGCCATGACAAAATCTAATCACACTGCACCCAAAAAAAAAATTCTTTGCTTGGCGTGAGATGGAATGGATAAAAATTGGATCCCAGTTAATAATTTCTATTTATTTAGCTAGGAATTTAATCATCTAGCCAATATTCCAATTAACATCCATACAGGGGTCTGCTAATTGTTCTCTCAAAAACTTGTCATGCAAAACTAATAGTATATGGAAACAACATTAAACAGTCTAAGGGAAGGGGGTTAACATTAGTGGATAAGTATAACATCATCAACAGGCCAAAGCCAGAGGGCCCTAGGGCCCTGAAGCTGAAGGAGGCAAACTTAGGACACACATACACAGTAGGTTGAAGACTTTATCAAGGTCACACACTTGTACTCTCATTTATACCCCAAGTAGGTGGACAAGGCTTAGATAGTTGAGTTAAGGCGTATACCATACAACCATAGCTAATCCAGATATTGGGAGACCAATGCACAAACCATACATCAAAGAGGAATGAATTCAATACAGAGAAAAGAGCAAAGGGAGAAAGAAGAACCATATTGAATATGAGGATCTATTGACCAGGTAAGTCCATACCTTGTCTGGCTCATTCTTTTAGTTATGTAATCACTATTATTATTATTATTATTTTTTTTTTTGGGGGGGGGGTGGTAGCTCATCTTTCGCAAGTACCATTAATGAAACTTGCAATCATTAAAGTATTTAAGCAATTGGAATTTCAGATTTAAGGAAATCAAGGAGAAAATTGATATTTAACGAAATAGGGGTCAGAATGACCTGATCTTCTGGTCGACTGAGCCTTGGAGATGATTTATTTGCTGGAAATTTTTTGATGATAATCAGCGAACAGAATAGGGTTCAACAAAGAATTCCTAACACCACTAGGATTCTTAACCAATAAGCTAAAACCTCAGCTTCCGAATAGAACGCAGAGAATGCAATCAGATTACTGAGAGAAACTAAAATAATGATCAGATATGTAGTTTGAAACTCCACCCAGTGTTATGCTGCCTGTCCCAAGCCTGGATAAAGGAGGAAGATTGGTGCGTCAGGTTGGCAGCCAGCTCCCAAATAAAACTAGTCAAACCCTTAACATGGACTCAAAAACAAAAGATATTCAGCGTAATACTAGGGCGTTCTCTGTAAACGACGCGCTGCACCTGGACCTAGTGTAGCGAAAAATGGGCAAGGGCCACTGCATCGGCGCCCAAATGCTATGATAAGTAGGCAAGGGTTCTCATTCGGTGGAGGAGTGCGGGTAAAGAAGCTAGTCTATATGCGTAGGATTAGATTAGCACTTTGGAACATATGATTCTTAATGGGTAAGAGCCTAGTATTTATATACGTTATGAGGAGAAGAAGGATTTATAGAGCTGGAATTTAAAAAATTAGATGGAAGGGTAAAAAAGCTAAGGAATTGGATGGATTTAAACTTTCCTATATAGGTGAAAAAAATAATGGCAATAGAGTGGGTATCATAGTGGGTAAAGATTTAAAAAATGATGTGGATGTTAAAAGATTTGGTGATGGGATTATGCCATCAAGCTGGTGTTGGAGAAAGAGGTTGTCAATATAATTTGTGCTTACGCACCCCAAGTAGGATTGGATATAAGTAGCAAGCTACAATTTTGAAAACACATGGATAGATTATTACAAAGTTTTAGACAAGGAGAAAAGGTTATAATAGGGGGTGATTTGAATGGATATGTAGTGGGAGAAAATACAAGCTATGAAGGTGCACATAGAGGATAGGTTTTGGAGTGAGGAATGAGGAGGAGACTTCAATTTTAGATTTTGTTGTAGCATACGATTTATCCATTGAAAACACATAATTTGAAAAAGAAAGAGGAGCATTTAGTCACATTCAAAAGTGGGCATCATAGTAGGCTATTATGTAAGGAAATCCAATAGATTCTTTCTAACTAGAAAATCCAATAGGCTATTATGTAAGGATTGTAAGGTTATACCAAGGGAGAGCCTATCCACGCAACATAGAATACTTGTCATGAATATGTCTCATTACATTGAATCGTAAGAAAGGTCAGGTTTTTTTACCCTAAGAGAAAATGGTTGAGCTTAAAAGGAGATACCTTGACAGCGTCAAACAAGGAAAGTGAGACTTTGAGGAAGACACTAATACAATGTAGAACAAGATCATTGTTTGTATTAAGAAAGTGGCTAAAGATGTCCGAAGAATATCGAAAGAAAAATGCCATTCTCTTAGGGAGTTGGTGGTGGGAAGATGAGGTTCAAGCGGCCATTAAAGCCAAGAAAGATAGTTTTAAGACATGGCAAAAGACTAAAGATATAGAGGATTTAAAAAGGTAATATATTTGCCAGAAATGAAGCCAAAAAGGTTGTGGGAAAAATAAAGACGAAGAAATATGAAGATCTTTATAACAATCTGAGTACAAAAGAAGGGGGAAAAGCTATCTATAAAATAGCTATGATGAGAGAAAGGAAGAGAAGAGATTTAGACAATGTTAGATGTATTACAAGTGCAGATGGTAGATTTCTATTAAGGGATGAAGACATCAAAGAGAGATGGAATGATTATTTTTACAGCCTACTAAATGAAGACACTTCGTGTAATAGTGTTTTAAAAGGCTACATTACCCATCAAAACATCACATATCATAGGGTATATACAAAAAATTAGTGTCGAATGTTAAAAAAAAAAAAAAAAAAAAAAAGCTTTAAGGAGGATGAATGTAGCCAAAGCACTAGTCCAGATGAGGTCCCAATAAAAGAATGGAAGAGTCTAAGAATCTATGGAGTATCTTGGCTAACCAAGCTATTAAAAAAGATTACGGGCACAATGAAAATTCTAGATGAATGGAGGAGAAGCAGTGTGGTTCCGATTTATAAAAATAACGGTGATACTGCAATAACTACAGAAGCATAAAAACTACTGAATCATACTATGAAACTATGGAGAGGTGCATCTAGGGTGTTGTGTGATCGACATATTTCTTTAAAACTTAAATAAAAATTTTATAGAATAGTCATTCGACCAGCTATGATGTATGGTGTGGAATGTTGGGTAGTTAAGAAGCATCATCTAGATAAACTTAGTATAACTGAGATGAAGATGTTGAGATGGATGTGTGGCAAACTAGGAAGGATAAGGTAAGAACTGATTTGGGAGTACCGTCAATACATGATAAGCTACGTGAAGGTCGTTTGAGCCGGTACGGACATGTTCAACAGAGGCCTTTTGATGCAGTCCAAGAAGCAACCAACCCAACGTACCGTCAACATGGGCCCGGGCCTAGCCCACACTGTTCACGTGGTACTGTTCACGTGAACAGTACCAACAACATTAGTTATGACTCTTTTGATTAGTTTCCTATTTTGTTCTTATTTTAAGTGTTTGGGGGGGTTTAAAGGAGTTTAGCTTTTCCAAATTTCGTTCTTTCGTTTTATTTGTAATGTTTCAAAGCTTAAATAAAGAGTGCAGGGCTGGGGGGGAATTAGAGAGAAGTAAAACCAAATCAGCAAGGTTGTGAGACTCAACCGAACTCTATTTCCTTTGTTCCTTTGCATTAATACCCTATTTTGTTCTTTTGTTGCTGGTTATATGTGAAACACTCAGCACTAATTAGAAGATGGTAAAAACCAAATCAGCAGCCGACATCCTTTGAACCTGGGTTTGGCGGCACCGTGTACAGCAAGGTTACAAAGCTCATAGCTCCTTCAATTCTTTTCGGATCATTCTCAGATTTTGAAGGGTGTTCATAACTATTATAAAGGCCATTCAACCCAAGTTTCATCAATTTCTGGCGGTCGGATTTTCAGATAAGAATTTTTTTCTATTACTTTTCTCTGCAAATTTTTGTGTTGGACTGAATTAAGATCCTATAGCAAAGAGGGCTTGTTAATTTGAGATGTCTTAACCCCTTTGCCATCAATTGGTATCAGAGCATGGCTGAGGAGAGTTCTACCTCTCCTAATCAGTCCAATAATCTCAATGACCTTGTTAATTTGGTTCTCCAACGATTGACCAAATTGGATGCCAAATTAGACAGTATGGATGGAAGAATAAGTAATTTGGAGGAACGGGATAATCCTAGGCCGGTTAGACTAGAAGCCCCTAGAAGAGAAATTCCCATAGCCAACCTAATGCCAATGCGTGTTCTTAGGACTCCCCAAAGAGTCCCTAGAGAAGAATACCAAGACCCACCCTATGAAGACTATGATGACAATCAACCTATTAAGTATCAAACCCATAAGGTGCAAATGGACCTCAAGGAGTTTCATGGGAGGCAAGACCCTGAAGCCTTTCAAGATTGGTTGAATGCTCTAGATGACTACTTTGATTGGTTTAGCCTTCCCGAACCTAGAAAGCTGCAATTGGCCCACTCCAAACTAGTGGGGGGTGCTCGTGATTGGTGGCGTAACTATGAATATAGTCTCATGAGGAGTCGTAGAGAACCCACTACTTGGGAGGAGATGAAGGAAGAATTGAAATAAAAATATTTGCCACGATCTTTCCAAAAAAGGTTGCATGACCAGCTGAATAATCTTCGACAAGGCACTATGAGTATGGAAGATTATGTCTATCAGTTTGACCAATTGTGTGCACGGTCAGGTTCACGAGACAATGATGATCAAATGATATCTCGGTTCCGTTTGGGGCTGCAACCTGAAATTAGAGAAAAAATGGGAGTGGTTGATATTGTTAGTTTTAACGATTGTGTTGATAAAGCTTTCCAAACCGAGGACCTTTTGAAGTCAACACCAAAGCCCACCTCCAGTTCTTATGAATTGAAGCACCCTACACCAAACAGTAAAGCCATAGGGACTACATCTCATGCTACTCCAACGACAGATAAAGGTAAAACTCCCATGGTAGCAGCTACGGATGTGCAATGCTATCACTGCAATGCATATGGTCACTTTGCTAGAGATTGTCCACAAAAATTAAAGGTAAACTCCTTAGTTGTTGCAATCGAGGCCAACCCAGATACACAGGTATGTGAACCACAAAGTGATGACACTTCTGTTCCTAATACGGATGTCATGGATGATGGTGAGGATTCATATGGAATCCATATAATCAGCAGTATGGTTTTGATTGCCTCAAAAATAGATGTGGATAATTTTGATGCCTTTGCTAAAGCTTCAGGGATTGAGAAAGGTGACCACAATTCTGATGAAGACCACAGTATTATGGAGACAATTGCGGAAAATGAAGAATTGAACAAGATAGTCCATACGAATACCACGATTTCACTTGACTTTCCTCAAGATGTTGAGCATATTGACTTTGTGATACCGTCTAAATATCTTGAAGAAAGTGGACCCAAAGTGATGAATTTTCTTCCAACATTGCAAGGACAACCAAAATTTCAAAATCAGAAGACGTTGCCTACCGAACCCACTGAAATCATTCTTCATCATTATCGAACTCGTGGAAGAGTTCATTTTAAGTGGGGGGGAGTTGATGCAATCCAAGAAGCAACCAGCCCAAGGTACCGTCAACATGGGCCCGGGCCTAGCCCACACTGTTCACGCGGTACTGTTCATGTGAACAGTACCAACAGCATTAGTTATGACTCTTTTGATTAGTTTCCTAATTTTCAGTTTACTTATTTCCATAGTTTAGTTTCCTAAAAATTAGGCTAGTTAGTTTAGAAGTCTTAGTTGCTTGGAGACTAAGACTTGCCTAAAATCGAGTTTCCTAATTCCAGTTTTTAGAAACTTTCCTATTTCTATGTTTTAGAAACTTCCTAAGTTATAAAGGAGGTTTAGCTTTTCCAAATTTCGTTCTTTCCTATTTTATTTGTAATGTTTCAAAGCTATAAATAAAGTGAATGCAGGCTGGCTACAGTAGAGAGAATTTTCCAGAAAAAAGGAGAGTGAAACTCCTATTTTCTGGTTGAGTCTCCAAGGTTGTGAGACTCAACCGAACTCTATTTCCTTTGTTCCTTTGCATTCAATACTCCTATTTTGTTCTTTGTTGCTGGTTATATGTGAAACACTCAGCACTAATTAGAAGAAGTAAAAACCAAATCAGCAGCCGACATCCTTTGAACCTGCCCAGGTTCTGGCGGCACCAGGTACAGCAAGGTTACAAAGCTCATAGCTCCTTCAATTCTTTTCGGATCATTCTCAGATTTTGAAGGGTGTTCATAACTATTATAAAGGCCATTCAACCCAAGTTTCATCAATTTCTGACGGTCGGATTTCCAGATAAGAATTTTTTTTCTATTACTTTTCTCTGCAGATTTTTGTGTTGGACTGAATTAAGATCCTATAGCAAAGAGGGCTTGTTAATTTGAGATGTCTTAACCCCTTTGCCATCACCTTTAGATGCTCCAGTACGAAGGAGTGATTTGATTCAGATCAAAGGATCTAAATGAGCTAGGGGCAAACCTAAAATGACTCTAGGGAAGGTGGTGAGAAAAGACACGCATAGCTTATGCCTTTTTCAAGTATGACCTCGAACAAAGCTGATTGGAGGGTAAGAATCTATGTAGCCGACCCCATTTAGTTGGGATAAGGCTTTGTTGTTGTTGTTGTTGTTGTTGTTTCAAATTAAACTCAGCAGTAATCTATAAGATAAATCAACTAGAGGTTGGTTGGAAGATTAGCTGAAAACAAGGGATCACAACCTAAGAATAAAAGAGGGACCGACTTGTTGAATCTGGTAGAATAAATTAGAAGATAATAACAAAAGATAGAGGACAGGTCCATCTGTCCTTTGGAATCCACCAAGCAACCCACTAAGAATCCACCCAGCAACACTATGAATCTCTCACAACTCACAACTCACAAGTCATCATAGTTGTCAAGGCGTCGCGCAGGCGTGGCATCCAGGCGAGCTTGAAGCGACTAGGCGCTTTATGACTATTCCAAAAGGCGAGCGCCTTAGTGCTATGGGCGACACCTAGGCGTCGCCTTGGACGCCTTAGGTGCTTGGGCGGTCGCCCTGTGTAGGAAATGAATAAATAAATTGAATATTATAATATATTTGTTATTTGTATTTTTTTACTATTTGATTCTGTTACTCACATATCTATTGGCTTTTTTGTGTACAATAATTTGTTACGCATGATACATATAATCATCTAAATTATAACTTATAAGGGAAATCGCAAAAATTGGACATCAGTTTTAAAATTGGAAACTAAAACGAAAGAAAAAAAAAAGTGCTCGACTATTCTTTTTCCTCTTCCTCTACGTCTTCATCCGGTGTTTTGTTGCTGCCCTAGATCGGTTCAAGCCTAAGCTCTAAAGGTTCCATATCAGTTCCGACGGTCAGCCTCCAGTTCAAACGTCAGGTATGTAAATTATTCTTAGTTCTCTACTACCGTTTCTTCTTTTTTCTTTTTCTTTTTTTTCTTTTTTTTTTTTTTTTTCATTCTTCTCCTTCGTCTTCTTCTTCCTAATCTGCTACGGTGAATCGGTGATTGCGTCTTTTTTTTTTTTGTTCTTCTTCTGCTACAGTGACTGCAGTCTGCATTTTTTTTTTTGTTCTTCTTCTCCTTCTCCTTCTGCTTCTTCTTCTGCTATGATGCTGCAGTCCGCAATTTATTTATTTTTTTGTTCTTCTCCTTATCTTTTTTTTTTTTTTTTCCTTTTTCTTCTTCTACTTCTTCTCTGCAATTTTTTTTTGTTCTTCTGCTACGGTGACTGCAGTCTATAAATTTTTATTTTTTATTCTAGCTAGGACTTTAAAATCATAAACTGGAAAATAACCCCAGATTTCCCAATAACTCTTGGGCTTGACTCGGTGAACTTCTAACATAAAAAAGCACGCAAATAATCCCACAAACGTGGACCAAACTCCTCCTATACTAATCTCGTAGTCCTAGCTTCTACACATATTTGACGCCCCATTAAAGTGGCCAATTGCAATAAAAACCCATAGGACTAAAGCCTAAACATATATGTAACCTAACCAAGGGTTGTTTCCACTAAAATAAGGGAGAAACATGCCACCATGAATAGCTCCAAACCAAGAGATATTGTATTTTCATCTCTCCATTTGTATAACAGAACTTAGCATTCAATCTAATTTTTCCTATATTCTTGACTGACATAATTCACCACAGCAAGCTCTGATAGAATCCTGGGAGTTAAAGGTGGTATTATATCATCAATCATACAATAACTAAATGGTAAAGAAAGCCATGTTTTCCACGAAGTCTGATGACCATACATACTCCTAATGACTGAATGAATAAGGTTCTCCAGGTAACAAATTGGTTAACAAAGATTAAATCTTTACATGCATCCTACCCAGGGCAGCTCATCATCTACTTCAGATCATGACTGGATGATGTGACAGTGGAAAAGATACATGTGAACGATGTATAGGCTCGCTTTTTAGATGGATGGTCTGGATACGCCATCATAACATTCCATGAAACTAAAAGGAAGATTTTGCAGTGAAGGGGTTGATAAGACCAGCATAGAATAATGTTTCATTTTGTCTAAATTTAATTGTATGCAATTGATTGCTATAGATCCAGATGACATGTAATATAATTTTAAACAAAACTAATTTTTAGCAGATATTTCTTAGACATAACACAGTTCTGGAACAAAATAAGTGGATACATTTAGCTAAACAAGGATCCCAGCACTAGGGAAGGACATGACGTTGGACCACCAGTTAATTAAGTTTCTTTTCTTTTTCTTCAAATGATCCAATCATCACGAACTTTTCTCCACAGACGGTGGTGTACTTTCAGTAGTTCCCTAGCATTTGTAGTTTTTCATTTCATGAAGAAAAAATATGCCAATACATATCAAAATAGTTTTAAAAAAAATGACATCTTGCAAACACATCAGCATCACAGCAAGATAATGCTGTCATTAAAACAGAGAACTTCACCAATGCGAGCCACTTCTAGAAACATTGAAATCAAATATGTGCAAGTGTGCCACATGCATGCAAAAGAGTGAACAGAAAAACAATTACATAAATAAGAATTGACAAGCAAGCAATCACAAATTTAGTGAAAACACAACACCAAAAAGGAGGGAAAAGAAACAAAAGCAGTTTTCCTTTACTTTCTTCTTTTTTCTTTTTCTTTTTTTGGGGGGGGGGGGTGTTGTATGTGTGGTGGGGTCGGTTGGGGGCAGTGATGGGAAGAGAAGGTAATATGAAGTGAGGTGACCATATGTTGGAGATTTATATAAAGCAGACATGAACATTAAAATGAAAGCGACACACCTCTCAAAAAGCCTCTCAATTGTTTGAAATTGCTTCTCTGATGAAAGAAGGGTCTCCCGCACACTGATAAGACTACTGACATAGGATTTCAGTGACTCAAAATCCTGCTTCACACGAGAAAGCTCCTGTTCATTTTCTGCAGCTCGTTGTCTTTGTCTAGATGTTTCTTCAACCATATCTTCCACCTTCTGCCGCATCTCATTTAGAATACCGTTTGTACCTAGTGCAAACTTTTCCATTTCCTCCACCTTCGCTGTCATGCTTTCAACTAGAAGAGCCTTCTTTTTAATCTCATCCTGACCTAAAGTAACCTTTTCTTTCTGAATAGCTGTTTCAGTTTCTGCCATGATAACCCGTTTAACAAGAGCTTCCATTATGTCCGTTACCATTCGTACGGACTTAAGTATTTCACCAATATAAGCTCCATCATGTTCATCAACAGATCCATTCCCGTCACTGATTACCATCCAAGATTTCTCATCTGCGCAATCAAACGAAGAAAGATCCACATCCTTCGACCAGTCAGACAATGGTGTACCATTTTTGTCAACAACACCCAGCCCTTCTTGGTGTCTGATCCCACATGAAGTATGAGCTAAATGTGGAACTGCCATGATTCTTGCTTTTGATTTCAAGAATGTAAGCAGCGTTGATGTAGTTCTAACCCTTCGCCAAAGAACTTCTAGTTCCTTTTTGGCATCTTCCTCAGAGTCCTGGACAGAAGCCTTTACCTCTGTAAGCTTTGCCTGCAAGACATCCACCTGAGACTGTTGTCGCTCCATCTCCTCCTCTTTCCACATGATGTTTGTTTGATTTAGCTGAGACTTCAGTGACAGAAAGTTTAAATCTTCCCCCATTTTTTCTGCCATCACCTACTCTCAGTTATGAGGAGGAATTGTATCTGAGATGAAACTCCAAACCATTTAACAAATCATATTAGATAATGTTATACATACTCATAGACAGAAAGAAATAAACAGGAAACATTCTTATTGAAAATTAAAATGAAAAAGGAAACATCTGCGAGCAGTCTTCTATATTAATGTTTGCTGAGAAGAATGTAATGGGAAGGAAAAGTCTACTAAACAGGCTAAACCATTCAAAATTTTGATTGATTTGGGCTTGGCAAAAGTTTGAATCTTAACATAGATCATGAATGTAGAGAGATCCAGTGAGGGCCTTCACCAGTTATGCTTGGGTGATGCCATGCTACAAAATATTTGATGTTGCTTATAATTTCCCAAAATGATTAAGGCATCTAGAATGACAGCATTAGTAACTTTACAGAATAGCTTCCGCAAATATATGATAGCACAACTTGGTATCAGGTTCTTGCTGAGAAATGCTGAAGGGAGACTCCAGTTTGGCTTTCACATCCAAAAACAGTGCAAGGAGTGAGAAGACGATCTAGCAAAACTTCTCAGAGTAGACATTACATATAGAATGTAGAGCTCATATTCACAGACAGGCAATTTTATGGTATTATCCTCCAGTATACCAAATCTGGTAGGAAACACACCATTGCAAAATGCTTGAGTGAGAAAACAGTTCACCGTGCAGCTCAGATGGTCGCTCTCACATCAGAGATGAAGTAAAGGATCAGCCAACTTGCTCAGGAAAGGGAGAGGGCTTGTTCCAACTTCCAGGACTTAAGAAGCACCTCTTCATAATAATATATAAATGAATTTTGTACTGGTTAGAGATGTCAGGAAAGTGTTTAGAGAAGGGATTCAAAGCCCAAAGAACTATTATAAATCTAAAATCTATGTAACAAGGAACTAGTTTGGGTAATGATATCCTCTCATGAATGCACTAGTGTCTGACACTATAATCTTTCAACAAGTTAGATGCACTTTATTCCTAGTTGAACAAATCCAAGTCTTTCCAATACAAAATAATCAATACTTAGAAGCCCTAGCACAATTTAGAACAAATAATGGTGTAGGATTTTCTTTCGTCACAAGATTCTTAATTATACTCAAGACAATGGAAATATCTTCAGATAGACTTTAGTGCTTGAACAGATAAGATTTTCAGGACGGAAACAAGGGAATAACCTCCTTATGCAATGCCTGTAATTAGCAGACTGTGGCAACAAGCAAAATAACACCTCCATTTTCATAAAAATGACATCATATTGCTCAAAGACAACCCAAAAATCTGGTACATATTTTATTCATTGGGAAAAAAGGGTACAGAGATTCCAAACAAAAAAAAAATTGATAAAGTTAGATTATAAAAAAATATATAACTTAATCCAGTAAGGGAAAATAAAATGAGCCCTCCAGTCTCAGATATTCCATCTTCTGAAGCCTCTAAGCCACCTATTAAAAACACATCCACGTTTATTAATAACCTGAAAGGAATTTTTTCTTAGTTGATATTTTGAAGTCAGCCTTATAAACCCAGTTCTGAAAAGCGCAAAATTCGCGCCAACCAATAAAACAACTAACTCCAAATTAAAAAAACTCCCCTATCTGGAGAATTCGGCAACAATTACTGGACTATGGACAGACCGTAACCCAACATGATTGTTTTCACATTCCCGGATCAGTTCAACCTAGGAAAAGCAAAACCCAATAAATGGGTAAAGGAAACCGAGTTCCCTCTATTTCAAGTTGAAACGGGAAGTACGGTTTTGGTATGAGTAAGCTAAGTATTTAAGAATCCAATAACATATGATAATCACACCGCATAAGACCCCAGCCTCCTAAACTCCAATTCTCTAACCAACCTGATCAGATAAACCCTAAACTGATAGAATAAACCATCACATGCAGACAATCGGTAACCAAGATGCGAAAACCCGTTTTTATCTCAATCAAAGCTACAAACAACAACCTAGAAACAGAAATTGCGAAGCAAAATCAAACTGAAGACGAACAAAAGGGAAAATAATATTAAATCGGAGAAGGAAAATATTTTGCTTAATTAGAAAATAAAAAAAAGATTGGCTTTAATTGATTGATTACAGGTTTGAATCGGAGAAACCTTTAAAGGGCTTTGACTGCAGAGACTATGATGTTCTTCCAACACGCGTTCTGATAGGGGGAGAACGAACGGAGTAGGCTGGTTCTTCCCCTGTTGTCTTTTTCCTTTCTTTTGTTTTTGGCGTTGTTTAACGCTTCTCAGTGATGTCCTATTGAATCTGAATCATGTGATTTCAACCGTCAGATCTAGTCGGGCATCTCTCATTGCAATATTCACCGTTTATCCCCTATGACCCACCAATCAATAGGTTGAACCGGATCCAGGACAATATAGATTGCCCCAACAAGCTCACTTTTACCATTAAGTGAGCTACCTCATGCTATTGTATGGTTCAATGCATTGGTATTGGATCGGTCGATTTGGTTGATTCTTATTGGTTTTGAACTTGATCGATCTCTGATCTCAACCTATTTTAATATTGTTTTAATGATGATTGGATACATTTCAGTTTTCCGTTAGATCCGTATATGGATTGATTTTGGATATGACTGATACCATGTTGATACCTGGATTTCGAAACATATGTTATTGTGTCCAAGGATCGGCTGTTGATTCCGATAAGATCCCAAATACATTCGGTCCTTTATCGGCAGAATTGGTGCTGGCTCCATTGATTTGTTTCAAATGAGTTTTGAAGTGAGGATTGTTGTGCCATCCTAGCTGATCCTACATCAACTCAGTCAAGACAATCGATAAATGGATAAAGGTGTTAAATGGTACGGTTTCAATGTACTAGTACGGTATTGGTTTAGGATGGTATGTAATAGGCAATATCAATACGGCAATACCGTATCATTGGGTAAATGATATAAAATTGTTAATCGATAATTCAGTACATAAACGGTTTTTAGTATTCGGTAGAGGTATTACCAACAGTTTGGAACATCTATTAATTAGTAATTTTTTAACGTTTGATTTGCCATTAAACGATTTTGTTTGTCATTAAATTGTTCTAACGGTTTTGTTCCAATCGCAAGGCCGGTTGAAAATAAACAAACCAAAGTCCCGGAAAAAAAAAAAAAAAACCCATTAAATTGAAGGATTCATCAATTCAAACATCCAATTTACACAATAATCACACGAACAACTATTAAATGAATTGTTTCTCTTTTCGTTTCTTTTCCAAACCCTAACCCGATGGGCAAATTTTAAACACAAGTAATATTTTCGAGTAAAATATAAAAGATTCTTATGTTTTTGTTTTAATTAACAAGGAAAAATTCCTTGCCAAAATAGAAAGACAAAATGCTTAGTCACATTTAGTTTGTAAATGCCTAAGGACTTAAGTAGTGGAATTACACGGTATTGTTCCTTACGTAACTGGTTTTGTACTAACGGTAAATTGGTATAATACCATGCCATACTGATACAAACGGAATCTTTTTTGCAACCATTACTGTACCGATTAGTAAACAGTATATCGATTTCGATATAAACGGCAAAGTATTAATATTGATAAACGATATTGATGCCATTTTGATACCCTTAGTTCTAGATCCTGTAGGTTATCAAGTTTTATACCTACCCTTGTTTGCTCATTATTGTTGGTTAGGTGTTTGGTGGATTGTTTCTCCAAAAATGTTTTCATGACTGCGACCTCAACTCTTTCTCTCCGCCCAAAAACGCCCCACCATAACCCCCCACCCTCTGCTTTTGGGGTGGGTGGGGTATCTTTACTCTGTTCTAACAACCATAAAAATTGGGATGTTGGGCTTGTTCTTGTTCCAAAGTATTTCTTTTACAATTGTTTTCTTTTTCTTTTTTTTTTTTTTTTTTTTTCCTTTTTTTTGTGAGAAAAAATTATCTGAACAACCAACCGTGTGGAGGTATGCCAGGCTGCCAGTACTTCAGTTATGTCTCCTTTTGGGACCCTTTCCTCCCTTGCACTCTTAGGAATGATCCACTATTGTACCCACCAATTAAGGCCATTTGAAGTTTGTCTAAAATAAATAAATAAATAAGGCCACCTCAAAAACCTTATTTTTTTTTTTTTTTTTTTTTAGGTTTTGTTTGATTACAAGGGGAATTGAAAAGAAAGGAAATGAAATTTTATATTTTAAATAGAAACTTTTGTAGTGGTAACATAATATGATTGTATAAGAAGTAAAATTTAATAAAATTTATTTTATGGTTTCTTAACGTATTTAGTAATGATACTTATAAAATGTAAAATTTATTTTCCTTTTCAAATGGGTGAGATTTGGTTGCAAAGTGAATGATAAGTTAATAACTAAATATTGAATAATTTGAAATATAGTAATGTGATAGCATGTGTGTTGTAATCATTATAAAAGTTTCCACTTAAAGTATAAAATTTTTCTTC
Source organism: Protea cynaroides (assembly GCA_028583415.1). Lineage (NCBI taxonomy): Eukaryota > Viridiplantae > Streptophyta > Magnoliopsida > Proteales > Proteaceae > Protea > Protea cynaroides. The sequence goes on from CM053272.1 coordinate 50,229,010, forward strand.
CCTTCCCTTCTATTCCCCTTGCAACCAAACAAAGCCTTAATGAAACTTCATAACATTGGTTTAGTAGGATTCCTTGTAGATTGAAAAATACTAAGATTGAGAAATATTAATGAGATCACCTTATGGTCTTTCACAGCATTTTTACAATGCATTAACACCTATGTTGGGTGTTTGTCGGCTCAGTACAAAAATCCCTCATTCTTCCAATTCCAAACAACAAAAGTACTCCACCGATATTGTGATTCCTTGATGACCCAATGAGTGCGCATTAAAAGGAATCAATGTTAATAGGACCTTGACACATTTTTGTGCATATTTTTCAGTCATTACAGTTAGGCTTCACCTCTTTATACAACAATTCATAGAGAGATAAGAGAGATTTTATTTTAAAAGAAAGTACAATGAAGATGATGAACCTCAGGCTTATCATAGACATCAAATTGGTTACATGGATATATGAACCTAGCTACGAAAAGCTTTATCCCAGTTCTTGGATATCAACCACGATATTGGATTCCTGCAAGAGCCTACTCAAAATTGTCTTCTACTCTGTCTCCATGTTCAAACATAAGATTCCACCAAAACCCATAGTTCTCATTCACCATGGTCTCCAAAAGAGTGTGGTCTGGGTATTCTTCAAGGCCTGGGTAAATAACCTTGAGATCCAATTTCTTCATCCTCGTAGTGTAGACCATTTCTTGCCGGCAATGTTCTTTCATTCTTGGGCCCAGGTGAGGAATTCTACCAGAAAGCTGGAAATACGTATGCGTGGGAAAACTCTTACCTTCCTCCTCTCTTTCTTATTTTTACTTTTTAAATTTCAATGATTTCTTACTTTGGGGCTTTCTGCAACAATTCTTAGTGGATGCCACCATGGATTGGGGGTTGGAAGAGCTCCCCTGATTTCCTTGCTGAAGGACATGGAGATCAGCAGCGAAGATGGAGGAAAGGGCTGGTAGAGGGGAGAGAGAGAGAGAGGGCAGAGGAGGGAGAGGGGGACACCGTGAAGGGAGATGTATGTAGGGGGCAGAGTAGAGTGGGAGTGCATGACTGTTTTCTTATGGCCATTGGGTGGTCTGAAGGTTCTGAAGCTGGGGGATGACGATGATAATGGATCTGTTTCTGTTTCTAATGTTTCTCGAGCCCTTTTAAAGATGGCTTGTGATAGGCTGATGGAAATGAAGAAATCAATGAAGATGAAGAATACAAGACGAACAAAGAAGGAAAAATTTCAAAGCTGAAGCAAATGGAAGTGGCCTGCAAGTATCCGACTAGCTGCTGTGAGAGATCGATGAAGGAGAACAGAAGGCTGTTTAATGTTGGTACAGACTAGAGTAAGAGAACTACCCCAACTCTCTTCACAGGAGGATTGAATTTAACGGGCAACTCCAGAATTTGTGCTTGCTTCTTGTTATCTCCATCTGACCAAGAAACAACTCCCGCAAGCATTTCAAGTGAAATTAAAGTGTACAAGTACAATCGATAAAGAAGACAAGCTGTACCATTACATGAGATCTATTGCACACCAAAAGCCACTGAATGCTGTAGCCAAAAAATAGAATGACATATAATACAACAACTTGTTGGGGCTCCACAGATAGGTGGTTTGATTTACGTAAAAGATGAGACGACAGAGGAGGTGGTGACCAAACCAGAGAGGAGGCCAACAGCAACAGCACTGTTGTAAGTACTTGGTTCCCCTTGCATGGAGTTGTTCCGGGAATCGATATAACTATCATTTAAGAAGGGTCCACCCACAAGTCCTCCAACAGCAACGTTTGGATTGGGACTAGTTGAGGACAGCCACGTGAAGCCATTGCACCCAGTATTTGCATCCACTGGAATTGAAGCACCCCTGTGATGTACATATTGCGGATACTTACTTCCATACCCAACAAGATAGCTTATTTTCATTGGATTATTGCCCAATACATAATCAGCCTGGGGGAGAGAGAGAAGAATAAACAGTATCAGTACAGATTTCCTATTATCACAGAAAAGCACCAGAAGATCAGGCTGCACAAAGACAATCTTCCTTCTGCACTTAGAAATGAGGCTGAACCATGGACTAAATGGTCCCTGGATCACTCTTACAAGTCAAATTTCACTTTCATAGGATGACCGAAAGGATCCATAGTTTTTCCTTGGAACATTAAAAATAATTTGGTATATAAAGAACAAGGAAATAAATGAGAATAATAGATAAGGCATTATCTTGGTGGGGGCATGTCACCAGGCAGGTCCATAGCTCATGAATGTTTTACCACATGTATTAAATTGATTGATTAAACAGTGTACCTGGGACATGGCAAATTTGCGGAGGTCATCTGGAGTGAAGGAATCCGAGTTACAACTGAAAGTTGCAGTCTGGGACGAGAGCATATAATCACTGTAAAGAACAGCAAGGAATGCAGAAGCAATAGGTTGCTGCATAGAATTCCATTGAGTGACCCATATGAGACCACCTGCATAAAAATACTATAAGTTGTAGTTTCAATGGCATCTGAATCTGGATTAATATGTTAAGAATTCAAACCTGAGGAGAGGTCACTTAAGAAGTTTTGGAAATCATATTGATGCAATAATTTTTTTAGTTTCACCAAGCTAGTAGTACCAAATGAAGTTCGTGGCCAAGAAAATTGAATCAAGTGGATGGTGGACCAAATGAAGTTAAACAGGAAGAAAAATGAGACTTGATCATGGTTCCAAACCCTAAAGAGGAATGACTCCTGTGATTCATTCAACAATGGCACTGGCAGAACTCATTTACTTCGGCTACAACAGAATGAAACTGATTTCAGGTCATATTCTACAAGGAAAATGAGGATGATGTTTTCCTACACTTAAAACCATTGGATTGGCAAGACTGCCCTAGCCTGAAACTCCTATAATTGGGGGATATCTCTATCCATCCTTGAGAAGGCTTCATGGCTAAAGAAGCGTTTCATGAATAGGAGACAAATGGGATACAAGTTGGCTTCTAACAGTTTCAGTTTTTGCTCCATCCTTCTCACTCCCTGATATGCAGCTATCTGATGGGCAAGAAAAAGTTATACTCAGTTGATCTCTCTTTCTCTTCAAGCATCAGGTGAATGTGCAAATCTATTAGTATGGAAAGCCAACAATATATTCTCATCATATCTAGACTTAAGACCATTACGATAAGTAACAAATTGGATCAGGATGAGAGAATGTTCCATCATTCTATCTACCAGCAGCCAGACATAATCTGCATAAATTTGGCTCTAAGACAGTTTGGAGCAGCCCTCTAAAAATGAAGCCAACGGTAGCATAAAACTGAAAATTACCAGCTGTTCTGCTGCTTGTGGCTGTTGGGGAACTTGGCAGGAGACCACACATAACAGCCTCAGCTGATTTCTGGTAATTCTGAAGGTCACTGTTCTCTGCATTGGAGGTGTCTTTTGCACCAAATAAGTTTATCCTGGACAAAAGAACCTGCACCAAGATTTGATTATTTGAAAATGTTAGAAGCAGAGCCCCCACATCATCTGACATGCTTTTGCAGAGGAATGGTAACATGAACAACAATATAGCACAGTAAACAAAAAAAAACTCTAACAGAAGTGCTGTGTATTAAGCAACTTCGTAAAATCTGATGAGGTTTTTCAGAATTTGATGATTATAACATTTGGGCAATTTTGAAAATTTTCCAACTTGAAATCCATATCAAGTTTGATAAGGTATTAATTTACAAGTACTACTTTAAAAAAAAAAAATTTGAAACTTCAAGATTTTTTTTATTGAGATTTCAAATTTATAATAAAACCTGAGATAACACCTACTTGAAATTCACTGGAATCTAAAATGTCAAAGGTCTGCTGAAACTTTCAAACAGAGTCTATCTAGCACTTGCATGAATGGGATCTATCACTTCCCTCCCACAATGAAAGAGGAGAAATATTCATCCCCACCCCCCCCCCAACAAAAGAAAAAAAAAAAAAAGAAAAAAAAAAGAGGAAAAATAATTTTCACAAAGAAGGGCCAAAAAAGGGGAAACCCCAGGGGGGAAAGGTTAAAATTGGTAACCAACTAGCAGACCCTCGCAGACCGCCTGGATGCCTACACAGTGTCATGTGGATGACACCTAGTCAATACCTTGACAACTATGGTAACCAACTCGAAACTTTCTAAATATAGTAACTAATTTTACTTCACTTTTCAACCAAATACCAGGATTTGAATAGGTAAATAAAGAATCCACTAGAGAAGGCCAATTCCTTATTTTGTAAGGTTTAAGTTAGTTATACAATGATGATTACCAAATTTTCCATTTTCTTTTTAAAATTATTTTTCACTTTTATACAATGATGATTACCAAATTTTCCATTTTCTTTTTAAAATTATTTTTCACTTCCCTTCATTTCCCATTATTTGCAACCAAATTGAGCCTAAAGTGATTGATACAAAAGCAGGAAGTTTCATATCTTTATAAAGAGCATGCATACCTGAGTTCCTGCAAGCTTGTTATCCCAGCTAAACCATGTTGGATTTCCCCAATCTGCAAAGGCGTTTCCATTTTTTACAGTGACATATTCGAGATATGACTTGTCCGTAGTGGCATGATAGAGCCAGCTAGCAGCCCACAGGAGCTCATCTTCATATCCTGTAGAGTTGTAGTATGCCTGAACTTCAGGGATACTGACACTATAAGAACCTCTGTAAGTATCGGCAAAAGTAAATAGTTGCTCGGCATGCTGAAGAAGCAATCCTGAATACGTGGAGTTGGAAGTTTTGAACACCAGAGAAGCTGCTGCCATAGCAGCCGCAGTTTCTGCCACAACATCTGTCCCTGGAGAAGATGTATTCACCTGTGTAAGAGGCCTCTTCTCAGACATGGTTTCAGGTCTTTCCCAACACTTATGGTCAATTGTAGGGTCACCGACCTGCCAAAACAATAAACACAACTCAGCATAGATTTTTTTTTCTTCACCCTCTTTTTAACTTTTTACTGGATTAGCCCTTCCAAACTACAGCTAGGTCAAAATTTTCAGTGGGGACTCGAGATCTGCATAGGTAACCTAGCATAAGCATTTGTCCAGCTAGTATGCAGACACTGTTTTACAAAAAGAAACAATAAGATTAAACAAGATGTGATGTTGCTTCAATGGTTCAATGCCTCTTAAATTCACTGCTATAAGAAGCAACTACTCAGTCCTATTCTCAGTACTCGGTAGTCCAAATGGTATCAAATCATGGTTCGTTTCTTAAAGGCATATCGCAAGTCACAGAACCATTTTAAGTAATGGATCGATGCTAGAACACAAAAAGTGCAATCTGGTTGGAAACAGGAACTAAAGTGTAAAGAGTATCTGGTTAACCTGAATATAAAGAACATTGTCAGAAGGATGGGCATTGATCAGGTAATCAGTTATCCATTTAAGTGATTCTCGAGCAGGTTCCAGCTGATTGACTGCGCTCATCTGATCTCCATATTCAAGGACGGCCCATGACAACACAGTTGCAGTGAAAGCCAAAGGAAAACCAAACTTAATGTGATCACCGGCATCGTACATTCCTTTTGACAGATCAAGACTCGCTTCTTTCCCATCATCTAAAGCCGAATTCCCTCTCCAAGATATATTGTTGTTAACCAGCTTACCAGCTGCTAAGAATGAAGTGACATCTTAAGAAACTTGGATCAAAGCTGCAGGAAATTAAGGAAGGAGTAGAAATGAAATTGAAACAAGGACATACTACTATTATTTCCAAATAACATACAGAAAAATAAATTAAGAATTTGGTGTACAAGTGTAACAAATCCATCTCATCAACAAGAAAACATTTTCAGCAATGAAACAGCATAAGAGATCTGGACATATTGCACACTCCAGGTAAAACATTATGGTCACTTCGAACCATAAGATGAAGAAAAACTGGGATAAGCAGCAGAGGATTCAAACGTACATTTTTGTACATCGAAGAATTGCACAGCGACTTTAAGGGCGTCCGCGTATTTCTGGGTAATGGCGCCGGGAGGCCCAGGAACAGGGGCAGCTTTTCCCTTTGAGTGATGAGATTTTTTCAGTATAGTGACTACCACGGCTGCGGCAACGACAGCCACAACCAATAACGCAATGAGCCACCCGCACCATCCCCCCTTCGACTTTGAATCAGCTCCCATTCGATCTCTGCAGCAAAACAAAACAATGCTACCTCTCTCTCTAGAGAAATTTCGCGCTTCAAGCCTTCAACAACTAAAACTTATATGAATCTGACGCATTAAGCGAGATCTTCACCAAAAAAAAATGGAGTTGGCCGTAGCTAAATAGTGACAGTTTCTACTTTCTAGGTTTTTCAAACATCAAAGTTACTGTCAAAACTAAAACTAAAAACTGAATGAGTGAATGGAGAGATTCGAGACTACAAGAGATCAATGCAGCTATTCAATGATATTGTTGAATTTCAGCGTCGATCGAAGAATCTTAAACAAGAGAAGACGAGAGCTAGATTTGTGCCGAACTGGCCGATTGGTCCACGATCCAAACGACAGCTCTGTAAAAGCGCAGAAGCCGGCACCGACACCATACACAATTGCAGTCCGCGGGATAAATCGTTTTTTTTTTTTCCAGTTCTGGTTTTTCTCTCTCCTATTTCGTTGAATGACAAAAATTGCCCTTCGACCATGACATATTATTTTTTTATTGGTAAGAGTCTCCCACATATTATAGAATATATATATATATATATATATATATATATATGGGTGACTTTGCCCAAGAATCACGCAACTGAAATCTTTGGTCTTTTACCCAATAAAAAGAAAAAAAGTGAAAAAAAAAAATTATCACTGCTGTCAATGCAGAAGCATCAAATCTACCGTTGTTTTACATGGGCCCAGGTAATCTGCACCGTCAAAAGGTGTCTCTTTAGGATTTTGGTGGGTTGTCATTCTCACCTCGGATATTTTGGCTTGGTAGAAAGGTAGTCGCTGTCGTGAACGGTTGGCAGGGTGTGAGGGTTGAGTCCAAACTGAAATCTGATTAACCTTGAATCGGCTTGATTAAATTAGATCGAAATCTTATGGGGCCAGAATTGGATTGAGGTATTATCGGTCTTAGTCCGGTCTGATCTGGACTAGAAATCGAGCCAATTAGAGTCTGCAATATGGAGTGATGCGGTTATGATTCACAATCTTAGCAATTCCATGGATTTTGGGGTGAAATTCAGAATTTTATAGCGATAGTTACAACAGTTGGATATAGGCATGTTGATACGTCTGTCAGTTAATTTCTTAAAGGTTGGGATCTGGGAATTCATGTGCGCCTTGGCTGTCGAATGAAAATCAAATGGTTAGGATGTTGGAAACTGCTCCTTGATAGGCGACACATGGCTGATTAATGAGGAAGTCTCCTTAATCATGGTCAGCTCGAGGTTACCTTCGGAATCATGGGGATAACCTATTCGATAAAATGAATGTTGAGTCAGAACCTAATAGCAGATCTGGATGACGACACCTATCTCGCTTTGGTTAGTTCTATGCATTGTACACGTATCGGCTTTTGATTGGTTGTTTCATCATCTATATAACAGAACTAGGATTATCAACCCCCCAACCCGGACCGAACCTTACAGGTTTCAGTCTCGGCTTGTAAAGCCCAACACCGTTTCAGTCCAAACCGAAATCAGACCGGATCAGCCCGTTAAGAAGCCCGAACTAGCCCGAACTAATAATACCTAACCCGAACACCGGTAAGGTCCATCCGGGCCCAGTTTCTTAATTTTAATAGTTTTAAATTTTGATGGATTATATTACATTGTTATAGTTCACTTCTTGATCGGAAAGATTATATGAATCTATAGTTGAAAATAGTATGTTAATTGTTACAATTTACTGAATTACATGCATATAGAAGGAATGATGCTAATTTTATAGATAGAAATAATAAAATATGCCCGATAAGTTTGATAAGCCCGGTCCGAACCGAACCAGTCCGAAATCACCTCAATAAGCCCAACCCGATAACAAACCGACACAGGACCAGCCCGATAGTTATTGTGTCCAGCGCAGCCCAACCTAGTCCGAACTCTTAATGGACATATTTTGGGCTGGGCTTATAAAACCCGACACCGATTCAGTCCGGACCGAAACCAGCTCAGACCGGCCCGTTGAAACCCTTATATGACCCAATTAGGGTACAAGGTATTTTTTACCTTGTCAAGGTAAAGGCGGGTTAGGGTTTAGGCCTCGGGTAGAGCCCTGCCCGACCCTACACGACCTTGTCTTATATATATATATATATATATTCTAAAGTATCTAAACCCTAATCTTTCTATCTCCTCCGTTCGTTTCTCTTAGCTGTAGCAGTACAGAGCCACTAGCCCCATTGTGACATCTTCTTCTTCCTCTTCGTCGACGACCATTAGCCAGGTAAACTCCTCTCTCTCTCTCTCTCTCTCTCTCTCTCTCTCTCTGAATCATCTTCGTCTTCGTTATTATGTGTATTTATTTTTGTAAGTTGTTATTCTTCGTGTCTTCACCTGGATGAAGTATGAACAGCGGCATCACCTTTATTGGTGCATTCCGATCCCCCCTCTCTCTCTCTCTCTCTCTCTCTCTCTCTCTCTCTCTCTCTCTCTCTCTCTCTCTTCGCCATGAAAAACTGACTCGAAAGGAGTTGTTGAAATGGCATTTTCTCTGCCAAATCTCCCTCTCCCTCTCCCTCTTCTCATTCAAGCCAAATCGAAAGAAAAACTCATTCACCAAACTTCTATACCAAAACACACTTCTTAAAACTACTCTCTTCTCACGAAACTGGAAATGCCACCCGTTTGCCGTACGCAGGATAAAGTTAATCACGGCCTTGCTGTGCAAACCTTCAGAGAAGACATGCCTTTAATCTTCTCCAAGGACCTCAATTACGACATCTACATGTACTTTAAGTCATTCGTTTTCTCCAAGGAACTCAATTCTATGGTTAGGGTTCTTTGCTGAGTTATGAGAGATTCTAATTTAATGGATTTTGTTGTTCTCAGATATGATTCAAGTACCCATTCAACACTATCATCAGAATCTAAGATTTATTTGTATTTTTATATATATATTAAAATGTTGAGTTCAGGGTAAATCAAGGTAAACCCGACCCTGATTCAGGGTCAATCACGGTAAACCCGATCCGACCAGGTCCAATCAGGATAAATCAGGGTAGGGTAGGGTTTGGTAGTACCCTACCAGGGTAGGGTTTGGATTGAGGTTATGTGGTAGGGTAGAGTATGGGTTAACATGAAAGAATCTAGGATAGGGTAGGGTTTGCAGATACCCGGCCCAACCCGACCCTGTTTCACCCCTACCTATGGACACCATTAGAGTTATTATTTTATAATGTAGAAGAGTGTCCCTCCAGCCCTTGTATTCATAGTGATGCTGCATTTTCTGAGAGGCCAGAAGATATGAGGTTGAGCTGCTTGATTCTTGATAATCAAGGTCGTTTTGCTTCCATTGCAATAGATCATCTCTTCCCCTCTTCCACGGTCACTGGGAATCTCTCACTATCCGTAAAAAAAAGGGCATCACAATGTATGATACTCTTGTTACTGTAGGGTTTGGAGAGGGGCAGAATGTACGCAGTCTTACCCCTACAACGTGGAGAGACTGTTTCCATGTTTCAAACTTGTGACCACCATGTTGCAATATGACAACCTCTCACCATCCATCTAGACATAAAAACTGCTCTCCTTGTTAGATTCGCCACGACGACCATCCACACAAGGTCTATAAGGGTCTTGTGACTATTTAAATGATGCCTCCTTGCAGCCACTGGATGCTCATGTTTGATATGATAAATGACATCCGGCTTCTTTAGCGAAGGTTCTTTGATTGTTTTTCTCTTTGTTCTTAGAAGTAACAATTTACATTCTCAATTTGTTGGAGTTTAGTCTCACACATGATTATCAAATAGTCTAGCAGACCTCACTTATAGTAGTTTGAACTTTTTCAAATATAAATTTTACATGGTGTCAGAGTGGGTTTTCATTATCACCAATCTCCACAAGTCTTCAATACGTACTGCTATACATATAGGGGAGTGTTGGGAGTAAAGTCCCACACTGGCTATTAGATAGTCTATAACCCCCTTATATATACACATGGAATCCCTCCAGTTACTAGTTCGAACTTTTGGTGAATGACCTAACTTGAGGACTGTTCACTTCCATAATGCTTAAACTTATTAATATTGATGGGGTTTGATATACATTTAATCATGGGTCCTTCTGCATGATATTGATCAGTGTCCAAAGTAGGGGTGGGTGTCAAAAGTAGGGGTATTATGAAAAATTCATAAATTGGGATAGAATGGAAACTTCATAAATAGGGGAAGGGTTTGCACCGATTTGACGGGAGACACTGGATGGGTGTCACCTTTTGATATTGGATATGTGCCAAATCGAAAATCCCTTTAATCATTGATGTCTTTTATTTTTTTCTTTTTTTTTTCTTTTTCTGGTTAGAACACACACTCACACACAAATCCTTTCTCGGTATCAAAGCTCAGTTATTGATCTTAAGTACCAATGTTTACTTTTTATAACTTATGTCTCTCTAACATTTTCTTTCTTCAATCGATGTAAGAATAATTGGTAATAGATGTCCTATATACTAGATGAAATGTTTCCTTTATAGAGAGAACATCTTTTATTTTTGTTTTCTTTATTTCTCCAATAGACGTGGGATTAAGGGTTACACACTTTGTACAATCATTTTCTATGATATCTCCACGACTTTAGTCATACATCGACTAGTGATTAAAGATTAGAAATGAAAAAAAGTCTATAAATAAGGATCCATTGTGTTGGTTACTTATCTATAAAAAATTGGTGGGTTAATTATTCAAAATCGAACGATTGTTATGAGTTCGATTATGGACCCCAAATGGTATGAGTTTCATCACATTGATTATAACTTGTTTGGTATGAGTCCAATTATAGATCAGTAATCAAATGATCAACCGATAATAAGAATGTCAATGTCTTGTCTATGATGACCTATTAATTAAATCATATGATCAAAGTGCTGGGTATTAAACTTTCATCGATCGATTTAAGGGCGAAGGTTTTCCATAATACCAATATGAGAAGAATCTCTTAAACCACATTAATGGGGTATAGAAAACGCTAATATGAGAATGTGAGGGATGAATGTGAGAAAAAGCATGGAAGGGTGAATGTTGTGAGCAAAGGCATTGAAGGATTTTTTTTTTTTTTTTGTTGTAACAGCATGGAAATGGATGCCTAGGGGTCTTTTCCCCATATTTAAATGTTGGGAATGTACTTTCCATTGTTAGGTAGGAAGTCGCAACTAAATCCTCTCCTGCGGTCCTGCCGCCTGTTAAGGGCCGGATTTCAACCGGCCCACCCCCCAATGTATTGGCAGGCGGCCAAACCGAACCCCAACCCTTGGATCGGCGGCAGGAATCTCCTGCCGCAGGAGACGATTTGGATCCTAGGAAGCCATGGTAAATGTCATGTCATAAACATAATTAATTTTAATTGTTTTTTATGATAAGATTTTGCATTTATGAATTATGATAATCTTAAAGAGGACAACTCAGCAATATTTATACAAAACTCAAGAATAAATAAATTTTCTTTTATGTATTTTTTGGGGTAAGTGGTTGTTTTATTAAACCTAAAAAGGGAATAAAAACAAATTAATTATTAAAAAATGAGAGTTAAAATAGAAACAAATAAGACAAGGGTAGAAATTTGAAACACAGTTAAGCCACCAAAGGCGGAGACATGATTACAACAACAACGAAAGAGCTAACCTCATGTGTAGACATTCAATTTTATCTCACCCCTTGAAGAGCTTAGGGAGATCTCAAAAGTTACCCCCCCTTTTTTTTTTTTTTGGTAATAAAATGTTCCCCCTTTTATTGGTCTTAGGTGTCCCAAAGGCCTCCAATCCGCATTGAGAGCTATTCCCTTGATTATAGCCATAGTGTTCAAATTATCAAAATACTCCTAATTATGAGTTGACTTAATCAACTCAAAAGGTTAACTTTTCCCCATGTGAGATGAGGTCATGGTGACTTAGTGAAAGCACCAAAACAACACAGGTATCACCCCAATCAGATTTCATAATCAAAAGTTACAGCTATTACAAATTCTTAAGTAACCGATCTGGTTCTCCATGAACCAAGACAGATCCAGACCCAGTCCAGGTGGGCCAATAGTGGCCCAAGGTCCAAAAAGTGGCCTCCAATTCGGATATCATCTATTCAGAGCGAATATAATCTGCTCCATTTAGGTATCCGCAAACAATATATGTTATGTGTAAAGCTTGATATTATCTTAAACCAAGAAAATCGTTTACTTTGCCACAGATTCAGTTGTCTCCAACCTATATTTTATGATGTAATTTACTATGGGTAATCTTGTACTTTCGGGGTTTAAGGTTTTCCTTTATATAGAAGTATAATCTCGTAAGGAGATTATTGAGTGTTGTAGCTTCTTTATTGGAATAGTTGTAGGGGCAGGAGCCCCTTTGCCAAAAGTGATGGTTCTTGCCCACTTATGAAATGGTTTTACTAGAGGCAACCTTGTACTTTTGGGGTTTGGGGTTTCTTTTTTATATAGGGATGTAATCTCGTAAAAAGTGTATTGAGCGTTGTAACTTCTTTATTAAAAGAGTGGAATCAGAGATTGATCGCTCCTCCGTAGACGTAACTCATACACACGGATCCAAATTGTTTCCTTGGCTCTCACCAGTTGATGCCCCACACGTGGGCGTTGGCTGAATTCGAGTCCTCCATATGAGCCGATAAGGTTAGCCGATAGAGGGTGTTGGCTTATGCATCAACTCGGATGGAGGACTTGAATCTAACCGACACTTATATGTCGGGCATCAACTAGTGGAAATTGAATCTTCTCCCAAACCCTTAGGGGGAAACGATTTAAATTACATACACACGAAAAAATAAAAAAAACTTGCATGTGTGGAAACTCATTGCTCTCCTATTATGCAGCATTTTTTCTTTCTTTCTTTTCTGTTTTTTTACCTTTTTTCTCTTAAATTTGGGAAAAATTTGATTGCACCTACGTCTCATATTTCGAGACATATTAGCACGTATTATATTATTTCAAGAAGTATCCCTACATTTGAGACCCGAAAAAAAAAAGGAAAAACCAAAAAGGCAGGCTTTTAGAAGAGTAATGCAATGCACGCATGTTAATACATTAGCATTTTTTATTGCCCTTCTTTCTCTCTTTCTTTTTTTTGTTTGTTTGTATATTTTATTGCCCTTCTTTCTCTCTCTCTCTCTCTTTTGTTTGTTATATTTTATTGCCCTTCTTGACTAATTGTCAAATGAATAAATTATTGATATCGCAGTCGGAGAAAGAATGGAAAAAAAAATTTGTTTAGAAGAAGAAAAAATATGATATTATATTATAAAGCAAAATATAAAACAAAAGGAAAGACAAAATATTAAAAAAAAAAAAGAAAAAAAAAAAGGATTCATTCTCACGAGATTCTCCCATCATCTTTTTGTTTTATAAGAGATGTTTTGATATAAAATATTTACAATCCTCTTTTATCGTTTTGTCTGTTAATCGTTCATTAAAGAAGTTAAGACACATTGGCATGTGTATCGAGCATCTTAACTCATTCAATGAATAACTAATAGAAAAATATCTAAGTAGGTTGTATACATGCGACAGTTATACATATACTTTTTATCAAAACAAAATATTGATATCAAAATTTATGTTGTGGCAGTCAATTAGAAAAAGAGAATAAATAAACAAATATGTCACGTTCTTAGAAAAAGAGAATTAATAAACAAATATGTCACGTTCTTTATAATGTATGCCCTGCCTCCCTTCCAATGCCCTTGTTTATTCAAATGTAAAATGTAAACATATTTAAGGACATGAATATGAAAGGAATTGAGAATGCAAAGGTTTTGTGATAATTAAAAAGAAAATCAATTGTCAGTGAAATAATGACCTAACATCATTCTATTCTAGAAGAAATTTATAAATCCAGCTAAAAGTCCATTTCTTTAAAATTTATCAAGGTGGTGATCACACTTCTAGAAATTTTTTTATTTTTTATTTTTATTTTTATTTTAGCAAAACCTATAGAAAGATTTCAATGCAATAACTTTGGAGTTTATTGAGACGAACTTCCATTTTTTGCCTGCCTATATTGATTTTCACTTTCAACATCAATTTGCTTAACCATCTTTGCTTGTTGAAGCAAGGACTGTAAAGAGGTCTCAAATTTGAGTCTCCTCCCTTGCATAAAAAAATAACATTGGATTCCCATCTTGATAGTGTAATATGGAGTAGGACACATAAAATAGAAAAAACATTGGAGATGATGACTTACACACAAAAAAAAATTGCATATGGCACACCAATATTATATGGAAACAAAAATTATCAAATAATTGTGAAATTCCATTAGCCTTTTTTTTTTTTTTTTTAAAGTTCTGGCATCACTAAATTACTTGTTATCAAATAATTGTAAATTTTTTATTTATAATTTTACTTGTTATTATCATAACATAATATAAACTCAATCTCTTAGTTTAGAAACATTTTGAGTCTTACAGTACCAAGACTGAGGCTATATTTGGTATGCATTATTGATCAGGAACACATTCTAAGATGACAAAAATAGCATTCGTTATGCATTTCATGTTCTTGGACTATGGAATGTGTTAAAGAATGTGGCTCATTCTACAAAGCACTCTTTACCAAATTTGTGTTCTAAGCCCACAACGTGAAAGCCTAACTCTTTTGAACTTTCTCATTTTATTTTAAGAATGCATTTTTTATACTAAGAATGTATTTCTAAGTATGCGCCGAGGTCCTTTGATGTTGAGTAGACTTGCAAACGACAAGACATAACAGGGGAAGTCGGCTTATGGCCCTAAGGTCACTCCGATACTGAAGTCAAGATTCCTTCAAACAAATAAAGGGGTCAGATGGCTGACTAGATAAATAAGTGGAATGGGGTAAGAGAGGGATTTTGTGTCCGAGGTGTCAGAGCAAAAAGGTGAAACGATCAAAGGTAATAAATGTAAAGTGAGAGAAACTTGATTTTCGGGCCTATTTATAGGGAATAGTGCTCAGTGGATCCCGTGCGCCTTTGGAGTACAATGTCATTTTTTGGAAGGCATTTATGCCCCTGACTTTAGTTAACAAGGACGGAAGTGTCCCTTTGTTGCTATATTAGGGTAAAATGACAATTTTAGCCCTCAATTTCGTGGGTTCTTCTGATGATGTACAGATATCGCAATCTCATTGGTTGTCTAGTATTTGTTCCCAACGTTAAAAATACATTCCAAGATTGCATATCAGATGCAACCCAAAATTAACTACCTAAACCAGTTCACTTCTAATTTGGTGCTTCTGATTTGCTGCCTAATTCTATTGCAATTGATGCCTTGGCTTTTGTTGTTTAGGCAGCATTCATTAGTAAGATATTAATTGTGTACTAATCTTTGTCTTAGAGAGCACTATTTTTCTCAATTGCAAGTTGATATTCAATCAAATCAGATGGATTTCTCAATTGCAGGTTGATATTCAATCAAATCAGATGGATATCTCAATTGAAGGTTGATACTCAATCAAATCAGATGGATCAAACTGAGGACATATGGTTAAGGGTGAACTGTCCACAGCACCTTGAGAAGGCCATATAGACTTGTTTGGTTGACAAAAAGCTGTATGCAGACGTGCCAACCACTTCTTTTGGCAAAGAAGCATGGCAGTAGAAGAGCTGAAGAAACACCTAGATTTATTTAGGAAGTAATTCTATATTGCGAAGTAGCTTCATGAACATGGTGATTTTGGTTGAAATTTGTTTAAAAAGGAATAAAAAAATTTATTGTGTAATAATGATTGTGTAATTCACTTAAAATTCTTACCAAATGTAATCTTTATTTTTCTTTTCAAATCTTAAATAAAATTTAATAACTAGATTTGGAATGATTTTAGAGTTAATTATACAATTATGCTAAGTAAAAATCACAAAAAATTCTGTTTTAATTTTGATTTAATTGGATCTTGTGGATTGGGCTTCTTCTACTATCATTGCTTTGAACCCCAATGGAGTCCAGAGAAAAATGGTAGATGTTGATGATCTTGTATGGCAAGTTTTCATTGAGATTTTTACCCAAAAAAAAAAAGTGTTCATTGAGATATGCTTATTTTTTCCAAAGTCTATATTGCTAAAACTTCATTAGTTCTTTATGAAGTATAACAATAAGCATATCCTGAAGCTAAGCCAAACAGAAGATGAAGCTATATTATTGCATTAAAACACAGATAATTATGCATGTTGATGATGAGAGACTATCCCTAGCTGTCATTGATTTGTTTCAGAATCTTTACTGGAGGGAGACGTTCATCAAACTGTACAGCAAAAGCAACTATAATAGATAAAAATTTTAAGAAAATTACACAATCATGTTAAGTAATGATTAATAAAAATTTCCTTTGTCAGAACCACACGTGCAAGTTACCCTACATCTGGCTCGTCCATGATAACTTCTTTGGATTTCTGTGAACTAGAAGACCGATCACTAAATGGGGATGCTCCCTCCAGCAGGTGCTAGCTACCCACTGGCACCTACCGCAACATTCCCCAATTACAGGTGTACACGTATAATCAGTAAATTAGGCAAGCTGTACCGTTACATGAGAACTCTTGCATACCAAAAAAAAAGAAAAGCCACTGAATGCAGCAGCAAAAAAATAGGATGACATAAAGATATAATACAGCTACTAATTTACGTGAAAGATGGGACGACAGGGGAGGTGGTGACCAAACCAGAGAGGAGGCCAACAACAACAGCACTGTTGTAAGTAGTTGGTTCCGCTTGCATGGAGTTGTTCCGGTAATCATAATAGCTATCATTGAAGAAGGGTCCACCCACAAGTCCTCCAATAGCAACATTTGGATTGGGATTAGTTGAGGACAGCCATGAGAAGCCATTGCACCCAGTGTCTACAGATGCTGGAATTGAAGCTCCCCTGTGATGTACATATTGTGGATACACATTTCCATACCCAACAAGATAGCTCAGTTTCATTGGATTGTTGCCCAATATATAATCAGCCTGGGAGAGTGAGAAAAGAGTACATAATATCAGTACACATTTCCTATTATCACAAAGAATTGAAGCACTAGAAGAGCAGGCTGGACAAAGCCAATCTTCCTGCAGCACTCGGTCAAGATGACCCAAAGGATATCCATCCTATAGTTTTTCATGGGCTTCTCCATAGACCATGAATGTTTTACCACATGTATTAAATTGATTGATGAAACAACGTACCTGGGACATGGCAAATTGGCGGAGGTCTTCTGGAGAGAAGGGATGCCCTTCACAATCGAGAGTTGGAGTCTGGGATGTGAGCATATAATCACTGTAAAGAACAGCTAGGAATGCAGAAGCAACAGGTTGCTGCATTGAATTCCATTCAGTGACCCATATGAGACCCCCTGCATAAAAATACTAAATGTTGTAGTTTTAATGACATCAGAATTTTGATTAATGATGCTAAGAATTCAAACTTGAGGAGAGGTCACTTAAGAAGTTTCAGAAATCATATTGATGCATTAAAATTATAACTCAATTTTAGCGTCACCAAACTAGTCGTACCAACTGAGATTAGTGGTTAAGAAATTTGAATCAAAGTGGATGGTGGACCAAATGAAGTTAAATGGAAAGAAAAATGAGCAGGAATTGATCATGGTTCCAAAACCCTGACAAGGAATGCCTCCTGTGATTCATTCAACAATGGCACTGGCAGAATCCATTTACTTTGGTTAGATCAGAATGAATCTGATTTCACTAGTAATGTAATATTCTACAAAGAAATTGACATCTCATGCCATACACAATCTCCACTTACAAACCATTGATTTACCAAGAGACTGCTCTAGCCTGAAATTCCACTGGTAGTGGAATATCTCCATCCATCCTTGAGAAGAAGGCTTCATGGCTAAAGATGAGTTTCACAAACAGAAGACAAAAGGAATACAAGTTGGCTTCTAACAGTTTCAGTCTTTGCTTATGCAGCCATCCAATAGGCAAGGAAAAGTCAAATACCCAATCGATCTTTCTGTTCAAGCATCATGAGAAGTTGTAAATTTTATTAGTTTGGACAGCCAAAATTTCTGAATGAGGTTATTTGCAAATTTGTGATATATTCTCACCATATCAAGAAAAAAGACCATTACAATTCCATCTCCTAACTACCACAAACATAATCCGTATGCATTGAGATTTAATACAAAGTATGGTGCGTCCCTGTAAAAATGAAGCAACAGTAAGCATAGAACCGAAAATTACCATTTGTTCTGCTGTATGTAGCTGTTGGGGAACTTGGCAGGAGACCACACATAACAGCCTCAGCTGTTTTCTGGTAATTCTGGAGGCCATCGTTCTCTGCATTGGAGGCCCCTGCCCCAAATAAGTTTACCCTGGACAAAAGAACCTGCACCACAATTTGATTATTTGAAAATCTTAGAAATGGAGCCCCACATCATCTGACAAGCTTTTGCAGAAGACGGGTAACATGAACAGCAGTAAAGCACAGTAAACATAATATCTCTAACAGAAGTGCTGTGGATTAAGCAACTTCATAAAATTTGACGAGATTTTCATAGTCATGATTACAACATTTGGGCAATTTTGAAAATTTTCCGACTTGAAATCCAGTTCAAGTTTGATCAGGTTCTATTTTACAATTTCTACTATTTTAAAAATTTTTGAAACCGAGAGATTGTTTTATACTGAGATTTCAGATTTATATTAAAACCTCAGATAACACCTACTTGAAATTCACTGGAATCTGGAATGTCAAAGATCTGGTGAAACTTTCAAAGGGAGTCGATCTATATAGCAATTACATGAGTGGGATCTATCACTTCCCTCCCACAATAAAAGAGGAGAAATTATGGGCTTTAATTTTGTGACTGCACAGAAGATTTCAATATTCTCCAAAGCCTCCAAAAAGACTAAAATCAATAAATGGCTTGCAAATATTTATAATGTTTTTTTTTTCTTGTTTATTATGTCTTCCAAATATTTATAGTGTTTCAACTTTCCTCTTTGACATTCTTTCTCCTCCCCGACCATGTGGGGACCCCAATGGCTATACCATTTCCCGCATCCCCATTGGTGTGTTGTGGGAGATTCTCCCGACATTGGCTATACCATTTCCCACACTCCAATTTAGTAACTAATTTTACTTCACTTTTATCTATTTCTTCCGTCCCACGAGAAGTCATGACACATCTCCAAGAGGCCTTAGTATCTGCAAGAACAAGGCAGCCTGAAATCCACTACCAAGAGCTTCCTCAAGTACAGATTCAACCAAATTGCTTGGATTTAAATACGGAAATAAAGAATTCACTATAAAAGTTTAATTCCATATTGGGTATGGTTTTAAGTTAGTTACACAAAGATGAAATAATTTTATTTTCTAAATTACTTTTCACCCTTCATTTCCCTTTACTTGCAACCAGATTGAGCCTAGAGTGATGATATAAAGGCAGGAAGTTTCATCTCTTTATAATGGGGGGGCGTACCTGAGTTCCTGGAAGCTTGTTATCCCAGCTAAACCATGTTGGATTTCCCCAATCCGCAAAGGCTTCTCCATTTTGCACAGTGACATATTCTAGGTATGAATTGTCCCCAGTGGCTTGATAGAGCCAGCTAGCAGCCCACAAGAGCTCATCATCATATCCTGAAGAGTCATAGTATGCCTGAACTTCAGGGATACTGATACTATAAGAACCTCTGTAAGTATCAGCAAAAGTAAATAGTTGTTCGGCATGCTTAAGAAGCAATCCTGAGTACGTGGAGTTAGTAGTCTTGAACACCAGAGAAGTTGCTGCCATTGCAGCAGCAGTTTCTGCTGCAACTTCTGTTCCTGGAAAAGATGTATTCACCTGTGTAAGAGGCCTCTCCTCATACATGGTTTCAGGTCTCTCCCAACATTTATGATCTATATCAGGATCACCAACCTGCCAAAATAGTAAACACAACTCAGCACAGCTATTTCTCATTCTTTCTCTTTTTCCTTCCCCCTTTTTTTTAACTTTTTACTGGATTATCCCTTCCAAACTACAGCTATGACAGAATTCTTAGTGGTGACTCAAGATCTTCATAGGTATCCTAGCCTTAGTGTCCAGATAGAATGCAGATACAGTTTTATACATAGAAAAACAATAAGTTAAACAAGATATGATGTTGCTTCAATGGTTCAATGCCTCTTCAAATTCACTGCTATAAGAAGCAACTGCTCAGTCCTAATCTCAGTACTCGGTACTTCAAGTGGTATCAAATCACCATTCAACAGGAACTAAAGTGTTAAGGGTATCTGGTTACCTGAATATAAAGCACATTTTCAGAAGGATGGGCATTGATCAGGTAATCAGTTATCCATTTAAGCGACTCTCGAGCAGGTTCCAGCTGATTGACTGCGCTCATATGATCTCCATATTCAAGGATAGCCCATGACAACACAGTTGCAGTGAAAGCCAAAGGAAAACCAAATTTTATGTGATCACCAGCATCGTACATTCCTTTTGACAGATCAAGACCCTCTTGTATACCATCTTGTAGAGCTGAATTCCCTCTCCAAGATATATTGTTGTTAACCAACTGACCAGCTGCAAAGAATGAAGTGACATCTTAAAAAAGCTTGAGGCAAAGTAGACAGGCATTAGGGAAAGAGTACAAATGAAATTTAAACAAGATATATGCTATTATTTCCTCATAACATACAAAAAAAATCACAACAATAAGAAATGAGAAGAAGTAATTATACTTTTAGCGCAAAATCTAGGGCAACAACATTCTAAATAAACCTTTATTCCGGGCCTGTTCAGTACTGATGTGTCTCATGGTGCAAAAACAAAGTAACAAATGAGCACTTGCGCCATAAACCCTTGATAGCATACAAAGAAGGCATGTCTTTGGTCACTAAACGAACACCAGATTTGGGTGAGACCATTGAATAACAATCAAATCTCCCTTTCACAGGATGACAGCAGCCAAAACTAAAAAACCTCTGTCACTTACATATGACGTTAACGTACAAGTGTAACAAATACTTTCTCATCAACAAGAAATTTTTGAACGCTCCAGTTAAACATTGTGGCAACTTCGAAGCATATGATTAAGAAAAACTGGATAAGCAAGCAGAGCATAAAACCTACATTTTTGTACATCGAAAAATTGCACAGCAACATTAAGGGCGTCCGCGTATTTCTGGTCAATAGCGAGAGGAGGCCCAGGAACAGAGGCATTGGGGCCAGGAGGACTAAGAAGTGGGGTAATGGCGCCGGGAGGACCATGAACTGGGGTAATGGCGTCGGGAGGACCAGGAACAGGGGAAATGGCGCCAGGAGTCCCAGGTAAGGGGGCATAGGTTACCTCCGAGTGCTGATGTTTCTGCTTTATAGTAACTATCACGGCTGTAGCAACCACAGCCACAACCACAAACACAATGAACCAGCCGCACCTTCTCCTCGACTTCGAATCAGCGCCCATTCGATCTCTGCAAGAAAACAAACCAATGCTTCCTCTCCCTCTCTATAAAAAAATTTTTTGCGTTTCAATAAGTAAAATTTATATGAATCTCTCTCTGAAACGAAATGAGAAAGACCTTCACAGAAGGAGTTATCAGTAGCCAAATTGTGACAATTTCTACTTTACAAGTTCCCAAAAACCCATATTCCTGTCAAAACCGATGGAGATATCAAGAACAGAGATCAATGCAGTTATCCGAAGATCTCGTTGGTTTTTTGTAATCGATTAAAGAAGCTTAAACACCAGGTGGCGAGAGCTATATCAGCGCCGAATTGGCCGTTTGTTCGGTAAATGTTTTGAACGGAAGGCGGCACCTGTACATACAAAATGTAGTTGACTTACGCGGGATCCATTCTTTTCTATGTTTCCCTCCCACCTTTTGCCAAATGACAAAAATACCCTTGTTTTTCTATAAACCCCATTGGTCGTCTGCACGTTTGCAGATAGAGTCTTACACTTGTCAAACCGCCGGTCAAGGTCTGATTTATTCCCTCGTATAGAAATCCTCTCCCACCTGAGTTTGGGCGGGAGAGTTGACGGCCTAGATAGATGGTCGCCACCTGACTCTCAGGTGGATCCGAGCCCTCCAATGTCGGCTCGGATGGAGGGACCGGATCCACCAGAGAGTCAGGTGGCGACCATCCATCCGGGCCGCCAACTCTCCTACCCAAATTTAGGCGGGAGAGGATGTGGATCATATTCTCTCATGCCAATTTAATACTTTACATCGTGACTCACATGTTTAATTAATCTGATCTTTATAAACTAGACATGACATGAGTATATTCAATTCAACCGATGATCAATCCATAATCGATCTCATATTTATCAGGTTAATCGGTCCATAATCTTAAAAGAAAAAAAAAACCTTGAATATCAATAATATCTGAGTTTTATAAACAAATAAATTAAGATAAAAAAATGTTTTGAAATATTGTGAAATAATAAAAAAATGTTCTGAAATCTTGTGAAATAATATTTAAAAAAATATATATATATATTTTTTTTGGGTTAAGTTGTGAATGTGTGCATGGTGGTAGAAGAGGTGAGTAGTTATGAATAGATAATTAAGAGAATAAAGAATTGAAAGAATAATAGGCCGCAAATATTATAAGTAGGGACATATGCTTAAAACCGGTCGGGCTAAAACCTTGCATGGTGAATGCTTGATTATTAATTGGTCTGAGTTTAGATCCAACACATTTAATAATCTATTCGGGCCAATTTTCATTAATCGGTTGAAATCGGATTTTATGGTGCGATCCTTGGATTGGCACCCTTAAGTTAGACCACTATGACACTGAATTATGACTATTTGATGACTTCGCTCGATAATCACACTATGGCCCCATTTGATAATACTCTGACTCTTGGATTCCATTGATTTTGCTTCCTTGGGAGCAATTTGAGAGCTGAATGCTGTTTGGTCAATCCGGTCCGAGTCCAAGCTCCTAGAGAGTGAATCAGACTCCATTTGACTCTGGGATCCTAAAATTGAAAATTAAAAAAAAACTAGCTCTCGTTGCTCTAAAACAAATGAAACAGAGGTTAAAAAAAAAAAGTATTGGGCCCGAACCACCACCACCACCGCCACCACCCACCACGACTATCACCCACCGCCACCATTACCACCACTATAAGCTTTGGAATCAGATCTAAAACAGCGTTATCATATAATATTTTACTCTCAAAAAAATTAGGAGTAATAAATTAAATCCAGAACAAAAACAACGGATTCGGAACAAAAATGTTATCAAACGGGATCTAAGCACTTGAGATCTTTGACTTGGTCAATGTAGAAGCATTAAATCGGCCGTTGTTTTACTTGGGCTCAAATAATCTGCACAATCCAACATACAATATTGATATAGTCGATTGATAGATGCATCTGTAATCCAAATTCAGAACCAACCAGTTCATGCAAGCTTGCTCACAAAATGGACTTCCCGTTGATTGTCACTTGTCCATTTGATAACACTCTGACTCCCCTAGAGTTACTTTTGATACGGAGTCATTTGACTACTTCTTCTCTAGAGTCAGGTTTTTCGGAGTAGAATGATGTTTGATAATGCTGCTCTATAATCAATTCCAAAGCTAATTAGAAATAGAATGTCGTTTGATAAAAATGACTCTAGATTGATTCTAGAACTGTTTGTGAGCAGAATCCCGTTTGATAAACAGTAATCTAGAAGTTCCTTTTTTTCTATTTTAAAATTACAAGTGAATATATATATATATATATATATATATATATATAATTGTAAGTTTACCTTCTTAGTACCTTACTACATTCATTATAGATGCCCTCAATACATCTTGCACCATATGTAAACAACAAAACATGTCATTAGAAAAACCCAAACTGATAAGAACACAATGACCCAATATATAGGGTATAAATACGACTGGTCTACATGCATTTCATGACACACATGGTTAATATCCCTAGTTACATGCAATTCTTCAGTGGACTGAGATAATAATGATTCAGTCTCACTAGATTCATCAAACCAGACAAAAACTTTGCATGATCCTGCTTTACTGGACATGTGTAGAACTGTCGCCCGAAATTTTTTTTTGTTTGTGAAGTTCACACTACCATTGGCTCCCTTTCACAAACACACATTGGCGGAATATTGTCAGCCATATTTCTGTAAAGTTTAAAAAATTAAGTGCATAATTTCAGAGTTATACAGTGAATACATAGCAATTAAAAAAGGTGTAAATTAATTAATAACATCATACTCAAACTAACAATTGTATGACTGTATGAAAAAAATACATAACAAGGGTAGTATATATCATATCGTAGGTAAATGATGTCGTCTAGTCAAATGATTTGTAATATGCACTCTTATTGCATTCATCTCAGGTGTTGTCCCATTCAAATTATCATTTTTTTCAACCACAACATCACCTGACAAGTGAACATGATCATTATCATGACCGGGGACCAAAACATCAATCAAATTCATTTAGTGCATTAAATGTTGCGTCGACAATTTACTCATCTTTAATGAAATTATTTAGAGCACAATAGACAACAACAATGGTGCCTTTAATCTTCAATGGATACAATGGTATTAACTTCAAATTTTCAAACCTAGCCTTCAAAACTTCGAATGCTCGTTCAATGACATTCTTCAAAGAAGAATGTCAATGATTGAACAATTCTTTGGTGGTTCTAAGTTGACGTTTGATTCCCCGGTAATCACGCAAGTGATATCTATCCCCTATAAATGGTGTCATGTAACCACGAAGAGTAGGATATCCATAATCTACAACGTAATATTTTCCTACAATATTGTAACATAATTAAATAAGATATATGAAAATATAACAACATTCAATGAAACTTACATGTAACTTTATTTATAAGTATTGTACGTGCAAGAGGATGAGGAAATATCAAATTTGTATCTCGTCTAGCTTCGTTGAGTACCCGACAATCGTTTGTACCCCTTTCCCACCTAGCGTATACATAGGTAAATATTAAATTAAAATCACAGACAGACATCACATTTTTTGATAGTCCCTGCTTCCTATTCCTATATGGTACTTGTGAATCCACTGGAACGAAAGCATCAATATGTGTGCTATCAATTGCCCCAATACAATCCTAATACATAAAAACAGTCTCGTAAGATATAAGTGTCTACATTGTTAGAAAATGTTATAGATAACTATAATCAGAAGCATACCTTGAAGAATGGCCAATGCTTTCTATTATGTCTAATCTTTGTTGGTACCTCATTGAATGAAAGGGGTCGTATTCTCTCTACCCAACTTCAAAAATGCTCTCAATACTATATGAAAAAATTTACTTATGGTCTCACCAGAGTGTTGAAACAACTCAGCAAATTTGTATTACTCCCTCACCCGGGTGCCTGAATGAACACGACAATCTGTTCGTTAACTCTAATGTAGCGGCTATCTTGTAGTCAACCTCGTTGCTTCATCAGGTTACATAAGTTGATAAAAACATGACGTTCCATCTGAAGCTCGTCATATATCCTATTACTATTGCGAAACATAAGTTCAGACATCCATGATGTACCAGACAATATACTATCTCTACGTGGTTCTCTACAGTGAATTGAGTTGTCAATCTATTAAGTGTCAGTAGGCTCAAGAATTGATACTCTTGTTCTTCCTCTATCAAGAAATAATCAATGATATCATGATTAATTTGACCATTCATCGTATATGCTGCACATCAAAAAATAAACAAAACATTCTAGTTGTGAGCCAAATTACAATTATCTTTGCAATTACAAATGAGAAACATATATGTAGGGTAGAAACTAAAACTGAAAACAAATTTTCTCGTGATATTAGCAGGTCCTTGAAGCCTTGAACATTCACACACTCAATATCTTTAGATTATTTTTTATTTACAAAATCCAGTCTTGAATAACCAATATTACCCTCTCGATATTCTGTGAAAACCTCATCTTTTTTTTCCTTTAAATATTCTTTTTATTTCTTTCT
This sequence comes from Protea cynaroides, assembly GCA_028583415.1. Lineage (NCBI taxonomy): Eukaryota > Viridiplantae > Streptophyta > Magnoliopsida > Proteales > Proteaceae > Protea > Protea cynaroides. The sequence goes on from CM053272.1 coordinate 50,255,076, forward strand.
AAATACATGCTCTAAACAATTGCAAGAAGTGTAACATGGTTATGCTCTTCAATTTCCACTAGTGCCCGGTGTATATTGCATAGACTGAAAGAGAAAAATTAAAGGGAAGGGGCTATCAATGGTCACTCCCTTTGCTACTGAGCCGAACCCAGAAAATCACCATACTAGTTGAGCAATTTTTTTTCCCCGTTAAAATAAATTTTATTCATTAGGAAAGGGAAAGAAGAGGTGAAAAACCCACCCGAGAATGTTACAACCAAAAGGATAAAAAGCCTAAACAAAACAAATGATAATAACAAAGCAATTCAAAACACATAACAACAAGATATATTAAGAGGTGAATCTCAGTAATGATCTCAAATCATGATAATCTTGAACTCTTGGTAATTTATTCTATTGTTTTGGAATAAAATGGGAAAATCTTCTTATAAAGACTTTTCACTAAACTAATAACCTAGAGCTCTATCACCCCTGCCTGTTAACAATAGAGAATTTTGACAAAAAGAGGGAGATGACACCATAATTCCTCTCCATATGGCTACACCATAAGGTGTTCTAACTGGGCATATACTCCATCCACCACCACCTACCATATTTGGCTTTCTCTGATTCCATAGTGCAATTTTTTTTTTTTTTTGTTTTTTTTTTTTTTTTTGGTGTAAGTAGAAGTTTATTAACTCATGAAAAGAGAACATAACAAGTAACCCAACCGAAGAAAGGGAGCAAAATCAAACTGAACCAAGCATTATTGGAATAATCTCCAAAGACTAATCAACAACCAAGATAAAACATAAAATCAGAAACCAAGACTAACTAGGTGCTGCAGTGCATCTTGTTATTTCCGAAAGCACCAAAGCCATTTACCAAGCAACATTGTGTTAATAAGAGTAAGAAGCTTAAACCATATAAATCCTCTCTAAAAAAACATAAATTGGGAGAATCATCAGATGAGGATCCCCCTCCCCTTTTGTACAAGGAAAGGAATTTTTATTAGCAGAACAAAGCATAGCAAACTACAACCCATTGAGACACAGAACAATCAGTACTCAAAGAAATGAAGTAGGATAATCCCCATCACACACCGAGTCTTTCCTAGTCCCTGTTTTAGAATGCTAAATGAATTTGGAGGGGGGAGAGAGAAAAGACGCTTACGAGCTTCCCATCGCAAAGAGAAACAGAATGAAAGAACATTACTTGCTGCAAGCAGAGGGATTTTCGCAGAGTAGAGGGAGAAATAACACGATTAGAAAATGCCAAGACAAAGAAACCGATTATAAAAAAAAAAAAAAATCATCCCAGTTTGAAATCGCAGAGATAAAGATAAGGGAAAAACATACCTGGCGCAATCAAAGGTATCTTCGCAGAGAGAGAGAGAGAGAGAGAGAGAGAGAGAGAGAGAGAGAGAGAGAACACGAACACAGTTGTAGACGCTTCAATTTTGACGAACAAATTCAAGTCAACTTTCTAAAGCTTGAGGTAAGCAAATTATTATCTAAGCATACAAAAGGTGTAAACAAAATTTTTTTTTTTTAAATATGACAGCCAATAAGATAAGATGAATTAGAATCAACAATAAGAATAGTAAAATAATTTTTTTTTTAATAATTTTTTGAATGGTCATAGTCAAATCAACATAGCTTGTGTAGATAATTTTAAATCAGTTTGTATGGTTCAATATGGTAGCATAAAGTAACATGAGATAGTTTTTTATGTTTATTAAAAAAATGAATAATAATAATAAATAAAATAAAATAAATAAAATTAAAAAAAAAAAGAGTGAAGAAAGAAATCTAAACCTATTTTTTAAATTAACCAATGAAATTAATAAAGAAAACATTAAAACAAATAAATAGATTTTTTTTAAAAGGAAGTTTTTAGCCTTACGTTTAGATCAAACAAAAAGGTTAGATTTATTTGACTTTTAAGGGCATTATGGGAAATCATGGGCAAATGGGTTATAAAAGGAAAAACTAAACGGATGAAATCATTTTTTTGGAATTCCATTTGAGAGAAAACGTAGGGAGCAAGAAACAAAGTGAGAAAGTAAGAAGAGAGAGAGAGTCGAGAACAGAGAAGAGGGTTTGAGAGTGAGGAAGAAGAAGTTGCAGCGGCGATAACTGATGGTCAAGAGCAGCGGCTAGCAACGGTGAACAACGGTCGCAATGATGGCCGACAGCAAGTGAACGGTAGCAGCGGCGGTGCAGTTGAATCTCCGTCGACGAACTGGTTTGGCTGTGATCTAGTGATCTGATTTGTTTTTTTTCTCTAGCAATGTTTTGTTTGGTTTTCTACTGACCATTCTAGGCAGCAAACTCACGACACTCTACAGATCCTGAAATGCTTTGATGATTACAACTCTTGTAACATTCGACGGATCTGGTAAGAAATCAAGAAATCAGATTTGAGTTTTTAGATTTAGTTTAGTTGTTTCTTTCTTTCGATGATCCACTATGATTTTTCCGGTGAGATGTGATATCAGATGAATTTGCCATAGATAACAACAATAAGTTCGTAGGATTTGATTCGAATATAGGTTTTCAACGATTTGATTTAGTTTTCCCAATTTGATTTCTTCGACAGGAAATAGATTCATTTATTTTACCAAATTACAGTAGAGTTCCCATAAATCTTTTGTTGTTTTGTTTTTTTATACAAATTTAAATTCATTTATTAAGTTTAGATTTCTTTTTTTTTCTTTAAATTAGTTAAATATATTCTAATTTTTCTTTTCATTTTTTTCTTCTTCGTCAGCGATCAGATTCTTATTTTAGTAGCGAATTTGTTTTTCTACTGGCGATTGAATTTAGTTGCTAGCAACGAATTCAATCAATGTTCCAGATGATGGTATGCATTATTCCAAAACATATTTCAGAGATCCAGCGTATTTTTTTTATTTTTTTATTTTTATTTTCAGTATGATTTTTTTCAGTGATTATCCGACTCGATTTTTTATCCTTCAACAACAAAATAAAAGGCATACATCATTTTTCATTTTTCTTTGAATTTGTCTAAATACGATATTGATATTATATTTATTTCTTGCTAAAATTTTGACTTCAAATCTGAAATATTATTTGTTTATTATTTGTTTCGTATTGTTGAAATTCTTTGAAATGATAGTTGTGGTTTATTTTTCTGGATATGTGATGTTTGGATATCAACGAATTGTTTGTGGTTATTTTTATCTTTCTTTTCTTCTCTGTATGTGAATGGAATCTAATCAATAAGATATTAATGTCTAAGACGGTTTATTTTTTTAAAAAGAAGTTGTTAGTTTAATAAGTTGATTTCCATATTTCTTTTATTAAACTCAATAAATGTGGTAAGTTAGGTCACTGACCGATTGATTTATTCCTTACAAGTATATTACTTATTGAATCTCAAATAGAATAGAATGTTGTGATTTCTTTGGAATTACTTGAATTCTTTGTAATTTAATCTAGTTAATTAATTGTAATCTGATTAGTTAAACTTGATATCATTTCTAATTGATTTAATTTTTTTTCATAAATTTAAATTTGTTTCTCCAGGCCAAACTATATTAACAAGGTCGATTCTTAATTATGTATCCAATTATTTGAATTTCATAAAATTTCAGAGATATTGTTTTTTGTTTATATTTGTTTGATAATGTCTCTGTATAACAAGTTCATATGGATCGATTTTCAATTATCCATGATTCATTCGATTACTATTCTCAATATTTATTCACTTGTGTCAAAGTTTTATTAGAGAATGTGTCCCCAAGTACCTACATACTTCGCATAGCTTTGGATTCGTGGGATCATATTTTCTTTATTTTCGCAGTCCACCTCTACTCACAGACAGGTAACGCCCCTAACTCTATGTCTTTACTTTATGTTGTATATGGGTTCGGTCATCGTGCGCTCATGATTATTCGATGCAGGTGAGTACTACAATATGCATGCGATACTTGTCATCCATAGTATAGTGACGGGCAAGATAGACTAGGACGCTCCCTACCCCCTTCAATGTATCCCGTAAATGAGAAAATGAAATGTATTAATAGTTTTAATTCTCAATCCCTACTAATATATCCCATAGGAATTTATATAATTTTTGTAATTATATCTGCGCAATGTGGACTCACACGCTTGTGATACTCGAATGAATGTGGATGTGTGGGTGTACGTAAATAAAGCGAGGCTTAGATGCATATCTTCCAATATCGAGAGTATACTCTCACACGTTGACAAAAAGAAATCATTTTCACATTTCTTTATGCATAGCTCATTTCGAACTACGTATGGGCTTAATTCTCAGACTCATCCCGTGATACGTAGGCTGCCTGGGTACCGATCACCCAAGCTCAATCCAATTGCAATTAGGATTGCAATAACACCTAATTTACGTCATAATGTGCCTTGTACTTTGTATACTTGCTTCCAATTGCAATGAGGGTTGCAATAACACCTAATTTGCGTCATAATGTGTCTTGCACTTTGTATACTTACTTCCAATTGCAATGAGGGTTGCAATAACATCTAATTTACGTCATAATGAGCATTGCACTTTGCATACTTGTTTTCAATTGCAATGAGGGTTGCAATAACACGTCATAATGTGCCTTGCACTTTGCATACTTGTTTTCAATTGCAACGAGGGTTGCAATAACACCCAATTTGCATCATAATATGCATTGTACTTTGCATACTTGTTTTTCAATTGCAATAAGAGTTGCAATAACACCCAATTTGCGTCATAATGTGCCTTGCACTTTGTATACTTATTTTCCAATTACAATAAGGGTTGCAATAACACCCAATTTGCATCATAATGTGCCTTGTATTCTGTACACTTGTTTCTAATTTGCATTTTCAAACTTTGTTATTTCAATTATTAAGCATATCTCAAAGTCAATTTCAAATTCAATTTCAATATCAAATTCAATTTCAAATTCAATTTTAATTTCAATTTCAATTTTAAATTCAATTCAATTTCAATTTCAAATTCAATTCAATTTCAATTTCAAATTCAATTCAATTTCAATCTCAATTTCAAATTCAATTTCAATATCAATTTCAAATTCAATTTCAATCTCAAATTCAATCTCAAATTCAATTTCAAATTTAATTTTAATTTCAAATTCAATTTCAATTCTCCACCTTTGCATGAAATCCTGGGCAAGCATTCAATCACTGCATGGAAGTCATTTTCAATCATGGGCAAGTATTCCATTATCGCATAAAAATTTCTTTCAATCTTTATTTGTACATAGACGGCCTATCAGCTTGACTAGTGATTGTAGAAGTCTGTTAGATTGTTTTACATAGATGGCTTACTAATTTGACTAGTGATTGTAGGAATCTATTCAATATCCTAAATTTGAATGAACTATTAGCTTGACTAATGACAATAGAAATCTACCATTTTACCAATCCAAGCAGTTGAACTACGTTGGGTTTGATTCTTGGGCTTATCCTGAGATATGTAGATAGCTTGAGTGTTTATCATTCGAGTTCAGTCCTAAACTAATTTACTTTAATTTACTTTCTATTTTTCATGTCATTTTGAATGTCATTTTCAGAATTAATTTTAAATCATTGCATTCAAGCTTTGAACCATACTTTAATAGTTGAAAGTGATTTTTATTTATCAATGTGTTGAGGGTTGCGCACTTGTTACTCGAAATCGATTGATTAGTCCGTCATCCAATCATTTTATTTTTTATCTATGTCAAACCTTAAATTTTCTTTCTAATTATATTCATAATTGTATGGTTTGCTCCTAGATTAAAATATATCTAGAACTTAGGTCTGATACCTGTTAAAATTTGTTTAGTCATTGCCTGTAATTTAAATGAGAATAGGAAAAGATAATATATGGAGACTAATATTTGGATTAGGTAATTTGAGTGTCTAACACATTCTCAAATTGTAACATGATACTTACCCATTGTTTCTCCAATTTTGACCATAAGCCTTAATCCATTACGTGAGTCATTAGTATTTCTCATTTGATAAATTATATATATATATATATATATAGGTCCTAAACTTTATCTAGGTGACGACTCTATTTTCATTTTTAATCATTTTGTCCTTACAACAGCATCAAACTTCACCTTCGCAAAGAAAGAGAACAAGCCTTCGAACACGAACAATGGCAGAGAGAACTTTTACAAACGAACAATTGCAAAGAGAGCTTCTACAAACGAACAATGGCAGAGAGAGCTTTTACAACCGAACAATGGTAGAGAGACCTTCCACAAACGAACAATGGCAGAGAGTACTTCCACAATTGAACAATGGCAGAGAAAGCTTCCACAAACGAACAGTGGCAGAGAAAGCTTCCACAAACGAACAATGGCAGAGAGAGCTTCCACAATCGAAAAATGGCAGAGAAAGCTTCCACAAACGAACAGTGGCAGATAAAACTTTCACAAATGAACAATGGCAAAACGAGGTTGGGGTTTAGCACAAGAGGAGATAGGGGTTATCGTGTTTTATTGGTGAGAGTTGGCTCCACCCTAATCCCAAGTATAGCTCTTAATAAAGTAGCTCTGGAGCAACCAAAGCTACCTTTTTTAACTCTATATTTTTCAATCTCATAGTTGATTTTACCCTGGTTCATTCCTTGGGAGCTACTTCTTGAATCGATTTTAACAAACAGCATTCTCCTCCCAAATAGCTCCCATGGAGCCTGGAGCTAAAAAATTAACTCCGGGAGCATTATCAAACACACCCTAAATTTACTTTATTTTAAGGGGACAGTTTGGTTGGTTTGCGTAGGGATATCAAATTTAGGCACACACCATGTAGCCCTATCGTACTCGATCGATTACTAATTTGAGACCGACCAATCCGATTATTAAACATGTCGGTTTAGGCCTGGTCATAGTGCAAGGGTTTAGTCTGATCGAATGAATCGATTGTACCTTTAAACATAACTGGATGTTGGTTTCAACCAAACAAATACAACCTTATAGCTAAAAACTTAAAACATTAAATCGTTTCTTACTCTCTTTCATTTCTTGAGTATTTCAATCATTCTTTTCGTCCTCATCTTCGTCTACATGGGTGATCATATACCTAATAAGAGCCTTTTACAATCCTATAAGAAGGTATTTAATCTACAATATGTGAGAAGTTATGGATTTGAAATTTTTATTTACACTTTGGCATTGTTGTATTTTAATTATAATTTTATGTATTATTATTTTATAGTAAAAAATAAAGTTTCAAAATAAAACTATTTTGGTTTTTCTTTCTTATGATATGTGGTTTGAGAGGGTATTGAGGTAGAGCTAGTGAGGTTGGATCCCAAGACCTTAAGTTGACACAATTATGATTGGTCTCTTTTCTTAGTCTCACATGGGAAATGAAAGAGGTTGTAGGGTACCTTATATATAGTTTTGGGAACTATAAGGGATAGGGTAATTTGGAGGAAAGTCTCCCTCTTCCCTTGTGTCCGGGTCGGTTCCGCGTTGCTTTTCACACACGCACGCATGAGTCGAGCCTTGCAGTGCTGAGCCGGCCGGTCGTGGCCCGACGCGGGTGTGGGTCAACTCAAGATATATTTTTTAGAGTTGGGTTATCTTTTGATTTATGTTGGATTGGATGTGGTTCATTCCGTGACCCAAACCAAACCAGAATCATTACTGAATAGATATGACTATTCAAAGGGACACACTCTTACCAAAGGGATTTGATCTGAACGCTTGGATTAGGATCAATCAATCCAAGCCGTTAAGATCGTAAGGACACGTCCATTCAATGGAACAGATCCTTTGGGAAAAGGTGTGATCTCAACGGTCAAATTAGATTCAAATATTTCAAACCGTTAGATCGTAGAGGTGCATCTGTCCTATCTGTTCAATAGGACAGATCCTTTGGTAAGGGTGTGATCTAAACCATCAGATCAGGATATAACGATCTGAGCCGTTGGAATGAAAGGTCACACCTACTTCTAAGGGTGCTTAGAAAGGACATTAACTACTCTATAAATAGGGTAATAGGAGCCCTCTATTGGTTCGAAAATTCTGATGAAACAAATGCTCTCTCTCTCTCTCTCTCTCTGATAACCAATACTATATGTTGTCCCCCTATCGATTTTTATTTTGATTTATCATATAAATCGATTTTTGTTCATCATCGACATCTGCATTTGCCTTAGTACCATTCCGAAGTACTCGAAGGGGCGTATTAGACTAATGCAGGTCTAATACAGGAAGCCAAGAAATTTCTTTATCTTGGAGCCAGATTTGCGTTAAAATCCGATTGCATCATTGGGGGCAAATTCTGTCTTTAGGACAGTATCGCTTGTGATACGACTCAACTTCAAATTTTTTATTTATTGCAGTGCAGTCTTTATTATCAGAATCATCATCGAAACAAAACATTTCTCAAATTAAGATACGACATTAAATTATTTTTTACAACAGACATGAGCTAGTTACAGCTTGTTTACAGACCAATTAGCTTAATTTGGACCGAGACCAACTGTACCGAATATAAACATGTCCATGCCTCATTAATGAGGGACAGATTAACTAAACAGGTCATCACGGTGTATGGTGTTAAAATGGTGGGGACCAATTAAGCCGAATTGAGACCAACCAATTGACACCCCTAGGTCTGGTCCTCAGCTAAGGAGGGGCATGGCTTGGAGCATCTCACAATAAAAAAAAAAAGTGCAATGCTTCCACCCTTATATTTGAATTTTCCATAATACCCTTTTCCTCTATCTAACCACACACAAAAGCTGGCATGGCTCATTTGCACTTACTTGTATCCTCCACGTGATCTCATCTCTATGGGAATAGTTCATCTGTATGTACATGTACTCTCCACGAATTTCCATCACCATCAATATGGTGTGGGGATCCATCTCTAAAGTGTGGGACCCACTGGATATGAACGGTGATGGAATCCTATGAAGAGTTCATGTACATACAGGTGATCTGAACTCATCTCCATCCATGGGATGTATGACCCATACTACAAAGGTAGATCCCACACCCACGAAAGGAGATGAGATCACCTGGAAGATACTCGTAAATATAGAGGAACCAAATTCCAGAAAAGCTCTCTTTTGAAAACCCTTCCCATTATTTTATAATAATATTTTTTTCAGCTCCAATAAATTAAATTAGAGAGAGAACTTAAAATTTTCAAATATTTGGTCATTATTACCTCCCATGATAATGTCAAACTCTAAATCATTCTATATTCAATTATTAAGTTTTTTTTTTTTCTACCGATATCCTTTTGATAAAAAAGATGAAATACAAAATAAAATTTGAAAGTATCTAAATATGATAAGAAATTTAAATAATTTATACAATCATTTTATGTAATGATTATAAAAATTTCTTTCCCTAATTTGAAAATTTATCTATCTTGTTTTAATTTTTCTTACAACCCAACAAAGCCGTAATAAAAAACAAAAACTAAAATAAATATTACATTAAAATGTCATATTGTAAGAATTATAGGTAGGTTGCACAATGATGTTAGATGACTATTACAAATTTTCTCATTTTTTAAATAAATTTCACTTCTCCCCTTCCCCTTACTTGCAAGCATATATATTTTACCCTGATGGTAAGATCAAAGCATTGTGATAATGGAGACATGGGATGCTGCCTCATTCCCGCCCCCTGCGCGGGGGGGGGGGGACATGAGGACCATAGTCGACCATTTCTCGCATTATTACAGTTTGATTTAGTTCGGTTGGAATTTGAATCATGAAGAGTGCACAAGATGCAACAAGAATTTTAGGGTATTTTTTTTATGCATTCTTGAAATGCATTGTATATAGGTCCCTATTATGGGATGACAAAAACAATGTTTGGTATTGCATTCTCATTCTTGGACCATGGAATGCGTCAGAGAATGCAAACGGCTCATTATAGAACGCGTTCTTTAGCCTGTATTTTCAATTTATAACAGAAATACCTCGTTCTTTAACTCATCCTCATTATCCATTATGAGAATGCATACATACCAAACACAGTTTCAAAATGATGCATCTGTTCAAGTCCAATACAATCTCAAATTTTTTTGGTTCCAAAGACCAATTGAATGGTCCCTACATCAAAATAGAAGTTAGAAAAAGGCCGTACATCGTGTTTATGGCTCTTAAACTTTCTCTCCTCCTTGATCATTTGAGTTCCCTTGTATACAAACCGTGTAGTACATCTTTTAATGTCCCCATTTATTTTGGTGTGAGAAATTCTATTTCACACCACAACATATAGATCCCCCACCCTATATGTTAATGTCCCAATAGATTCATAGACAAATTGGCACCAACATTGTCTCCCAATGGAATGGATCTCCCATTGATAACATGTAGATCCCCTGCCCTGCCCTTGATGTTAATTTGTTAATAGCTTCTTAGATGAAGTGGAACCAACATTGCCTTCCCATGAGACTGTCAAATTTATGGATAAGGATCCGTGCTAGTAGAAAGTGAGACTGTGAAATGGAATCGAATTTAACGGTCTCCATAGAGTATGAATGCTCCCCAGTTGAAGCACGTTTTTTTTTTTGTTATGTTTGGAATTCAATAAAACAAAAAAAAAAAAAGAAAAGAAAAAAACATGAAACAAATATGAATTCTTTTAATTTTAATTTCAATTTGTATTTTTTTCAAAAATGTTTATTTATTTATTTATTTTTTTTTCTAATTACTCAAGACTAAAAAGAGATTCACAAGACTATTATGATTTGTCATTGTCAAAAGTTGTCTTTAATAGACGTGTAATTTACCGTAACCTTGCAATAGAGTCGGGTTGAGTCGGATATTTTAAAATCGTATCCCAATTCTAGGCCTCTAAACTTAACCCTAAACCTAACCTGACCCTTCTAGTGCCTTAAAATACTCGGCCCAAGCCTTGGGGTCGGACTGATCTGGGTTTGGCCCTGGTCTAATTCTTTCAATGCCCATGATACAATTATTTATTTATAATATAAAAAATTTAAGGATGAAAATGCCCTTGATGGGACACTAAAGTGTCAATGTTGGCCTTCTATCTTCTTACTCTTCTCTTTTTTTTCATTCGCAAACAACTACCAAAACAGGTCTCTTAGAACCCTCAAACAAAGATTGTTGGGCAGCAAGAACATACCTGAAAAAGAATAAAAAAGCATGGCCAACATTAATCTTGGCCCGGTTTCCGTGTAGAGCGAAGTTTGAGCGAATCACCGAGTCCAATGGTGGACCGACACAAGGTGTTGTAGATGAAATTTGGTTTCTCTCCCTCCATGGCGTTTTAAAATGGCTAAAGCATTTCCATTATATGAGAAAATCCTTCTACGAGGACCTGAAAGTCCATTTCCATTTCGGAATGTCTCCTTAAGATTTTATTTTATTTTATTTTATTTTTTGATAAAGTCTCCTAAAGATTAAGGAAGATGTCTTTGCACCTGGATTAAATAATTGATTATTCAAAACTCAATTAATTTGGATAAACTACAGTGAGTGGGTACTATTATGTTGACTTTTTAACTCGTAAATCTCTTGAAGTATTAACCTCAGCAATTATACAGCAATTGTAATGACAAACCTTGCATACAATTCAATTTTGGCAGAAAGTTTTGCAGTACGTTGTTGTTTCATGGTGGTATAGATTTCTTTGGTTCTTCATCATCTTCTTCTTGTTATTCCTCTCGAGTAGTATTAGATACAAAACTCACTAGTTTTGGCTCCGGCGGTGACTCGGCCTTACTGGGTTAGCTCGACTTGTGCTTCTTTAACTCCGGTGTTTGTAAATTGTTGATGCTATAGAATTCTCTAATCTCCGATGATGTTGGATTTTTTTATTCTGTTTCGATCGTCTCCTAGATGGATTCTTACATGATTCTGTCTCACTTTCTCTTCCTGCACAACCGACCCAGCATGGACAAAAAAAGAAAACCTAGAATTTACTAAGCGGAAGCTCTTCTTTGGATTCTATTTCAGTCCGTAATGCAAACCTATATATTCTTCTTCCTCACTAGAAGAAGATGAGGCCGACTCAGTCTCATCCTCTTGATCTCGAATTGATTAGCGATGTTGGGGTTCCTAGCGAAGAACATGTCGACAAACCTTAAATGGTGACACAATAAATCAATTATGACATTCATTGCTACTCCCTCTCGATCAGAATCATATTGGAAAACAAAGGGTTCAAAACCCTCACCAATCGAATGTACCTCTCGCAAGGCTACGATCTAAGGGTAAAATTCATTTTAAATTTTTGGGTTTCCACCATCAGTTATATGAGAGTGGTTATAATTATCGAAAACTATTGGGTGTTAGGTGAAAATAAGTCAAATCCGGGGAAAAATAATTTTTCAAATATATTATCATATCACGTAATATTCTATATCCGTACAGAACAAAATATAAAACACAAGCCCATAATACAATAATAGATATAAGGTCAGGTTAGGCAGGACTGAGCGAGGCGTCAACTCAAGTCTACCTTGCTAGGGTTTAATAAAACATAGGCCTAAACCTAGCCACTCAAAAAAGTATTGGACTAGTTGAGGTTGAGAGGGTCAAATTTGCATCCCTATGTAAAAGGATAGAAATGCATCCTTGTTAATGAGAGAAATAATTTAGAAGTGGACAATAAAAAAATTCCATTTATATATCTGTCGCTTTCATTTATATTTTATTTTTCTAGAATTCCAAATATAGCCAATTAAAACGGAAAATAGGGCACTGTTATAGTCGTTACGCCCTGTTGTTTTCTTCATTTTAAAACATAGGGAATTTAAGCTTTTATTTCGTACTCCCGCGCCCTTTTTCTTCCTCCTAGGGTTTTGATCTCATTAACCCTTTCTTGGTTATTTGGGTTTTTCGAGCTTATGGGGAAAGAAACGAGCCTTCCATTTTCATTCCACCAGGCTTTCTGAGCTGAGGTAGGGTTAGGGTTTTGGTCTGGTTAGATTTCATTGACGTCGGCGTCGCCCTAGCAGAATGTCACTCATGGCGAAAGGAGAGAATCGCAGCAGGCCGTAATCCAAGGTGGAATCTAAACCCATGGTACATTTACATATTTTTAGTCTTAATTTGTTCTAAAATTTTGGAAGTTTTGTAGTCATGTTATTTGCATCATCTATGGCATGAATTGCTAGATAGTTTTACGATCTCATAGGTAGTCTCCGAATTCCATTTCACTTTCAGAAGCTCCAGCTGTTTTATGGTTGTTGCTGCTATTATTGTGCTAAAGAATGCTAAAAAACGCGTCGTGATGTTCGAATATTGTAGTGTTTACGGACACTTCTTGACAAGTGAAATCAGTTGGTGCTCCTTGGTTGCTCGTTGGATTATTCCACAAATCTTCAATTTGTTGGAATTTCAAACGCAAAAATACCATTGGATTAATTATTTTAACCAGACGGTCTTACATTTTTTAATTGGGTATCTGATTCTAAAGATTTTTCAGGCTTAGACAAGGTGAGCAGAGTTGATTGGTGAGATTTGGTGGAAATGTGGCATGCATCAAAATAGTTGCTGTACTTCCTTCCTCAAGTTTTATAGAATGCAGAGGTTAGCCCATCAAAAGAAGTGCTTGCTAGAGACTTTTTGAAAGGGTTAATGGTAAGGTACTTCTGTTTCTGTTCTCTGGCTGATCTCTAACCTATGACGCATAATAGGTGATACGTTAACCCCATCTTTAATTTGAGAATGATCATAATAAAGGGACCCATCTTTAATTTGAGAATGATCATAATAAAGGGAACGGAGAAGTTATTATGAAAAGAAGATTGAGTTTATGATGGAAATTCCTGAATGAAACCAGAATCAACATACACTAAGACGCATTAAAGCCACATTAACCTACATGGTAACTCTGGCCGTGCAAATACCCAGCTGTCAACAATTCCTTCCATAGGTCACCAAAATAAAAGAAGGTTCTTCTAACAATCACCCAACTGCCTTTAAACTCCTAAATACATAAAATGCCAAAGCTTCATGTAAAAGAAAACAGAGTCAGGTTATGCCATATGCTCTGGCATCAACTTAAAATTGCCATTACTCATTTCTGTATTTAAATCTAGTTGGAGGAAAAAATTACAGAAACTATTCTACATTTTGGAATCAAATCAGTCCACATCTTCTAAGATGGTCTTCTCAACATTAACTTGCACTAGAGTTCTCCAGTAATATCAAGTATGCTCAAAATTCAAGTTTTCTTCTCTTTTGCTTTCTCTCTCATCATGCTTTGGCTCAGCCTTTTCTACTGTGTATATGGTACAACTCCACAAGGTGCTGGTGGCCTAAGTGTAAGTTTGGGAAGCCTACAAAGTGCTGCTGGCAATCCAATAGGCTGAAATTGACATTTGGGTAATCATATTGTAGGTTGGGCCTTTTATTTTATTGGGTTCAATTGTAATGGGCTTAATTTATAACTCCATAAAGTGGGGATAAAGTTAGTAAACGAAATTAGAGTCATAAATTAATTGTTTGAGCTAGATTAGGATACTGATAGCTTTTAAGAATTATAATTTGAGTTTATTTACTCTTTTTAGTGTGAGAGTGATTAGAATCATTTTATTAGTCAATTTAGGAATTTCAGGTCTTTAAATATGTTATACCGCCCATCAATTAAGGGTATTTTTTTTGGTGCCATGTGGGCACTAGAAGAGCCCGGTGGTGGGGGGAAGGGAATTGCTAGGCGGGCACCCATGATTGGGGTAGGAGGTTTAACGCTCACCAGCGTAGGAGGCCAACCACTCGTTGCTTGAACGCTCCCCAATTATGGATGATTTTAGTTAAGGGTGTCAACAGGCCGGTTTGGTATGGGCCAAGTTGGTGTCGGGTTTTATAGAGTCTGCCCGAAACATTCTTGATAAGAGGTTCGGGCTGGATGAGCTACACTGTGAACGGTAATAACTGGGCTGGTCCAGTTTCAGTTTCTTATCGGCTTTCGCTGGTTCAGTCCGGGTCCAATTGAAAGCCCAATAGGGAACCTATTAAGGCTGAAGCAGTGAAGCTAGGGTTTTAATATTTGGTATAAATTGGTCAAGACCGGGCCATTATCGGGTTCAGACTCATCGGTTTAATTTTTCGTGCTCTTATCGGGGTAACCCAGACTGCATTGGGACCGTTAGAATATGCCATATCTAAACCAAAACATGACCAATAACATTTTGGAATGGTTCGTTCTTGGACTAAATCGGTGGGTTCGGTTCTGGCCCAACTTTGACACCCTTAATTTTAGTAAGAAATTTGAGTTTTTTCAATAGTTTTGGTCCTGTTGAGCTATGCATATGAGATTGGTTTCCCTGATTGGATTTCTTCTCCTCTTCTTCTTCTCCATCGATTAAAGGTGTGATCTTTGTTATCTCTTATTTGAATTCTTCTTCATTGTTTTCTAAATCTGTCCATTGATTTTACAGTTTTTTTTAGCTTTCCTATCTTCAATTGGATTACTCCATATGTTTGGATCTGTCCATCAGATTTTGATCATCTTTTGCAAACAATCTTGATTGAATAGAGCAATTGACCAGAATTTTATGCATATCAGATTTCTTGCTGGGTATTCAATTTTCTCCTAATATGCGTTGTGCAAGCTAATGTCCCACTGCAATTCTTTTGGTTTGAGATTACTGCATTAGCCACTCTAGTGGAATTTTTTTTAGCTTGAGAATCTTTGAGGAATCAGTAGATCATGGGATCCTTTGGAATGAGGTGCTTAACCTAGAAGTGAAAGCCCTCCTAGTGAAGTACATTTAAAAGGTCTATCAACCAACAAGCTCCTTTTTTTTTTTTTTTTGTTGGGGGGAGAGGGGGGGGTTAAAATCCAAGAGGCTCTTACTGGCATAGAAAATTGTGATATAATTGTAACATTTTCCAGTCATCATTATTCTTTTGGTGGTAAATGCAAAGATTTATCTGATTGCCAATCTGCTCAAGGAAAACTTCCCCTATCATTCTTCAAGCTGATATCTATGAAGTAGCTGATCCTCCTCAGCCCCCAAAAAGACTGCTGATCAATGAAGTTTCTTATGGATCACTTTTATTCTCTTTTTTTTTGTTCCTCCCTACACCTTAGGCTGACTTATTATAGATCAAGGTCTGCAAGAACCATTGTAGGCTGACTTATTATAGATCAAGGTCTGCAAGAACCATTGTATTTATTCTTCCCCATGTAAGATATCTACCCTATTGCAATAATTAATTTCCTCGTCTTTTTTGGTTCTTATCAAGCTCTAATAGAAAAATGGCTTTTGACAATGATGTATTCTATTTCTACCATTAACTGCTGTAGCAATGCACCAATAGTAACCCATCATCACTTTAACTAATGTCATGTATATAATATTACACATTGTGGAGAATTAATTTGTAATTTTTATGACCATTTTTTTTCCTCTAACGACGGGTATCCAAACTTTTGGCCTGACTAATCCCGTGGGCCCATATTGACCCCACGACTGCATGGACCAGGTCATTCCAGGGTTGAATGAAAACCATTCCACTTGCACCCATTGTAGGAAAGAGCACTTAATACCCCTGTGTGAGTGGCCCCAAGGCAATAAGAAGAGTCGAACTCGGTAACTTCCACTTCTTGAGGTGTAGGTTCCTTGCCGACTCAGCTACTCCCTTGGGGTTGTAATTTTTATGACCTCATTATGTTCTAAATTTCCATTTACAAAATCTAGGCCTACGCCACATGGCATCACAAGAAATTACCCCCAGTTTCTTATCCTTCCAAGAATAGAAAAAAAAATGCACAATTTTCACTCAGCTTCAGTTCAACTTCAACCATGATTCTAAATTGATCGAAATCTGTGAGTTGTCTTGGTTTCAGGCCTGGTTTGGCCTGCGTGAAACAAAACCCAGGGTCCAAACTTACGGTCGAAACGGTCGAAACGAAGGTTTTGTCACAGGGTTTCAATCGAGGGAGGTCCAGGGACAAAACCCAGTGTCGAAAGCTCAAAACAATATCCAGCACGTCTTGGTTTTTGGCCTGACCAAAACAGATCTTGAATCCGAGATTTAGTTCATTGTTTAGTACTGAAGATTCAAGAAGATCTGATCTGCAAGCTGCATATTATATCTTGGGTCATAATTGCATCTCCAAGTGAATGATGAAAACTGAGTATTAAATGTAGTAATTCATGCCTTTTTCTTGTGTGGGGTCATTTTCTTCTTTTAAATCATAGAACCAACAGGCTTGCTATTACCTATTCATTTATATTGGCGTAACAGTTGTGTAGACCTCCTAAAGATCAATTATTATGAAAAGCAAAGTAATTAAAAAAGAAGAAGAAGAAGAGTATAATGAATAGGTGGACTAATCATAGGTAAAGGAAGATAACAGTCCTACTTTGCTACCTTATTTTGCACCCCATCTTTTCTATCTAACATGTCAACGTGTTTTAAGTTTGTTTGTGCTAGAACCTAGAAAGCTTATTTCATTAGGTAACCATGATTTGAAGATTGTGCAATTCAGACAATGTTTGATAGGTTATGGCCAAATATGGACAGAACACAGAATCATGGTGGAACTGTAATTTTTGTCATGAAATGATACACTTGAAAGGTCTTTCTATTTTCATGTCTGAGAATTTAGAGTGAGAAGGTATTTTTGTTGGTCCTATTATTAGGAAATGGTTCTTAAGCAAAAGAGATTTGTTGGGTTATTTTTAGAAAATACAGTCGTAAGGATTTAGAATTATCTCTAATTCTAGTATTTTTGTCCATAGAAAGTTTATTCTAGATTCTGTTAATCGTTTCATCTTTTTTGATGGGTTTCTTGGAGCATAAAGGTGAATTTTTCTTTACGAATTATTTTTTTGTAATTGTTGAGCTTAATAATTTATTTTTCATTGCCTGCTGTGGTG
Source organism: Protea cynaroides (assembly GCA_028583415.1). Taxonomy (NCBI): domain Eukaryota; kingdom Viridiplantae; phylum Streptophyta; class Magnoliopsida; order Proteales; family Proteaceae; genus Protea; species Protea cynaroides. The sequence goes on from CM053272.1 coordinate 50,272,886, forward strand.
CTGCCCATGTAAACAGCTGGGGACTTATTTTAATCATGTTGATTTCCATTATTTCATTCACTAACGAAGGCAGATGAGTTTCGGTTGGTTGCAATTGAGAATGGGTGAGTCAGATGATAATGCCTTCTTCACAGTTGTACTGCTTCTTCCACTGGAAGTTGTAGAGGACTAGTTGGCTAGGCAAAGAGTTAATAAGCCCAATTTTCATGGAAGATTACTCTGATCTTGTTTGTAATCAGATACGTATATTTTTCTATTTTTTGATCTTTTGGTAGGCTTTGCCCTGCCTGTATTTGGTGTTGTACTCCATCTCATTCTAATCGGTAAGAATGATTTTAAAACCCCGTAACTAATTACTGGTTTAGATTTTCGAGCACTCATCTGTATTCAGTGATGTTCTCTTCTTTCTCTTCTCTTGCTTTTATGGATCACAGTTCTTTGATGTTACTTCATGTTATCAAAATATGGATCCAAAAATATTATTACGGTTGATAAGTTGCCCCTATGGTGTAGCTGTCCTGGCCGTGTAGTTTTTATGACTTGAGTTTTGGGTGTATTAGTCCATTCTCCTTGTTAATGGGCATATTATTATTAATTACCTTATTTTAATAATATTGTTATTTATCTGGGGATGAAATGATCCTCTATGAACATGTTATAGGATAAGGCATTGATCATACTGGGCACTTCTTTTTGCTACAAAAAGCATTGGTGGGGTGATGAAAAATTGGCTGCCACAAACTATTATTTGTTGAAAAAAAGAGAGGCATAACTGGTTTTTTTTCCCAGTGGTGAATGTTAAACTGTCTTGTCTGAAAGGTTTGAATACTAGCTTCATCTGACCTATTGGTAATGTTGTTGGTATTCGTAAGAGGGCCTTGAATTCAAATCTTTGCAAAATGCCTATTTAATTAAAGGGTTTTCAATCCCCTGCTGCAGGAACATTATTCATGAATTGATAATCTGACAATCTAGTCTGAGGGGTCCTGACAATTCAACTGCCTTACCAACTGTTCATTGATTGATCAATAATTTCAAGATCTTAACGGTCAGTCCAACAGTTGGGCTCATATTGTAATCTTTTGCACCTGCGATTATGGGCTTTAGCTAGGGATGTGACTTCGAATTGTAATGATACACAAATCGTAAGGGTTTGTATGGCCTACTCTGGCTTTTTAGTCTAAGTATATAGCTTGTAAAATACATGCCAAGGAAAGTGTAACATGGAAGTCATTTGTTCTAAATTACTGATGTGCACAACACAGACTTGCAAGAGGCAGGCTGACCAAGTTATGATTAGAGGCAAGAGAATTAAAAAGCTGGTTAAATACATTAACTTATACTCCCATCAGTTCATTTATACATATCTTGACCTTGGTGATAGACTGATAGGCAGCTTTGTTTGTTCTTGGGGTTGGGGTTGTGTCATAAATGTCTCAACCTAGAACCTGATGGGCTTGGATGCTCTATCAATCTCATATTGCTTTTCTCTATTTTTGTAGAAATTGTCACTGCCTGGTTGAGATGCGTTTGGTCTTGAATTGAATGTAATTAATTTTGTTGTCGTGCATTTGTTTTCAATTTGCACATTGTAGATGGATGATCAACCAAATCAAAATCAATTCAAGCAAGACCGGTTGAGGACAAGGTGGACTACATCTCTTGATAAGATATTTGCAGACTTGGTGGTTGAGCAGGTTCAACAGGGGAAAAGGTCAAACAATGTCTTTGACAAGAAAACATGGAAGTATATACGCGATGAGTTCAACCAGCAAACAGGTCTGAACTTCGATAAGAAACAATTGAGGAAACACCTCACTGTTCTGGGGACTCGATACCATAATATGAAGTCAGTTTTTGATCAAAGTGACATTGCTCTTGATGAATCTCAGCGCATGGTAACAGCTGATTGTGAAGCATGGGAGGATTACTTTGAGGTACATTTCCCATTTCAACCTGTTGTTTTGTTATTCTCAATTTCTCATTGTATTTTTTCTGACAACTCATTAGGCACTTCCAAAGCCTGAGGCAATCAAAATTAAGGAGTGCCCCATTTATGAACAGCTATGCACAATATTCTCTGAATCGGGGGCTGATGGAATGTATGCACAATCAAGTCACTATGCCGAGTTGGACAGGGAGATGGCTGCAATAGATCCTGCTGCCTCAACTTCATGTCCTAATGCTACAAGTATCCCTGTGGATCTGTCAACAGCAATGGTTTTGGTGCAAGATGATTCTTCATCACCCTCACATGTGGTATTGAACATACCAGAAGGACGAAAGAAGCGTCGTACCGAGGCACCATCTTCATGCAATCGCAGGCAAAGTTGTGAGGGTATGAATGATGCATTAGCTGAAGCTATGTTGGAGATGGCAGCTGCTTCAAAGTTAAGTGCTGCTGTCATGTCAAAGAATCATGACCAATTTTCCATAACCAATTGCATTAGAGTTCTGGATGAAATGCCAGGGATTGATCACCACCTCTACTTTGCTGCTTTGGATCTTTTTGAGAAACCAAACCCAAGAGAGACTTTCTTATCTCTTAAAAGTGAGAGACGGATGACATGGTTGCAGGGCAAATGCGCTGCTCCGTCTGTTTCCATGGGTTAAGGTATTGGACAAATTTTATGGCATTATGAATTTTTTTGTCATTGTCTGTACAGTTACATTTAGCTCTAGTGAACCATCTTTATCAACTTTCATTAGAATTCCAAGTAGTTGCAGGTGAGAGACATGTACATGCAATTCTGGTTAGTAGTTGGTTGCATCCAATGTTGCCATGTCTTTACACAAGTTCTCAATTGGTGCAGCAATTCGGTGCATGATAGTTTACTTTTTCTTGTTCAATTATCATGGTGCTGTATGTTTGTTAAGAAATAGTTCATTTGATTTATAGCATAACCTAGTATAGATAAATTTATTGGAAGGGGGGCATCAAAGGACAGTGTTGCGACTTACAAACGACCTCACAAGAAGCTCATATAGGCATATCTGATTGATATGTGATTGGATAAGATCCAAGGAGGAGGGCTGAGGAAGCCAGTCCGGCAGGTAGCGGAAGGGAAATTCCGATAGCTGTTGTCATGCCTGATTGCCTGGAGCAAAACTTTCTGTGTAGGCTCATGGATTCGGCATTCCATGGACTCTGCATTATTAGCAGGGAATTTTGTTATTGTTCGGCAAATTCCTCTGTTATAGCTCTTGCTGCTCCTCGCCTTGCGGCCTTGTTCTTAGATTTTAAACTTGAACAATGTTGAAATTTGAAGAGAGTCTGATTCAGGAGTCAGGAGACTCAGGACTCAGGATTGAGGGATCTGCCGAAAATCAATTTAAAACAGCTATCAAGAGTTTAAGACTGGCATTGGGCATCCATTTTTTAGTTTTGAGGTCCGGTCTTATTTTAAACAAATCATGCCATTTCCGAGAAAATATATTCCTGTAGACGAATTATCCATTGTACCTATGTTTTTCTCCACCCTGAGGAAACCAAGATTCATTAACCATCTCTTGATGAATTATTGAAACCACCCAATCCTTGTACCTTTTTTTTTTTTTTTTGGCTAAGGTTTTTAGATCTTTGGCTTGACTAGTCCCACGGGTCCATATTGATCCCACAATTGCAAGGATTGTGTTCTTTCGGGGTTGAATGAGAACCATTTCATTTGCACCTAAAGCAGGAAAGAAACATCACTTAACACCCGTGTGAGTGGCCCAAGACTGTAAGAGAAGTCGAACTCAGAACCTTCCACCTCTTGAGGTCTAGGTTCTTTGCCAATTGAGTTCCCCCTTGGGGTTCATGTACTTTATTTCATGTACTTTAGTTTTTCTCCATTCAGGATGAAGGAAACCAACAAACAGTATTCATAAATGACTTACAATGTAGAAAAATTATCAAAATTATCAATCCATTGTCAATGGGTGTTTCAATGCATGAGACTCCCACTATTCCACTGTACCTAGATCCAAATCTAATGCATCCCAGACTCATGGTGGAAGATATATTCTTCCAAAAACTGGGTTCTTTTGCCGGCCCATTAAAGAATTGCTCAGCAGTCAGCCCATTGACATTACCACCAATGTGAATTATGAAATGGCACAACACAATAACTGGTGAGTAGAGTCTACAATAGTACCAAAAAAACAAGAGTATAGAGTCTACTTAGGCCCTGTTTGATAAAACTTCTGTTTTAGATTTTGGATTCCAGTTTAGAATAAAGATTCTATTTGAGGCTATTCTAAGATTATTTTGAAGTAAAAACATGTTTGATAACATATTTTTAGAATAGATTATAGAATATAGTTGGAACAGAAACATATTTAATAAACACTATCCCCCAATCGAAGTTTAGAAAAATGGTGGTGATAGTGGTGGTGGGTGATGGACGATGGTGGTGGTGATGGTGGTGGTGGGTGGTGTGGGTGGTGGCGAAGGTGGGTGGTGGCGGGTGGTGGATGATGGGTGGTGGCAGTGGTGGTGGGGATTCACATCGTCTCCTCCCAGCACATCTGGGAGGACGCGGCAACCTATCTCGGATTGTCGCCATGTGGCTTTCGGGTGAATCTGAGACCCACGTCTGAGTCGGACACCCCCTGTCGGCTCGGCTTGTCGGCTAGGTGTCGGCTCGGACGTGGGTCTCGGATTCACCGAGAGCCACGTGGCGGCCATCCAGGGCAGGTTGCCACTGTCCTCCCAGAACCATTGGTAGGAGAGGATGCGGATCCATGGTGGTGGTGGTAGCGACGATAATGGTAATCAAGTCTTTGTTTTGTGAAGAAGAGATGAATAGGAAAGAGGAGAACTTCTATTTTATTTTTTTTCTCTAAAAAATTACTCCAAAACAAAAACAATTTTTTTTTATATACTAAAAATTTGGATTCTGAAGTGAATTTGAATATGGTTCATGCATAGAAATTTGAATCTAATCAGGTTTACCAACTGCGTTTCTATTCCAAAATAATTTTTAAGAATGAGAATCCATAGAATCTAAAATTTAAAGTTGTATTAAACAGACCTTTGAACTCCTAATTTTTTAAGCACGTGCCAAACGTTTTCTGTCCCACTATTGTCCTGATGAGAGAACCTTTTTTAGAAATTTTACTAGAACAACACTGTCTATCGGCCTATCCTCGTCGAAGCTTGCTGGTCGTTCGTCGCTACGGTAATTGCTCGGTAGTGGACTAAATACCCTTCCTGCCTTCCACCAATCGTTCTTCAGTCTCTGTTCCTATCTGTTTCTGTGTTTGCGAGACTGTGGCCGTCCTCATTCCCCTCACATGGTTTACGTTCTTGATTCATGAAAGCCCGAGTTTCAGAAATCAGTTTCTCGATTGCAACCATTTACCTTTCCTGGTAAATCCATCGGGGTTTGGTAGAGATTGAAAGAGGAACAAAAGGATAAAAAGTGATGGCGGAAGGGAGAGAAGGTGACTGGGAGTGCAGCGGATGCCGTAATAGAAATTACGCATTCAGATCGTTCTGCAATAGATGTAAACAACCTCGGCTTCTAGTCGACACCAAAACCCCCGCTGATTCCAAATGGCTTCCTCGTATCGGAGATTGGATCTGCACTGGTGAGATCTATCTTCCCTTCTTTTGTTTTTTTTTTTTTTGGGTTAAAAAACTTGTTTTGTTATGTCTTGATTTACGGTGATGGATTTCGATGGCGCCAGTAGTTATTTGACTTATTTCACAGCCTCCAGAGAGGTCAAATTTTTTTTTTTCTCTCTAAGCCTGATTGTTGTATATCACGGTGGTATCTATATAATTTTAATTGTGTTGGTTTTAATCACCACACTGCGAATAGAACAAAAAGTTTAGTATTTGTTACCCAATCATCAAGCTCTATAACTCAGAACCGTATTATCTTTGCAATTGAGGACCGTAGCGTTGTTAATGTCGGTTGTTTTTAGGCCTGTAGGTTTGTTTAATTCTTCAAATATTAAAATCTTTAACGAGCTTCACCAGACTTTAGCAGATACCATGAGGCATGAACAGTGGATCTCTCTTACCGCTGGGGATGGATTCTGAAATTGAGGGCATCAAGCGTTACATGCCTGTTTTTGGTGCTACATTTGGAAACATAACTGATTTGCATCAAATAGTTTTCCCTCTTGATGAACCTGCTTTGCTTCTAATTTTCTCCGTCTTTCAAAAGAAGAAGCACCTGTAGAATGTGCAGGTTCATGCTAGGCTGCGTATGCATGAGTTCTGTTTATGATTTGTTCATATACGACCTTGCATGAGAGAGTAAATATCAGGGGAGTATGTGGAAAATTGATCTCTAGTGCTGCTCAAATTCATGTAATGCATTCTCTATTTCCTTTTAAAGAGACATAAAAGGAGATCCAATACATGTGAATGGATCATAGGGACTCCTCATGATGAAAAGGTAGAGACTCATCGAAAGGGTACGCATGGTGGCTGGGAGCAGTCTTTGTTTGTAACTTTTAAAAGGGACATACTGGAAAATTTTGGAAACTCCAAAAATGTTGTGAGTTTATTACACACTGAGGATCGGAATTCTTAGTATGTATCAAGGAAATCTGATATTAAGGAGAGTTCTTCTAGATTTTTTTCCCAACCCAGCCCCCGTGACATCATGTGGGTTGAATTAGTTTGATATGCTTCAATTACAACCATGTAACAGACTTTGGTCCGGTGAAACAAATATTGAGCAGTTTTTGATGTTTCATACAGATGTCTAGAAATAGGTTCCAGGGATATGCTTCAAACATGAATTATGGATGTACCACAAAACACCACAACTAATTTGAAGCCGGTTTCTCTGATCATCTTGTTGAGTTTATGTTAGACATAAAAAACCATTGCCTTCTGAAAAATCCAAGTCCCACACAATGTACGTGTTTACTAATGGATTATTGCTGATTGAAATAATTTTCACTTATTTAGGGTATTTTTAATTGTGGATATTCCTTAATCTATTCCCATTGCTTTGTGTCTTAAAGTCGTGTAAACTGTCTGTTTTGTACATGATAAACTGCTGGCAAAGGTAGGGTTTGGTCTTAAATCAACCCTTACTCTTTGCTAATGTAGGATCTTAGATCCAAACCAGTCCAAAATCACCAAAGAACAGAATTCCAGAATTTTACCAGTAGTCAAGAAGTGTAAATAATTCAAAATCGAACCATGGAAAAATTACCGAACATGGAGGAAAACTTCTTCAGATGTCAAGAATCAACATACCAAAATTTGAGTGTGATCCAACCATGAAATCAGGACACACCCAAACTCAAAATCTGTACCTACTGTTGCAGTCGCCCCAGGTTTCTGTAGTACAGAGAAAGTGACTCTCGGTTCCGCGCAAGGGAGTTTGAATGTTCAAGGATGAGACTCCTCAGTACCACCAGCAAGTATAGATGAAGAAAACAGAGATTGAAAATAGACAAGGAAATCAAACAGCAAAATCTATGGTTGAGTCTCACAACCAGTGGAGACTCAATCCAGAAATTTTTTTTCAAATAATCTCTTTTTTGAATATTCTGCCTCTCCTCTCTTCTCCATCTTATTTAAAGAAATGAAATTTGTTACAACTAAAGAAAGAAATAATTAACTTCTAAAAATATCCAAAATCAGAATGAAAAACTTTCCTTTATAGTTTTAGGAAAGTTTCTAAAACAATAGTTTCTAAAATAAATAACTGCTATTCTCACTGCCTAACAATATTTAGAAAGAAAATAATAAAGAACTTTAATGGAAAGAAGAGAAAAGGGTTGGGAGAGATCTGTTGTGAACAACTATGGACAGCTGTTATGTGCCTGGGAGAGATCTGACGTAAATAGCTATGGACAACTGTCACGTTAGATCGGCTTGGTGGCTTGGCTTGGCTTGGTTCTTGTCTTCTTCTTCTTGTCTTGTGTTTAGGCCCTGTTTGGAGGAACCCTTATTTTTTCTAGAGCATATTTGTATTGCATCAGATCCCCCCCCCACTTAAAATAAACTCGTCCACGAGTTTTGTAATGGTGAAGAATCAATTCCGTGGGGTCCGCACATCTTTCTTGGATATTGAAAGTCTGGTTGTGCTTGAAAATTCGGAAGAAAATCCTCCACCTTGGGGCCACTCTCTTCAAAATATTAGGGAGGTATCACAAGGTCATTATGTTCAATATCTTGAAAAGATCGTGAAGGGGGTGTCCACGGGGATCACCACATCTAGTTCTTTGTCTTCCACAGTCGCTTCCTCAACGTCTATGGCTTCGGGATCACTGTGACTCTCATTATCAATCAGTGGTGCTATACAAGGAAGATTAAGATCACGTATGTCCACCTCATTGACTTGAGTAAAATCATCCACATTGTAACTGATGTGGTCTTCAACTACAAACTCTTCAATGCAAATTGCTATAGTAGGAACATCAGTGTTGGACTCTCACTTGTCATCATGGATTTGTGAAACCTGTTCTTCGTTTTTCTTGACTTCAGCCACTAATGCTCTTAGAATGGTTGAAGGCATTGGAGTTTTCGTTGGTGGTGCAACTTTTAGTACCTCCTTGATTGATATACATAATCCTCCACTCTCATGGTTCCTTGACAAAGGCTAGTCAGTTGGTCATGTAGCCTTCTTTGGAAAGATCTTGGCTGATATTTTTCTTTCAACTCTTCTTTCATCTCTTCCCAAGTGGTGGTTCCAACCGTTTCCGCATTAGGCTATATTCATAATGACGCCACTACTCTCGGGCACCCCCCATAAGTTTGGAGTGGGCCAATTTTAATTATCGTGGTTTGGGAAGGTCGAACCAATCAAAATAATCATCTAAGGCACATAGCCAATCATGAAATGCTTGTAGGTCTTGTTTCCCATGAAACTCTTTAAGCTCCATTCGTACTTTATGAGTTTGGTAACGGTAGGGTTGACATTCTTCATATTCTTCGTAGGGTTGTTCTTGATATTCATCTCTAGGGACTTGTCGAGGAGCCCTAGTTTAGGTCTTGGCAAAAAGTTGGCTAGAGGTGCCTCTCTTCTATAGCCGGTGGAGTATTAATTCTTTCTTCAATGCCCTTTACCTTTATAGTTAATGCAGCCAATTGCTGTAGGATGATATTGAGTGGGTCATTAGGGTCCTTGGACTTATTAGGCGAGTTAGAACTTGCTTCAGCTATGCTTTGATACCAATTGATGTCAAAGGTAAGGTTTGGTTTCAAATCAACCCTTACTCTTTGCTAATGTAGGATCTTTGATCCAAACTAGTCCAAAGTCACCTAAGCACAAAATTCCAAAATTTTACCAGCAGTCAGGAAGTGTAAATAATTCAAAATCCAACCATGAAAAATTACCAAACTTGGAGGAAAACTTCTTCAGATGTCAAGAATGAACATACCAAAATTTGAGTGTGATCCAACCATGAAATTAGGACACACCCGAACTCGAAATCTGTAACTGCTGTTGCAGTCGCCCCAGGTTTCTTCAGTAGAGAGAAATTGACTCTCAGTTCCAAGCAAGGGAGTTTGAATTTTCAAGGATGAGACTCCTTCGTACTGCCAGCAAGTATAGATGTAGAAAACAACGATTGAAAATAGACACAAGGAAATCAAAGAGAAAATCTGTGGTTGAGTCTCACAATCAGTGGAGGCTCAATCCAGAAAAAAGTTTCAAATAATCTATTTCTAAATAGTCTGCCTCTCCTCTCTTCTCCATCTTATTTATAGAACTGAAATTGGTTACAACTAAAGAAAGAAATAATTAATTTCTAAAATATCCAAAATCAGAATGAGAAACTTTCCTTTATAATTTTAGGAAAGTTTCTAGAACAAAAGTTTCTAAAATAAATAACTGCTATTCTCACTGCCTAACAATATTTAGAAAGAAAATAATGAAGAACTTTAATAGAAATAGGAGAAAAGGGCTGGGAGAGATCTGTCGTATACAACTATGAACAGCTGTCACATGGCTGGGAGAGATCTGACGTGAACAACTATGGACAACTGTCACGTTAGATCAGCTTGATGGCTTGGCTTGGCTTGGTTCTTGTCTTCTTCTTGTCTTGTGTTTAGGCCCTGTTTGGAGGAGCCCTCATTCTTTCTAGAGCATATTTGTACTGCATCAGAAACATGTCATTATCAAGTCAAGAATTTTTCTTATTGGTTCTTCCTCTTTTAATGGAAAAGGCTTCTTTTATATATGTGTTTGTACTAGGGTTTTATCTAGATATAATCTCTGGTTTACTGAAGACTACTTTGTAAAAACTTAGATATGCATCAATGTGTACCTAACATCTGTAACCAATTAATGCCAGTTATGGAGATGCCTTGGCATGCTTGTTAGTTTGCCACTTAAAACTACGTAGTTGAAGAAAACTGCTTTTGTATTAACTCATGAATTGGATTTACTATATATGACAAACATGGAATTAACTGGAAAATGAAATTCTATTTCCTACTTCATTTTGAGAATGGCTGAATTTCCTACATCTGATTGTTCGTGTCTGATACAAAGCATGGTAATATCTAGTCTGTAATTAGTCCAAACAGTTTGCATATTTAATATTTGTTCTATGTCGAGCTGAGATTAGGAACTTGCAATCAATTGGGTTGAGTGGTGTGTGTGTTTTGTGTGTTTGTGGCTTTGGGTTTGGTATGTGGGCTGGTTGGTGTGCGTATTCTTGGCTTCCTTGTCCTCTCGCTGGATGCATCGTTGGTTGGGTTTGTGTGGCAATGGATCTCTAGGTTGCAGTAACAACAATTATGCGTCAAGAGAAAAGTGCAAAAAGTGCGGGCAACCAAAGGAGGTAGCAGCAATGCCAGCAATTGCAATGCCTGGAGCTTCTCTCCCAACTTATGCGAATTATTTTGCCAGGGCACAAGGAGGTCTGGGATTGAAGCTGAATATGGGGATAACAGGCAATTCTGCTATCCAACAATCGCTTCTATTGAACCCCAATTGGTCACTTGGAGTGGCTGACAAGTATCCTGCTCAGTCAGCTTCTGGTTGGCCTTTAGGTGGAAGCAATGGTGCTGGATTTCCATATATGAACAATACAAATCAGCTTCTTATGGTTCCCAAAGGATGGCGAAATGGTGATTGGATATGCAATTGCGGCTTTCACAACTATTCTTCTCGTGCACAGGTAATCTCGGATTTAGACATCCTCTATCCAGCATATAGGCTTATAGGTCCTTATTATGTGACTTTCTGAAAGGCTTTTCTCTCTGCACATTATATATTTAACCCAAGTTTTCCTGTATGGTGCAGTGTAAAAAATGCAATGCTCCTATACCATCTAGTGCACCCTCATCTATGGTGAACACAGCAGTTACTGATTTGTTTCCAAGTAAGTAGATGTCATGGTTTCATTTTCTTATCTAGCATGACTGCATGGTGGTGGGGTGGAGAAGGAAAGGGTGGGTTCAGTAGATAAGAAACATTCAAATTTGGGATTTTGCTTGTATTTCAGGTCCTTTTCTATGGACATGTCTAATTTTATACTGTCAAGCTTTGTCCCTGTATTGTGATACCCATTCCCTTCACCTCCTAGTTTGAGGTTGAAATATCTTTATTTCTCAAATTAAAATTGTGTAAATCTTCTGTTTGGTGCCTTTAGGTGAGTTTTATTAAGTTATTATTGGCTATTCATGGATATTTTTGTTGTATTTTATTCTTTGCTATCTTTTTTACTTGGGGATAAACAAGCAAACAAACAACAACAACAACAAAGCCTTATCCCAACTAAATGGGGTTGGTTACATGGATTCTTGTCCTCCAATTAGCTCTGTTCGATGTCATACTTGAAACAAGGCCTAAGCTATTTACGTCTTTCATCACTACCTCTCTAGAGTCATCTTAGGTCTACCCTTAGTTCTTTTAGATTCTTCAATCTGAATAAACTCACTCCTCTATATTGGAGCATCTAACGGCCTCCGTTGAACATGGCCATACCATCTCAAACGAGTTTCTCGTAGCTTATCATGTATTGATGGCTCGGCGCTACTCTCAAATCATCTCTAATATGATCATTTCTTTCTTTATCCTTCCTAGACTCCTAGTTTTGCCACACATCCATCACAACATCCTCATCTCAGCTACACTAAGTTTATCTATATGATTTTTTTAACTTTCCAACATTGCGCATCATACGTCATAGCTGGTCGAATGACTGTCCTATAAAATTTTCCTGTAAGTTTTAAAGGAATACGCTGATCATACAACACTCCAGACGCACCTCTCCGCTTCATCCATCCTATTTTAATCCTCTGTAAAATATCATCCTCTATATCACCTTTTTTTTTTTTTGTGATTGAACCAATATACCTAAAATAATCACTTTGTTGTATCTCCCTCTCATCAATTTCACCACTTCATTATCCATTTTTGTGTGAATAAAGTTACATACCATATACTCTGTCTTCATTCTACTTATCTTAAAATATTTTGATTCCAATGTTGATTTTCATAGCTCCAACTTGGCGTTAATCCCTGCTTTTGTCTCATCCACCGAAACAATATCATCAGCAAAAAGCATGCACCAAGAAACTTCATCTAGAATGTCTCTGGTTAAATCATCCATAATGAGGGCAAATAGATAAGGGCTTAAAGTTAAAGCTGATCTTTGATGTAACCTAATTGTAATTGGGAATTCACTACCTTGACTTCTCATTGTTTTCATACTAGTCATCACATTATAATGCATATCCTTAACTATGTCCACATATTTGCTTAAAACACTTCTCTTCTCTAGTATTTGCCAGATTAACTCTCTAGGGACATTGTCATAAGCTTTTTCTAGGTCAATAAAAACCACATGGAGATCCTTCTTGCCTTTTGTCGTGGATCTACTTGGCATAAAACCAAACTGGTTCTCCGTAATAGTAGTTTCTTGTCTAATGCGGTTTTCAATAACTCTCCCATAATTTCATAGTATGATTCATTAGTTTTATGCCTCTGTAGTTATTGCAGCTCTGAATATCAACTTTTTTTTTTTTTAAATTGGAACCACAATGCTTCTCTTTAATTCATATGGCATTCATCTGTCTTTTTTACTTGGGGATACTCTTACATAATTTTCTCTTATCAAGAGTCCAATGTCCTTTACCAAAAACATAAAAAGTGTTCACTGTCTGGTTTCTCTCCTTAGGATTCTTACATTTTACTATATATTTTCATTGCCTAGAAGATATTTATCTTTACTTGGTCAAGTGGATCCAGTGGTAAGGTCTGTTGCATTTGTTTCTACTGCCTTTGTGATGTTTCCAATGTTAAGTGCTTGCATTAGTTCTACGAAGTCAATTTAATGAGTGAAATTTAGTTTGGAGGTACAGTAGGTAGTTATACTGTGAATCCTTGAATTAGTTTCACCATGGATGTGCCTTGACATTCTGTGGTTTTCAATTTTTAAGATTTTTTTGTCCCTTTTTTTTTTTTTTTTTTTTTTAGATACAGAAGCTGGGAAAATACATTAGCAAGAATTGTCTAGTTTCATCATGTCAAGGCTGGTAAAGACATTTACATACTTGTACTTGGTGTAGCATTATCGTGGTTTCATGACTACAGGCCATAGGATAGCTTATGATGATAATAAGGCTTTTCATTTTAATTCCATTGATGTGAAAAAAAATGCTGTGTACATGGGCAGTGTTTTCTTTGTTATGTCTAGAAATGTGTCATGAACCTAATGACTTGCTGTTTCCTTGGGATGAAGCTCATGGGACCAAACGGTTGGCATCAGAGGAATTTGTTAACGGATGGGATAACAAGAGGCTAAATGCTGGAGCTATAGACAATAGTTTTCTGGTATGACTGTTTAAGAAATCCCTTAGTGCCATTCTAAATCTTTTTAAGTTTGATATTTTCCCCCTGTTCATTATTTATTTATTTATGTATGTTTGAAAATACAAGACAAATGGACAGCAGTCATATCAGGGATTTGAGCAGATGCCAGTATCCAGTAATGGTCAAGCACCTGGAACATATGCCCCTTATCCTAGTGGAAGTTCATCCACGTCCACAGCTTTGCAAGTTCAAATGCAGCTACCACAGTTGTCAACAATGCCTACCCTTCTAGGAAAAGGGTAATGAGCTTTCTTAGATTTTTCTCCAATTTTAGATTATCTTGCCAAGTTTTCCTGACAAATGCTCAAATTTTCTATCATCCAAATAAGAATATCTTTTTAATTTATTAATACCTATGAGCCTTTGTTTCTTAGTTTCTTATTTGTGTTAGTGTTTTGATATACGGTTGCATATGTTCATTGTCGGTGAAAAGTGACAAATAATGCGAAGTCAGTTTAATATATGCCCAAATTCTTTTAGTGGTGATTCAAGGAAACAAGTACGGTTCTTTCAACCATAACAATTAGATCGGTTCCTGTTTACATAACTGCCCCTAGGATTCAATGGAATTATTGACATGTCATGGCCACCCGAGATAGTGACATCTCATACGATGCCCCCTTGAAACATCATTCAGAAGGGTAGCACTCACTACCTTTATCTCACACATGCAGACCCTGGTGCCAATCTAAAGGCTGGCAAGCCATGATCGAGGGCTGGTAGAGAATAGAGATAGGTGTTAATAGAAGATAGTAGACAACTTCGGCAAACTAGAGTTTCATGAGTACCTGCTATAGGAATCTCACATAACCCACTTCAGTCACACAAACAAAACAATATTCAGATAATATATTCAAAGAGAGTTCGCTGTAAAATTTGATGGGTTGCTTTTGAAAGCAACCATGTTTGCATTATATAGAGATGGAAGTCTTGAATACAGAAAAAAAAATTAGAAACTTTTTAGAATTCCCCATACATAGATAGCAATTTCTAGACATAGAAAACTGTCCCCAAGACATTGAAAACTGTTTCTAGGACATGATGAACTAGAAAAAAGACATTGAAAGGAAAAAAAAAAATGAAAATACTTAATGTTACCTTAGAATATGAATAGGCAAAATAGAAAAGAAGACTTAGTCAATAAATTAAAATATAAACTCTTTATATGACTTGTTATTGGAGTTGCTTGGGGATCAGTCCACATCAATTAAGGCAGTTTCTAGAAGAAGGACAGCTTGTGACAGCAATAGAGGAGGCCCCTGTAGGGCCCATGAGTACTGTTGACGGAACAATACCAGTTGGCTGATACTGCATCAGACCCCCCAAAAATCAGCTAGTGGTACTGCATCCTAGCATCGTTCTCAAATCACTAACCTTATTCTAACGTAGTCAATGCTAGGGGAGGAAAAAGAGGGGGGACACCCTTGCACACAGACCCCTACATATTTATAGCTCTGTATTGAATACTACTGCCTTTATCAAATTGTTAACTCCTTCTAACAGAATATTCATTTTTTTTGGGGGGGGGAGAGAGAGAGAGAGAGAGAGAGAGAGAGTTAATATCTGAACTAGGAAAAATTCCAATGCATAACTGTTATAATTCTGCTACCATCCTTTTTAGCAACCTGTAAAAGTTACAGAGGAGAATAAAGAGCAAATATATATACTAGTTAAAGAAAATTAAAGAGAGAAGGATTTTTCTGTGAAAAGTTCCACTATTGAAAGGCTGATAACGAACTTATATGAGAGTTAGGGACCTATGGATAGAATGTCAGTTGTGGAAATCATGCAAGGTGGAATGTTTATTTACTCATTAACCATTTTTCACAAATGGATTGGTACCAACAGTAAAACTTTCTGTGTAACATATTTTATTTGTAATTTTTTTTTCAATGTTTGTTTCCAAGAGGTAAAATATAGTGATCTCTAAGGGAAGGAAAAAGAAACTTCATCTTTCTTTTACCTATAGGAAACAAACTTCGAAAAAAAAAAAACGGGATAACACAAAATGGTACACGTAAAATTTTACCATGTCAAAACCAACGGAGCCATAGCAAAAAAAGAGTGGGTGTGTGTGATAGAAGACACCTCATCCATCTCATGGTATCAGCCCAAAGCCAGTGTGGGAAGTAACTCCATAGTGAGTACAAGGTGGCAGAAAATCATAACAATGCCATTTCATGGTAATGGAATCTAATGGCATTCTTATAATCATATGAAAAAGTACACTTCCTTTGTTTCTTTCAGGCTTAAATTTGACCAGTGGGACACTGTAAGGTCATCCATTACATGGATCCACCCATTCCATGACAAGCCAAATCTCATAATGTGTCATATTATTTAGTTTCTCACTTTCTTAACAAACAATGAGTTCTTATTAGGATAATCACACTTTGAGATGGTTTCATTGTGATGGATATTCAGAGTAATCTAAATCAAACAGTAATCGAAATTTTTTGAAATGTCCCATGCTTTGTGCTAGAACTTGATTTGAAGGTCTGGTTAGTATCACGAGACACTGAATGTGAATATTAAGCATTCATTAGTTTGGTCCAGTTTTACTTGTTTAAGTTTTTTCTTGCATGAGAATTAGCTGTGAATGTTAGGCAGTAGGCACCAAAATGTAGTATGAAAGACTTACAAATGAACTCGCACTTATCTATTATTTCTTATGTGCTTAACAGTGCAAAACAATGGCGTGATGGAGATTGGATGTGCACAAGCTGCAGTAATCATAATTTTGCATCTCGATCACATTGCAATAGGTTATCTCTCAACATCTATTGTTTATTTAAGTAAATTATTGTTTACACGTGATGAAATTTAATTCAGTTAACAGTGGCAAGTGCCACATGGGCTGCCTAGCAACTTTCTATTGCTGCTCTATATATGCCTGACGAGAAATTAGTAGGCAACTTGGTAAAGGTTTCGCATTAGGCATTCCCGCCAGCTAATTTAGTCACTGGAAAAGCACTTCAAGCCCTTATGATGTGGCGAAATGAAGCCAATGAAGCCTTATTTTCTGGCTTGTTTGGCCCAGTTCAAACCAAAAAAGGTTTTAAAAAAAATTCAAGGGAATTGTAAACACCCCCCCCCCCCCCAAAACACACACACACCCCAAAAAAAATAAAAATAAATAAAAGGGAAGAATTATCAAGGTAGAAGTCAAATACATTGATAGCAAAGGGTATTCAAGGATGACAATCCTAATTAATTCCCTTTGTTGCAGGATCTTTCTTTAACCCAACCCAGAAATCAGAATAGAGACTTTAAAGAAAATTCGGCTTATCTGAGAATCTGACCATTGGTTGTTCTTCAAACTTGAAGGAAATGATCTTTAGGATGTACTTGAAAACATATCCAAAGTTGGAGATGATCCGATCACAGATGAGAGAGATGTGATTTTTTGAAAACTACTTATCATCTGAAAACGGGCCTGGTTTAGTTAGAGCTGGTTGATATGATTTTAATCTTTAATCTCACGAGCTTTCGTTGATCAAATCAGCACTTAATGGTATCGCAATTCAGTATGCAATAATAAGAACTTGAAGGAATTAATAGAAGGACAAGAAAACCATAAAACAGAATATTTCGGTTGAGTCTCATAACCTATGAGATTCAACCAGAAAATCAGGAGCTAAACTCTCTTCTTTTTTCTGGTCTAAATCTGCTGGCTCTCTTCTTCTTTATCTTATTTATAGACTTAAGAAAGATTACAAAATAAGGAAGGATTTAGTCATCTTAAAAAAAATATCCTAAGATAAATTAAAATGGAAACTTGCCTTTATAGATTTAGGAAAGTTTCCAATCTAAAAAATATCCTAAGATAAATTAAAAGGGAAACTTGTCTTTATAGATTTAGGAAAGTTTCCAAAAAAACAACTTACAAAATATCAATCCATAACTTAACTTTAGGAAACAAAATCTAAGAATAATTTAGGAAAGAAATAATAAAAGAAGGAAAATTTCTGCTGTTGGTACTGTTCACGTGAATAGTACCGTGAACACTGTTCACGTGTTCACGTGAACAGTGGGGGTGATTGGTCAGCCAATTGGGCCTGGCCCAATTTTGGGAGATTCTTTCTTCTTTCGGCCCCTTCTGGAGTAGACTTGGACTGCATCATACATGGTCTATCCTGAACTTGACATGTAAGCAGTCCAGAGAATCCCTTATCTATGATTGAAATGGTCACCCTTAAAATGGCACAAAACAAGGGTAAGTCACCCAAGAATGGTTCTCTAGAGTGCTTGTTGAGCATATGATGGGGAACGCAAGTTTGATCGAGGATTGGAGAGGAGAGGTGGAAGAAAAGGCTCGGGATGGTCAGTTGATTACTTTTCTTCTCCCCTGATCCTGTGTTCTTCCCTCTTTCTAATTCTGTTTTCCTTGATTAATTATAATTCTATCATGCAAGTTTCAAGCTTTCTTATTCCTATTTTTATTCCAGTTTCTAGTTTAGTTTCTGTTTGCAAACTCTTTCTAATCGAATTACAGTTTTCCTGGTTGAAGTCAAAACTCTTCAGAACTCTGTTTCTGAGTTGAATTTTCTGTATCTGGTTCTTGAATACTATTGCTATTCATTATCAGTTTATTAAAACATTGTTATATTCTGTTCGGAAACTCTATAGACCTGTCTATTGATTTCTGAAGCTTTTCCACTGTCCTACTCCTAGTAGGATTGTTCCATTACAGAGAAGCTGGCCATCAGATTCTTCTCAAGTTCTGCAGAACTCTTCTACTACAAGAACAGTACTTCTACCTGAGTATTGTGCTAATCAGACCGTCCAATATTCTGTTATTGGATTTCTTTTGAAATCTGATCAATTCCTAGTTCTGCGATCCTGAAAAATTTCTGGTTATCTAAATCCTAGTCCTAGGAAGTTAGAATCCCATTAGAAGGAAGTATTTAGACTTTACTTTCCATATGAGACATATCCTGGACTATCTTGATCTTCTTAGGACTATTGAAATGGTTACTGGATCATCCACCAAACATTATTGGAGGCTCACAACAGCTAGAAAAAGGAAGTTGTTTCTTGGGGAGAACAGATTACACGAGCAGAAATGAACTTTTTTAAAGAAACCAAACAATGATCCGTATACTCAAATGCGAAGTAAATGGTTATTATTTAAATACCAGGAACCTACGTCAAAAGTTGTTTTCAAATTCATTTTAGTTCAAGAATGTATATTAATGCGTTTTATAGGAGGACCTAGTGGGAGTTACATGTGCTGACATGCTAAAAGAATGACTTCCTAGACGAGTTTTTGTTTCACTAAAATTTCAAGGACTCAATACATCTCTCTCTCTCTCTCTCTCTCTCTCTCTCTATTAAAGACTGAGTGCACTTCAAAATGTGGCATTTCCTTACAGAGCAAAACGTGAATCCTACTACTAAACTTTTGCATGCTTAAGTTTTTGAACTGTGTATATGATCATTCAAGTAAAAAAGACAGGCCTGTTAAGGATGAATTGTGTTTGCTGCATGCATTTTGAGCTCATGTCTTTTTTCTTTTTTTTTTTTCCTTCTTTTCCTGATGTTATTTTTAATTTTCTTCTTTGTGATCTTTTTTTTTTTCCTTCAATCAATCCATGTGCTCTAATAGTTCGAAACTTTCTCTTTCAGATGTAAGACTCAAAGAGACACTCTCACTCAGCCTGTTAGCGTTGCGTAGTTACTATTTCTCTGGAGGGGTTGAGTAGTTGTAGCCGCTAGTCTTGGGGTTTTTTTGGAAGGATTTGAATGGTTGTGAGCTATAATAGAGTGATGGCTTATTCTGGTGTGTCGTAGTTTTAATGTCAATGGTTTACCATAGTTTTAATTTGTTGATGTAAGAGGTTAAATTATTTCTTTGGTCGAAAATTATGTTCTCCATGAAACAGATTTGTCTACCCATTCAATAAGGTAATGAGGGTCACCTGCGAATACCAAGGGATGAACGCTCTCTCATTAGGAGGAGAAGAAGCCTGCCATCTTTAGCCTGATAATGATGAAGGGGTTCCAGTGTAGGCGAAGGAAGCCCTCAGCTGGGGTCAGGGTTTTAGTAATCGGCATCGGATTGGCCTAGTCGTATTTAGTATTGGCCAATACTGATCTGATCTGTTTTTTTTTTTACTACACATGATGTGCATTCAGACATGTGAAAGGCAGCTGCGTTTGGTATGCATTTAAGTTTACTTGCACAGGAAAGCATTTTGGTTTACTTGCACAGGAAATTAAATGGAAGGGAAGTAAAAGTTTTGAAGCCTATAAAAAAAATTTATAATCATTATTCAAAGTAAATGTATAGAATATTTAAATTTTTTTTTTATCATATTCAGTAATTATATTTTTTATTTAATTTTTATTTTACTTTTCAAATTCATCAGATGCAAAGTAAAGTGAAATATAATAATTAAATATGTAATATTTTACAGTTAGTGATGGTCATCCATCTGGTTAATGATTATCACTTTTGGCTAGTCTCAACACCATGGCTGGTGGATATTTGTAGGGCTGATGCCCAGTTTCACTGATCAAAGAAATTATGTTTTACCTAAAAAAAAGTCTGGTTAATGATTACGTAAGGTTTTTTTTTTAGGATTGAAATTTTATTTTTTCCTTTTAATTTCTCTTGCAACTAGACGAAGATAAAATATATTATTTTAAATTAAAAATATAGTTTTAGATAACAAAAACAATATTTGTATACATTTTTGTTCTTGGATCATGAAAAGCATTAGAAAATTGGTTCGTTATGGAATACGTTTTTTTATTCCATTTTTCATTCTTGAGCTTAGCAAAGTCAAGTCGTTTTAGCCTATTTCTATTCTATATTAAGATTGCAGGCTAAATGCAGCCATATAGTGTTTATACCACGAGTGAGTTCCCACATCAAATCAAATGGCAACAGGCTAAGGCATGTTGGCATAAATATTTTTATATTTCCAATCCTTTTATTTTACAAATGGGAAATTTATTCAGATACCTCCTTCACAATTGGTTTACTATATAGAATAACCTTTTCTTGACAAAAATTGCACGGATCACCTTTTAAACAATGTTTTATAACAGTATAATTCACACTCGGTGTCAAAAACTAAGGAATTTTTTTTAAACAAAATTATCCTTTCTCAATTTAAATTACATAAATACACCATCGTTTATCTCTGGAATGGGGCTTCTACAAGTTCTCCAATTGCAGGTTGGAGAACTTGTAGAGGTCTCGTTCCAGAGATAGATGATGGTATATTTATGTAATTTTACATTGAGTAAGGGTAGTGTTGTCTTAATTTTTTTTTGAATTTTCTCTATCAGTTTTTAACGTGCGGTGTGGACTATGCTAATATAGTGTTATAAAACATTGTTTCAGAGGTAATCCATGTAATTTTTGTCAAGAGAGGATAGTTCTTTTGTGTACAAAAGCTCTTATATGGTGTGCTTGCATTGAAATTTTAACCAGTGAGATCACATGGTACATTTACATGACTCAACAAAATCAATACAAAACCATTGTGATCAATTTTTATAGCATGAATCATGATTGTGTAAGTAAAACTTTCTAAATTTTGCTATTATATTCTACCACATTTTGCAATAAAATTCTTTGGATTTTTAAGAAAAAAAATAAAGATTACATTTGAAAAATATAACCATCATATTTAGTAAGAGTTTAAAGCTATTTTACAATCATGACTATCTAAGTTTCCATTTTCTTTTTCTTTTGTAAATTAATTTTCCTTCACTTCTTTTTGCTTGCAATGAGAGAGAGATTCATTGAATTGGGTTATTTAACTTTAACTCATCACTGTTACCCATACGGGGCACAACTGATGGTAATAGGTTTTCCACAGTTAGGCTATGTTTGTTTTTTTGAAATTTCTTTTCATGTAAATGATATTTTATATGAAAATCTTCTTTTATGTAATTTTTTTTATCTATTTTTCAACGCTTTTTTCTGCATTTTATGTTAAAACAAAAAGTAAAAAATCATATTTTACAGGATTTTTTTTGTGCTTTTACATGGAAACAAATGTATACATCTGTCTCTATTTCTTTCTTGAAATTCAGGTCTCCTTTTTCTCTATTTAAGTGACTAGTTACCAGTCCCTTCCTTTACTCTAATTTTCCCTGTTAGCATGTAAGTTTCCAATATACCTCGTTAACATGTAGATCTGTTTCTCGATTAGGTAAATGTGAATGAGCTCCCAAATACTGCCAAGAATGTAAATCGTCTCCTGTCTTTGGAGAGGTACACGACTGGCCGACAGGGTCGCATGAGATGATTTTCACTGCACTATTTTGTGGATTTTTTTTAATGTTTGAAAGCATGGAAACTAATCCGGATCAGGATCGATCCCAAAATCCTTTTTTTTTAACTGAAACATCCTATTATTAAACGATCCCGAGTGTGGCGATACCGGATCTGATAGTCATATTTGAGTCACTTTTTCTCCATGTACAAAACTCAAATTAGACCGAAATAATGTTAGATTGGAGATCATAGGGTATGCTCATGCACCAAATTTGACGGTTCACATAGATTAGAAAAAAGATCATCTGTAACATTGCCGTGTAACACTACAAATCCTGACAGTTGAGAGTGCGTCGGTCACATGTTTCAAAATACTCCTAACGATCAGGATCAGCACTGCTACATAGCAGAACTACAAACAATCCACTCCCCATAGATTATCAAGTGGACGTTATGGAACCCGACTGTGGTTTTAGGGCACGGATCGTATCAACTATTTCGGCCTGATCGGGATCTGGATAGGCCTGGGCCGATCACAAGTCAGAATGCGGAGTCAGATCTGATTGGTATTTTCTACTTGAGTCGGGTCTGATCTGAGCCGATACGAGTCGGAATCGATCAAATACCCTGTAGCGGATCCGATTCCCGTGATCCATGGGCTCATGGGCTCATGGCTGCAACCCAAAAATGCCTTTTGTCGGCTCTCCTTCGAAGTCCCAAACTCGCGCTGCGGAACCCTTCCAAAATCGGAAACAGTGTGCAGTTGTCAGCAGTGAGCACGACGCATTTCCGAAATTAGGGTTTTTCTGAACTCAGTGAAGTAGATGCTTCACTGCTTGAAGCTTGGAGAAACCAGTATCATTTCTGAACCGAGAGAGAGAGAGAGAGAGAGAGAGAGAGAGATGTTGTATATAATAGGTCTGGGTTTGGGAGACGAGAGGGATATTACTCTAAGAGGCCTGGAGGCTGTGAAGAAATGCGATACTTTGTACATGGAAGCCTACACTTCTCTCCTCTCTTTCGGTCTTTCTTCCGATGGCCTTTCGACTTTGGTAACTTGTTTCTCTTTAACATATTTCTCTGCTTATTGATTGTATCAGTTGATGAGTTCTTCATTCTCTTTTTCTCTACCTTTTCCTTATTAATGGGAGGTTTCGGTTTGGCAGGAAAAGTTATATGGAAGGCCCGTCATACTTGCTGATAGAGAAATGGTCGAAGAGCGGGCTGATGATATATTGGCGGAGGCTGGGAGGTCTAATGTGGCCTTCCTGGTTGTTGGGGATCCTTTTGGGTAGTTTACCTATAATTATAAGATTTTGCATTTATGCTTACTTGTCTTAACTATTATGATTAGGCTCTCACTATTCTATGGATTGGTTGATATATTTCGTGGCTTTGATCCAATCATTAGCCATCGTAACTGTCACGGAATTTTGGTCTTTTTCTGAGTTGATTTTAGTATAATTATGGAGTCGCAAAATTATTCTGCTTGCCTTATGACGAGGATATTTTGATAGATAAACTGGAGGATAAGTGTGCGTTAGTAAAATCCTGTTGCCTAATGTGGTTAATGTGCGTTAGTAAAATCCAGTTGCCTTATGTGGTTAATGTGCGTTAGTAAATTACAGTTTCCCAATGCGGTTTAACTTTTGTTGCTTTTGCCTCATAAATTGGATTAGTGATGATATTCCCACTGCTTATTATTTCATTGGTCCCTCAGTTTCCATCTGCACTTGAAGCTTTAAGGAACAGTTTTATGTGAATACTTACCCCCAAAAAAACCAGTTGTAAAAAAAAAAAAAAAAAAAAAAAAAAATATTGTATGTGAACTTAGTGCTTCACACATCAATAGCATAGGAAAAACCTAGAGAAGTTTTTTTACTTGTTATTTGAATCTCGAAATAATGCCTCTCTTATTTAAAGCATGCTTCTATGTTTTTGAATGTAATTGATTCCCCATTTAGCTGTTTATTTTTTATGCGGAAAACAGAGCTACAACACATTCTGATCTGGTTGTCCGGGCCAAGAAGTTGGGCGTGGAAGTGGAGATCATACACAATGCATCAATTATAAATGCCATTGGAGTTTGTGGTTTGCAACTCTACCGATATGGAGAAACAGTCTCCATACCATTCTTCACCGAGACATGGAGGCCTGACAGTTTCTATGAGAAGATTCAGAGAAACCGTGTGCTTGGGTTGCATACACTTTGCTTGTTAGGTCAGATTCCTATATTACTTCTCAGACGCTAGTTATTACTGTCTTAGGGTTTTACCCATTTAAACAGATTATTGCTCTCAGACATTATGACCCGGTTAGATTTTGCAGAAGTTAGCTGTTTGTAAAGTTTTTAGTTGTATTTGTCTATGCCCATACATCTAGACATAGCTTTCTGGTCTGTAACAATATTAGTTGGGTGTTATAATCTTTCATGCTAATGCAAAGGGCAAAAACTTTTGGTCTGGTTTGCTATTGGACTATGTTTATAAACAGGAATACTAATTAAACTACGAACAATTCTCATAAGTGGTTCATGTGGGATGCTTTATCTTTAAAAAAGATAGCCTATTTCTTTTTGGTTCTTCATGGACATCAAACATTTTCCAAAAATTTACCCTTTCATTGTGAGAAAAATCTTTCTATTGGTGCGTTATATCTTGAAAGTATGCTGATATATTCTAAAACTGCAGATATACGTGTGAAAGAACCATCACTGGAATCTTTGTGCAGGTGAGAACTCAAAATAAGTTGATGCCTTTGTTTTTCCTGATAAAAGTTTGGTTACTTCTTGCTTCTGTTTTTTCCTAATTGCTTTCAAGTTATTCATTTCTTTTGATGTCTGTGCCCAATGCCTGTTGATTATTCCCAGAGGAAAAAAGCAGTATGAACCGCCAAGATACATGGCAATTAATGTTGCCATTGAACAACTGTTGGAAGTTGAAAAACAGCGTGGAGAATCTGGTATGACAATTGACTTCTCCTGTGTTTACCATGTCAATGTTTTCCATGCCCAGTTATAAACTAGAATTGACATATTATTTTTGTTTCTTGTGAAATAAATTTATTGAACTTAATTTTCATAAACATGGGTTGTGACACATATGATATTGAATGTCGGGAATCTTGCACAGAGGGTTGCTGCTACTGTAGGGAAATATTTTCTTTCTCAGTTTTTCTTTTTCTTCTCTTTCTTTATTCTTAATTGATAGATAGAGAACTGTTTTTTGCTGGTTTTCCACAATCAATCGTTGATATCACATTTAACCCCTTTGGATTATAGAAATGATCCAATTTGTTATTTCCTTTTAGGTAAAGAAAAAAAAAGACGTGATCAACCTCCAGTAAAATCCACTGCTGGATGGTGGATTGGATCCAGAAAAAGTTTCTAGGAAACATGTTTCCTGTAGCATATGTCAATTAGCTGAGGAATGAGTCGAGGTTGGAACCAACATATGTTAGTGTTTTGTCCTTCATTTGGACCATTGGAATCAATGTGGTATTTATAACTTGTCCCTGTATCTTTGCTAATCAGTGGTCTCAATCCACCTTAATTCCAGCCATTTAGGATTGGCAACTTGGATATTGTTATGCCATTCCAGTCTGCCAAGTTGTATAGCTTCTGTTGTGGCTGGCATAGACAATATGACTCACATTTAGAGTCTTCTTGATAGCCTGATGGATAACTCAGTTTCTTCTAGTGTTTTTACATACCAGTGGGTCACAGAAAAATCTGCACTTTTTTGCATCTGATTATCTAATGTATGCTCACACCATACACCAGGCAAACTAAATTCAAACCAGAATAAGTTTTAAATGCCCTTGTTCTAGGAACTCTTTCCTCACAACTTGATTTTCTTTTAGAACTGATTAAATACCTGCCACCTAGTCAGCCAGGTTATCCTCTTTTTTTTGCCTTCAATTATTAAGCCAGGTTACCTATTACCTGTTTTATTTTAGTCTCAAAATTTAATGGCATTCTGATCAAATGTTTGTAGTGTTGCAACCACCTCTAGTTGGCTGAAATTTTACCTACACTGAATTTAGCTTGTTATGGATTTGGAAACGGCGTAATAGGTTATTAGGTTGCGCATGGGAAGTTGAAGTGGGTAAAAATCATATATGAATTGAATTGTCATGGCTGTTCAAATGTCATCGATGAATTTATGGTTTTGCTTTAGACTGGAAAATTCCCGACACACATTTAGTTGATAAGGCTTAGATGAATTATGTTCGGCTTTGTTTGTGTTGATCTCTATGCTAGAAAGTGATGCTGGTAATGCTAATGGAAAGGGGATATAGGTATCAGAAGTAGCCAAATAGGGTACAATCACTGGAGGGATGGATACATGCCCAAGATGTTACGATTTGAGATGGTTATGGTTGGAGGCTGTGTAGGTTCAGAGTTCAGAGGCATGGATTGTCTTCATTGGTTCAATTTCTTGGACCATGTCCATGTGGCTGACCCTTGTAATCAACAACTGCGAAAATGACACTAGAGTTTAGGTTCTTAATTCCACTCTACTATAGTCTAGGATGTTGGGATAGATGGTCGTGCCCACATTTTGGAATGGCAAAGAATTCCTTGGAGATCAGTGCTGATGAGTTTATAAAAAATTCCTTAAGACTTCAAATGACTATAATTCCCATTCAAAGTGGCCTCTTGCCAATCTATGTGTAAATCAAGCTGAAATAAGCCTGGTCCCAAATGTAACTGTTGGCTGTGCTGATATTGGGTGATTGCCTGGTTTGCTTAATTTTAGGCCTCAAGTTCATTGTAACTTCGTAACTGACATGCTATCACCATTCTAGCTTATGCTTTTTTTTCTTTATGCTCCTCCCATTTTCTAAAATATTTTCTTTATGCCGTAACTGCCTTGGATGTCTCCTCATGACTACAGCAATAGGGTGGATGGGCTCAATGGAAGTAATCCAGTACATGCTATTTTTCTGCTTCAATGCAATTTAGGAAAACCTATAGCATCTTCAATTATTTTATCCTTTCTTGTAGAGAATTTCTATTGTTTGAGAGAGGGAAAGAAGACCGATGGCATTAACAGTTGTGTCTCTTCTGTGTCATTGCATGATATTCAGCATACAATGAAGATACAACTTGTGTTGGATTTGCCCGCCTTGGCAGCGAATCTCAGATGGTAGTTTCAGGTCCGATGAAAGAAATACTCAAGGTTGATTTTGGAGCACCTTTGCATTGCCTTGTCATAGTAGGCAAAACCCATCCTGTGGAAGAGGAAATGCTGGAATTTTATGCATTCAAAAAAGTAGACCAACTAGAAGACAAAGACACTGCTTGATCTTATAGCTTAATGAGGTAGTAGAAACAATATCCCTCCAGTGACAGGTCACTGCTTGGCACTGATTCCAAGGACTGAGAAGGCTGGTTTTCTTATATTGTCAGGATGCATGCTCATGGGCCCAACTGGATATGAAGTTTGTGATTGTGTCAATGACAAGGTAAACAATATGCCCTTTTATTCTATTTCATTTTAACGTGTTGAAACATTTTTTCGGGGGAAAATGGGGGGTTGGGGAGTGGGGGGAAGACGGTTTAAACTTGAAAGATTGTTTGGTTCAAAAGATGCCACCTAAACACATTAGGTTTGTCAGATACATCAACAAAGAATAGCATACGGACCTCTTTAAGCCACAGGAACCTGTATATGCAACTACTAATTGCATCTCTGTCCCTAAATGACCTTTCAGAAATGAAGATTAAAAGCGAATGGATGCAAAAACTATCCACAATGAAGAGTCTGCATGGGAAAACAGATCATGACTACCGGATAAATGGGCATTCAAATTATTTCAGTGTTTGGCCACAAAGCAGTATGGAATTATATCAATTTTTTGCATGGTCACTAGGACACCTTTATTCCTATGCTAGGTACTTCTGCTCATCTTTTCTTTCATTCGTTTCACTTGCGCAATGCCTGTCTAGTCAGTTTTGAGTTTTGCTGCCTCTTCTTCCCTCAATCATTTCTCTTCGTTGAAAGAATGGTTTTGTTACATTTGACCGTTTGTAGCAAACTAAATAATGATTTAGATTGTGTTACAGTAATTATGCGTTAGTTTTAAGGGTGTCATGCTATATTTAATTTTGTGTAATCAACTACTGGTATTCATCTCAATCAAACCCAAATGTGTAGTTCTGAATTTTACTACTGGAAGCTAGCTTCTAACTTCTAAGTGAATCTGGGAAGTCTCTACAACATTCTTGTCGTCTTGGGGTGTTTCTAAACGACATGTGATTTAGGCCTTCATTACGGAGTGATCGACATGTGATTTAGGCCTTCATTACGGAGTGATCCAAGCTTGAAGGAATTGCCCGTTTCATCATCTCATCAGTATTGAATTCAGCATCTTGGTTGGCGATGCCTCTACCAATGCAATTTTTCTCCATGGATAAAACCCTTAGCTCTTTGCTTTCAAGTATGCAGGGGTGTAGGTTGGTTGAAAACTTAGATGAACGACCCCTGAAGCAGGCGAACGATAAAAAAAAATAGTCCTTGAGAATCTGTGATGCATTTTAAAGAGTGATTGCTTCTACATTGGTGATTGTATGACCATAAACAGCTAGATATGAAGAAGAGAAATACGTTTTTTTTAGAAGAAGATACGGTCATATTATGTTATACAGAATCAGGTGGAAAATGCATTTGACTGGCCACCCAGATGAATAGGAAATGTGTAACGTAACCAAATTAGAAAATTAACTTTTATGTAGGCTGAAAAACCAGAACAAAAAAATAGCTATTGGTTTTGGAAAGTTTAAAGATTTATCTTTAGGGTTTGAGTTGAGACTGGATGCTAAAATAATAATAAAAAGAGGGATCAAGTTGCCAGAATCCCTGTTTGCAGCTTGGCCATTCTGGTTCGCTTATACAGTCTCAGATTTTGCCCAACTGAAGCTACGTGATCTACACAATGAGCTCCATGGTCTTCTGTTGTACTCATTACATTAAATGTTATATTTTGATCTCTTTAGGGATTGCTTAGTGGAACATCTCTTTTCTTGGGAGGGTAAAGGTGGGGAGGGACTCTAATGGTTACTTGTAGATTTGTAACCATTGCCATAACATGGAAGAATTAGGTATGTTGGGTTATGGCACTTAATAGAGTTTTACCATGTGGCAAAATGGAATTATGAAAATCTATTTAAAAGTTCAAGGATATATACGGATGGTTCAAAATACAAGAATGCATGGACATACATGGAACGATATTTAATTGATTTTGAGACTAAAACGGGCCGGAAAAAAGACAAAAAAAAGAAAAGAAAAATCTTTTCCCAAATACAACCTATATGCTAAATTTGATATCCTCATTACTTTCGAAACTTTAACATTATTCATAAAAATAAAAATAAAAAATGTGTGAAAACATACGCCATTGGATGTTGATGTATTTCTAAACAGAAATCGTCTCCCGCCTATGGTTTGGGCTGGAGATTGGGCGGCCCGGATGGATGGCCGCCAACTGGCACTCGGAGAGATCCGAGCCGACCCCCCAGTCAACAAGCTGAGCCGATTGGGGGGTCGGCTCGGATGGAGGGCTCGGATCCCTCCGAGTGCCAGATGGCGGCCATCCATCCGGGCCGCCCAGTCTCCTACCCAAACCCAGGCGGGAGACGATTTGGATCCTGTATTTCTAATCTTGGGTCCAGATTTTGTTTAAGTACCTTTTGGCCATTTCAATTGCAAAGTTTGTAAGGAAATTAGGACATGTACACATAAATATGATAATGAAAGATTTGCATTAATACAAACAAACAATTAATTAACTTATGAAAAATGAATGGTTTCTACAAAATGTGCTCGTCGTCAGGCCTCCTGTTAATTGTGACTTGAATCCGAAATCTCTAGTCATCGTCTTTGAACTCTCTGTTCGATACAAAAGTCCGATTCTTGTTAGGGCATCTGTTTTTGTGTGGAAATTTACTAAAGAAAGAAGGATCTACATGTTAACCGGGTATATTAAAATCTAAAGATGAGATTACAGAAAAGATCAATAATTGATCACTTGGAAGAAAGAAAAAAATGAGTTCAGATTTCAAGAAAGATATCGATAGAGACAGGAGTACACACCGGTAATATATATTTCTTTTCCCCTCTAAGAAGAGAAAAAAAGAGGTATTCTTGTCATTAGTTGTTCTTGAAAGATAGTAGTGAGTGAAAGTGAAACGTACCTGCGATCAAGGTAGCGAGGTTGAATTCCTGAGCCTTGACAGGTGGTGCAAGTTAAGGAGCCCACACCTTCACAGTTGATGCAGCGTGAGACTTCCTTCTCATCTCCTGCGAGCTCTACTGTGATAGCACCCGATCCCAAACAAAATCTGCATCTCTCTGAAATTAACTCAATATTAAACCACAGATAAGGGCTTTATGCTAACTACACATGCGCCATTATATATATATATATATATATATATATATATATAACCTTGGCTCTGATTGGTTGCAAGGAAAATTCTTTTTTCATTGTGGTTCTAATTGATTTTAAAGGAAATTAAATTGAAGGGAAGTGAAAATTTCTAACTTAACAAGAAACTTTTGTGATCATTTTTTTTTATTTTGGTAAAATAACTTTTGTGATTATTACAACATATGTTATCACACTAAGTAAGTATAAATCAATTCAATATGTGATTAATAATTTACATTTTACTTTGCATTCAAATCCCTTGCATTTGAAAAGTTAAATGAAAAAATTACATCTAATAAGTATCATTACTGAATATAGTAAAAAATTTAAATAGTTTATACAATCATGTTTGGTAATAGTTATACAAAGCTTTATGTCACCTAGCTAGAGACAAAAGTATTGTCATTGATCCCATTTAAGGCACACTCATTGGTCATCAAGGAAAACACTCATTTACGCAAGAGGTGGTGGTGTTATTCAAGGGGTTGTTAAATCTTGTAAGATCTGACGGTTCAAATCCTTCAATGACAAGCTAGTTATCACCTACCTGGGTGACAACTAGCATTTTTTGTTATTTTTGAAAATTTTCACTTTCCTTCCCCTTAATTTCCTTTGCAACCAAACTCAACCTTTGTAATTTAATGTTTTACCTAATTTTGTTTAGAAAAATGATTCTTACACTGCCAGTATGGGATTCTTTCACACATTCTCCCATAAAATTCACACACTTTCTCCTTCTTGACATTGTGGGCCCCCTTTGAAGATACAGATTCATTCATGTCTATTGTTGTAGCATGGGAGATTCCCCCAAACCCCTTACGAAGAGGATATCCAAAATACCTTAGCCACTGTTCTAGGAGTCTCATCCAAATAACAAAACTTAGGTGAGGAAAAAATACTTGATTTTCTTTTCCTTTTTCATTTTCTTTAGGGTAAATTATTCTAACTTCCCTATACTTAGGTCTAATTACAGGCTGATCCTCTCATGGTTTACAAATTACACTTAAATCTGTCAACTAACGATGCAAACAGTAGAGTGAAATGACTCATTATCCTTGCACTAAATCTCCCTCTCTCATTGGCCCCGTCGTCTGCCCTTCCCAACCAGCACCATTACCACCAGTCTCCTCTTCTCCTTCCTCTAAGTCATCTTCATTTCCTCGCCTGTTCTTCTTCCTCTTCCCTTGTACATACCCAATTAACAATGAAGCTAACAATACATCACCAGTCATCAGGCCGATTACAAGAGCCGCAATGCCACCAGAGCTTCCCCTGCAACTCTTCAGAGGAGGTCCACAGAGAGCAGGATTGTTTCCTTCAAAAACCTGGGCATCAAACTTGGACTCCCCTAGTGTCGGTAAAACTCCACTGCAGTTGTTACAAGAGAGATTCAATCTTTCAAGGTTCAGTCCAGGTAGACTCTTCGGAATCGAACCCGTAAAGGAGTTATTAGTGAGATCGAGCTCTTTCAAACAATGAAAACTAGTTACAAATTCTCCTTGAATATGTTCACTCAAATCCAAGACCTTTAAATCGACAACAGTCGAGTTGGGAAATTCTGAATCAGGAGGAGGACCAGAGAAATTATTACTTTGAAGCCGAAGCAAAACAAGTCAACCACAAAGATTCTAGATTGAAGCAGGGAGAGACTCATTTAAGGAGGAGCTGCTTATATTGACATCAAAGAGCGAAGGGCTGGCCGAGCTCGAGAGAGATGTTACCTTTAAGCGAGTTGACACCAAGGTATAGATTCTGCAGCAATGAAAACTCAACGATTTCTCTAGGTATTTCACCGGAGAGAGTAGATGGGAGCTGAAGTGAGTAGAGTTGTAGACCCGGGTCTCTAAAGAGCTAAATGTTGGTCCGATGAGGGGGAGGAGACCTCATCACACTGAAGAAGAGACCCATTAGTGAAAACCCAGTGGAGACCTCTCCATTGACAGAGGAACCAAGTAGTTCCAAGAAGACAACATTATATTCTCCACACTACCTTGAAGCGAAGATTTGATCTTGCCCATGACAAGCGCAACGTCCGAAGAGGAAGCAACGAGAGAAGTAGAGAAAAGGGAGTAGAAGAGCATAATGTATAGTGAGTAAAGCCACCCATGAATGAATCACAAACAGGAAGATGGTCTGAAACTGAAAGTGATATGTACATAGGCGTATCTTGTTAGGTGCTAAGAGAGAGAGAGAGAGAGAGAGAGAGAGAGAGAGAGAAATAATAAATGATAAAAAAAAAAAAGGGAAATATATTAGGATAACCAAACCGTGACCTCTTGGTTTTATGGAGGAAGCCTGACCTCATAAGTCTCTCACGAAAGCTCCATTGTTTATAAACCTTCTTCTCCTACATTCAAACTCCTTCTTACATTAAATAGCATTACAATCTAAGTAGTTACTTCAAACAAACCACTCTTTCCAATACTTAGTTTTAACTTCCCATATTAACTCCCCATACACGAATTATTCTATCCCAATACTTCCAACCATCCACACTCCATCTCTAAGTGGACTCTTAATAACTATTTTAAATAAATATCTCATCTCTGTTCCCCACATGGACTCTAGTGTACACCATACAATGGATACCCTAAGTGTGTACATAACAGAAAGGGAGGGGAAAAAAGGCACTCGGGTGAGAGAGCATTCTTCCTTGCTTTACTTTGGGGAGTGTGTGTTTTGGCCTTTGGAGAAGAAAGCTCGACTCTTGTTGACTGTGTGAGTGCAAATGGTGAATCGCTAGTCATAGTCTATCAATCATACAACCTTGATTTGGTACGAGGGCAAAATTGGGACTTCACAATCAAACAGCCTTGGTTTCATTTGAAGGCAAAATTG
Organism: Protea cynaroides; assembly: GCA_028583415.1. Classification (NCBI taxonomy): domain Eukaryota; kingdom Viridiplantae; phylum Streptophyta; class Magnoliopsida; order Proteales; family Proteaceae; genus Protea; species Protea cynaroides. The sequence goes on from CM053272.1 coordinate 50,306,180, forward strand.
GGATTTCATTGGCAAATAAGGGTAAGTTTGTTAGTTAAGTCCTCAAGTTCAAGTGCCGTCAACAACTAATGTACCAAACAAATGGATTGGAGTTAAGTGTAGTCACATTCTTCGAAATAAGGGAGCTGAGTGTAATTCGTAAACCAAAGGGAATCAGTCTGTAACTATACCTAAGTACAAAAGAGGTTCCAGTAGTTTATAAACGGTTGGCAATGTATCTCAAACCCGCCTAATTCATAGGATACGATTGGCACTAAAACCGTAAGGTTTTCAATGATCTTGCAAGCATTTATCCTAGAAGGTTCCAAATTGGCTCAACCTGACCCAATTACTTTGGGCTCTCTTTAGTATGTACTATAGAATAATTATATAATACGTTAATGACATATATAGTTGTTTGGTATGATTTATAGTATTTATTTATATTTAAAATAAATTAATATAATCTAAAATCTACAATAGGGTATAAGGTGTTTATCATTATTGTAATAATCTATTATTATTTCTATACATCTAATGGTAGCAAACAGTTATTATTTATGACTCATAATTTATTATAATAAATAATTTATCATAAATAACTTATAAACATAAATACAAACTATTTTACTATACCAAGATCAACAGCTACATGTTTTCTCTTCTCTAAACTTAAACGGAAAAGAAATTTCAGTTCATAGAGACATTTCTGCAATCACCTTCTGTGCCTTCGCAGAATAAGGAGGAGAAGCTCAGAAACATTGTCTTTCTAAAGGAATTGAAAAAAATGATTACTAGTAGTTTTAAGTCTATACAGAACTTACGGGCACCGGTTCCATTGCAGGGGAAGCAGGGCTGCGTGTTCTCTCGCTTTGCCTGCAACCACAAAATATATACGGATGAAGGAAAACAAAAGGAGGTCCAGGTATCGAAATCAAAACCACATTTCAAGAGACTTACAGCGTTATCGATTTGACTTTCGTAAAATACTGGTATCCCTATCCCAATCGCGACGCTCGCAACCCCAACTGAGATCGCCACAACCTGATATTTACGGAATTAGACTCTGAATTTGCCCGCTTTTAGTAAAAGAAGCAGGAGAAAAAAGGGATAAGAAGATAGTAGGAAGAATGAATGGAGAGTACCGTGTTCTGATCGAGATCCAAAGCTTTTATACATGGATACGAGGTGGGCGACCGCTGATGTATGATGATTTTGTTGCAGAGAGAAGCAGAGAATTTGAGCGGGCAAGAGATAAATGACGAGTGAAGATGTGGAACCGAAGGTGCAAAAGACATTTTTTTTATTACCCTTTTCGTCTTCCTCCCTCACTTATTTTTCAGTTTTGTAGTGTGACCATATCCTTCCTGACTTCTGAGATCGACACTGAGACAGAGAGAGAAGAAGAAGAAGAAGAAGATGGACCATCGATCTGGGAGGGATGAAGACGGCCACATATTTCTGGATATGATGGGTCCCAATTCCAAACATGTCTGCCAAAACGACTAAGGTGGAGGTGAAGATCCAAGCTAAAACAGACTAATGAAGGATCAGGAGGATCCGAAATGTTCATGTTGATTTGGTTTGTAAAAGTAATTCCAGTTAATTGGTTTATATCTAGTAAAAGAGTTAGGATTTTAGGGATCATTTGGTTAGGATCTTAGGGCCATAATATTTGGATCCAAATCGTCCTCCCATGCCGCTTGGAGCGGGGGAAGCTCCGCGGGAGAGGATTCGGTTCCTAGGGCCATAATATTTGGATCCAAATCGTCTCATGATGTTGGAGAAGCATCAGTCGTTATCGCACAACTGGCCTTCACCTAACGCAATTGACTGATAGGAGACGATTTCTATCCATAATATTTGGCAAGAGCAAATCTCTCAGCGGAGCAATTCATTGGTGTGTTTCAAATCCTGATCCTATAAATGAAAATGAGGCAAGGGTTTTCCACATTACTAGGATGGGAAACCGAACCAATGAGAGGCCGCGAGATGGTTTTATCCATTAGAGGCTCGGTATTTTGTCAAAAGAGAAAGCATTAACGTGGACCCCAATGCGTTGACAAGGGAACGTTATGGACCTTCAGGGGTGTCAATTTCAAGCCTGCACCATTTAACTCGACCAGTGAAACCCAAAATCCAGTCTGGCCCGTTTAATAAACATGTAGGCTTAGGCCCGAATTGGTGCTAGTGTGTAGCTTGATTGAGCAAATCGATTATAGACCTACATTGTGTAGGTACATCATTCACAAGCTTCTACTATGACACTTGTCTGGATGCCTGGTCTGGATGGTTTGGAGTCGGGATCCTCTGTAGTGAGGCCACCTATGTAGTGAGGATCTCAGCCACTCAAAGTGCATTGAGACACATCCTAATGCACTCAAAGTGCATCGGAATACATGTGAATCCACTTTGAGTGGGTGAGATCCTCACTATAGAACTGGCCTCACTACAGAGGATGTCAGCTATGACCTCTCCTACCAGGCCAGCTCGTTCACCCTCTTCACTCTGTTTGTCCAAAGACCCAACACCAGCAGAGCCATTGCTAGGGAGAGCTCAACTACCCTCCCCAACTTCCTTCACTACCGACCCCATATGCCTAACACTGAGGTTACCCCCCTACTGAGAAACCAACACAAGAATCTAAGTTGGAGTTCACTGATTTGGGGCTTATCTGGACTTCATTTTCTCCCACGCTCCCATAGGTGAAGGGGGTTCTGCATCCACAAAGAACCTATTCTTTGTGAAATGAAAGAGGCCCTTTCTGAGTCAATCTGAAGAAGCGGAATCATCAGCATAACCTCACACGGGCCGAGCCCTTTGAATGGATTCTTGAACACCGGCACAAAGAGAACGAGCTCATGTTCAAAGATGAAGATCCAAGAGGATTCGTACCGTGCCACAGAACGAGATAGCTAACTGATTCCATAGGAAGAGAACGAAGAACCGGGACGAATAAGAGAGCTTATCGAACTCAAGCAATGCAACGAGAACCTGGAGGCTGTCCTGCGCCTGAATGGGATCAATGACAGCTGAAGTTTCACAATCCAAGAGAGAATGTGTTGCATGTCTCTATTCCATCTTGGTTTCATTATTGTCATTGATTTTTTTTCCCCTTAAGTTTCTTGGTATTTGTTTCAGTTCTTTGATGATTTTTTATTTTTTTTAAATGTCAAACAGATGCATGATCATATTTTGAAGAACTTTGAATTGTTATATGATGTTTCAAATATAGTTTGTTATGATTTCTCATATGCTTGTGCTAGATTTTTTAAGCATTGCATGACCTTCTTGGCCCAAATGGCCAACATCCTTGGCAGTGCTTCTAATAGAGACCGGTTATGGATCAATTGGCATGTATGCATTGCAACTTTTTCAGAGACTAATTAAGGCCAATTAGTATAGAATTGATTATGAACCAAGACTGTCTAATCTGGCTATGAGGGTAGGGTGTTAATGGGTAGGTCCGGGCTGGTTTTGGTTCGGGCCAAATTGGTGTCAAGTTTTATAAAGCCTGATCGAAACATATCCATTAAGAGGTTCAAGCTACACTGTGCACATTAACTAACGGGTCAGTCCGGTTTCAGATTATTACCGGGCTTAGCTTATCGGGTTGTTGTGGAGTTGATTCAGGCCTATTTGAGTTTAAAGCCTCGTAAGAAACCTGTTAAAGCCATCCAAAAGATTGAAGTAGTGAAGTTAAGATTTAATATTCGGTCTAAATCGATCTGGTTTGGGTCATTATCGGATTTGGACTCATCAGGTCCGTTTTTTTAGACTGGTTTCGAGTTAGTTCGGATTGGACCGAGACCGATAGGATATGTCATGCCCCAACCCGAAACATGTTCAATAACAATTTGATCGATATCTATTTTGGATTAATTGGACCGAGTCGATTCAGTTTCAATATTGACACCCCTCTATGAGGATTTACTCAATGGGGTAGGATTCCTTCCATAATCAAAATTGACAGCAGCAATAATGGTATTGCAAGTTAGCAACCAATTCGATAGTGATATCAGATCCGATATTAGAGAGACATTGATATGAAGAGTTCCAATCAGCAATAATTTGATGAATTAATGCACATAATCAGAAATTGAATATGCAATTAATGAATAGAAATTAAAACCAAAATTGAAATCAATAATGGTTCAACTTTGAATTGAATCCAGATCTAGCTAGGACTGATATACATAAATCAACTCTATTAATGTAACCAAAATTGAGTTGGCACCGTTAGTAAAGGTTGTTTCAAGTATATGAAGCGATTCCTGGAAATTTTAGGTTTGATTCAATCTGATCTGAACCAATCCGAATCGAGATTAGATCGGGATCTGTTCCGCCCAATCCCTTGCCCGAATTCGTGTTCTTAAACCTTGGTTCTCAAATCTCAACGATATTAAATTTGGGTAAAAAATATGAAGTACATGTTATCGGAGAATATTTTTGTCTCTACCAGTCTTTCTTGTACTCTCATTTTCCCTACTATAAAATTCTAATTAGGGGTGTCAATCGATCGGTCTTGCTTGGGCCTGACCGGTCCCCACCAATTTAACCCTTTGGATCATAATCGACATGTTTAAGTAATCGGTTTTGATTTGTAAGACATTAACTCGTTTATATTCTGTCCAATCGGTCTGAGTCCTTAATCAGTCTTATGTTAATCGGTTCAATCGATCTTTTAACATTCATAATCTGTTATTTTATTCGATTTTATGTTCGGTTATGTTATTCGGTCTATCAAAAGGCCCATTGTAATCTAATTTAATGAAGATGCATTCACTACAAGTACCACTTTCACAAGGTCCTAGCTAGGATGGATGATAGAGTGGAGTCGACCCTAACTTTCACTAATTTTGTCTTCATACTACACAAGTTTGAAATTAAATAAACTGTGGATCAGAAATTCAGTTGCATGATGTGAAGCTAAGAAAGAGCAGCTTTGTTTTAAGCTATGGTATTTCTCCATGATCACTGATGTCTTCTAAGATGTTAACTCGGTTTGCACTCTGAGTCTATAACTAACGTTACTGTTTAGCTTTTTTCCAAAAGTAAAAGTTAGACCATTAGAGAGAGAAAAAAATGTTATGAAAAAGATAAAGTAAAATGTTAAAAAATGGGTGGGAAAAAAATAAATAAAAACAAACTTATATCAGTCTAATCGATCCTTAGTCGGTCTATAATTATTCGGGTTTTAAGCGGTCGGTTCGGTCGGGTGACTGTCGATTTATACCCCTGTACCATTAACGATCTATTAATAATTGATCCAGTCCTAAGACCGACACGTTTATTAATTAGTCTGGTTCGGTGGGGTTTTTAACCGGTCAATCAGGCTCAAGGGACACGGTGCAGTCTTAGGATTGACACCCCTAATTCTAATATACCCTGCTAGCATATAGATCATTGTCGCAAAATATAATAAAAAATAATCAAAAACTAAAAAATTAATTCAATTCCAAACACAAGAATGTGCAACCTACTATACCAGTAAAGACCTTGCCCTAGGATTCAAATCGTTTCTTCCCTAAAGACGCCCCTGTCAGATGGTCGACATTTAGCTCTCAGGAAAATCCTTGCTCCACGTCTGAGCCGACGCCCAGCCGACAGGGGGTGTCGACTCGGACGTGGGGCTCAGATTTTCCAAAGAGCCACGTGTCGGCAATCCAACAGGAACATCTTTCTCCTCCCTATACAGCGAGGAGACGATTCAGATCCCTTGCCCTATAGACGACATGTTTTGTGCTTTTTTTCGCCATCAAATTTGCATCCGTCTCTAAATGAAATATCAAAACCGTCTCCTGTATATCGAGATTTTCTTGATAACCCAATTTTTTGGTAAGAAAAGAATCCATTGCATATTATAACGAAAACCATGGCATCATTTATAACCTCATGAAGTCAGGGAATAGAAATAGGCCACTCAACCAACCCTGAAATTTCCCTTGACATTTTAATCATTTTAATAGTTGAAGCCCGAAGCAAATGATTGCCATTTATGCAATTATACTTACACGTGGTTATTGACTCTCCATGTATCCCACTTTGGTAACAATATATATTGTAAACCCAAATCATTAAAAAGGGGCACGGTTTTTCATCCAGAGTGCATATGCATGCATGGAACGTAGGTTGCACTGCAAGTCTTAGAGGTTGGACCACCACATCTATGATTTATTACTTTTGAGATTGCTTTGGTGAGGACCCAAGTATAGAAACTGTTAGATTTATATAAGTTTAATTAATTATTTAAATCAGTTATTCAGTGGGTTTAATGAACACGATAGAACTAGTTTGGTTTAATTTATTGTATGGTATAAGATAAGTTTTGGTAGACCCTAATTCTATTGTGGGAATGATTTTAAGGTTATAGTAGTATTCTATAAATACTAGTTTATTGTATGGTATAAGATAAGTTTTGGTGACCCTAATTCTATTGTGGGAAGGATTTTAAGGTTACATTAGTATTCTATAAATATTAGATTAAAATCCCCACAGTCACAATTAATCAGGTCTCCCTTCATCCATTAGCAAGAGACATCAGGATATCCTCTAGAGGGTGTGAAAAACTGTAGCCGAAGGATTTCGATCCAAGCTTTGAGGGACTTGGAACGTATGGGAGTCGATCTCTTCACAGACAGATATATCTTTATGTTCATTGTTTATGGCTTTTCTATTGTGTTCTATGATAACTGTATGAAATGGAATAGATTTGATTGAAACCCTAAACACATAATATTCTAATAGAAACTGCCAAAAATTGTAAACAAGTGCATGCCGTGACAGGAGTTAGCGGGATCATATACTTGTTGGTTACGTTCAGTCATAAGGTGTGGATCCACTCCTGTTGTCGGAAGGATTCCAGTTGTGATCTAGTAGTTAGAGTTCACTATGTGCATATATCAATATAACGATATATACATCAGGTTAACTCTAACCGTTGGATCACGATTAGAAAGACTGTACAATAGGAGAAGATCTTTCTCCTAATATATAAGGATCTCCTCGCCGAAAGCATGGTCATTTTTCTCACATTATCTCTCTTTCTTGATACTCTCTCTTCCAATATCCATCAAAAATGGTAGGGGTCAAAGGATATGAAATAACAAGATAGGGTTTGATCCTTATTGAAATTGGCTTCTCGCAATTCATTCTAATTATGTATAATTGGATATTATATATTAAATCTAATAATGGGGAAAAAAAACATTGCTCGACAATGTCACCAACCTTCTCCTTCCAAAATTTCAAGATGGAGTTTGGTCCCTAAGAAAGCTTGGAATTTAATCTGGAAATGCAAGATTTTATCAAAGATTAAGTCTTTCCTTTGGAGGGCATGTGGACACGGTTTAGCTTTGGGTTATGATCTTGCTTACAGAAATATTCCTATTAATATTTCATGTTCTAAATGTGGTTGTGAGGTGGAGACGGTGGAGCATATTCTTTCCTTTGTCCTTTTTCCCATGCAATCTAGTTTGGTTCTCCCATTGACGTCCGATGGATGATAATTTCTCAATTTCTGATTGGTTGCAACAATGGAGTAGCATTATTAAAGGCTCAAAATCAACGGGTACAATTGCCTTCAGCTATGCTTCATTTATTTGTTGGTACATCTGATTGGCCCGTAATGACACTCATTTCCAGCTAAGATCTTGGACTCCATCTCAAATTATTCAGCAAACTTCTTCCGCCTTTCATGAGTTCACTAGACAACACTTTATCAGTTTTGATCATAATAATCAGCCCTCTCCTTCGGATATTTCTAAAGCCCACTCCAGAATTGGTTATTTATCTATATTCACTAATGCTAGTCTTCCTTTGGATGGTGTTTCTGGGGGTTTAGGATTCTGCTTTATCAAGGACAATGGGCTTCTTTCTAAAGCGATTTCTAGATCGAGAAATTTCAATAGTGGTCTCGAAGGGGAAATGGTGGCGGTTCGATAAGCCTTGGTCAAAGCTATGAGGAGCGGTCATCAGAATATTCTATTGCAATCGGATTGCAAAAATCTTATGGATGATCTTAAGTCTGGAAAATATGAGTTAGATAACTCTTTGCTAACTATTAAAGGAGATATTTTTTTTATCTTGTTTCTTTGTATAAAAGCTGTATTTTCTCTTAGGTTCCAAGGGATGAGAATGGTCTAGCTCATGCCCTTGCCAGGAAAGGCCTTACTGTTTCGGGTCCAGTATCATGGCCTACTTCCATTCCTTAGATTTGAGAGATTATATCTCCAGATCCCTTGGTTGTGCCTAGAATTTTAATTGAATAGAATTTGCATTTATCAAAAAAAAAAAAAAAATCTCGCTCATTGCGCAGTAAAATTAACACCCTGCCCCTTTTTTGAATTCTCATAAGCGTGCTCTCATTGGTCCACACTCAGATCCCTAAGGGGCCACACAATCAGGCAGCCCTCTACCCTGTAATTATATAAACTTGTATATATTTACATATACAAGGGTTGGTTGACCAAGGTCGAACTTAGACCGATACCTCAACCTAGAGACTTGAAAATTCAGCCATAGCCTATCCTTAGGCTGGGAAATCTCGATCACGCAAGGCCCTATTGAGCTCATGGTAAGATCGGGCTCAATGGGTCAAATGTTTACTTGTAATTCTAAAAATATATACCATTTATTAAAAATTCAATGATTAGAATTGTCACATCATTCTTTCACATAGGCCTAACAAAAAAACAAACAAATAGAGAAAGAATGATGATAAACTTCCTAGGTGAGGGTATAGGTATATATATATGGTGGGTTGGAGGGTTGCTGGGGCGCGATAGCGCATCAATTTTCTTTACTGAGTCCACTAGCGCGTCTAGCGCGAAAACCGTTGCCTTGACTTTGTTTGGAGCGCATCTGCTGGCTTCGCTCAGCCTGGAGTTTTCTTCACTAGGTCGTTAGAGAAGAGCGAGTTCACTCGGAGTCTTAACTTGCCTACTTGTTAGAGTAAAGATTAATTGAGTGACTAGACTTAGACTCTCTTTGGGATTTTTCAAATCACAAGAATTTGTATGTGGGGAGTCTGTATCGTCAATTTTTTTTTTTTTTAGGGGGGGGGTTCACAAGGTCACGGAAGAAGGGAAAATGTCAGGAGAGAGAGAGAGAGAGTATTTTTCTAGGTCAAAAACACAATTTGAGATGACAAAAACATTGTTTAATTGTTGTACCCAAAAAAAAAAAATACTGTTTGATATTCATTTTATTCTTGAACCATGGAATGCATTACAGAATGTGGTCGATCCTGAAATATGCTTTTTAATTCCTTGTATATTCTGAGCGTGGAAATGCATGGAAATGTCTCGTTTTTTAATTAACTTCTATTCTATATTAGGGATGTATTCTTCGTTTTGAAAATACAATTTTAATAATACAGTCCATGATGCATGGCAAACGCTTCCTTGATGTCAACATCAATAAATAGCATCGAATAGGCCGTTTAACGTAGAAATAGAAGAGGACGCTGGATGACACTTCTACTTCACAAAGCTGTCCAGTTGGGCCCCTCCACCATGGCCGTTGGATTCTTAAATTAAATGAAGATTCCTTCTCATCTTATTCAACGTTCTTGCGGTTACCACCCCACCTCCCAACGGTAATCATTAATCATCATAAAAGGATAAAATGTGTGGGGCCCAAATGAGTACGAATTGAATCAGAAAATCATGTCCGTTTTCATCACATGATCTAGTTTTTACTTTGATGGATCGACAGCTACGAGGAGTGGTGGGTCCCAACTTTCCCAGAAGACCGTTGGACAATGAGTAGACACCTTTGCTTCCATGACAGATGGGGAGGATAGAAATTCATATTTCCTGTCTTCCAATTGCGACACGACAAACAAAAACAATATAAAATCAAAATGGTCACTTCACCATCTAACAAATGGAATCCAATGCAGATTATTCCCCTCCCAACCCCCCCCCCCCTCCCCAAAATAAAAATTAACACGTGTCACCGTGAAATTGATGATCAAGTTGGTAACATAATTTCTACCCATTGACACCCATGTGGTGAGTGATAACCTAATTAATGAACCCATTATGTTGTTACCCCATGACATTATAGATAACAACTGTGGTAATTATAGATCTTGTGTTGTCATAGGTGGCTGCTGACCCATAAGCTAAAAAGAAAGGCATTCATATGTATTTCGTAAATTGATAGTTTCTTAAGCTTTGTTAAATAAATTAAAATCTTATTCTTTTAATCTTTTAATATTATTATTTTTTTAATATTTTGACAATTATGACCAAAAAAATTAATATTTTGACAATGAGATAAAGAAGAAGTTTGATTAATTTGTCTATCCCTCAGATATTAAGATGGGTTATGGTCTTGAATATGCCACTCTAAAAAAAGTGTAAGATAATAATAAAAAAAATATTAAATGATGCTGCCCAGGATCGAACTGGAGACCTTCAGTGTGTAAGACTGACGTGATAACCACTACACCACAGCATCAACTTCTGTATAAATAATCTTTAATTCAATACTTATTTATTTTTTGGTTGCCTTCTCTACAATCGGCTCATCTGATCCACCCCTCACGCTCACACTGCAGAGATGGTGGCATGCCAACACCTAAAGCCAGCTATATCTAACGGCAACTAAGATGCCAACACTTACCGCCACCTACATCTAACGGATGAAAGTGCAAGAACTCAATTTAATGAACCTAGGCGTAAAACACTGTACAAAAAAGGGAAAAACGTTTGAGCTGGAACAGGAAATAACGTCAGGTTCAAGAAATCCCCATTTCTCTTGGCAACAACAACTTCCAGCTCCACTTCCACCATCAGAACTTTGGGAGTCGCTGCAAGAAACAAATAAATAAACTCAATCTCGAACCAAAACAAAGATTTCCATTGAAAAATCGCTTCTTGTAAGCGCTGAAACTGATGCATACTTCATTATATGAACAGAGAAAAGCGGTGACGACCTCAGGATGAAATACGAAACTGAGAAAAACGAATCAGAAAATAGGACAATGGAAGTAGTAGTTCGAGAATTCAAAATGGAGATATATGTCATACAGATAAACTAAAAAAAAAAAAATTAATATTTACATTTCCACAAGCTCGATCGCCTCAGGAAGAAGAATACAAGAAAAAAGAAAAAACTGAAACTCGAAAACTTAAAAGTGTGGTTTCAAATAAGATACAAGAGCGACAGGGAGGAGAGAGACACAGCAATCTCGATTGCACACGGAATTGATAATATATTCTTCAAAAGAACTGCATAAACCAGAATCCATAATTTTCTTCGGAGAACGAAAAAAAAAAAAAAATGACTCGAGATCAACCTCAGATCTGTTATTAGAACGCCACAGTCCGGAATCTTGAGATTAAGTGAAGCTTGAGGAAGAATACGAAGACATCAAACTTGAAAATACAAGCGATACAAAAAATCAATCATTTGAAGAAGATAATCTCCTGTTATCAAGTCTTTTCAGTCTTGAATCTTGATTCAGCAATTGAAGTTCAAGTTGAAATTCATCGAGTGCACAGTGATTCTAACCGCTAGATCATGAATAGAAATGGACTTCAACGGATTCTAACGATTGAATGGGATGGAAATCGAGAATACTCCAACGATTGAATGGGATGAAAGTCAGGGAGCCGGGGAGGAGAGGCTTTAGACTCACTCCAAATGTAAATGGCCAGGTATAAATGTAGGTGTCGGCATCTTAGACGGTCCCCCATCTCCAACGCGCCACGAAGGAGTGCAACAGACGAACCTGATCCGAGCGTTAGATGGGTCCAATTAATATTTCAAATTGATTTGATATATTCAACATAATATTATCAATTGGGACCCATTTTTCAATGCAATGATGATAACAAAAGAAAATTTTGCCTAACTTGGATCAAATTTTTATACAATTTAAAAGTCCTCATAAAATACATTTTCACGTAACGTTTTTTTTGTCCTGTCCCATACAAATTTTTTATATATGATTTTTTAATGATTTTAAATACAACTTTACTTGCCACTTTTTATTCCTCGAAACATATATACATTGAGTGACTTCAGTCATTGAATTACGATCAAGACATTGAGTCTTACAGTAACTCGTTCATTATCTATACCGTATCTAATTCAGAATATGCTTTGTTTGCTCGTTAATTTCTCGAAAAAAAATCCTTTGTAACGACTTTCGCTTGCCAATGAAGTTTTTGACCACTCAAAATGTATCGAAACATGTACTGATGCAAGTTAAACTGTTTAAATCTCATTACGACTTGACAGTCACGATCTCCCATGATCTACCCATTTTAATTCTCAGTCATTTTACTCGTAATAAATATTAAAGACCCATAAATAAATAATTAATTATTCAAAAACCCTTGATTCCTGAGAAACGATAGGGTAGAATGTAATTCTGTCCTCTTGTCGGGCTTCACTTAAAATACTATGTTAGATGTAAGCCGTCCGATACACATTCAACGGTGATTAATAGGTTATACATTACAACAGTCAACGACATACGTGCTTATCTCTCTCCCCAAAACATCCCAATGGAACCAGCGTCCAAACAAAATTCAAAACGATAACTCTCTCTCTCTCTCTCTCTCTCTCTCTCTCTCTCTTCAATCAGCCTCAGAAGTCGAACCGGTTTTTCCCGTAGCGTTTCAGCCGCGCAGCTTCGACCAGACGGGCGCGATGGAAGGATATAAAGGACTCCGTTTGGACTTGGTTGAGACCAGTAGATCTTTTCACTTCATTTGATTCTCTTTTTCTCCTTTGATCAATAGCATTTTTATCCACTTTGATTCTTCTTTTCTGCCTTTCAGGATAAATAATCTGAAGGTACATATAATTTTAATCTCCTAAGAGTTTTTTATTTGATTTCATCACTTTTTCATTCTAAATGTTTGTAGTAGAGTTATGGATCTTTCACTGGATTTGGATCACTAGCGTGTCTGGTTCTGTTTGGGAATGATTCACAGTATGACGCCTGCTAGCGGTTTTCTTTATGGATTTTCTACTGATAATTCTTTTCTTTTTTTTTTCCTGTTTCCGATAATGTTTGTGTTTTCTTCATGTGATTCTCATTAGCAGTTCTCGGTGATTCTTTTTAGTAATTTTGCTTCCCAGCGATTTGCCCTAATTTAGACCTTGCGACACTCCATGTTTTGACTAATAGATGATAATGTCTGCGCAATCTTATACTGATATTTTCTTCTTCTTCATTTTCGTAGTTTCTGAGTTTTTCTGAAGCTGAATCTCAATTAAAATTCATGCCCCTCTTCCCTTTTTTGCTGCTGTTCTCTTTTCGTAAACTCTATGTTCATTTTACTTCGCCTTAAGGGAATCAATCGTGATGTCATAAGTTTGTGTTGTTTGTTAGTTCTGCTACTGTTGTTATTTGTTCGAATTGAAGATCAGAAAACTTTCTGTAGTTCAAGTTGCCATTATTTGCAACTGAAGTGCTTGGTTCAATAACGATGTTCTGATTCTTTAATTTCTTCTATGATCGCAGTTGATCTCATCTGGCTTTCTTGCAATCTGTTAAGGATTCATAATGATGGGATCCTTTCTAACCAGAGGACTGGTGTAAGTTGCTCACTGAAATTCCTGTTTTCTCTTACATGCTGTTTCTCTTTTGCTATTATGGATAACTGACTTCTCTGATTATCACAGGATGGTTTTTGGGTATGCTTATCCAGCGTATGAATGCTTCAAAACCGTGGAGAAGAACAAGCCAGAGATTGAGCAGCTTCGGTTTTGGTGCCAATACTGGTATACTTTTGAACAATTGCTCTGTTAATTGAGCCCTTCATGAGCAAAAATCTTAAAAATTCCTATTTGATTTTTGTAGGATTTTAGTTGCAATGCTCACAGTCTTTGAGAGGGTTGGAGATAATTTTGTATCATGGTAAAGGAAACATGAACTTGAAAATGGGAACAGTTGCTAAAATATGGGTCTCTATCTTTACACAGTCTGGCTTTCTTGCAGGGTACCAATGTACAGTGAGGCCAAATTGGCATTCTTCATTTATTTGTGGTATCCTAAAACCAAGGTACAAGATTTCCTTCGGTTATTAGGAAAATTGTCTTGGTTGTCTAATCACCCTTTTTCTTGTATTATAATGGTTTCTTCTCTCATTTTCTTTCAATTGTTTCAGGGAACAACATATGTCTATGATTCCTTTTTTCGGCCATACCTTGTGAAGCATGAGACTGAAATTGATCGAAACTTGTTAGAGATAAGGACTAGGGCTGGGGACATTGCAGTTTTATATTGGCAAAAGGCTGCAAGCTATAGCCAAACAAGGGTTTTTGAGATTTTGCAGTATTTTGCTTCACAATCTACAGCGAGGCCTCGCCCTTCACAGGTATCCAGTAAGGAAAAATAAACATAGATGTGATTTCATTTGAGCCTACTGTATATACTGTGTGATTTTTTGTTCTCTCTTCAATATCCTGCCTTCCAATTCTTTGCTCCATGAGCTTTCTAGTGCACATTGCTGTCCATTTCCCCTTCTGATTGTGTTCAGCAAAACTAAATTCGATTAATTGAGAGAAGAGGGAAACAAAGAATAAAGAGAGCCAGTAGAGGAATTTTGTCGTCGCGGAATAGAAATATGTTTAAAAATATATTACCAGAATTTCTTGGGCATACTGTGTCAAAATACATAAATAAACTGATTTGTATATTCTTACATGGGTTGAAACAGGATTGTGAGTAATAAGCATGATCAACTATGTTAATAATTAAAATACTCAGCCAATCTCCTACTCTAAAACAGACACAAGTCTTCGCAACATCACATGTGTATTCACAAATTCTACTTATTAAAAGTTAAAAGATATTCAAAATCATGGCAACTTCATTGCTAGAAACCTCAGAAATACAAATTGCAGCTGTGAAGTAAGGATCCTGCACCCAAGTAACAGTAGTCACACACTATTGGTTAAAGATGGAGATGGTTGTAATTTGTATGTTATTTTATCTATTAGATTCAAATTGATTCTACCTGACTTAAGTAATGGATAAAGATGGGATAAAAATAAACAGAAGCCCCCCTGGATTTTGTTTAATGGAAAAACAAATTCAACAACCAATTTTACAATCTTGGAAGACATTCATGAATGACATTCCTTTTCCCTTCATTCATTGGAATTAACAGCAACAACAGCAGGGTGCTGGCGTTCGCCAAACTCCGGCAACTGCTCCAACTCAGCAACAGCAGGGTGCTGGTGTGCGCCAAACTCCAGCCACTGCTCCAACTCGTCAGAAATCAGCAAATAAACGGCAGCAACAGTCACTATCACGTAGTTCCAGTTCAGCTTCAGCTTCAACTGAGGATCAGCATGAACCAACAGAAGGAGCTGGGCCTCCAAAAGCGCCTTCTGGTCCCCCTGCAGGTGTGCTGCCCCAAACAGCAGCTGCTGCTGAGACTACTGCTGAAGTAAGTGATCAATCTTCAAAGAATGAAGCAGAAGCAATGCAGATAGAGCCAGTCCAGTCCTCAGGCAATGGAAATGCAAAACCACAGCCACAGGATACGATTATGGACGACACCCTGCGGGTGACACGTAGAAGATTGAAGAATTCACGATCTGCAGTGAGCCGTTAAGAAGGTCTTCTGTTATCCTCTGCCTTCCTTCTATCTTATGCATTTGATAGAAGCAAATGTAAGTATGGAAAAATATGGAAAAGACAAAGGCAGTAGGTGGAAAAGGATATGCTTAGGTGGTGGGTGGCTTGATGTTGTTGTACATTTTTCTGACTTTTTTTCCCATCTTCTATTTGTTGGTTTTATTATGATGAGCTTTTGAACATGGTGGAGGGGGACAAAGGAGAGGATCCCAGTTGGTAGAGGCTAAGCGAGGGACTGACGAAGCGGAATAGGATCCGAGCTCCAATTATGATGAAAATAGACATAGGGGAACTTGTTTAACCAAAAGAGCCAAACCTTCCCTCCTATATACAGCTCCAATGCCTTCTTGGAGAGGGTCCTGGATTCTCAGTCCTTGAGAGGGATAGGTGTCTTGGCCGGTACTCCACTACCGCTGCTGCTACTGTTGCGATCTTGTTGTAGCTCTCTGTGCTTCGTCTTCTTGAACCTTGTCGGTACTGTATCTCAATTCTCAACAGTGCCTGGTGGTGGTACTGGTAGGATAATGGTGCTCGAGTTTGCCATTGTCACTGATGATGCTTACTGCTTGTTCGTGCTGCCTTTAGTAATAGAGGATGGCGAAGAGCATATAAAAGGATTTGAGCTGGTCCAAATTTCTTCAGTAGTGCTTCGCCACTGCTGGAGCTGGCTGAAATAGCTTAGAGCATAGCTTTACCAAGGCTAAGGTTCTAAGGTTATCCTCTCTATCTCTCTCTCTCTCTCTCTCTCCCCTAATGGGGTAAATGGGTTGGTCCAGGTCAGTTTTGGTCTGGGCCATTTTGGTTTCTGTTTTGGTTAATATAGACCGAAAAAGCCCAATAAGGAGATCAGTCTGAAAATCATGCACTGGGTCAATTACTATTGCAACTAATATCTAATTTCGGTTTCTCATTGGGATGGCTTATAAGGTTGCTGTCGGTCGAGTTAAACAGTCCATTCTGATAAGGTTCCTATGATGGTTCCCATTAGAGATGTAAAACGTTTACAAAGTAAATGGATCAGATATGTACAAATTTGGATTTTCGACAATCTATTTATATCCCTGACTTGTGTAACCTGGACTTTCCTTCCTACAACAGATTTGATGTGCTCTCAACTCAATATCTCTTGATTGTCTAAGTCTGATGATATTCTTTTCCGTATTTTCTATGACCTATCGAGACTTCAAGAACCCTCAGGATCACATTAGTTACTTTCATTCTTATTCAGGATCAGAAGGACAAATGGATATTTTTGTGTGCAGTAATTTGTCTCCTAAGGCCATATCTGGTGAGCCTAAGATTATTTCTGGAGAGATTATTGATCATTTGATCTCTCCATTATCATCTTCATACTCAGCTCAGGTGCTTGTGAGGCAGAAAAAGAAAAAGAAAACTTGGACTGGTGCAAGGTCATGCCATTAAATGGTCCCAAAATCAAGAGGAAAATGTTGGGGGAGGGTATGACGGCTAGGGAGTTGAGGAAGCTTATCTCTGCCAAGAAATTTGCCGTCATGATGCCATGTAGGAACAGGCGAACAGCTAACCCTCAAGAATTCAAAGTTCCTTCCCACACCGGTTGATTGCCGGCTCTCCTCTCCATATCGGATCTTTTGCCGGTCAGCTGTGGATGGGTAGTTTGGTTCACCCGAGGATGATTGGTTTTGGTAATTTGTAGGGAACGGCATGGGAGGGACATACAAGACTTTCTTCTAGTGGTAGGTTCATAGTTAGTAAAGTAGTGTTTAATACACAAATTATACACGTTCTGAATTTTTAAACGTATTTTTACGAACTATTGCTTAGATTCTCAAAAAAAAAAAATTATATTGAAACATATTAAACACGTATTAGACACGTGTTGCTATATTAAACATGAAAAAAAAATTGAATGATAAACCAAAAAGATATTTTTTTCCCCCTTTGTTTTTCTTTCTTTCCTAATATTTCAATTTTTTCCCAAATCCCTAAAACCTCACTATCGAATGAACCATTCCCAATCCCTGAAACCTCACTATCCAATGAACCCGTCCGGCTTTGATAAGTGTTTTATGTTAATGAGATGACGATTTATGTGAATTTCATGAATTGCGAGTTTTGTTTGTATATAAATTTATATTTATATGTTATTATATTATTTGTTAAATGATGTAAATGTCTATTGCAAAGTGACTACATGTTCATATTTTCAATAAAAAGGTTATTGTATTAAACACGTACACATTAATGCTGTATGTGTTTTTTTGAATTGGATTTTCAATCCCCGTATTGAAGTTTGGTTACGTTTAATACATGTACGTATCCGTACCTGAATGTTTGTCGTTCTTGAACTTACTATGGGTAGATCCTACACCCCACGTACAATGATGAGGTCCCACGAAGGGTACATGTACGTGTAAGTGCACCTGGGGCACAAAGGCAACAAAGAAAGACTGAATGTAGGTGAGCTAATATGAGTTGTGGACGAACTCATTAGCTGAAAAAAATGTCTTGGGTCGACAAGCGGGAGACAAATGCATAAGATGCGGGAGGGGGGAGATGCCTAGGACAAGGGCAGGGTAGGAGTTGCAGGTACAGATGCTACGGGAGGGGATGCTGCAAGAGGAGATTGAGGGATATTTAAAGGCATCAATGTTACTAATGATGCTACATTTAGTTATACTTAAAAAGGAAAAGTTTTTCAGGTCTACCCCTCAAATAAGGAGCCCCATGGTTTGGAGCATCACCTTCTATTTGAAGTTTCTATAAATACCCCTCTTCATCCAACCACCCACATAAACCCCGTTCTAAAACTTGTTCCCCTCCAAGAAACCTCTCCCCATATTTAAAAGCCTATCATTGGGATCTTTTCCTCCTAGTCTTCTGCATTAGCTACAAATAGCAATAGGGTACACCAAGTACAGCATCCTCGTGGTTATGACATAAGACACTTAAAGCGGACCATCTAATGCATTCCAGATAAAAATCCTCTCCATCCGTCCAGCCATCCAGCCGAACATCGAATGGCTGGGATACACTGGGCACACATCCCGATGTAATTCCAACCGTCCAATATTCGACTAGACGGATGGAGAGGATTTCTGTGCATGCGTTCCTGCCTGAGCAAAAGTTTACCGCTTTGAAAAAAAAAATATAAACTTAATTATTGATAGAATAAAAAAGAACCATCTTGATACATAATTTACAATCACGGAGGGACAATATCACACCACCCATCAAGTCTTTTCTATATATTGACATAGCTCGATCTCTCTTTGTTTGCAAATACCACCTACAGGCACATGATGTTTTATTAATCCTGTGCTCTGGTGCATTGTAATCTTGTCTTGAGGTTCACACACTTGTGCCCAATCCTCATTTGCTGTGAGAGTGACAGGATAACAACGTACAAAAAATGTAAGTTCAGCAACAAGCAATGAAGTTTATTCAAATCTAAACGAACTAAGAATCAAAACTCACCGAACAATACCACTTACCCCACAAATCTGTAATGCTGAGTTCTAGATCTGACTGGAACCAGTAGTCATCATTAACCTGCAATTAAAGTGGAAAGCAATCATATAAATAGACAATCCTTCAGATAACTAGGACTGAGCTCTGTACTTCCTCCCCTGAGAATTCCGAAGATGCTTACACTAAAATCTGCAGGGATGATCTTCCGAATCCCAGACAAATTTTCCCGTGCACTTGAATTAAAAATCTTTGTATTCTTTGTATTATCTTGGCAATGTCCTGCCTCAGATAGCCTTTCATTTTGGAACTTCTGAAGTAATGCATCTTCACTGTTAAGATTGCTACTTCCCATGGACGAAGCAATGGACATCACGCGCTTGCCATTTATATCGTCACACCTCCCCTGATGCTTGCTGTAAAAAGTAGGCTGCATCAGGAGAATAGCAGAAGAAACATGCATCACAGCTCACATATAAAAAAATGCACTAAAGAAAAACCAAAGGAAATCAACCTCAGCAAGTACAGATCAATTGGCCCTGTAGTGCTTCTGACAATGATTCTGAATTGCCGATGTTGATAATCATCATCCTATCCATAAAGAGAATTTCCCAATCAGACATATCCTATAAATTTCCCTGGAATTTCATCTTCTCAACGTATGCCCTTTACCTACCTCATCAGGATCAGGGACTTCAAGGGAACTTGCCTGGGGAGCTTTTATTGCAATTAGAGTGTGGTTCTGTCACAACAAGAAAAAGCATGATAAATTTGTATCGGACAAAGGGGAGTGTCTCAGTGGGGGGTTGGGGTTATAAAGGAACAAAGAACAAAACTAGAGGAACAAGATTCCACAGAGCACCAAACCTGAAAGCATGGAAGGCTCATAATGTCATCTTCAGTTAAAAATAGAAGCCTAACAGTTCACACGTAAACACATTGTCAGGAGAGGAAAAAAAAAAAAAAGAAGAAAACCAATGTAAATTTAAGTGACAGGATAAAAGAATTGAATATACTTCCGGCTGTTTTCATCTTCATCTAGGGCCCTGAGACTCTCCTGTTTTTTTCTGTACAGTAAATACGAAGTCAATCTAAAACCCTGGAGCGGTCGAAGTGGAAAAATATATTTGCCCATGAATCAAACCTTATGCTATCATTAAGCCTGCATTCTTGATCATATAGACTTTCAACTTCAGCCTGCCAAAAAAGAACTTTTAAGGCTAAGATCAACTCAGATATAATTTCACTCACACCATCCCTTAGTCCAGTTGTTATTTAGCTATTTTGATATCAAACAGGGACTGCAACAGAATTGATTAATCAGGTAATCCATGGTTGGTTTGGTTTAAAGCCAGCCTAAACCATGATATAGTAGCATTGATAGGACCATGATGGATTATTAGGTTTCTAGTTCTGAGGAGAGATTTCATTTTCATTTCCAATGGCTCCCTACTGACTTTTCATAAATCTTTTATAGCATAAATATTTTATGCACCCTCCGCCGTAATTTCTTACATAACCTTTTACAATTACTTACATCTTATAAATTATGAAGCCCGGAATATATAAAAATACATCTTATAAATTATGAAGCCCGGAATATATAAAAAAATATACATGACTTAATATGGTATAGTTTCTCTAGGTATATGGCCAAGCCACATGGTTTCCGTTTTAATATAGCTGACCATTCGGCATGAAACGGGCCATGAAATTTGAGAAGAAGCTGTTATTTGGTTGGGGTTGGGGCTAACAGGACTTTTTTCAAAATTCAAATTAACACTAGATAACAGGAAATCTATGTACCAATCTGAATCTGAAACAGACTTGAACTGGATCCTAAACCAAGTCACTATTGACAAGTGAACCTGCACCTGCCCCGAAAAGATAAAATATCTGGCTTCACCCTGATGGCAAAGAGGGTTCAAAGCAAGTCAAATTAATAAGTCCTCTTTGCTACAGGATCTTAATTCAGTCCAATACAAAAAATCTGCAGAGAAAAGTAATGAAAAAACCCACTTATCTTGAAATCTAACCGTCAGAATTAGATGAAACTTGGTATGGATGACCTTTGTAATGATTGTGAACACCTTCTGAAGTTTGGGGAGGATCTAAAAAGAACTATAGGAGTTATGAGTCTTGAAAGCCTGCTGTACCTGTTTAAAGAATCAAGAGGGAATGGAATCTGGTTGAGTCTCACAACCGTAGGAGACTCAGCCAGAAAATAAGAATTTAACTCTTCTTTTTTTTCTGGAAAAATCTAACCACCAGCCAGCTTCTACTCCTCTTATTTATAATGAGAATCCTTACAATTAAAATAGGAAAGAGATAAAACTACTAAAACTAAACCTCCTTATAACATAGGAAGGTTTTAATACAATGGAAAGAAAACTTTCTAAATCTGAAAATAGGAAAGTTTCTAAACACTTTTAGGAAACTAAATTTAAGAAAGTTTTTAGTTTCCAAACAATTAAAATTCCAAATAACTAACACTATTTTTAGGAAAGAAATAAAAAAGAGTGAAAATCTGCTGTTGGTACTGTTCACGTGAACAGTACCGTGAACACTGTTCACGTGAACAGTGTGGGTTGGTCAGCCAATTGGGCCTGGCCCAATTTTGGACTTTCGGCCCCTTCTGGAGTAGACTTGGGCTGCATCAGCTCCCCCCGGCTTAGAAACATTCGTCTCCGACGAATGGAGGAAAGACATATAGCGATCATAAAAATCAGGGTCGATGCGCTTGAAGTCATCTTCATGTATCCACGTGCTGTCACTACGTGGGTGCCCTTTCCACTTGATTAAGAACGACTGGTAACCTCCACCATTGCGAGTCATAGTATACTTGGAGTCCAGAACATCTTCAATTTGTTCAGCGGAAGGAACGGCAAACTGTGGAAGACGTAAAGTATGTTCCGTATCTCCTTCGTCAGAATGATGACCCGTGTAGAGAGTCAAATCAGCAACGTTGAAAATGTTACTGATAGCTATGCCAGGTGGGAGCTCAAGGACGTATGCATTAGTTCCTATTTTCTTCAGCACTTTGTAGGGACCCATCTTCCGTGGATGTAACTTGGTAGCTTCACCAGGAGTGAATCTCTCAGGAGTTATTCTCACCATCACCATGTCACCGGGCTTAAACTCCACATAACGGCGATGACGGTCTGCATTAGCTTTGTATGCTTCATTGCTAAGTGCTATTCGCCGTCGAACATCTGCATGTACTTCTGTGATATGACGGATAAATTCATCGCCTTCAATACTCACACGCACTTGAGGTGGGAGTGATACAAGATCGATAGGTCTCTTGGGTTGGATACCAAGCACTATTTCAAATGGTGTACGGCCCGTGGTCCGATTGACGGAGCTATTATAAGCAAACTCTGCTATGTCAAGAATGGAAGGCCACGTCTTTTCATAATCACGAACAAGGCATCGGAGAAGATTACCCAAGCTCCGATTCACTACTTCAGTTTGCCCATCTGTTTGAGGATGGAAGGCAGTTGAGTAAAGCAATTTAGTATTTGTCTTCAACCATAATGTCTTCCAAAAATAGCTCATAAATTTCACATCCCGATCCGACACAATAGTCTCGGGTAGCCCATAGAGACGTACCACTTCCTTAAAGAATAGGACAGCAACATGCCTTGCGTCAAAAGTCTTCCGACAAGGGAGGAAGTGTGCCATTTTTGAGAATCTGTCCACTACTACAAATATAGAGTCATATCGTTCCCTTGTGGATGGCAAGCCAAGGACAAAATCCATGCTAATGTGCAGCCATGGGGAATGAGGCACCGGCAATGGTGTGTACAAACCAGAATTTTGTTTGGTGCCTTTAGCTAGTTGACATGCACGACACCGTTGGACCACATTTTGCACATCATGGGGTAAGTGAGGCCAATAGTAAAGATCTGTAACTTGTGCTATTGTCTTATCACGACCAAAGTGTCCACCTAAACCACCTCCATGTAACTCCCGAATTAGGTATTGGCGTAGGGACGTCTTTGGGATGCATAACCGTGTTCCCATAAACAAGTAGCCGTCTTGAATCGAGAACTTTGGATCGGTTTCACCTTGCTGTAATTTTTGGTATATAGTACCAAAATCTTCATCTGCTATGTACTCCCCTTTGATATGCTCAATTCCCCGTATTTTGGGCTGAAAAGGTACTCATCGTATTCACTTTGCGGCTCAATGCATCTGCTACTTGGTTCTCTTTTCCAGCTTTATAGTTGAGGGCAAAAGTAAACTCTTGTAAATATGAGATCCACTTAGCATGTTTGTGACTAATGGTCCGTTGGGAGTTAAGAAACTTAAGTGCTTCATGGTCAGAGTAGAGAACGAACTCTTTTCCAATGAGGTAGTGTCTCCAATGTTTGACCACCTGTACTACAGCATAAAGTTCTAAATCATAGGTGGAATACCTCTTCTTGGCATCATTGAGCTTCTCACTGTAGAACGCCACCGGATGCTTTTCTTGCATAAGTACCCCTCCAATTCCCGAGTGTGAGGCATCAGTAGCCACCTCGAACACACGGTCAAAATCAGGTAGGTGTAGGACAGGAGCTTCAGTTACAGCTTTCTTTATAAGATGGAATGCTTTGGTGGCTGCCGGGGTCCATTGGAACGGACCTTTCTTTGTCTTCATGCACTCTGTGATGGGTGCCATGATAGAGCTAAATCCTCGTATGAACCTCCGATAAAAGGAAACAAGACCGTGGAAACTACGAACCTCGGTGAGAGTTTTTGGGAATGGCCAATTAGTAATGCTTTCAATCTTGGATGGATCAGCTTCTACCCCTTTGGATGTAATAATGAAGCCAAGGAAGACTACCTTGGGGAGCATAAAAGAACACTTCTTCAAGTTCAAGTACAACTTCTCATCTCGAAGGACTCTCATTACTCGTCGTATATGATCTAGGTGGTCTTCGTGGCCTTTGCTGTATATTAGTATGTCATCAAAGTAAACAACAAGAAACTTACCGATGAACGGTCGGAGTGTTTGAGTCATTACTCTCATGAAGGTACTAGGGGCATTAGTTAACCCGAAGGGCATAACCTTCCATTCATATAATCCGTCTTTCGTTTTGAAGGCTGTTTTCCATTCATCGCCGGGGCGAATACGGATTTGATGGTAACCACTCCGTAAATCAAGCTTCGTAAAGACAGTAGCACCTGTCAACATGTCCAACATATCATCAAGCCGTGGAATAGGGAATCGGTATTTGGCAAGTGATTTTGTTGATTGCTCTCTTTGTCGATGCACATCCGCCATGTTCCATCTTTCTTAGGTGTCAAGAGTGCGGGTACGGCACATGGACTCATGCTTTCTACAATGAAGCCCTTTTGTAATAGTTCATCCACCTGTCTTTTGAGTTCTGCATGCTCTGTAGGACTTAGACGGTATGTGGGCAGGTTTGGTAACACTGACCCGGGGACTAAATCAATTGCATGTTGTATGTCCCTCATTGGTGGCAACTCATTAGGTAATTCTTCTGCAACAAGATCTGCAAAATCAGACAAGATAGATTGTATAGGGTGGGGAAGGTTAATTTTTTCAGGGGGTACAACTTCCCTAGCCATGAGGGCTATCATTACACCTCTTTCTTTACTTGTTTCTTCAAAGTCTTGTTGATTGAGTATCAATAATGGGTGATCAATTTGC
Source organism: Protea cynaroides (assembly GCA_028583415.1). Lineage (NCBI taxonomy): Eukaryota > Viridiplantae > Streptophyta > Magnoliopsida > Proteales > Proteaceae > Protea > Protea cynaroides. The sequence goes on from CM053272.1 coordinate 50,330,881, forward strand.
TGTCCAGCCTTTGAGGATGGTCCTTTTCCCTTGTTTTTGCTAGTAGTGGTTGGCTGGTCCTTCTTTAGAGCTTGAAGGATTTGTTTACGCTTCAGTTGTGCAGCTCGTAACCTGTTTTTTCTCGGCTGGTACATTAATGGGTTTCAATATCATGGGCTTTCCATCAACATCGAAGTAACATTGGTTCTTGGTACCTCCAACCAACACATCATGATCATATAACCATGGCCTTCCCAATAGTACATCAGTCAATATCATGGGGATAACGTCACACCATACCGTATCATTGTAGACCCCTGCTTGTAACGGAATCAAGCACCTTTGACTTACTTCCAATGTATTACCGTTGAGAAGTGAGACCTTGTACGGTTGAGGATGAGTTTCAGCCTCTAGTTTAGCATCTATTACAAAAGCTTGTGACACAACATTAACACTGCTACCGCTGTCCACAATAATTTGAGCAAGCTTAGGTCCACTAGACATGCGGGTGGTAAAAATACAATGACGACGCCAATCTTCCCCTTTTGATTCAGCCACTAATATCCGACTCACAACATGTATTCCAAGGGATGCTTCATCTTCTTCATAGTTATACTCCAGATCATCAGCTAGGGCAGCATTATCATAGGAATCATCTTCTTGTGGTTCCCACACTTGGGAATCAGCATTGGCTTCCACAGAAGCCACTAAGGAATTGCCTTTCACTTTTCTTGGACAATCCCTTGCATAATGGCCATAAGCATTACAATGATAGCATTGAACACTGTTATTGGGGGTCATTGGTCCCTTTCCCTTTTCAGTTACCGTGGGAGTATGACGAGGTGCAGCCACAGTGCTCTTGGGAGTTGGCATGGGTTTCTTGCCTTCATTAAAATTTGGGGTATACCTTCTAGAGGTCTTTAGGAGTTCTTCAACTTGAAAAGCTTTATCAACACAGATCATTAAGACTTACAATATCAACCACACCCATTTTTTCTCTTATTTCGGTCGTAGTCCCAAACGGAATCGAGATATCATTTGATCATCATTGTCCCGTGAACCCGACCGTGCACATAATTGATCAAATTGGTATACATAGTCTTCCATACTCATATTACCTTGACGAAGATTGTTCAGTTGGTCATGCAACCTTCTTTGGAAGGACCGAGGCAAATACTTTTCTTTCAATTCTTCCTTCATCTCCTCCCAAGTAGTGGGTTCTCTACGACTCCTCATGAGACTATATTCATAGTTACGCCACCAATCGCGAGCACCCCCCACTAGTTTAGAGCGGGCCAATTGCAGCTTTCTAGGTTCGGGTAGACTAAACCAATCAAAGTAGTCATCTAGGGCATTCACCCAATCATGAAAAGCTTGGGGGTCTTGTCTTCCATGGAACTCCTTAAGATCCATTCGCACCTTATGGGTTTGATACCGAATAGGTTGATTGCCATCATAGTATTCATAGGGTGGGTCTTGGTATTCTTCTCTAGGGACTCTTTGGGGAGCCCTAGGAACACGCCTTGGCATTAGGTTGGCTATGGGAATTTCTCTTCTAGGGGCTTCTAGTCTGGCCGGCCTAGGATTATCCCGTTCCTCCAAATTACTTATTCTTCCATCCATACTGTCTAATTTGGCATCCAATTTGGTCAATCGTTGGAGAACCAAATTAACAAGGTCATTGAGATTATTGGACTGATTAGGAGAGTTAGAACTCTCCTCAGCCATGCTCTGATACCAATTGATGGCAAAGAGGGTTCAAAGCAAGTCAAATTAATAAGTCCTCTTTGCTACAGGATCTTAATTCAGTCCAATACAAAAAATCTGCAGAGAAAAGTAATGAAAAAACCCACTTATCTTGAAATCTAACCGTCAGAATTAGATGAAACTTGGTATGGATGACCTTTGTAATGATTGTGAACACCTTCTGAAGTTTGGGGAGGATCTAAAAAGAACTATAGGAGTTATGAGTCTTGAAAGCCTGCTGTACCTGTTTAAAGAATCAAGAGGGAATGGAATCTGGTTGAGTCTCACAACCGTAGGAGACTCAGCCAGAAAATAAGAATTTAACTCTTCTTTTTTTTCTGGAAAAATCTAACCACCAGCCAGCTTCTACTCCTCTTATTTATAATGAGAATCCTTACAATTAAAATAGGAAAGAGATAAAACTACTAAAACTAAACCTCCTTATAACATAGGAAGGTTTTAATACAATGGAAAGAAAACTTTCTAAATCTGAAAATAGGAAAGTTTCTAAACACTTTTAGGAAACTAAATTTAAGAAAGTTTTTAGTTTCCAAACAATTAAAATTCCAAATAACTAACACTATTTTTAGGAAAGAAATAAAAAAGAGTGAAAATCTGCTGTTGGTACTGTTCACGTGAACAGTACCGTGAACACTGTTCACGTGAACAGTGTGGGTTGGTCAGCCAATTGGGCCTGGCCCAATTTTGGACTTTCGGCCCCTTCTGGAGTAGACTTGGGCTGCATCACACCCTGCTCTAATTCATCTCCTTCTTCCTATTATCTTAAAAGAATTGGTATGTAATCTGCGTCATCCCCCCCCCCCCTTCTTTTATCCCCTCTTTTTTTTTATATGCTTTTTCTACCTACACATCTTTTTCTTTTCCAGCCATGTTGGCCGCTGTGGAACTCTGCCCCCAGTGGCTCATGGGAGAGACTAGGTTAGGTTCAGCAGGATCAGGGTTTAAAGAGGCCCAACCAATATTGGGCCTGACTGAACCAATTTCCATCACTAATATCAGTCAAATGTCCAAATATGTTAACTTTGCATATCCCTTCTTCTAGGGATTGTGAATTTTGAATTCCTGATCCAAGGAACTTCCACAATGTAGCTTCCACAATGTAGCTTGGGTGCTGTCTTCTTAGCCCCATGAAAATGATTTGAATTAACATGAAGTAACAAAGTTGGACAATTAGTGTCAGTTACTTATATCTAAAAATTGGCCAGCATGTCTTATGCGCAAGACAAGTACAAACGTTAATATGTTATACAACCCCCAAAAATCAGAAATGCAGTAATATGTTAACTTTGCATATCCCTTCTTCTAGGGATTGTGAATTTTGAATTCCTGATCCAAGGAACTTCCACAATGTAGCTTCCACAATGTAGCTTGGGTGCTGTCTTCTTAGCCCCATGAAAATGATTTGAATTAACATGAAGTAACAAAGTTGGACAATTAGTGTCAGTTACTTATATCTAAAAATTGGCCAGCATGTCTTATGCGCAAGACAAGTACAAACGTTAATATGTTATACAACCCCCAAAAATCAGAAATGCAGTAAACTACATAATTAGGCTACAAGCAGGCAGGTCAATTATGAAATGAAGTACCTTAAGCTTAGTAACTTGGCCATCAAATTCATTAGGTCTTGATATTTCAAGTCCCCTGTTTCAAGACTGTGGGGGATGAGTAGAAATTATTGACATGAAAAAAAAAAGGAACTAACAGAAAGTATGATCGTTGATCTTACTTCCAACGTATATTGTTCTTTGATGTTTTCTCTATTAATCCTGTTCCTTCAAGAACATTCGTAATATCATATATTCTCCTTTTCTGAACCTGCAAAACAAAGAAATTTTTTTTCCCCCAAAATGAAACCACTGCAAGATAGAAAATTAAAACAAATAAAAGTAGACCTGCAAAGGTAAGGTTGGAAAAGCCATAAGTCATCACAAGAATTTATACCTCCAAGACATCTGATGTGTTGTTTAGATCAAGAGTGCCATCCTTAGCCTCCTGGATCAACCTAATGAATTTCTTTGTTAACAGGCCTGCAACATCTTTTATCAGACAACTTGGCAACAAATAAAAGTTTTAAAAGCGAAGGGTACAATGTTCTGAAAATTGAGTCACCTAGAGAATTGTCATAACGACAAGTGCCAGCTGGTGCCAACATATTCGAAGGAGTGTCTGCAAGTAAAAATTCAATTGATGTAAGTTACATATGTGATCTTTCCTTCTTCAGATCATCAGAAAATATGTATAATGAGATGTATTAAAAATGGGTTCCACAATGTAGTGCAGAAGATTGACAAACTACATGATATATAAGTAAATGAAAATAAATTCACTGACCTGAGTTTGACCCCATATATTGAGACACAGATTTCCTGTGCTTCGAAACCTTTGATTTACTGCAACGCTTACCACCTGTGTTAGGAACACCATTAATTGCTTCACTATGTCCTTGGCAGATTGCCCCTTCACCAATCTGACCTTCTAGATTGTCTTCTTTTAAATCTGTACTGAATAACTGATTTAAAAAAAAAAATCCAAAAGCAAAAATGCTTCAGATCACGAAAGGAAAAGAGAAATATTAAAACCATGGTTAAGCTTCATCTCAAATCTTTGTAATGATTTTTAATTGAAATTTTTTCCTTATAAATAATTTGCATGTGTATCCAAGAAATATTATTTCTCTTAAGGTTCTGTTTGTTTCCAGTAAAAATTGCAAAAAAAGGAAAATTTCTGAGTAAAACATTTTGTACTGATTTCACTTACAAATTTTCCTTTATATGGTTTTTACAAGGAAACAATTTCAGCCCGAATAGAAAGAACTACTAGAAACTCAAAAGTAAATCATAATTGGCCATAGAACAAAGAGTTTTATACTACCTCCTGCATGAATAATACATCCACATCTATTAAGCCCAATCCAACACAAACAAAAAGAGAAGCTTTGAAAAGCCCAAATTTGAATTGTGGGATAACTGATGCAGTCCAAGGACCAACCAGTAGTGGATCAGCCCAAGGATGTGTCAACATGGGCCCAACCCACACTGTTCACGCGGTACTGTTCACGTGAACACTGTTCACGCGGTACTGTTCACGTGAACAGTACCAACAGCATTAATTATGACTCTTTTTATTAGTTTCCTAATTTTCAGTTTATTTATTTTCATTGTTTAGTTTCCTAAAAATTAGGCTAGTTAGTTTAGAAGTCTTAGTTGCTTGGAGACTAAGACTTGCCTAAAATCTAGTTTCCTAATTCTAGTTTTTAGAAACTTTCCTATTTTTATTGTTTTAGAGTCTTCCTAAATTATAAAGGAAGGTTGGTTTTACTAAATTTCGTTCTTTCCTATTTTATTTGTAATGTTTCAAAGCTATAAATAAAGAGAATGCAGACTGGCTGCAGTAGAGAGATTTTACAGAAAAAAGAAGAATTAAATTCTTATTTTCTGGTTGAGTCTCTTACGGTTGTGACACTCAACCAGATTCCGTTCCCTCTTGATTCTTTAAACAGGTACAACAGGCTTTCGAGACTCATAGCTCCTATAGTTCTTTTCAGATCCTCCCCAAACTTCAGAAGGTGTTCACAATCATTACAAAGGTCATCCATACCAAGTTTCATCTAATTCTGACGGTTAGATTTCAAGATAAGTGGGTTTTTTCATTACTTTTCTCTGCAGATTTTTTGTATTGGACTGAATTAAGATCCTGTAGCAAAGAGGGCTTATTAATTTGACTTGCTTTGAACCCTCTTTGCCATCAATTGGTATCAGAGCATGGCTGAGGAGAGTTCTAACTCTCCTAATCAGTCCAATAATCTCAATGACCTTGTTAATTTGGTTCTCCAACGATTGACCAAATTGGATGCCAAATTAGACAGTATGGATGGAAGAATAAGTAATTTGGAGGAACGGGATAATCCTAGGCCGGCCAGACTAGAAGCCCCTAGAAGAGAAATTCCCATAGCCAACCTAATGCCAAGGCGTGTTCCTAGGGCTCCCCAAAGAGTCCCTAGAGAAGAATACCAAGACCCACCCTATGAAGACTATGATGGCAATCAACCTATTCGGTATCAAACCCATAAGGTGCGAATGGATCTTAAGGAGTTCCATGGAATACAAGACCCCCAAGCTTTTCATGATTGGGTGAATGCCCTAGATGACTACTTTAATTGGTTTAGCCTACCCGAACCTAGAAAGCTGCAATTGGCCCGCTCCAAACTAGTGGGGGGTGCTCGTGATTGGTGGCGTAACTATGAATATAGTCTCATGAGGAGTCGTAGAGAACCCACTACTTGGGAGGAGATGAAGGAAGAATTGAAAGAAAAATATTTGCCACGATCTTTCCAAAGAAGGTTGCATGACCAGCTGAATAATCTTCGACAAGGCACTATGAGTATAGAAGATTATGTCTATCAGTTTGACCAATTGTGTGCACGGTCAGGTTCACGAGACAATGATGATCAAATGATATCTCGGTTCCGTTTGGGGCTGCGACCTGAAATTAGAGAAAAAATGGGAGTGGTTGATATTGTTAGTTTTAACGACTGTGTTGATAAAGCTTTCCAAGCCGAGGACCTTTTGAAGTCAACACCAAAGCCCACCTCCAGTTCCTATGAATTGAAGCACCCTACACCAAACAGTAAAGCCATAGGGACTACATCTCATGCTACTCCAACGACAGATAAAGGTAAAACTCCCATGGTAACAGCTATGGATGTGCAATGCTATCACTGCAATGCATATGGTCACTTTGCTAGAGATTGTCGATAAAAATTAAAGGTAAACTCCTTAGTTGCTGCAATCGAGACCAACCCAGATACACAGGTATGTGAACCGCAAAATGATGACACTTCTGTTCCTAATACGGATGTCATGGATGATAGTGAGGATTCATATGGAATCCATATAATCACCAGTATGGTCTTGATTGCCTCAAAAGTAGATGTGGATAATTTTGATGCCTTTACTAAAGCTCTATGGATTGACAATAGTGATCACAGTTCTGATGAAGACCACGGTGTTATGGAGAAAATTGCGGAAGACAAAGAATTGAATAAGATCGTCCCCATGGATACCACGATTCCATTTGACTTTCCTCAAGATGTTGAGCATGTTGATTTCGTAATACCTTCTAAATATCTTGAAGAAAGTGGACCCAAAGTGATGGATTTTCTTCCAACGTCGCAAGCACAGTTTAAGTTTCAAGATCAACAAATGCTGCCTACCGACCCCTCTGTAGTCATTCTTCACCATTACAAAACTCGTGGACGAGTTCTTTTTAAGTGGGGGGGAGTTAATGCAGTCCAAGGACCAGCCAGTAGTGGATCAGCCCAAGGATGTGTCAACATGGGCCCAACCCACACTGTTCACGTGAACATTGTTCACGCGGTACTGTTCACGCGGTACTGTTCACGTGAACAGTACCAACAGCATTAATTATGACTCTTTTTATTAGTTTCCTAATTTTCAGTTTATTTATTTCCATTGTTTAGTTTCCTAAAAATTAGGCTAGTTAGTTTAGAAGTCTTAGTTGCTTGGAGACTAAGACTTGCCTAAAATCTAGTTTCCTAATTCTAGTTTTTAGAAACTTTCCTAGTTTTATTGTTTTAGAGTCTTCCTAAATTATAAAGGAAGGTTGGTTTTACTCCTATTTTATTTGTAATGTTTCAAAGCTATAAATAAAGAGAATGCAGACTGGCTGCAATAGAGAGATTTTCCAGAAAAAAGAAGAGTTAAATTCTTATTTTCTGGTTGAGTCTCCTACGGTTGTGAGACTCAAGCAGATTCCATTCCCTCTTGATTCTTTAAACAGGTACAGCAGGCTTTCGAGACTCATAACTCCTATAGTTCTTTTCAGATCCTCCCCAAACTTCAGAAGGTGTTCACAATCATTACAAAGGTCATCCATACCAAGTTTCATCTAATTCTGACGGTTAGATTTCAAGATAAGTGGGTTTTTTCATTACTTTTCTCTGCAGATTTTTTGTATTGGACTGAATTAAGATTCTGTAGCAAAGAGGGCTTATTAATTTGACTTGCTTTGAACCCTCTTTGCCATCAATAACCCTTTCCCGCATCGGACACTAATATATATTTTTAATGTCTAATTTGATCAGGTAACAGTTCGAATTAAGAACATCAGCTCGTTACTTTTTGTTTCCCTATAAATAGACCCATTGAGCTCTATTAAAATTTTTATTTATGTGAGTTGATTAATTATGTGCCCTTTAGCTTGTTCCACTTCTTAAGGTGAGAAATATTGAAGAAGATGTTTCCCACAAACTAAAGGAAGATGGATGTAGTGGAGAGGCACTTGTTAAGTGCTGTGTGATTGCACATACCATTAAAATTGAAAGATAAGTCTAGAACAGCTGCTAGAAGAAATGCCATAATTTATGGATTCAAAATGAGAGCCATACAACGAACAACACACAGAAAAAGAGTGTAGCTGATATGCAAATGCTGAGAGGGATACTAGACTAGAAAAAATAAAATTAGAGGCAAAACATAGGTAGAGCACCAATAGGTAACAACAAAACTACAAGATGGTTGAAGGTTGAAAGTGTCAAAGAACAGTTAAGACTTAAGTCCGGTTGAAGTAATGAGAGAAGGCACGAGTGCTTATGATTAGTGGAAGATCTGGCCTTAAATAGAGTGGACTCGCAGAACAAAATTTGTTGAACTGACCTTGCTTACCAGATTTGGCTTTAGATTTGTAGTTGGGACAAAGTTAATTGAGTTGACTAAAACAGTCTAAAACTGAAGTTATGTTGAAAGGAGATAAATCCAAGAGGTAAGAGAAACGGCAGACAAAAAATCAGGGTTAGTGTGCCCTAACAGAAAAATACATAAAAGGATAATATAATGATACTTTAAGCCATGTCCATGACGTAATAGTACTATCCAAACTAAAAATATCCTTCCCATCGGTTCCAACACCAGCCAAGCAAAGACATTGAAATCAACTACATGAAAGCTTGGTCCAGATGAACCATACAATTCAGACTACACATCAACCGAAAATGGTACATTAAGCTATGCCTATGATGTAAGTACTATTCTTATGCAAACTAACCAATCCTATTTTTCTGTTGGTTCCAATTCCAGCAAAGAAATACATTGAAATCAACTATATGAAAGCTTGGCCCAGATCGACCATCCAGTTTAGACTGTACCTCTACTAACAATTGACCATTCTTGTCAACGAGAACAACAGGCTGCATGGTCTACAACCGTGAAATACCTTAAGATAAATAACTAATCAAAAGGCAATGCAACTATGCCAGTTTAAAATAACAGTAATTTTGCTTCTTCAATGTTTGAAACCTCTACAATGGTTCACTTTGTTACTTAAGTCCTACCTGATCAGAGACCAAGGAAACAAGCTAAATCTCAGTTTCAGTTAAGATCCAGTTACAAAGTCTTCCCAGCCAAGTTGAAAGGGTTTACCAGGTTTTGTGTATGCTGAGGTTCAAAATATAATAGACCATTCAGTAGCCTCATTCCTGGATCAAGTGGACATTGAGGCAACTGGAAGGGAATGATCCAAATTTCAGATCTGTGCCAATTACATGACCCTTGCAGAGGAAAAAACAACTTCCACCCATGGTCCTTATTTGTATTTACAGCACTTCTATCAATATTTTACGCAAATAGTTTCTTTTTACATCTACGAATATTTGTTGATCCATATAATATCCAGAGGAAACAAGTTGTTTCATCGGTCATGGTTTAACATTTTTTTATATCTTCTTATAACGATGAGTTATTAAGAATGTAATAATGTAAGACTAGCTATCAAGAATGTATTAATGTATTACAAGTTATCAAGAATGTATTTGTAAAAATACTTATCGGAAATTCATTTTATGCAAGTACCTTCATGGGAGGTAATGTCATCTAACAAATCAATAAAAATTAGATTATGGTGCAACAATGAAATTAAATATTTGGATGATACCATCAAATTTGTCTAAAGTATGAGTTTATAACATGTAATTAGGCCAACAACTTGTTATACCCTCCAAACAAAACTCAATTCATAGGTTCTTTTCTCTATCCTTAACACCTCATCTAATCATTACCTTCGACTCCTTTTCCCCAACAATTGCTTACGTTGGGATAAGGCTTAGTTGATATGAGTTAAGTTGACAATTGTTTATAAACAAAAAGATCCATTTTCGTCAACAAAATTTTTCAGTAACAGTGTCATTCAACCCCTCTCCTCCCCCTTCACAGTGCAACAACGAGGTTCAACCAACATGAATCAACACAAACAGAGCTAGTGACTAAATAATGATAGTCACCTGAAAGAACAACACAACGAAATCGAGAATGGCAGAATGTCAAAATGCCAGTGAAAGTGACAAACAATCAAATCCACACATAAACAAGCAATGATAGACAAACTAAATTTTTAAAGAGGGAACAAAAGTTAGAAAAAAGTGCGAACCTAACTGAACCTTTTAGGTAAATTACAATGGCAGATGATCATTATTATGAAAAAGAAGGGGGAAAAAAAGAAAAAGAAATCAAACTTTAGCTCCCACCAAAACTACACAAGTAACCAAACAGTGTAACTAAACAAAAAATAAAAAGGAAATTAACCACAGTAATGATCCGATGATCAAAATGTTGCTGGAGCCTTACGGGAATCTTAGAAATCATAGAGCCTCCTTCAGCGCCGCCACTGCTTCCGCCCATCTGGAGATTCAGACGAGGATCGGGAGAGAGATTCTGATCAATAGATTGGGGTTCAGAGTTGAAAGCGAAAGATGACGGCCTTGGATACGAGAACGGGAAGTGGCGCTTCACAGAGCCAACAGTCTCAGGTGAAGAGGACTGAATCTGTGACTGTGACTGAGAATTGAATTGAAATTTGAACTGGGTTTGTAAAGAAGAGCGACCTGAATCTTCACCGAAGCCCGACATGAATGAAGAAAACAGAAAGAATCAGAGGGATTTCAGGTTTGTATGTGTAAGACAGTAAGAGAGAGTGATACAGAGGAGAAGGTGAAATTGGGAGGCGGAAACACACTCGCACAAAAACCCAAAGAAACGAAAACTGTTTCGCTTTGTGGACGTCATGTAACAGCGGGAAGTACATGCGATGAGTTCGAATCCGCATGCCCCGCCTTTTAGCCGTCTCTCTCTCTCTTCTTTGCATGACGTGGAAACTTTGAAAAGGTGTAATTGGGCCTGGGCTTTGCTATTGGACCTCCACTAATTACCCATGGGCCTTTTAATCAGTTTCAATCTAGAGAGTAGAAGGTCTTGGGGTTCACTTGTTCACAAAATTTTTGATTTATTAGATTTTAATTTTTGCCAAGTGGCAAACAAAAAGATGTTCATTCATTCAAAAAATATATATATTCTAAACATTTATTTCATTAAAAATAAATTTCCATCATGACATATTTGATAGATTGAGGATCCTTGATAAATCACTTACCATATATATATTTTTTTTTTTTTGTAAGAAAGATATCTATTCATTAATATCATAGGAACAGCAATGGAATCGCTTTTACAGAGATCAATAATCCATGGATTGAAACTGGGCCAAGATACTTTCCTGAAACAGATAAAGGTCCTCCTAACAAGGGCATGGGCAACGTGATTAGCCTCCCTCGAAACATGTGGAAAACAACAATTGAATCCCCTAACCAACAACAAGATATCCTCTACAATAAATTGAACAAAGAGGTCACCATTAGAGGTAGGGGAACTGAGCATTTTGGTTACCTCCAGGCAATCAGACTCAACCACTACTTGTGTATTACCAGCTGCAATAATCTCGCAGCCCGAATAGCCATAGCTTCCCCAACCATGACAGAGGGGGCAGATCGTACAACAAAGCCAACCCCACTTATAGAAGAATCCAACGATATAGCAATATCCGAATTTACTTTAAACCAACCAAAAGGTGGAGGAGTCCAAAGAATAGGGCGATAATCAGCAACCACAGCCAAAAAGAAGGAGATGAAACCTCCAAAAATTCAGAAAAAGCATGCTCAGCTCGCCGGGTGACATCAAGGGGCAAAGGATCTTTGTGCTCAAAGTAAAACTCATTCCTAGCCTTCTAGGGAGACCAACATAGAAAACTAGCCATAGTGAACAATTTTCTTGCCTCATTTTTAGGAATAGCAAAAACTGAAAGCAAGGTGGAGGAACCATTGATAGAGAAGCACATCACATTTCAGTACAGTAAATGAATAAGAACAGCCAAGCCACACAGCTCTAGCTTAGGGACAATTGATTAAAATATGGTCAATAGTTTCCACAGCATTACCACATCTTTTACAAACTCGATCCACAGGAATTCTCCTTCTATAAAGGCCTTCACAAGATGCCACACCTTGTGTACAACATTTCCATAGGAAAGTTTTTATCTTTGGCAAGAGCTTGCAGCTCCAAATCTTCTTCCACACAATCTTAGGGACAAATTTCCATTTATCAGCATTTGAGGTGGAGGGAGATGCAAGAAGCTCAGCCTCCTTAAAGTTGAATAACATATGATACGCAGATTTGACTGTAAAATTTTCATTTTTGGTACCTTGCCAAACAAATAAGATGATCCATTTCAGGAAACTACCGAAGAAGAATTCTCCTAACTGCTTCCACTTCATCTGCAATAAATAATTGATAGAGTATCTCCTCTTTCCAAGAATGGGTGTTGTGAAATCAGAAACAGTTATAAAAGGACAATCATGAGGCCAAAAAAGAATGGATCTTATTATCTCTATAATTGGGAATCCACTTATCATCCCAAATGTGAATTAGATTTCCTGTTTCAAGCTTCCAAATTAACACTTGGCAAAAAACATTCCTCCCTTCTAAAATACTCCTCCAAACCCATGAAGGTTTAGACCCCAACTTAGCATAAAAAAATCCACCTTGGGATAATAAATGGCTTTCAGAAAGCACACCAAAGAGCATTAGGGTTATGCCAGACCCGCCAAGCAAGCTTTGCCAATAGGGCTCGATTTTGAAGAACTTGGTCCCGTAGACCTAATCCACCATTTTCTTTAGATAGACATAATCTATCCCAAGAGATCCAATGGATAGATTTATTTTTTCCCCCATTAGACCAATAAAAATTTGCTACTGCCTTTTTAATAGTAGAAAGAATATGTGCAAGTAATTTAAAATGAGAACCCATATAATTTTCCATAGGAAGCACTACTGATTTCAATAAAACTTCCTCAATCGTACGTCAAAAATAAATCGACCCATCCTCCTCGACGAGACCGAACAGGATGGCCCTAGGCTGGTATGTCGGATATCAATTATGTGTCGAAAATGAATCGATTACTCATCCACTTCCCCTCAAACAGGCCGAGACAAACGGCCAAGGAGGGTGGAATAGTACGACAAAGTACTCATCGACTTTCCCTCGAACTTGGCGTTAATATATGTTTTTATCGCCTCTATCAAAAAACATGCACAAAAGAACTTTATCTTGAATCTATCTGGTTAAATCATCCATAATGAGGGCAAACAGATAAGAACTTAAACTGGATCCTTGATGTAATCCAATTGTAATCGGGAATCACGACTTTGACCCCGCGCGGTTCTCACATTAGTCACCATATAATTATACATATCATTGACTATGTCTACATATATGCTTGAAACACTTCTCTTTACTGGTATTTGTCATATTAAATCTTCAGGGACTCTGTCATAAGCTTTTTTTAGGGTAATAAATACTATATGAAAACCCTTCTTGCATTCTATAAAAATTTTCATGAGTACGTAAGTAAGTAAATAGCTTTTATCATGGATTTACCTAGTATAAAACCAAACTTGTTATTTGAAATAATAGCTTATTGTCTAATGTGAGTTTCAATAACTCTCTACCATAGTTTCATAGTATGACTCATTAGTTTTATGCCTCAATAATTACTACAACTATAAAAATCACCTTTATTTTTATAAATTGAAACCATAATGCTTCTCCTCAATTCAGTTGACATTTTCCTTGTACACATAATTTTATTGAACAGCTTGGTTAGGCAATATACTCCATAGATTCACAGACTCTTCAAAACTTTTATTGAGACGTTTTCTGAGCCTAGTGTTTTGCCTACATTCATCCTCATTAAAGTTTCATTTACTTTCGTTGACCTAATTTTTCTTATATGTCTATGACCTGCGGTGTTTTTCGTGGGTAATGCGGTATTCTAGAATGCTATTACTCAAAGTGTCTTCATTTAGTAGGATGTAGAAATAATCGTTCTCTCTCTCTCTTTTTAATATCACAATCTCTTACTATAACTCTATCATATCATTTTTTATGCATTTAACATGATCAAAATATATACTTTTTAATTCCCTCATCTTAACTATTTTATAGATAGTTTTTTTTTTCTTCCTTTATGTTCATATTGTTATAAAGATCATTATATTTATCCGTCTTTACATTTCCCATAATCTTTTAAGCTTCATTTCTGACATGTCTATAAATTTTTAGATCCTCTATATCCTTAATTTTTCGTCTTGTCTTAAAAAAAATTATTTTTAGTTTTAATGGTTGTTTGAACCTCATCATCCTACACCAAAACACTCAATGGGAATGACATTTTCATTTCAAAACACCTAGGACATTTTTAGCAACTTTCTTAATATAAGTAGTCATCTCGTTCCGCATTTTATTAATGTCTCCCTTAAAGTTTTACTTTTTTGTTTGACCGCATTATCAGCAAAATCTTTAAAATTATCTCCTTTTAACCTCCACCACCTTATCCTCCTAAGGCAAAAAAAACTTGACATTTCTTACTATTTTGCGTAATGAGATACATATCCATTACCTGTAATTTATTGAGTGTACACTCTCCCATAGTATAACTTCACAATCCTTACATAACAACCTATCAAACCTTCTAGTTAGAGATAAATCTATTGGCAATGATGATACTCATTTCTAAGGGTGACTAAATTCTTATCTCTGTTTTTGAGTTATGTGTTTATAATGGATAAATCATAAGCCAAGACAAAATCTAAAAATGAAGTCTCATTCATATTCCTCACTCTAAAACCATATCCTCATTGGTACACCTTTATAATTAACCTCTATCATTTTCCCTATATGTCAATTAAGATCATTATCTATTATAATCTTTTTTTCATTGTCTAGAACTTTGAATTAATCTGTCAATGTGTTCCTGAAATTGCAGCTTACTACTTGCATCCATTCTTACTTTGTGTGCATAAGCACTAATTATATTGACGACCATTTTCCCCATCACTAACTTGATGGCTAAAATTCTATCACCATATCTTTTAATTTTCTCCATATCATTTTTGAAATCCTTACCCACTATTACGCCATTTCGTTACTATTATTTTTATCCCCTATATATCAAAGTTTAAAATTATCAAATTCCTTAGTTATTTTTGTTTTTCAACCTAGTCTATTGAATGCAAGCTATGTTAATCATTATTCTCCTCAAAACATCTATCAATTCTAGATTCATTCCTGTTTATGTTATAAGATGCTAATCTAATCCTACCTTAAGGATTGGCTTTTGTACACGCACTTGTCCTTAGTATGAGAATTTTTGCCTTTTATCACTGCATCTGGGCATCGATTCGTTGACCCTTGCCCATTTTTATTACACCAGGGGACCACGTGCACTGCATCGTTTACGAAAAATGCCTTAGCATTACACTGAATATTTTTTGTTTATGAATCCATGTTAATGATTTGGTTAGTTTTTACTTGACGCACCAACTCTCCTCCTTTATTCTGGCTTGGGGCCGGCAATATAATAACATTGGCGAAGTTACCGCTAATTTCACATTTATATTTAAAAAGCATGCATGATAATGACAGCTTAGAAAATGACATAATGATAAACGCTTTGAAATTATTCTTGATAACTCTATTTCACCTTTAACTTAAAAGTAATTTTTTGAAATAAGACAAGAGGCATTAAAAGAAGGGGAGGGGTTTGCTGGGGAAGCTGTTTTCAAAATAAAACTTATGTGGGTGATTAGATAATGGGGAAAGGTACTATGAGAACTTCAAATACAAGAGGGTCGGAGGGTTGGAAGGTTGGAAGGTTGGAGAGAGGGGGGAGGGTGCACCTTTTTTATAGTGAGATGCTCCAGATCATGCCCCTCCTTAGTTGAGGGGTAGACCAACCAAACTTTCTCTGTAAGAAAAGGTTCCTAAGTTCACCTCTTTTGCTACAACAAGTATCACATATAAGATATTGTATAAATGTCACCACTATTTGTGTGTTTGGAACATTTGACCCTCTTTTTGGTGTTTCTTGTTTTATTCGTCTAGGCTTTTTTAAACTAGGTGTAAAAAAAACTTTTTTAAGTCCGATTCCTAAGTTCACCTTTTTTTTTTATAAGTAATTTACCATTTTGTCCTTGTCATGTATGCTTTTCGAATACTCATGTGAAATGACAATAATATGGAACCTAGGTTGTCTAAACAGAGAGTTGCCTAGGCCCACCAATGGGAGTAGGCGATCTTGAATCTTTGACAAAGAATAGGGTGGCGAGAAAAATGGTGAGATCAAGGAGAAAGACAACTACCTCAAGGAGACAGAAGTATCTCATAATTAATTAAATATGTTGCTCAAATTAAATGTTATTATACCGCCATTGAATTCATATCTAAGCTATATTTGGATGTCAAAAAAAGAAAAAGGAAAATATCAGCCACATTCCCCTGTGATATGGCTTAATCTCACCCACCTGTCTTTTTTTTCGATAATATCACTATTACCCTCTGAAGACATCCAAACGTTATTTAAACTCACTAAATAGTTAAAAAGACTATTTTACCCCAACATTATTCACCTTATTTTTTTTTATATTTTACTTTTTATTTTCTTTTTTTATTTTCACATTTACCTTTTAGAGGAAAAGTAGGAGAAAAAATAGAGAGAGGAGGAGAGCCGGAGGGGGTCTGACTAAATCATATTTTCAAAAGTAAGGAGTGTTAGTGATATTATTGGGGAAAAAGGCGGATGGGTGAGATTAAGAAAAAGAAAAAAAAAAACAAATATAATAAGAAAGAGTAAAGGTGAGTAAGTGAATTTAAAAAGGGAAATTTTCATTAATCTCCTCTCTGTTTTGGCTACATGACAATCTATGCTCTCCATTTAAAAAAAAATACGTTTACATCCCATGAAGCAGAGGGTGTAGAAGAAGTTAATTGGAAAGTAAATGATAATTTTACCCCTACAATCATTCTTTTAATTTCCCTTATTTGGACATTCTCCCTTACTCCTGCCCCGAGCTGTTGTTTTTCGTCTCTCCTTTCGACTTTTGCAACCCCCAATCACTTCGCCCCTACAATCCCCAACCCTTCCCTCCTTCCCTCCCTATGCCCCTCCAACCCCCAACCCTTCGCTCCCAGCCCACACTCTACAACCAAAAAATAAAATAAAGCTGTAGTTAAGGTCTAAGAACATTATCCTTACCTCATAAATCGTTATCTCATCCGATTGCTCCAACTTCAAGAGCTCCAACTCCTGTCCGGCCACTAGGTCATAATGGTTACAGAATATAGAAGCCATACTTTGAAGCTGGAGTTGTGGTAATTATTATGCGATGCTCAAAGAGAGATTTAAGGGTGAAGTTCCATTTGTAGGGGGTGAATTTTGAAGAAGCTTTGTCTTCTACTGGTTGAATCGATCTCTATTGGCTAATAAAGAGAGTGTGGAACAGATCTTGATAGAGGAGATGAACTTTGATTTTTACAAGTGAGGTGAGTTTTGACGAAGAATAAAAGAATGGAGGATGAAGCAAAGAAAAAAAAAGGGGCTAAGAACTCGAGCTGAAACATAATTGACTTCATATGAAAACAAGAGGAAAGACAAGTAAGATTATTGTATGGTTCTTTCGTTATTGAGCGACCGTAATTATATTGTATTTGTTTGATTGCAAGGGAAATTAAAAGGGAAGGTAAATGAAAATTTTAAACTTAAAAAGAAAAATTGTATATGTACAACATAACATGATTGTATAAACTATTTAAATTTCTAACCATTAGTAGTAATGATAGTTATTAGATGTATGATTTATTTTACTTTATAAATACAAGATAATTTGATGCAAAATGCACTGTGAATTAGAACTAAATATAGAATGATTTGAAATTAATTACATAGTTATTTGATAGCATGTAATGTAATGATTATGGAAGTAACTAAGATTTTGACGACATTAATTTCCTTTGCATGGGATCAATAGACAAGGGGGTTGCGATTTAATTTCATGGGGTAACAATTAACTACACTGCATTAATGACATAAAATGGGAGGAAGGGGGTCTATAGGAGGTAGAAGAATAAGTGAAATTACATAAGAAATGTTCCAGAAAGGAAATGAATAAGCGAAGGAAATGGGTTTTGTAGAGAAAAGAGACGAGTTGGAGGAACATATGATAGTAAAAGCAAAAACATAACTTCACTAGCCCTAAGAGACAGTTTTGACATTTACAAATCATGGTAGTATCTATGTCATACTTAAGAGATGACAACTAATGGCGCGACACAAATCGTCTCATGTCATAGGACAGCGTTCAACCATGATTTAATAACTAGAGTTCACTCCATATATGTATAGTGGTAAATTTCAGCCGTTGGATCACGACTGAACAACCCAAACAACATGAGATGATCTTTTTAGGCAAAAACCGTACGATGAGTCGCTGACTCAGTATGTTGGATCGATATGATCGATACCTGGAGTGACCGATTACCGTGAACTAAAACCACGGTGCACGCGCATCTGTCGGTTGACTCGATTCCGTACGCCCGACGATACCGCCAAACAAGTTTGGGGAAATCTAATCAAATTTATTCAAAATTCACAGCCTCTCTACCACTGGTTCTCAACTCTTTCTCTCTCTCTCGCTTGCATCACACACCGATTCTAGATCCTACTCATCATACTCCCGAGCCAACTCATCGCAGAAAGACAAAGATGAAAGGTTCTCCACCACCACCGGACGATCCTTTCCTTCTAAACTTTCAGCCTTCAGAGCTGCAAATCGCGGCGGAGTTCCTTACCAACTGGCTTCCTTTCCTCGGCAGAGATCTTTGCCGTGGATGCATTCGAATTCTCTCTGATCGTATTCGTTCTCTTGATCCAAGTAACTAACTGCCTTTTCAATTAAACAGGGAATTTTTAGTATCAGATTTCTTGTAGCCGCTTCTACTTTCTTGGTTTTTCTTTGATGCTACCTTGCGATTTGGGTTTCTGTTTTTCGTTCTTTATTATTATTAAAGATTTCTTCATCATTCGAGCCCTGAAACGAGGGTTTTGTTTAAATATTTGCCGATATCTGACCTGGAATTTTTGTTGTTGATTCGGTGCTACTGCAGAACCTTCCGCTGACGCCGAGCACTCACACTCGGCCGAGAGCCTTGCCGATTGGAGTCCTCCGCACCCGGATTCTTCGTGTGAGCGATCCCACGATAATCATGAGAATTGCGATACGTATTCGATCGGGAGCTGGAAAGATGAAGCGATGTCGCCCTTCGAGCCTGACACTGTGGGTACTCCCACCGTACGAATGTCTTGGGCGGACATGGCACAAGAAGACGAGCTTGACGAAGAAGCAGAGGAAGTAAATAAGCCATCTGAGGGAGATAAGCGTGCTCCTCCAGCCGAAGAGGTGGGGGTAGAATTGAAGGTGCCGCAAAAACAGACATTGTCTAGAGAGCAGAGAGAGTACCTCAGATTCATGAACGTCAGGAGGAAGAAGGATTTCATCTGTATGGAAAGAGTCAAAGGGGAGATTATTAACACTCTTGAAGGACTTGAGCTTCATGCTGGTGTTTTTAGTGCCGCAGAACAGAAGAGAATTGTTGATTTTATATATGATCTTCAGGAAAAGGGAAGGAAAGGAGAGTTAAAAGGTACTCATTTTCATCCCCCCAACTTCCCAGATTTAAAAAAATCCCTAATTTTTTGGGCCACTGCATATACATTACTTTTGCTTTGTCTCTCAGTGGGATAGGCTTGTCTTTTACCAGTCTCATTCTCGTATTCTTTCTTAGTTTGGTGAATGGTTACGATCTCTACATGAAAAGATTAGTAAACGTACTTAAAGAATGAAGACTAACCATCTTTCTTCTCATGAATGCATTTCTTCCTATTTGCATCTATATGATGCATCTTTGTCGAGTTAACATAAAACTTGTTGATGTCCTTGACTATGGATTTTGCCAGCACAGCATACAAAGATATATTCTTTGTCTCTGGCATGAGCTGTAGCTGCAAATAATTGATTGTTGTAACTAACCTTGTCTTTAATTTATTGGATATTTCCTTTTGGAGGCATTGTATATCAGGTGAACCCAAGGCATGTTACAACTCACACCTTTTAGAGTCCGGCAGACATTGTATCTCTCTTTCGTATTTTGTATTAGCATGGTTAATTCTTAGTGTACTGCTATGTTGCATAGGATCTTTAAATAGATAAAGTGATTTGTCAGATGTGTCATGCAGTCCATCACTTTGTGGAATACGGAGTGACTCTTCTGGATTTTTTTTTATTTCCTGTTACTGTCTTGCTGACCCAAACTTATTTCTGCCATAAGTTTTTAGTTCTATATTTTTCTTGTTTAATAGGTTGTAGATGATTAGGCCCCATTAGTTGATTGCTCTTGTTTTGGGGGAAATATACATCACCAAATATCCCATCGTTTAATCTAATCTAATGATTTTCAGATTTAATTGTATTAAAGCGTTTATTTTCTATTTATTATTCCATGTACTGCTGGCTAGATAATCATATTCATTAGGTATAATGTTAACCCATATTAATAGAATATGGCCCTGATTTTATGTGATGGCAATTTTACAAAATTCAAGTTATATTGGACGCTTGGGTTGGATCTAGGTTGAATTCATATGAGCTTCTAACCGTCCAAGTTCTGCTCCAGATCCTTAGCCCCTAATCACTGTAGGATGGAGTTTTTGTACCCTTCAGACTAGTTAACGAATGTTAAACTGCCATAAAATTTTTCATAAGAAGATCAATACTGTTGTGTATTTTTTAATAAAAAGAAAAGACTGGCAGTAGTTGTCTGCATCAAATCTGGCAACACTGCATAAGAACCAAGCTCCCTCATTGTTTCTCATCGGCTAGCAAATAGATTGACCTACTTTGATTATGTACAACTCCGCAGAGGTAATCTGAAATTTATGGGACAGTTAGAGAGGATAGAATTTTTGAATTGCATTTTTATTTTTTATTTTAGTCAGTAATTTGATAAATTAAGATTGAGGCCGTAAGGCTATCAAATTGACAAAACTGAAAAAGATAGAAAATATTTCTATTACCCATAGCAGTTCCATCTCTAATCACCTATAGAGAAGAATTCTCAGTAATATTTGTCAACAATACTTCTTTACATGATTATTTGTGGTAACAAATATTCTCTTCTGTTCTTCAAAATTTTGTACAAAAGAGCTTATTACGTCCCTAAATGAAAATAAGGATTACCCCTTATTCTACGATGTCCTAGTCATAGAAGATTGAAGTGTCCTCCGGCGGGGGGTGTAGCTGGCCCGGGCATAGAATTGTCTAGGTTTTTGTTGAATTAGAGAGAATGAGTGAGATTATGATCTCCTCACTTAGCCTTCTTATTTATAATGAAGTCATAATAAGCAAGATTACAAATATATTCCTAATGATTATAAAAGAAAAGAAAATAAAGAAAAAAATTACAAATATACCCTTGAACACATTTTACGACACTCCCTCTCAAGTTGGTGTATATATATCATGCATACCCAACTTGGACGATATTGTGTGAAATAGTATTCCAGGTAAACCTTTAGTGAAAATGTTTGCCTGCTAATCCTCTAATCTGACGAATGGAATCTGAATCTGACACTTTTTAATTTTTTTTTAATAAAGTGATGATCTATCTTAACATGCTTACTCCTATCATGCTGGACAAGATCGTAAGCGATTTTGATGGCAGCTTTATTGTCACAAAACAGAGTCATTGATTGATGGCATTGGACTTTCAAGTCTCTAAGTAAGCTCTTCAACCATAAGAGTTAGCATATTCCCTGGGTCATTGCCCTAAATTATACTACTGCACTGGAATGGGCCACTACATTCTGCTTCTTGCAGCACCAAGTGACCAAATTTCCTCCCACGAAGGTATAATAACCTGAAATAGATTTTCGGTCTGGACTGCCTGCCCAGTCAGCATCGGTATATGTTTCCATTTTGAGATGATCTTGTGGTGATAGTAGAATCCCTTTTCCTGTAGCTGCCTTTAGGTAACGTAGAATTCTATAGACTGTCTCCATATGTGTTGAGTAGGGATCATGCATAAACTAACTCATCAAACTCGCTGCAAATGCAATATCTGGCCTGGTATGTGACATATATATAAGCCTTCCAACTAACCGTTGGTACTTGCCTTATCCGCTGGTGTTCCTTCTTTCTCCCTGAGCATAATATTTGAATCCAGAGGAGTATCACATTGTCGACACCCTAGTAATCCTGTCTTTGAGAGAAGATCGAGGACATACTTTCTTTGAGAGAGAAAGATGCCCTTTGTAGACCAAGCAACTTCAATTGCAATAAAGTACCTGAGTTTTCTAAGATCCTTTATTTCAAACTCCTTTCCTAGAAACGTTTTCAGTTTCTTAATTTCCTCATCATTATTTCCAGTAACAACAATATCATCCACATATACAAGAAGTGCAGTGAAATTTTCAGACGTTAGGGCGTCCCAGTTTACGAGGCTCTCGCTAATGCAGGGTCTGGCGAGGGTAGAATGTACACAGCCTGTACATAGCCTTACCCCTACAACGTGGAGCGGTTGTTTTCGTGTTTCGAACCCAGTGAAATATTCAGTTGTATGCTTGATAGACAATGTATGGTCAACATTACTCTGAACATAGCCAAATGCTATCATAGCTTTGTGAAATCTACCAAACCATGCTCTAGGGGACTATTTAAGTCCATAAAGGGTACGTTTCAACTTGCATACCTTCCCTTTGGTGCTCGCGTCTGTAAAACCAGGTGGACAGTCCATGTAAACTTCTTCTGTAAGTTCCCTATGAAGGAAGGCATTCTTCACATCAAGCTGTTGTAAATCTCAGTTATGGTGTACTACACATGCCAAAAGAACCCGAACTGTTGTTATCTTGGCCATTGGAGCAAAAGTTTCTTGGTAATTAATCCCATATGTTTGGGTGAATCCACGAGCAACCGGTTTTGCCTTATACCGATCCACCGTGCCATTTATTTTCTGCTCGATTGTAAAGACTTACTTGTACCCTATTGGCCTCTTATTTGATGAGAGTGGAACAAGTTCCCATGTATCATTTTTCTTCAAGGCTCTCATTTCTTCCACCATTACAGTTTTCCACCATTCATCAATAATTGCATCTTGCCATTTCTGAGGAATAGACACAGAGGAAATCGAGGATGCAAATGCATGGAAGGAAGGAGATAAAGAGTTATATGAAACAAAATTAGAAATTGGGTGAAGTGTGCAAGATCTAGTACCCTTCCGGATGGCAATTGGAAGATCAAAATCAGAGATGGGAATTTCCTTACCTAGAGGAAACTCAGTCTCTGGATCCAAGGCTGGCGAAGAGACATGTGAAGTTGCATTGATGGTAGTGGTCCTTCCTTGCTTGCTTCTGGCATGGTAGTAAATTTGCAGAGGTTTGGCAATAGGACTGGTTGTGGGAATAGGTGTAGGTGTAGAAGGTGGTATTAAATCATGGTCTGATGTTGCATTTATGTTTGGAACATACGGATCTGGATCCGTGATGACTTTTTCTGTTTCTTCTTCTGGTAAAACAGAGGCACATCTTTAAGTTCGGCATTCTAAGCTGAATCAATCTCCCTCTGAAGATGTGACGGGTAGTACATAAGGTGTTCATAAAAGAGAACATCCTTTGTAACAAAAGTCCTCCGGGAAGGAGGATGGTAGCACTTACATCCTTTCTGTGTAGTAGGATAGCTAAGGAAGATGCAGTGGAGCTCCCTAGGATCAAGCTTGCCAGGAGATTGGTGATTGCGAGCATAACAAGCACAATAAAAAATTTTCGGCTGTAGTGCTAGTGTTCAAAATCTCGGCGAGATCTCGAGGGGCTCGAGACGAGATTTCGCTTCGATACGGTGTCTCGACCATCTCGACCAGTTCTCGAGCTGGTCTCGACTGGTCTCGACCATTTCTCAATATTTTCGACCATTTCTCGACATTTTCGACCAGTTCTCGACCATTTCTCAACATTTTTCAATTAGTTCTCGATTAGTCCCGATATAATGTATGAATTATGATTGTATTGTCTACTTGACTACTTTGGGTTTTTTTTTTACTATGACAATTAACTAAATAAGTGTTATTATGTTTATTCTTCTCCTAAAATATCATTTTACTTGCTCATTTGGTCTTCTGTGATCTTCTATTAGTGTAACATTATGTAGAATAACCAATATTACCTTAGATTTACATTTGAACTTCAAACCGACACTGTCAAACATGGGTGTAAACCCAAACAACCACTTTGTGTGATTATTTATATAATTTTATGGTTTAAATATGTTTATATATATACATGCTAAAATAGGGTTTTCCTAGAGTATCAAGCTTTAAAATGGTCATTTTATGGTTAGAATGCACATTTTAAGCCTTTATGGCTTTTGTGCAGTGTCTCGCCGAGATCTCGACTGAGATTTTCGAGATCTCGGTTTCTCAGAGGGTTGAGACACCCTCGAGACTCGAGATTTTCAACCTTGGGTAGCGCAAAGGAAGTATTGTTGAGCAGGAGATCCAGAGGGGCTTTGTTGTTGAGAATTCTCGAAGGGAGCCGATTGATAAGAGGCGGCAGTGAGAACAATATGACTCCAAAAATGGGCTGGAACATGTCCCTCAAACATTAGAACTCTTGTAGTCTCAAGGAGGTGACGGTTTTTTCTCTCTGCAAGCCCATTTTGAACTGGAGTGTCAACACAACTTGTTTGATGTAGGATCCCATTATTTGACAAATATTGTTGAAATGCCCCATCAAGGAATTCTTTTCATTGTCACTGTCGGCCTGGAATTGAGTCTTAATCATGTTATGAAATTGGCGGAAGCATTGAAAAACATCATTTATTATGCATCAGATAGACCCAGGTAGTTTGTGTGTGACAATCAATAAAGGTGACAAACCAATGATGTCTAGAGATAGAAGTAGTCCTAGCAGGACCCCATACATCAGAATGCAATAAATAAAAAATACCACTACTTCTATTAAATGAAGGTAAATAGGTTGTACGAGCCTGCTTAGCCAAAATATAGGTTTTGCATAATAACTCGTTTTTATTACAATGTTTAAATAAAAAAGAAACAACTGAGACAAAACAACTGGAGAGGGGTGACCAAGACGTCTATGCCACTGCTGGAGAGTGCTCACGGTGGAGTAAAGGTGATGTGGGGTAGTCTGAGGTAAAGGTGGTGGAGAGGATGATGTGGGTGTTGAAGGACCATCATCAAGCAAGTAGAGACCACCATGCAATCTACCATGTTCAATCATCTTCTCGCTCTCCAGATCCTGAATTACACACGAGGAAGGAAAATATGTTACTTTACAGTTAAAAGATTTAGTAAGACTACTAATAGATAACAAACTTGTAAAAAAACTAGGAACGTGAAGAACAAACTATAAAGTAAGGGTAAAGGAGCAGCAGATGGATCCCTTTCCAGATATGGGAGAGAGAGACCCATCTGCTATTCGGACTATATTTTTCCCAGAAGAGGGAGAGTACAGGTAGAAGGAGTTGGCTGAACCAGTCATATGATCAATGGTTCCAGTGTTCATAACCCATGGGCTAGGGACAGAGGAAGCACAGTACCAGCATGAGAAATACTTGATTGGACAAAAAATGAACCTGGTGTAGCAGATGAAGATGATGAACCTGTATTAGCTGTAAAAGATGGCCTTAGTAGATTTCTGAGCGCTTGAAGTTCTTTGGTTGAAAGCGTAGGAAGAGTTCCAGTAGGAGGGCAAGCTTTGGTCTAATGAGCCTGTGGTGTCGAGGAATTCTTGCATCTTTGTATCCCTTTTCACGTCTCTTGGCTTGAAAATCAGCCGGTTTGCCATGTAATTTCCAGCAAGTCTCTTTAGTATGCCTTTCCTTCCCACAATATTGACATCGAATTGGGTTCTCGAGAGGAGGTAGGTTTGGAGAATGCTGCACCACCTTGCTGAGTGGTTTGAAGAGCTGACCGTTTGGCTGGTAATGGAGGCATCATCGATGTACGACGCATGTCCTCAGATTGAACCAAGACAGAAGCTTGTTCTAAAGATGGGAGGTGCTCTCTACTGAGGATCTGAGCACGAATTTGATCAATTTCAACATTGAGGCCAGCTAAAAAATTATACACTCTTAGCTTGTCCTTTGCAAGCTTCATAGTAGCTACTAATAGATAGATAACAAACTTGTAAAAAAACTAGGAATGTGAAGAACAAACTATAAAGTAAGGGTAAAGGAGCAGCAGATGGATCCCTTTCCAGATATGGGAGAGAGAGACCCATCTGCTATTCGGACTATATCTTTCCCAGAAGAGGGAGAGTACAGGTAGAAGGAGTTGGCTGAACCAGTCATATGATCAATGGTTCCAGTGTTCATAACCCATGGGCTAGGGACAGAGGAAGCATAGTACCAGCATGAGAAATACTTGATTGGACAAAAAATGAATCTGGTGTAGCAGATGAAGATGATGAACCTGTATTAGCTGTAAAAGATGGCCTTAGTAGATTTCTGAGCGCTTGAAGTTCTTTGGCTGAAAGCGTAGGAAGAGTTCCAGTAGGAGGGCAAGCTTTGGTCTAATGAGCCTGTGGTGTCGAGGAATTCTTGCATCTTTGTATCCCTTTTCACGTCTCTTGGCTTGAAAATCAGCCGGTTTGCCATGTAATTTCCAGCAAGTCTCTTTAGTATGCCTTTCCTTCCCACAATGTTGACATCGAATTGGGTTCTCGAGAGGAGGTAGGTTTGGAGAATGCTGCACCACCTTGCTGAGTGGTTTGAAGAGCTGACCGTTCGGCTGGTAATGGAGGCATCATCGATGTACGGCGCATGTCCTCAGATTGAACCAAGACATAAGCTTGTTCTAAAGATGGGAGGTGCTCTCTACTGAGGATCTGAGCACGAATTTGATCAATTTCAACATTGACGCCAGCCAAAAAATTATACACTCTTAGCTTGTCCTTTGCAAGCTTCATAGTAGCAACATCAGTAGAATGAGCAGCAGTAAAGGTGTCATAGTAGTCCAACTCTTGCCACAAACTTCGAAGTTCAGAATAGTATCGGGATACAGTAATGTCCCGTTGCTTAGTTGCACCAATCTTCTCATGGAGATCATAAATCAAAGAGTAGTTGTCAACCTAAGAATAGGTCTCCTTGGCTGCCTTCCAAGTTTTTGAAGCATCAGGTGACAATACATACCCTCGACCAATTTTAGGTTCCATAGAGCCAATTAAATATGCCATCACAATAGAGTTTTCGAACGCCCATTTGTCATAAAGTCGGTCTGTGAGGGCAAGTGCCTTCTTGTGACCAGTGATGTATCCCAACAGACCTCTTGTAGAGATTGCCATGTGTGCCGTTTTTGACCACATTAAATAGTTGGTCCTACCAACTAGATTGGGTTGAGGGCAATATCAGTAAATTCTATTTTTTTGATCTCCGCAGTGGGAGAAATGACTTCAGAAAAATCAGGCATGGTGATGAACACAACCTAAGAATGATTTGTCTCAAAAACTGGAGCAGAACAAATCGATATGTGCTTAACAATGTGAAATACCTGGAACGGAGATGCCGCTAGTGAAATACCAGAGGCGATAATTGATGGTCTCGTGTTTTAGTCTTCTGGGAATGAGATACGCATCTGTAGCAAGTTTCGATCTTCATACAGACAGGGAAGAATCGAGGGTGGCTATGTGTGTGATCTCTTCGAAGAACATCCCTGCAACTAGGTATACATGGAACCGGTTGACAACCGATCCTTGGAGAGAGGTTCTTAGTGCATATATAAGTAGGCTGGACAGAGAAAAAGTAGTTAGGTTAGGGTTAGGGATGGTGGGATATAAGGTAAGAGATTAGAGAGGAAGAAAAAAGGGTTTAGGTGATGGTGGTAGGGTTTAGGTGGGCTGTGGGAGATGGCGGTAGGGTTTAGGTGGGCTGTGGGAGATGGCGGTAGGGTTTAGGTAGAGTTAGGGATGGTGGGATATAAGGTAAGAGATTTGAGAGGAAGAAAAAAAAAGGTTTAGGTGGTGGGGGTAGGGTTAGCGACGGTGGGATATAAGGTAAGAGATTAGAGAGGAAGAAAAAAAGGGTTTAGGTGATGGCGGTAAGGTTTAGGTGGGCTGTGGGAGATGGCAGTAGGGTTTAGGTGGGCTTTGATACCATGTTGAATCAAAGAGAATGAGTGAGATTATGATCTCCTCACTCAGCCTTCTTATTTATAATGAAGTCATAATAAGCAAAGATTACAAATACATCCCTAATGATAAAAAAAGAAAAGAAAATAATTTTAAAATTACAAATATGCCCTTGAACACTTTTTACGACAGTTTTGGAGGTGCCCGACAGAAGGCCCCACCCTACATACATGTGTCCCGAACAGCCAAACTACTACATGGAATGGGGCAAGACATCCTAAATACAACCCTAGTTTAAGGAGCCAAGATAAAGTTTCTGTATGGAGGATGCTTCATTAAAGATATGATGCCAGTTAATAAAAATATAAAATAAGTTATCATGAGGTTTTGCATAGTTTTCTTTCCTTTATTTAATTCTTATTATTTAGCTGGAATAGGGGTTCTTTAAATCCAGTCCTTATTTGGGTAGTTCCCTTTTCAGTTTCCTAGTCAGATTATGTAAACTTATCAGCTCAGGGTTGGTTTAGGCCTTTCCTTTTACAAGTTTTTTATATAAGTTTGTAAGGGGCTACAGCTCTGTAGACGATTTTGGTAATGAAGATAAAGCTTTGGCTCAGTTGTCTGTGAATTTCAACCTTTCTTCTGTGGATTCAGGAGGTACATCTGTGGATTCAGGTGTGAATGCTGTGGATTCAGCTGGGGTATATTGGTGGTTCTAATCCCACAGATCAGATGGATTCTTGAATATGTATTTCCCCTTTTCTTCTTTCTTTAATCTACATGAGATCCAGGTCAGTTCTAAACTCTATTATATTACCTGCAGTTTTCTGTTAAGTTAGTAAATTTCTAGTTTCAGTTTTATGCTCAAGTCTAGTTTTGTTTCAGCATTACACGTCTTCATCTAATCCTGCTTTTTTTGCTGATCAGAATCCCTGTTTCAGTTCTAGTTACAATTCTGGTTTAAAATCATTATCTTTCAATCAAATTCTGAAATCCTTCTTCAAGTAGGATTTTTCAAATTCTTAGTTTTGGGATCAGATTTCCAAATTCTGTATTCTATTTACTGTTATGTTCTCCGTTTGTTATCCAATCAGTAAATCAGTGATTGAGTTCTTCGATACTGCAATTGTGAGTTGCTGAAACTACTGCATATCGAATTATGGTTTTCTGTCAAAATTTCAATTTCCTATTTGTATAAGGATTCTTCCATAATTTGATATGTGATTATTGGATTGTAAAAAAATTTACTGAGATATTCTCACTTATAAATTGTCCAATTGACTGCAAATTGGCCAGATCCAACTTGCTCATCATCTCTTATTGAATTTCTCTTGAATTCTGGTCCCTAAATTCTAATCATTAGGTATTCTAGAATGCACATTATTTGCCGTCAATTTTAAATAAAGAGATTTCGAGAAATCCTAGTTGAGGTAGGAAACTAGAAATCGACAGAAAAGGTTGATATTTTGAACACTGATTCTGAAACAGAATCTACAAATGATTTACTAAGTTGAAATCCAAAGTTAATGAACATAAAACACAACTAACAGAATGATAATTAACTAAGAGCAGAATTAACAAAGTAAACATGCACCGGATATAAAAGAAAAATTCAGAAACTTACTTGATTGGAGGAAAGAAGAAAGAACAAGAAAGGGAAAGATATGATCAGGAAATCTGTTTGAATTGTGGGTTGGAGTCCACCAATACCCCTGTTGAACCGACAGCATTTACCCCTGGATCCACAGATGTACCTCTTGAATCCATAGAAGAAAATCGAAAATCGACAGACAACAGAGCCAAAGCTTCATCTTCATTACCAACTTCATGTACAAGGCATAGTCCTTACACAAGCGTAGGTAAAAACTTCATACAAGAATCGAACTAGGCCTAAAACTCCACCAGCCATTAGCTGCCTACGTTGGAGGTAGTCTATTGCTCTACTAAAACTTAACCTAAAATAAAGGAAAACAGCTTAAAACAACGCATAGAAACCTATTCCAACCTAACTAAAACACTTATAATGACAAATAAAATAAGAAATAAAAGACTCAAACTAAAATAATGAAGTAAATCCCATATCCCTACCTCCAATTATATTTTAGGCAACATAACCAAGGCTTCATCATCATTACCAAATTCGTGTACAAGGCATAGTCCTTACATATGTGATATTCCCAGATGGGGACCGATAGAGAGCCCGGGGGGGGGGGGGGTGAATCAATGTACTAAAAAATTCTCTTTGCTGTAGCAACCTAACTAGCTGGGGCAATCCCAATTTTACCTAGTCACACACAATCACATGCACACCCACCTCACAACCAAAGAATGGCTGTCTACCAGGTAGTGCACACCTACTCTACAAAGCACAAGCACTCCAATATGCAAAATAGGCAATCATACCACAATACAAGTCATACGTGGTTCATCTCCACAGTGTGTGAAAGGTTATGTCCACGGAGCAATGCCCTAATAGGATGACTTCATATCTACTCAATACTCTCCAACAGTGTTTTGACTGCACCCATAGTTCAGGAACCACAATCCCTATTTCGTTTGTGCAACAACACAAACGAGGCAACAACCCAACAACCTAACAAGCCCCAACTTGAAAGGTAATTACAATAATCAATGAAAATTGGCATAATCAACTCCCATCCCCAATTACATGGGCTGTCTAAGCTTTTCAACAATTTACCAAACCTTAGACTAAAAACAAAGAGAGTTGCATGAACGAATTACCTTCACTAGAGTAACTCTGCCACTAGTAGCTCCTGTGATGTAGAACTGTGACTCCAGATCTCTTAAAACGAAGTTTCCAAACGTATAAAATAAAAATCTTGAAAAATTTCCATCGCTAGCAATCTTGGGCCGTTGGATTAACTTTAAAATGGTGGATTGATTCTGCATCGTTGGATCTCCTCAAACGCACTTGACGTGATTACTTAAAGCACGACATTGATGTCTGCTGTCGCTTTTAAATCCACTAACGTGTGGCGATTTCCTTGTTGTTCGATCCGAACAGCTTAATTTTCTTGAAGTTAAATCAGCCGCCTTTTACTTTTGAAATTACAAAAAAGGACAAATTTAATAAGATATTAAATGCATCAAATTCCTATATAAACACATCCACCTAAGAGCTCTGCCTTTTGGATTTTTTAAACTTTTTGACACGTTGTCAGGAAACTAACCATAGCTTCGCCATACGACGTCGGAATGAAACGATTCGAAGTGAGTTACGAAGCTAATTCGAAGCTCTAATTCTCACGAAACTGCTATGGGACCCATCAAAACCTGCCTCAAAGCTAAAAGTTCCAAATGAAACTTGGAATTTGGCCACGGAACTGTTACCACATGTGCCGTAAGACTCCCACGCATTGGAAAACATATATATCCACCTCAGAATGTCACTGAAAGCATGTAGGGGTTGATCGATTCTGTATTGGGTCAAAACCTAGTCAACTCACTGGCTAGACCCAGTCAACTCAGTGCAGAACGCTGTAAATCCTGTGTAAGCGTCACCAATGCTTTATAGTTGCCAACAATGACAACCTAAGCTCCAGCTCGAGCTCTGCTCCAAACTAGACCCGAGGTTCCAACATATGCGTAAATAAAAACTCCAAACAGGAATCAAACTAGGCCTAGAACTTCTCCAGCCAATAGCCGCCTACCTTGGAGGTAGTCTATTGCCTTACAAAAATCAGCCTAAAATAAAGGAAAACAGCTTAAAAAGGGCTGGACTCATAGAAACTTATACCAGCCTAACTAAAACATTTTAATGACAAATAAAATAAGAAATAAAAGACTCAAACTAAATTAATAAAATAAATCCCACATCCCCTACCTTCTACCATATTTTAGATCCATTAAAGTGGCCTATTATGAAGAAAACCCATTGGACATTGGTCCAACACATTTTAACCTAACACAAAGCTTATTTCCACTAAAATAAACCAAATTCTGTGTTTTATCTACATCAGGGTGTCAGTGGCGGGCCTAGGCCTAGAATTTTTGAGGTTTGATTGTGCCTAACCCAGGGCCAACATACATGTGTCCTCAACAGCCAAACTACTTGAGTACCCAATAAAAAAAGAGCCAAACTACTTCATGGAACAGCAAGATAGCCTACAAAAAACCCCAGTCTAAGGAGCCAAGATAAAGTTTCTGTATGAATGGTGCTTTATTAAGGATATGATGCCAGTTAAGAAAAGTATACCATGTGTTGATGCAGCTACGGATGCCTAATCACACCAGCTTGGCCTTGGAATACTTTATTTTGGCCCATGGGTGTATTATATGATCCTTGGACCTTTTGTTTTTGAGGTTATTGATGTAATGAGCCTGATGCAGTATAAGTCTATCATAGAAGAGCCAAGAAGCCACTGAGCCAAGCCACCAAGCCAGCCAGGAAGCCAACCAGCCGAGCCGAGCTGCTAAGCCATCTACGGCTAGGACAGCTATCGGCTAGACTGGCCAGCAATGGACAGCTGTCCTTCAATAGCTACATAGCTTCTATTTGTATAGTTTCCTAAAAGTAAACTACTATATATATATATATATATATATATATATATATATATATATATATATATATATATATATATATATATAAGTTAGCTATTACTATTGTTAGCTACCTTCCTAAATCAATCTTTCTATTTTGATAAGCTTCTATTTTCAGTTTAGGAAAGATTGTATGAGGCAATAGAATATTAGACTTTCTTTTTTTGTAAAGTTTCATAAGGCTAGATTGACTCTCCATTCTTGTAAAGTTTCTACAAGAAGGATTGATTAAGGCTTAGCTTCCTAATTGTATTTCTGCAATGTCTATATATATGAATACAAGAGAAGAAGAAGTTTTGGAAAAAAGAGAGCTTGTTGCGATTTTTTGCAGCTGAGTCTCTAGGCTGTGAGACTCAGCCGCAACCCTTACTTTCCTCTCCTCTTCATTGTTTCTCCATCCCTCATCTCTCCTCTTCGATTCTCCTCCTGCCTAGCACCTATTGCCTATCGGCTCTACTGTGTTTCTTACTTCCTATTGTTGATTTCTGAACTTAATGTCCATCCTTTGCTGCTGGATCTTGTAAGCATTGAAACCATCGATTGAAGGATTCACCACCTTCTTTGCCAAGTGAATTGAAGGATCCAAGTTACCTTATACTTCTCCATTGGCAATCACATTCTATCTCAAGGTACAGGTTTCAGTTCCTGTGCAGGAAACCACAGCAACTTAAAGTGATCATAACTTCCACATCCTTGATCAGATCGACCTCTCCTTTTGATGTGGTTGCAATACCATATAAAGCTTCAAGCCTCCAAAATTCTTTGATCAACCAACGATCAGAGGGTTTAGAAAAGATAAGTTTCTAGTACTGATTTCCTGGTTTTTACTATAGATCTATTATTGGGACTAGTGTAATCGATCTTATTGTAAGGCTAAGGCTTAAAATTGATTGTTAAACCTAGCCTTGCAACAATTTCGTATCAGAGCATGGCAGCGGAGGGTTCCAACTCCTAACTAGCCCCTTGATTCCATGACTTATGGTGCTAGAGATCCGTGCTCAAATGGCTAACATGGGAATAAGGATGAACTCATTAACTGTGGGACAGCAACAGTCCACAACTAATAACATCCCAAAGAATTTTCCATGAGCCCCCAATAGTGTTCCTATGCATGCGGAACACGCCCCACCATACTATGATATGATATGCGTCAACATCCTTATGACAACACCCATAAAGTGAGATTGGAGTTGAAAGAGTTCAATGGTCAACATGACCCACAATTGATTGGATGTGTGTTCTTGATGATTACTTTGATTGGTTTGACCTCCCAGAATCCAAGAAATTGAAATTGGCACGCTTTAAGTTATTAGGGGTAGCAAGAGAATGGTGGCGGTACTATGAAGAGAGCTTGATCTGATGATGGCTAGAACCTATCACTTGGGAAGATATGAAGAACGAGTTAACGAGAAAATGCGTACATGAACATATCCAACGAAGGCTAATCTATCGTCAAAAATAACCATTAAGTGGCGTTTATAGCTGAACAGAATTTGACACGATCATCTATAACATTCAGTTCGCAAGTCAGCGAGTGGTGGAAGCCTATTGCTAACAATGTTAGCGTGAAGACTGAACTTAAAGTTGCACCACCAATGGAGAATCCAATGCCTTCAACCATTTTAGAAGCGTTAGTGATTGAAGTCAAGGAAAACAATTAAAAGATTTCAAGAATCTTTGGTGCCAAGGGAAAGCCCACTAGTGATGTTCCTACCGTAGCGATTCGCATTGAGGAGGTTGAAGTTGAAGATCAGATCAGTCACAAGGTGGATGCTTTTATTGCAGTTAATGAGGTGGACATATGTGATCTTAATCTACTTTATGCAGTCCCATTGATTGATAGTGAGAGCCACAATGATGATGAGGCCATAAAAGTTGTGGAGATGACTGTGGAAGACAAGAGCCAGATATGGTAATCCCCATGGACACCCTCTTCATAGTTGAATCCTTCCAAGAAATTGTATAGATTGACCTTGTGCTTCCTCCACATTGTGCTTCCTCCACAATTTTTTGAAGAGAGTGGACCCAAGGTGGCGGACTTTCTTTCGAATTTTCAAGCACATACAGATCATTCTTCACCATTACAAACTCGTGGACGAGAGCTGATGCAGTACAAGTCTATCATAGAAAAGCCAAGAAGCCATCAAGCCAACCAGCCAAGCCGAGCTGCTAAGCCATCTGCTGCTAGGACAGCTATTGGTTAGGTTGGCCAGCAATGGGACAGCTGTCCTAGTTTTCTTAGAATAGCTACATAACTTCTATTTATATAGTTTTTTTAAAAGTACACTACTATATATATAGTTTTTGCTTATTTGTCCTTCCTAAAGTTAGCTAGTACTATTGTTAGTTACCTTCCTAAATTTTTTTCTATTTTGATCCCGTGCTTTCTCAAAGCGTTGCTAGCTGAACGGCTGAGCAACTAGCTTTAGGCTTACTCGTAGCGTTGCTAGCTTGACAACTTTCTTTCTTAGAACTTTGTAGATTTATAAAGAGCCTTCCTACATAAGTTTCTATTTTCAGTTTAGGAAAGATTGTATAAGGTAATAGAATATTAGACTTTCTTCTTTTGTAAAGTTTCATAAGGCAAGATTGGACTCTCCATTCTTGTAAAGTTTATACAAGGAAGGATTGACCAAGTCTTACCTTCCTAATTGTATTTCAACAATCTCTATATATATGAATGCAAGAGAAGAAGAAGTATAGAGTAAAAAGAAAAGACTTTCTTGCGATTTCCAAGCTGAGTCTCTAGGCTGTGAGACTCAGCTGAAATCTCTCCCCTCATTCTCTTTGTTTCTCCTAACCCTCCCCCCATCCCTCTCTCTCTCCCTCCTTCGGTTTGCATATTCCCCTCCCTCTCCTTTCTGATTTTCTGCAACCATGAGTTACTCGTTGCTGCCAGCCTGCCACAACTACTGGACCAAGGATCGATCAGTGCTGAACCACTTACAAGTGATATTGCCTCAACTTGAAACTTCCATCAGTACCTTCACTCTAACAAACCAGATCTGACCTGCGGTTACCGTTCAGATTTCATCTACTGCAGAATTTTGAAAGTTGCATAACTTTCTGGTCCTTGGGTGGATTGACCTCAAACTTGGGTATTGTTCTACCACCATAAACCCCCTCCCCCCCAAAAAAACCAAAAAAAAATATTCAACAAGAATCTCTCAGCCATCCAACGGTTGGATTAACCAGAGCAGCTAAGCTTTTAATTCTGGTCATTAGTTTCTATACTCATAAATTACTGTTTAGTGTATTTTGCTGATTTCAGTTGTCATTCTTGAAATCCTATCATTATGGCTGGTTATATAAGATCTTATCGTAAGGCTACGGCCTAGATTATTGATTAAACCCTAGCCTTGCGCCAGAGCCTCATCTATAAACCCATACTAGGGGTTTTGGAGTTACATACGGGATTAGGCTAGTTAAGAGTCCAATCTAGTGTTAGTTTGAGTTTAACTTGCTTTTAAGTTGTGTTTTAGATTAGGATTTATTTGGATTTATCTTTAATTCAGTCTTAGTACTTTATTGGGAGTTTACCTTTAATTGAGTTTGATTGGATTAGAGTTTAGAAGTTTTAATTTATTTATTTTTAAATACATGATGTAACCACCGACTTATGTCTGAGTTTTAAGAATGGAATGAAATAGAGTTTTGGTGTGTCTGCGTGACCCTCCTGCATGAGAGCTATGGTTCTCACTCTCGCCCCTGGTTCGATCCTCTTACCTCAAGTGAGCTGAGCTTCTCCTATTCTCTTTCCTTCTTCTTCTCCCCTCTTATCTTCCTTACTCTTACCTCCATTATCAAGTAAGTTCCATGCTTAGTTTATTTTCAGATCTGAGATTATTCATGTTTAATCAATTGCTGCATATACTCAATTCTTAAAGTTCTCTGTCATCACTATAAAACTGATCTCAGTCCACCTGAATTTGGATCTGTTGGGTATCCATTCTGTTGCTACAAAACCATATCTGAAATCTGGGTTGTTTTCTGCAATCTGCAAATCAGGGCCTGTTACGTACCATTATTGCTCTTGATTGTCAGGTTTAATGATGGATTTCGGTTACTGTTTGACCAACACTTAATGCTTTAATTTTCTCATTCAATCTCTTACTGTTTTACTGCTCTCTTCTCTGCCCACGGCTATTGTTTCTGTGGTTATTTCCTGCAGCATATTAGCATTGCTTGGGGTTAATTGATTCTCTCTCGGATTTACATCTGTGCTGCTCTCGGATTCTGTTTGTGCCATACTTTATTTTCAGTCTTGTCACCATAAAAAGGGCGTCCCAGTGCACGAAGCTCCAGCTACTGTAGGGTCTGGGGAGGGCAGAATGTATGCAGCCTTACCCCTACAACGTGGAGAGGCTGTTTTTGTATTTCGAACTCGTGACCACCAGGTTGCAATATGACAACCGTACCGTCACCCTGTCAGCATATTAATTCATTATCTATTTGATGATCTGAAATCCTTCCATTAACTGAACGCCATCTATTACTTGCTGTCATCGATCCTAATTGAGTGGAGTTGCTGATCTAAATCATTCCATAAACTGAACCACACCTCCTACTTGCTGTCATCGGTCCTAATTAAGTGGAATCATAGTCCATCAAGAATTCCGATCAACCTCAAATTTGGGTATCTTGTTCCTACTGCTGTTAATTAAATTTTCCTACAATTTGGATTGTTTAACATTTGGGTGGGGGGCCCATAGCGTTCCCAGATAGGGTTATACTAACCCAGGTTCGCATCAATTGGTATCATAACCAAATCTGGCAATGAAGACCTACATTTTCAAGACCAGTGTTCAGTTGCCTAATGGGAAGTCTACTATTTTACTTGTAGATGAAGGGCAAGGTTACAACTTCGTTTCAAGATCTTTGGTGGATATGTTGTCTAAGACTAATCAGGTCATCATCGAATCTGAAGATGATGTGTTCATTAAGTTCTCAGTTTCTTCAGACATTGATGGTACTTATTGTGAGGTACTTGATTCTTCTAAGTGCATCATTCGAGTTGGTTGACCATGGTTGGAAGTGCTATATGGTGTGGTCAAGTCTGATTGAATCGTTTGCACCATCAAGCTTTCTCACATGCGATAGATGGTATATATTCATGGGTTGGCTGTTAAGCATGTTCCACACCAAAGGGGGCAAGACCAAAATACCCAACCACATGATGGTTGCAAAAGGAAGAAATCAATGATCAAGAAAAGCCCTCGATCGAAATTATTGATGACTTGATCGACGATTCAACTGAAGATGTGAAGCCTACAGAAAAGATTCCGATTGAAGAGTCTATATGGTATTTATTCTTCCACAACAAATCTTCACCATAAAAAATTCTATGGGCCCCAATCTTGTCAGTGTTGCTTGGATCGATAAATCAAAGTGGATGACTTTTGAGTAGTCCGGATTCTCCCACATTACAAAACTCGTGGATGAGTTTTTTTCTAGCAGCGGGGGAATTGATATAGCTATGGGCAGCCAACTAGGCTAGTTGGGTCTTAGAATACTTTATTTTGCTCCATTGGTGTGCTATATGGGCTGTGGATGATCGTTGACGGGTTTTTGAGGGTTTTTTTTATTTTTTTATTTTTTTATATATTTTTTTTATACAATGAGCTTCATCTATAAGCCCATATTAGGGTTTTAGAGTTACATACTGGGTTAGACCAGTTAAGAGTCCAATCTAGTGTTAGTTTGAGTGTAGCTTGCTTTTAAGTTGTGTTTTAGATTAGGATTCATCTTTACTTCAGTCTTAATACTTTATTAGGAGTTTACCTTTAATTGAGTTTGGTTAGATTAGAAGTTTTAATTTATTTCTTTAAATACATGATGTAACCACCGAATTATTTTCAAAGTTTTAAGAATGGGATGAAATGAGGGCAAGCCTTGGTGTGACGTTGAGGTTTCATATTGCAACCTGGTGGTCATGATTTCGAAATACGGAAACAGCCTCTCCATGTTATGGGGGTAAGGCTGCCTACATTTTGCCTCCCTAGACCCTGCAATAGCGGGAGCCTCGTGCACTGGGATGGCTCCTTTTTTTATTTTTTATTTATTTTTTATTTATTAAGAACGGGATGAAATATAATTAGGTTTTGGTGTGCTTGCATGGTCCTACCTGTGTGAGGGCTGGGGTTCTCTCTCTCACTCTCTCTCCCTCCCCTCTGGTTCGATCCTCTTCCCTCAGGTGAGCTTTTCCTTCTATTCGCTTTCCTTCTTTTCCCCTCTTCTCTTCCTCTCTCTTACCTTCCATTGTCAAGTAAGTTCCTAGTACGTACGTTGGCAACGGACAACGAAAATTGATCAACTAAAAATTAAAAGGGAGAGTATAAGAAGGGATGAGAAGAAGATAGGTGGAACAGAACTGCTACTTCGAGGGTAGCTCCTCCAAAACTCACTTAATTGACTTCACAACGTCTACATTATCCTTAGCAATATTTAAATACAAAAGAGTTGGAGTTAACAACTCCTACAATCAGGGCACAACGGAAACAAAAGATTACGGTAACAAGAAAATAAGATATGGGAAGATTTATTCAAAGGTCCACGTCTCTCTATGTTGGGAGAGACTTGTTGAAAGAGAAACGGCTGTTAGCAGTAGCTCCAAAGAGTAACGACTCTATCTTGCACATAACGATGCCACTCTCTCCAAACTAACCTTGTCCCCAAGGTTAAGATCTGGAAATTGATGCTTCATATCCAACAGTCGCACCCATATGGCGTTTTCTTTGGTAGCCCTTTACCACTGAACCAAAACCTCAGTGATATCCTGGTGCCTTTGCGGACAACATGACCTTTCAGTATTTGAGCCGGCTTGGGCTCCAATAATCCATCTTCGGAAACTGTAGAAAGCGAAAGCTGGGGCACCATACGATCACCAATTTTTTT
Source organism: Protea cynaroides (assembly GCA_028583415.1). NCBI lineage: Eukaryota > Viridiplantae > Streptophyta > Magnoliopsida > Proteales > Proteaceae > Protea > Protea cynaroides. The sequence goes on from CM053272.1 coordinate 50,370,455, forward strand.
TCTTTAGCTGAGAAACATGAAAGTCATTGTGGATTTTTGCTGTAGAAGGTTGTAAGCCACCACACCAACTTGGCCCAAAATTTGAAAGGGCCCATAATAACGTGGGGAGAGCTTAAGTGGCTTGGATTGCTACAAAACATTGGCGATATGTTTGGAGGCGTAAATAGACAAAATCACCCACCTCAAAAGCAAGATCATGCTGCTTCTTGTCTGCAAATTTTTTTGGTGGTTTTGTGCTTCATGTAGATTGTCATGTAGAATCAGTAAAATTAAATCTCGATTCCTTGATTGATCCATCTAATTGTGGTACTGTACTGGAACCCAAAACATAAGAAATCAGTTTTGATGGGTAGCAACCATAAACTGCTTCAAAAGGAGAAATTCCAATTGAAGAATTAACAGTAGTGTTTTGCCAATATTTTGCCAGAGATAGAAATTTGATCTAGTTTTTGGGAACATACTTGAGAAACACCGTAGAAAAGTCTCTAAGCATCTGTTCGGCACCTCTGTCTAACCCGGTTTGAGGATGGTAGGCGAAGCTGAAAAGGAGGACTGTTCCTTGTAGCTTGAATAGCTGCTTCCAAACACTGAGAAATACTTTATCTCGATCACTGGCAATTGACTTTGGCATGCCATGAAGCTTGAAGATATTGTCAGAGAATATTTGTGCAATTGTGCAACAGAAGAAGTTGTGAAAGGATGAGACAATGCCATGAAGTGTGCATACTTTGATATTCTATCGACGACCACCATTATAACATCCTTGCCGCCTTACCTATCTATAAAGTCCATCAAGATATCACTCCATATTTTGTCCGGAATAGGGAGAGGCCAAAGGAAACTGGCCGACATCGTGTTTTCCGAACTTGTTTCTTTGACGAACTTCAGACTCATGGATGAACTTTTTGATATACGAGCGCATATTGGGCTAGTAGAAGTTTTGCTTGACATGGCACAAGGTTTGATGAAAACCGGAGTGCCCACCAATTGGTCTTGAGTGGAACTCTTGTAAAACAATGTCTATAGAGTTGGCTCCAATGTAAAGTTTCCTTTTGTATAGGAGTAGACCATTTTGAAGGGAATATTTAGTGGAGTCCAGCTTTCCGTTATCCAATGCTTGTTTCTTGGCAATCACATCTGGATCAGCGGTGGAGCGTTCGAATTCTTGTGTCCATAAATGGCAGAATATGGGAAATGAAGTGTAAGTGAACGTTTTAATCCCTTCGAGATAATGCATTTGCCATTTTGTTCCAGAATCCTTGCCTCAACTTAACTGTATAATCATTTCCCAATAGCTTCGAGAGCTACTGCTGTTGTAAAACTGTCCCCACCCATTGCTCCAACAAATATTTCAAGCTGTGATGATTAGTTCAAACCATAGTTGTCAAGGCGTCCGGGCGGTGTTTATAGGCTTGGGCGCTAGGGCGCCTTATGAACATGAGAAAGGTCGTCGCCCAGGGTGCCTGGGCGTGGCCTAGGCAACGCATAGGGCACCTTGGACGCCCAGAATGTCTGGGTCTAGGCGGCTGCCTTGTTTTCAATGTGTGTTTTTTTGTTCTCATATTTTTTCCCTTTTTCTCTAAATTTTCTTTAGAAGATTTGTTCGGCTAGACAAGAACAACATTTATCAGGTAATATTTATTTATGCCTAATAATCATTTAAGTAAATGTTTCTTTAATTGAAAGAAAATAAAAAAGTCTTCTCATGTTGTCCAATCCTTTCCATCATGATCTAGTAGTTGGGGTTCATCCGGTATACATACCAATGTATTTGGATATTCACTGGGTGAACTCTTGGATCACAACTAGAGTCCCTCCAACGATAGAAGAGGATCCGAACCGGGAGTAAAAAGCTAAAGCGCCTTGGCCCAACCTTGCTTTGAACCTAATTATTGGGACACACTTGTGTAGGGCCGTTTTTCATTTGGTTACCAGTTAACAATCAAACCCTTATTGGACGATTTTATATTTCATTTACTTAAGATATTATTCATAAATAAGTAAATACTCCCCCATTTGAATCCAATAAAAATAGTCTAAAATTCGAATTCCAGAAGGATAAAAAGTTAACCCTCCAGTTCAAGAACAAAAATCATATTTTTGGGTGCGGGGGTGATTTTCAATTTCCAAATGCTAGGCTTTTTTTTCAAATATAAAAATTTCATAAATCTTATTATAGTAAAACATCACTAAAAATCAAAAGCGCACCAAAATAATCTCTTGCTTCGATGCCCAAAAAATAATTTACATTCAGACGACTTTAAACAGCATTCGCATACTCCGGACAAGGTTTGACTGGAGTGTAACTCTTTCATTATAACTCGGATTCAAACAATCTCGGATTTGTCGGAAAGTTGATTATGCTAGCTTTGCAATGAATTTGAGATTGCTTGAATCCAAATTATATTAAAAGAGTTATGCTCTGGTCAAATTTGTTAGAAATACACAAATGTTAGTCATAAATATGTGTTGCTTACTTAACTCATTATTTGTTGCCTTGTTGGTTTTCTCATATTAATTAAGTTATGTCTTAAATGTTGATTATTTATGTAGAATGTTGCATATATATAAACATTAATATAACATTAATATTTTAGAAATAAAAAGAAAAATACATTTGGAATGCGTTGGTCTCCTAGGCAACGCCTAGACGCCCAGGATGGTCCGAACGCCTTGTATCACCTTGTCGCCTTGACAACTATGGTTCGAACTACAAATCGACTACGTAGCAGACAGGGTTGCCACTTGCGTACAACAAGTATTAATGCAAGTGATTCTTTCATAAGTGGAGAGATGGAGTTGCTTACCACGAAGGGCTTGGCTGAATTAAGCTAACAAATGGCTAGATTGCATTAGTATTGCTTCAATTCCAAGTCCAGAGATGTTGCATTTGATTATGAAATAGTTGTTGAATTCTGGGAGAGCAAGAATAGGCGGACTGGTTATAGCTTGTTTTAGCTAAGGAAAGGCTGCCTTAGACTCATCCGTCCAGTGGAAACCCCCTTTTTGAGCATGTTCGTGATGGTTCCTGCAAGCTTGCTGGACCCTTGGATAAATTTTCTGTAGTAGCTTGTTAGCCCGAGAAACCCATGAAGGGATTTTAAAAAGTTGTTGGTATAGGCCACTGAAGTATTGTTTTAACCTTCTTTTGGCCCACTGCAACACCATTGGTAGAGACGTGCCCCAAATATTCCACCTTTGAGCATCCACAACACTTAGACTGCTTTACGTGTAATTTGTTTTGACGAAGGAGTTCTAAAGTTTGTCTAAGATGACCGAGGTGCTCCTCTTCGGATGAGCTATAAACCAATATATCATAAAAAAATACCAATATAAATTTCCTTAGAAATGGATGGAATACCTCATTTATAAGGCTTTGAAATGTTGCTGGGCATTTGTGAGGCCAAAAGTCATCACGATAAATTCATAGTTGCTGTCGTGAGTCCGAAAGGCTGTTTTGGGGATGTCTTCTACGTCTACTTGAATTTGATGGAATCCGGACCTTAAGTCAAGTTGGAAAATATGACTGCACTGTGGAGCTCATCAAGGATTTCATCCACTATCAGTATTGCAAATCGATCCTTGATTGTGTCCTTGTTTAAAGCATGATAATCAACACATAAACACCAACTGCCATCATGTTTTCGAATTAAGAAGGCAGGGGATGAGAATGGGCTGCAACTAGGCTGGATTATTCCCTCATGGAGCATTTCCTTAATAATGTGTTCAATGTTAGCCTTTTGGAGCAACGGGTATCTGTAAGGCCATACATTTGTAGGTAATGTTCCGGATGAAGTGTAATGCAGTGATTGTGAGAAAGGCAAACTAGATGGCGGTGAGAAGACATCAGAGAACCTTGCCAGAATAGGTTAAGACGCTTGGTGGGGGTTTGGGCATAATATTAGCATGAGAAACTTGGGAGAGTTATAAAATCAGTGTTGTAGGATTTATTTTTAGAACCTTCTCCATTTTGTCTACAGGAAATGGGAGAGAGATCCTTAGTAGGCACACCATTGAGCTCGAATCTAACTCCCTTGTAACAAAATTATATCCACATTTTGGAGAAGTCCCATAGAGTTGATCCAGTGTTTGGAGCCAATGTGTGCCAAGGACGACATCATAGCCACCAAGAGAGAGTAGGTAGAAATCTGTTATGAGTTTAAACCCTTGAATGTCAAGCTGCATATCAAGGCACTTCCCTCATAGGATAATTGATCACCATTAGCTACCATGACATCAGTTCGAGTATTAGAACAAGTAGCAAGGCCAATCTTGGAGGCAAGTGATGGGTCCAAAAAATTATGGGTTGAACCCAAATCAATAAGTATATAAATTGGCTTTGTTAGAAAGAATTCCAATAAGTTGCATAGTTTGAGGGTTCGATTTCCCATATCGCATTAAGAGAGATTTCAGGGTTTGTTACCTCAGCATTGTCCAGTGAACACTACATGTCATCCTCACTCGAATTGGCCCCCTCAATATGGAACAAGGTAAATGACTTACATTTGTTGCCAGGTTGAACTTTTCATGGCAATAATAACAGAGCCCCGTGTCACGCCGGGCTTGCATTTCAGCATAAGAGATCTTCTTAACATTTGGCTGAGGGGTTGGAGTAGCTGCAGGAGAAAAGGGGTTCGGCATATTTGATGGGAAATTCCTTTACTTAGAGAAATCCTTTCTTGGAAATGAGCAAGCCCAATTGCGTCATTCAAAGAGGAGGGGTGGAAGGACTTAACCACATCTTGATGTCCTCTTGAAGTTGAAGATACGAGAAAGGAATTTTTCAGGAAGACCATCAACTCTCTGTGTGAGGTTTTCAAATTGTGCTTGATAAGCCGCCACTGTGGACGTTTGTCACAGACTGGACAACTCGCCCTCTGGATCTTCATATCCAACAAGTCCAAATGTCTTCTCAAGAGCTTGGACTAAGGATGACCAGTCTGAGAGTTTACCTACATGATGAAGATATTTGAAATATTGAAGAGCTTCACCCTTCAAGTGAAATGAAGCATAGAAGAAGCGTGTGTGTTGGAACTTGGTGTAATAGGAATAACTGATCTCCTAACAAAATCCATCCGGAAGGGTCCTCGGACACATCGAGTTTTAACAGTTCGACCTTATTGGCCCCTTATTTTGTCATCCGTTTGTGTCATGAACAGGTGTGCTTTGATGCGAAGAACCAGCCGTATGGTCGTCCCTCTCTTTGATGGGAGCCGCTGAAAGCTTTCTGAGAGACATGGTAAGGGCATCAAGCTGTCGAGTGTCATTGATTAAGGCAGCAGTATTATCGTCAAGACGCTGCAACATGGACCCTTGTTTTGTCACTATCTCAGCCAGCTCCTTAAAGCGAGTGTGAGGGGGATCTGGGTCAGCCATGGTTGCAGAATTGAAGGCTCTGATACCGCTGATATGTACGTTGGTAGCAGACAACCAAAATAGATCAACAAAAAAAAAATAAAAAGGGAGAGGATAAGAAGATATAAGAAGAAGATAAGTGGAAGAGAACTGCTACTTCGAGGGTAGCTCCTCCAAGACTCACTTAATTGACTTCACATGTCTACATTATCCTTAGCAATATTCAAATACAAAAAAGGTGGAGTTAACAACTCCTACAATCAAGGTACAACTGAAACAAAAGATTACGGTCACAAGAAAATAAGATAAGGGAAGATTTATTGAAAGAGCCACGTCTCTCTATCAAAGAGCAACGGCTCTCTCAGTAACAGCGCTATCTTGCACATAACAGTTCCTTGCTTAGTTTATTTTCAGATCTGAGATTATTTATGTTTAGTCAATTGCTGCATATACTCGATTCCTAAAATTCTCTGTCATCACTATTAATCTGATTTTGGTCCAGCTGAATATGGATCTGTCGTACCCATTCTATTGCTACGAAACCAGATCTGAAAATCTGGGTTGTATTCTTCAATCTGTTACTCTCGGGTTTGATATTCTGTTAAGTGTTCATATTTCTGCAAATTAAAACCTGTTACGTACCATTATTGCTCTTGATTCTCAGGTTTAATGATGGGTTTCAGTTATTGGTTGACCAGCACTTAATGCTTTAAATTTCTCATTCAATTGCTTACTGTTTTCCTGCTCTCTTCTTTGCACATGGCTACTATTTCTGTGGTTATTTACTTCTGCACATCAACATTGCTTGGGGTTCATTGCTTCTCTCTGGATTCACATCAGTGCTGCTCTCGGATTCTTTTTATGCCATACTTTATCCTCAGTCCATGTCAGCATATTAATTCATTATCTATTTGCTGATCTGAAATTATTCCATAAACTGAACTCCTCCCTTTTGCTGTCATTGATCCTACTTAAGTGGAATCCTAGTCCATGAAGGAATCATTCTAGTTTAACATTCAACCATCGGATCAACATTATCTTTTGATTTTTACCCAAAAAAAAATAAAAATAAAAATCATCTTTTGATATCATATCCCTACTGTAACAAAATAGAAAAGAAGGGAGGAGAGAGAAATGTGTGTGTGTGTGTGTGTGTGTGTGCGTGTGTTTTTCTCTCCCCCCACTGCCACTTATGTATTAATAATGAAAGCAAGTAGTTACAACCTAGTAGAACTCTAGAAAGTAATTAAAAACTCTAATAACTCTAATGACGACAAGACACCTCATGATAAGACTAAACACAATAAGACTCTACCAACACCTCATTGTGGATATCGACTTTGCTATCTCAACACTTACCATTTTTTTTTACATCACTACAGATTCTGGTTCACATCTGTTGGTCAGATTTTGACTCTGGAATTTTCTACCCATGTCCTAGATCTATAGAGACTCATTCATATATTTGAATCCAATCATTGACTCAACTTCAAATTTGGGTATCTTATTCCTGCCGCTGTTAATTACATTATCCTACAATTGGGTTGTTAACATTTGTGTCGGCCCATACGTTACCAGATAGGGTTCCCAAGTTCCCAACCTGGGACCTCATCATGCGTTGAATAGACAGGTGGTTTATGAACTCATCACTTTTTCTCATCACGCATGCATGAGGATGTAGAGTTTTGTATTTCTTCCTTAGAGCATGTTACTTTATCCATGGGAAGGCTTTGGCTTGGCATGAAGCTTAACACAGCTGCAGCTTAGGCAAGGTGCTCACCTGAAGACCTAAGATAACTCTAGTGTCTGGTACTGCTGGTAAAGTGTTTCTTTAGCCACTTGTTTCCTGTTTGGTACTGATGGTACAGTGTTTATATAGAGGGTGAGCCTTGGTGTAAACGGTAAGGTTGTCATATTGCAACTTGGTGTCACGGGTTTGAAACACGGAAACAGCCTCTCTGCTTGCGGGGTAGGGCTGCGTACATTCTGCCCCTCCCCAGACCCTGCAGTAGCAGGAGCCTCGTGCACTGGGACAACTTTTTTTTCCCTGATCAGAGTACATCCAACTTTGCGCCGTAATTTTGATTTGCCAGAAACAAAGGTGTGCATTTTTTCAGATGAACTTCTCACTGAGAACCTTAACAAAAGTTCTGGGTGGTATAACATTATCAATCGTTAGACTGACTAGAACTGTATCTACATTGTGAATCTGAGGATGTTCAGGTGCTGGGAAAGTTACAGACAGGAGTGAACCTATCTGATCTGAACATCCTAGAACTGTATTTGAGGTCATCAATCTACGAACTATTCAAATGTTGAGCTGCCTTTTGGATAAACTACAAAGAGTTATTCTATCCACATTTTAAACCTCCAGATAAGACCTTTCAGTTTCATGGTATCACACATTTGCATTTTGGTGCTAAAATTTTGCAATTTCTTATATATGTTGTCTTATGGTCCATGGCTGGTCTGGTGGCTGACCCAAAATTTGGATGGTCTTGATTGTAACCATTTGGCATATGTTTCAGCTGAGAAGTTGGATTGTCACTCCTTAAGGACTTTTCCCTTCTGTTTCCATTGAGTTCAGCTGCTTAAAAGTGGTATTCATTATTCTCAGAAAGGGCATTTTGTGTATCAACTCTAGTATGGGGATTAACTTGCCCATGTAAATCTTTATCCCGATTGCATTGAATTTCTTGCTACTCAACCAAGCCTTATCCCAATGAAATGGGGGCTATGGGTCCTGTTTTATGTTGAAATTATTCTTCTCTGAATATTAAATTCAAATATGGTAGTAATTGTATTTGGATAATAGTCGGCATTGTAAATATCAGAGGACGTTTTTTTTAAGCATGCATTTGATTGTAGCTAAGTTGTGATTGGAGAAGTAGAATATTATTTGATTTTCTCCTATTTCCTGGATAGGAGGGTTTTGATAATGCTTTCTATGCATCTTTTGACATAATGGAATATGGCGTACTCACCTGTGATCCATTTGCAGAGCGTACATATTCTGCACCACAGAAGTGGATGAAGGGCAAGGGACGTGTGACCATCCAGTTTGGTTGCTGCTACAATTATGCAACGGTAAGCTACTCTTTTTGCGTGTATACCTTTTAATGACCTATTCCTTGATAATGTTCCCAACCCCTCTGACCATGTTAGTTTGTATATTTAACATTTATAGGTATACTTGGGATGTCATTGGTAGACAGACCTGAAGCATGGCACTAGCTGCTGAAGGTCTCTTCTACGAAGTGTTTTTCGGATTATCAGCTGGTGCAGTAAAACATTATAGAAGTAGAATTTAATCAAAAAAATGTTGCTGACTTTGTATTTTGTTGACAGGACAAAAAAGGGAACCCACCTGGTATTCTTCGTAATGGGGAAGTTGATCCTTTACCTCACTTGTTTAAGGTCATTATAAGGAGACTGGTCGGATGGCACATTCTTCCTCCATCTTGTGTTCCTGATAGTTGTATTGTCAACATTTATGAGGAAGGGGATTGCATTCCACCTCACATTGATAGCAATGATTTTGTTCGACCCTTTTGTACCATATCATTTCTGAGTGAGTGTAATATCAAGTTTGGATCGACCCTAAGGATTGTGGGTGCTGGTGAATTTTCCGGGTCTATTGCTGTTCCGCTGCCTGTCGGGTAAGTTTGATTCACTATTCATCGATGTTGAACATTTTATTTATCCCCACCCCCTTAGACATTTAAATATGTTCTAGCCAATCAACTTTATATATATATATATAGAGTATCAGTTTTGGGGAAAGGTTCCATCATGCCTGTATTAGGTAGGAATTCTTTCCATCACATCTGCCACTTTTCGGCCATGTGGACTAATAATTGGTAGGCTGCTGTCTGTGAGATAGATTTGGTCACTATTCAAATTTATGGCATATTTCAACCATATGGTCCATCATGTATGGGCTTTTCTCCTTGAATTCATGTTGAGCTCACTTTATAAACCGTATAAACTTTTTTATTTTAAACGTCTACAATAACACATTGGGATATTGGATTAGTATGAAGTTTTGGCTGTTGATAAATGATGATGTTGATAACTTGTCCACAAAATTTGGTTCCACCCAAACAGCCACATGACAATTATTATGGGTATATGATGGAATAGGTTCAAGTTCTTGGTGTGTGGAAACTGAGCTCCTTCAGTTTTATGGATAGGATAAAATTTAGGAGCCAGTAGCCATGGGTTTTTATTTTTTTTGGGGTGAGGGTATGAGGAGCCAAGCCAACAACTATAACTGTACTAAATTCAGCAGGAATGGCATGTTCCTTATAGTTTATGTATCTTTTTATTTGAAAAATAGCTTCTGTTAAGTCATCAGATTTGTTGTAGCTGTTGCCAAATAATTAATTAACTTGGATGCCTTTTGATTATTGGGTCCATTGGCATTTTTATTTTCAGGTCTGTACTTGTCTTCAATGGAAATGGAGCAGATATTGCCAAGCATTGCGTTCCAGCTGTTCCTACTAAAAGGTGGATCAATATCTTAAAGCCTAGCAATAGTTAATATTAATTGGTGTTTACTTGAATAAATTTTTATCTTATTGTCTAATTTCTTTCATTAATTTCATTCAGGATATCTATAACCTTCAGGAAAATGAAGGAATCAAAACATCCATTTGGGTTTACCTATGAACCAGATTTGCAGGGGCTTCATCCTCTACCTTATGACCTGGATGACTCAAAAATGTTGAATCCTTTGAGGATGCAGCCTCAAATGAGCCAATGGGAAACGAAAAGAAATGCTCTTTCAGAAAAGGGTAGAGGGTTACTTGGACCAGAGCCACGACATTCTCCTCGCACTCCTTCAGGGCCGCCTAATAGGCGAAGGGGTAGGGGGCCTTTGGGCACTTGATGGTGCTTGGAAAGTTCTGTGAAAAGGGAAGGAAAGAAAGGAAAAAGAATCCGTTTTTCTAATTCATTTTTGGGAGCTTTCCCAGTCATTATTCTTTGTTTCCTGGGTAAGCTTTGGTAGATAATTTGTTTGTTTTTAATATATTATTGAGGCGGAGGGGTTGGGTTTGTCATGAATGTCGAGTTAATGTCTGAGAACGGTAGAGAGATGTTTGTTCATTGCTTGCCTAGCTTGAAACTTACCGGCATCTTTTGAGTTTATTCTGTACGAAAATATGAGATATGTATATCCTAATGTCACAGTGATTTTACTACCCAAAGAAAACATTGTCTATGATTTGATGTTTCTGAAATGCTTTCAGCAGGTGTTTTCCTACTTGTCTTAGAGGTTTCTGTCCAAATTGGGATGAGTAATGCTAGCAGTGAGATTCCTTGGAGCCTGCAGCATAACATTCAATATGAGACTGTTTGGTGATCAAGAGAATACAGAGTATCCTTGGAGCATGCAGTATAACAGTCAATATGAGACTGTTTGGTGATCAAGAGAATACAGAGTATATATATATTTTTTAGAGGATGGATTTGAGTCCAGTGATTCCAATGTGCAATAAACATTGTGGAAGCTCAGGCCTCCTGAAAGGATAAAATGATGGTTCTTGTAATCATTCAAAATCTGGCAGTTTTCAGGACTCAAGGAAAAGCAAGAAAACTCAATCCAGCAAGCTTCTACAAACGTTTTAAGAGTTTTGATCTGTCACCAACATTTGGAGGCAGGGGAAAAGCAAGCTCAAGCCCAAGAAGAGTTAGAACTGATACTGGAAATTATATCTGCTCTGTCGACTGACGGAACTATTTTGGTTCTGACCATTGATTGCATGAAAAATCCCCTAGATATGTTGAATTTAGTGGCATATATATTCTGTGTGAACCACAGTGAGATTCAGCTAAAAGGTTTCACTGATCTGTAATTCTTTAGGTCCATATTCCTTTTAAGGGTTTTTCTTTGTGTAACAAGGGTGGTTACAACATGCAGCTGTACCTGTTACATTTTTCAGTCAGATTTGTGCTTGTCCCCAAATGAAATACCAAAAGGTTTTCATGATGGTCCAATGTGTGTGCATTAAAGGGAATCAATCGATCTGACGGATTTTCTAAGCATCATTTTGACATATGATGATGTCAAATTGGACAGCATATCTAGGGTAGATGATAGATAGGATGGAATGGGAATTGTAATTTTTTTACCTTAAAATTGAAAAGAAAAAAAAATTTAAAGAAGATACACTAAAAGTATTTCAGAAGCTAGAGGATCCGCAACCAAATCCTCTCCTGCCGCCTGTTACCCAGATTGGCAGGCGGCCAGACTGAATCCCGGCCCCTGGATCTGCGGTAGGAACCTCCTGCCGCAGGAGACGATTTGGATCCAGAGGATCCTGCCTCCGTTACATGCTTGCAATGATTGAAAACGTCAAGCTGGTTAGGAAGATGCCTCTACGATCCCAATGGTTACCCAATTCTTGCCTTTTTGGAGTGTTTAACATCTAGGCCTCTCTATCAACAATATATACACAATATTTAAGGTTAATAAATTCAGAAAAGATTAAACACATGGGGAGAGAAAGCACAACGAGTGTTCGTCTAATTCCCGAGTAGAAATCTATTCTCGCCAACCTGCCGCCTGCCAAGGGCGGGATTTCAGCCGGCCCACCTTCCCATGTATTGGTAGGCGGACCGACTGATCCTCAGCCCTTGGATCAGCGGCAGGAACCTCCTGCCGCGGGAGAGGATTTTTATCCCTAATTTCCACTCAACTGTTGTTCAGAGAATCTTTTCCCAATAAGATATTAGAATGGATTGGACTTTGTCCTAAGAGTGATCATCTGAATTCGAATCCAACCAATCCAATCCATTGCACCCTAGATTCAGGATCCCCTCCCGTCCGAAGAGCTTCATGGGACCTCATCGCCGTCCATCGGTTGGATCCTACATTCTTGCACCCTATTTTACTAAACTGAGTTGGGTCACAGCCATTTCAATTGGGCCCTGTAGTTGATACCTTCTTCAGTTTCCATGCCTAACTAACTAATCTAGGGCAACCTTATGGCTTACAGGAAAGAGTAGAGGGATAATTGGAACCGGCCAGATCTTGGAGTGTGGACTGTAATTACCAATTTTTATTTATTTATTATTTTTTTTGGGTAAAAGTGTGGACAGTAATTGAATGTTTAGATGCAAAGCTCTGAAACAATAAAACACGTGACTAAATTGATCCCACCCTATTAGTTTTCCAAGGAGGGCACATTTCTTTCTTTCGGTGTTAAAGTCGCATAACCTGCCGACTGCCGTCCAACCATGACTCGATGGTGGATATTGGCATTTGGGAACTTTCAATTGCACGGACGCTCGTTCCGCTGGCGGTGCGTGCCGAAGAAGTGCGCCCTGACTAGGCCGTAGACGCGTCAAGCAGGGAACGGACCAACCAAAATAAAGACAGTCACATGTGATTTTTTTTTTTTTTTTTTGGTAAAAGACATGTGATATACTGATATGTATGTTTATAAAAAATGTGATTATGGTAGGGGTCTGAAACAAACGGTCCGAATTGGTTTGGTTTTGTACCAGTATAATTCAAAACTAAACCATTTATGGATGTACTCAGTTTGTGTGTGTTTCGATTTCGGGTTTTATCTGTTTGCTTAATGGTCTTTTGTTGGTCCATTATCAGGTTATTATTGGTTTGATTTTCCAAATTTTATGGGTTTTGGTAAGCTTTTATCATCAGTTGGTCCGATCGGTTTCTAAAAACCAAAAACAATACCAATCTGACACATATTTGATTTCATTTGGTCCGGTTTTTTATTTTTGGTTTGGGTTCAATTTTGACAGCCCTAAGTTAGTTTAACAAATGGTAATTATTGATCTCTGATCAACATCTACTTTTCATCTTTACTTTATTTACTGTCTTTCTTTATTTTAAAAAAAGTAATTACAAAATGAGATTGGTGGGATGGGCTTGGACCTTGGTTTTCAGATAAAGCAGGCAGAAAAAGATTTGGTCGGCACCCAAACATGACTTAAATCTGTTATTATCATAATTGGTAAAAAAAAGCTAGATAGAAAGTACAAACCTGGTAAGGGTCAGAAATAAGATATTATGATTAAGCAAATGTATTGGGATGATCAAGGTGACCAACCCACCTATATCTTTTAGGATAAAAATCCTCATCCGGAATGGTCTGTCCATTTTCCTTCTTTGTTTATCTCCTTTTATTCATTTAAAAAAACAAAAAATCAAAAGAAAATAAAGAGAGATAAGAAAGGTTTGGATACTCATTTTAGATTAGGTTTTGCTTATTATGTGATTAGGTTTTTGTTTAGTCTACCATCAATTTTTTTTTATAAGGAAAAAGTAACTATGAACTTGTAGCATAGGATGCACCTTCTGTGGTAGACTATTGAAATTATGTAGAAATTTATCGGAATGGTTTGGTAATTGGATTGCAATTTCGCTTCCGCATAGGAGAGGTTTGAAACAATCACCAACTTGGAAACTAGTCTACGCAACCTAAAACTTTGAACTTGTTAAGAAAAAAATAACAGGATTGAGTCTTGCCACCGATTATTTTTCTTAAAATCGTATATGTCTCTTATGGTGTAAACTGAGTTAACGTGAATTTATATCTAAGATAAAATATTCTCACAAGCCCCTCTAGTAATTGTTGCACTTGTTTATTAGATTTTATCGGAACACTTCAGAGTTATAGTCAAAGATAAAAAAATGGAACAATATAAAATACTGATAAAACCAAACAATGAAGTGACAAAACCATTGTGGGAGAGTTAAAGTGAGGAAAGACTTTGAATAAAACATATTATGGGTCTCTTGGATGTCTTTTGTTTAAGCGTGAGAAATGTTTTTTGGACATACCTGTGAGTCTGGATTGTCTGCAGCCATATAGCTCCCTTGTAGTTGTATTCAATCGTCAATTGCAGGGCCTGCACCGCCACAGAAAATCCAAGGCCCACCTCTGTCAGCTGTGTCTTTTCTTTTATAGTGATTGTCAAGCAATGATAAGAAATAGATACCAACACACTATGAGCAAATCAGGATCCTCACGACCACGGAAGATCTTAAGCTTTGTGAACAGCCTTGTCTATCGACTGTTTGGTAAACCAATCAACCGGATTCCTAAAACCCATTTTACATCGTTCTCGGGAAACGTTATCCAACTTTATGTGGTCGTCTCTGCTTATGTAAAAAAGAACAGTCGACAATCGAATGAGGTATTTTGAGTCTTTTTTGTTTTAAAAATATTATTTAAAGTAAGGCCTACTATTAATTGAAAAATAATAAAAGAGTTAGGACTTAGGTTATGGTGTTTTTTTTTTTGGTTCAACCTTATTGGGAGTAGCGTTTTAGCTCGCGAATTATATATGTTTTGAATTTTTAAACGTATTTTTATAAACTATTATATAGATTCTCAAAAAATTGTATTTTTTATATTGAAATATGTTAAATATATTTTAAAGATGTATTGCAATATTAAACATGAAAAATGAAAATAATAAAAACAAATTGTTTTCTCTCTCTAAATTTTCTAATGTTTCGATTTTTTTTTCCAAATCCAACTCCATTACCGAATGAACCCTTTTTGTTTTGACATGTGTTTTATATTAATAAGGCAACGATTTTATGTACATTTCATAACTTGCAAGTTTTGTTGGCATATAAATTTGTATTTATTTTGTTATTATTCTATTTGTTGAATAATATAGATTTCTATTGAATAATGAATCTATGTCCCTTTTTTCAGTAAAAGGTTACCGTGCTACCGTATTAAACACGTACGTATTAATGTCTTCCCGTATTGAAATTTGACTGCGTTTAATAAATGTACATATCAGTACTCGAATGTTTGCGGTCCTCAAACTTACTATGGTATTGGATCAATCAAATCAGCCGAGCTTATCAGTTTTTACAATGATTGATCTCAATTCCCGATAGGTTTTGTAGATCGGCCTGATAGTGTCTTAGACCATTTAAATCGACCAATCCAATACTCATTATTTTATTTTTTGGGAAAATATATGTCATACACCCTATAACTTATCTTAATCTCACCCACTCGCTTTTGTTTGCTATAATATCCCGAACACCCCTTACTTTTGAAAAACTGTATCCATCAGACCCCCTCTTTTAAGATATCCTTTAACCGATGACGTGGCACCATTTTAATTTAATTAATGACAGAATTACCCTTAGATATTTTCACTCTTAATTTAATAAAACTTAAAAATTATTTTCTCTATTACATATTAGATATCAGATATTAGGAAAATCATTGTTTATCATCGTCTGGTCTAAGAAGACGACTGGAACCATTGTCTCGCACATTTTGTAGACTGGCCCAAGAAGTTGTGAAGAAAGATAAAAAAAAAAAAAAGAAGAAGAATGGAAAGGTTGGTGGTCGTAGCTAAACAAAGAAATTGCCGTGAAAAACGGTAATAGAAAGTGATACGGGAGAATACGCTTCCTTCGATTAAGTTTTGACACGTGTATATTAGGGCTTAAACCCTTGGGGGAAGGTCTCCATTCCTATAATTAACCTTGCAAGTATAAGACAAAAGCAGCTCTTGATGAACCGGAACCACCAATAGAATAGTGAGGAGCCTCGAAGCCTCGCTATAATGAAGGCCTTGGAGCCTCATGCCCTTAAGGCCTCGGAACTTTGCGATCCTATGGGCCTCGGGGCCTCGACAAGGATGGAAGCCTCGACACCTCATCAATATGGAAGCCTCAACTACTCTTCAACGCAGTAGTCTCGGCACCTCTCCAAGCGGATCTCGTCATGTAGATTTACATGCTACATGTCAGCTATACTGTAACGTACGAGTGAGGCTCATTCGTATAAATACAGAGATCAACTCCCCCCCTCTCGATATCCTCTAAGGGAAAGTCAACGGAACCTTGAGAGGAAAATTTCACTGTTTGATGACTCAGCAGAAGTTCACTTGATCGCCAAATCAATGGACGTAAATCACGCTTCGAGGAGGATATTCAGCCACAACAGGAGACAAGTCCAGCTCCTACATCTAGGTCACTCCCAACCTATAAATAGATGAAGTATACCCAGGTAAACACACAACCATTTTCTAGCATTCAAGCTCAGAGCAAGCTAGCTACCTGAATCCCCTTCATTCAAAGGGACAACCTTTCTTACCTGTCCCATACTGCTTGTCCCTCAGACTGACTTAGGCATTGGAGTGGTCAAAGGGTGTCCCCACCCGACCATCACTACGGTGTCCCTTCTTCCTTTTTACAGGAATTACAATCGAGCTAAAGACCATTCCGATCGGGGTTGACAACAGAAAGAGAAGAAGAAGTTGCAGAAATGGATAGAGAAGAAAGAAAGAGAGAAGTGAAAGAAAGAGTTTGGTATTTGCAGGGAGAGAAGAAAGAGTTGGGTGGCAGCTAAGAGGAGAGTTTCCCTCACATTCCGTCGGCAAGAGAGAAGGGTTTTGTGTTTGTCGCTGGAAACATTAGAAGAAATGGAGGTTGGGGTAGGTGGAACAAGTTTAGGAGGAAATTTTTTTGAATCATCTATGAACCCAAAGAGCTGATGACTACGAATTAGTGGAAGAATTTGGGACTTCCAAAGTAAATAGTTGTTTTGATCTAACTTGATTGAAATTGAATGATGAAATTTCGAAGAAAAAGGAGATAATTGAGAGTCTGCAGCATCTGAGTTTGTTGAAGCTGTGGAGATCGACATATTAACGTTGGTCTTATGCGAGCTCTAATACCATAAAAAGATTTGAGATTAAAATAATTTCCACTTGTATTTTATGTGGTGATCAGTGTATATTAAATAGGAAATCCCATGCGATAATACAAGAACAAATTTTCAAAATATAAAATTCAAATGAGTCATGTGTTATCACAACTCTTCATAATACAAAACAAATTGCTTGCTGTCCATCTGTCCATTTGTTACGAGATCTTCAGAATTTCAAATGAGGTTGAACATTTGTTGAAGAGTCCACGTGTGCCTATACATGTGTGATCTACATAAATTTAAGTTTCGATTGTTTCCCTGATGTTGTCGATGGATTCAGTTCACTCCCTTAGATCAAGCCACGTGGCTGAAACACGAACACAACAATAATGTGGGTGGAATATGCCCTGGGGTCATTTCAATGTCAAAGTTAGTAGATTCCAAAGGCAAGCAGAATGAAGCTCTTTGTGAAATACTAGAACTCCTTAAGAATGAGGTTCCCTGAGATACATGAGCTTCAATAACCTATTCCTCTCTGGAGAGATGAGAATTTAAACAAGGGGTTGAATGAAGATAAAAGTTATCTTAGAGGAGCTTAATCAGAGTGATACCTAAATGTGGATACTCTCTTTCGGTAGGAAATTCTAGATCCTTTGTAATAGATAGTCTTTCACTGCTTATAGGCACAAGGTGAAGTTTTTCGGACAAGCTTCTCCCCACCTACCACCATCTCCATCACCTGTCAGCTGGAGAGAAATAGGTCTAGGTGATTATGACCCCCTAGGGCGGCGTTTGGATGTCTTGTCATCCGTTTGCGACCCCAGTCGACCTTCTTTGACTCCCCTTTTGTCCACGTCCTCCACTTTTTTTTACAACAGTAGCTGTTCTTTTACTTTTATCAAGCATAAATCTTACTTTTTGCTGATTCAGTCCATGATATGGTGACATGGCAAGTCAAATCCGCCTACTCGACATTTATGGTAGTTGTCGGTATTTATGAACATTAATGGTAGACCATTTAATGGCCAGCTACCTCCATCAGTCTATCTAATCACGGCCCATTTACTCAGCAGGGGGGTTGAATATAATTTCATCCCTCGAACGCTGTCAGAGAAGACTTTCCCTTGTTCGTATACTTAGTAACTTGGATGTATGCCACGTGTCCAGTTCCACAAGACCTGTTATAAATTCCTCATCCACTGTCTGATTTGAATCTATTATAATTTTCCCCAACAGCTAAGGTGGCTACGTGCCTGTTTGGTAATACTCTGTTCCTACTCTGCTTTTGATTCGAACTCCCAGAGAGCCATTTGGGAGCCAGAAAGTGTTTGGTAACACCATGTTGATTTCAGCTCCCATGGAGTCAATCGGTTCAAAAAATGACTCTCGAAGCCAAAATTTGAGAGTAAAAAATACTTGCTTTTTCAGAGCCGAAGCCAAAAGAGAAAGTCGAAAATTGGAACTCATAGCCCACTACCACCACCACCCCCACCATCCACCATCCACCACCCACTACCCACCAGCACCACCGCTGCCACCACCATCGCCACCACCGCCACCACCACCCATGACCTAGCACAACCGCCATCCCCCCACCCACCACCACCACCCCCACCATCACCGCCACCCCACCACCACCACCGCCACCCCACCACCACCACCGCCACCCCACCACCACCACTGCCCACCTCCCACCACCCACCGCCACCGCCACAGCCGCCACAGCCGCCACTACCGCCACCACCAACCCACCACCACCACCGCCCACCACCACCACCTACCACCCACCACCCACCACCTGCCACCGCCACCGCCATTGCCATCGCCATCGCCACCACCACCAGATCTGGAATTAATTCCATATTCATTTTTACTAAACAACCTCCTGCTCTCAATGAGCTTTGGAATTGATTCCAATGCAATGTTACCAAACAGGCTCCAGCTCTCAATAAGCTCTCGAAAAAAATGGGAGCTAAAAAATGACTCCAGAGCAAGAGTCAGGGAGCCAAAGTCAGAGTGTTACCAAACAGGCACACGAGAGTTGGGAGATTCTCGATATCCTTTACAGATTGAGAGGGAGGCTGCAGCTGGGATTCCATCCAGGAGGGAGCTGTTGGCTATGAAAGGAAGCGTTAGAAAGGAGAGGGAGAGATACCTGCAGGAGTGAGTTGCAGAAAAGTTAGAGAAAGGCAGCCGCGGGTCATTGGAGGAGGAGAAGAAGAAGAGAAGAAAAAAATTGGCAAAACATAGAAGCAAAGAAGAAATGGATAGGAATGGAAGAAGAAGAGGAGGAACCGGTGATTACGGCTGTGACAGGATTTGAGAAAGACAACATTTAGAACGATGAATATCCTCTGAGGAACTTGTCTTCCAAGCTTCCGACGTCTCCACCGGCGAAATTGATTTCGTAGACAGTGGTTGTGGGCAAGATCACTGTTTGTAGTTAGAAATTAGGGTTTTGATGATACGATCTCTTGGTAAAAATACTGTGCTTTACCTGTTCCTATGGTTAGCATGTCGGAGCTGACGATTACCCAAAATATAAGGCAATTCTAAAAAAAAAAAAATCTCAAAAAGAAAATATAAAAATGAAAATGAATATTATTGAGGGTAAAAAAGTTTTTTTAACTTCTAAACAATGTTTGGATGTCCTTAGGGGCTGTTAGGGATATTATCGTAAAAAAAGACGGATGAGTGAGATTAAGATAAACTACGGGGAATGTCGCAAATATTTTCCCTTACTTTTTTAATAGTACACATCATGTGTCAAATTCAATAAATAAATTAACGGATCCAAACCCTCTCTTCCCAGAGGTTCGGGAGGAGAGGGGGCGGTCCGTTAGATGGTCGACACCTGGAGCTCGGTTGAATCTGAGCCCTCCATTCGAGCCGACAAGTTGAGCCAGCAAGGGGATGTCGGCTCAGATGGAGGGCTCGGATTTACCTAAGCCTTAGGTGTTAGCAATTTAACGGAGCCGCCGCCTCTCCTCCCAAACCTCGGGGAGGAGAGGATTTGGATACATAAATTAACATGTGATAAGCATTCACAATTATTAAAAATTTAAAAAAATAATATTTAATTTTTTAATAAATTAATAACAAATCCATTTTATGAGAGAGAACAGATTCCAAAAAAGATAAGACTTTTCAGCTGAATCGGATCAAAACCGATCCAGATTCGATATATTGTCGAAAAAAAAAGCAGAAATTTGGAACGGAACCAACTGCTCCACGTGTCGCATCCACATACCGACTAGTGGCCACTAGCTTTTCTTACCTTCCTTCTCTCTCTCACAGTCATTTTCTTTTCTCGTCTTCACAGACCGAGTGAGGTGAGGATTGAGGTCAGCGTCAGATACAGAGAAAGAGACAATCACAGAGAAGACAACAAAGAACGGAGGTGAAGAACCCATCCTGACTTTTCATTTTTCTTCTTTTTAGAATTCTTAATTTAATTTTCACGAGGCTCTTACAATATATATTGAGTAAAGTAGAGTCAAGATTCAAGAAAGGGGAAGCAGCATTTAATAGAATCAGAGGAAGCAAATCAAGATTCAAAGAAAAGAGAGAAAAAGGTAAAAGATAAAGTAACCAATGGCGAGTGGCACGGAGTTGAAGAAAAGGGTAGGAGAAGATCAGGTGTTAGATGGTTCGGATATCATGGAATTAGTTGGGAACGAAAAGGTTTTCAGTAATTATGTTGATCATAAATTCGAGGAACTCGATCGAGATAGAGATGGCAAGCTCTCCGTGAAGGAGCTCCAGCCAGCTGTGGCTGACATTGGTGTTGCTCTTGGCCTCCCTCCTCAGGGTACCTCTCCTGATTCTGATCATGTCTACTCTGAGGTACCTAAGCTAACCTATTCTTTTTATTCTCTGATCTCGTCTTTTATGTTCTTTCTCTGCAATCATAATACTCTGTTTCATTGATTCTGATTCTCTGGAAAATTGGAGTAGGTTTTCTGTTACTTCGTTTCTTGAATATAGTTACTGTAGTTAAGTTTTATTTTGTTTTCTCAATATTTTCTATTACTTGACCCCCACCCGGAGGATTGAGTGTTTGGAGGAAAGGCTGGAAGTTCCGGAGCTTCCATATCTGAATCGAGAAACATCCAGCCTATGGTTTTTGTCAGCCGTTTGGGCTTCCACTTTCTTGGTATTTTAAACGTTTCTAAACTGTTCATCGGTTGTTTTTTAACGCGTTATGTTATGAACATCTCAATTTTTTAGCTTTTGTTACTCTGTAAACGGCCATGATTTTGACTGCTGTTAATTCAAAGTTCAATCTACCTTAATAGAGCTTGTATCCAGAAAGAGAGAGAGAAGAGAGAGAGAGAGAGAGAGAGAGAGAGAGAGAGAGAGAGAGAGAGAGAGAGAGAGAGAGTTATAAATGGGATGATTCATGCTGGAACACCAATGTCCAATCTATGTGTCTATTCTGGAGGAAATTCCCCCCTCCCTATATTACTTCTATTTTTAAATTTAAACAAGCTTTAATGGCTATTTTTAACAAGTTATGCCCTTCAAGCGTGTTAATTTGACAGAAAAATATGGTTTTCTAAGGTAATTAATGGGAAAGATTGGATTTTGGTTATTATAATGATTATTTCTAGAACTCATCCATTTTCAAAATCAGCTGTTTGAGCTTCATTCAGTTACTGAATGCAAGAACCAATGGACCATGGTCAATCACACATCAAATTGTCACACAGAAGAAATTCTGATAAGGTTCTTTCCGTATCAAAATTTAGTAATTTAGTTGTTATTGACCACAAAACATTACCAGTTCAGCACTAAGGATTTAATGCAACTGATAGCAACCGAAGTTTTCCAAGCCAAGAAGTGAAAGAAAAGTGAATTTGGTTGGCAAGCTTATCACCAATTCAATTTTACATAAAATAATGGTACTGACTTGAACTTCATTTTTAAAACAAAATATTAGGGTTTAAAAAAAAAAAATTAAGACCACAGTAGGACTTCAAATTTGTTAATTAGTTCCATTAAATAAAAAGAGACTGTTTTAAACCAGTGATGTGCAAATATTTCTCATTTTCTGATGTAAACCAGTGAGTGGCCATTTTTCACTGAAAACCTTCAAATTGTAAAAGATGAAGAGTCCTGTACAGGGTATAAGACTGCCCTGAACCAATGCGACCACTTTATAAAGTTTCCCATCAAATGGGGACTTTAGATCAGTATGTCGTCCCTCTATGCATATCTGCAATTTGGGACTGAACTGGGAAAAGAAAAGCCTTAGAATCTTCTTACCAAGTTGAACTCTGGATTAGGGATAATTTTATTGGTATATAAATATAGTACCTGGCTCACTCATGACTGAACAATGGCTTATGTTGCTATTGTCTGAAGGTTTTGAACGAATTCACTCACGGTAAACAAGAGACAGTGAGCAAGATCGAGTTCAAAGAAGTGCTCTCAGACATTCTAATAGGAATGGCTGCAGGATTGAAGCGGGACCCAATTGTGATCCTCCGGATCGATGGAGAGGACCTTGTAGGATTCATCAACAGCCCAAGATTTGAACCAGAGATGGCCTCTATATTCTCACAGATTGAAACAGTTGATGGATCCTTCCATGATTGTGTTTTAAAGGCATTGGAGCAGCTCACAGTTGAACATGGGATGCCGCCTTCTACAGATCCTTGGGTACTACAGATATGAATGCTGTTTATCTTTGGTTTCTTTAAGTAGTAGTCATTTGAGTTGATTACAGTATTTGATACATGAATTCCATTTGAGATGCATTCATCTAAAACAATTGAGCTGAAGCTAATGTTTAAAGAATAGATTCCATAAGTTTGGGTTTTCTATAAATGCGTACAGCTAATATAAATGTTTGCTTCATCTAGGTCGCAAGCAGCATTGTGGAACCAACTTTGCAGTCCTACTCTATAATTGATCAGGAAGGAAACATTTCTCAGGAGGCATTCATAGAAGAATTCAAGAAGGTAGCTGAGAATCTGGCTCAGCGTCTGAAAGAGCATCCAGTAATCGTTGCTCACACCGAAAATACCTTTGATGGGAGCAGCATCAAGAGGTTATTATCCAACAAATTTGAATTGGACAAGGTGAGCAATCTAAATGCCAGAAATTTCTTTTTGTTATGCTGCCTTTAGTTGCTTTTCTGCAAAAAGGAGATAATGGAGTCAGTGGTAGGGCAACATGGCAGCAAGATAGCATACGTGAAAGAAATCTCTTCCCCACATACAGGGAGAGGATCCAGACTTGTCTGGTAAAGCTAGACCAAAATGTTTTCTCAAAATAAAAGTGGGAAACAACTATGAATGAAAATTTGAAGAATTAGCTTGGTCAACTAGGTTATCAGTTCCCTAGTTTGATCTTGGTTCAACCAAGCTCTTATTGTGAGGCTGAGGCATGCAACATAAGGTTTTGGTAATTGCATACAGCCTAACAGTTCTATAAAATTCGGGAGCCCAAGTTTGGCCTAAAATTAAGCCCATAACTGAAGGGAAGGGGAGATAAAATATCCAATGATAATTAGAGGAAAGGTATAGCTAATAATCATTCTAATCATCTAATGATAAGTGACACTCTTTCAGGTCGGAACAGAAGACTAGAATCTGAACTCTTGTGCAGTCCTTGGTTCAAGGAAGCAGAGAATTGGCCAAAACTCGCCGGAATTGATGTGAACCCTAAAAAACACCCGTCAGAGTGAATCAGATCCCGCCGATTCTGATCATAATTGATCGCCAATTCCAATTCCAATTCCTTAATCCATGGTCTGCATTGCAGCGTACACAACTAATCCTAATCTCCGCTTTCCCCTATATCCTTCTACTGTACAGTCTACACTAACAGTACACTGCCCTGAAAAAGTTAAGGTACTGTACAAGTGGAGAGGAAATGAGAGAAACAGAAAGGCAAGGGAGGCAACACAACCTCCCCAGACATTAGGCATTAGTTCCTATGTCCTACTACGTACTTACACTGGCTTGTCTTGTGACTTGTCTAACGATTTGCTTCCTATGAAAATTGGAGAAATCCTTTTAACCCTTTTTTTTTTTCTTTCTGATGGAATGGTAATAGTCTAACCAATAGTGTGGTTGATTGATGATTTTCAGATGTTGGATGCAGCGGTGAAAAGTCAACCGAAAGATCGACATCTCGCAGTGTCAAAGGAGTATCTACGTGTTGCACTGGATACACTGGGACCATCAGCTGGTTTGCCTCCATATGGTGCCATTGATCAGGTATCCATACTTCCTCCCGCCTCATCAATAATGTAATCAAAGTTTGCATGTTGCTCCTTCCTCCTGCCTCATCAACATTTTTCACCCAACTTGACTGACTTTTTTGGAATAAGAGAAGGGGCAATCAAAAGAAGGTTACATCTTCTAAATACATTTATAGAGATGTCATTCAGATACTCCCTTTAGATAAAGAGACAAGATTGTGCCAAGGGTCATGTTGAACTCCACCTGCTTAGTGCTAAGGGCTCTTGGATTGGAGCCTCTTCTCTTGCTTTGTCAACGTATTACAATGAGATTTCCATGGTCAGTCTGGAGCGGACTCATCTGCATCATTGAATTGTAATCTTATGGTGTACCCATACCATTGCAGAATTGTTTGGCCATTACAAACTCATTATACGTACACAGCTGACCTCATAGTACTCACAGACGGGGGGAGGATCATTAACTCAACAGCCATGAGTTCCTTACATCCTTAGTATTTGGGAGTGCACGGGGCTGTAGTTGGGTTGGGCGGCCTGGTGCTGTGAATAGCCTTGGACCGAAGTAGTTAGGCTCATATCTGGGCTTTAGGCACACCATAGGCCCAAGAAGGATATTTCTTACTTGGGCCTGTAAGCTAAATTCCAGGAATGGTACATGAGCTTGTCATTTACTAATTACACTATACACTTCTGGGATGAATTTTGATTGATATTCTTTCCTCATTTGCATATGGTTATTCTGCAGATGGACAAGGTCATAAATGAGGCGTTCAAAATGGTGAATGCTGATGATGGCAAGGCAGTTCCTGAGGAAGAATTCAAAAAGCTCATGACTGAGATCCTTGGGAGTGTTATGTTGCAATTAGAGGGTAGTCCCATTTTAGTTTCTTTGAATTCGGTCGTGCATGAGCCTCTTTCTTCACCTTCGACCCTGCTACCCCCATCGTCGTCGTAAATGTCAAAATTGTTAGGGAATGGATGAGGAAGTTTGACTTGGGAATATTTCAAATAGTTAGTACTTGGAAAAAGATAGTTTCAGTAATGTAATTCACTTGCGTTGGTTCATAGAATGGTTTAGAATGTTTTGAGTTGGCCACATGGCCCTCATCACTCCTCTTCATGGTTTAAAATAGGTGTTTGTCGTGCTAATTAGCCTCAACACAAATGGCATTTATGCACCTATTATCATCTTCTCCCTCTCTCTCTCTCTCTCTCTCTCTCTCTCTCTCTCTCTCTCTCTCTTTAGGTTTTTTGTGTCAAAGGGAAACTACCCTCAATTGCATCACAGTGGGTCAAGGTTCCCTTTTGAATGAATTCCAGATATTAATTTTAGCCTGTCTTAAAACGAAAAAAAAAAAACCCCATTAAGGACTGGAGAGAGAGATGTTTCAGGTTTCAACCATTAAGCAACTAACTCTGGTTAATTCCCGATCAAAATGTCATCAACAGTATAAAGATGTTAAGCGTAAAGTTGGGATTGGGACGGTTTAGGTCTTAAATTTTAGAACCGATTACTTATCGATCGGGGGACGAGTTTCTCAACGATTTGAGAACCGAACCGATTTGGATCTGGTACCCCATGACCGTTTCTTTGTCTGCTGAGGCCTAACTTTGCAATAAACATCATCACTAACTGGTGACCTCTTAATGAATGGGACATGCACTAAAGTTCTTAAAAAGTGTGCCTTTAATTATCTGATGGTTATTAAATTTAATGTATACTCTCCAAAAGACTCTTATCTTCTTTCATATCCAATGAGTCCCATGCATGCACCAGAGATAGGTCTTACATCCATGAAAGTTAGAGTCCTTTGGAGAGTACACATAACTTGGAGGTGATATGAACTCTTAAAATTCACATCCTCGCATTGTCAATTTGTCACTTTCCCCCCTTACAATTCTTCAAAACCTTTCTGCTCATTTCTACAAACACCCAATATACCCAGTATGGCTTTCTAAAAAGTTGGTTTTTGGGCGCACCTTATACTTGCTCATGTTTTTGGCTGGACATAGATGGTGAAGCCTCTTACCATATTCTGTTTTCCAGGGTTTTGACCTTAATCTCACCAGAGAGAGAGAGAGAGAGAGAGAGAGAGAGAGAGAGAGAGAGAGAGAGAGAGAGAGAGAGAGAGAGAACGCTGCTTACTGTTACAAT
The DNA here is from genome assembly GCA_028583415.1 of Protea cynaroides. Taxonomy (NCBI): domain Eukaryota; kingdom Viridiplantae; phylum Streptophyta; class Magnoliopsida; order Proteales; family Proteaceae; genus Protea; species Protea cynaroides. The sequence goes on from CM053272.1 coordinate 50,396,844, forward strand.
TTTAAACTCATAAAAGTTTGCCCATGGCACCTGGTTTAGCAACAAACACTCAATGAGATTTTGGCAAATTGGGTCAGCCACTACAACAATTCTTATTTTTGGCTACAGAAACTGGCTACGTAACCAAATTTCCGTTGCCAAAAACAATATATGGCAACGGTTTCCTTACATATTGTAGTGGTAAAATAAATTTCAGCTATGGTTATATAATGTTTTTATACCTACGGTAATCTGTTTTTTGTAGCAAAAAACCAGATAACCCTCATTGTAACATGTTTTCTGTAGCCAAAAACCAGATAACCCATATGGTAGAAAATGTTCCGTAGGAAATAACGGTAGCAAAAAATTAAGAATGGGATTTTTTTTTTGGTGAGAATGGCGGGATTTTTCCCTCTTCTTTTTTCGTTTTGTTACCCTCCTACCCAGTCGATCGACTGAAAATCTCCCTCATTCTCCCTCTCTCCGATTTTTTCTCCATCGACCCAATCCCTCTCTCCCTCTGAAAACCTTTTCTGGAGTTCAATCGATTGAACTCCACCATTTGAAACCTTACAGCTCCAACTTCACCATCAACATCGATTGTTACGATTTTTGCTTCACTCACATCCAAACCCAAGCTTCAACTTCATCCAAACCGTCTGAAAACATTTCTGATACTAAAGCTTCAGGAATCGATTGTTGGGGTTTTTACTTCATCCTCAAGCTTCAGCAATAGACCACAGGTGATTTTTATTAGGTTTTTTCTTTGTCTTTTATTCCTTTTTCCCTACTCTATTCTTCCTTGCAACCGATTCGTGCTATTTTTCTTTTTTTAATTTATTCATTCAACCGAAGCTCATTGTATTAGCTCTTTGAAAGGATCACATACAATGTTCTTGTACGGCTAAGTAGCTGATCGCAAGACAATTTGCAATCTTTGAATCTAGTGGAGTGCACAAGGATCACAGACAATGGTCTAAAACTTATCCTTGAAACTAATCCAAGATTAAAGAAGGTATGTACAGCAACCATTTTCTTGTACTGACAATATTAATTTATTTTCCAAATTTTATTACTTTGAATCGTTTTCTCTTTCCATATTTTAGTATACTCAAATATTATACTCATTTTTTGAATTTTTTATTTTGCTAAAAACATCCTAATAATTAGTACTTTTAGAATCCGAATAATATGGTATTAGATTCCAGTGTAATTAGTATTTTCAATTTGAACCTTTTAACTTCTCCTGGATGAATATTTCTTTCAAGATACGCATAGTCAGTTTGTTTTTCCTTTCTATTGCTCATTCAGTGATATGTGTTCTGGTTTGAGTAAAATCCGAATTGAACCCTCTTCTGAATTTTCGTTATTTATGTTTGTTCTTCATTTTTAGGCTTTTAACTATTGTTTCTTGCTTTCACACAGTTAAATATTTAAGCAAGAAATCAGTGAAACTTCCCCCTTTAGCAAGAATTCCAAAGTTGGCTTTTTTATGGGTGAGAGATTAATTTGATTGTGATCATGAGTGAATGAAAACTATTGTGATGGTGAATTCTTATATCTTTGAGAGTAATTCATTACTCAGGCTGCCTTTGCAGGAAAAATCTTCTCCAGCCGCCGTCAGCCCACCATTTGAGAGTAATTTATTCCTATATTTTTTTGCATCTCATGTGCCTTGTTCCTGTGCAGCACTTCTTTGGGTTGGATTTCGATTGAAAAGTCCTGGATTCTCAGATTTTCGTCCATATGAGATTCTGTTTGAGGAGTATATGACCTTAGGCCTCAACTTGGCTCTTTATCAACTGCTTATTGACAATCTTATCTGGGAAGAAGGTCCTCAACTGAAGATGTACTTGAAGTTGTTTCCTGTTAATTATATATTTAACACGAGTGAGATCAAGAGAATAAAGGGCTAGTTCACAGGTTTTGAAATGCTTGACAATAATATTTTTGGGCCATATGAACTTCTTAACTTCACTCACATGGGACTTAATAAAAGTGGTCCGTAAGGTAATATCCAACAGGAAATAGATTTATTAACTTAAATTAAGTGAGATTCTGTGTTTTTTTTCCTAGGGGGGGTAGATTTGGAGACTCAGGCTTTATATGAAGTAATTAAGATTTTACTAGGTGTCAAAGACCCCCACACAACTTTAAAAATTAGCTAGTACTTGCATTGTGGTAAACCTGGAGTTCATTCAGGAGAGCACAACCTCCCGTTCAGTGTTCCCACCCAGGAGAACCGTAGGCTGGAATGTACCTGTCCAATTGGCACTAAGCATCTAATCTCCTGTCATTTTTCCTTTCTAACAGTTCGTCAAATATTTCTTATCATCTAAAAACTGGGGCATGACTTCCTCTCCTCTCTAGGGGCGCCCTCTTGGCCTTTGGACCCAATACATAGTCTCAAATGTTTACTTTATATTTGTACATAGAATTCCTATTTTGAAACATGATTATAATTCCTCCCTATGGCTATATTTTGATGAAAACATTAGTCCTATGTTAATATAATGTGGTTCTGCAAAGTAATCTAGTATTTAGTCAATGATTCTTTTTTTCTCTTGCAGAGATTGTTGTTACCTCAAGCTCTGGGTTAAGCAAGGGTGCATTGACTGGAATTGTATTAGGGGCCATTGCATGTTCTGTTACATCATATGCAATTATTTTTATCCTTATAAGGAGAAGTCATATGAGAAAGCTGTTGACATTTTTCAAGAGTACACCGATGTGAGTAACTCCATAAAAATTTCTAAGTTCATCTTAGATATTTTAAAAGCTTGGACAGGTCCAAGTTGAAAACAATAGGGTATCCGCCTTAACCAATTGATTCAGATCAATCTTGGCACGAGACCAATACTATTACCTTTAACTCTACTCACATTAGTCAAAACTCACAACCTTATGTGAACAGACTTTGGTACGAACCAGTGATCATACTTAATGTTCAGGTTTGAGTCGCATGTAGCAAGTGGAATCAGTATACCCTCTACCGATGGGTTTTGGGCATTCTGGGTGTGATGAGACTCTGCACTGGAATGGATTGAAAGGTTTAAAAGTGGGGTTTAAAGTGGGGTTTGAACATAGGAGTTTCAAGTAACTTTGGGTCAAAGAACACCTAAAATTTGAATTTCATTTAAAATTCATAGCCATTTAGATCGAATGGATGCAAGGAAGGAGGGAGGGAGGGAAGGGAGATGCATAGAACATGGGGTGGAGTTGGGGGTGGGGAAATTTAGAGGGTGAGGAAGGGTAGAGATGGAGGCAGAGGCAAAGGCGGAGGACTAAGTAGGGCCATAGGTGGAGCCATGGGGTGGTGGCAGGTCAAAGGTGGGGGTGAGGGTAGGTCCTACACCCCATGGGTGATGATGGGGTCATGGAGAAGGTAGCATTGTGGAGAGAGCCGGAGAGGAACCAGACTTATAGGAGAAACGTTGGCCATGGGGGAACTGTGGTATAGTGGGAGGAGGAGAGGGCATGGGTAATTTAAAAAATTTAAATTATTAGAGTAGGAAGAGAAACATAAATTTATTTTTCTTGGATAGCTAAAACCGGAATTTTGGATTTTTGAATTTTTAAATTTGAGTAAATATAAGGTAGTTAAGTGATGATAATCAAATAATGCAATTGGAATCCAGATTACCTGCATGTACTAGAAGAATAACAACTCTTCTTGTACACTCTTTGGATGACAAGTGTCCTATGGAGTTAACGGTGCTAACTTCTGTTAGTTAAATAAATTCTTTTTTTAATTCCTTTTATTGTGAATTGACAATCACGATTTTAAAGATAACTAAATCTATTAGAAATAAAACTCTAACCATTTTTAAGATAAGTAAATCAATTAGAAATAAAACTCTAACGATTTTTAAAAAGAAAAACAATTAGAAATAAAACTCTAACGATTTAATAAAACTCACGATTTTTTAATTTGTTTTTTTTAATTTCTATTTTCTTTTATTGATTCAAATCGGAAGAATTGAAAGATGAACATCCTTTATCGAGTCACAAAGATAGAGACATAAATCATCTCTGTGTTAAGCACATCATTAATCAATGTAATCTTGCACGATTCTAAGAAGTTGAGTAATTTTATTAGCAAATTCACAACAAACCCTTATCTTTTGTCTGATCTATATCTCTACCACCCGTTAATTGGATTAGATAGTGAACTTTCAGATCGAGATTATTTCTAAGCACTTCTGATGATGCTTTGGATCATTGCACTTAGCTTTTTCTTTCAAGTTCGTTTCAGATCGTCATCGTTTCTTCAATTTAATTATTGTGATGACGAGTAAAGGAAATGGTACATATATGTATATGGATCTTGTCTTGTTGGTATCACGAAAATTTGGTAACATTAAATCTCTATGATTACCGAATTCAAATAACTAAAGTATAGTAACTAGTGGAAGGACTTCATAGTATCCCATAAACTGCACTTTGATTTTGTCAATTCCAACAATTTTGTGACTTGTGACGAAGATTCATTTCAATGCTTGCATTGGTTTTAAGTAGTTCTGTCCTTTTCTTTTTTTGGAGAGAGAGAGAGAGAAGAGAGAGGGGGGGGTTGAGTAGGTGTTGGGAGGAAGTAGTTAGGGGAGAAACAAGGTCGGGTTGGGCCGGGTATCTGCAAACCCTACCCTACCCAAATAACTTTTAAGCTAACCCAAACCCTACCCTACCCTGTCAGGGTAGTATAAAACCTCAACCCTTATCCTACCCTGACAGGGTATTACCAAACCCTATCGTACACTGATTTACCCTAATTGGGCCGGGTCAAGCTGGGTTTACCCTGATTGACCCTAAATCAGGGTAGGGTTTACCCTGATTTACCTGAACTCAATATTTTAACCTATAAATGTCAAATATTCATAAGTAAAAGACATGAATGATTATCAAATAAAGCAATACTGATTATCGAACCCAAACCCAAGAAACTGTGAAACAAGCAATACTTAACCATTACAATGCAAGGATCAGAAGAATGGCCTGAAAAATCCATAAAGTATAAACCTCTAACGAACAAAATGGTCGGAAAAAAAAAACTAGACTTAACGAAGATAGATGATTCAGAGAGAGAGAGAGAGAGAGAGAGGGAGTGAGAATCTATGAACCTCCAACGAACAGAAACATAATGGATGAAAAAAAATCAGATTTAACAAAGATTCAGAAAGAGAGAGAGAGAGAGAGAGAGAGAGAGAGAGAGAGAGAGAGAGAGAGAGAGAGAAGAAGAAGAAGAAGAAGAAGAAGAAGAAGAAGAAGAAGAATTACCTAAAATTAGGTTGACGATGAAGAGGAAGAAGAAGACTCGATGGGGCTGAAATCTGACTTAACAAAGATTCGGATTTCAGAGTGAGAGAGAGAGAGAGAAGAAGAAGAGATACCTAAAATCAGGCTGTTGACGAAGAGGAAGAAGAAGATTCGATGGGGCTGAGAGTCTGAGACGCTGATATGGTGGCTTTGGACGGTGCCGTCGGCTGCGGTAGGAGAAAGAGAGAGAGAGAGAGAGGAATGGAGATTAGGAATTAGGGTTAAGGTTAGAATCTGATTTTTGAATATATATATATATATATATATATATATATATATATATATATATATATATATATATATATATATATTCAGGGTCGGGCCAGGCTCTACCCGAGGCCTCAACCCTAACCCGCCCTTACCTTGACAGGGTAAAAATTACCCTGTACCCTGAATGGACCCTGTCAGGGTATGGGCTGGGTTAAACCCTGACCGGGTTCAGGGCTGTTTTGGACGGGCTCGGGCCATCAGGGCAAAATTTTCACCCCTAGAAGTAGTTCTCAGCTAGTCTTGTTTAAAAGAAAAACATCACGCTTTCTATTTGTTTAACTGAAAAGCTTTAAGATAGGGGATTATATCTTGGTGTTTGGCCATTTTCCTTTTACTCATAATCATTTGCAAGCAAAAATGGAAATGGTAAAGATCAGTAAAGGGTGATATACGCAAGAAGCTAAAATCAGTAAAGAGGAAGTAATGGATAAAAGAAAATAGAAACTAAAAAAAAAAAATTAACTCTAAAATCGTTAGAGTTTTATTCGGACCCTATAACTAAACGCTAAAATAGGAATGCTATTGTTAGAGTTTTATTTCTAATAGATTTACTTACCTTAAAAATCGTGATTGCCAATTCACCAAATCAATTACTTAAATAAAAAGAATTAAAAAATATAATTTATTTAGTTATCACCATTAGCACCGTTAATTCCATAGGACACTTGTCATCCAAAGAGTGTAGTAGAAGAGTTGTTATTCTTCTATTACATGTAAGTGATCTGGACTAATGCAATTGGGTGTAAAACCAGACCCATATGCATCATTATAGCCTTAAGCCATTAATTTACATAAAAAAATATTTTAATAAACATCTACTTATCGTATAAAATAAAATATGAAAATGATATTCATGTCAAAAACATCACTCTATATAAAAACATCAAATACCATAACCATATTGTTTGCTCATAAGGCATCCGTGTCTCATGTAAGTAAAATTATATATTAAAACACTATATATATATATATATATATATTAAATGGTCTAATACCATCAAATACCATTATAATAATATTAATAATATTATGAACAAAGTAGTGCATCTCCTTAGCCAGCTTTCAGTTCCAACAAATGAATCCATTGATTATAAAGATGGCAGTCAAACTCCATGAACCTCATCCATCAGGATCGCCAAACTGCGAAAAATAAAAAATGTAAAAAAGGAGTGTTAGAAATGAAAAAAAAAAAAAAATAATAATAATAATAATAATATTAGAGAAGTATTTGTAAATAAATCAGAAATTTCTCTTGCTCCAATATGAAATTATCAGTTCTCTTAAAATTGTATAAACACGTCCCCAGCCAAAATAGAAAGAAATAAGTAAAAAACAAAATTATTTGAAGTAAAATATTCATAGAGAAAGTTTAAAGGGACTTAAACATTAATACCTAAATTAATTTTAACTTTACCTAAGATCCACCAACTTTTACACATAAAATTTCATGTGTCCAATCAAAGGGTGATCTATAAAACTAATGGCTTAGATTAGCCACATATGCATCCATAGATCATGGACACAAAGTAATCAATTCTATGTAATGCCATGCATGTGGATGTAATCAAAGAGGTCTACATAAACTTACATGTTCGGTATAGAGTTCTTTAAGATCTTGGTAAGTATCCAAAACAAGATTCTTTCGAGCGATTCCAAAATCATATAATTGATCAGTCAGATTAGAATTAAAATGAGCATTTGCGATTGCTTGTCTACACATTGTATGCATTTCATTCAAGTTAAACTCAAGCATATTCATTGCATCTGTGATTCTTTCATATAGGGCAAGAGCATCCAATTTATCATTACGTGGAATAAGTGGTTCATTTTGTATCCTGACCAACATTTGCAAGGCTCGAACTGTTTTCCTTATCGTTTCAGGAAGTGCACTATGAATTATAGACATTAATCTAATCTGTCGTCGATAACCTACAAACTGATAAAAAGAAATAATATATACAAAAAAAATCATTAATAATGAAAAAAAAAATTAAAATAACATGATTTTTAGAAAGAAACATGCATACATCAAAATCTATAACTATATCTCCAATGAAGGCCTCGTGACATCTTTCATAATGGTCATGGACTTCTTCCCATTTCAGCACTTCCTCAGAATTGTCAGTGTGGAATTTCGTCTCACATATATGACAGTTCTCTGGTTAAATATTAGTATTAAAAAACACTCAATATTTATTAGAATAATATGATCATATAAGCTAAAGTGATTTATCTTTTTTTTTTTTTTTTGGTACAAGCTAAAATGACTTATCTGGGTTCAATATACCTCTCTGTCTAAACTTGAAAACAGCATAATGACACATTGAAATATCTATTGCATCTAAACCCGTGCTCTCAATTTCTTGTTTAAGGTCAGCAAATTTAACCAATATCGTCTGAAGCCAATCCATGACTATTACAAAGAAATAGAATATATTAACGGACAATTGACAAACGAAAGAATGACATATTTTAAAATGGAAATTATAAAATAAAAAATTAAATAGAATATTTCACCTTAAGCTTCAATCTTTTCTGTTAAAATTGTTCTTGTTTCTCCGTGTATGTTTGTTTCATGGATTTTGAAGAGAAAGTGAGATATTTAAAACACTAGCTTGAAGAAAAGTGTGACAATTTGAAATGTGTATGTTATGAGAGGAACCACAGACATAATGTGTGTTTGGGCTGTTCACACGTGGATTTGGTTGGTTTCAACCATGGTTTGTGGAATTGGACTGGATCGACCCTATCCATGTAAAGCCAATTCTTGCATGTGGTTATTGGCCAGTCTAAGATTTTGCAAGGCCTAATTTGGGCTTGATTATCGTATTGCGGTTTCAACTGGTCTTCATTTGGTTTTGGTCTTACAGGATAAGACCAAAGTTGGCCAAAACTGAAACCTTATTTCAGTAGTTAATCAATCTGAGTTCAAATGGGGGTCTCAATCAATTAATTGTATTCAATTTACAGGATTGATAGATAGACTCAATTCTTATTTTTATACATCTAGTTATGAGTATTCATTTATGAATATATGGATTCGAATATGGATAATCTAGAACAAAATCTATTAGATCCAATAAATATACAAATAATAATAAAAAAATTAAGTAACTGAAGATCTTGAATGTTCTTGAGGTTAATTTGACATGTTTAGAGAATGAGGAAAAGAGAATTTGAATCTGATTCACGTATGTATCCAGCCTGGGGGTATCTAAATCCGACCACATTCGAGTCCATGTCCAATCCAATTATATGATTATATATTTAGGTTAAACCACTTGGGGCATGTGTTTTAGTATAAAATAGATTAATTGGTCCTTAAGGGTAAATAATGGAATGGGTTTTGATCGGACTTGTACATTTGGTCCGAATACCAATCCCGTCAATTTAACATCAAATTTAACACAATTGGAAAGACACATTTTTGGAATCGATTTCATTCCATTACGTGGATTGATTATTATTTTATTAAAATTTATTTTTATATTCCTAATAATCGTGGATGATCCCTACGTGGCAACCTTATCTGTTAAGTAATTGAGATGTGACATGGAATAATAAAAAAAATAATGAGTATAGGATCGAATCTAATTAGATTAGATCCGTTAATATCTGGACGATCCGAGATAGTAATATTGGATTGAATCTCAGAATCTATCAGAAATCAATATTGAATCAGGATCAACTATATTCAAAATCGATACAGATAATCGATCTGACCCATCCAATATCAATTACTTGAACCATGGCTGGGACTTCCTCTAAGCAATCGAACACAATCTCTTCTCTAAGTGAAGATGATATCATCAATGGTTTCTCAAAATAATTAACTCGTTTTGGGACCCATCGCTCTTGTACTGCTACAGCCCATCATCTTAATACATATATGCATGTAGTCGATCAAAAGGGTTTAACTAGCTGCCAAAGTTTAATTTTCAATTAATTTTCAAACATCCACACATCTAAAAAGAAAGTTTTGGATTTGTGATTTTCCAAATTGATGGATAGTGACAAGGATAAAATTAAAATTGTTTAGGACCGATTGGAATTGATTAGAACTGAAATTCAGAGTTCTGATTTGGGGATGTAGATTGGATTTGTGACTTTCCAAATTGATGGATAGTGACAAGGATAAAATTAAAATTGTTTAGGACCGATTGGAATTGATTAGAACTGAAATTCAGAGTTCTGATTTCGGGATGTAGATTTGAAATTATATATATATATATATATATATATATGCTTGATCCAAGAAAGAAATTTTCAAATTTAAATCCCCAAATCAGAACCCCCATTTTCAATTCTAATCAATTCCAATCGATCTTAAACAATTTTAATTGATTCTTTGATTTGGTTAGGTTTCAAACATAAATAGATCTCACTTGACATGGTTCAGAAACCAACCAAATAATGATTTGTCCTATTGGTTATGGTTCTTTTGTTAATGTGGAGTGTTTTTACTTGGCCGCGGCTAGTACCAAGGCCCTTTTGACCTTGATTTTCTTTTGTTGGCACACACTCATTGGATCATCAAGAAAATTACAAAATACAAGAAGATATGAATTTGTCTCCCATTCTTCATGCAGTAGGATATATGAATTTGTTTCCTAAGAAATATATGTCTTTTTTTTATAATATATATAGTTGTGATTTAGAATTATATAATTAATATCAAGTTTTTGACAGGGTTTTGATTATGTGCATTTTATACAGAACAATAGGGTAATATGGTGACGGCAGTAGAGAAATGTAATTTAAAAAAAAATGATTTTTTCCAACCGAAAATATACCCAAGTGTAAAAGTGTGTGTAAAATGAATATTATTGCCCACGGAAGACTAGTTTCCGTTGTATAAAATATTTATTATAGACAATGGAATAATGATTTCCGTTGTCTAAAATATAGAACAATTACGGAATTTTTGCCAATAGAATGACAACGACGGAAATTAACCGTAGTTGAAAATAAGGATTGTTGTAGTGAGCATAGCATTTAAAAAGGGGAGGCACAGGACCAGAGAGATCAACAATTTGTGAAAGAATTGTCTTGTGGTCCATAGGAGATGCAGTCAACGTAAAAATGTAAGTAGAAGCTTGGATTTGCAGGAGCTAGAAAATAAACATGAAATGAATTTGAAGTCGGAGTTGGAGGTGTTGTGTTCTCCTGTGGTCCATCTCTTTTTATGATTCCATGAGAGCAACCCTAGTTTCGTTCTCACTAGAATTAGGATTTTAAAGCATTAACTGCGTGAAAGGAACTCCATTTTTTGTTGAAAGCTCCATCAAATATGTATATGATGGACATACATGTAGTAGTCTCTGTATATGAAATACAAAAGTAACAGAAGGAAGAAACCCCAAGATGGATCAACGAAGATTGCAGTATGGCCGTACTTATGAGCACTAGGGCGTAAAATGAACCGAGACTCACCCCTTCTTGTTCCTTATAAGAGTCATTTCCTGGTTCTGACGTAAATAAAAGAAGGGAGAATATTAGCTTACCAGAGAGAGAGGGAGAGAGAGATATCTGGATGTATCTTCTTGAGATTTGAAGAGAAAGATCACAGGATGATTACCCGAAAGAAAAGGGCATGTACCACAGCGGCTGCACCCTAGGGCTTCCCTTATGAGGTAAGCAGCTCAGGATAGGATAAAAGGATCGAGAGAGAGAGAGAATGTGAAGGTAGTTGCATGATAAGGTCAGGAAAATCTCATGATGGTAGTGTCAATGTCAAGCAAATAATACAAACCCAAAATGTTGCACGAGAGAGAGAGAGAGAGAGAGATTGAGGGATTTTTAAGATCCTGAAGGACGAAGAAGAAGGGTGGATCGAGAAGCCTGAAGGACGAAATTGCCCTCAAACGTATCCTTTTTTGATTATATATAAATAATTCCTCATCCCTTATATCTTTCGTTTTTTATGGAAGTTATAGAGGGCCATCAACATGTTGTGTTTATGCCTTGCTAAAGAGAAGGGAAAGGGTTTCTGGTGTGTGGTTTGTATTGAGATTAGTCCTACATTGCTAATGAGATTGGAATCTTAGGGTCTTGTATATAGAGAGTCCCTCCATTTGCTAGTTCGAACTTTTGAGTTGAAAACTTGACATGGTATTAGATTTTCAGGTTCCCTCTCAAAGTAACCCTTAAAAAAGGCAAAATGTCACCGAAAGAGGGATATCAGATGGACTATGGTTCGAGGGACGGTCTTAACCAGTCACTGAAAAATGGAACTAGTCACCTGAAAAGTACCACATATACGCTAGATGCACAAAAAGATGGACTATGGTTCGAGGGATGATCTTAATCAGGCACTTAAAAAGTGGAACCAGTCACTTGAAAAGTGTTATACTACCACATATACACCATCTAATGGTAGGACTACATCTGAGGGGGAGTATTGGGATTAGTCCCACATTGCTAATGAGATTGAAATCTTGGGATTTTATATATAGAGAGTCCCTCCACTTACTAGCTAGTTCGAACTTTTAAGTTGGAAACTTGACAGCTCATGCATCAACGTGGAACAATGGTAGCGTTTATATAGGTATCTAACTAGGTGGGTAGGGTGGTCATTTAACTAATCTTGTGTCACATATACACATTGCCATATATGAATATTTTTCCATGAAAATATATGAAACTTAGTGGATATTTCAGCTAAGAGACGAGTTGTTACTCATCCTTCTTAACTTGTAAACCATGTTATTAATCTTTTTCAGGGGCAAAGATGAAACTGCTTTTTGCTTTTATATGAACGATGACATATTTTATTGGAGATTGTCATTGTAAAGTCCATTAAATCAACTTGTTACTAAATACATATACGAAGTCAAAATTGGATGATAGTGCACTGATAAGAGTCTATAAAACCAGCACATTTAAATTCGAAATCAAATCGAACCGAAACCAAAACCGAAACCAGAACAGAATAACCTAAATTTTCTTATAGGACAGTAATTGAACTTGAGTATATATATAAGATCAAAACTAAAATGACTCAAACCAAAACCAGATTGAACCAAACTCATTCACACCCTAATCGTTAGACATCTTCTGCTTATTAACAAAAAAGATGTCGTGAGCTTGTGGTCGAATGCTTTCTTTTAACACTTGAATCTTGATTAAGCTGAACACTAACCACCGAACTAGTCCTGAGTCCTGACTCGCTAACCTACAAGGACAACAACAAAGGGTTTTATTGTCATTTTAATAATGACTAACAGAATATATATAAATTTACCCATGCATGGATATACAAAACACGCAATATATAAATTGTGTAGACCCCGAAACACATATTCGTCTGGCTCACGAACCCATGTTGGTCCAATCTGATTTGTGAAGAATTTCGTGGAGATGGGTGATGTAGAATATATAAAAGCCTAAACAATATCTGGTTTGGATGGATGACTAGACATAGAAGTCTCATTGGTGGGACTATTCGAGGCAGGGTTCAACTCACCTGACAAAGAGATGAGTCGCTTGGATGATTAGACATATAAAAAGGATTTGTTTTTGATGACTACCAACATAGATAGAGGATATTATGGCAGAGTTAGTAAATACGCGTATTAAACGTGTATTTTTTTTTTTACTAGTTTTTTTGGATTTTTCTGGGTCTTGTAAAGTTTTTTTTTTAAATAATGAAAAATATTATATACGTTTAATACACGTATGGCGTATTAAACGCGTATAAGAAGGTGACAATTATTAAAAAATAATAAATTTAAAAAAATCATAAAAAAGAACCCAAAAATCTAGTGTTGTGGGTTCTGTTCCCCAAAGTAAAACAAAACCCTTTGTCCCTTTCACGGCCGTTGGCGACTCTAGCGGCTAAGTCCTAAACTCACGATTTGTTCCCAAATTCCTTTCTCGTTGACTTGTTCCCCAAATCCCTTCCACGGCCGTCGGTGTGCAAGGATCCTGCAAGCATATAAGTCGTCTGCGGCACCGCAAATTTGAGACTCTTTATGAATATTCAAAAAAATAAGGAAAAATCATTTAAAAAATAGTATGTGTATAATACGTGTATTATACGCATATTTACTAACTATGAACAGGAGATTCAAAAGCTCTGTAGTGTTTTTTTTTTCTTTTTTTGGTAAAAAAACTCTACAGTGTTGAACCCATAGTTAGTAAATACTTACTGTGAAAATTTTGCACATTTTATATGCGAAAACTTTTCAGAACTGTAATATTTTAGTTTTTATGTTTGATGGGATGATAATTTTGTGTGGGATTTCATAGATTGAAAGGTTTTTTATTTATAAATTATATATATATATATATATATATGTTAATATTTTATTTGTTGAATGTTATAGATGTTTATTGCATAGTGAATATATGTCCATATTTTTGTCTCGATTTTTCTACGAGCTACCATATTAAACACGTACCGTATTATTACCGTACATGTTTTTCTAAAACGGATTATTGGTCCCCGTATCAAAGTCTGACTCTGTTTAATACCCGTACGTAGCTGTATTCAATTTTTTGTCGTATCCGAACTTACTAACTATGGATTAGGGTTGCAATAAGAATGGGTTGGGTTGGATTTTTTTTTAAAACCTCGGTCTGGTCCTAATTTAGGTCCTAAAAAATCCAGTCTTAATATGCCCTCACAGTCGGGTTGGGCTGATTCTAATTGGCCTTGCCCATGGAAAGTAAGAAGGGAGATGCAGAGGCTGGGCCAGGCCAAAGAAGAGAAGAAGAAGAATAAGAAGAAAGAAAAGGAGGAGGAAGAAGAAATAGAAGGCAGGTTCGAGCCGGGCTCAGTCCAACGCCTCAACCTTAGCTTGGCCCGAACCCAAACTCAGGGCAAAAATTCCCAATCCTAACCTGCCTTCAGGGCCAGGGTATCTCAACCCAAGCCCTATTCGGGCTCAGGGCAGGCCAGGGCGGGTTCAAACCGACAGGGCCAAACTTGCACCCTTAGATGGGATCATGACCAAAATTTAGTCGAGAATCACAGAAATATTTTAGTTTTGTAAATAAAATGATATGAACGTACCAAAAATGTTATATTCAAAATGCACTGAAGTTCTACCGAAATATTTCGCTTTTAGTAGACCACAGAACCCCCCCCCCCCCCATAGAACAAAACCTTATGAAAACAACCACCATTTTTCAACAAAACTATTTCTTCTTTTTTGTTACTTTGCATTCATACATTGGGGCCTGCTTGTTTCATTGTAAAATTTTCTATGCAAATGATATTTTACAAGAAATTTTATTTATATGTAAAATTTTTCAATACATTTTTTTGCATTTTAGATTAAAATAAGTAATAGAAAATCTAATTTGACAAGAAAAAATTTCTTTTCAATTATTTTACATGAAAACAATTAGAGCTTTCAAGGAAACTATTTCTGTAAAATATATACAACATGTCTACATCCTATCATGCTTTATTATACATTTCGGTTCAATCTCTCTCTCTCTCTCTCTCTCTCTCTCTCTCTCTAGAGATCTCTTACACACACAGACTTCACCCTCATTAGAATATCTTTTCACCCAAGCAATTCCCCCCCTGAAGGCCTCACTTTCTAGTCCCTCTTTTGTCCCCTTCCTTTTTATTAGCTTCTCTCCGTCAACTTCAATCCTTCTCTCTCAGATATCTTTCTGATCTCCTCTCTTTAATTTATCTCTCTCTGTGCCCTACTCGCTTCCTCTTATAAGTTAATAACACCTCTTCTGTTCTCCATTTCATGCACACCTACTTTACTGCCTCTTCTCTCTTCCCCTTTCTCTTCCTACTGTTTTTTCTTCTTCATTCTATATTCTGCAATGGAACCAAACGAAGATAGCAGCAGTGGCAGTACTAATAACAAAGGGAACTTCCTCTGCAGGCAGAGTAGCTCAAGGTGGACACCCACCACTGATCAGATAAGAATATTGAGGGATCTTTACTACAACAATGGAATTAGGTCTCCAAGTGCTGAGCAGATACAAAGGATCACAGCTCGTCTGAGACAGTACGGGAAGATCGAGGGTAAGAATGTCTTCTATTGGTTTCAAAACCATAAAGCCCGTGACAGGCAGAAGAAGAGATTCACAGCTGATATGACCATGCAAAGAGGAGCTTACACAAGCATCAGTCCTGGTTTTGATATAATCCTTTTTTTTTTTTTCATAATTTTTTTTATAAGGGTATGATCAGTAAGTGGATGTTTATTTGCAGGCGTATGTTCTTCTTCATCTTCATCACCTGGTGTACTTGGTGTGGGGCAGATGGGAACATCTGGGTATGGATCAGTTCTCATGGAGAAGAGCTTTGGGGTAAGTTTGTGATTAAAGAAAGGTCTGCTGCCTTCAAATTTACATATTATAAGGGACAAACATGAAAGCTATGTGCATGTGGCCTGACTGCAGTGCAAGTGTTTATGTACACAAGAATATAGAGAGACATCTTCCACATGTCTAACCATTAACATTCAACAATGTCAAGCAACTACAGCTTTTATAGAGTTCTATAAAAAAAACTCTTTTGGTCCTTTGTTGTAGCGAAGCCCACCATATATAGTTTATAGTTTCTACTTTCTTCCTAATCAACCAGAGAAACTCACACACACAGTTTCATTTTTGAAGATTTCCATTATCTTTGTTCACCATGTAAAACCCATGTAGCAATATCCATTAAATTCCTCTACCTGTAAAATTACCAATTCAAAAGTCTGAACTCATAGGTGGAGGGATCCCCATGTATATAAGGGATGAAGGATTATTTGGTAGATGTGGGACTAAACACTTTACATTTCCGTCTGTGTGATAAGATGAAAACCCACTCTAATACCATATAAATTTTCCATCTCGAACTCTTATGTGGTGGGACTCCCAGTTGTATAAGTGGAACTAAAGACTATATGATAGTTGATATAGGATTAAACTCTCAACACACACACACACATACCACTATTGTGATTCTAAAGCTGATTAACTTGTTTTATCTCTGATTATTTTGTGTTATCTATCAACTATTTTGTGTTATCTTTGTTCACCATGTAAAAGCTACTCTTCCTCCATTTTCTTCAGTTACGTGCTTGATGCTTTTATACAAATGAAACCCATGTAGCTACCCATTAAATTCCTCTACCTGTAAAATTTTCAATTCAAAAGTTTGAATTTGTAGATGGAAAATTATTTGGAGGGATCTCCTTATTGCAACCTGGTCGTCATGGGTTCGAATTATGAAAACAGTCTCTCCATAATGTGGGGGAAAGGTTGTGTACATTTTGCCCTCTCCAGACGTTGCAGTAGTAGGAGCCTCGTGCACTAGGTAGGACTAAACTCCTTACATTCTCCGCTGGTGTGATAAGATGAAAACCCTCTCTGGTACCGTATAAACTTTTCATCTCGAACTGATAGTTGGTGTAGGACTAAACTCTCAACACACATACACACATACCACTAATGTGATTCTAAAGCTGATTAATTTGCTTTATATCTGATTATTTTGTGTTATCTATTAACTATGAGCCATCAGGATTGTTCGATTTCTGGAGGTGGTGGCAATGGTGTTGCAAGGTCTATAAGCAACAATCTTGGATATGTAGGTGTGGATCCATATTGTCCAACTTATTCAATCTACGACAAGAGAAGATTGTTTAATGGAGCCCCCTCTAAAGAAGATGATCAGAAGGATGAAGAAGGAGGCCATCATGGTCCTGTTTATGCTATGGAAACACTTCCTCTCTTCCCCATGCATGACAATAGCATCTCTGGATTCTGCTCTCCCAACTCCAATTCTGCCGACTGGCCGCACTACTACACCGGTTATAGTGGCTGCATCCAAACGTCTCTTGAGCTCAGCCTCAACTCTTACGCCCCAAGATCGCCGGATTCTTCCTGAAATCGCCGGAAAATCTCATATATGTATCAATAATATATATAGCACGTTAAGTATGAATTGATGATGAAACTAAACTAAATGCTTCTTTTGGGTCCCTAGCTTCTAATGGCTTTTTTTTTACTGGTCAAAGACTCTTCCAGAACATGCCACGTGTCCTCATCTGAAGTATGAATATGACTCTCACATTGCCTTTTTTTTTTTTTTTTTTTTTCCGGTAAATAAAATTTCTATTGCAAAATGGGATCCGCATCCTCTCCTCCCCTGGGACGACACGGACGTCTCCATCGGATGGTCGACACATGATTCTTAAGAAAATTTGAACCACATGTTCCAGCTGATAAGGGGTGTCAACTCGGACGTATGACTCGAATTCTCCCAAAAATCACATGTCGACCATCCAACGAGACATCCCCGTCCTCCCAGTGGGAGGATTTGAAATTCTGCAAAATGGCCTTTCTAGTAAGGGAGGATCGCTATGTCTGACCATACCCTCCATTCTAATTCCTGGTCAGTCAAAATTTCTTTCATGATTCGGATCAAAATGAGTCCTCTTCCTTGTCAGAGAAAGATTCCAATCCAAGGAGTTTAGATGAACTTACGGGAGTGATCCGTATAAGTTAGGGTACCCTAGAATCCAGTGGTAATATCGAGATAATAGTAGGGTACATAGTACAGTAGTGTATTAGTCGTATTGGACTGGACGAGAAAATGATTCCGAGTGAGACAGAAAGATCTCTCCTCGGGAAGATAATAATAGTACTAAAGGGAGAAGCCGGAGATGGAGACACCGGAGGTTGTCAGTGGGACGGCTTGACTGAGGAGACGGTCAGTATATGCTCTCTCTCTCTCAGAGTTGTTGATGAGGAGTACATATTTTGAAGTTTGAACCAGCATTCTCATTCAAAGCTTGGATATGGATTGGGCCTGATTAATTAACAAAGCCCATAACTCTTTGATCTAATGTTGTGGTTGGGCCTGGGCTTGTCTTTGATGAACAAGACAAGTTTTCTGTGTGTGTGAGAGAGAGAGGGAGAGAGAGAGAGAGAGACTTGAGTGGTCTGGCCATGATTCTCGGCAACATGGTTCAAGTAATCGGAATTGGATTGGTTAGATCCTGATACCAAATTGTCATTAGTTCCTCCACAAATGATTATTTCATGTTTTCAATGGATGGATTAACTAGGGCAACACATACATGGTAAGCTTGCTTTATAATATGGACCCTTTGCTACCACTCACCTAATTTTACTTGAAAACTCGGATCCACATCCTCTCCTCCCAGAGGTTCGGGAGGAGAGGGGGCGGCCCAGTTGGATGGCCGGCATTTGGGGTTCGGGTGAAATAAAGCCAACGAGTTGAGCCGATAAAGGGGTGTCGGCTCGAATGGAGGACTTGGATTCACTCGAACCCTAGGTGTCGGCCATCTAATGGGATGCTGCCTCTCCTCTCTAACCTCTAGAAAGAGAGGATTTGGATACTAAAAACTCAGGGTGTTGCACGGAATTTGCCTCAGCCAAGTCGAAGCTGAATTGACCGATCCCGATCCTTAAAAACAATGCCAAGATGTGATAATAGATCTGGTTCTCATGGCACTGTGGCTTCTCCTTATCAAAATCAATTCCATCAATGAAAAACGGGATTTGAGACTAATTAATAAGTAGGGTAGGAATCTAACTTTGAAATGGTTGAAAGTGGTGTGATCTTAAAGAGATTATTATTTCTTTATGTCGTGTGATTCCCCAACAACTTAATCTCACTCACCATTCATGCTTTGCAAAGCTAATGACACTCTTCCAGTATTATAAACTCATAATGACATCTAATTAAGAAAAGAGAGAGAGGGTACATCCATGGCATGGTCGTTGCCCGTTGGGGAAATCAAATTCAAAAAGTCAAAGTTTGATGTTAACGGCAGAAATCATCTTCATCATATGTTTTGAATTAATTAAACATAAAAGGTAGGATGTCACAATGATCCTTTTCATTGGTCCCACAAAGTTCCATCCGTCCTATCATTCTCATATTTTATTAGGAGATCAAAAAAAATAAAAAAATGAAGGTTATATATCAAATCTAGTTATTTTGGTATAAGTTTTTGATTTATTTGGAGTATTCAAATGCTCTTTAAAGTTAATTTTTAATTCAAAATTAGGTATAAATTTGTCTCTTTGATTTTGAGTCGAATTGCCCAAAGGAATGGGTTAATCGAGATTGAACTTAGTCAATTCCAATTCAAGTTTGCCGAATGCACGTTGAGTCCGATTGAGTTAGATTGAATCAGGGCGAGTCGAACCACTTCCTAATAAATTCTGGGATGTATTGAATCGGATTTTTTTTTGGGACTTCCGATTCTACTGGAACCCATAGGAACTTCTACACTACGAGAAGGAGAAGGGGGAAGGGGAAGGGTGAAAAATTAAGGAACAATATGAAGAGAAAAGAGTCAATCCCATAACCTCTTTGAGTACTTGCATTTTACCGGTGGGACACAAACCAACTAGGCAAGGCAACAACTTGCATTAGATATACTTGACGGCCGACATTCGCTAGTGTGGGTGAGTTCATATGATAGAATGATTCAATATCCATTTTCCCGTTCCCATATTGTTAAGCAAGTGAGCATTCAATCAGAGTGATCATGGTTCATATAATCGGTATCGGATCAATCAATTCGTATCGATTTTAGACTTGATTGAAATTGGATCCAATATAATCTTATTATTATTAAATACAATACGACCACGTGTTAGATACCTGTATTTAAAACCTTAGGAGTGACAGATAATTTATATTTTTAAAATAAATAAATTTTTAGTATTAAAAAAGCAGGACAAAGGGAGCACCGATTTCCCCTACTACACAGTCCATGCCAAACGATGCCAGCAAATCCAAATACCTGTCGTCCAACTTCCAACTGCTCCAATATTAAAAGGATGCTTTCCCCTTTGATTTATCAAAGAAGCAAAAGCACCTTGTCTTACGGTTTTAAAGATTAAACCAACGTGAGTGAGAGTCTTTTACCACAACAAAAAAAAAAAAAAAAAAAAAAAAAAAAAAGCCATGAGTGAGAGTTCACTCACAAAAGGAAGAAGTATGCATGACAATTTACAAAAATTATTTCTCCTTGATATATATATATATATATATATATATATATATATATATATATATATATATATATATATATATATATATATATATATTGAAAATTACTCAGATATAAATAGAGATGTATAGGGATTAGATATAAACGAATACCGGCTCAGATACCTCTAAAAGAAAACGAATACATATCAAATTTAGATTTTCAGTTATCCATTTACGTCTCTAGATATAATATCACGAATGCTAAAGTTTTGCTATACCATGCTATTCACCTATGGATTAGTGGTGATAAATCATAATTACTTATCTAGATCTTGTATTTTAATTCATGTAATAAATAATGGAATGTCATGTTTTCAAAAAATATATGACAAATTAATTGGAGTTGTTCATTTTTTTATAAATGTTAAAATAATCTAAATCGTAAGTTCTTGTTTAGAATTGAGAGAGTACACAGTATTGTCTGGTAGAGTGTTGGTTTATATACATAGGTATACACAGGAAACATTCTAATACAAAGAAGTATTTAATTAAAAAGAAAGAGAATACAAATAAACAGTACAAAAGGCCCTTATTGTACAATGCTATACATCGTATTCCATCACATTATTTTACGTATTGGAAACAAATACTAAAATATTTTTAATAGTTTTTTCATATAAAGTTTTGGGGGAGGTATTTTCATGCGGTCCGTGCGTGTGTATTGGCATCTCCAATGTCAAGTTAATAGGTGCATGAGAATGTGTCTCACAATTCTTATATAGGGGAATCTAATCATCCACATGATAAAGGAGTAGAGAGTATAAAAGGGTATATACTACCATTAGTATGTACATCATTTTATCTAAAAGTTTTGCTTGTAAAACATTTTTGGTAATGCTTCGTTTGTTTAACGTAAAATTTTACGTATAACATTTTATATATAAATTTTTTTTTTAATGTTTATTTCCATGAGATAAAATATAGTGATCTCAAAGGGGGATGGAAAAGGAACTTCACATTTCTGAACTTTTTTTTTCTACTTAAAAACAAATAGAACTAAATGGATGATCGACACAGTATATATAAGGGGAAAAAGATCCATGCCTGATTATATGTCTCCTGCATCAAGATAAATGAGGGGCAAAATGATAATTCTTCCCCCTTATAATGAACAAATGCCGTCCAGGGAATCCACGTAGCCAGGCAGCAATCCCCACCAAAATATAAAATAGCGAGGGCTTTTGGTCACTAATGGGCTTGGATTGTTTGCAGCCATGCAGTCCCTGCAGCTGCATCTGATCCGTTGAAATATATTTACGCATATGCGAATATATTCTCAATGGCCTGAATGCAATTGTAGGGCTGCATGGATATAGGAAATCCAAATCCCTAATAATACCTTTTTTTTTTGGTAAATAAGTCCCTAATGATACCTTTTTTGGGTTAAAAAAAGTCCCTAATAATACGAAACATATAATAACCACTTTAAACTTTATTAAATAAAGTGGAAAGTTAAGACAAATGAAGAGTTCTAACTCAAAGACCAAAGATGCTCTAATAACCTATAAAGTACAAACGAGCCAGTAAGGGAAACCGCAACTATCTTTATTTTTCTAAAGAAAGTATAGTATTGTGGGGCCCTCTGCCATGAACGTGAGGCAATCATAACCATTCACTTTGACCTCATGCTACAGAAACATCCAATGATCAAACTCAAGTTCATATAAGGTCTATGGTAGAGTTTGTCTGAGTTCATGAACGGTTTTTCTACTTGTCACTGTACCTGTTGACCGTTAGATCACCATAAACCTCTCTTATGAAGTTACAATCTTACCCCCTATTTAAGACTTACCCAAAATGCTTTACTTAATTTCGACACCATAAATCCCACCCCCCAAGGAGTATTCAAATCCTCTTCTCCCCGTTGTTCTGGGAGGACGGGGACGTCTCCGTCGGATAGCCGACACATGAGTTTCGAGTGAATTCGAGCCCCACATCTGAATAGATACTCCAGCTGACAAGCTGAGCCAACAAGGGTGTCGACTTGGACGTAAAGCTCAGATTCACCCGAGACCCACGTGTAGACCATCCGACGAGAACGTCCCCATCCTCCCAAAGGAGAGGATATGGATCCCCCAAAGGATGGGTGCCAAATAGCAAGAGCCCCTCATGAAAGGATATCCTAAATTAGTGACCCCACACCATTGGGAGCCGATGATGGGTGTGGGTTCCACACTCGGAGAGATGAATCTATACCCAAACCAGTCTCCCAAGAGTGTAGTTACTAATTGAAGAGAGGATCTTCGCTCAACATGAACCAGTGTCACATAGGTGGACCCCTTCACAAAAGGGGATCTAAATCGTCTCCTCCTTGTACTTCAGGGAGGAGGGATACGTTCCAGTCAAATGGCCAACACGTGGCTCTCGAAAAAATTCAAGCCCCACGTCCGAGCCGACACCCAGCCGACAAGTTGAGCCGACAGGGGGTGTCAGCTCAGACGTGGGGATAGAATTTTCTCGAGAACCATGTGTCGACCATCCAACGAGGGCGTCCCCATCCTCTCTGAAGTAGAGGGAGGAGACGATTTGAATCCCATAAAAGAAACCTTGATTGTCCGCAGCCATGCAATTTTTACAATGACATACGAATCGTTAGAGTTCATCGAAATAGGTGCAGATACTCTCTCAACGGTTGGATACAACTAAAGAAAGTCTATATCCATCCAAATCCTCACAAAAGTGGAGAAACAAAGAGGAAGAAACAAAGGGTACGTACATTGAAAGAAAAAGACCCACCACCACCTGCTTTGTACTGCAGCTTAGTTCCTCCCATCTTACCCAAAAAAAAAAAAAAATCCTTAGTTCCACCCTGTAGTACCTTGGATCCCTCCCCCCATCAGTAATAAAAATAGTCTCAACTCTCAAAGTCCTCTCCATCTCTCTCTTTCTCTCTCATAAACGAGAGCTAGAGGTTGTTCTGCAACCCTTCTTCTTTCCTATTTTCTTGCTTTGCTCTTCATGGATTTCTCCACTATGGTACCAACGAAGACCTTAACGCCCAAACAACAACAAACACCCAGACGAAAGCGGAAACAGCAAAAACAAAAGCAACCCTCTTCATGGGATCAAATCAAAAGCTTGCTCACCTGCAAACAAATCGAGGCCTCCCAAGTCCACGACCCTTCAAAGAACATAGCTCCATACACAAAGCTGGGATCTTCCTGTAACTCTATCTGCAGTTTCCGAGATGTGGTTCACGGGAACACAAGAGTGGTACACAGAGCTGATAACTCACCAGAGAGCAGCTCTCTGGGTCAGGAGACAGCTCTTCTTAGTAGAAAACCCTCTTCAGCTTCCACCAGGTCCCACCATGGCGGAGGGACATACTCCTCATCTTCTAAAGGAATTCAATTGAGGAAGCTTTCCGGCTGTTACGAATGTCACACCATCATTGATCCTAGTTGCAGGTATTTATCTGGTTAATTACTTCTAATTATTGTTTAATTTTTTGTTTTAATTACTCCAAAAAGCACAGGTTTCCATCTCCAAGGACTACCATATGTACTTGCTCTCAATGTGGAGAAGTCTTCCCCAAGATTGAAAGCCTCGAGCATCATCAAGCCGTCAAACATGCTGGTAATCCATATTCTTCACTGTTAGTGAAACACAAGGTTTCGAATACCGGTTTCGTGTCTGGTTTCGTCGGACCAAAAACTGAAATTTCTGTCGAAATGGCTGAAACCTGATTTTTTTTTTTTCTTTTGCAAAGTTTTTGTAAACCCAATTTTGTCCAGTGATACTTTTTAATCTTCTTCACATAGCCATTGAATTATTTTCACTAAATCATTTGAATTGAAATCAAAATTTAAACCAAAATTAAAAATTAAGGATATTTATACTGATATTTATTTCAATCGAAACTGAAATTTGGTATTTTCCCATTTCAGTATCCGGTTTCATTTTCGATCAGTGAAATTTTGAAACATTTTGGACCGAAACCGATTTTTTTGATTCAGAATTCTTGATTCATAAGAGCTATTTTTTTTTTTTTCAGAGATGTCATGGTTCTTGAATCACTTCCATGGAAATTGAATACATTTTAATAATTGGAAATTGCAGTTACAGAGCTGGGGCCAGAAGATTCAGGTCGAAACATAGTGGAGATAATCTTCAAATCAAGCTGGTTGAAGAAGGATAACTCGATCTGCAAGATCGAACGGATACTAAAGGTTCACAACGCCCAGAGGACGATCCAACGGTTTGAGGAATGTAGAGACGCAGTGAAGGCGCGCGTAGGTAACAACGCCAAGAAAAACCCCAGGTGCGCTGCGGACGGAAATGAACTGCTGAGGTTCCACTGCACCACCTTAACCTGCGCACTTGGCGCACGGGGATCCTCCAGCTTATGTGGCTCTCTTCGTGTGTGTGGAGTGTGCACCATTATCAGGCATGGGTTTTCAGGGAAAGCGCACGATAGCAAAGGGGTGCGCACTACCGCCAGCAGCGGTAGGGCCCACGACTGCCTCGGTATGGAAGGTAGAAGGGCTATGCTGGTGTGTCGGGTGATTGCTGGGAGGGTGAAACGGATCGCGGATGATGCCGCGCCAGAGGAGGAGAGCGGATCGGTGTCTGGCATCTACGATTCGGTCGCTGGGATTGCCGGATCGTACTCGAATCTTGAAGAGCTCTTCATTTTCAATCCAAGGGCTATCCTTCCTTGTTTCGTTGTCTTATACAAAGCTCTTAACTGAGGTGATGAGTAGGTTAGCAGTTCCTGGTATAAGACAAGAAGAAGAGTGGTTAGCTGAGGAGCAAGCTTACCTGTCTTTCTGTGTGTATATAGATGGATGTTTCTATGAATTTTTCTGAAGATATCTTTGAGTCTGAAGAGGTTAGCTTTATTGGTTGAGCATGTGTTATTTATTCATTTATTTTTTATTATGGGCTAATTTCTTTAATGAGTTTAATCTAAACTGCTTAAAAATCCAAAAGCTGGAGAACACCATAGCAGGTGGTCGTTAATGGGGGGTTTGTTATTTAAAGGATGACAAGCAAAAAGAAATTTTCAAGATTAGGTTGGTAGATCATGAACGAATAAGCAACTTTTGTTTGATTTGGGTTTTGTCCACTAATTCCATGGCATACGAACATGATTCTCTCTCTAACCACTAACTCATCCATGGCATATTTACAGCATTCTCTCTCCTTTGGTTATTTAACTTTGGCCCCCCAACCTCCAAAGCCCATGTGTGATCTGTCTTGTATTTGCATTTGAGTGTCTTCCTAAAGTAGAACTTGACTTTGATGAGATGGACCCATGGTTTAAAAACTTGGAATTGAACAATCTATTCTGACCTATTTGGAATCATAATCTGTCAGAATTGGCCTATAATTGATCAAAACCTTACAAAACAGAATCACATATCTGTGCTTTTTTTTTTTTAAGGTTTTATATTTAAGTATTTGTAATCTTGCCACATAATGTGGATGATTTAATAAAAACATTTAGGATGAATTTCTTTTCTGTATACTTTTGTTGATGATATTGTTTTAGTGAATGGGATAAAAATAGAGATTAACGTGAAGTTCAATTTATGAAAATCGATTAATATTAGAATAAAAAAGTTTTAAGATAAGTAGAACTAATATAGAGTATATGGTTTGTAATTTTAGTAACACAAGGATGGATATTGATGTGTTAAAAATTGATGAGAGCTAGATATCGCAAAGTGATTATTTTAAGTATCCAGATTCAATCATAAATAAAACAATGTGATGTTAGAGGATGATGTTTCACAGAGGATTAAAATAAGATGGATGAAGTGGAAAAAGTGCGCGTTCAAAGTGTTGTGTGATTGACGTATTTCTTTAAAACTTAAAGAAAAATTTTATCGGATAATCATTCGAAAAACTATAATATATGGTGCGGAATGTTGGGCAGTAAACATTATATACATAAACTTAGTATAGTTAAGATGAGGATGTAAAGATGGATAGATGTATGACATAATTAGATATTATAAGGTAATAAAAGATCATATATATTAGAGATAATTTTAAGAGTAGAACCGATACATGATAAACTATGATAAAATCATTTGAGATGGTATATTCATGTTCAGCGGAAGCCTTTAGATAATCTAATACGGATGACTGATTTGATTCACAACGAATGATCTAAAACACTTAGGGGCAGACCAAGATAATTCTAATGAATGTGATGAGGAAAAACATACATAGTTTAGCCCTTGTTTCAAGCATAACCTAAACGGAGCTGATTGGAGGGTAAAATCCATATGGCGAACCCCATTTAATTGGAATAAGACTTTGTTATTACAATATTATCACAAAAAATAAGTATAATTGATTTTCTACTATTATAAAGAAAATGAAAATCCAAGTGCATCCATTAGTGATTCACAAGAGGTAATCAGAAAATCGGCCATCATTCTCAATTGGTTATACGGATTCTATTGATTCCTATCCGATTTCTAAAACCATGGCAGACCCTCGTATTAGAAGTCCCTGACTGTTTGTTTACGTTTAGCACTCATACAGATTGATCAAAACCAATCTTCCCATTTTCACTTCTTTAATGCAGAACAACTAATGATGAATCCCAGGATCAATTATTAAGTTTTATTGGGCTGAGCAAAAGGAACAATGGGCATCATTTTTATCATATATATACAGTAGTGATAACTGTTCATCTCTCTCTCTCTCTGGGTTTGAAGAGATAGGAGGTAAGAGCAGAATTATTAAGGTGCACGTGGAAGCCTTGGAAAGCTTGCTCATCTATTCCATTGCCCATGAGTTGTGTTTTGGTGTTTTGACCACGGAAAAAAAGACCAAAGACCAAAGACCAAAGACCAGGCGTTAGTGCAATACCTTCTGTAATGAAAAAGAAAGTTCAGAGAAAAGGATGAATGATAATTGTCTACACATGCTCCCCAAAGCTTTTTTTACCTCTCTACTCTTCATAATTGGGTTCCCTCCTGTTTGGAATCTTCCACCAGCCTCTGCCCTATCTTCTCTTTTGTTTTTATAAACAAACTTTTATCAGATCTATCTTTAACTCCATGAGATACTTCCATTTGTCTAATCTGCCTGGCTACTAATTTAAACTTAATTACCTTGGTCTTATCTACTTGTGCTATGATCTTCTTGATTACCAGCTCATTGGCTTTCTGTAAACCTACTTTGAGTGCTAATTAAGGCTTCTACCAGTGCAGGAAGACAGGTCTTGCAACCTCCATACCCTGCCCTACTTAGAATATAAGATTCTGATTTTGTGATCCATCCTATATCCATACTATATATATATAGCTCCCTTCCTCGTCCTATGCTCAAGGAAGCTTGTGTGTTTGTCCCAAAAGAAGAAAGGGAAGCTTCAGTGTATTCACGGAAGGTTTTGATGGGAATAGTCTTATTGTTTAGAGAGTAGAATTTTGGATGCCTTATATATGTGAGAATCTCTTTACTTATTAGTTTGAACTTTTACGTTGAAAATTTAATATGATACCAGAGTTTCAGATTCATTTCATATGGTCACCCAAAAGAGGGACCACATGCCACGTGCACTGCCACCTAGAAGAGGGAGAACAACACGTGACAGGGAGTGTTGAGAGTAGTCCTACATTGCTTAAAAATTACTTAAAAATTACACCTTTCGATTTCCAATTTATAATAATGAAGCTTAAAAATTTTGCACCGGTCAAAGGCTATTTGATCATGGCCACAAGCAAAAGATGATTCACTAATCCATGAGTGTCGTCTCCAATTCCAGAATCCCTCCAAGAATGGATCAAGCATTGTCTTCCCCAGAAACTATTCTTTGCAGACCTGCCGTTGGGGGTCGTCAAAGAAAATCTCATTTCTTCCCCATGCTTTACATCTTTTTGTATTGTTCGTACGTTTTCGGTTCTATACTCCCCAAATGGTTACAACCATTAGATAAGAGGACGGCCACGTGGTGCTTATCGAGCAACATTGGTCTTCCTTCCATACCATACAGATTGAGGAGGATCTGGATACCTCAAACACTGAAAGTCTGCAAGACTGCAACGAGTGCGTTTTGTTAATTTTGTTCACTTTCAGTTGAAGGTTATTTTTCAAGGGTTTTTTGGTCATTTTAATTTCTAAGGTTTTTCTAGTCATTTCTCTTAGCCATGTGGCAAAGACTCATGGAAGTCTAAGTCTCAAATCCAGATGGAGATAAGACGGCACTGATTACAGCCGTACATAGTAGTTGGTTCTCACTCTCATAGCCAATTCAGGGTTGGGCCCACAATACGGTTGCAATCCCTTCCATTATATTACCAATACATTGGTTCTTACAAAACAGGGTTGGGTTAATATTTTGGGATACATAGTTCTGCATGGTGGAGTGGGAACAGGAATTCCAACCCAAAAAAAAGAGAGTAGAAAAGGTATGACATCTCAACATATGGATCCGATACGTATCTGATTCCGTATCAGTTGTTCAAATATTCGATACCATTTTAATACCGTGAACCAAAACCATGAACCAGATTAAAAAGGAAGCCACTGAGAAGAAGTAAATATATGAGCAATTGAATGTTAAGGATTCTGAATTAGAGGACACTAGTTGAACTATAAATTGTGCAAAATTGTGCCACCTAATCTGATACTCTGAGATTTTCAATTACGTTTATTTACAACATGACTTCCTATGGTGTCCAATTCTCATTTATGTTTTAGGATATTGAGCTTGACAATGCACCTAGCATAGGTTTCAGCTTCGAACCTCAAATAATGAGCTAAGAGCCATTTTAAGAGAACTTGTATCACTAGAGACAGGCAGAAGACAAAGCATGGAGATATAATTGTGTTTGTTTTGAGAGAGTAAGTGTTGGGAATACTCTCACATTGCTTAGAGATTAGAATCTTAAGTGCCTTATACATGTGAGTCCCTCCACATACTAGTTCGAACTTTGAGTTAGGAATTTAACTTGGTATTAGAGCTCCAGAAGATCTAAGATCCACAAGTGGCTACAATATCTATCTGGACCCAAATCTTATCTCTGGAGCTCCAAAAAGCATACTACTACTGCTCGTTCAAGTACTAAGTTGGAATATTGGGCTCTAGCCAATGCCACTGCTGAACTCACTTGGCTGCAACATCTTCTTACTGAACTCAATCTCTGTCAGTCTCCCGGACCGGTTTTGTAGTGTGATAACTGTTAGGGATGAACGCGTAACCACGAGAAAGAAACGAAGATCAAGCAAACACAACACAGGATTTGCTGTGGTTCAGCACTCAATCCAGAATGCCTACCTCCACCACAGAGAAACAGAGATTCTTTATTGTCAAGAAAACTCTCTACAATTCTCTCCACCGACACAAGTATCCTCTTTTGCTCGGACCTTACCTAGGTTTTCCCAACACGGAGACAATATATGGGAAACCTAGAAACCCTAATCCCACCACAATTATAAGTTTACTCTCATACATGTAATAGACTCATACCCTAATACAAATACTACCCCTTATAATTACGTGGACCCCACAGAATACAAGACACCAACCCAACAAATCTCCACCTGGCTTGAATTCTGCAAACCACCTTGAAGAAAACTCGTTGATGTTGATTCTGTAAATCCGTCTCTGCCAAATCGCTACACCCAAACCCAAGATAGCCCACACCCCGTCCGGTGTCCCGTGCATGACTCACCGCCGCACGATGTGATGTGTCTCCATCTCTCCCCACTGCAAGCATCACCGGAGAGATCACTTCCACTCACAAAATCCGAAGCAAAAAGATACTCGCTTCTTCCCGGATCTCGCACTTGTTCACAACTTGAACTTTTTGCATCTTTCGTCTTCCATCCGTACTTCTTGCCCGAGTTCCAACAGAAGCACCATCCGTTTCAACACTCCCCGCAAGTCCGTATAGATCGCCAACCATCCGTCCCCTCGCATCACAACCATGGCCCCTTTGGAGACCTTAAGAACTCCACCTTCGGATGAACACCCGTAGCCTCTCGCATCAAGTGTTCCCAATGAAATTAAATTCTTCCTTAAGTCCGGCACATGTCTAACCCCGTTACGGTTCGCACAATCCCATCAAACATGCGAGTCGTACAATCCCAATCCCGACAACCTTGCTTTCAAGATAATTTGCCATTCGATTGTACCCTTATCACATTCATGATATGTAGCAAACTGTTCTCTAACCGAACACATATGAAACGAACAACTCTGAATCTAAAATCCAATCCGAAGTATTCGTATCCGATGAAGTAGTGAGAAGGAGATCTCCATCACTCCATTCTTCCGTGACACCGGCAGTAGATGATTTTGCTTCACTCTCCTTGTCTTCCTTTTTCTTTTTATCCTCCTTACGCTTTGGACAATTCCATCTTATGTGACCTTCCTCATCGCAATAATAACAAATTATTTTGCGACCTTGTGACTTGGAGCAACCCTTATTCTTGCCATATTCATGTCTCCCATTTGATCTTCCTCTACCCTGACCACCAACTGTAACCAAGGCACTACCCTCATCTGACGTCCCCTCACTACTATTTTTCCGCCGTGTCTCATTCATTAGCAAAGCAGCAATAACATCGTCAAGTTTGAGAGTATCCTTACCAAACAACAAGTGTAGTCACAATGTGAACAAATGAATGAGGCAATGATGCCAACAAGATAAGTGCCTTGTCCTCCTCTTCGATCTTCACATCAAGAGCAGACAACTCCGTCAGAATCCTGTTGAACTCATCAATATGCACCTCAAATTTCACTCCATTTGACAAACGAAAGCCATATAATTGTTTCTTAAAAAACAATCGATTTGTCAACGATTTGGACTTGTACCTGCTCTCCAACTTCGTCCAAACTTCTTCTGGATCCTCCAAACCAATGACCTCACGAAGAGTATTATCCGCCAGAAACAATTGAATCGTACTATTTGTCAGATCCCTTAATTCTAGCCACTCATCATCTGTCAACTTTTCTGGCTTGTCGGATTTCTTCTTGAGAGCCTTAACAGTCCCCTCCCGCGTAAGAATATTCTTCACCCGTTGTTGCCACAAGGTGAAATCATTATAGCCATTAAAGGGTTCTATGGAGAAATTTGAATCCTTCACCGCCATTCTATTAACTCGATATTTACCTTCTGTGCCTGCCATCAACTTTCAAGAGCTTCAATCACCGTTGATCTTGCACAAGACTGTCCGATCGATATCAAAGACACCGAATCTGTCCGATCCGTGTCTTCCAATGAAACCGTAGCACCCAAAAACCCTTGGGACAACAACCTCTATGTTTTTCCCCTTCTCTTTGGATGATACAACGTACGAACACCGAATCGTTTTTTTTTTTTTTTTTTCACCACATTCGCATGCGAATGGAATTTAGTTTTTTTTTTTCTTAAAAAAACTCCCTCTTCTTGTACGGTAATGATGCTCACTTTTTTTTTTTTCTTTAATTCCTTAACTTTTCCTAAGAAATATAGAGAAAAAAAACGTAAAAAAACTCACCCTTTTTTTCTTGTTCTCTTACCCGTTCCCTCTCTTTCTCCTAGATCACTGATCGATCTATCGAACCTTGGCTCTGATACCACTTGTTAGGGATGAACGCGTAACCACGAGAAAGAAACGAAGATCAAGCAAACACAACACAAGATTTGCTGTGGTTCAGCACTCAATCCAGAATGCCTACCTCCACCACAGAGAAACAGAGATTCTTTATTGCCAAGAAAACTCTCTACAATTCTCTCCACCTGACACAGTATCCTCCTTTGCTCAGACCTTACCTAGGTTTTCCCACACAGAAACAATATATAGGGAAACCTAGAAACCCTAATCCCACCACAATTATAAGTTTACTCCCATACATGTAATAGACTCATACCCTAATACAAATACTACCCCTTATAATTACGTGGACCCCACAGAATACAAGACACCAACCCAACAATAACTTAAGGGCAACTTATCTCTCTGTGAATCCCAGGTTTCACATACGTACCAATCATGTTGCCCTTGACTTCCACTTTGTACGCGGTAAAGTCACTACCCTTGACTTCCACTTTGTACGTAATAAAGTCATTGCTAAGGAGATTGAAGTCCAGTTGTTGTCTACTAAGGATGAACTAGTGGATATCCTAACAGAACCCTTGTCTACTCAAAGGTTCTCATTCCTACGTGGCAAGCTCACGGTGCAGACCGTCCCGGTTCTTTGAGAGGGTGTGATAAGGATTCTACTGATTCATGCAACTCCAACAACCTTTTGAATTTCAAAGAATCATCAATATTGGCTGAAGGCAAGCTATAGTGATAATCTCATGCAACAACCATTTGAAATTCAAAATTTCAAAACCATAACTCAAACCTGTCGGCAAGATATTGTAAACAACCTTTTAAATTTTTGAATGTGATTTGTATCCTGTAAGCGGAATTACTATTTCTGGTTTACCTCCTAAAACAACGGAGAAAACCAAATATTCTATACAATTCAAAGTTTATAAAATGGAACCTCTCATACGATCAAAACGATGAGAGAGTTTTACACTATCTTAAACTCTTTAATTCCAAATGACAAAGATTACAAAAACTACAACAGCAAGTGCATATGAATTTTCTTGGCAAACAAAGACACTTAGTCATGGATTGGCTACTTTCAACAACAAATTTTGAACTATTATACTATTAGTCGTGGACTCTTCTCCTCTTTCTTCATTTTCGAGCTTCAATCTTTATTTTGAGTAATTTACACCAGAAGTACCTGATGTTTTGAGAAATCATACCAAAGGTACCTCTTTTCATATTTTCAACAATAACCCTACCTAACGTTGGCATCCTCCAAGTTAACCATTAGATCTACCTCAAACTTTTAGGGACTAATCATTTCTTGTTGAACTATCCTTATTTGGTGCCTGGTCGTTGGTACACCCGTCGGAAAAGCAGTAAGTTGGGGTGTGGAATTTTCATTGAATGTGTATATCATAGTCAAGATTTGTGACTTGGTGATGAGCAACTGCCGGTGAGGATGGGTCACGGGAGAGGACAGGGGCATGAGAGGGGGTGGGCGATTGAGATGGCGATGTGCACATGGGGAATCATAATGGTGAGTCATTACAGCGACGGGATGATGAGAGCGAGAACCAAAGGGGACCAAGAAAGTTATGCTAAACAGAGGTAAATTTGAAAGTGCAAAAATAGAAGGTACCCTAAGCGTTATATTTTTGAAACATTAGGTACCTCTGGTATAATTTCTCAAAATGTCACATACCTCTGGTATGATTTTTGAAATATGAAGTACCTCCGGTATAATTTCTCAAAACGTCAGGTACCTTTGGTGTAATTTATCCCTTTATTTTTGAGCTTCAATCTTCATTTTTTTTTTTATGATGGGACTCTTGAAGAGGATACTCTATTTCCCAATTATTGTGATTGAGAATAATAACAAGGAACTTTGAATCCCCGTATTACGTAAAAAGAATAAAATATCCAATAGATATGTTGTAATATTCCATGAATCTCTGCCAACTGTCGTTGTAGGACCAAACTATTCCTTAATTTTTCTTCAAATCAACAACCCACTCTTTGCCACTAGGAATCATGAGAACTACTGAATCCAGAAGCTCTTTTCCAAAATTTTGAACAAACTCAACTGGGATCTCATGCCTGAACCCAAGCAATGTTATTTCGAATTCCAGTAATATGTTAAATGAAGTAAAGAAGACTGTAAGGATAAAGAGCACCCTTGCATGATCTCTTATATATGCTCTTCCACAGCCACTAATACAGAGTAAGAGATGAGAGAGAAAACTTACAAGTAGTTCGTCGCGAATGGCTGAATGGAGCATTTCTTTGAAAAAAGGGGCTCCTCTAGCCTGAGATTACAGTCTGCTAGAGCCTCTCTGGCAACTAGGCATCTTTCTACGGCAGTGAAACAGTACACAACCGAATGGATGGAAGCAAAGAAAACACAGGGTTTGAAAACTAAGGAAAACAGAGAAACTTCTGATTCTAATTTATTTAAGAGATTGGAGAGAACATAAAGTGGAAAACAATAAAGAGCAGTTACACATGGCGCCATTTGGAGAATGATTTGTTGGGTTCCTCTTCACCTTCACGTCGGTGGAGGGACTCACATTTTTTGACATTCATGATGGCACTTCTGGTTTGACAGGAATCAAAAAGTTGAAAAACAGAGACAAGTTGTAGAAATTGCAACACAGTAGGGACGAAGCAGACGAAGCACTTACAGACTAAGCAGATCACAAAGAAAATGGAGCGCTTGAGAACAAAAACAAAGAAAAACAATTACCTGTTTCAGATCAAGAGAAATTTGCAGAGAATAAAATTCGAAAAACAGTGCGCTGATTCCAAGTTAAATGGTATCAGAGACAGACACAGATTGGATTTGAAAGAGCTTTCTACTAGAATGAAAATGAAATACAGAACACATGTACTTATAGAGTTTGACAGGTAAGTCAAGTCTATGCCACGGGTAAAACTGTAATATAACAAACGGTCCGAATATTCAACAAAAATGCAGTGGCAAAGGAAAAGGTGACAAGACACCAATCTACTTCCATTTACCAATCAAAAAACACTTCCCAAACTAATCAATCACTCTGAAAATCAGAAATCCCTAAAAAAAGCAATAAAATGTTACCAAAAATCACAATAATAACGCCTCGGCCATTTTACTGGGGATTGTAGCCAGTGATCGTCAAAAAACTTTAGCTATTCATTGGATTGTCAGAGCAGCTTTTAAACGGTAGGAAACAAGGCACAGGCATCGCCCTGATTGTACACAGACACCAATTTACTTCCACTTTCTAGTCAAAAACACTTCCCAAACTGATCAATCATTCTGAAAATCAGAAAATCCTAAATCAACCCTCAAAGCAGTAAGAAATTACCAAAAATTACAATAATAATGCCTCAGCCATCCATCGTATTGGAGTTGAGCAACACAAAACACCACTTTCTTCCATAGAAGAAACTTAGAACCCTCCACCTCTCCTTCTTACTCTTCTTCTCCAACTAGGATGTTTCTTCGTCTCTTCCGGTTTGAGAATGATTTGGGTGAGATTTAAGAAGAGAGCGTGAGAAAGGTGCGACTCCTCTGCATGGGCAATGGGAGCCGCATCTTTGAACTTTCAGTTTTGGAGGTCGTAAGGCTGAAGAAGAAGAGATTGAGAGAAAAGGGAGATAGAAGGAGAGAGATGAGACTAAAGAAGCAAGTAGCAGAGAGAAATTTCGTCAACAAAAGACGGGAAACAGGAGCTCTAACACCCCTTTAGTGACAGAGTCGTTTAGAGAGTAGAGTAACCGACTCTCAGGTGAGAAGCAGGAACGGGCTTGTCTTTCGTCTGTTGGAATTGTCATAATAATATTCAATAAATCTTCAAGTATCCATAATGATATTCAGTAAATCGTCAAGAATCAAAAAAGGATATTCGGTAAATCGTAAATCTTTCCTAATGTAAGATTTTCTTACTATTTACTAATTTTCACTTAATTTCAATTATGAAATCTAATTATTAAATACATGTCACTCACTCACTCTAATCTATTTAGGAGATTGGAGAGAACATAAAGTGGAAAATAATAAATGGCAGTTACATATGCCATTTGGATAATGATTTGTTGGGTTCCTCTTCACCTTCACATTAGTGGAGGGACTCATATTTTTTGACATCATGGTGGCACTTCTGGTTTGACAGGAATCAAAAAGTTGAAAAACAGAGACAAGTTGTAGAAATTGCAACACAGCAGGGACAAAGCAGACGAAGCACTTACAGACGAAGCAGACTGCGGAGAAAATGGCGTGCTTGAGAACAAAAACAAAGAAAAACAATTACCTGTTTCAGATCAAGAGAAATTTGTAGAGAAAAAAAAAATCGAAGAACAGTGCTTTGATACCAAGTCAAATGGTATCAGAGACAGACACAGATCGGATTTGAAAGAACTTTCTTCCAGAATGAAAATGAAATACAGAACACATGTACTTATCAGGTTTGACAGATAAGTTAAGTCTAAGCTAAGGATAAAATTGTAATATAACAAAAATGAATAAAATACATAACAATATAGATCAGAAAATAGAGAAACTGGGAGGGCACTTACACATGGCATTTAGAGAACGATTTGTTGGATTCCTTTTCACCTTCATGTGGGTGGAGGTACTCACATTTTTTTACACTCATGATGCATTTCTGGTTTGACAGATCGGAGAAAGAGAAACTCAGAAGGGAAGTTACAAATGCCAGTTGGAGAACGATTTGTTGGGTTCCTCTTCAGCTTCACGTGGGTTTCCTGTGGGTGGAGGGACTCACATTTTTTTTACGCTCATGATGGTGTTAGAAACCACTTCTCATCACAAATATTTTAGTAAGTGAGGAAATCTTTATTGATCTTGGGGAAATTTTCATCCATCCTTTGAGGTATACTCATAATTCAATCACCTCTATCTTGGTTTATAATGTCAACCGCCTCCCCTAATTTAGAAAATAAGTATCAACCATACCCTGTCAGTATGTTAAGTGATGAGATGTTTCGTCACTTATGTTTTTAATGATAATATTGCCCTTGGTTTTTTAAAATGTCATGTTTGCCTTTACGTTTTTAATGACAATATTATGTCTTCTTCATCATCTCCGATCGAACCTCTACTCAGGGAAGAGTTCCGGTGAGGACTCATTTTACATTCTAAATAGGGTTTTTAGGCCAAACAATTGAATGCAGGCCAGAAAGATCAAACAATCAACCGTCGCATCTCTCTGTCTTTTTCTCTCCCTTTCTCTCTCTCTCTCTCTCTCTCTCTCTCTCTCTCCCTCTCCCTCTCTCACTCATGGAGAGTCTTGGAGTTGAGTAACTGAATCCCACTTTCTTGAATCGCCCTCTCTCTCATGCCTTATCCTGCAACGGCCTATGTTGAATCACCCACCTATCTGTCTCTCTCAAGAAGACTATTTGAGTCGATTAACTGAATCGTCCTTTCTTGAATCGCCCCCTCTCTCATGCCTTATCCTACAACGGCCTATGTTGAATCACCCACCTAGGAAGTTTGTTACCTGATTCCCCCTTTTTTGAAGATCAGGGGATTCAATATTGATATTGAAGGAGAAGTTGCTGAAGCTCGTTCTACTAAATCGCTTCTGAATCAATCGCCCTATCTGGTAGAAAATTGAAGCTCTTTTTACTGAATCAATCGCCCTATCGCTGAAGCTCTTTCTGTTGATTACAAGTATTCCTAAGCCCTTCCCATTAAACAAAAGAAGAACAAAAGAAATCATCAAACAGAAGAAGAACTAGAAAACAAAAATAAAAAGGTGTTGGGGCAGGAGGAAGAAAGAGTTGCAGGGGAAGGGGAGAGAAAGAGAGAGGGCGGGGGGGTGTTGCAGAGAACATACAAAAAAAGAAGTTATTTTGGTATTTAGAAAACACTACCCAGTCCTTTGTTGGCCAAAGCTTGGGGCTGCGACTACCCAGTTCTGGCCAAGCCGCCTGAAGCTTGTCAGAGCCATGCTCAGCGAGCTACTAAGACGAGGCCAACCATGCAAAATTAAAATTAAAAAGTCCAATTTTTTTTTAAGGGTCAATGACACCTTGGGTACCTAACGTTTGAAGAAACTTCACCTAAGGTACCTAACGTTTCAAAAATTGTGTTTGGGGTATTTAAATTAGAATAATTCTATCCAGATTGGATAAAATTCCAATTTTACCCAATCTTCTCTCCCTCCCCTTCCCTTCCGTTCCCTTCCACTCCCCTCTTCATAACCTCTCCACCGCCGCCGACCACCCCCTCTCCCTACCCCCCCTCTTGCCACTCCCCTCTCTCCCGTACCCCTCCACTTTCGGCCACCCCCCCTTCCTTACCCCACCTCTCTTTAACAATTTAATTTTTTTGTGGACAGAGAGGACAAGACTGAGTGCATGCTCTCTCTCTCTCTCTCTCTCTCTTAAATGCTGGAAGTTGTCGGAAAGGAGAGGGAAAGCTAAGTGGTAATCGGACTCAGTGAGAGAAAGAGAATCTCCACCATCATTTTCCTTCCAAATCCCTCTCAATTAATCTTCAAAGCCTCCAACAACCCTTCTGTATCAAATACAAAATCATCGCAACTACCGAACAAACGGAGCAACTCAATTGTCTTTGTCAATGGTGCCTGCTGTGTTCTAGTGGAAGATTAATGGAGGGAGATGCAACCAACAAATAAGACGAAGAGAAGAAGAAGATAAAGAGGTGGAAGAAAGATAACCATTTGCTCATTTGGTATCTAAGGTATATATAAGAAGACACCATTAATAATCATGGCTTAACAACAATACAGGTCTCCATTTGGAGAAACAACTCATGCGAAGGAGTTCTTTATCCGCTCTTTGGGAAGGAATCTCCGAATAAGAGAGGATGTGTCCATTGAGGCTGATCCTGATCTTCCTCTCCGCCACACTCGCTGGATTCTTCGTCTTAAGAAACCTCAAATCAAAACCGGAAACTGCACTTTCTGTCAAATCTGACTCTTCTCGAAGAATCATCATCATCGCCTTCCATCTCTGTATCATTCCACCCAGGTAGCTATAGCGATCGCTTCAAACCTCAAATCAAAACTGAAAACTACACTTTTTGTCGAATCTAACTCTCCTCACAAAGAATCATCATCATCGCCTTCCATCTCTATATTCACCCAGGTAGCTATAGCGATCGCTTCACCCTGCATTGGCTTCTTTATTAGTGTTTTACTTTCTTTCTAAACCTTTTGCGTTCTCTTGTTTATAGGTTTGCTCTACTTTTGGTTGGGGATTCTAGAAAGTACGTTTGGAGGAATTTGGTTTCGTTGAAGGGTTCTGATTGATTGAGTGGAGGGGTAGGGGAGAGAGGGGATTGGCAAGGGATGTGGGGGCAGGGAGAGGGGCGGCAAGCGGCGGTGGAGCGGTCATGAGGGGAAGTGGAGTGGAAGAGAAGGGTAGTGGAGGAAGAGAGGATTGGGTAAAATTGGAATTTTAGCCAACCTGGGTTGAGTTATTCTAATTTAGGTATCCCAAACACAATTTTTGAAATGCTAGGTACCTTTAGTGAAGTTTCTTCAAGCATTAAGTACCTAGGGTGTCATTTACGAATTTGGCTCGTCTCAAGTTCGAGATGAACTTGAGACTTGCTAGTATCGGCCGGATGTGATGCAGTCCAAGAAGGCCCAAGGCCCAAGCTCAAGTCGATAATGGGTCAGCCCAAAGAACCAGTCGGTATTGATCCATTGGACCAACCCAAGGACCAACCCACACTGTTCACGTGAACAGTGTTCACGGTACTGTTCACGTGAACAGTACCAACAACAAAAATTTTCCTTCTTTTGTTATTTCTTTCCTAAATTATTCTTAGATTTTGTTTCCTAAAGTTAAGTTATGGATTGATATTTTGTAAGTTGTTTTTTTAGAAACTTTCCTAAATCTATAAAGGCAAGTTTCCCTTTTAATTTATCTTAGGATATTTTTTAGATTGGAAACTTTCCTAAATCTATAAAGGCAAGTTTCCCTTTTAACTTATCTTAGGATATTTTTTTTAAAGAGGACTAAATCCTTCCTTATTTTGTAATCTTTCTTAAGTCTATAAATAAGATAAAGAAGAAGAGAGTCAGCAGATTTAGACCAGAAAAAAGAAGAGAGTTTAGCTCCTGATTTTCTAGTTGAGTCTCATAGGTTGTGAGACTCAACCGAAATATTCTGTTTTATGGTTTTCTTGTCCTTCTGTTAATTCCTTCAAGTTCTTATTATTGCATACTGAATTGCGATACCATTAAGTGCTGATTTGATCAACGAAAGCTCGTGGGATTAAAGATTAAAATCATATCGACCAGCTCTAACTAAACCAGTCCCGTTTTCAGATGACAGGTAGTTTTCAAAAAATCACATCTCTCTCATCTGTGATCGGATCATCTCCAACTTTGGATATGTCTTCATAATCATTCCAAAGAGTATTTCTCATCAAGTTTCAAGCGATTTCAAGGGTTAGATTTCAAGATAAGTGGTTTTCTTCATTACTTTTCTTTGCAGATTTTGTATTGGATTGAATTAAGATCCCGTAGCAAAGAGGGCTTGTTAATTTGACTTGCTTTGAACCCTCTTTGCCATCAATTGGTATCGAGCATGGCCGAGGAGAGTTCTAACTCTCCTAATCAGTCCAACAATCCCAATGACCTTGTTAATCGGTTCTCCAACAATGCCAAAATGGATGCCAAGTTAGATAGCATGGATGGGAGAATGAGTAATTTGGAGGAGCTAAATCATCCTAGGCCTGCTAGAGTGGAAGCCCCTAGAAGGGAAGCCCTTAATGCCAACCTAATGCCAAGACGTATTCTTAGGGCTCCTCAAAGAGTTCCTAGAGAGGAATACCACAACCCACCCTATGAAGACTATGATGAACCTATCCGTTACCAAACCCATAAAGTACGGATGGACCTCAAGGAGTTTCATGGGAGACAAGACCCTGAAGCCTTTCAAGATTGGCTGAATGCCTTAGATGACTACTTTGATTGGTTTAGCCTTCCCGAACCTAGAAAGCTACAATTGGCCCGCTCCAAACTAGTGGGGGTGCTCGTGATTGGTGGCGTAACTTATGAATATAGTCTCATGAGGAGTCGTAGAGAACCCACTACTTGGGAGGAGATGAAGGAAGAATTGAAAGAAAAATATTTGCCACGATCCTTCCAAAGAAGGTTGCATGACCAGCTGAATAATCTTCGACAAGGCACTATGAGTATGGAAGATTATGTCTATCAGTTTGACCAATTGTGTGCACGGTCAGGTTCACGAGACAATGATGATCAAATGATATCTCGGTTCCGTTTGGGGCTACGACCTGAAATTAGAGAAAAAATGGGAGTGGTTGATATTGTTAGTTTTAACGACTGTGTTGATAAAGCTTTCCAAGCCGAGGACCTTTTGAAGTCAACACCAAAGCCCACCTCCAGTTCTTATGAATTGAAGCGCCCTACACCAAACAGTAAAGCCATAGGGACTACATCTCATGCTACTCCAACGACAGATAAAGGTAAAACTCTCATGGTAGCAGCTATGGATGTGCAATGCTATCACTGCAATGCATATGGTCACTTTGCTAAAGAATGTCCACAACAATTAAAGGTAAAACTCCTTAGTTCTTTGCAATCGAGGCCAATCCGGATACGGCGTATGTGAGCCGCAAAGTGATGACACTTCTATTCCTAATACGGATGTCATGGAAGATGGTGAGGATTCATATGGAATCCATATAATTAGCAGTATGGTTTTGATTGCCCCAAAAGTAGATGTGGATAATTTTGATGCCTTTGCTAAAGCTCCAGGGATTGACAAAGGTGACCACAGTTTTGATGAAGACCACGGTGTTATGGAGACAATTGCGGAAGATGAAGAGTTGAACACGATAGTCCCCATGAATTCCACAATTCTACTTGACTTTCCTCAAGATGTTGAGCATATTGATTTTGTGCTACCGTTTAAATATCTTGAAGAAAGTGGACCCAAAGTGATGGATTTTCTTCCAACATTGCAAACACAACGAATTTCGGAATCGAAGACGTTGCCTACCGAACCCACTGAAATCATTCTTCATCATTATCGAACTCGTGGACGAGTTCATTTTAAGTGGGGGGGAGTTGATGCAGTCCAAGAAGGCCCAAGGCCCAAGCTCAAGTCGATAATGGGTCAGCCCAAAGAACCAGTCGGTATTGATCCATTGGACCAACCCAAGGACCAACCCACATTGTTCACGTGAACAGTGTTCACGGTACTGTTCACGTGAACAGTACCAACAACAAAAATTTTCCTTCTTTTGTTATTTATTTCCTAAATTATTCTTAGATTTTGTTTCCTAAAGTTAAGTAATGGATTGATATTTTGTAAGTTGTTTTTTTAGAAACTTTCCTAAATCTATAAAGGCAAGTTTCCCTTTTAATTTATCTTAGGATATTTTTTAGATTGGAAACTTTCCTAAATCTATAAAGGCAAGTTTCCCTTTTAACTTATCTTAGGATATTTTTTTTTAAGAGGACTAAATCCTTCCTTATTTTGTAATCTTTCTTAAGTCTATAAATAAGATAAAGAAGAAGAGAGTCAGCAGATTTAGACCAGAAAAAAGAAGAGAGTTTAGCTCCTGATTTTCTAGTTGAGTCTCATAGGTTGTGAGACTCAACCGAAATATTCTGTTTTATGGTTTTCTTGTCCTTCTGTTAATTCCTTCAAGTTCTTATTATTGCATACTGAATTGCGATACCATTAAGTGCTGATTTGATCAACGAAAGCTCGTGGGATTAAAGATTAAAATCATATCGACCAGCTCTAACTAAACCAGTCCCGTTTTCAGATGACAGGTAGTTTTCAAAAAATCACATCTCTCTCATCTGTGATCGGATCATCTCCAACTTTGGATATGTCTTCATAATCATTCCAAAGAGTATTTCCCATCAAGTTTCAAGCGATTTCAAGGGTTAGATTTCAAGATAAGTGGTTTTCTTCATTACTTTTCTTTGCAGATTTTGTATTGGACTGAATTAAGATCCTGTAGCAAAGAGGGCTTGTTAATTTGACTTGCTTTGAACCCTCTTTGCCATCAGGATGGCATTCCCTCTCATCTCATGGTATGAGAGTGATTGTAAAGAAAAGTAAAAAAAAAAATTACAAAAACACTCAATCACTCTCATACCGATAGATGGGAAAGAGTGCCAAGTGTCGGCCATCCAGCCGACACTGGTATTTCTCAAGTTCAAAATGAACTTGAGACGATCCTCTTCCGTCATTTACCCTTTTTTTAAGAAAAATCTAATCTTTTTACTACAAGGGTAAAACAAACTTTTCAATTTTTTCATTAGATAACATTTAGGGGAGGGGATTGACATTATGGGCTAAGATTGAAGGTGATTGAATTATGAATATACCTCTACGAGGGTGGGTGATATTTTCCTTTGATCTTTTGATACGTACATTGTAGTAATTAGTAATTACGAAGTTAGCTTCTTTTACATTGGGTTGTGATGTATTAAAGATTAATGGGAATAGGTTCTCGAGCTTAGCTGACATTAACGGGAATAGGCTCTCTAGTTGAGCTGACCATTATATTGTAGTCAAGTGGAAATCTGACGAGGCCGATTCATCCTAGAAAAGATAAGAATAGTAGAACATGCTTGCTTTGGAATATTGCCTAAAGGTAGAGGGATTTCATTGACCAGCTTAAACAAGTGGATCCTGTAGTCATAAAATGGTGATGGAGTCCCTTGGAAAATATACTAAACATGAAAGTGATCGAAATTCATATGGCTATGTTTGGTTGCAATGGAAATAAAAAGGGAAGTGAAGGGAAGGGAAGGGAAGTGAAGTGAAGGGAAGTGAAGGGAAATTGTTTTCCCTTTTTAGTCGTTTGGTTGCACGAGAAGTAAAGTGAAATTAATTTTACACCAATTGTTTGGTTGGATGTAAAACTGATGTAAAATTGATGTAAAATTTCAAACTTTTATAATCTAACATATATTTTACAAAATATAATTTTGTTCTATTCCATTTACTGAAAATTCTATATTTAATGAATGAGCCCACCATTAAATGAATGTTAACCCTGTCTATCACTGTCCAGTGGCCCCACCTTTGATACATATGACTCCATTGAAGGCCTACGTTTCTTAAATGATTATAATTAACATTTAAAAATATTTTGAAGACCTTTTGTCAAGTTACCCAAGTTGTGATCAACATTTAGAAGCTTAATTTTATACTTATTTTAAATATTTTTTTATCTACATATAAAAAGAAAAACATTTAAAAACTTAATAGTCATCATTGATGGAATCAAAACACCATTTCTTTGACATTGCAATAAGAAAAAAATAACTTTGAACAATGCTAGCTATACATAATACACATGACTTGACTTTGCTGCCTATTCAACTACGGGTATTCGTTAACCAATCCTTGAATGGAACAATGTGTCATAGCCCTAAAAACAATTAACAGATTAGATAACTTATGGAAGAAGCAAGTTTGTAGTTCACAATCATTAT
Source organism: Protea cynaroides (assembly GCA_028583415.1). Taxonomy (NCBI): domain Eukaryota; kingdom Viridiplantae; phylum Streptophyta; class Magnoliopsida; order Proteales; family Proteaceae; genus Protea; species Protea cynaroides. The sequence continues at coordinate 50,441,373 of CM053272.1, forward strand.
AACAATGGATTAATTTGGAATCCTCAAATTTGAATGAACAGAACATATGATCTTTGTAGATACATGAAGGAGCAAGATGTAGCAATTCAACTATAATTTTGAGGTCATTTGAATCATTGGTAAACCCAATTAGCACAATTGGAATTACAAGGATCCAGCCTTGACCATAATAGGGGCCACTATCAATAAACCCAAGTGAATTACAAGGATAAACCCAGTTAGCAAAATTGGAGGCCACAGCTGGCCTGCATCTCTACCTCATGACCAGCAATAGTAGTTGGTTTGAAGTATACAAAACATGATCATCACATCAACCCAGTCATTTCACATGACAAACCATGACCATCATAAGGACTCTTCAGCTATATCACTGGTTCATCGGATTCCAAGGGAGCTATCCTTCTTGTCTTTGATGTATTTGGTAACATTCATGATTTATTGATTTATTTCTATTGATAAATCTTCTTTTTTGGAAGCATGAACTATGGATGCATGGTGGATCTTCTTGGGAGAGCAGGTTTTGTGATGGAAGCATACCAACTAATAAAGAACATGCCAATGGAGTGTAATGCCATTGTGTGGAGGACATTCCTGGGTGCTTGTCAAGTTCATGGACACATTCAACTGGGAGAAGGTGAGGAGGCATCTCCTGGAGGTAGAGCAGGATCACAGTGGAGATTATGTTCTTATTGCAAATATGTATGCAAGTGCATGTCAGTGGAATGATGCCAACAGAGTCACAACAGCAGTGAAGAACAGAGCAGTTCAGAAACCAAAGCCTGGTGACAGTTCTATCGATGTTTAGCCTTGTTAATGTGTGTTATTGATTAGGGATAGAGTAATAATCTGAACCATGTAAAGTAATTGGTACTTTACAAAGAAATAGAGTTTAGGCAAACCAATTAGGTGCTGAATTTCACAAATGAATTTCTGTTTTACCTAGAGTGGCACCGCCCTCAATTAGGTGCTGAATCTTCTTTTTATGCTGTTGGTAAATGGACAGATAGTAGGACGTTTAGTATCTAATGGATTTCCTTTAGTTAAAAAGAAAATTCAGATTAGACAATTTTACGAACACTTAAGTGGCAGATGAACAAAAGGAGGCTTCATGATGGTAGACTAAATAATAATATCAAATAACTGTTACCAGTCGCGTAAATAATAATATCAAAGAAATAGCAAACAAACAGTCAAGGCAGAAACGAGTGTACAAATTAATGTCGATTATAGAGTTGCAGAAAATAATGCAATATTCCATGAAGCAGAGAAAATGGATTGGATAGCCAAAACCTATCCATGTTGATTTGAGATCATAAGAAAATACGGTGAGATAGAGGACTAGTGAAAGAAACCAGCTAAATCGTACCTGGTCACGGAAAGTCGATGAATCTGAAGATGAAAAGTTACAAAAACCAGAAAGGGAGTCTCATAACCAGCTATATCTCCGACGAAAGCATGAATAGTGGTATCTTCAGGAGAGTTTCTTCAAGAAGTAGAGAAGAGTACAACCTGCGTTTTTCAACATTGAAGTTAGAAATGATACATCTATTAGAGGGAGATTATAGGGTGAATCAAACACCCTAAAATCACATCTTACTAAAACAACCAAAAACCGTAAGAAGCGGTGGTTGTCTGTTCTAGGTCAAAGGAAACTCGAAGCACCTTCATCAGAGTAGGAAGAAGATGGTTGCAGTTCGACAGCTTCTCACAGAAAATGTTTGCAAAGAGATTCTGACTGGGAGAGGATTTTGTGAGAGAGAGAGAGAGAGAGAGAGAGAGATTTTCTGTAATAGATCAAAGGCAAACTCAACGCACCTTCATTAAGCAGGAAGAAGACGGTTGCAGTTCCACAGCTTCTCACAGAAATGTTTGCGACGAGGTCCAGAGTAAGGAGATGATTTTGAGAGAGAGGAAGCGAGAGCCAAGTCGAGGGTCGGGAGTAAATGTCGGGTTTTGAATTTTCGTCTCATTTTGGTCGGGAAATAAAAAGGGGAAATATTGGATAGACGTGAAATATATTTTTACATGTAAAAATTATTCCCCGTTCAACCAAACATTCAATAAAATTCTCTATGTGAAATAAATTTCATTTCCCTTTAAATATTTACATTTTCCTACAAACCAATCAAAGCCTATGGTTGAAGTCTCTTTGAGCCATCAGACGAGGAGGCCAAGGATACGCGTAGAATACTAAAAGTTTTTACAAGCTAGTAAAACTTTTTTTTTATTTTTTTCTGTAAAAACTAGTAAAGCATATTGGAATCTAATATATATTCAGAAAAATAAAAATACAAGAAGAATCGATAATTAGGTGCGTAGAGTTAGTGGCGTACAAGACCTTCCTTATACACTTCTTAATTGGACAATTAACATGGTTCCTTTTCCATTATGATGAAATTTTATAATGGAAATGGGAAGAAGGCCAATGGCCATTCGATAAGCGCCGCATGACCTTCTTCCCATCTAAGGGCCGTATCGATCTAGGAGTACAAAAACACAGTTGTACACTGCAACAGTTAAGCATCTTCTTTCTTTTTCATTCCTTAACTTTCAAATCACAAACGAATGGAAGAACGAAGAAATTTTTCCTGCAACTGAAAGCAAAGAAGAGGAAGAACGAAGAAATTTTAACGGCAACTGAAAGCAAAGAACAAAGAAATTTTTATTGAAGAACCCAATATAATTTAGTAACAGATGGGAACAATAGACATTTCTCCATCTGAACCCCTTTTCCCCCTGCAATCAACCTTAGTCACATACATATTCTGATTGATCATGGTTTCAATCCGGTAAATCTATAATCAAAATAGTTTCATTTTGCAAGAGCATAAAACTGACTGTCTCCAACAAAATTGAGTTCTTAGGGCCTGTTTGATAAAACTTCTGTTTCTGGATTCTATGGATTCTGACTCCCAAGGAGCCATTTTGGAATAGAAGCGCATTTGATAAGTCTGGTTGGATTCCAACTCCCACAGAGTGAACCGGATTTAGAATGGCTTCAGAATCCAAATTTTTGGAGTCATAAATACTTGCTCCAAGCTGTTTGATCAATTTTTTGGGAGAAAGAAAAGAGTTGATTCTCACATGACTCTCACTTGACCACCACCACCACCACCACCACCGTCGCCACCACCACCGTCGCCACCACCCACCACAGCCACCACCCGCCACCACCACCGCCGCCACCACCACCCACCACCCACTTCCACCATCGCCACCACCACCGCCACCAACACCACTACTGCCACCCACCACCACTGCTGCCACGCCACTGTTACCACCACCATTGGCACCACCACCACCACCACCACCACCACTGCCGTTGCCGCCGCCGCTGCCACCTCTACCACCACCACCAACATCACCACCTCTACATCCACCGCCACCACCCCCACCACCCCCACCACAACCACCCACACCACCACCCACCACCCACCACCCACCAACCACCACCCACCACCCACCACCCACCACCCACCATGGCCATTACCCACCACCACCGCCACCACCTACCACCACCACCCACTGCTACAACAACCGTTTTTCTAGACTTCGATTGGTGGGATAAGTGTGTTACCAAACATTTTTCTAATTCAAAGATGTTCCAGAATTCATTTCAGAATTGCGTTATCAAATAAGTTTCTACTTCAAAATAATCTTGGAGTAGCCTGGAGTAAAATCTAAATTTGAATCAGAATCCAGAATCCAAAAACAGAAGTTCTATCAAACGAGCCCTTAACGTTTTACAGATACATAGCAAGATCACGACCCCGAGGATGAGAATCACAAGCGGAGAAACAGACTTCATTACCATCAATTTGTATTGTATAACATACAATGATGCAGCAAGAACATGCACGGGAAAATGGAGCAGAAAATGTGTGTGAGAGGTAGCCTAGGCTCCCAAATGGAGTTTACAGTGACCATAATACTTGGCTAAGTTTCAGTAGGTGTACATGTATGGAAGTTCTAGATAGCCACCTAATCCTGCAACTCCAGCCATTGGAAGGTGATGTAGCAATTCTGGCTGTTGGATATCTAGGATATGGTCTGACCTGGATATTTAAGAAATGGTCTGACCAGTCCGACCTGGTCCCACGACAAGTTCAGAAAAATTCATCATATATAACTTCCCATTTATTAGCATATTCTCTCGTATTTTTCGGCCGTTCATATACTGGCACGTGCCCTCTCCATAGTCCTGATTTTTCTATTTTTTTTTTTGTCTTCCCTCTTGGCTTACTCCTTTGGGTTGACACTTGAAATGTAAGCAGGAGACCTTGGGATCTACCCGTCAAAAAAATTTCAGCTCCATCAGACCTCCATGAGACAGAACTAGGTGCGCATGTTGAGAAACTCTCCAGATGCGGCTGTGTAGAAATCCAGTCGCTATAAGAAACAATCTCCTTCAGGATAAGCTGTACTTTCTGTTTCTACCAGTCCAGAATGAATCCAACTTTCATAACCGAAGTTAAAAGATCATATTGGCATCCTCATTGTTTCACCGGTACAAAGAAATACCATGAATGCACAGACTCCATTGTGTAAACTCTGTACCTTGACTGCCCCTGCAACGCACGAATTTAACAGTGAGGAAATGGTGCTAGGGCCGTCATGCACTATCACACAATTATGGTTTATATCAAAATATCACAAACCTATCGATGGCTTAAATTTGAAGCTATATGAGTCTTCCATAAACCCTATTTTGATCCAACATAAGATCCCAATTTGGATAAGTCTGGAATCCAAAATGATAGTTCAGAGGAACCAGTAACAAACATCAGGCTTCCGGGAGCCCATTTTATGGCTGGAGGTTCAATGTCAGAACTCATCCAACTGGCAACCTGTACAGGCAACAAACATGAGATGTGACTATAAATGTTCTAAAACAAGCCTAAAAAAAAGGTGGGGAAGAATGTCTATAAGGCATCATTTCTCCTTCTGGTGGAAGGAAGATAAGGGGAACCAAAAAAGAATAACCACATGTCCATACCCAAGTTCTCCAGCACTAAAGCCTTATCAGGTACTAAAATATAATAGACAAACCCTCAGGCTGTGTTTGGCTGTCAAGATCCCAGAAGAGCTCTGGAAAGTGGAAGAGTTTAAGCTAAGGAGAGTTCAGAAGTGAAGTGGAAGAAAATGAGATACATTTTCCAGTTGATATTAGGTTGTTATAGAAAAGTGCAAGAGAAAGGAAAAAGCCATTAACTTTTTCACAATCTCTGATACTACCCAAAAAAACCTTTTTCACGGTCTCTTGACAACCAAACATAGCCATAGAAAAAGTGCAATACGGAAGAGCAGACATGCAAACCAGAAAAACAGAACTAACAGCAAGATGTGTTTCTTATACGTACTTCCTTCCCAGTTCTGACATTCCAGGCATAAACACTGCCGTCACCTGAACCTGCAAACAAGCAAGGACGAAAATGTTCATTCATAATACGAATGATAGCAGGAAAAATAGGTCTTCCTCATGCAATGGAAAGAATAAAACGCAAGAAACCTGAGGCACTCACAAATCAAAGAGCTTATCATTTAAGTCTACTTTCACAAGTAGATCTCACAAGCCAAATCAACAGGATTGTATGCGAGTAATCAATATCTGGAGTTATCTTAAGGCATCTTATTTCTAGAATCAGCTTTAACACTGCAACCAGTGTTATAGGTTCTTGTATTGTTGCATGGAACTAGTAAGGGAGACAGTGGTTCTAGTCAGGTAGTAACAGAGTATCACGTTGGCGTTCACCACTCTTGAGTAATGATCAATCCAAACTTAATCTGATTACTAGCCAGGTTGACATATGCCAACTTAATCTGGAAACTGAGTAGGTTGCTCATGAACCGGAACAGGATGCTTTCCCGAAACCCGGAGATTACAGTCATAGTTGTCAATGCATTGGAGGGGCGCATGGGTGCCTAGGCATTCCCAAGGCATTGTAAGGGTACATCTTCCATAAGAAGATTTATACAAAAGGGAGGGGATCAGATCATCAAATTTTATTGTTTTTAATACATATGCATGATTCCATGCATTATGGTGTATATATGTACTTTATACACATCCAATAAAAATGCTACAAATGGCATTAATTTAAAAAAAAAAAGCTGTGATACAGTAAGGCGACCAACTGTCTAGGGGTTGAAAAACAGCCTGGACGCCTTGACAACTCTGCTTACAGTTGTGACCCAACTACAAGATGGGATAATGTACAACAGAAGGAACCCAGACAAAATTGGAAAGCATTTTGGGGTTGGGTCAAGAACTGCACTCCCTAATAGTTATGGTGTATTCATACCTCCAAAACAATATAATGCAAATTGTTCAGGACCTCCCCATACACAAACAACCCCCGGCCCACCCCACCAAAAAAAAAAAAAAAAAAAAAAAAGGAGACAGAGAGAGAGAGTCCAAAAAAGCAAGTTGAATTTGATATGTTACCTGATATCACAAACATTCCCTCAGGGCTGAAAGATGCCTCCAACGTGGAATTGCATGGAACTGGCTTGACATTGTACGTGGATAACTAAATAATAGTTTCAGAAAGAATATCAGAGAGACCCTAACCATCATAAATTCATGCCAAGGATAGTTCTGAAATGTAGATTTTTTGGGGGTAAAGGAAAGTTTTTTTTTAAATCATAAAAGTTAAAACTTAAATTTTAACGAAGTAATGAACTCCAGCAACAGAAAGCAAACTAGTCAGTTGGGTGAGCAGGAAATGTTGAAAGTTGAAAGCAAGACGAAGGACTTACAAGTGTGCCACGGAACGAATCCAGTACATGAATATGCCCATCCATAGTGGTGACAAGCATGAGCCTCCCATCATTACTGAATTTTACTACATTGGCATCAGATACATCTCCCCCAACAGAAAAGATGTCAAAAGGACCCTATGAAAAATGAACATTTTCAAAATTAGTGGGTGGAAACTATTGACAAAAGTAGGCAATGAATATTTGAAACTACTGACCTTCTCGTATTTCCGAGCATCAAACATTCTTACATATCCTCCAAAGGAAATTGCAAAAACCAATCCTTGTTCATCATAAGATATTGCAGGTCTTCCTTGTACATGTAGAAGGCCCTGGAGTTCAGAAAATAAATAATCATTAATCTACCTTAAAATAATATATTTCTAAAATGACTATGAACATGCCAGGGAACCCACCTGACACTTCTCAGCTCTTTGATCCCAAAGTAGAACAGTTCGATCCAGAGAGCCTGAGATAAAGCATTCCTTTCGAGGGCACAAGCTGAGTGACACAACCCTAAGATAAAATGTTGGAAGAAAACTAGCTGTTATTGCATACTAAATCACTAACAACTAAATATAGTCACCCATCTACAGAGTAAAAAGAAACCTATAATGAAGCAATACCTGTCATGATGGCCTTTAAAGTACCGCAAATACTTATTATCATGTAATGACAGAAGCCGCAGAGATTCTGAAACAAACAATTAGTAAAAAAATAAACGGATCAAATCATCAAAACAAATTCAATGATAATGCAAATCATATTTATCAAAAACCCACCATCCCAGCCATTTTTTGAGGAGTATATAACTGTTGTTGGATGAGAAGTGAAGCAAACCAGATCAACCCCATATTTTTTGCTGTTAATGGTCTTCAAGCAACTGGCAAGGACAAATAGATTCAAGAATCGTAAGGAAAACATAATAAATCCAGCACTGCATCACTGTAGAAAAGACAGAAACAAACAACTTTTCCCTTGACTACTCAACTGAATTTAACTCAACCCCATCCCAACTAAATGGGGTCGACTACATGGATCCTTTTTATCCAATCATTTCTATTCAAAGCCATACTTATTACTAGCCCTAAGATACGCATGTCTTTCCTCACCACTTCTCCTAGTGTCATTTCAGACCTACTCCTACCTCTTTTAGCTCCTTCAATCTAAATCAAATCACCCCTCAGTACTAGAGCATTCACAAGCCTCTATTGCCCAAACAAAAGATATTTGACTTGCCAACGAGGTATAAACTAATATGAATTATCCAACAAGGCAATGTCACAAGCAAAAAATAAGACATACGCCTTCAACTTCTCCTAAATTAATAGACCTACTCCTACCTCTTTTAGCTCCTTCAATCTAAATCAAATCACCCCTCAGTACTGGAGCATTCACAAGCATCTGTTGCCCAAACATAAGATATTTGACTTGCCAACGAGGTATAAACTAATATGAATTATCCAACAAGGCAATGTCACAAGCAAAAAATAAGACACATGCCTTCAACTTCTCCTAAATTAATAGATTAAGCCTTCATAGAATCATTTTTAAGATTGTATACATTAAGCTAGAGTCAATTTACAACATTGACAACTACCAAAATAAATATCTTATTTATTTGGTTTATCGCATCAAATCTGTGTTTCTAATTAGAATTTCAGAATTCTTGGTTCTAGCTTGAATCTCAAGCAAGTCAAGTTTTCATCTATCATCTGATATTTATTTTCCAAGATTATACATTGATTGATAGTACTAGTCAATCTCTATACTTGACCAGAAATTTGGCCTCATCAGATTGTTGGTTTTCGTATATTAAATTTCTCTTATCGTCTATCAGTTCTGTCCATATTCTGATCCATTCAATTTCTAAGTGATCCTGAGTTTCGAAGTTGGGTTCTAGAGCTTTTTTGTTATTGAATCCATTCTAGAATCCCGAATCACATTATTTTCTCCTCATCTCAACAAAGTATCCCTTGATACTTGATTATCTGGTGGCAGAAAGTTTCTTCTGTTGAAAAACATCACTAACCACAAGTTACTTAAAGGAAAATAAGTCCTAAGTTTTATTAAAAATATGTTAAAATTTTTCCTTCTTCTTCCCGGTTCCAATTTATAGGGTTCCTTCCAATTCCAGAATCAATGAAGGCCAATTCCGTGTAGGATTCATAGTTTTTAAACCTTGACGGTATGGAAAATATTAAAATAATGGCATCTATGCAATTTCTCCCATCTAAGCCATAGGCAAGGTGCTCCGACAATAGTGAGAGTGTTTCCGCTAGAATATTTTGAATGGAATATAGAACTTTACAGGAGACGATTAGCAGAGCCTCAGCCAACAACCCAAATTAGGTTGGGAGATGATGTGGCCAATTAATATTATGGCATTAGTAGAAAACCCACTATACGAAAGAACTGGCCCTTCGCCTCTTTTGGTGGATTGACACCAACGTTACCTCGAACAGATCTCAAGTCTCTTAGGTTCCCAATGTTTGGTGTTAGTGGTGTGAAAAGGCACAAGGTCTTTAACAAGGTCCACCCACGGGGAGCGGCTAACGAAGGTGATGACACTGCTTCCTCAATTCCATGGTTAACAGTTTGAAGCAAGGGAAAAAGAATTTCTTGGACTCCAGAGTTCAAAAAATCCGAAGGTATGGCATAAACATTTCAATCCTATACTAAAACCTCTACTATGCTGTTTATCATATTGAATAAAATGGCTATGAAAAAGCTTTTACTAATTAAAAAGAAGAAGAAGCTGTTATAGAAGCCAAAATGCCTATAGAGATACAAACACTCTAATAACAACGGGAATGGCATTCAGATCAACATGACATTGCCACTCATTTTCAGCTTATGCAAAATCCTATCTGCTTTTTTCATCCATTACCATGAACGTGCATGTTGTGAGATCCAGAGTTTTAGGGGTTTCTATAGGCATAGAAAGATGGTTAAGGATGAGTTTGTCTGACTTCAAGTCCCTAGAAAAGGAGACTCAAGAAAAGCATATGGCATAGAAGAATTAAAAGAATTCTATGGAAGAAAAACAGTGATGTATCTGAGGTATAGTTCATTTTCAGAGGTCAGATAACTTGATCATGATAAAAGAAAGAAAAAGAAATCGGAGAATAAGGAAACAGGAAGGTAAGAGAGAATATCCCATCCTTTCACCTAAATATTCTTTGATTTATTTTTATTTTGAGTTTCCGAATGCAAAATAAAATTTGAAATGTTTTTAAAAAGTTATGCCAATTAGAGAAAGAGCCAGTGTGGTTTTCATATTTTGAGCTTTTCCGGGTAAGTTCTTCCAATTGCTGAACTAAGTGAAATGTCTAGAGAGTATAGGTGCAAACAAAGGGGGAAAAAAAAAGAAGTCAAAAGAGAGGCATACTTTGCAGTGGATACATCATAAAGGCGAATAGATTCATCATCACTGGCCGTCACAAGATAACCTGATGCCTTGTGGAAATCCATTGAACTGATTCTACCATTCTGTACATTGTGGCGTCAAGTTATTGTGCAGGATTTATATTTAAATAAAAGAATAGGGAGCAGCATAATGAAACACAATACAATTTGATAAAATCTTCACCACAAGAAAGTAAAATACATCTAAAATTTTAACAGATAAAAAATAAACATAACAACATGAAAGGGTACTGAATACTCATTCAGAACTATTTGTCTAAAAAATTAGGTATTTAGAATTCATAAAAGAACTAATCAATATATAACTAATTTCCCTAATTCCAGTTACCCAATTATTTTCCTCTCTTCTTTTTTCTTATATTTAATGCTTGAAGAGGAATCATTGTCATCCATCGACCTATCAAATAAGTGAGAACAGGGAGAGGCAGGGAGACAGAAAAATAGAAAGGTAAGAAACTCACATAATCCTTAAAGGCCATACCAACTTCCATACTTTGAATGATTTCCTCGGTTAGCTCCATCGATACCTTATCTTCTCTTTCCGATTGTCCCCCTGCCAAAAACAGGAGCGAAAAATTAAAATAAATCCTCAGCTCTCACAAGGCCATACCAAATTCTATAAGTTGTGTTATTTGCGTTAACATGAAGAATCGAGTAGATCAATACCTGCCATCGTTAACCTGGAATCTGACGCCACTTCTCAGATGGATGATAGAGCTGAAAGGCTCAAAGCGAAGTGGAACGTCTAAAATTTCTCGCTCAGCTACCTACTACACAATACTTTGCTTCTAATGCAGGTCCCAATTCTGATCAGAATTTATCAATTCAAGGAGAGCGAATGTAGCATTGATGCTATGGAACGTCCACCGAATTAGTAACGAGAGGCGGCCACTGCGATGTCGTAAACTAGCTTACAGGGAGCGCAGTCTTCTTTTACTGGTTCATATGAACATTCCACCTTTGTCGTTGCCGTAAACAGCTAGGGTTTCATGATTTCTGCTCATGAATCCGTTTGATCGACAGATGAGAGACGATGAAAGTGGGGATCTGGGGTTTCGGCATCTGGGGAGAAAACCACAAAAGGGTAATGTGGAATGGGGTTTCGGCATCTGGGGAGAATGGTTCAAGTAAACGGTATCGAATCGGCCCATTCACGTAGGTTTCGGTCATTCAGAGGAGTCGTGGGGAACCATACGGCTGATTTGGGTCGATTTCGACATTGAACCAATACTGTATCGGATACCAATTACTAGAATGGAAATCGAGACTCAAAGGGTAGTTCCATACAGAATCTGTGGCCAGTGTAAGGGTGTCAATTTAGTACTGAAATCGTATAACAAATCCGATCATTTAAAATCGTATCAAACCTAATCAAATTAGACTTGGGCTTCTTGCAACTGTACAGCCCCTCTGTATCTGCATCTAGGTCATTAAGAGCACAACTATATGTACACCAATGCAATATGACAGTCCATATAGGGTAGACTACACTAATGGTATGAAATATAGTATTTTTATTTGTACGGTATACATATTATGGATCAAATCAATTGCCTATACTGAATATACATCAGTATAAATTTATAATGATTTTTCCTTCTTGTGCATCAGGTTCTGAATGAAATCGTATACATACTGAATAAAAATCATATCCAATATCGAATAAAAACCATACCGAAAACGTACAGAGCCAATACGATAATGGTATGGAAAATGTGAACCGAAACCGATTGAAATCCTACCAAATCTCTGAGACCAAACCGATTTGACACCTTTTAAGCCAAGGGTAAATTGTAAAGCCCATTTAAGCAGACCCACTTGTATGGGCCTTTTAAGAGATCAAATTTAAGGACATGGAAATAATCTCTTTCATTTATGGAATAGTCTCTCTGCGGGGTAAGGTCGTATAAATTTTGCTCCTCCCCAAATCCTGCAGTAATCGGAGTATTGTACACTACGACGTCCAATTTCCAAATCAATAATGTTTTTTTCGGTTTACCCAATGAAGTGGCATGTATGGTTCCAATTATGATGCTAGCTTACCAATCCTCTTCTCAGATTTTATGGTTGAATTTTTTTTTTTTCCACAATGGATACCTATAGGATAAAAATTGTCTCTTGTCGGCCAGCTATGCAATCACGGCTGGCGCCTCTCTAGACAATTTGGATCCATAGTCAAGTTACGAGTCATGAGTTAAGAGTAACGAGTCACGAGCAACCAAATCGGGTTTCGGGATCGAGTTTTTAAGACTTATGAGTTCAAAATACAACAAAAGGTATCGATTCGAAATTACAATCGATGATGTAGCAGAAAACAAACTGGAAAACCTAAGATGGGAAAAAGAAAAAAAAGAGAAATCTGTGATTCAATTTTCTGTATATTTCACAACTAACTAACCAACAACCGGTTTATGTATCAGATTATAACCTAGAAAGCATCCACAGAGCCACTAGACCGTGGTAGAATCATGGCTTCCATCTGGAGACGACACAGATTTCTTCTTGATGAACTCAATACAGTCTGCAACTGCCTCGCTGTGATGCTGGTCCGGTGGATAATAAACCTGCGGTGATTTAGTGATCGGTCCGGTGTGCTGTGGAGCAGATTTGGAGAGAGCAGATAAAAGTATGAGACGGAAGACAGCTTCACGAAGACGATCTAAAAAGGAGATCGATGACAAACGGTTGGTGTCGCCATTAGTGTTGCTTCTGAGTCTTGGAATACAGAAGAAGGAGCTCTTCATGTTTCTTCTTCCTTTCTTCTTCCCCTGCATCTTATGCTCTGTTTCCTTTAATCATTAAACGAAGGAATCTTATACCGTTACATATTTGATGTCTATTATAAGTCGGCTCGGCTGTTCGGGGTGGTTCGTGGTTCGGCTTGGTCTGAGCGAGCAATGATAATGTATAGGATTCAAATTGTCTCCTCCCTGTACGGCAAGGAGGAAGGAGACGTCCCGTCGGATGGCTAACACATGGTTCTCGAAAAAATTCTAGCCCCACGTCCGAGCCTACATTCAACGGACAAGCCGAGCGGACAGAGGGTGTCGGCTCAGATTTTCCCGAGAGCCACGTGTCGGCCATCCGACGGGGGCGTCTCCCTCCTCCCTGAAGTGCAGGTAGGAGACGATTCGGATCCTACTCTATAACTGAAACTTATGATCTTTATCCAGTGGATCTCATGCAGATCTCATGCAGGTATATATACTTCGAAATCTCGTCAAGATCTGGGTGAAATCTCAAAATATGACTTCTTTGAGATCTCATAAATCTTGTAGATCTCATAAATCTAAATCATTATATGTTCAAAAAGGCAGTGTCTTGGTGAAATTTTCGAGATCTCGAAAATTTTGGACCTCACCAAGACAAGGTCGAGATTCGATATTTAAAATTTTGTTTGCATAATACAGTTAAACAATCTAGTGTTGGGGATGGAAGCACAAACAAGAGAAATAAGAACAAGATAACAAAGATTCCTCTTTGTTCTTGGTGGCGTTTATGGTGTAGAACACTAGACCGAACGAGGGTCGTTCAGTACCTGGGTGGTTCTCGGTTCTTGAGGAAGCTTCTCCACTTTAAATCCGACAAACACAAAAAAATTTTATGGTTCAATATCTAATAAAGAATGCCTACATCCACCCTAGAGAATTAATAATTTTTTATTAACCAAGAAATTCTCTACAACTCTCGTTACCTCACAAATGATCCCCTTTCCCCTTTTACTCTCTTCTTTCGCTCTTTAAAGATAACCTCATAGAGACAATAAGACTTCCAAGAAACCCTACTTCCACACAATTATAATTTTACCCAACTATAAATGTGGTTTAAAATCCAACCCAAATAACATATACAAGTCCAATTATTTATGCCGACTTCACATGACAATCCACCACCCCACACACCACAAAGTTTAGACCATCCACCAAAGGTTTGAACCAAAATAGCCCACGCATAGCCCCCACCACCTTTGCCACCACGGCCACACCACTACCCACCACCCACCAACCACCATTGGTTACTTATCTGCTTTGATTGGTGGGGTTAAGTTTTTCATATGCGAATTCATTTATAATACCAACTTACCAAAGTGTTTACAATCATATTTTGAAAGTTAAAAACAGCATTCCATAACATCTCTTGCTAGGAGTTTAGATCACAAAGGGCTTACGACACGATTGGTTGCTTATCTGTTTTGGAGTAGTTTTCTATGGAATTCAACCAACTTACCAAAGTGTTTACAATCATATTTTGAAAGTAAAAACAGCATTCCTAACTCTCTTGCTAGGAGGGCTTACCGTTATTGTGTACGACAGTTTGACCAAATTCTAATCCTTGGATACAGAAAACTTGTAATTTATCATCCTTATGTTTTACAAGATCCAATAAATAAGTTTACTTATTAAAAAAAAAACAATTATTGACTGGTCAAACCCACATTGGTGGCAGAGTTGTAAATGTGAATAGACCATTGATATAGGGTCAAGAGAATCAAAAGATTAGGATTACAGTAAGGTCATAAAATGGTAATCTTGTTCTATAGTAGCCTGGTGGTCCCATATTCGAATCGAAAATAACTTCTTTGCAAAGGGGTGAAGCTGTATACAGTTGCTCCTATGGACCCTGCAGTACAAAGCTAAGTGGTAAACTAAAAGCATTGAAAGGAAAAAAAAAATTTAAAAAAAATAAAGGACCACTGAACATACAAGGCATCAATATGAAAATACATGAAAAGCATATGATTGAATTCGGATCTAAGATTTTAGACATGATCTATCCAAACCATTTTGTAAATAGTATTCAAATATCGGATTTAGAGTCTGCAGATCAGAGACACCATTAGGATATCAAATTTAAGAAATCATTTGTCGGGTTGAGTACAAGAATCAGGTGGTCATGGATTCGATTCCTCTGTCTTGTCTTATATAGTCAAAATTCCATTGGAAAAATAAATAGGTAAAATTAAAAATAAAAAAAAAATCTTTTCTCACATTAATACATTATAAAGAGATGATTGGACCCTTTCAATCATGGAACATCTGGTTCTGACAAAATGATAAGAACCAGTTCTAATCACTTAAAGCCAATGAATTGAAAACTTTGAGAATACCACTATTGAATTGACTTGGGACCCATTGGCCGCAAGAATTTTGGCAGGAAATATGGGTTGAGAAAGTCGAGAGGGGGAGGAAAGTTGGGTGTGGGGACCAAGAATCGCCCTTACATCCAATCATTGGCCCTCAAAAGAAATTTCCCCCCTAAAAAATGGGATCATGGAAAAGGTATGGACTCATTTAATGGCAACCCAACTATGTAAATCAGCCCAAACTTGTGGAATCTGTCTTGGAATTTCTTATGTTGGTGGCCCAATGGTCCTCCTTCTTAAAGACTCCTTTGGTCGTGTTTGTCTCGTTTAAAAGTTTAAAATAGAAGGAATGAGCCGAAGACTGAAGCCAGTAGTACTGACCTTCGGCGGCTTATAGCTAGCGGAGCAGTGATGCATGGTATTTGGTGTTTAGAGATTAGTAAGAAGGGCACATGGTTACATGTGCATTAACCAATATCTTTTAATATTATCATGTCATGCCCATTGGACGATTCTTGAGTAAGGGTGTCAATTGATGAGGTTTTTGCTATGGTACACAAGGTAAAATCATGATACTTGTGTGTGTGTGTGTGTGTGTTTTGAGTGAGCTTTTGTTATTGGGCCACGTTTTTTAGAATTTGAGAAAAATAGAAAAACAAACCACACCAGTTATTAGCCATATCATATGTTGATCCCAAATTGGGTGAATTGAGAAACGGTTTTGAGACTATTTTGGGTCTTGCTTCACCCGTGTCATGGAGCATTGACATCGATTCCAAAAGGTGGGCGAGGATTGGGAGCTCTGAAATCGGAGGTATTATGAATAATTCGTAAATAGGGGGTAGAATGGAAACTTCGTTAACAAAGGAGTGGGGTTTTGGGCCGATCTGATCAACACCAGCATTCGGTATCAATCTGAACAATGCCAATAAGAAAAAAATCATTTTTAAATGCTAAAAATTATTTAATATGCTCTATCTTTGTTGTAAGAACTCTTAGACTCACAAAAGAACACAAACCTTCTAATGAATTCAAATGTATCGAAGGTGGGATCACAAGACAATGATTAGCTAGGTTCACACCCCTTGCAATATATAGTGGTGACCCCATCCATTAAACAAATAATTTAGTAAGTGGGCTAGAGCAAACAGGGATGGTTCTAGTTGGTTACAACTTAGTAAAGGGGGCTCGATTACAAATGAAGATAAAAGATGGGGTTGGTTTGACAAATACTGATGATATAAAAGGAAAAAGAAAAACTATAATTGGTTTCGATCGAAGATTTTCACTGGTAAAGTCTGAGCCAAAATAAACCAACCTAAGGGGGTCAAAAATGAAACCAAATAGTATATCGAAATCGAATCGAACCGTTTAAACCAAAATCGTAAAATCGATTATTAAATGGTTCAGTTCTAGTTTCAGAAATGAAGCCGTTTAGTTAAACGGTTCAATTCTGGTTTCCATAATGAAATTGTTTAAAACAACAATGTGGAATCGTTAAAACCGACTAAACCTTTACTTTAATCCCTTAGTGCTATATGTCTATATTTGTAGAAATAAATTATATTTTAATGTCATCCACATGACATACTTCTAAATAATAAGTCCCCTTTCATCTATGATTGAAATTATTTTAATGATTTCCTTAGCTTTCCTTTACTTTGTTCTTAACTCTCCTCCTCTCTCACCTGGCAAAGACACCGTTTAAAAATCGAAAACCGAAACCGTTTAATAATCGTTTTTGGTAAGCATTTTGAAACCATTTAATAAATGATTCGATTTTGGTTTTACTCATTACTCACCGAACCTCTCTCAGCTGGCGTGCTAGACAACTGAGCCACTACTCTACGGGGGGGACAATTCCTAAACTCGGCTTCGAAGGAGCTACCAAAATTACACCGTTTAACACCCATAAACCAACCTAGCCCATTGTGTCATTGACTTGTTGATGGCTCACCAAATAATGCCCCACCTTAAAATTAAGCCAATTTTTAATATTGACAATGGATCTCACTGCTCACATTCTATAAGCCACCAGAATTCACGGAGGGTTAGTAAGGTACTAAGGTTACTTTGGTATGCATTCTTAGAATGGATTCTACGTCAAGAGTATATTCTAAGATGACAAATATAGTGTTAGTGCTACCAGAACTCATTTTGGAACACGCTTTTTAGCCCATTTTGTATTCTGAGTGTAGAATGAAAATTTCTCGCTCTTTAGCCCATTCTCTTTCTCTATTCTAGGAATGCATTTCTAAGAATATATTCCAAGAATGGATATATATCTAAGAATACACTCCAAGAATGCATATGAAATGCAGCCTAAGATTTCAGAATCCAAACTATTTTTCCCCTGTTGTCACTGTAATCTCATGCCCTTTCCATTTTGTATGTTAAAAAAAAATATTGTAATTTTTTTTTCTAAGTAGAATCAGTTGAAAAATATAATGTTTTATATGCAAAGAGAGGGGGGATATGGTTTCCCACAACCCCATTTTGAGCGAAATCTCTCACATCATCATAGTTGTCAAGGCGTCGCCTAGGCGCCCAGGCTACCTTGGGTCGTCTTGAAAAATCGGACGCATTGGTCGCCTAGGCGCCCAGTTAGGCTTCCATCGCCTTGATTCGTCTTGGCGCCTTGACAACTATGCACATCATTCCGATAGACACACAAAAATTGATATTTTCAATAAAGAATCGACCCACAAAGTCAGGGAAGAGAGAATTTATCAAAGATGAGAGAAAATGCTAGAATACGAGAGGTCATGAGAAGAAATCCCCACAAGGCCTTTCCTTGTGAAAAATATACTTCTACAAGGATTTTTACCTAGAAACAAATGAAACTAACAATAAATCAATTAAAATAAATGGAAAAAAAAATATTTTCCCTGCATGATATTTTATTTTGTCTTAGGACTTCTGCAACATCCTCAACCCTGTAATCCCACTTACATTAGGGGCATCAAAATCTAATAGAACAGAAAGTCAAATTAAGGGAAAAAGCAAAGGGAGAAAAAAATGGAAAACAATTATTATATTCAATTCCATTTGTTTTGACGTAAAATTTTATATATAATATGTTATATGTAATTTTTTTCAATGTCGTCTTCAATAGGCAAAAAAAAAGACAGTTTTTTTTCCGGTCCCTTCAAATATCACTATTTTTGTCTCTTTGAAACAAATATTAAAAAAAAAAATTACATATAAAATATTACATGTAAAATTTTACATTAAAACAAACCAAATTCAGTATTTTTTTTTTTTTTATTTCCACCCCATATTCTTAATGAAGAGGGCCTTGTGAAGTTGCACCATCCTGATGAGCTCCCTTCTTCTTAGAGAAAATCACTCCTGCTATTAGAGGGATTATAGACTTCTTCTTCTTCTTCTTTTGCAAAGAAGGATGTCTCTCTAGTACTTCACCACCTCCTGGGTTCACAATCTGCGCCAATAAAGGAGGGCTGGCAAACTTTACGTATCTTCTCTTCTGAAACTCTAATCCGTCTTCTTTAACTCTTGGAGTCTCCTCTATGAACTTGAGGTCTTCCATCTCAGAGTAAATTGGTTGTTTCTGGGTTTCCTTGGCCGCCTTCATTTGTTGGAGCTCCATTTTTGTCTTCTCCAGTTCTTCGTTGAGAGAAGAAAGGCAATTTGCCATCATCATACCTTCTTCTCTTGCTTTTTCGAGGCTCTGCTTAGTTTCTTCAAGTTCAGCAGTGACAGTTCCTAGTTTGGACTGGCCATCAACGAGTTCACCTGCTCCCATCTAATAAAACAACTATTAAGTTAGTCGCAGGAAATGTTAGTTTTGCACTGAACTTAAAGGGATCCACTTGATCCACCGTCTGAATGACCTCCCTAGGTGTCTTCTTTTAATTATCTCTCTTTTTCTCAAAATCTTTTTAGGTCAAGAGTAAAATGGATTTTTCATAAATTTTATTGAAAGTGATTTATCATTATATTACTCTCAAGAATTACTATTGTCTCCATGATTTTAGGTATCCATACCGGATCAGCCATATCAATCTATCCGTATTGGCATTGGCCATGATCAATACAGTTACTTGTTTGATGTGGTATCATTTGGCTGAATTTGAATGGATACCGACACCTAACTGATAACAAAATGGTATGCCACATCAACATAACGGTTGATACTAGTAGATATCCTTATTCAACACTAATACTAATACCGACATCTATTTTGATACCATGAACTAAAACCACTATTATCTTGCGTATTTTTAAAATAACGTTAAATGACGAGAATAATCTTCACTAATAATAAACAAATGTATTATACTATATGAAGGTAAGAAATTAAATTTCTAAATTTATTTGACACCTTATAAAGTGTCAATGAGAAAATCCCAAACTCAAAATTCAAAGACCTACATGTAGTCTAGGCCTTATAATCAATCATGCAACTATGTGCCCACGGTTCCCCCAGATTTGACCAACACTGGATTTATAAGAAGAACCAGACTCTTGATATCCATGCAAGGATTTCGGTGTTTAATGAGGCAAAATGAGTCTTTAGAGTAAGGTGATTTCATATTTTTCTTTTCTTCAAAAGTAAAGTAGATTGATTCTTTGGTAAACCCCCAGAGCTTCAAATGAAGCTTTTAGAATACTACAAGAGATATCATTATTTATTCATTGTATGGTTCATCCTTCTTGGATAAATTATTCAGAAAAATGAAAAAAAAAAAAAAGTTTTAGTATGAATAATACTATGCTAATCCATGATAAAGAAAAGCCAAAGCGACTCACAGCTAAGGAACAAAGGAAACTTGGGTTAAGGTATAAGCATCATGACAGACCTATCCTGTTCCTATATGTTTTAATTTATTTTTAAATTGGGGTCTATGGTCAATGGAATAATTAGTTTTGACAATTTGTTTATATGAATAGACTGAACATTTTTGCATTTTTTACTGCGAATGAAAAAAAAAAACATTCTTGTGTTATAGTCATGATGCAAATCCTTTCCTACTATTAGAGGAGGATAAATCCTCTTGTGCCCCTTATGCTAGTATGATTGTAGTTTATTATGTGTCCATATTGATGTATTGGTATATGCACATAGTGGATGACAGTTACTAGATTTTCTCATGTCGGTATGAGAGGCATGAGAGGATTTGAATCCTTACAGAAGTACTAGTTTTGTGATTAAGGTTGGTACAAACTGGTTGACAAGAAACATTTTTATCCTATGATTATAACTTACGTACACCAAAAAAATTATTATAAAAAAAAAACATTAATAAGGATTAAATGAAGCATTGAAGGCGAGGAAGGAGAGAAAATGAATGAGAGATATTGAGTATATGAAGTGTACGTACCTCTTTGAGGTGTTTAGCATAGACCTCACCAGCTAAAACTCTCTCCCCAAACAACATCACAGCCTCCTTAACAGAGCGAAAGGGAGCCCTTGTATCAATCTCTGCCCTCTTCATCCCCACCACCCTTTCTTCGGTATCGGTCGCCATGGTCGCCATGCCTCAGTCTCAGTCGTGTCTTCCTCCGATAGAAAGATATCACCTACAGCATCAACTGTGAGAGAGAAACAGAGAGAATGAAAGAGCTAGAAGACTTGTAGGTCGATGGAGAGAAGAAGAAGAAGCAGTACTTTTTGGTTTATATGTTGGTCTCAGGAGGAGAGAAAGGTCGTTAGAAGTGGGAGGGATGGGAGGGACCTGATAAAATCATGGAGCTTCGTTTCTTCGCGTCCACTTCACTGGTATTCTGTTATTTGAAGTTGAAGTCGGTCGGTGTACGGTCTTGATTCAAGATCCTAAGGAATATTATATATTAAAAACATGCCAGACAAAGAGAATCGGAAAGCAGACTTCTCATCTAAGCCCGTATTGTGTTTACTTTATCAAAAAAAAAAAATAAATAAATATATATATATCTTTTGTTGAGAAAATTTAACAACGAAACAAACAGGATTTTAAGGAAAAATCTCTCTCTCTCTCCATTTTATATTGGTGGGCCTTGAACATTGGGTAAAGGTGACAAACAACTATTGAAAATGTTAATCTTAGATTCTATGAGCATGAGCCTTAGATACCAATCACAATGCTTGGAACAAAAACTTTTGGGGTTGGAAAATACTAAACTTGATTGGAACAAAAACTTTTGGGGTTGAAAATACTAATCTTGCAAAACTTAATATGTAGTAGGATATTGCTTATGTTTATGATACAAACATGGTGTATAAGATCTTTTGGCATTGTGACACTGTCGAAGGTGGAGGTTTAGTTTGATCTTTGGCCAAAAAAAAAAAAAAAGAGAGAATTCCATTGGCATGGCAAATTCAAATATGTTAAGGTTAGGGGAATAAAATTTATATTCTTGATAGATGGTTGGCATTAAAGATTGCTTGACCACTTTGACCACAACCGGATGGATGGGTAATTCAATTGACAAAGACCAATACCTTGCGATTAAGATAAAGTCAAGAGTTCAACTCTGCTTGGAACTACCTATTATAAAAAAATAAATAAATAAATAAATAAACATTTGCAAGCCACGTGTTCCATATTAGCACACTCTTTATCAGATCCCAAACCCTAAACTCTATTACCAAACATAGTGTAATAGTGCAAGGATTCTATAAACAAAGAACTTCAACATATAATGCATTTTCCAACCTAAAAAAATCATGCCAATATTTGCAAGCCTGTCTTAGAATGCCTTTTATGTCAATAAATGAATTTGATGTGACAAAAACAATGTTTGGTATGCATTCTCTTTCTTAAATCATGCATGAAATGTGTTAAGGAGTATGGCTCATTCTGGAATGCGGTCTCTAGTAATTCTGCATTCGGAGCATGGAACGAAATAACTCGCCCTTTAGCCCATTCTCATCTTATCTTAAGACGGCATTTTTAAGACTATATTCCAAGAATATATACCAAACACAACCTAAGTGAGGTCTAAATTTTGTTGGTGGGTAGTGTCAGAGGTCAGTATCTTCTAGTTATGTTTCAAGTTTCAGTTCATAGAGAATTGGTCAGGTGGTGAAATAAAACTTTGAAAAAAATTTAATTGGAGCCACTAAGGGTCAGTTTAAAAAGTTCCCCTTTAAGGTTAAAATTTTCATTTCTCTTCTTTTAATTCTCTTTTGCAATCAATTGAAACCTTAAAATAAAAAGAGAGAAAGAAATTACGAGGGGGCATATATAGAGGGGTGCAAGTTTTACCCAGATAATCCGAATCGGCCCAACGGGTATTTGGGGGGGGGGGTTTTTATATATATATATATATTTGTGTTTGTTATATGTTTAAGTTATAATTGTTATATGTATATTTTTTGACAAGTTCTTTGTTTCAGGACCAATCAGGGTCAATCCGACCTGAATTAGGGTTAATCAGAGTTAACTTAGCCCAACCCAGCCCTGTTAGGGTCAATCAGGGTAGGTTAGGGTTAGGCCTAACCCTACCAGGGTCAGGGTCAGGATTGTACATTTTCTGACCCTGGCAGGATTGGATTGGGTTAGGGTTAAGTTTAAATAATCAAGGTTAAAGTTAGGGTTTTGAAAAACCCGGCCCTGTTGCAGCCCTACATGTACATGGTTGAATTTGGACCTAGAATTTGACAAATGACCCATCCAAATAATATGCCACATGGCCAAAGTAGATGGGCTAAACAACTTTTCTTTTATTTTGGACTTGTAATGAGTCCATATTGAATGACAAATTTAATGGCTTAATAAGACATGTAACAATGTGAGAGAATTGAATGCTTTGGCACAAACCCAAGTCCATGCCAGTTCCTCTCCCCTCATGGGTACCCTCCTCTTATTTCATGCCATCTTGACTGTGATTTAGTTATTCATATCCTTGCCGGCCTTGGCATTGAATGGGTAGCCTAATTTGTCAAGTCCTTCTTTACAAGAGCTGATGACAAATCCCTCAATGACCTTCATGGTATGCTTCTCACTCATGAACTGAGACTTGAACAAGAGATTCATGCTATTACTCCTGAGGCCAATGTAGTCTCCTCCAATAACCAAGGTCGAGGCAAACAAAGTCATGCTCAAACTCACCGACCTCTTACTCCTCCAATCAAGGTCATGATCATGGTCGTGGCCATGGCCGTGGCCGTGGGAGACAAAATTATGGTCGTTCCAAGTCTAATCGGCCTCAATGCCAAGTGTGTGGCAAATATGGTCATATTGCAATTGTTGGTTATCATCGCTTTGATGGATCGTATGTTTCACCACTAGCACTCCCATATGCAGTGAGGACTGCCTCTATGACATTTCCTCATGAAGCGTGGTACCCAGATTGTTGGAAAAAGTCAAAGTCAAAGAAAAATGGTTTTTCCAAAATAAGTTTAAAAAGATGTCAAAATTCAGAAATTTTCATTTTGGCTCCAAAATTTGGTTTTCGGTTTGGGCGGGAATTTTGATTTTCGGTTTGAGTTGGCATTACCAATGTAGGACTTTTAGTCCCACATTGCTTATGGTTTGTGGGGAAGAGACCTTTATTTGTAGAGAGTGTCGCTTATCTTTTGAGCCCCTAAATGGAAGCGGCTCTAGGTTGACACACACGCGCGCGCGCGCTGGACCGGATCGGACCGCGACCTGCGACCGTGACGCAGGGCGCGGGGCGCGGGCGCGGGCTACGGGCTTTTGTTGGATTCGGACACACCCCTACCCGGATACCCTTTTTGGAAAGGGTTCAAGTGTACATCTCTACACGTTAAGGGGTACCATCTGGACCGTAGATCTCAGGATTTGAGATCTAGGTTAATCGACGATCCATCGGAGGGTCACACCCCATCCAGTGGACACATCCAAGAGGCCTTTGGGCCCTTGGGCTCTATAAATAGAGCCCGACCCCATGCATATTATTCATTCCATTTTTGAGTATGAGCTCTCTCTCTCTCTCTCTCTCTCTCCCCTCCAACTCTCTCTCTTCTTTTCTATTTGATCGAAGAGTCGATTCGGTGTTTTCTTTCCTAAGAGTTGATCTTAGCCGTCGGATCGCAATATCTATCGTGTGTGCACTTGGGTAGGTATCCTCCAAAAGGGGTTGTTTCATCTTGGAGGCAGATTTGCAGGAATCCTTTTGCACCGATAGATGACAAATACTGTCTTAAGGAGAGTGTACCAACACGACTCAATCCATTCTCTTTGTTTCGGATTATTTCAAAAAAGACGCATAGTGACAATGTATGTTTTATTTTAACTATATGATATTCATACATAGGTACATACATAGTTGATAAATAGATATCTTTCATTACTACATGCTTTTCCTGTTACATATAATTTCAGCCCATATATATATATATATATATATATATATATATATATATATATATATATATATATATAAAACTGAAACTCTTGTTTGCATTGGCCAGATTCTAGTGCAGCCGATCATTTCACCTTTGATAACAACCATCTTTCTGTTCGTTTTGAATATGGTGGCACTGTGGCTGATCAAGTTGTTTAGGATTGCAAATCCTAAACATTGGTTTCTCAAAAAATTCTTCCAGTCGATCCTTGTCCTTAAATAATACCCTACATGTTCCATCAATTACAAAAATCTGTTGAATGTCTCTAAGTTTACAAACGATAATGATCATTTTTGAATTTCATCCTACCTTTTGTATTATCAATGATCAATCATCAGGGTAGGTCCTCCACCGTGGCATGCTTAGTGGTGGTCTTTATCATGTCCAAATAGATTCCAAAACTTATTTGTCTTTCCAAGCTTTTCAGGTTTTGGTTAGCGAATGAGTTACCATGGACATATGGCATCAACGGTTAGGTCATCCGTATTCTAAAGTTGTTCAGAAAAAAGGTTTTTTTTTATTACTTAAGATGATCAGAAAAATTGTTTAGAAAGTTGTCAGCACCAATAAACTATCCGTTGAAGGCCGATCTCCACTTCATTTATGTTCTTCCTGCCCTTTAGGCAAAGCCCATAAATTACGTACCATTTCCAAATTCTAGTTCCTCATATGAAGGTCCTTTAGATCTTCTTCACCCTGATGTATGGGGTCCTTCACCTATTGTTTCAATCAATAATATCGTTATTATGTCAATTTTGTTGACAATTTTACTAAGATACATGGTTGTTTCCCATGACTCAAAAATCCAAAGCATTTACCATCTTTCAATCATTACAAAAATAGATTGAAAAATATTTTAGATGCCGCATTAAGGCTATGCAAACTGATTGGGTTGGAGAATACCGGAATGTTTCAAAATTTCTGACAATTAACCTCCACTAGCTATCCTTCACAGCCTCTGTCGTCCCCATACGCATGAACAAAATGGGCCAGAGAGCTAAGGAGAAACACCACCATGTAGTGGATTCTGGACTTACAATGTTGTTTAATGCCAAAGTCTTGGCCTTATAATAGGACGATGCTTTTTATGTCGTTTTCTTGATCAATAGGATGCCTACTAATACTCAATCTTCACCTTATGAGAGATTATTTCATAAATCTTCAGTGTACATCACTCTCAGAGTATACGGATGTACTTGTTGTGCTTTGCTACAGCTTTACTGTTAGAATTTTTAGATTCCCTTTGAGTTTTTCCCATGAACCCTAACGAACACACCACACAGATATTTAGAATACTATGGGAATTAAAAAGAGATGATAAGACACATACCTCTTGCTGTAGATTAATTTTCGACCTTTTTTTTGCTTTAAATGCTTGGAATGCTTAGATCAGATATTAACACATACCTCTTATCGGGATCCCTTGACCTTCTCTCTAATTATGGGAACAGGAGAAGATATTAACACTGTGGCTATGGGGACTCTAACCATTGGTATTTATAATACCACCCAACCCTGGACCAGTCCCACAGTGGACCAGGTTGGTCCATCTCTAATCATACTTAAACCAGTCTACCTATAACTAAATTCTCACTGAACCAACTAATCTTATAATTAATTTAGCCCATAAAATATCTTACAATCTCTCACTTGGGCTAAATTATTAATTATAAATTCACCATTGATCCAATGTGGCCATGGAATCTGATAACACCAAAATCATCCTTACTTTGATCCAATCATCAAGCCAACCAATGTTGAACAACAACGAAAAGTACTCCTATACATCCGATGTACCCCCTTCTGTTAGTCACATACAGAGGTCTACTTAATGACATAAATCATTTTGAGATAAATATTTGAGTCCAATGATCGAATTATCACGATCCCGTTACCTTAAAATCCTTATAAGTCAACACATCCGTCTCCAATTTGGACTAATATCATACTTTGGCTTACCGTCTTCTTTGGTTAAATACCGCCTTGCAACTTTGACATGTCTTAAATAATCAAGAATACATACAAACAATAAATGCTCACCAATAATCCTGCCCACTAAACCACAGACAGAACAAACAATCACAAATAAACCATCAATTACCAGATCTCCCACTAACCGAGCAGATCTGAATACTCCCAATGACTAAGAGAATCTAAAGATTCCCCACTGACAAAACCTTTTCAATCATTCTAAGAAAACTACCTTAACCTGTCTCTACATTGCCTTAGAGATCAACTATGACTGGTATAACTAGTCGAACCTAAGATTGCACAGTCAAACATGAAAAACTATTCACCACATCATAGAACAAATACGATCAACATTGTATACAGTCATTTACCTTACAACATTATAATCACCATAATATCATAATTTCTTTCCATTTAATTGAAAAGAAAAATTTTACATTCCAATATTTCAAATAACATCATTACATTTTCAATATGGGAACAATATGTTAAGTCAAACAATAAACATAAAACAAAGTAAAACCAAGAGTAGAAAAAACATTTGAATGTAAAAGAAACTTTATAATATTCAAGCCAATAGTCTTCAAGACCCTCCTACCCCAAATACCTCGGGAGTTCTAGAATCGTTATCCTTTTCTAGCTACGCTTATCTCGCTTAACAGTATCCAATCTTTTCAAACCATCTATCTTTGATCAATCTACCCATCTTGAGCAATTTACCTTGAAGTTATCCAATAATAACCTTATCACTGGCTCTATCTCTTCCATTTTGATAATGCAAGCCACTAGACCTGAATATGTTTTATAGCAATGAATGAGATATCTAATATATCAATTACTTTGATCTCATTGTCCTTGAGTTTTTCAGTGATAGTTAATAGCTCCCAAAAAATACTTTATCACATAATCATTTTTAACATAATTGGTACTAGAGAGCTAAGTCAATAAACTATCTTCCGACCCCATTTGAAACATTATTCTTATCCTTTGGATTTCTCTTAGATAATCATTTCGTAATATTTCTCATCTTAATACTGTTACACATAACCTCAATAGTAGAATATCTCACAACTTATGTAAACTATTATGAAAAGTACATCTAAGTCAAACGATCCTAGACTAGTTTCCAATATTTTCATAACAAATCTTATCTTTTGTCCTAGGAAAAGTGGGAATGAAACTACCAAATCATATGACATATTCACTGAGACAGACAACTTAGGAGACATAAACAATCATCATTATATGAGTCCAAACACAAATGACCTGCAATAGATAAATTACACAAGACTCATATAAATACATACAATTTATATTTATTTATACTTTATTCCAAATAGAAAAAGATAGATATCAAAACATTCTTTGGGACAGTCATACTTGGATTAACACATCAGTGTATGAGTTTAAATACAGTATCAAACAACTAAAGACTCATATACATATCATTTACTTACATTAACCATATAAACCATTTATATAAATAAATATCATTTTTCAAGAGTTAATCAACTACACATTCTCCTTTGGGATAAACATGCAGTGGTCTTCTCAATTTCTGTGCAGTGACTGCGAAAGAATAATGACTCTCAAAAATTCCACTACCTTTGGGTTATTGAGACCCCTAAAGTCAAAATCATTTCAACTCATTTGCATGAACATACATTTAACTTTGACAATGACACCTTTGGGTTAACACTGTTTTTCTTAGCTGCTTTTTACACCATGGAGAACAGTGTATTAAAAATATATCATTTATTATATATGTAAATGCATAAATTTAAGGTTTGAGGACCACCATGTTGGAACTAAGTATACCACTTTGGTGGATTCCATCCAATCTTCACATGACACTCATAAACCTTAATTTGAACAAAACTTGACAATGCCACATTTGGGTGTACATCACCCTTACACAAGCATTTACAAATACATGAACTTTGAATTTGAAGACATCATGATGAAACTAAGTTTACCACTTTAGTTGGTTCCACCCAATTTCACAATGATATCTTCAAATCCTACTTTGCAGCACCATGTGGGTCAATAAATAAAATCTTATACACACATAACCTTCTAAATGCATCTGGTACAAAAATAACTAACAAACAAACAGAAAATTACAAATCGGACTAATTTAGGACATCTTTTAGTCAAAAATAAATTCTTCAAATCATCAAACTATGTCAAACTATGTATCAAACTGTAGAGCACGAAAATACAAACACAGCGTAAAAAGTCGTGTCAAAATCCGACGCTTCTAGCGCCTACAATCATCGATCAAAGTCGGCACTTACATTCTTGCATCCTGAACCGGTTCAGGGCGGTTCAGCCTGGGTCGGTTCGGTCTGATCGGGCTCTGTTGTGGGCCTATCAAACCCACAAATTAAACCCTTTTTTTAATGCTCTGGTCCAGACCGAACCAAACGGTCTGCTCTTAAACCGAACCGCATACCAGCGGTTCAACCACTGGTCCAACCAACCCACCCATTCGGGTTTCCTGGTCCACTTTTCGGATCGTTGGGTCGGGTTCTCGAGTCACAAAATAGGGTTCACGGGTCGAGTTTCGGGGTCATAATTCGGGTCAGGTCAAACCATTGACCAGGTATCAGGGTCGCACGTGCTAAACCACACGTGCATCCCTGGGCGAACTAGTCTTGGGTCAGTCTTGGTCTGGGCTTAGATTGGACCTGATCCTTAGATCCGGGCTCGGTTCTAGATCGGCCCAGATCATAGTCCCAGGTTGACACTGAGTCAACCCGCTAGGGTTTACAGGCTGACTCGGTGACGTAAGCCCTTCCTCTCCTTTTTTTTTTTTAAATGCCGTCGGCGCGTGGATCTCACCCGCTTTTTCAGGTGGCGCATGAGGGCGCGTCCCATCACTTTCGGCGATGAACCTTATGTCGCTGGCTCTTTCTCTCTGAGATCTATAATTCTATAAAATTTATTTTATCTTTTACAAGTTCGAAATTTTTTTCGAAAGTCTCAACCATGAATAGGTTCCTACAAAATTTTGAGAGAAAAAACCTCTCCTTTTTCCAATCCATTTAGATATACAATCTTTACAATGCTTTCCCATCGATCCTAGATCTGTGTAGGTGGCTCTAATACTACTGTAAGAATTTTTAGATCCCCTTTGGGTTTTTCCCATGAACCCTAACGAACACACCTCATAGATTTCTAGAATACTATGAAAATTAAAAAGAGATGGTAAGACACATACCTCTTGCTTTAGATTGATTTCTGACCTTTTTCTTTGCTTTGAATGCTTGGAATGCTTAGATCAGAATCTTCCACAGCCTATCGGGATCCCTTGACCTTCTCTCTGCGTATGGGAACAAGAGAAGAAAATAACACCATGACTGTGGGAACTCTAACTATTGATATTTATAATACCACCCTCAACCCTGGACTAGTCTCATAATGGACCAAGTTGATCAATTTCTAATCATACTTAAATCGATCTAACTGCAACTAGACTCCCACTAAACCAACTAATTTTATAATTAATTTAACTCATAAAATATCTTACATTTACAACTTAAACAAACTTCAACCATGATAGAAGAGATGTATCATTATTAGATATAGCACTCGGTACAGAGAATACAAGTGCTTACCCATTGAGATAGACAAAGTCTATATTTCACGGCATATGCGGCTCCACGAGGTGCAGTTCTCTTTTTCAGAATCTACACCACATCCCCACTACGTTGGCTTCTGTGGGTTACCAATCAATATCCACAAAGCATCATTCCCTTAATCAATAAATCACACATTGTACCTATGGGTACTTCATCACCCCACCACCAATTCATCTTCAAAATAGGCCACCATCACCAGTTCATCATCCTCCACTAGCCACCTCTTCACCAATGCCTCCCAAGTTGTCACCAACAATGCTAGAGTCATCACCCGTGTCACCTCATGATGCTCCTACGCTATGTGCATTTATGGTTACAAATGATGTTGATCCACCTGTGAATTCGGTTCTACAGTCGAAGGATTCATAGGTCCATGCACAACAAATACCACATTCTCACCCAATGGTGACATTAACGCATGATCTCAAATTGCTCTTAGGGTGATAGAATTAATAGAATCTAAGAGTGGGAGTGTTATCAAATAGAGTCTTAGAAATATGATCCACTTATAATACTCTCCTATAGAACGACACATGGACGACCTTGGTGTCATTACCACCCAACAGATCCCCTTTAGGTTGTAAATGGGTATTTTGGATTAAGAGAAAATCGAATGGTTCAATGGTACAAGGCATGGTTAGTAGTAAAAGGGTTCAATCAAATCGAAGGACTGGACTATGGGAAAACTTATAGTCTTGTGATTGACCCAAAAAAAAGAAACTTATACACTTGTGGTTCCGAAAAATTTTAAGGCAGTTAAATAAGGTAGTGATCAGTGGGAGTCTAGTTACGGGTAAATCGATTTAAGTATGATAGAGATGGACCAACCTAGTCCACCGTGGGACGATCCGGGGTTGGGGTAGTGAATTTGTTAGGGTTCATGGGAAATCTCATGGGAAAACTCAAAGAGGATCTATCTAAAATTCTTACATAAGGGTTGTTCTATCCTTGGCTCTTGTGGAAGGGTGGCACATTTGCCAATTGGATGTCAACAACGCCTTTCTCCATGGTTTTCTTCACAAGGAGGTTTATATGTCACAACCACTTAGGTTCATTGATCCTAGTTAACCGAACCAAGGTGTGCCGTCTACATCGAGCTCTTTATGGTCTCAAACAAGCACCCCGTGCTTCTTTTTCCTTATTGAACACAAAGTTACTAAAGCTCATATTCTATGCATGCACAATCCGATACATCATTATTTGTTCTTGTTTCAAATGGACAACATATTATGATCTTGGTATATGTAGATGATATTATCATTACAAGCAGTCATCCAAAGGTGATTAAATATCACTTCCATGCTCAATGACACATTCAAACTTCGTGATTTAGGTCCTCTACATTACTTTCTTAGCATCGAAGTTATCAATGACGATTCTACATGTATGTTTCTGTCCTAACGAAAATACATTCAAGATATGCTAGTACGACTCCACTTGGACAGTGCTGAAGTGTGTCCACTCCATGCATCTACCATCGGCCTAAAGTTGAGCACTCAAAATGGGGATTCATTTCCTAATGTCACACTCTATCGCATTGTAGTTGGCACCTTGCAATATGCAACCGCTACTTGACCTGAAATTGCCTACATAGTCAATAAAGTGTAAATGTCAGTTCATGCACTCATCCACTTAAGTTCATTGGACTGTTATCAAACGGGATCTTGTGGTATCTCAAAACAATCATTGATCTTGGTTTGAGGCTGCATGGTCCAATGATTTTTCTTTATTGGCATATTTGAATGCAGATTGGACCAGTTGTCCATATGATAAAAAATCCACCAGTGGTTATTGTGTTTTCCTAGGCTCGAATCTAGTGTCCTGAAGCTCCAAGAAATGAAGTAGTGTTGCCCCGTCTTGTATTGAATCTGAATACAGAGGACCGGCAAACGCTGCTACCGAGCACGTCATGTGGCTCCAAAGTTTGATGAAGGAACTACATTTGAAGCTTCCAATGCCCCCTATTCTTTGGTGTTATAATCCAAGGGCTACATACCAATCCAATATTTCATGCAAGACCAAACATGTGGAGCAGGACTATCATTTCAAACGCGAGAAAGTGGCAAACAAATCATTGGAGATTTCGTTGCTACCCAAGCTATTGATCAAATTGCTAATATTTTAACCATACCGTTGGATATATAGTCAACGGTTTACAACTCTTAGATCCAATCTCACCATACTGCTGGCATGAGGGAGGGTGTTAAGAATATGTCTAAAGTCATTACGGAACTGTTCGAAGATCGAAGACAACACTCGGATTTGAATTTGTAATTTGAATCTTTACATTGCCTTATCTTTAAGGTTGGTTTTGCTTGATCAATTTGAATTCAAACTCACAGATCTAGTTGTGCAGACTTATGAGTCTCAACTCCTCAAAACACATTGATGTGAACAAGTTGTAACAAAAATATTCAAAGTTTGAAATCATAGATAAGTATACCAAAAACTCCAGATAATGCAAGCGTAAGAATTCTCAAACTATTGAAGGAAATTAAAGGAAACGTGATCTTTGCAATCTCTCTGTCATCCATGTGGGCTCTAAAATATTATATTTTTCATGCTTTAAAAGCCCAATAAATTCACAACTCTCGTTGTTTCTTTCTTTTTCTTATTCTCTCTTACATGGAAGCTTTCCTTTTCTCCCTCATCTACAGATATTTTACTCTAAAGTTTGATTCCTTTGATGGTGATGTTATTATGTACCCCTAGAATTATTTATATATGATTATTAATGTTCATGCACTAATGACTCATCTTTTGTGACTTTATCCACATTATATGCCAAGTGGAAAATGGTGGTTCAGAAGTCAATATTTTTGAAACTTAGACTGTATTTGATGATTCTATGTCCAAAATAAAAAATAGAAGGAAGGAATGGTTTTTGTGCACGTGCATAATACTTTTCCTTTTTTATATCCGTCCAAGATTGAAAATATAGAGTTCAAATTACTAGTATTTATGTACAAATACTTTTTATGAAATTTCATTACCATTCATGGAATGTGAGATTAACTGGATATGGATGGTGATGAATCTATGAAAGATACATGTATGTGTAAATGAATTATTCTCTAAAATATACCAATGCATGTACATAGGGGTATTCAGTTTTGGTTCAGGCCAAATTGGTTTCGACCTTTATAGGGTCTGAGAGAAACATATCCATTAAGAGGTTCAAGTTGGGTGGACACATCAGGCTTAGCTTATCAGGTTGTTATTAGATCGATTTTGGATTGAAATTCTGATAGGAAACTCATTAAGCCTATCTAGAAGGCTGAAATAATGAAACTAAGGTTCGATCTAAATCGATTTGATCGAAGCTATTATCGGATTTAGACTCATCAGTTTGATTTTTCAAACCAATTTAGGGCTAGTCTGGATCTAGATCGACCAATAAAATATGTTATACCTTAATCCAAAATATGTCCCATAACAACTCATTCCAAATTAAATTTTTAAATTAATCTAAACTGACTCAATTCCAAAATGAACACCCCTACATGCCCATAGCAGCACAAAGAAAACTTTTGCAAACCAGTTTTCTTTTTTGGACAAATCCAAAAGTAGATGACCTTTCCAAAACCATAATTATTCTTTCAAAATTAGAACTATATGGCATTCTACCGATCTTTTTATAGGGAATAGGTTTTCAAGTGGCCTTATGTAGGAAGGAATCATAGTTGGTAAACCTAATTTTCACATGTGACAAACTTACGGAGCTCTCTGTGAATGAGTAGATTCCAGTAGTATTCCATATTCCTATATCAAGTTTCATTTAAAATGATTTTTTTTTTTCATGTGACAAAAATAAAGTTATGTAAATTGGATTATCCTAACGATGCATGAATCCGATCACTGATTCAATATCGATTATTAAAACCAAAAATCCATGAATCCGATCACTGATTCATTACTGATTAGTAAAAGTTGTAAAACCATGTTTCAAATTTCAAACACCCCCTAGATTGGGATCCTTTATAGTGAGGTCACCCCTGCAATGAAGATCACATCCACTTAAAGTGGATCTCCATGTATCTCGGTGCACTTTGAGTGGATCGGGATATGTGTCGATCCACTTTTGAGTGTATGAGATCTTCACTACACAAGTGCCTTATTATAGAGGATCTTCTCTCGCCACTCCCCCCCAAAAAAAAAACCTGACTGATTGCGGCTGGTGATAGACTACGAAGCAAACAAATTAAGTTGCTGGTGTAAGAATTTCTTTAATTCCAAAGATACTTAATTTTGACAAATCTCATATGGAATATAAAATATATCTGAGTAATAACACTTTGAATTAAGAAAAATAGGACATACCTTTTTGTAGGAGACTATTTTTCGACCTTTTCTTGACGCTTGATTCCTGCAGAGATTCCTGCAAAGATCTTCTACAGTCTCATCTCCCTTAGGTATGGGTCTTCTTGATTATGCACAGTTGGAGAGAGACTATAGGGACCCCTGCACCATATATATAATGTTTTAGATTCCAAATCTATTCCAATCTCATAATGGAATAGATTTGATTTATATTTGGTAATGGATAATCAATTATCCTTGATTGGATTTCCACTAGTCAAAATAGGCAAGTAGGATAATGTTGTCCAAAATAGTAAAATATAAGAAAAAGATTTTATAATCTCCCACTTGGGCTATATTATTTTACAAGACTATTAAAAAAAAACTAGTGTGGCCATGAAAACTATTAATTAAAAATCAGATTATCTCAAATCTCATACCTTCCAACAAACAGACTAATGTTGAACAACAGCAGAAGATACACCTCAATTATGCAGTATACAACTTTCTGTTATTACGAACATAAGTCTCCTTGTATATTTTGACCTTGGTTTACCGCCTCTGAAAACTTGGCTTAATACTGCCTTTATGCTTTTGGCTTAATACCGTCTTCTGAGAGTTGGCTTAATACTACCTTTTGGGTCCTGGCTTAATACTGTCTTTTGTATTCTGGCTTAATACTGCATTTTTGTGTTATGGCTTAATACTATCTTTTGAGACTTGGCTTAATACTGTCTTTATGTTTTTTGCTTAATACCGTCTTTTG
Source organism: Protea cynaroides (assembly GCA_028583415.1). Taxonomy (NCBI): domain Eukaryota; kingdom Viridiplantae; phylum Streptophyta; class Magnoliopsida; order Proteales; family Proteaceae; genus Protea; species Protea cynaroides. Next base: position 50,476,640 of record CM053272.1, read on the forward strand.
AGAGTTGACTTAATACTACCTTTTGGGTCCTGGCTTAATACTACCTTTTTGAGACTTGGTTTAATACTATATTTTTGAGACTTGGCTTAATACTGCCTTTTGAGACTTGACTTAATACTGCCTTTTTATTATTGACATGTCAATCAATGTACAACATAGCAATAAATAAATGTTGAATAAAATAACTATTGTTATTAATAACTATGCCAAAACCATAGGCAATATAAATAAACATAATGAAATAAATCATTATCAATGTGAGAAAAAGTTTCCCACTAACCAAGCACATTTAATGAATTAACTATTTCTATATTAAACATATCATTATCATATACCATCAAAACTGGTATAGACAACCTTGAGAATACAATATCTCTCCACCCCATTTTAAAGACCAAAATTTCTTTGGATTTCACTCTGAACATCAATTTTCAATGTTCCTTATTTGAATTTTCTTCTACCTGATCTTAAGGATTGAATATTCCTAAAAATCAGAATACAATATTTGCAGAGTATATCTAGGTTAAACACTCATAGACTGGCTTTCAAATTTTCATGTCAATTCATAGAACTGGCCCGCCATAACAGGCATCATGGGTGTTTGATCATTATATGTTCTCTAATATGTGTGATATAATTTAAACATACACACAAGATAAGTTAAACTTACAATAATTAAACATATGCAAGTCCAATTCCTTTGAAGAGTCAACCGAAACTATACCCTCATCCTTTGGGACAAAAGTGCACTGGTCCTCTTACTATCTGTGTAGAGTCAATCGAAACTACACCCTTATCCTTTGGGACAAGAGCGCACTGATCCTCTTACTATCTGTGCAGAACCTGCGAAGGGATAATGACTCTCAAAATTTCACTACGTTTGGGTGTATAAAAATTTCTAAAGTCAAGATCCTTCATCCATGTGCATGAGTATACATGATCTTTGACACCGCCACCTTTGGGTGGACAATGCCGCTCTTTGCTGCTTCCACAAAAGTGAAAAACTTGATAATGTCACATTTGAGTGAGCACTATCCTTCTTTATTATGTCTATAAATGCATAAGTACTGGATTTGAGCATATCATGATAGAACTGAGCTTGCCACTTTGGTGGTTCCACCCAATCCTTATACAACATGTACAAACCATAATTTGAATAAACTAGGACAATGCATCTTTGGGTGAACACTGTCATTCTGTAAAGCATTTAAAAATATAGTTGCTTGAAAAACATTATCCCAATGCACAACTAAGACCTCAAAGATTTGAAGTCTATACTTTGTGTGATTTCACTTTGCTACAAGTTTTACTTTGTAGCAATCAATTCTCCCACTGAAATCACACATTTTCTTATATATCCAACACTGATGTGTATACCAAGGAAATAAATAAATCATTAAACCACAGCAGAATTGAGGTCATTATTTCCCCTTCCTAAGAGTCAACCGCACTATACACTTCTTCTTTGGGATAAGCATGCACTGGTCCTCTTAGATATCTAGGCTAAACCACCAAGGAATGATGACTTCAGAAAATTTCACCACTTTTGGGTGAATGAAAAATCCTCAGCCAATCATCCTTAAAAATCATTTCTTTTCTTAAGAGTCAACCGCACTACACATTTATCCTTTGGGATAAACATGCACTGGTCCTCTTTAGATATCCAAGCAAAACCGCCAAGGAATGATGACTTCAGAAAATTTCATCACCTTTGGGTGAATGAAAAACCCTCAGCCGATCATCCTTAAAAAACATTTCTTTTCTTAAGAGTCAATCGCACTACACATTTATCCTTTGGGATAAACAAACCGTCAAGGAATGATGACTTCAGAAAATTTCATCACCTTTGGGTGAATGAAAAACCCTCAGCTGATCATCCTTAAAAAACATTTCTTTTCTTAAGAGTCAACCGTACTACACATTTATCCTTTGGGATAAACATGCACTGGTCCTCTTTAGATATCCAGGCAAAACCGCCAAGGAATGATGACTTCAGAAAATTCACCACCTTTGGGTGAATGAAAAACCCTCAGTCGATCATCCTTAAAAATCATTTATAAAGTCAAGATCTTTCATCCATGTGCATGAGTATACATGATCTTTGACACCGCCACCTTTGGGTGGACAATGCCGCTCTTTGCTGCTTCCACAAAAATGAAAAACTTGATAATGTCACATTTGAGTGAGCACTATCCTTGAAATCAAATCTATTATCCCAAACCTCATACCTTCTAACAAACAGACTAATGTTGAACAACAGTAGAAGATACACCTCAATTATACGGCATACAACTTTCTGTTATTACGAACATAAGTCTCGTTGTTTATTTTGACCTTGGCTTACCGCCTCTGAAAACTTGGCTTAATACTGCCTTTATGCTTTTGGCTTAATACCGTCTTCTGAGAGTTGGCTTAATACTGTATTTTGGGTCTTGGCTTAACTCTTTGCTGCTTCCACAAAATTGAAAAACTTGATAATGTCACATTTGAGTGAGTACTATCCTTAATGCACAACTAAGACCTCAAAGATTTGGAGTCTATACTTTGTGTGATTTCACTTTGCTACAAGTTTTACTTTATAGCAATCAATTCTTCCGGCTCGGGCCAACTCGGCCCACTTTCAATCGGGGGCAGGTATCCGGGTTTTCGGGTCAACCTATGTCGGGTTGGCCAAATTCTTGCTCGGGTCGGGTCTGCTGAGTCTGACTGACTAGCCCTGGGCCGGGTCTGGCTGACCGAGCTAGCTATAGCTTGGGTTGGCCCAGCCCGGTCAGAGCTGGTCTGGGCCTAACGGGTTAGCTGGGTTGACTTGGGCTGAGTCTACCCTGCCCAGGCGCCCAGGCCCAGACCTAGTCTGCCAGGGGTGGCCCAGCCCAGGCCCAGTCCAGACCGGGCAAACCCAACCCAGGCCAAGCCAGTCAAGCGAGGTAGACCCGACTCGAACCTCAGACGGGACGATTCGATAACCCGCCCCAAACCTGGGGTATGTCGGCCCAATAACCCGATCCGAACCGTTGACCCGATAACTCGACTCATTGACCCGCAAGGTTGACCCGGTAGCCCGACTCATCGACCCGAATTATTGGCCCAATGACCTGGACTCTGAGTTGGTTGGACCGAAGGTTGAACCGCCGGTTTACGGTTCGATTTAAGGTCCAGACCGTTTGGTTTGGTCTGGACCAAAACATTAAAATAAAAAAAAAAAAAAATTGTTATTCTGACGGCGTCGAGTAATCGCCGGGTCGACTCGACGCCGAATCACAAACCCTAACGGGTTTGCTGGTTAAGTTGGGCTGAGTCAACTCAGCCCAGGCCTGCCAGGCCCAGAGCAACTCTGACCGGGCTGGGCCAACCCAAGCTATAGCCAACCCAGCCAGCCAGACCCGACCCGAGCAAAAACTGGGCCAACCCGACATAGGTTGACCCGAAAACCTGGATACCTGCCTCCGACCGGAAGTGGGCCGGGTTGGCCCGAGCCGGAAGAATTGATTACTACAAAGTAAAACTTGTAGCAAAGTGAAATCACACAAAGTATAGACTTCAAATCTTTGAGGTCTTAGTTGTGCATTAAGGATAGTGCTCACTCAAATATGACATTATCATGTTTTTCACTTTTGTGGAAGCAGCAAAGAGTTAAGTCAGGACCTAAAAGGCAGTATTAAGCCAACTCTCAAAAGGCGGTATTAAGCCAAAAGCATAAAGGCAGTATTAAGCCAAGTTTTCAGAGGCGGTAAGCCAAGGTCAAAATAAACAACGAGACTTATGTTCGTAATAACAGAAAGTTGTATGCCGTATAATTGAGGTGTGTTTTCTGTTGTTGTTCAACATTAGTCTGTTTGTTGGAAGGTATGCGGTTTGGGATAATCTGATTTTTAATTAATGGTTACCATGGTCACACTAGTTTTTTTTTTTTTTAATAGTCTTGTGGAATAATGTAGCCCAAGTGGGAGATTGTAAAATCTTTTTCTTATATTTTATTATTATGGGCAACATTATCTTACTTGCCTATTTTGACTAGTGGGAATCCAATCAAGGATAATTGATTATCCCTTATCAAATATAAATCAAATCTATTTCATTATGGGATTGGAATAGATTTGGAATATAAAACATTATATACATGGTGCAGGGTCCCTATAGTCTCTCTCCAAGTGTGCATAATCAAGATGACCCATACCTAAGGGAGAGGTGATTGTAGAAGATCTCTGCAGGAATCTCTGCAGGAATCAAGCGTCAAGAAAAGGTCGAAAAACAATCTCCTACAAAAAGGTATGTCCTATTTCTCCAAAATCAAATGGAAATCAAGAAAATTTTCTTTCAATACTCAATGATTTTAAATCCATGTGGGATGACTCTGATACCACTGTAAGAATTTCTTTAATTCCAAAGATACTTTATTTTGACAAATCTCATATGGAATATAAAATACATCTGAGTAATACTTTGAATTAAGAGAAATAGGACATACATTTTTGTAGGAGATTGTTTTTCGACCTTTTCTTGACTCCTGATTCCTGCAGAGATTCTTGTAGAAATCTTCTACAGTCTCCTCTCCCTTAGGTATGGGTCCTCTTGAGAGACTATAGGGACCTGCACCATATATATAATGTTTTAGATTTCAAATCTATTCCAATCCCATAATGGAATAGATTCAATTATACTTGATTGAATTTCCATTAGTCAAAATAGGCAAATAGGATAATGTTGTCCATAATAGTAAAATATAAGAAAAAGATTTTACAACTGGTTCATAAAAGCAGATCTAGATCTTCTGTATCGCTGTTTAATGGCAATGAAGTATCCAACACAGCTAACAGTGTCCTGTTCGATATAGCATCATTTTGTTGAATCAATATAGGAACCAATACCAAATCCATACTTGACTAATACGGCTCATATTTCCGGATATGGAGTTGATAGGAACTGATTTTAGCAACCAGGTGACCAATAATACCAAAAAAAAATATATGCCAGGTCAACATATGATCCATTGGGAAACTTGTTTTGATATGGTGGGCCAGGTGCTCTACTTGTTATTTTTGGTTTCAGTCAAAAGCCACATGGCTTTGGTGGGTCCTCAAACCAGTACTTTGCGTTCTTCAAACGGTCAGAATCTTTGGTCATTGACTCTCTGGTGGCTTAAAAAACATAAGAAACTCGTGGGACTACCGATTTAGTATTTTCGGTCATGACTCGTGACCAATATCTAACCAATTTACCGATACCAATTATCTAATTTATCGGAGTGGCCGATCCGATATTTTAAATAGATTATATCACATGTCAATCATCCAACGAATAGTCTTGGATCGGACTGGTACCATCCGATCCGTATCGGTATCGGATCTATTTTGGAAAGGATAAATGCCGTGTCCGATTCCAGATTACTTTGTACAAACATGTGGACCCTACTATACCTCCATTGGGAGCAGAATATAAATACGAAGGTCAGCGTTCGTCATCGTAACATCCGCCTAATTTTAAAATATTTCCGAACGTTGTCATTGACACGTGGAAATCCAAATAAAATAAATATATTATGATATTTTTACTGGCAGTACCGGCAGTGAAGGAAGCTTTCCTTCACCATTGGCTATTTTGCCATTTCTTCATATGATGAATCTTCTCTCACATTTTCTTCCGTCCGATTGATCTCGATCACTTGAAAGTGACTGACATGGAGGTATGTATGTGCAGGTAACCGTCAGTGTAGGAAAGTTTCCTTCACTACCATGCATGGCTATTTAAGAAAACCAGTCCCAGAAGACCACAACTCCACAACTCCACAACTGTCGCTTGCTTATTTACCAAACAACCAGGTAGGTCGGAGAATGGATTCCCCGTTAGCAAAAATTTCATTTTCCGTATGGAATTTGGTGGTAAAGTTACTAAGGAATATAAGGAGAGATCTCACAAAGTTCCTGTTCATCATCACCATTAAAGCCACTTTTTTTTCTGCTTTTTCTTCTGCTTGACTCTTCTATTGTTAGATCTTAACGACCGACAATAATGGCGGTTGCTGCAGCTTCAGGTACTGTAGTGTCGTTCTACGCCGCAACGTCTTCGAGTAAGAGGCCTCGGGTAAGGATGACGGTCCGATCTTCTAGCCTCTCTGTAACGCCTATTTTGACTAATCTACAGAACACTTGCGCCACACCTCTACCAACCCTGCGCCGAGTGGCAGACGCCATTACCGCTGATATGCGAGCTGGACTTGCTGTTGATGGAGGCAGCGATCTTAAGATGATCATCAGCTTCGTTGATAGCTTGCCTACAGGGTGTGTTAACTAATTATGAACTTCTCTTTTTTGCTTCTATTGCTTTTGTCTCTGCCTTTTTCCTCTGTTTTTTGAAACTTTTACTTAGCTTAAATCTGAAGGCTGATTTGATTTGGGCATTAGATTTCCATCTGCTTCTAAATTTTAAGGTTAAAGTATATGGTTAAGACAAGATCCTGTAAAAAAAAACAGAAGAAGTTTGTGTTTTCAGTGGACAAAAGTAACTGTTAGAGAAGAAAGGCCAAAAACAAGACATCCTAAAAGAAATAGATATGAATCAAGCTTAGATCCAATTTTATGTCTTTACTCATTGGTAAAATCACTTTAAACTCGCTTGTTATAGATCTGACTGTGATTGTTTTTACTCTGGAAAAGGGATGAGGAGGGCTTGTTTTACGCTTTGGATCTTGGTGGCACCAACTTCCGGGTGTTAAGGGTGCATTTGGGAGGGAAAGAGGGCCGTGTTATTGACACGGAATTTGAACGAGTAACCATTCCTGAAGAATTGATGTTAGGTACCTCTGAGGTCAGCTTCTTCTTGTTCCATTTGTTTCAGTACGTTCTATGAACGCAAATATCTTTCATCTACTTTCTTTCTTTTTTTGAATGCATTGCTTTTTAATTAAGTTACATATTGCAGGAATTGTTCGATTTTATTGCATTGAGATTGGAAACTTTTGTACAAAAGGAAGGTGGGAGATTTCACCTCCCTCAAGGGAGGAACAGGGAGATTGGGTTTACGTTTTCTTTTCCTATCAAACAAACATCTATTGATTCCGGCACATTAATCACATGGACCAAGGGCTTTGCGGTCTCTGGAACGGTTGGTGTTATTTCAGTTTTCCAATTCTGTATCTATGAGCGGTCTGATAGGTTATTTGGCGTCTCTGTTAATTGTTTGTCTAATTTTGCTATATTTATCTTAGTTTTATTTTCAATACTCATATACTGTTCATGATGATATCTATATTCATTAAACCTAACAAAGGATGCCATACTTGTAGAATCCCAGAATGGAGCTTAGTGACTCTCAGAGAAGAAATAAACTTAGAAACCAGACTAACCATTCAAGACCTAGGAATGCTTAGTTTGCAGTGCTAATGGATATACTGTTAAGTAATAGAAAAGGGCTGAGTTCTGAATGCAACAAAACTAAAAGTTTACCTTTAGAACTAGTGATATTTACATTTTATCCGACTGCGTCAACTTCTTTATCTTTTGCAATTATTTTTACCCCTTCCGACTTCCATGGGGGTGAGTCATTAGTGTTAGAAGCTAAGTTAACCATCCTTTAACCAGCTGGAGGTGAAAGTCCACTTTAAGCCTGAAGAAACTCCGTTGTTTACAGGTTAATGCTTGCAATTACACCACTGAAGGCCTGCATAAAAAGAAATTGTATTTCTTTTGTTATTAGTTTTTCAATCCAATGTGGTTCTACTCTTTGTTTACCCTTACAAGGATCTGCATAGATAATTTTTCATTCAATAGCTATGATTTGCTCTAATTGCAAAACATAAGTGAACCATTGATTCTTGGCAGGCAGGAAGAGATGTAGTTGCCTGTTTAAATGAAGCTATGGAAAGACGACGACTTGACATGCATGTATCTGCCTTGGTAGGTTTTGCCCATGCTGACATGGATCTTGAAGGTTATGTTCTTTATGTCGGATTAATGCTCAGTCGTGCAAGTAGTGATCAGTATGTTTCAATTCCTGCAAAGTAGGTCAATGATACGGTTGGGACACTTGCTGGGGCAAGGTACTGGGATGATGATGTAATGGTTGCTGTCGTTCTGGGGACTGGAACAAATGCATGCTATGTGGAACGGGCGGATGCTATTCAAAAACTGCAGGGTCAGACGCCTAGTTCTGGAATAATGGTGTGTATGCCATCATTATTTAAATTAAAATATTTAAGGCAAATAAATTCTCACTAAGTTTTTGAGCTGAGCCAAGCTGTAACAAATTCACTTCTGAGCTGCAGAGGGGTATTGAATGACCCAACTCCCCCCTGCTGCGCGCGCGCCCGGTGCCCCTTTTTTTGAGGTGTGTGTGGGGTTCAGAAGGATTAAGACTTCAGTTGTGGAAATTTTTTGCAGCACAAATTTTATGTGAAAGGAGCTAGCTGTTAAATTATCTGAATATTACAAGAGGTGGTGCAATTTCTGGTTATCTTCCTACAAAATATATATGTATAGTCATTCTGTGTAAATGTATGGTGCCTAGATTCCAAGGCTCATTTTCTTTTCTTTTCTTTTTTTGCCTTTTGCTAACACTGTATTCACTTCATGCATACAGGTTGTCAATACTGAGTGGGGGGCCTTTTCAAATGGTCTTCCTTTAACAGAATTTGATAGAGAAATGGATGTTGCAAGCCTAAATCCCGGTGAACATGTAAACAAATTTTCTTCCCCCCCTATTTTTCATTTATTTGGAAAAAGTTATCCGATGCTCTGAATTCTTTTTTGATATGGTATTTTTCACTAATATCACGGAGCAGATATTTGAGAAGACAATATCTGGTATGTACCTTGGTGAAATCGTAAGAAGAGTGTTAGTCAGTATGGCCGATTGTGGTGCTTTATTTGGTGAATCTGTTCCTGAAAAGCTCTCGACACCTTTCATATTAAGGCAAGCTTCTGATTACATCTGTCAACATACTTCAAATAACTAGTTGATATGATTGTTAAGATTCCGATGAGTCAAATTCACTTGTCTGAGCCAACATGATCCAATGGGAACTGACTTAAGTCAGTTCTAACTTGACCTTAACATTTTGGTGTTGAGTTGACCAGCAAATTTGATACATTCATGGAATGTCCAAGAGGGATATAGATGGTGCATGCAGCTTAGCTAAGCCATTTGCAATTGCAAGTTGTTGATGAGTCACATATTTGAGCCAGTCTTTATTAGCTACATAATATGACTGTTTCACCAAAATGTATTCATATAATACCATACATTGCCTTGGAGATATACAAATTAGACTAATATTTACTGGAAAATACTGATGCATCTTATGATTGAATGTAAGTCTTAATGTTTTGTGTCATAAGATTTGAGCAATTTATTGTGACATTATCCCCGGCAAATTTTCAACACCTTTATAAGTATTTGGAATAACTAGTTCTGAATTTTAGGTGCAGCAATAATACTTCCTACTCCATATAGGTATGAAACAAGCTCCAAGCATCAAGTCCAACTTTGGCAGCTCATCTAGTTATTGCTATGAACTTTGCATAACTGATACCCTTATATTCAAATTTGAGTGTTGAAGCTCAGTTAAGAATTGGGTACCTGCATGGATGTAGGTTATAAATGATGCCCACTGCCAATAATATCAACATGAAGGACTTCTCACAAGTTTCTGAAACAAAGTAGGTTCAGTTTTCATGAATATAAGAGTTGCTAAAAATGCTTCAATTTACTGTACATGATTTGAATCCCAAAAATTATTTCAGATGATCAAGGTCCGTTTTGAGAATCAGAGCAAAACTTTTAAGGGACAAAAGTTAGACGATAACACACTCATCTGAAAAAAGGATAAGAGGAGTAATTATATCATTATTGATCAGCTTGCTTGTTACATGTAGCTAGAATGCATCTATTTGTTATGTACAGGATCTATCTTAACTCAATCCTAGACTTCAGACGATCAAGGTCCACTCTGAGAATGGATCAAATCAAGAGGAAATATTCTTTCTTTATTAATATGTTCCATGGACTGTTCAACATGTTTTAGCCTTATGGGACAGATGATAGAAGCAAAAGCCATATTTTCTGAATAAAAATAAAAGGATAGACCAACATCATTCTTGATGCATCTACCCAAAAAAAAAAAAACACATCATTCTTGATGCTTGTCAAGAGCGGAATTGAATGTCTAGCATGAAGTTCCCTCATGCTTTACCAAGTTTTGTAGCATAGAGCAGTTATAGATGGCCCACTAATGGAGTGCTATTTTGAATAAGCAATAAATATTTCCGGTTAAATCTTTCAATGTGAATCCCAAGCAAAGTCAAAACCCCAAAAGGGCATCTTCCTCGCCCATTACAAGTAACCACTATTCTCTTGTGATTTCCTGGTTCTTAGTTAATAAGTTATGTTAGTTACCATTTTCTTCAGAATTTTAAGTGAGATGGACAGAATACCAAACTTTTGATCAGATTACATGAACTACTTGAGGGAAAACAAGGAGAATACATAATTGCACCAATCAACAATATATTTGGCATTAAATCATGTATCATTCTGTGAACTTCATTCTTAGTATAATGAAAAGAATTACTGTCAACTCTGAACTCTTCTTCTTAATTGCTTTTTGTAGGTCACCTGATCTATGTGCCATGCAGCAGGACAAATCTGATGACCTGGAAGCAGTTGGCTCGATCTTAAGAGACATTTTTGGGGTAAACTTTGTGCTATGACTCTCTAATGAATTCAAGATTTGTCTATATTTCTGAAACAATATGGTGTACCATGGCTAGGTTAGTGTCAATTTAAGTGCAAGGAAGATGATACTAGAAGTCTGCGATACTATTGTGAAGCGAGGTGGGCGACTGGCTGGAGCAGGAATTGTTGGCATTCTCCAAAAAATGGAACAGGACACTAACGGTCTCCTATTTGAGAAAAGGACAGTGGTAGAGATGGATGGAAGCTTGTATGAGCACTACCCTCAGTATAGAGGTTATCTCCAAGATGCAGTAATAGAGCTTCTAGGATCTGAAATATCAAAGAATGTAATCATACAACACAAAAAAGATGGGTCTGGAATCGGAGCAGCTCTGCTGGCTGCTGTGTACTCTAAATATAAATAGCAATTCTAGGAGATGAGGATGACCCAATCCTCAAAAATGTCACTATCACATTCTTGTTGGGTTTTGCTAATCTCATAAGTTGCTCCCTGGCCTATCCAAACAAGTCACATTGGATCCTGGGCACCGAAGAAACCCATAAAACCGGGGGAAGTAAGGTAAAATTATTTTCAGACAGCTGATTCAGCTGTATGGCTCAAGGATTCTGTAAGGCCCTTTTTTTTTTTTTTTTTGTCGTTAGGAATAAGTTTCAGAATTCTGTTTTGTGTGATCTGAGCTGAGAGCCTGACACTGTATATTAAAAGAGTTTGAATTCAAAACTGTCTCGCACACTTTTAGTGTGGAGTTTGAATATATTTATAAGGATTTGTTTCACTCTAGGAGTATAAACATGTACACCTTTGTATACAATTAGAAGGAATCCTACAACAAATGTTACTCTTTTGAATCCGATATTAAACTATTAAATTGAATCAGAATCGACGGTGAAAAACCGAATTAAATCAAATGGTACATAATTGGTTTGGTTTTGATTTTAGATGATAAAAAACGGTGTAGTTTTGGTTTTGATCCAAAGATCGATGGATTCAAACTGATTAGTAAATACATAAACTGATTACAATCTGGTTTATAAATTAACTTGGATAGTCTTTGAAGAGCCATCAACATTCTTCAAAAAAATAATAAATAATAGAGAAATTAACTCGTACCACCATTGGATTTAGGGCCAGATACAACTATTATCTTGAAGTACACAATAATTATAATCGCAATTCACTGATTAAATGTGTTAAGTATAATAATTAAATGTCAACTTTACTCTTATTGCATTTACAAGCATTTAATGATGAATATTTTTAGTTTTTAAAATTGACAAACGATGAAATGACCAAATTAACCCTCCCAAGCCCTTATATTATAAAATTCTTTTTTCATTTCTCCCTCTCTTCTCCAATGTTCTACTGAAGTGCTGCGGCTAACATAACTACAAGTTCCTCAATTGGAAGTAAAGAAGCAACTCTTCCAAATGACTCAAGGTTAGACTTTACCACAAGGCAACATAACCACAAGTTCCTCAACTTTTTAGCCGACTACAAGATGCACAAAGAGCAGTGTGATCAATAACCAGGTTTTAATTTTTCAGTGTTGCATCCGACCATGCTTTGCATATCTTCTCCACAATGATTAAACCACTGAATGAGAGCAAAATGCAAGACTACAAAACTTTTGGGTACCTGAGCTATTGAAAGTCATTGCAACTAAGGAACATTACACTTCAGTTCGCGATTTGAAGAAAGAGAGGAAAGACAATGAATAAAGAGAAAAGGAAATGTGAAAAGTATTTTGTAGTTTATTTTACGAAGGGCAGTATAGACTTCCTGTCCTATGCATAAGGGTATTTTTGACTTTCAAATGTTGAAGGCGTGTTGACATCAACAACTAACATAAAATTTCTAATAGAGTGGGACTGTATGCAATAAGGTTTGGAAATTAAGGATAGTATGCAGCGTGTTATGAACTTTAGGGTAGTAGTTGTATTTAGACATAAGTTCAAGGATAGTATGAATAAATTTTCCAAAATAATAAATGATGCAAGATTCTTTTCATTTACATTATTATTATTATTATTATTTTTTTGGTTTGACCTCCAAATATATCATGCTTTTTCTAAATCTACCACTAAGACTCTCACCATTGTAGCCTTCCTCCAAAATTATCGCCACCATCTTTGACAGAGAAGCTAGAAGCTTGGAAGAGCACCACCACCAACATGGGAAGGGTATTTGGGCTACAATCTTATAAAACCGATTATGAATAATTTTAGTTTAGGTCTAATATATTTTGAATTGAAACCAATGAACTGAAATCCGATCGATTTACACCTTCTAGAGACAGTTAAGAAGACGGATGGCTGACGGTAGAATGTTAAACGTTGACTTTCATTTGATCAGCATTAAAGATTCTAAATCCAGGTATCGGACACAGTATCAGATTGACACGTAGCAGATATGTATTAAAATAAGATCAGATTTAGGTCAAGATTCAAAACCAATACGAATCGGCTGATCCGATACCGAAGACTTGAACCAAGTTAATGCTGACTTTGACGGTTTGACTTGAATATACGAAGCGTTACTAATACTCTCCAGCGGATGGGCCGCCCATCGAAGGAGGTAGACGGACATCGGTTATTCGTAATTTTGTATTGGCGATCTAACACGAATCACATTTGCTGCCACCTCTTGGCAGTCTGTGGCAAACCTTCAACAGAGGATTCCGAGCAAAGCCAAATCAAAAGAACACATTTGCTGTTTGTTTGCCCTAAACCTCGTTCCCAGTTGGAGATTTTTTAGCCGGATCATATTTTCTTTCATCTTCTTTCCGACTTATTTTGTTTCTTTGTCGACATTTCAGCAATGGTAATACTTCGGCTTACTGGATCGATTTTTGGAAGTTTTGGCTTCTTAACACTGATTTTCGCTTTGTTTATGACAGATCCGGTTCATCTTACTACAGAACAGGCAAGGGAAGACTCGTCTCGCCAAGTATTACGTTGCTCTCGAGGAATCCGAGAAACACAAAGTCGAATTCGAGGTTTGATCGTATCATTTGTTTATTTATCTTCCCACTTATCCTTTTTTATTTGGTTCTTTTGGTTTCCTTCATATGTAGATGTATTGATTGCTCTCCAGGTTCATCGCTTGGTGGTCAATAGGGATCCCAAATTCACGAATTTCGTTGAGGTTTGTGATTTTGAGTTATTTTAAATTATCGGTATCTTTTTGCACTGTGCCATTTCGTGGTTTAATCTGATTGAAAGACACCTGCTGGTCCGTTGACAACATTTTTGAATGAATTTGGTGGGAACCCTTTAATGGATGTCTGTTGTTTCATTGAGTTGGTCTGCCGTGTGTTTAATGCTGGGTTTGGACCCATTTGGCCAATCCTGTTTATTCGTGGAATGACATCCGGTGCTTGGAATGGATTCCAACTACAGGGTTCACTATGATTCGGGCTTTTTCATTTGTAAACGTCACCACCAGCATGAGGCTTCCTTGTGTGGAGAAAACCCTTTTTTGCTGAGAGAGGAGACAAGTTTAAGATTTTGTCAGTGGGCATTAAATGGATAACAATATGAGTTTTATGAACTTCGTGCAACAGGGATCCACACTCTTTAACACCCCCCCCACCCCCCATCCCCCCTTCCTCCTCCTCCTCCTCCTCCTCCTCCTCCTCCTCTTTAAGCAGTGTTTAACTCAATTAGTCCTTAACCTGACTTTTTCTTTTTTGGGATAAGTAACAAGTTATTCTATTGGAAATCACTAGTATACTGCTACAATTTATTCATTCCTTTCTTAAGTACCTTTACCGAGGTCTTATTTTTTGATGCAGTTTTCTGAATTAAGAGATTCTGATCCAGCTTAAATAATTTTGGAAATTTTATTTCATGAACAATGTCTTTAGTCTAGTTGCTTCACCAGATCTTTTTTCTCGTCGTTCCAGTTTTCTTACCTATTGGGATGCTCCCAACTCTAAAATGCATTAATGTCTAGTTTGTGTTGTCATTCATCCAATCTAATATTCTCATTTCAATTACATTATATTAAGGATTAAGAAGCCAGTTACGGCAAATCAGAGCCAAATTACATTATTAGAATTTTTAGAATAATCGTAGAACAGGCTATTCCAGCTTCAATAAATAACCAGCTTACACGAAAGAAAGAAGTGTTTATAAAATCAATGTATTCATCATTTAGAGACTAGATGTGATCGCGTGGGTGAGTAAACTAAAGAATCTAATCAGAAGATCAATACAATTTATCCTAATTTGAACTCAACAGAGCCTTATCTCAATTACTTAGGTCAAAACAGTGAATCTAAGTGTTCATATTCAAAATGATTTACATAACAATGCCATACTAATTTTAACTTTTTTGGTTGATGTAATTTGGCTATGACTTGCTTGAAGCATGTCTAGATTGTGCAGCCAAAAACTAGCATTCAGAAACTTACAGAGGAAGAAAGGCCTGTTAGTAAATTGACAATTTTATGACTTTGTGTTGCACAAACTTGATTCTGTGTTTCTTGTACTGTTTGATTAATGTGTTTATGTGTCTTCTCGTGCTTTTTCCAAACCTTGGGTGATTTTCACATTAGTCATCCCTATGTGCAGTATTGCAACCTCTAGTTTTGAAGTGTTGAGGTTTGGTTTGATTGAAACTTTGATTGCACTCTAGGACTTCAAGATGCATTCTCCTCCCTTGCTGGCCAAATTCCATTTTGATAGTTTTAACATATTTTTGGGTCTTTGTTTCCCCAGTCCTTGTTGGGTTAAAACCCTTCTTTGAGTCTGTTCCTTCATCTCATTCTGACTCAAATATGATAATGCAAATGAAAATGTTCGTCTCCTAATATTGATTCTTACTGGTCAGGGGTATGTGTGGCAATCTTGTTGTAATATATAAACTTATTTACTGACATTGGTACCGACAACTCTATAAGCTTTCAATCATCTTCTTTAGATGTCATTTTCGGGGAAAAAGGGAAGCTGAACTCTCTCTCTCTCTCTCTCTCTCTCTCTCTCTCTCTCTCTCTCAGTAAGCCGAATCTCTTTCTTACTAGAGTATATATATGAGCACCTCTCTTGCAGAAGCGTTGAAGATTTCTCTACAGCATCTCTTGTTATGAGCATCTTCTCTCTTCTACAACTATTGCTATTTGAGTCAATTTTTATTTTTGCACTTACACAATTGTCACTCTGCATACAATTATCTCAGGTCCCTGAACCTACCAACTTTTAAGGAATTTTTAGAATGTTACAAGATAAGGGTGACAACATAATCTCTTCTTATCCCTATCTTTAATTCAGGTTTCTAGGAGTACTGACTCGAAAGAGTTCTCTAGAACGAAAGATCTAAAGCCAAGAGTTGTATCTGGGAATATATGCTTTTCATTTCACACTGCCATTATCTTATTTCACTTCAGGCTCCTGCTCCACTTCACCAACCTGTTAGTTTAGGCCATGATGTGCCTTTCTATGAATTTGTCTTTAATATGAGCATTTTTTTTTTCATACCATTTTGTTTTCGTTCTTTAACTAACTTGGGCTGACACCAAACCATTAATCTTTCCATATATAACCTTGACAGCAAGTAGTTGTCCTAATTAATCTATTGATTCTTGTCTTAATGTATGCAACAGTTATGCACTCACTGATATTAATTCTTTTCATTGTTTTATTTGTTTGACCTTCTCATAGTTTTAAATACCTGATTTAGTGTTGATGCATTTTATTTTGCAGTTCCGCACCCACAAGGTTATCTACAGGCGATATGCTGGTTTGTTTTTCTCAATGTGTGTTGACATCACAGATAATGAGCTAGCATACTTGGAGTGCATCCACTTATTTGTGGAGATTTTGGATCATTTCTTCAGCAATGTTTGTGAACTGGATTTAGTATTTAATTTTCAAAAGGTTTGTGCAGTTCTTAGAACTTCCAATTTTAGTCTTTCTCTTTCTTTATTAGTCTTTTATTGCTTATTAGTTAGTATTTATCAGCTATTTGTTTCTGACATTTGTAATTTATCTACTCCAAATTAATAGTCTTATTTTCTTAAGACAGAGATATTAGATGTTGCAAATCTCTTCTCTTCTCTTCTCTCTCTCTCTCTCTCTCTCTCTCTTTCATTTTGTTTTTTAGGACTATGGGCCTAGGACATCTTCATGTCTAGTTTGCAGGGTCAAGTTTTGAAATATCACTATTTATATTGGGTGATCAAGGATTTAAGGATTGTAATGTTGGATCATTCTCTTGACTAATAGTGACTCATATCATTCCAGATTGGATGATCCAAACAAAGGATCAGCTGATCCAGTGGGAAAGGCCTAATAGCTATGATATAATTCATGTATCGTAGTCTATTGGGGATATAAACACATGTAAGGGCATTTATGTATTTTTACATTTATCAAGTAATGTATGGAGTAGAGTTGTCGATCATACTACTCTTAACTCTTTTTTCTCCCAAAACCTAGACTCCTCTCGTGTGCTATTTATCTTCTTCTTCTTATTCTTCTCACACTTTACTTCATTGTCTTTCTCCTTCTCCCCTTCTTTTACTGCTTATTCATTCTCATACAAGGTTCTAACTCACAACTTTCTACATTTATTATCACTTTCAAAAATTTAGAACATAAGTGGCAAGGAAATGGCTTAATGAAAGGGAAATATTTGAAAGGAAGTAGATCTTTAAAAGGCTCTAGCTCGCAACTTTTTTATCATTTATTATCAGTTATCACTTTCAAAATTTTAGAACATAAGTGGGAAGGAAATGGATTTAATGAAAGGGCAATATTTGAAAGGAAGTGGATCTTTAATGCTTTAACTATATTTGAAATTTGAGATTTTCAAAAAGGACAGTCATTGTGGGGCAGATAGATGGCTTAAGTAGCTGAAAATTTATATGTATGTATGTGTAGCATCTGCTTTTGTTTCTAATGAAGCACATACTAAGTGATTAAACTAGTATTGTATTAGCTATTGAGTTCATTTTATCAGGTAGAAGGTTCTATATGTCACTGGCATTCGTCAAACCTATTGAACTGATTTCTAGGATTTTTTATTTTTTGTTATTTGCTGGAATTTGCTCTTTGAGGGATCCTTTATATACATAAAGAAAAATGAAGATGTGCACCAATAGGAGCCCTTGGTACAAGTGGTTGATGCGAAGCGGTTACTCGAGGGAAGTTTTTGAACTTCCAATTGAACAAAACCTGTGGGACAGGGTTGGGATGAGCTCCATAGGGTAAGGTGACTGAGTCATCTTGTGTATTTGGGTTAGATTTTGTTTGTTTTCAATTTCTTTTATTTGGCACCAATTGTATTTTCAGACAATTGTGTTTGAAATTTGAGTTTATTTAATTTGTCTTATTTTGACTTACTTTTGGTTGTCTGTTACATATTTTTACTTTGGATTATTATTATTATTATTTTATTTTAGATTTTTATCAGTTTAAATTTTAGTTTGGGTATTTCTGTCATGTTTCTTAGACTAAGGCTGAGGTCAAATCTCAAAATCCACCTATTCTGCTTGAATTGTGGTGTTGTAAAGAGTTTTTCTGCTACCTATCTAATGAACTGTTGGTGTTGTGGAACCAATGTCATTTGAGATCAGATATGGCCAAAATATTGAAAAGTTACTTGGCTATGAATAGGATTTCTGTTCTAAATTTACTTTTGGGTTTTATGGGAAAGAAGAAAAACTTGGTAGTTATTTCCCTAATTACAAATATGTTCGAATTTTATAGAGCAGGCTGGATTTTATTGTTGTAAATTTGATGCTTTAAATGAGAATCGACTTGTCTAGTGGCAACAATAGTGAGGCAGACTGAGTAGTAGTACCAAAATGATGAGATCACAGGTTGAGTCGTACCTCGATTGACAATGTCTTAAAGTCAATATTTGCCCCCACAGGTGCAACCGGGTTGATGATGCAAACCTGACTCCAAGATAAAACAGCCTTGGCTTTCGGCAACGAACTTGCACTCGTTTGATGCGCCCCTTAGAGAACTTTGGAGTTGTGCTCAGACTACATGTAAAACAGGAAAAACAAAAATTCGATATGGACTTAATAGAGTATGCTAAAAAAGGGAGAGAGGGAGAAAGAGAATAGTACATTGTTGTACTAAATTCATGTCTCAATGAGGGTTCCTCCTCCTCTATTTATAGAGTTGGAGATGACTCTTGAAGGTACTACATAGTAGGGGGTGTATCCCTTCATATTAACAGCTTAGATCTGAATATCCAGACCTAAGGGCCCAGATCGCATCCTTTTATAAGGATGCAACCTTAAGAACAGATGTGCCCTCTGATCTATGCCGATCTAACGACTTTGATCGACTGATTCCAATTCAAGCAATGGGATCACACCTCTATGATTTTGATGTGTCCCTTTGAATAGACACGTCCAATCATAAATGGATCCGGTCCAGGTCAATCGGATTAAACCGATTCCGACCCAATGGTTGCATAAAATAAATCTGGCGCACCCCAAGATCCAAAAAATAGATCTTGGTCTTGACCCACACCCACACCCGCACCGTGCCTCGACACTACAACACGACCAGGCAGCTCGGCTCG
Source organism: Protea cynaroides (assembly GCA_028583415.1). Lineage (NCBI taxonomy): Eukaryota > Viridiplantae > Streptophyta > Magnoliopsida > Proteales > Proteaceae > Protea > Protea cynaroides. The sequence goes on from CM053272.1 coordinate 50,495,871, forward strand.
GCTTGTCCACCCGCGTGTGTAAGAAGCAACCTGGTGCGGGATCTTGGGTTGAAAACCCTAATTAGATCCGCTAGTAGGCCCACCCAAATAATAAGCAAGCTTGATTCAAATAATAGTGACAAAATCGTAAATAAGTCCAAAACTCAACCAGTAATGGCAGTTTGGTAATTAATCAGAACTATTTAATAGCTGTATAAACCAAACAAGACCTTAGGACCAAATTAGAAACAATCCTTAGACCAATGGATAAATCTGGAAATAAGATTATTATGAAGGGTTAAATAATGAAGTAATAAAGATCAAAGGATTTTCTATAATTTTCTAGAATAGGACTTCTTCCTCAAGCTCACGACTGAAACATGGAATGATGACTAGATTTAGGAGAAATCGAGAGAACTTTCTCAATAGGCTTCGGTTTGGTTTGAAACTTCAGGGAGTGGTTCATATCTCATAAACCTACCAAACCCCCAAAGTAGTTCCTCAGTTTAGAAGCTAAAAATCAGTCTAACGATTTCTGCAACTCACCTGGGACAGTAAAGCAGGGACAGATCTGAAACTGTCTCTATATCTCACAGTAGGATGATGGGTTGGGGTTGAAACTCAAGGTTTTGGGTCGGTTATGTGAATGAAGATCTCAGCCAGACTTTGAGAGTGATAGGAAGAAAGAGGGAAGAGATCGAAGCACTTTGTTGGGGCTGGGGTTACTGCCCAGAACAGGGGAAGTTAGGAAGAAGGAAGGGAAACAGGGAGAGAGGGAGAGGAAGAGAAGAAGGGGAAGAAAGGGGAAACCAATCTAAGGAGCAAACGGTTCCTGATCGCAGAGACGAAGGGGAGAGAGGGAGTAAGAAAGAGAAAGCTTCAAACTTCTACCCGCAGGCACTAAACCAATATTCACTTCATTATTCAATTCTTTTTAAATCTTCACACTGATTACTCTATTACATGCCTCTTTATAAAGGAAATAATATTCTTAAACTAATTTGAAGTAAACTTAGAAAGTAAATAACATCTTTATGAAATAAAATCTAATCTCTATGGCATAAAACAGAAATAATAAATAAGGAAACCTAATACTGAAACTTTCTATTCTAATTAATCATCTACCAACCCTTTCCAGACCAAAAGGTTGGTTCGGGTTTGAGCCGGTTTAGGTTTGGCTTGGGTAGCCAAATTGGATCGTGTCGATCCATCCATGATACTGCTACTGCATCACAACCCGTTCCCAATCCGGACACATGGGAGGAGGGATTCTTTTCTCTTAATAACCCTGTCCCTTATAATTCCCAAAACTATATATATATATATATATATATATATATATATATCAAGGTTTCTTCCACTTCCCATGTGGGATTAAAGTTTTGACCCACCTTGCAAGAAGTATTAACCTAGAGGTCTTAGGTTCCAATCTCACCAACCTCACTTTACAAGTATAGCTCCAAGGAAAAAACAAATTAGCTATAAATAGCACAAAAAACCAGTTAAAAATAGTGTGTGTGTGTGTGTGTGTGTGTGTGTGTATATAAACTAGCTATACAAGGTATTTTAGAAACTAACTTTTAATAAAGTACAACAATTCCCCCCAACCAGTTTTAAAATACTGACAAAACAAATGATAATCTGAGCATATTAGAACAATAAGACACATCGTTACAGATGTCTTTTGGACTTGAATCTGCGTTAGGTTGGGCAAGCCATGTTACAGAATATGGGTTGAGTCAGACTCATTGAACCTTTTCTCACTGGTGTAGCCGACTGTACCAACCATGTCTTATCATTCGACCTTTTAGTAAACCCTTTCCTTAAATGGACATTTTGGCCCTGTCCCCATCTTGGATCATGAATGTTTAGAGAATTTGCCCATAAAAATTTTCATCGGAGGCGGCCACAGCTCTTACATTCATTTAGGTTAGCACATAGTATATACCACGGTTAATATACCCCCACAATTCATGGGTTTTGCTGATTAAGAGTTTTATAAATTCATCCTTGGATCATCGTGGTGAGTACTATTTTTCCCAACTAGCCGGAATAAACAATAAATGATAGTACTACTTAAGTCTTTAGTGACTTCGTTCTTACCCTTTGAACCTAATTCCAAGGATCTCCTCTCACATAGGTTGGGTGTCCATCACCTTGACTCATGAATCACGGACCTTAAGCCTATTCCTTTTGATGTATCATAGATAATTTTGGTGGATTGCGGCTTTGTTAGCATGTCTGCTGCATTTGCCTCCGATTTAATGAAGTCTATTGTAATGGTACCAACTTCTAAATATTGTTTCACCAGATTTTGTTTAAGGCGTATATGCCTTTTCTTACCATTATATACCTTGCACTTAGCATTAGTTAGCGATCGCTACTTGACTCTCACAGTGAATATAAATAGGTGACACAGGCATTTGCCATAATGGTATATCCACTACTAGATTTTTAAGCCATTCGGCTTTTGAACCAACTTTTTCTAAAGCCACAAACTTAGCTCCCATGGTGGAACTCGTCCCACAAGACTGTTTAACTGATTTCCATGAAATCGCACCTCTACCCATAGTGAACACATAACCACTAGTAGCAAGAGTTTCATTCGAATTGGAAATAATTGTTGTACTTTATTACTAGTTACCTAAAATACCTTGTATAGCTAGTTTATATACACACACACACACACTCTATTATAGCTGGTTTTTATGCTATTTGTAGCTATTTTATTTTTTGCTTGGAGCTATGCTTGTGAGGTTGGAACCTAAGACCTCTAGGTTATTACTTCTTGCAAGGTGGGTTTAAAACTTTAATCCCACATGGGAAGTGGAAGAAACCTTGAAAGGGTATATATATATATATATATATATATATATATATATATATATATATATATATATATATATATATATATATATATATATATATATAGTTTTGGGAATTATAAGGGACGGGGTTTAAGAGGAAAGAATCCCTCCTCCCATCTGTCCGGGTTGGGTCTGGGTTGCTTTTCACATGCCGAGCCTAGTCGGATTGTCGTGGCGCGGTGCGGGTGTGGGTCAAGACTGAGATCTATTTTTTAGATTTCGGGTGGGCCAGATTTATTTTATGCAATTTTTAGGTTGGAATCGGTTTAATCTGATTGATCCAGACTAGATCCATTTATGATTGGACGTTTCTATTCAAAGGGACACATCCTTATCATATAGGTGCAATCCCATTGCTTGAATTGGAATCAGTCAATCAGAGCCATTAGATCAGCATAGATCAGAGGGGCACGTCTGTTCCTAGGGTTACATCCTTATGAAAGGATGCAATTTGAGCCCTTAGATCTGAATATTCAGATCTAAGCCGTTGATATGAAGGGACACACCCCCTAGTATAGGGTAACTTCAAGAGTCATCTCCAACTCTATAATTAGAGGAGGAACCCTCATTGAGACATGAATTTAGTACAACAATGTACTATTTTCTTTCTCCCTCTCTCCCTTTTGAGCATACTCTATTAAGTTCGTATCGAATTTTTGTTTTGCATGTTTTACATATAGTCTAAGCACAACTCCGAAGTTCTCTAAGAGGCGCATCAAACAGTGCAAGTTTGCTGCCGAAAGCCAAAACTGTTTTATCTTGGAGTCAAGTATGCATCATCAAGCCGGTTGTACCCGTGGGGGCAAATACTGACTTTAGGACATTGCCGATCGTGGTACGACTCAACCTGTGATCTCATCATCTTGGTACTACTACTCAGCCACTTCACTGCTGTCGCGACCAGACAAGTTGATTCTCATTTTAGACATCAAATTTACAACAATTTTGGGTCTGGGAGAAAATTTATTTTTGGTGTATTTCCATATCTTGAAGTGGATTTTTTTTTTTTTGTATTATTATTCATGGGGGATTTTGAGAGGTGCATGGAATACATAATTGCAAATTTTCCTTCTTTGATTTGTAACTCTTGAAGTTCCATTCAATATATCAAATTGCTATTCTTAAACTTACCATGATGGTATGCAATCTTTGTTTGGTCTTTGGTTTGAGCTTTAACTGAGTGTTACCTTTTGTTGTCCTGCATGAGTAGTCTTCGGTCTTCATGTATGCATAGTCTTTGGTCTTCCTGCATGCATCGTCTTCACTGAGATGCCTCTTTTGATGCACTGTCACATTTGCAAACATTTCGAAGTTGCATGTGCAACATTATTCATGACTACTCGTGTAACAATTTGATGTGCATTAGCAGCACCTTATCTTAAAATTCCATTATATCCGCTGTTTATTCATTCCCATCTGGGTAGGAAATTGTTTGTTCTTTTTATGGTAGCATTTTCTGTAATTTGAGCTTAAAATTTTGTTATTGCCATCACTAACAAGCTCACTTCCTGCTGCGCATTGAAAGGTGTATTTGATACTTGATGAATTCATCCTTGCTGGGGAGCTCCAAGAAACGAGCAAGAAGGTGCGTGCTTTTTCCCAGCGCCCGCCCCCCCACCCAAAAAAAAAAAGGCACATTCCTTGTACTCTTATTTGTACATGTTGTGTCTAGCTTGGAAAGCCTCATAAGTCATAACCCTTAAATTCGTCTGTTCCTGTCCTAATAATATTGTTTCAAGGATTGTTTTTAAGTATTAAAAAAAAAAAGAAAAAGAATTTTCTTTCAAGGAACTAAATAACTTGATCTTACAGAAATGAAACAATTTGGATTTCTTATTTTAACAAAAAAAAAAAAAAACTACTACCGTCCATTACTCACCTTTGGCCATGATATCATGGCTCCCGACACACGGACACTGTTGTTTGCTGCCATATGCATTCCTGGAGCTGTGTTATACTGTGTTCAATCACATCCATGAGGCTCGTTTCTTGCACTACTGGTGGTTTTTTTACATTGTAGACTATATTATAGACATTTAGGGATGAGGATTCAGCAATTGTCTGTGCCATTCATATTGCAGGCAATCATTGAGAGAATGGGTGAGTTGGAGAAGCAAGAGTGAGCTGATGGCACCTTTGGTCTTGGTTCCTTGTTTGGTTCGCTTCTTCTGTTCATCAAATTTCAAAACTGTTTCCAGGCTTTGTAACATCACAATGAATGAGAAGAACGAGAAGGAACTGCCTTCATCCCCCCCTGCTTTTTTCTTCTCCATTATATTTTGAATCTTGGTAATTCGTGTATTCCTTCTTCGAAGTTAATTGAGTACCAAATCTCTTGTACGTGTGTTAATATATCCAATATTCCAAATTTCCATCGATTCTTGTAATTTCATGTGTATCTTGTGTTTTTGTATGCTAAGCAGGAGCCACTCTGTGTAATGCTTTTCCTCTGCTTTGAAGGGCTTGTCAATACCTGATACAATGGTAACTAAGACGGCTTTATTTGATGACGCAAAACAAAAAGAATCATGGTTCACACTGTACCATGGCCTGTGGGGTATCGGTATTTATCCACCCACTTTCGAGATAATATATATACCACTACATTTTCCTGACTTGTGTGAATTCAGTAAGAGAACTTGCAAAAACAAAATCAGAGGAACCCAAAAAGCTGCGAGGCAGATCAGGGTTACGAAGAAGAATGGCAATCGCAGTGACTCAATATTGTGTCTCTTGATTGAAATCTTCTGCCAAGGTGAAGCTGAACAAATGGCTTGAACCTCCATTTATATATGAGTGTCAACCAGCACTAGGAGGTGGTGAACAGAATGACTAAAGGTTCTTCCACAAAGAATCAGTCCGCCACATTTGTACTTGAGAAACGTCTCATCACAATAAAAAAAAAAAAATCAAAATCAGCTAGTATGGGAGCCTTAATCCTTAGATTTCAGAGATCTTTTTGAGCTTGAGAGGTTGAGACCTACCTAATTTGATGAAATTAGTACTGGTTCAACCTGTCATTAATAAAGAATTGTGCTATAAGGATCAGAATGATTATAGAGAACATGTATAAGTCTAAAATGATTGTAGAAGTTGTGAGAAAAGGCATACGTATAGCTTTGGGGAAAAAGAATTTATGTAACAACCCATTTAATTAAGATAAGGCCAAGTTGAATTCATAAAAGCTACTAATAAGAACTATAAGATCTGCCGAAGAAGGGGGCAATCGATGAAATTCAAGAACTGAACGGTTTATGCTGTGTTTGGTATGCATTCTGTTAGAATGCATTTTACTATGGAATGAGAATGGATTCAAATGTGAGATATTTTTGTTTTAAGCTCAAAATGAAAAATAGAAACCTTTTTTTTCCTTATCAAATTATAGGATCCAAGTTTAAGAATGCACTAGAATGCCTTCCTAGAATGCATACCAAATGCAGCATTAATAAAATGTGCAACCTCAAGGTCGTGGCATTAAGCTGCATTTTCACAATTGAGGAAACAAGCAGTCTGCATAGACTTGGTTATGACTTATGAGTGCATGAATTGCTGCACCCCACAATGGGTGGGGTTGTAACCATTAGATCTATGGCATTCCATTGGATGAAGAGGATTCTACCACATGCTCTTCGGCTCTGTTGGATTATTAGGAAAATAAAGGAAAAATAAGTGAAATTTTCAAACTTTAAAATAAACTCTTATGATCATAACTTGATATAATTTTGTGATTTACTCAAAATCATTTCAAATTTACTTACTAAATGTACTTTGCCATTAATTTCTTTTTGGCAAATGATATTTTATATGAAAAGTTTCTCTTGTAAATTTTTATACTTTTTCAGTAATTTTTTTAAGGGTAAATTACACAGACACCCCCTCTACTGTTATGAAATGAACAGAACTACCCTGCTTTTTCAAAAGTTACACAGAATACCCCTATAATGATGCTATCATACAATGTCACCCCTACCGTTAGTTTCAACTTAACGGCAGAGGCTCATTTTTTTTAAGACAAAAATACCCTTACAAAAAGCTGTTATTTAGCCTTACTTCTTAAAAAACTGTATTCCTCTTTCTTCTCTTCACTTCCGTTTTCTTCTCAAGGTTTTCTTCTCCACGGTTCAGCAAGTTTCTTTTCCAGGTATGCCTTCCTCCATCTCTTCCTTCATCTTAAACCCTAGAATACATCTATCGAACAATAATGCCCTTATTCAAGGTCTTCTCATAGGATTTCTTCTTCACGGCCTTCTGAAAAATTATCGCCTGCAAATCTACTCTTGATGAACCTCCAGAATGGAAATGGAGGTCTCTTTTTGGGATCTCCGTCGTATCTGTCTTCTTCACTTTCGTTTTCTCTCTCGAATGCACAGAAACAGAAACAGCAACAACCACATCCATCTCTCCTTCCACTCCCCATCAACAATAAACCTTGCTTACAAAATAGAGGCATCTCGTGCCCTTCGACTAACAGGAAGACAAACGGGAGGAACAGAGAACCAAATCTGACATCAAAAAAACCGAGGCCTTTTGTCTCGATAGAATGTTTAGTGATCACATCAACTGATCGGTTGGGTCCGGAGCCTTGTGATCTTCCAGATCAAGTCTTGATGAATATTATGAAACCATCAGTGGCTTTTAAGAACAAGGAAGTGGAGAAATTTTCAGGGTCAGTTTTCTCTCTGTCTCCTCCTCCCAGTAGTTTGCCTTTGCCCAATTTCTTCTCCCTCAGGTCCAAGCTGAACTGCAATGTGGAAGTGGAAGGAATCGACACTGGGGCGACCGATAATCTCCGGCGACTTTTGCGCCTGTGAATCGAGTTACATTTTTTTTTCTTCTTTAGATTGATGATGGATGTATTTGTGTAAATAAAGGCTAACTGAAGGGTTGGTGTTCGATGAAATGCTTTAGACATTTGTGACCTTGGTTTTTAAAAGAGGTGCACAGCAGCAGTAGTGATACATACCTTACAAAAACGGAAGTGCAGAGAAGAAACGAAATTTTCGTGGAGGAGAGAACTGACAAGAAAATGTTTTAGTCATTTTACCTTTAGTAAGGGTATTTTCGTCTTTAAAAAAAAGTGAGCCTCTGCCATTAGGTTGAAACTAATGGTAGGGATGAGATTGTATGATAGCATCATTATAGGGGTATTCTGTGTAACTTTTGAAAAAACAGGGTAATATTGTGTAATTTTACTACTGTAGAGGGGGTGTCTGTGTAATTTACCCTTTTTTTAATAATTTTTGAGAAAACAAAAATGGAAAATCCTATTTTACAATATATTTTTGTTTTATTTTCCACCATTTATATGGAAACAAATGGAATAAGAATTATTAAAAAAGTAAAAGAAAACTTGGGAAAAGGTTTCCTATAATGGCTGCGTTGGGTGGAATCTCCCATGCCTCCCCCACATTGTCATCTTATAGCCTTTAGATTCCTCTTTCTTTAGCTCAACCCTTCAAAAAGTGAATTGTTGTAACCCCACTCTCTCTACTCATTACGCACACTCTCTCTTCCTCGGGTTGCCGCAGCTTACTGCTCGGTGTTGGGGGAAAATCATAACAGATTCAAAGCAGACCGTGGATGAGGAATCTATAATAGGCCTTGTGGAGGGGGACACGTGGCATACATTCAAGTTACTAAGTATACAGACAAGGGAGAGTCTTCTCTGACAGCATTCGAGGGATGAAGTCGTGTTTGACCTCCCCTTCTGGTTAAACGGACCGTGATTAGACAGACTGATGGAGGTAGCTAACCATTAAATGGTCAATCATTAATGCTCATAAATACCGACAAATATCATAATTGCCGAGTAGACAGATTTGACTTGCCAGGTCACCATATCATGGACCGAATCAGTAAAAAGGAAGATTTATGCTTGATAAAAAAGAAAGGACAGTTACTGTTGTCGGAAGAAGTGGAGGACGTGGACAAAAGGGGGGTCAAAGAGGGTCGACCGGGGTTTTAAACTCCTGACAAGACATCCAAGCGCCGCCTTAAAGGATCGTACTCACCTAGACCTATTGTTCCCTAGTTGACAGATGATGGAGATGGCGGTAGGTGGGGATAAGCTTGTCCAAAAAACTTCACCTTGAGCCTATAAGTAGTGAAAGACTATAGATTATAAATGATCCAGAATTTCCTACTCAAAGTGAGCATCCACATTCAGGTATCACTCTGACTAAATATCTCTGAGATAACCTTTGATTCAACCTCGTGTCCAAATTCCCACTCACCAGAGAGGAGTAGGTGATTGAAGCTCCCATATCTCAGAGAACCCCATCTCTAAGGAGTTCTAGTATTTCACCAAGAGCTCCATTCTGCTTGTCTTTGGAATTCACTAACTTTGGCATTGGAGTGGCCCTGGGGTATATCCCGCCCATTTTACCGCTGTGTTCGTGTTTCAGCTACATGGCTTGATCTGGAGGATTGAACCGAATCCATTGACAACACTCGGATTCCTGTATTCTATGTTAGCACCACCATCGACTATCTCATCACTAGAGCTCACCACTCAGATCCGCATGTGCTCCATTAAAAGTACATAAGAAAATAACGAAAATATCCAAAATATCCATGCAACAAGTTTAACACCAGCACTTACATCTCATGCCCATCTTAGAACAATCTTCAATAAAGGCTGGACGAAACAAAACTTTTAATAAACATATCCCCCAATTGATTTTCACAAGAAACATATGGGAAATAAAAAAAAATTCCTCAATTCAATATTCCACATAAAATGACAATTAACTTCAATATGTTTGGTGTGCTCATAAAACACTGAATTGCTTGCTTGTAATAAGTGTCTGATTATTACACATCATATCTATAGATTTAGTACTTGATCTTGAAACTGTAGACTGCTATTTTACTTAGCCATGTTACCAAGCTTCCACCCATAAATTGTATAAGAAATGTACAATTTCTAGTGGATGACCTTTTGTTACTTTTGAATCCAATCTACTCAGCATCAGAATATCCAATCAGATAGGAAATTCTAGGAGAACCCTAAGGTACCTCAAAATATAACAGGTCACATCCCAATAAACCCTTTGTAGGAGATTCATGAATTAACTAATAACACCAACAACAAATGATTTATCGTAATATAAGTAAATCAACTTGAACACGAAGTCTTTTGTATTGATGTTTGTCGTCAAGCTATTCTCTATCATTTATCCCAAACTTCTGGTGTGGGTCCATTGAAGTCTCAACTGACTTAGAAGCAAACATACCAGTCTCAGAAAAAAGATCGATCCATAATATATTTTCTCTTCTACAATCACTTACATATCTTACACACAGTCCCTCCTCCCCTTGACTTTTTGGACCCATCGAATATTGATTGTTGCATACCTATTTGTGAATGAGGGGAGATTCTGATCCCATTTTTTTATAGCAAACAAGGGTAAGGTAATTTTGTAAATTGAAACATAAAAGTTGGTAATCAAGAAAGTTTATCTCTTTTTAAAGAGGGCCAGGCTCAAATCTAACTAAGAAATGCAAAAATAAAAAGAAATGTGGCAGATCCTACATCCAAGTGAGAAAAATCAACTAGAGAGCATAAAAATAAATAAATAAATAAATTTAACACAACATTATTGTCACTTATTTCTCTGGATGTCACAGGATATAATCTTCCACGTGCATAGATGATATGTTTTCAATTTAATCATCCGATAATAAAAACGATATGATCTAAATTAGTTAGATGTCAAATGTAAGAATCTAATCCAATCAAATTTTCTCTACAATACATGACAATACAATACAGCTCAATTTATCCACTCGGATGTGAATAAGGGGTGTCGGCTCTAATGAATCCAAGCTTCAGGTGTCGTCCATCCAAACAGACACGTTTCATTACATGGATACCATGTCAATTTTCAATCTCAAACTCCAAACATTATAAAATTAAATTCAATTACTCTTCTAGAAAATCGTTGTGTCCGCGTGTTAATTGTCTTGACTCTCGGTGGTCTTTCTTCTCTGTAATTGGGTGCGTAGAAATTTAACCCATTCCTTTTTCTTTCTCTCGCTCTCTCTCTGTCAATCGTCCTTTTGCTCGCTCACGTTATGTAGAGTTCGACAGTCCGACCTCAAATCAACAGCTGGAAGCGTGAGTGAGCTTGCGTCTTTGATTTTTTTTCTTGATCTATTTATCACTAATTAATTATTATAGATTGAAGCGAAAGCAGAGACTGAGAGAACGAGCAAGCGCCATGGCTCCTCCTGAAGATGTTGTAGAGGTTACAGAGGAGGTCAAGGCAGCTGAAACGGAGAAGAAGCCCATCTCCAGCGTCCTTTTCATTATAGGTACTTCGCCTGATTTTTTTTTCTACTTTTCCTTCCCCCCTTTTCTTTTTCCTCTTGTCGACTTTGGTTCAATTTCTTTATTATTCTCCTTTTAATTTTCCCTTTTTCTTCTTCCGGTTTTGGTTCGGAGTACAGCGATGCATAAAGAAGCGCTTCCACTTGTGAACAGATTTCAGCTCACGGAGGATCCTGATTCCTTGTGAGTTACTTCTTTCTTTGCTTAGCTATCTCTTTCTTTCTTTCCGTTAAAGGATATGGAGTTTTACGCAACTTACGTTCTCAGCGTTCACTTTTTAATATTTTATTTGTTGTCAATAGCTTAGCTTCATTTTTCAAAAGTTTCATAGTATTGATATTGCATTCTAATACAGTAGTCTAGTCCCATTCCTTCTGTTGTTTTCATTCATTTAAACGTCTTTCCTGCCTATATGTTCTAGGCGGGTAACCCAATGGAATTATCGTGTTCGCGACTAGAGATGATGTTTCTCCAATCTCCATTTAAATTTGATGGTGCTTAATTTGATTTTATTCTTATTTCCTTCGATGAGACTCGCTTCGAGTGCGTTGGTGGTCCATTTGGATTTTCGCTTTGTTTTCTAATTAAAATAAAAATAAAAATGTGGCGTTGGAATTTGGCTTCTACGATTAAAAGGCCTGGTTGTCGAATCCACATTGGGTCTGGTCTGCTCTTTGGAATCGGTGCCTTTCCCCAGCTTGTGGGGCAGCTTCTTACGCATGCGATAAAGTTAAAGGTGGGATCAGATCATCCTAATTTAAAGCCTCCTGTGAGATTAGGCAATTTTTCTGTTTCTCAGTGACTTTGTTGTCCTTTCAGTGAGACTGCTTCCACTCATTGAGAACCTGATCCAATATTTATGTTGGTTAGTAATTTTCTTGTATTTTTTGTTTTTGTTCTTTGGTCTGAGATGTGATTTGTACTGCTTTTACAGGTTCCCTAAAGGGCTTCCTTGGGTTAGATATCATGGTATTTACAAAGATCTGCATATCAATCTAGTCTTGCCAGGAAAAGATCCAGTTTGGGGTAACGTTGTGGTTTTCTCAATCATTTCTTCTTTAGTTTTCCAAAGATGAATGAACATCTGTATAGGAAATATGCATGACAACCCCCACCCACCAACCTTTTCCGTATGAATATGCTATTTGTAACTTTTGAAATAGGGTGATCCACCTCTCTCTCAAGCACTATTGACTCAAAAAAGAAAAAACAAGATCGCTATATCTTTGTTGGAAAGTTTAGTTATTATCATTATATAAATTGTCAATCTTATTGCCTCATCCATCCCCAGTCAATATGTTGGTAATCAACATAGAACAAAAGTAAAAAAACAATAGTAAGAATACAAACACGTAGAAATTGGAATGGTCCAATTGCATAAATGTCAAAGTAGAATATACTATTCTAGCTTATATCTTGGTTTGACATACATTATTGTTCTTGGGATTTAATGTAGCTTTCTCAAAATTGCTAGTCTTTAGAACTTCCACAAAGTGAGTAGGTCATAATCTACTTCAACTTTTAAGTATCAGAACATATATCATCTGCTGCACCCTGTGGTTTGGACTTTTTTTTTTACCTCAGTTGATGACAGATTGTCTATTTGCTAGCATTTAGATTTTAAATCAACTCATTAAGAGTAGAATATTTTAGTAGAGAAATAATAGTATTAACTCCAGGAGCAGCTTCTTACATCTGGATCCATTATTTGGTGTGCTTTCCTGTTTAAATGTTGCACGAGGCTATGGGATAATTCTCAACTCTGTCAAGTTAGTTATAAGTGTGTTTTACCCTTTTTTTTTTTTTTTTTTGTTGTTGTTGTTGCTGGGCTGCTAATTCATCGAAATATCTTTTCCCAGGTGTTGATAATGTAGGCACAATTTCTGGATCCCTTGTAACATATGCTTCTATCGAAGCATTAAAACCAGACCTAGTCATAAATGCAGGCACTTCTGGGGGCTTTAAGGTGCGTTCTGATACTTCCCTGTACTGTTGTTCATTTAATATATAATAGCATTACAGTCCTTGCATTAAAATAAGGAGCATTTCATAGCATTGATTCTGTAACAAAATAGAAAAATAAGAGAAGATGTTGATGTGTATTCTTCTCTTCTTGGCAGTCACAATTCATAGACAAAATAAAAGGGTAAAGTTATAGGTCTAGGACTCTACAAGATAATGAGTCCTAGTTACTAAGTAAATAGGAGTTCCACATGTCAACATGAAAAAGACTCATGATTAAATGGATAAAAAAAAGCTGTCCTATTCTAATTAAGAAGAAGATGAGAGGCTAGGGCTCTAAGGGATAGAGTCCTAGTTACAAGTAAGAAGGAATAGGATAAGCCACATGGTTTCTTAATTAAATCGGTATTGGTCCTGAATAATCAGATCCATCCTTTAACACATAAATAGTTAAACACTTAAACTAATCGGTAATGAGCCTAAATAAACAGACTGATCCCTTTACAATAATATTAGTTAACAAATTCCTTTACACTAATGGAGGAACTTATATACCATTGCAATACATCTTTGCAGATCTGTATAGTTTCTTTGTCACATCCATTTTCTTCAAAATATCATAAAAATGTTTCAGCTTGAGAGTATCTAAAAAGTAGAACAGTTTCTCTTTTTCCGATTAATTTGTGGATCCTGCACTGAAGTTTTCTAATTGTTTAAACATGCGAATGCTACTATTTTCTTCATAGTTATTTTTGGGACTCTGATTCATCACTTTCTCCTTACACGGTACACCTTCCCCATTTGTTTGTCAACTACACTGTTAGGTGTCTATGTACATTATCTTTCCTTCTTGAAAGTACCATGAGATAATTAATCTTTCTGCTATTAAAAAATTATCCTTCACCCCTTTGACCCTAGTTCTGTTATGAAAGTAGTGGTTGCCTGGTAATTGTTTTTATCCTAATCACACAATTCATTTCCTTTCTGGCTAAGAATATTTTATGAGTTAATTCTTATCCATTTGTCCACAGTAACTGTGACATGATTCCCATTTCTGTTCGTGACCAGTAAATTAGACTTGAAAATTTTCAGGCCAAAGGAGCATGCATTGGGGATGTTTTCCTAGTTTCTGAAGTTGCTTTTCATGATAGAAGGATTCCTATACCTGTAAGTCTTTGTAAATATATTGTTCTCCATTTTTCTCTGCGTTTGGAATTGCAACCAATCTGTGAGTTATAAACCTCTTCACAAGTGATTATCAGAGTAACTAATTGCATGCTTTTGATTTATTTTATAGTGAATATATCTTTCGACAGTGTTATTGATTTTTTAGACTTAGGTTGATGGGATGACTTTGGATGGTAGTGTGACAAAAGTGAGGGTTGGGTTTGGTGTCTCGAAGATATTGGAGAGAATGGTCAAACATGAAGTTTGAAACTAAAAATTCTATGGGGTTAGAACTTCACAAGTTATTGGATAGATTGGAAATTTAAATGTGAAAAGTGTATATGAAACAAAAGGAAAAGAGAAAATCACTAGAATCGAGAGATAATTATGGAGGGAGAGAGAGGTACTGATTTCTGTTGTAGGGGGCAGAATTGAACTGAAAATCCTATCCTCCTAGTAGCTAGTATTTATAGATATGGGTAAAGGGTAGAGTAATAGATCTAGCCTCCATGTGGTAAGGAGTCGTAGTTACAAAAGTAGATAGGAATTTCACATGTCAACAAGACAAGGAACCCATAAATAAAAAGATAAAAAAGAATTAGTCCTATTCTAATAAGAAGAAGGGAACTCCACAGGATAAGGTGGAGTCTTAGTTACATTATGAGACTTAAAAGAGGATAGCAATAAAGAGATAAGGATTTAACCATAAGAGGGTGAGTCAGTAGGTGGAAGTGGATAGCAATAAGAATAAGGACGCCATCTGGTTATCAGGAATGGGAGAATGGACCCCAATAATTAGGTCCATTCCTCTTATAACTATTTTGTTAATACCCCTCCCTTCAGGCTGGAGCATATAAGTCACCCATGCCAAGCTTGGAGCAATTCAGTCAAAACGCTAGACCAAATAAAGACTTCGTAAGAATATCAACCAACTGATTTGAAGAAGAGACAAAAGGGGGTAACTAGTAGTTTCTTCACAACCGCATCACAAACAAAATGACAAATCAACTTGAGTATGCATGGTCTCTCATGAAAAATGAGATTACTCACAATGTAAATAGCTGCTTGATTGTCACAAAATAGTCATAGGTCGAGTTATCAGGAATCCCAACTCTTGAAAAAGATTCTTCAACCATAAAAGTTCAGCAATGGCACGGTACTCAATTTCAGTACTAGAACGAGCCACAATAGTTTGTTTCTTACTCTTCCATGTGACAAGATTGCCACCAACAAAGGTACAGTAACCAGTTGTGGATCGTCTGTCACCATCAGCACTAGCCCAATCAGCATTTGAGTACCTGACAATATCAATGTGCTTATGACGAAGATAAATAAGTCCTTTGCCGGAGATTTCTTTAGATACCTTAAGATACGACAAACATCTTCCCAATAAACTTGCTTAGGAGTTTGCATGAATTGGAAACTGCTCTGGCAATGAAGGATAGATCAGGTCTGGGAACAGTAAGATAGATAAGTTTGCCGGCGTATTGCCTATATCAATGTAAATTAGTAAAATATTCTCTGTCATTAGTCTCAAACTTCAGATGAAGATCCATTGGTGCGTTAGCTGGTTTAGTTATAAGAATAGTTGTTAAGGCGACAAGGCGATCCAAGGCGTTTGAGGCCATCCTGGGCGCTTAGGCGCTTAGGCGCCGCTTAGGCGTCATCTAGGCATCCAAGGCGTTCCCAGTGTATTTTTTTTTATTTTTAAAATATTAATGCTATATTAATGTTTATATATATATGCAACATTCTACATAAATAAACATTTAAGACATAGCTTAATTAATATAAGAAAACCAACAAAGAAACAAATAATTGAATTAAGTAGACAACACGTATTTTTGACTAACATTTGTTTATTTCTAACAAATTTTACCGGAGCGTAACTCTTTCAATATACTTCGGATTTAAGCAATCTCAAATTCGTTGTAAAGCTAGTATAATTAGCTTTCCAACAAATCCTAGATTGCTTGAATCCAAGTTATAATGAAGGAGTTACACTCCGGTCAAATCTTGTTCGAAGTACGCGAATGCTGTTAAAAGTCGTCTGAATGTAAATTATTTTTTGGGCATCAAAGCAAGAGATTATTTTGGTGCGCTCTTAGTTTTTAGTGATGCTTTACTATAATAAGATTTATGGAATTTTTATATTGGAAAAAAGCCTAACATTTTGAAGTTGAAATCACCCCCGCACCCGAAAATACGGTTTTTGTTCTTGAACTGGAAGGTTGATTTTTTATCCTTCTGGAATTTGAATTTTAAACTATTTTTATTGGATTCAAATAGGGGGTATTTGCTTATTTATGAATAATATCTTAAGTAAATGAATCATTTACTTAAATGATATTAGTCATAAATAAGTATTGTCTGATAAATGTTGTTCCTGTCTAGCATAATAAATCCTGTGAAGCAAATTCAGAGATCAAAGGAAAAAAAAAAAAACACATATAAGATCCAAGGCGACCGCCTAGGCATTCTGGGCGCCCAAGGCGTCCAAGGCGACGCCCAGAGAGCCTGGGCGACCGCCCAGCAACACCCATAAGGCGCCCAGGCCTTGGAATCATGCCTGGACGCCTAGGCGACGCCTTGACAACTATGGTTACAAGTAAGCCAGACTCGGTCAAAAGTTCTAGAACATATTTCCTTTGAGAATGATTGATACGTTTGCTACTGCGGACAACTTCAATTCCAATTAAATAATGGAGACCCAAATCTTTCTTCTGAAATTGCTTATTTAAGTAGGATTTGACCTCAGTAATACCAAATTTATCATTTCCTGTAAAAATAATATCAACATAAACAACTATCATAATAACTTTAAAATAACGGCATCAAACAAACACAAAGTGGCCATAGTAATATGGAGAGGCCATAGTAATATGGAGAGAAGCCACAATGTGTAATAACAGAGAATTATCAAAACAAGCATGTAGTGATTGTTTCAGTCCATGGATAGCTTTGTGCAGTTGCGAACTTTGGTAGACTTTCCCCCAGAACAACATATTCCAGAGGTTGCTCTATATAAACCTCTTCTTGGAGATCACTAGAGAGAAAGGCTTCTTCACATCCATCTGATTAAAAGGCCAATCGAAATTGATAGCTGATGAGATAATAACACGGACAGAACTGTGACGAACAATAAGGGAAAACATCTCTCTAACACGTGTTTACCACATGAGAGTTATGTTTCTTGGTGAACACGTGGCGATATACAATCAATCTGAGTTGTCCTCCTATTGTTAAGGGGGTAATTCTGCAACCAACTCACACCAGTCATTTCTGAAGGGAAAAAGATTAATCTATGTAGACGTGGGTTAACAACCGAATACATGATGATCGTAGGATCATGATCCAACGCTCAATGTCCTTAACTGCTGGGGACATCATCAGTTCTACAACCAACAAGAAGCTAATTCGTGCATCTCCTGATAAAGCGGAACTTTCTATATATGTTCACAAGCACAAAGGTATAGGGACGGATAAATTTACATGCAATCTATACTCAAACCTTTCCCCACTCGCTCAAGAAGTTTAAGTTCTAACTTACTTTATACTGTTTTTTTTGTGAACTGACTTAATCATTGGAGTGGCCACCGGATTACCCAATCCACCCCTCTATGATTTTCTCTGTGTTTTTCAGGATCAATCCTTGAACTCGGCTAACACGTGTGAACTCGATTTCAACGTGTGTAACTTGGCTAGACCAGTTTTCAGCAGCAACAAACCCTTTGGCAACTAGGCGAGCCTTAAGGCGGTCAATAGACCCATCATATTTATGCTTGACAGTATAGATCTAGCGGAAGCATACAACCAGACTTCCCAGTAGGTAGATCAATAAGAGTCTATGTGTGCCGAGAGAGCAAGGCAGTCATCTCAACGTCCATAGCCACTTTTCACACTGGATGAGATAAGGCTTGGAGGTGGGTGGAAGGAAAAAAGGTGGTAGATAGGGACTAAACAAGGTTATGGGCAGAGGTGGGAAGATGGGAAGTAGTAACAAGCCGTTCAATAGGATATGTAAGTAAGGACTTTTGGGCACAAGTACGCGTACCTTTGCAAAGAGCAACGACTAGATTAGGGGAGATCGCAGCACCAAGGGTAGATAGAGTGGACAGAGTAGGAGCCGGAGCGGAAACCATGGAGTGGAGGATGTAGTAGAAAGTAAGGCACTAGTACCTGTGTGAGCCAGGTAGTAGAAGTGGATGGACTTGCTTGTTTTAGTTGTTGGACTTATCGTAGTAATGCTTCTCTTTGATTTGACAAGGTAAGGCTGCTAGGAGCAAGTGCAAGTGTAGATGTAGAAGGAGCAGATACAGGAATGTCATTAGTAGGAGTAGAGTTGGCCAGAGCTTCAGTCCATCCAGGGTGGCCATACTTGTTCCAACAACTATCAATTTTGTGATTAGTCTTTCCATAGTGAATACAATATCTGTTGGCTTTATCAGAGTTGGAACTTCTAGCCTCACGACCAGATGGGCATGTCCATGTCCTCGGTCGGAGCCGTGACCTCTACCAGAGGAGTCTCAAGTATCAATATTGTGATTAGTCTTTCCATAGTGAGTACAATACCTATTGGTTTTATCAAAGTTGGAATATCCAGCCTCATGACCAGATGGGCCACGTCCATGTCCTCGGTTGGAGCCGCAACCTCTACCATAGGAGGATCCTCAGCCACAGCCAGCATATAAAGTAGAATTTATCTTTTGCAGTAGTATTGTCACTGTGAGGCACCAATCGTTGAAGATGAAAGAATGTCTCATTAAGAATAGGAATCTTCTCTCCGACTAAAAATTGACTTTTCATAGACTGATATTCAGAAGGAAGTCCAGCTAACTACTTGGCCACATAAAATTTTACCTATCGGGCTTTAAGTTGTTCAAGATCAGTAGTGAGAAGCTGAACAACTTGTAGTTCTTCAATAATACCTTTGAAACTATTGTAGTATTCATTAAGGATTTACACCTCATGAGAAGTTGAATATCGTCTCATAAAGGTCATAAATCCTAGAAATATTCTTCTCTTCATAACTAGCTAAGGTTTGTCTATATAGCCTTAGCAGTCTTATGAAACATTACATTAGAGACAATCCAAGAGTCAATACTTGATGTGTGTCGAGCGCTCAAATTAAATTACCTTACTTTGAAACGTAGATAGTAGCAAGTAAGGGTCGAACCCACAAGGATTGTATGATCAAGATTAAAATGTTTAATTAACCTAAAGAGAGAAAAACAAATGAAAATAAAATAAGACTCAGAAAATAACCTTAAAGCAGATTCTGATTAATCTTATTAGCACAACTTCATTGGCTATCCTATGTATGGAGGGGGGTATGTTTGCAATAGAAAAGAACAGTAATTAATTATCTAAAATGCAAGAATAAAGAGTAAGATAATACAAATATCAAAGATTAAACCAATAAGAGAAAGCTTCGGTCAAAAGGATACTTACACCATCTTCGTAAACTTGTTCATCGACATAAAGGATAATCAATTCCAATTGAATAATCAATCAAGAAAATTAGGACTAGGCCTAAAATCCTTAGTCTTTCCTTAAGATTGGTCTATTAAAAGATAGTTTATTAATAGTACCCTTACTCTTAAATCAATCTCAAGACTAGGCTCTCTATTTGATTCAGGAATAGCAATAACAATTAGAAAGACGATTGAAATTAAACGTTAAGTACACACCAGCGTGGTTTAATTATTTTAATCTGATTTCTCCTAGGAATATAACATTAACTTGTCCATTAACATCAATCCCCATTGCCACTGACATAGAATAATCAATTGATAGCAATTCAATTCTAATCTAACAATCGATTAGATAAATAAATCAATTAGTAGTACTCCTAATCAACCCATTCATCAATCATTATACACATAAATTGGAAGAAAAACAAATATTCAATTAAAAATCAATAAATAAAAACAAGTCTCACAAGTTTACAATGATGGCTTCAGCTCCGTCTAACCAAAGATAAGAAAGTTAGCTACACATGACTTCTTCAAGAACACAAAAGAAAGAGAGTTGTTCTTCACCCACTGTCTTCTTTCTCAATCATTCTTGGATGCTCTTTACATAGGCTTTACATTGTTTAAATAGCCAAAATACAAGACTAAAATTGGTATGCCTAGATTTGACAACCTTATTACATGAAAATAAAAATTAAACAAAATCTTCATTCCTAGATTAGATGAAAACCATTCCATTATTAAACAATTGTCACCCCCAAATCTACCAAATTTTGTAAGATTCCATAGTTGTGTATATTCTCTTCAAGATTTCCAATAATCAATCAAGGCCTTCCAATAGTGAACCTTCCGTGTGTAGCAACCTTCCTTCTTTGGTTTAGATTTGGATCAATTTTCCAGATCAGATTTTAAAACCACATTTGGAAGCCCAAACGAACTCTTTCCATGTTAGAATCCTACATGAAATTCAAGACGTTATTATTAAGAGTGCTAGAATTTTTTTCATCTTTTATTAATTAATTAACAAGATTTCTAAAATATACCAAACTCATAAAATAAATTCTATTAAGCTCAATAAGGTATAAAACACCCTAAAAATCATAATGCAAAAGGAATAAAAAATAAAATAAAATTATACACTTATCAATACTTCCCCACAACCAGGTTTGGAGAGTGGAGTTTTCACGCATCCATATCATAGGCTTTAATAGCAGTGGCGTCCTCAGAATCATTAGATGCATCTGTCAGGTATTGGAGTTTACCTTTAGAATGAATGTAGGCTCGGGCAGCTTAAGCCCATAAGAGGCAGTTGGAAGCTCCATATAATTTAATAGGAGTAATTTGGACATGATGATGGGTAGTGTCTGAAGAGGACTTAGAATCAGCCATATATGCAGCAATGTAGACTTGTTATTAGTAACTCAGATCAGATCAGGTTAGATCTGGTAGTAGCAGTGATGTAATCAGCAAGGTGTGTTGATCTGAACAGCAAGTAGTAAATCATACCAGATCTGATAGATCAGAGTAAGATCGATAGAACAAGGTGGAGCAGCAGCATATAACTTCTGTAGAACAGTATCGGCAGCTTCTGGTCTGTTTAGAATGGTGTCAACAGTATCAGAAACTGAATATCATTAATATATCTGATTAGATCTATGGACAACATCAGCATGGCAGATTAATGGTAATATGATGACAGAGATCAAGTCAATCTGTAGCAGTAATTGAAGGCAGTAGCAGGCAGCAGATCCAGATAGCAGATCAAAGGCATCAGCAGTAAGTAGACCAACAGTAGTAGTAATCATACCCAGTTGCACATCATAAACTGGGTTTAAACCATTATAGAGAAGGTACTAGGTAGTAAGGGAGCTTCTTAATACACCATCAAACCAGCCAAGGGGATGATCGAATACTCTGACTAAGGATGCTCTGATACCATGAAACAAAAAAAAAAGAAGAGAAAACCACTAGAATCGAGAGAGAATCATGGAGGGGGAGAGAGGTATCGGTTTCTGCTATAGGGGGGCAGAATCAAACTAAATGATCCTCTCCTCCTAGTAGCTATTATTTATAGATAAAAGGAAAGGTTAGAGTAATAGGTCTAGGACTTCATATGATAAGGAGTCCTAGTTACAAAAGTAGATAGGAATTCCGCAAGTCAACATGGTAAGGAACCCATAACCAAAACGGATAAAAAAAA
This sequence comes from Protea cynaroides, assembly GCA_028583415.1. Classification (NCBI taxonomy): domain Eukaryota; kingdom Viridiplantae; phylum Streptophyta; class Magnoliopsida; order Proteales; family Proteaceae; genus Protea; species Protea cynaroides. The sequence continues at coordinate 50,517,852 of CM053272.1, forward strand.
GAAACAGTTCTAGCTAATGAGAAGGGAACCCATAATATAAAGGTGGAGTCCCAGTTACATTATGAGACTTAGAAGTGGATAGCAATAAAGAGATAAGGACTCAACCATAAGAGGGTACATCAGTAGGGCAGCTGGGTGGCACTAATCTTAAGATGATATATATATATATATATTGTAGTAGTTTAGTATACATATAAATTTGGAAAATTCAGATATTAACTATACATGGAAATTTGAAAAATTCAGATATTTTGTATCAATATCACTAAGAAGATTCAAGAATAAGATTAGTTGATAGAACGGTAGGGATAAGTCTGGGGAGCAACTGATGGTGAAAAAGGGGATCACTTGTTCCTTGAACAGTTCTTTCAAGAAATCCGTCTTATTGATGTGATGAGTCATAAGACATTTCGGGGTTCAGATGGTTTTTTAGACTAGGAATAGGAAAGAATAATCGAATCAAACTCATGAATTTACCTAGATCAGTTTATGGCCCAAGAAAGGATTTTTCTCTTCGAAACCCTTGTGTTGGAAAGTGGAGTGGACGAGGAATCATACATAAATGATCGAACTCTCATATGTCCCGAAAATGCTATTGCTATGGGGTGTTCGGAAATGGTTGAAGTAGTTGAATAGGAGGATCACTATGACTATAGCCCTTGGTAGATTTACCAAAGACGAAAAAGATTTATTTGATATTATGGATGACTGGTTGCGGAGGGACCGTTTCGTTTTTGTAGGTTGGTCCGGTCTATTGCTCTTTCCTTGTGCCTATTTCGCTTTAGGAGGTTGGTTCACAGGTACAACCTTTGTAACTTCATGGTATACCCATGGATTGGCCAGTTCCTATTTGGAAGGTTGCAATTTCTTAACCGCCGCAGTTTCTACTCCTGCTAATAGTTTAGCACATTCTTTATTGCTACTATGGGGTCCTGAAGCACAAGGGGATTTTACTCGTTGGTGTCAATTAGGCGGTCTGTGGACTTTTATTGCTCTTCATGGTGCTTTCGGACTAATAGGTTTCATGTTACGTCAATTCGAACTTGCTCGATCTGTTCAATTGCGACCTTATAATGCAATCGCATTTTCTGGTCCAATTGCTGTTTTTGTTTCTGTATTCCTGATTTATCCACTAGGTCAGTCTGGTTGGTTCTTTGCACCTAGTTTTGGTGTAGCAGCTATATTTCGATTCATCCTCTTCTTCTAAGGGTTTCATAATTGGACCTTAAACCCATTTCATATGATGGGAGTGGCCAGCGTATTGGGTGCTGCTCTGCTATCTGCTAAAATGGTGCTATTGTAGAAATTACATTATTTGAAGATGTTGACGGTGCAAATATATCCCGTGCCTTTAACCCAACTCAAGCTGAAGAGACTTATTCAATGGTCACAGTTAACTGTTTTTGGTCCCAAACTTTTGGGGTTGCTTTTTCCAATAAACATTGGTTACGTTTCTTTATGTTATTTGTACTCGTAACTGGTTTATGGATGAGTGCTATTGAAGTAGTCGGTTTGGCTTTGAACCTACGTGCCTATGACTTCGTTTCCCAGGAAATCCGTGCAGCAGAAGATCCTGAATTTGAGACTTTCTACACCAAAAATATTCTTTTAAACGAAGTATTCATGCTTAGATGTCGGCTCAGGATCAGCTTCATGAAAACCGTATATTCCATGAGGAGGTTTTACCCTATGGAAACACTTTTTAATGGAACTTTAGCTTTAGCTGGTTGTGACCAAGAAACTACCGGTTTCACTTGGTGGGCAGGAATTGCCCGACTTATCAATTTGTCTGGTAAATTACTCGGCACTCACATAGCCTATGCCGAATTAATTGTATTCTGGGCTGGAACAATGAACCTATTTGAAGTAGCTCATTTCGTACCAGATAAGCCCATGTATGAACAAGGACTAATTTTACTTCCTCATGTAGCTACCCTAGGATGGGGGGTACTGGGTAGGTTCTAGTGGGAATGTTATAGATACCTTTGTATACTTTTGTATCTGGTGTACTTCACTTAATTTCCTCTGCAGTATTGGGCTTTGGCGGTATTTATCATGCACTTCTTGGACCTGAGACTCTGAAAGAATCTTTTCCAATTTTGGTTATGTATGGAAAGATAGAGATAAAATGACCACAGTTTTGGGTATTCACTTAATTTTGTTAGGTATTGGTGCTTTTCTTCTTGTACCCAAGGCTGTTTATTTTGGAGGTGTATATGATACTTGGGCTCCCGAAGGGGGAGATGTAAGAAAAATTATTAACTTAAACTTAGCCCCAATGTTATATTTGGTTATTTATTAAAATTTCCCTTTGGAGGAGAAGGATGGATTGTTATTGTGGATGATTTAGAAGATATAATTGGAGGACATGTATGGTTAGGTTCCATTTGTACACTTGGTGGAATTTGGCATATTCTAACCAAACCCTTTGCATGGGCTCGCCGTGCACCTGTATGGTTTGAAGAGGCTACTTGTCTTATAGTTTAGTTATTTTATTTGTCTTTGGTTTCATCACTCTTTGCTTTGTCTAGTTCAATAATACCGCTTATCCTAGTGAGTTTTACGGCCCCACTGGGCCAGAAGCTTCTCAAGCTCAAGCATTTACTTTTCTAGTTAGAGACCAACGTCTTGGGGCTAACGTGGGATCCGCTCAAGGACCTACTGGTTTAGGTAAATATCTAATGCGTTCTCCGACAGGAGAGGTCATTTTTAAAGGAGAAACTATGCGTTTTTTGGGATCTCCGTGCACCCTGGTTGGAGCCTTTAAGGGGTCCCAATGGTTTGGACTTGAGTAGGCTGAAAAAAGACATACAACCTTGGAAAGAATGGCGTTCTGTAGAATATACGACTCCTGCTCCTTTAGGTTCGTTAAATTCCCCGTAGGTGGTGTAGCTACCGAGATCAATGCTGTCAATTATGTCTCTACTAGAAGTTGATAAGCTACCTCTCATTTTGTTCTAGGATTCTTCTTATTCGTAGGTCATTTGTGGCATGTGGGAAGGGCCCGTGCGGCTGCAACAAGATTTGAAAGTGGAATTGATTGTGATTTCGAACCTGTTCTTTCCTGGATGCCTCTTAACTGAGACACAAATGCCTGAAGTAGGAATCAATTTAATTCCATCATACATAAAGGGATCAGGTCATACTTTAAAAGTTCTCTTTTTTAAAAAAATGTTGCGCGGATATATATATATATATATATATATATATATATATATATATATATATATATATATATATATATATAAGAAAAGTGTTGGAGAAGTTCTAACTTAGCTCAGCTTAATCTACTGGAACGTCTTTCTCATCTGCTTCTGTGATTCATTTATCACCGTGTCTACATCGTATTGGAGAAGTTTTGAGTGCAGAAAGGTGAAAGAAAAATTAGTGTCTAGGAGATAAAAAGGAAAGTATTGGAGAAGATTTAACTTAGCTCAGCTTAATCTACTGGAACGTCTTTCTCATCTGCTTCTGTGATTCATTTATCACTGTGTCTACATCGTATTGGAGAAGTTTTGAGTGAAGAAAGGTGGAAGAAAAATTAGTGTCTAGGAAACTTAAATCTTATAGGGGAGCCGATAAGAGTAATGCAAGAAACATTTCTCTAAAACTTTGAAGAATGATAAATAAACAACAAAATTAAAGCTTAGTTAGTTGTCCTGTCTCTCTACTCAGGTTCCAATGTCAGGCAAGTTTGAAACCTAAGCTAACTAGCAATACCACAGTAGCCAACCTTCTGTGGCCTAAAGTCTCAATGAAACCAAGATTTCGAGCTTTATGTTCTACATCAAGATAATTCCATCTGATATAGATAATTCCTTACTAAAGAAACATAACTTCTCTTGTTATTTTTCTAACCCGCTTAAAATAATTCTTCTGCAGGTTTTTGATCAATATGGAATTGGTGCCCGGCAAACCTTTTCAACACCGAATCTCTTGCGGGAACTTAATCTGAAGGTTATTCTTCTGCCAATCATTTGCATAGACTGGATATTTGATCACATGCATGAAATCTCAAATCTTATACTCCCTCTGGTCCTTGAAGACTGTTTACTTTGTGCTTTTTGACAGTTATGGAAATCTAGTCTATTTCAAGCAGTTAATGTATAAATTTTGGTAACTTCTCATTTTACCCTTTTTGTCGCAATAACAATTTCAATAGTGAAATTAGTATTGATTGAGGGGAAAACTTGGAAAATTAACCAAAGAAAGTGGGGAGTTAGAATATTTATTAGGTTTCTTAAAATGCGTGTTTCTTGAAGTTGATAATCTTTGAAGAACAGAGGGAGTATTATTTTAATTTCATTTTTGGTTCTTCATTTTTTAGACAATCCCTCAACCTGTTGATAAAACTCTGAGCTGTTGTTTTTTTTTTTTTTTTTTTTTGAAGAAGATTGGTTCATAGAGATGCCAAACACCAATTTCAAATAAAGCTAAAGGGAAAGTAAGAACAGTGAAGCAGTAAATATGCTGATACAAAAAGCCCGGATTTATATCTTAATAGTGCTTAAAAGTACACAGGACTCAAGCTAAATGTTCCTACACCTTTTTGTTTGTGCTTCTTGACTTCTGAACCGGGGTAATTTTTTTTAAGGGATTAGGTAACATACTGCGGATTGCTCTCAACTGTTGCCAACCACAATAAGGTTGGAGATTGACCTATACTTCACTCCATGCTTATCAGGTCCTTCTGGACACAAAATTGTTAATTTTGTTCAAATTTCAAGAATTTATAACTAACCGATTTCTAATTAGACTTAAATCGCGGGGAAATGGAACTGAACTTTTATCATTTTAGGAACTCCTCATTTCTCCTGATTATAAAACATTGATAGATTTCCTTCGAGGACTGCACGTCTCAGTATCAACTCACATATGGTATATGGGATGTGGAACATCTCCTAGAACATCTTACCTCTAGGCTAAGGGACCAGGTCTTACTAACCCATGAATAGTGGGTGCATCCATGGCATTCCAAACAGTTGAAGGGGAAAACACTATACGAATATAGCCATCATGCAAAACAAGAAAATCCCTTATAGACTTATTTTTCACATAGTACACACTGGTTTGCAAGATGAAAGCCTTCTTCCTTTAAGTTGTAAATGGTGAAAGCTTTGTCCAGCATTAGAAGTGAAAAATGCTGCCACAAATTTACTTCCAAAAAATCTATTTATATATGTTGGCTGCTTCTCCTATTTCATCAAAAGCATTGAAATGATCTAGTGAAAATATGTTTTTGGGTTCTTCAATTCACATCCAAGTATCTTTTCGGAGACTTCTTAAAGTTATGAAGAAATCCTAGAAAACTTATATGCTCCTTCACTTCCTGGTTAAGGAGATTCCATTTAGAATCCTAGATCTTGAGTCCAGCTCATATGATCATTCTGGAGTTCATAATAAGCATCAATATTGCATTCATTGCCATTTTTCAGCCCGCACGACCAAGAGTTTGGATCGAAAAGCTTCCATATCTGAGTCAATTGTGTTCTCAAAAGTAAACAAATCACCATCCACAATCTTGTTCTGGAGATGAACCCCAATGAATCTTAAAACCCCCTTCAAAAAGCAATGATGATATGTGGATGTCTCTTCATCTCTTATCACAGCCATGCACATAAAAGCCATCAAAAGCTATTTACTTATCAAAAATCCTTATTCATTAAGTTTAACCCTCCATCTTCAAATCCCCCTTTATTGTTAGGTCTGTACACCAATTTCCCCTTCACGAAGTGGTATTTGTGTTTTGTACTTCAACCTTGCCAAAGAAAATCTCGTCAAATTTTTTTCATTCTCTTCACCTGCCTGCATAAAAAATGTAAGAAAATGGATTGGTATGCCTCAGTTCCTCAACAACAAGGAAATTATGGATCTCCTCTCCACTGCGAATTTGCATTCCATTTTTTCAAGAATATAACCAAATGGAATAACTCTATGCTTAGTGTAACAAAATAGAATGATGGAGAGAAGAATGAGAAGATGGAGTGAATGTGGAGAGTGTAGAGAATGGTTCGAATTAATCCTCTCCCCCTCACCCCTATCTTATTTATAATAAGAAGACTTACAAGTATTAGAGTCTAAGTGGACTTTACAAGAATTAGAATTAAACTAGGACTTTGAACTGGAAAATAATCAGCACTAAACCAGGTGACACCTAGACAGGCCTAGGCCTAGGTGACACATAGACAACGGAAGCAAAATCATACAATCTTCAACACACCCTCACATGCTGGAACATGCTCCAGTTTGGAATGAAAAGAATAAATATGAATTGCAACACCGGTTTTTAGGTATTAACACTAAGCAACATAGGTTCTTCCCATAGAAGGCAGCAGTAGTAATAAAAGTACAGTATATGTCAATGCGAACCAAGTAGTAATAGCAGCACAGTACAGGTCACTGCAAACCAAGTAGTAGTAGTATTACAATAGCCAATAGGTCACTGTGAAGCAAGTTGTAGTAGTTTGCATCATGTGTAGACAGTAGAGCTTGCATCATGTGTAGATAATAGAGTTTGCATCACGTGCAACTGTAGTAGGCTTCGACATGAGAAAAAAATATAGTAGGTTTCCATCACAAGCAAGGTAGTGGTAGGCTAGACTCTCGTTAATGAGAAGACACAAACTTGAGAGTATATATATATATATATGGCAAAAGAGGGTTCAAGACACATCATTTGACAACCCCGCTTGCTACAGGATCTTAAACAGTCCAATCACTACAAACAGATTTAATAATTACTAGAAAATTCAATTTATCTGAGAATCCAGCCATTGAAAACACTCGAAATTGATAAGAGATCCTCTTAACATCAATTATGAACACTAACCGAAATTTGAAGTCGATCAGAGAAACTTCGAGGCAGCTACAGTCTCTGCAGAATTGCTGCAGTAGATACCGCCCAGTTCTGGAGGAGTTTCAGATGATGTTGATAATGACTGTAATAATTCAGCAGGGATTTATTTAATTTCAGTGGAAAACCAATGTCGTCCAGCAGTAGGTAGAAGGATAAAACAGTTTAGAGAAATTAGAGGAAAAGGAGGAATGAAATGACACCGTCAGTTGAGTCCCACAACCGTAGGAGACTCAACCAGAAAATAGGAGTTTAACTCTCGCTTTTTCTAGAAAATCTCTCCCCTCTACCGCTAGCCCTCTTCTCTAATTTATAACTTCTAAAAGGTTACAATAGAATAGGAAAGTTTCAAAACTGAAAAATAGGAAACTAAACTTCCTTTATAAAGTAGGAAGTTTCTAAATCAAAAAAATAAGAAAGTTTCCAAAACTGAAAAATAGGAAAGTTTCGAAATCTTAGTCTCCAAGTAATTGAGACTTCTAACTAGCTAGCCTATATTTTAAGAAACTAAACAATGGAAATAACTGAACTAAAAATTAGGAAACTAATAAAAAAAGAGTCCTAAAACTAGTGCTGTCGGCTATTGCTGGCGGTACTACTAATCTGGCTGGGCTTGGCCTAACCAGCATTGGATTGATCAATTGTGCCAGGCCCATTAGCTGTTGGGACCCCTTTTCCTTGAGTAGATAGATCCTGATCTACATCATATATATATATATACCTTCTTCCCCTCACGTGGAACATTCCACGTGGACAAATTATGATGGGATACGTCAAATTATAGGATATAGAGTAGATTAGTAAAATACCAATAGGAACAAGATATCCAAATTTAAAACCATCTAATGGTCGGATTAAAAAATATGGTGAAGTCCTAGTGTGACTAGGAATAGGGTATTGATACAAGTGGATTTTCGACATTTATTGAAAGGTCAACAAACTGATGTGGCAAGGACAGATCAGCCAATGACAAGGTGTGACAATAGGATTGGATAATATGATATTAAAATTTGAACATCATCCAATGGTAGGATATGGATATATCAACCAGCCCTTAGACTGTTAGGACTAACAGCCAAGATTGACAGCAGTCCAAACAGAAAATAACAGGTTAAGTAGGATGGTGATTGAGATAGGATCCCATCAAATCAAGATTAGATTGACTCTAATTTGTAATAGTCGCAGGCATTCAAAATAGCAGTATCAATTTAGGATAGCACCATAGCAGAATAGATATTGACAACACAGTAGTGGGCCAGAATAGGTATTGACAGCACAAGAGATTAGATTAGGTCGGTGGAAAGAAGTTGGTTATCAGCCTTGGCAAAATTGAAACCAGCAATCTGATTTGGTAATTAATCATGAAAAGTAAGTAACTGATGTTAACAATACCTTACTAGCAATAAAACCAGGTCTGTAACAGTATGGATTTAATGTACAGCTCATCAGAATTCAATTACCCATTAATGGAAAAGAACTATTGGATGGCAATCAGATTTGAAAATAGACAGCAGTAATTAAAATGGAAGAAGGATTCTAGATCTGTGATTTGTAGCAGGGTACTAAAAGCTCTTACCTGGTTTAGTGAAGGAAGAAAAGAATGGGAAACTAAAGCAGAAGCAATAGTAGCAGTCGTGGTGGCTGCATGCCTAATAGAGAACCTTGAACCTTAAATGACTATCAAAGCGGCAACCCAGGTGATTGCTCTGATACCGTGTAACAAAATAGAAAAATAGAGAGAAGAATGAGAAGATGGAGTGAATGCGGAGAGGGTAGACAATAGATTGAATTAATCCTCTCCCGTCACCCCTATCTTATTTATAATAAGAAGACTTACAAGTATTAGGGTCTAAGTAGACTTTACAAGAGTTAGAATTAGACTAGGACTTTAACATGAACTGGAAAATAATCAGCACTAAGCTAGATGACACCTAGACTTGGTGTCACCTAGGCAATGAGACCAAAATTATACAATCTTCAACACTTAGCAGCATAGAGATGACATACAATGAGAGTTGTTCAACATCAAAGGCCAAACTTACGTATCTAATAAGAGTATGTGGTAATATCCTAAAAAAAGGGTGTCCCAGTGACAAGACTCCAGCTATTGCAGGGTCTGGGGAGGGCAGAATGTACGCAGCCTTACCCCCACAACGTGGAGAGGCTGTTTCCGTGTTTCGAACCCTTGACCACCAGGTTGCAATATGACAACCATACCGTCACACCAAGGCTTGCCCTCTTAGTATGTGGTAATATCCTATTATCAACATATGTGATAGTAGCTGGCAAAATATGATTTGGATAGAAATGAGAAATTCCTAGTGAGTAGTGCCTCTTCTTCCAAGGAGATCTTATGATTATAATCTTCAAGCACTACAATGAGAAATGATGCTTTACCAAAGACTAATATAGTTTGGTAAAGCTTTCTGAAAGTCTTATTAATCAAGGTTAAGAGGTGGCTGAGAAAATCAATCCTTTCATTGACTTCCTCCATTTCTCTCCAAACGCAGCTTATTATTTTCGTCTCCAAGAGGAAGCTCCATTCTATATGATCATATGCTTTCTCAAGGTCACTTACAAATAGGTCCTGCTTTTCCATCAAAACTGGATTTTAAATGAAAGGATTCTTTTGCTGTAAGCCTTTCAGATGTTGCTGCTGTCCAGGAAAAAAGACTTTTTGTATGTTTTGGTTACTTTATTACTGTCTTCCTTTAGTATCAGGAACAGCACCTAAGGCACCACTTCTTTTGTAATTGGGATTTAACTGATTATTCTTTAATCTCTAATATACATTGCCCCACTTTTCTTCAGATCAGGAGTGAAACATATAGCATTAAAGCCTTCTGTTCCATCGTCATATCAAGAACTCTAAATATGTAACCATTTCTACGGTTTTCTTGTCTGTTGCTTCGATTTCTTGACACTAGGATATACTTGATCTTTTCCATGTTTAGTGTGTCCAAGTATCTGATTTGATGTGATGATGTGCCCCCAAAGGTCTGTTCTATTTTTATGCAGCCTACTTGAATTAAGTATCTATTTTATATAACCGACCTTCGCTCAGTTGGTAGAGCGGAGGACTGTAGTTGGTTATACCTAACAGATCATCTTTAGACTTACCCCAAAAAAAAATCTATTTATTTGTCCTTCAAATACCAATTACTTTTGTCAACCACTTGTACTGTATCTTGTATCTCTTATCCTGACATTAGCATCATGAAATGCTGGAAATCCCAGTGTGAGGGCATAGATGTGTCTCTCTGCTTGTTTGCTTAGGCTTCAAAGATGTCTATTCATGTCGATGTTATCAGGAATTATGGAATGGGAAACAACTGATGCAACAGGTGCGTCAACGCACACCCCTTGCCATTGATGCTAACTTGACTTAGATGTGAGCCTTTGTACACCTTCTATGTGCTTGTTTTATTTGAGGGAACCAAGCATATTCTTTGATCCTTTCTACCATTGTAGCCCTAAGTGCTTAGTCTGGTACTCGAATGAATCATACTGTGCGGATGGACATTATTTAGGTCTGAGACATTAGGCTTTATCATCTTGCCATGTATACGTTGGTAAGTAGTTGTGATGTGTTTATTAATTACTCTTTACTCATTAGTGTTCTAATCAATAGTTCTCTAATTGTTTGTGAACTTATCATTAGTATTCTCAAGTTACTTAGTTTTCTTATAAAATGTCAAGTTTTATATTAAGTTTTCTGCTGCACTTGTAGGGGGGCTATTCCTTACACTTTTTTATTTTCATTATTCTATTTTTAGTAGTATTGCATCAAATGGTCCCTCATCCCCTCCTTTTGAAGTGAACTCATTTGAAAAGCATCCTTCCTCTCTGATTGGATGATCATCAGTTTGGATTTTATCCGATAATGCTATCCAAATGTACTCAATTTTGGCTTTTCACATAATCATATCTGGGAAGGTTGGGTTATGGTTGCATAATTTATTATTTCGAGGTCATTTAATAGTTCCATTTTTTCTTGAAATAGTAAGGATTTGAAAACAGACCAATTTTAGGTCATTTTTTTATACGTCCAATTTTAGGCCATTTGTTATTTATTAGGTGGTCAGTCAACAAAAGGATGTGGTTCATTAAGCATTCTCACCAAGTGCAATATAGAGTATTCCCAATCCTTAATGTGGAATGCTACCAAGACTATCATATCATTTCTCTTTGATAACTTTTATGCATCTCTGCTTTTGAAGTGGTCAACCGATTGGGCCAGTGCTAATGATGCTTGTGTTCATGTCTCAGAGTGGCAAACTGTCTACTGGAGACTCTTTGGATATGTCTCCTCATGACGAAGCATCGATCACTGCAAATGATGCTACAGTTAAAGATATGGAAGTAAGTAATTGTTTCTTCCCTTTATATCGTTCTAAAATAAAAAATGTAGCATCTCAATTGAGAGTCTTCAACATATTTTCCTTTTTCTTTTCTACCTGTCCCCAGTTATTGTTTCTTCCCTTTATATTGTTCTAAAATAAAAATGTAGCTTCTCAATTGAGAGTCTTCAACATATTTCCCTTTTTCTTTCTTACCTGTCCCCCCTCCCCCTGGTTCGTTTGGTTGATGACAATTCTTTTATGAACCATAGTAAAGTCTGCTAGACTACCTTGTGTTAGAAACATGTTTTTGTTGCCATGGGAATTTTATGTTGTTGGTTGCCAACCTGATGCAGCAGCTATTCTTTACCAGTGCTTCAGACAGGCAACACAAAAGCACTGGTGGAGTTACTTCTTTCAGTTTTATTCATCTAAAACCTTGCTTAATTCGAACCTAGCGTCTTCAGAGCTTTCATTTCTGTCTGAACATGGGATTGGAGCTTCCCTTAATCTGGAACGAATTCCGTGAACCTGCAATCATCATTCTAGTACATCCTAGGAATTCCATGAACCTGCATCCGAGGAGAGGAGAGGAGGTATGGTGCAGTACAGAGTCCAGATATTGGATGGAAAGATCTAACTGGTTTGTAGAGGGGTTGTCCTCAGGACGATGTCAATGTAGTTTCATTCTTTTCCATCACTAAAAACTGTAGTCCAAAACAGTGTACCTGCTGAGAAGTCAAGATATCAAACTTTTGTCTGATAAAAAGCCCCCCGTGGTGCATATCTTGGTCCTAGAAGTGGTACAACTACCTCATCTCCATAGGGCAGCCTCTAGGGACATCTTTGGTAAATGTGGACGATAAACATACACGTATAGCCACGTCTGCAAGTGAGAGTAAGACCATGTTGGTTCAAGGATATGGAAGAAGGTCAGTCTGCAGCAGGTGCTGTTTATTTGGCAACCTTCCAGTTCATGCTGGAGTACCATTCAGTTGAGATCAGGAACAGCTCCTCTCTAGTGCCTGCCTGGCATGCCCAGTGAGAGAAATGAGAGGAACTACAGTCGCCCTGCAGGCCCACACCCTTACTTTCTTTGTCCACATTTCTCTCATTGGAACCCTCCAGTCACTGTAAAGGATCCTTTCACCGATTAACCTGTTGAATCATACATTTTGTCAGTCCTGGCTAACAAAATGTCTCACTGTTTCAAGGTCAATGTTACTTCCACACTTGTACCCTAGTGTCAATTCCGTTGGCTTTGCTCTATCGTGCTTTCTCTATACTTTGGGTGTTTGTTGGTTAGCTTTCATTTTTGTTTTCTTCTTCTTTTTTTCCTGTATTTCTAGCTTGCAGTTCCATAATACGGCAGCCTCTTTTCTTTTTAGGGTGCAGCAGTGGCCTATGCAGCGGATCTTTTTTCAGTCCCAGCAATATTTGTAAAAGCTGTGACAGATCTAGTGGATGGTGACAAACCAACGTCAGAGGAATTCCTGCAGAATTTGGTTGCGGTGACTGCCGCACTTGATGAGGCACTCGCTAAAATTGTAGATTTCATCAGTGGGAAGTGCCTGTCTGAACTTTGAGGTTCCTGCCTAACCTCTCTGTTTCCATTACTAGGAGGTAAATCTAGTCAGAATGATGCTGATGAAACGTCTATATCTCTGCAGATTCAACTGAAATTAGAAGGTCTGAGGTGAAAAGATGAAGCTTTTATTTGACTACTGCCATTAATGGACAAGAACGCAATTTGATGTGATCCTCATTGTTTTGAATAGTTATCTTCTGGTTGGTCCATGCAAAAGGTGTTGTAGTGATAATCAATTACTTTAAATTTCCTACATCATGAATCATGACCAGCAGTTAAAGCTATATTTTAGTAATTTGCTGTAGGTTTCAGATATTGTACTGAAGAAGTTGAGTTCTTGATATTAAATGTTACACATTGTTAAAATGCTTACCGGGAAGTTCTTGTGAAAATAACTACACTCCCTCTACCAAATCATGTTTTTCTTTACTAGACGCCTGTATATCGTGGTACAATCTTATAGGAGAGTCAATTCCATGACCTCCTGGTGCCTGCATGCAAACGACAGGACACCAACCAACTTGACAAAGCAGTTGTGAAAGAAATGTGATTCAATGAGAGCCTTCAAATTTGGGGTGCTTTTTAATAGCAGTTTGGTCCATTTTCTTACCAGCATGCGTCTCCTTGATCAGGACAGAAGTGATGTCACCAGGAACAGAGCGGTGACACAGGGCAGCCCCCCCTGGGCTTCATGCCGACTGAAGCCTGGCTTTCACAAATATATCTGCGTTCAGGGCCATTAAATCTGAAAATTCTCTCCCCTGGTAAACACCTCGATTGTTAGCGTATTGGCACCATTGTCTATACTGCTACATCAACAGATAAGGCTGCTTCATTTTTCTGATGGAGATGCCGGGAATTTATTATAAAAGGTTCAAACCCATTGGTCAAATTTCAAACCCAGAACATATTGATAAAGATACTTCAAAGATTGCAACAAGTATTTTGATTGGTTGGCCATAAGATATGCCCTTTGTACATCTCATATAAATGAGCTCATACAACAACGTTCTAGACCAAAAGCCTGTTGTTTCTTCAAGTGTTCTGCTTCAATTACAAATTTCATTCATGTGCAGCGGTTTTAGATGGGTTTCATGCCAGGTCCGATCTCTTGTCCCAACTTGCAACTCAGTCTTTGCCCTCTAGCTCCCTTTGCTTTACGTTTACAGACAAATCTGAAGCTTCTCTGAAGTCGATTCATCCCTGCTTCCAATCTGAGTATGTTGCAATATACCATGCAATGTAGTTTACAGTGTCAAGTGCCAAGCATTAAGGGTAAGGACTTGCGTTCTGACACACCAACAATTGTGTAGTCGCCAACAGACCAGGTTACCTCCCAGTTACATATGTTCAGCATTGCAGAGCAACTGACTAGAACCCACCGCCAACCTGGTCATAGGCGCTTGGAAGGAGCTGCTGTTGCTGTTGGCCAGGAGAGCATTTGAACCAAGCTCCACCTCCAATGAAGTGGGTGTAGTTGTGGGTTGGATGGATTTAGCACAAGGGATGAAGAGGGTGGTATTCTCCAGTCTCTCATTGTGCCAGTTGGGGAAATGGGACCCAGGGATTCCCATGGATCTATACTGTGTGGCCAGCTGGGCTACCCACATATGAGCTGGTAGTCGGTGTTGCTGCTGTTTCTCTGGGTCTGGATGACCCAAATGAGGTTGCCCATAGAATGGGCTGCCCAAATATTGAGGGAGCTGCAGTTGGACCTGATACCATCCAATACATGTATTAGGAACTGCTGTACAAAAAAGGGAATTAATAGCATTCAGTTAAAATGTGTAGAAACAACAAATAGAACTACCCTAAGATGGAAGGATATAGTATGAAAGACATGACTGGAGTTAGTCCACTAGCACATTTATATCAATAAAAAGCTGCGAGACATCCAAATGGAATTAATATGATTCAAGGATATATGAAATAGTTCCTTCTTTTTTTTTTTTCTTTTTTCCTTCTCATTTTCTTGTTTAATTCTTTGACAAAAAGGATGACATGACATTAAAGGGGAAGAGGAGACCAAGAATTGGTCGTATGTAAAATTTGGGGTCTTAATTCAATCATATATATATATGGTTCACATTGTACTCCACATTTCCCAACCTTTTTTTCTGTACTTTCTTTTATTTTAACATGTGAATCAATTGGGTCCGATTCAAACTGGACACATGAGTAAAAGATGATGTGCCTATTGTTCCTAAAATTTTGAAACCACCTGACCTGCTATTTAGCAAAAAATGCTGCTTGTATTGCTTTAGTAGGGTGTGCAGTCTGCTGGCCCTTATTTATGTCCTTTCACCTTCTTGATAAAAAAAAAACTAGGTCAAGGACTCAAGAGTGGATAACACACTTGAGGGCCCAATCCAAATGGTCATCCAAGAAAAATGCATACCAGTTCGAAGCTCTGGATTTCCCATGTCAACTTTCCATGTCCCAAGAGTAATGTTGCTACCCAAAGAAGAAAGTCTGCCGATATACTAAAGAGATTTAATTACCTGCTGTCTTGCTACTGTGAGCTCGTCGGGATAGAGGCCAGAGAAATTGCGAGGATGGGGCGAGGATAAAGGCAAGAGTGGATGATGCTGGGCAATTGAATGTAGGTAAGGAACATGGAAACTTGTAGGTTGCTCCCGTCCATTTGCTACCAGTTTGCTTCTTTTATTCTTGTTGCTATTATTATTGTTATTATTATTGCTGCCAGCTTCACAGCCATCATGGCCAGATGACAAGGACAGGAAATTACAGTTCTGCCAAGGAACACAAGACACATCAGAACCATGGAAAAGAAAAGACAGTGAATGTTGACAACAAAGTTACCTGGTTCTGTGAAGCATTGATCCCAGATGTTATAGCTGTCTGTTTCTGATCTTGCTGGAGCCTTTTCTCCAATGGAATACCGACTCTCTGCTCATTCAGACTCTTCTCAGTAGAAGACACATTCATGTTATTGGCAAAGATAACCCTTTTCAAACCATTTAGCCCGGTAGGGTTGCTGTTTGCCACAAAACCTGACTTCATCCCTTGTTTTTCTTTCAGTTGATCACAAGCAATTGGACACCTACTCGTCATCTCAGCAGTTTGGAATGTCTGGATTAGATGACTTATGCAAACATGAGCTACACATCTCTTCCAAGACTGCTTTCTCTCAACAATTGGTGAAACCTGTACAGAATTATGATCAAAAGGATATATAAAACATTTACTCTGGATATAAACATTATTTAGAAAGCAATTCTGGCACATTTACAACAAATGCTAACGAAAAGGAAACAATAGATGGAAGAACCAAGATTGGGATAGATACTTCAAAAGAAGCAATCTTCGTTACCTTTCCAGTTGAAACACTATTTCCGAAAAAGCTGGGTCTAATGGAACAAGTAGCAGCATCAGGCCAAGCTGGGGTTTTGGTTGAAGAAGGCCTGAAAAACCAAGGCTTGTATAAACTAGTAACCATAAGGAAGATAACAGGGAACCATCTAGAAGTTCTACAAAGATCAAGAGAGAGAAAGTTACCATTCTAATGAGTGATGAACCCCATCAGCACATGACCTTGCTGTTTCCAAGCCAGGCCACAGAATTGGACCTCCTTTTTATTATATAGCATCCAAGTGTGGATGGTAAGCATAGTGATGAGTCAAAGATTACAATACTATAGTTTTTTCTAAGTTTAAATTTCCTCTCTGAAACACCAGATGAATAGATACTACCTTCTGGACATGAAAGACATGTTACACTGCCCTTGGTCCCATTAATAGGGGGTTGTCGTTGCTGATTCATTGCAATACCTGCAACCTGAATCAGAACCCAAGACCAATATTTTGGATCAAAATTTTCTCTACTAGAGAAACTACATTTTGGATTTAAAGAAGGATGCTTACCAGCTAAAACATGTTAAATACATTTTGGATTTTAATAAGGAAGCTTACCGGCCAAAACATGTTCTCAGTTTTTCTCTTAGGAAGATGGTTATCAAGTTGTTTGGGTTGTACCAATCTACAAAGGATTGCACAAAAAATGAAAGAGTTATTAGTTTATTTGTGGATTTACTGATCTGCTAGGTTCTCGGACAGACACTCACCCAGTCTCGGGGCATAGTTCGGATGGATCTCTCAAGCACACAGTAGTGCACAATTGCATTTCACCAGTCTTAGACAACAAAGGAACCCTGTTGAGATCGGCCTGAGTCACACAATCATTTGATTCCAGACCAAATTTCAGGCTCTCAGTGGAGAAGGGCTGCTCCAGAGTAGTGTGCCCACCTGGATTTTCTCTAGTTAATAGTTCTAAATTGTTGGTTTCAGCAGAGTTAGAGTGGATTGGTGAATTATTGCATTTCTCCTCAGGAGCTGAATAATCACATGAAAAGAAATTGCTAAGATGATCAGAATCTCTTCTTCCAAGAAGTAGTGGTGTAAAAGTAACAACAGAGAAATGAACTATACCTTCAGAGGTAGGCACCAAACTCTCCTTGGCCTCTGGTAGTGGAGAAGATTTGGCTTCTAAAGTTTCATCATCTACAGGGTGCCTAACAGGGTTGTCAGGCACCATTCTGGCCAAAGCATACAAAGTCTCCACAACTTCTTCCTCATCCTTAGTAATTGGTCCAAGGACGGGCTGTTTCACTTTCTTCGCTCCATTGATTTGGGGTGTCTCAATCCCATGACACCCATTTGAAGTATCAGGTAACTTCTTTGGAGCCAGTAAAGGTGATGACATGTATTCACGATTACGCTTGTTAATAGCTGCAAAATCCAGAAGAGTTTCTTATAAACTACACACACATACAATATATACAACTATTTGCAATCTGCAACATGATCTTCTCAAAGAACATAAGAATTTCCAAGGGAAGCCGGGCAAAAAATATCAGATAATTCTTGAAAGATGAAAAACAGGTCGTTCCCCACTAATTTAAAAAAAAAAAAGAGAAAAAAAAGGGAAGAAAATGAATTAATCAATGGTACGACAGTATAAGAAACAAATTTAAAACAGCGAAGTAACATGCTATTTTTCTATTTTTTAATTAACCGAGCACACACCAGACCGTCGCTTCCGTGGAACAGCAGCTAGATCAACGTCATTGCATTCATCGAATGGCTGATATAAGAAATCCAAAAAAAAAAAAAAAAAGATTAGCAACAAAATTTGAAGACAGAGAAACCCAAAAAAGATTAATTAACAAAATTTGAAGGCAGAGATGCACATTTGGTATCCCTTCGGTAGGTAGCAGGATCCATGAGATCCGACTCTCCTGCTTCTCCAGAGAGAGAGAGAGAGAGAGAGAGAGAGAGAGAGAGACAGAGAGAGAGAGAGAGAGAGAGAGAGAGAGAGAGAGAGAAGCCCACCTTACTGAAGAACTTAGTTTTCTTAGTACTTTGAGTAGTTGGCGGCGGTTGGCGGAGCTCCTCCACCACTTCAGTGCCACGACCCATTTCGCTATCTTGGTGGCTTGAACTGCCTTTCCCTACGTTACTGGAACATCTAACATTCTCTCTCTTCGATCTGTCCTGAGTATCCACATTTCCTCCACCTTTCAGAACTGCAGGTACAGATAGTAAGAAAAAGAAGAACAATCAATCCACTTAAACAACTCTGAAAAGGATTTTTTTTAATTAAAAAAGGAAAAGATATAACGAATTAACGAGGTGGACACATTCACATTATCTCATCGCAGAACTTTGAATAAACAGATAAAGACGACGTGAAATTCTGTTTCTTGTTCTTCTCCTGAAAACGTAAATTTGAATCCAAAAGAGGGAGAATTCGATGATAATCTTTCCCTTGAGAGATCTTTCCCTTGAGAGAGATAGCTTGTGTTTATATTACTTAATTAATACCTTCCACGGCTCCATTCGATCAAACCAACTCAGAAAACGAAAGATGGAATTTCGAAGGTGATCCCAATCTTTCTTCTCCTCTACCCAGTTCCTTTCGTTAGAAGAAATCGAACTCATGGATAATGAGTAAAGAAAATTTTCTCGTTTTGATCACTTTACGTGTCAATTTTCACATGTGACTCAGAACAGAGGAAATGATGTGGAAGCGAGTTTGAAGGCGAGATGATCGGTTGGAGAAAACGAAAGAAACGATTGCATGGGTGGGGGTTGTGTTTTTGCTCTTTTCTTAATGAGGATAACTTCAGGAAGGAGACTGAAAAAAGGGGCTCGATGATTCGCCTTTTTCTAAGAATCTCTCTCTCTCTCTCTCTCTCTCTCTCAGAGAGAGGAAAAGAGCAAAATCAAAGAAAGTTATCAAAGAAAACCGAAAAGGAAAAGACGAATTCGTCTCCTCCTGCCCAGAGGAATCGGGTTCTTCACGAACTAAAGCAGATAGAGGAAAGAAAAGGCTTGGGAAAAGCTAGAACACCCGTGGAAAAATCCACCAAAATGGACTTGATCTCATCGAATAAAAACAAACCAATTGATCCACGAATCTCCTTTGATCGTAACCCACCTTGTCCAAATCTCTGAATCTCAACTTTTTTGGCCGCTTAAAGTCATCAAAGCTCTCGGCAGAATACAAAAAGAACACACAACCGTTTCTTAAGCTGCCATCTAATCGCCGATATTCAGTAATCGATCAAAAGCAATTAGCTCCATTTCGAAAACAGAGTGAAGAAAATATCAGACGAAAAATCCTAGCTCAAAGCCTTTGTCTGAATTAAAACACCGGTAGGACAACAAGCAGAACAACGAGGGGAAACAAAAACCAGAAACGAAATATGCAGTGACAGAGAGAGAGAGAAAGAGAGAGATAAACATACAAAGATCATTTGCATTGCTATCTCATGTGAGCATTCCAATCCACCAATTTGAAATCTGAAAACCACTCCAGAGTCCAGACGGAAGACTCGAAGCTCCGCTCTAGTAATTTGGTTTAAATATTACCACAAACAGTTATGGGATAGATGCTCTGCCCTGGTCTGCATCTGTTGTGTCATTCGACGATAAGTCACAGGTGGCTAACGATGAGCCACATTTATGCCACGTAAGACTGTCCTAAAATGTCCATGTGTAAACAAAGCCACGTGGCATCCATCCCATCCGTGAAGTTGTCCTCGACCCTCACCCCACGGAAGTTACTCCATTAGGGTTTTAGGCTTTTTTATAACCGCCACCTGTACCGATCAACATGACGTGACTGTTAACTGCTCATTTCGGTTCATCCGACGGCCATTATAAAATGGAATGGATGCGACATGACTGACAGTACGGAGTCTCGGACCAGCCTCTTTTCGCCGTTATTCTTCTTCTTATTCTTCTGCAAAACTCAGATCTGTACGATACGGGAGTTTTAATCAATTCTGATAAATTGCTTCTAGCGTTGTCTTTGAAAAAATACAACGGTAATTTACACAAGAGGTTGTTGATGTTTTGAGAAATGAGGTTCATCACGTTTCAAAAATTATACGAGGAGAACTTCTTTTTATATTTTTAATATTAATCTTATCACTTTTAAGGTAATCATTTGATCTATTTAAATTTTTAGGGACTGTTCGTTTCTTGTAGAATTTTCACCGTATCATATTCGAGATCTGTGTTTATTATCACTTTTAAGGTATGTTAAACTTTTAGAGACTGGTCATTTCTTGTTAAATTTTCACCGAAAATATGTACGTATCATATTCGAGATCTATGAGACTTGGTGATGAGTAACTGTCGATGAGGAAAAATCACGGGAGAGGGAAGACATGGACAAGAGAGGGGGTGGCGGGTAATTGAGACAGCAATGAACACATGGGAATTCGAGCGATGAATCGATGCGACAAGAGGATGTGAGAGTGAACCAGGACCAAAAAAGTTATACTACTAAACAGGAGTAAATTTGAAAATACAAAAATAGAAACAGCAATGAACACATGAGAATTCGAGCGATGAATCAATGCGACAAGAGGATGTGAGAGGGTGAACGAGGACCAAAAAAATTATACTACTAAACAGGAGTAAATTTGAAAATACAAAAATAGAAAATGTCCAAATATAAGATTTTTGAAAAGTCTGATACTTTTGGTTTTATTTTTCAAAATGTCAAGCACCTCTGATGTAATTTTCCCAAAATACAATTACAAAGATTAATTTTTCATTTTGCTGGATTATCAAATAATCTGAAATGTAAAAAATAAAGCTCAAATGAAAGATTTAACAATCAAAATAAAAAATTAAGCTTTTTTTCAATGATTAAATCAAGATAAAAAAACATAACATCAATTGCGTCCACAAAAATATCAAACCAAAATCGCTTCCAGAAGTATCGAAGCAACAACACAGAATAAGAAATTCTGGTTCAATTTCATCAATGATCTTCTTCCTCGGGAAAGCGAAGATGCTTCCCTACCGGAGTGGGTAAACCCTTCAAACGCAAGACGCCAGGTGAAACGACATTTTCCCCGACCTCCTCCTCTTCTCCTTCAATCTCGTCGTCGCTGTTGTACACGAACCGTGTGTGTTTACCCTCGAACTGAGGCAGCACTTTCTTCTCCCCAACGCTCAATTTGTTCAGACCTTCGCACAATTGGTGAAACAGTCCTGCTCCTACTTCTTCTTCTTCTTCTTCTTCTTCTTCTTCTTCTTCTTCTTCTTCCTCGTAGTAGCAATCTTCTGTTTCCTCGCCTTCGACAGTTTCTTCACCATCTTCATCTTCGTCTTTACTACTAGCATTGACCTGAATAGACCAAACTGAAGCATTGTCTTCCTCAATTGGCTTCTCCCGACCATAAGTCTCTCCTTGGTAAGTCAGCGCCGACGAGCATTCCGACGAATTCGAATCAGAGACCTCTGATTTCTCCGAGAAATCCAACAGTAAGGATCGAATCATTGCATTCCCTACAGATTCTGAAGAATCTTGTTTCGTTTCCTCTATATCCATGACCACCACCTGTACATTAAAATCCAACAGTCGAATTTTGTCAATAGGTCAACAGCAAAACAAAACTTCATAAGATGAATTTGCTCCGGAAATTAATCAGACCTGGGGAAGAATCTTGGACTCTTCGTGTACATCGGAGGAGGGGGTTTCCGAATCAGATCCGTTTAGAATATCTTCGTTATCTCCGCTGCAGGAGAGATTGGAAACCTGGGGAGTGTTTGCAGGAGTTGGGGCAAGAAACCCGGATGGAGAACCAAGGAGCGGGCGGAGCTCGAAAGAAAGTTTGGAAAATTCCGCTTCTTCTTCGACCTTCTGCAAGAGGGTCTTGACCTGGCCACGAAGCAAAGCCTCCCCAGAACCAGGGGTCTTCTTGGACAGATCCCTTTTCTTGGCAAGGGAGGAAGGTGTCTCCCAGCTTCCACCAGCAAGGCCAACAATAGGGGAATCGTTCGTTATGTCGATAAGCGCCATTGATCTGTCGTTTTTCACGTTTCTTTGTCTCGAAAGAGCCTTCTTTTCAGATTCATCGCTTTTCTCTGGAAAGAGAAGATAAATTCAATCAAAACCCTAAAAAAACTCTGTGATAATTAGAACTTTGAATTCGAAATCAAGAGTAAGATTGCTTACTTGACGTTGGAATGTTGTTCGTTGCAGCCAAGGCCTGAGATCTAGTCATTCTTCTCATTGATGCGGGAGTTTCCATTGTTTCTTGGATTGAAAAAACGACTTCAGTTGCCGGTGATCTAGAAATCCTTTCAGTCGCTGGCTCTTCAAAAACGAAAGAGGTGACTGTAGAGCACAGAAATTTCAAAAGCAAAGAGAGAAAGCAAGTAAAGATGTTTTTAGGGCAAGACTGTACTGGGTTATAAAAGGATTTGAAACGGGGTTCCAACGGTAATATTACCGTTGATGTGACGTGCCAATACTGTTTTATTTTGAGAAACAATTTCAAAACTAGCCGTTGGGGGGGGCATTTTCGACAAACGGTAAAATCACTGCTTCGTGCCGGTTTCTTGATCCCTCTCCTTGATCAGTAAACGTAGCAAAGAATCAACAAAGCCGAAGATTACCATGTGGGCCCCACACATCTCATGTGGGGCTCCTTCGTTGACGAAATTGTTTTCCACCGTGATTGACATGGTGTGGGAGATTCTTCCACACCTGTCGCATGGTGAACCTTTTCCTGTAAATGAAACTTTTTGCAATAATTATTACATAATAATCTTAAGGGAGGGGGTTTACCTTGCGGACAGTGTGGGAGCAAAAGGGGAAGGTTTCTTCCATTGTGTTAGTATGGGGATCTTTTCAGTGTCATATTAATAAATTTAGAAATGATAAATATTTAGGTACGGATATATATCTGTATTAAACATAGTCAGATTTCAAAAAAATATATATACAATATTAATATGTACATGATTTAATACGGTTACTTTTTTTAATAAAGTAGGGATATATATATATATATATATATATATATATATATATATATATATATATATATATATATATATATATATATATATATATATATATATATATATATATATAGTATACAATTATTCAACAAATAGAATTTTATCAAAAAAAAAAAAAAATTCAACAAATAGAATAATAACATATAAATATAAATTTATATACAAACAAAAATTAAAATTCATGAAATTTACATAAAATCGTCATCTCATTAACGTAAAACATAGATCAAAGCCAGAAGGATTTATTCGGTAGTGGAGTTTCAAAGATTTAAGAAAAAATCTAAATATTAGGAAAGAAGAAAGAGAGAGATGGGGGGAAATTTTTTTTTTTCTTCTTATTATTCCTCTTTTTTCAATGTAATACAGAAATATGCATTTAATACATTTCAATATAACAAAAATATGATTTTTTGAGAATCTATGCATTAGTTCGTAAAAATACATAAAAAAATGTTTATAAAATTCAAGATGCGTATAATTCGAAATTAAACACTACTTTACTAACTATGACCACAACCTTCCCATCTCTCTCTCTCTCTCTCTCTCTCTCTCTCTCTCTCTCTTTTGTAATTTTACCTCTCTTTTTTAGCATATCATACTTGCAAGGAACATGCTACGTTGTTATTTTAACCACCTGATTTGTAACCGTGTTGTAGTGAAATCTTTTCTCATTGGAGTCAACTAAAGGGTGGGCCATTGATATTCATTTCCCATACTCCTATTTGTATCCGATGTTGTGGGCATACTTAGTAAATTTGAGAACATAAAAAACTCGATTATGGGTATGTACGAATATTAAACAGGTTTAGACTTCAATACGGGGACCATAAACCCAGCACAAAAAAATATGTTCAACATTAATACAGTACATGTTTAATACAATAGCCTCAGAGTAAAAATATGGACATAGATTCACAATACAATAGAGATTCATTTCATTCAACAAATAGAATAATAACATATAATACAAATTTATACAAAAAAAAAAAAAAAAAAACCTTGCAATGAAATATACCCCAAATCATCATCTAATTAAGAATTTTTAGGTGACAATGATGATCCCACAAGAAGTACTAGGTAACAGTTGTCACGCCCATTTGAAATTTTTATTTTAAAATTTATAATTTCAATCTCTTGTGATTTATCTACTTAAATCACTCTTCAATTTTATGTCCTTGAATAACTTTACATATTTATTTCCTAAAATCACTCCATAGATTTATCTTTAATTACTCCACATATTCATCTCTAATTACTCCAAAGATAAACGTTTAAGACATTAAATGCATATTATTTGTATATAATAAGTTTCAATATAAAAAAATAGATTTTTTTCAAATATATGCAATAGTTTGTATAAAGTCATTTTATTCGGCCCAATTATACCGTTTGCGTATTATTCGCATATAATACGCGAACTTACTAACTATGTTTAGGATATATATCCTCTCTTGTCATTGAAGAGGCTTTGGCCGTGATTGTATGACTAGGGTTCACTCAGTGTGCATATCAGTACATTGCTATGCATGCCAAAGTGAACTATTTCCATGCGATCATGGCTAGAACTACTAGACAATAAGAGACGATTTTTGTTGCCTTATAACTCTTATTTAATTTTAGGAAAGAAAATCCCCCCACCCATAGTGTGTGTGTGTGTGTGGGTGGGGGGGTGTTGGGGGAACAGATAGCCACCTTTGCCACAGTCACTTTTCACACCTTGCTCCACAATGAAGGTGTGAATGCTACGATGTTGCTTACACTGCTGTAATTTAGGTTTCACGATCAGTTTGGGCAACTGCAACCGGTTATGCTGCCTGTGGAGGCATCTCGTGAGTCTCATTAAAGATCCCTTGTATAAACTCAAGTAAGTCAATATAAGGGATGCCAAAAATTGTGTTATTTTTTAGTATCCATAGAATGAGCACCATGAATTATGTGAACTATGTGCTTTGAAAAGATAAAAAAGTTTCCCATGCTCTCACATTCTCATCATGTAGATCTTGCACATACACTCTCTCTCTCCTCTAACAATGTCAATCCATGTTAACGAAACTCTTCTCATACAATGATTGGTATGGCATGGGAGATTCTCCACATTTGTTAGTGTGGAAAATCATATCCATTGATTTTATTACACAATCATGTTATACAATAATTACAAAAATTTCCAATTTTTGTTTCGGTTTGATTTAACTCCCTATCCCTATATATTCAAAAATTATGCTGGGGCTTCATATTTTATTTTTGGCTATAAGGTTTTGTGCATAATCGTTGTTGTCGTTGGAATCCGTAAGAGGGATTGACCAAGACAAACAATATAGAACTCTCAATGAAACACTAGAGCTCCTTCTCAAACAAAGGGTTCTCTGAGGTGTTGTTGAACGAAGAAGTTTCCCTTTTCACCCTGAACTTGGATAGATGGAAATAACTGAAGCGAAAGCAACTAGGATATGAGATAGGTAACAAGATGGAGAGCAAGAGTTTTTTCTTGTATTGTAACAGTGTGTCCCCCTTTCATGTTTTCGTGTTACATATATATATATATATATATATATATATATATATATATATATATATATATATATATATATATATATATATATATATATATATATATATATATATATATATATATATATAGATTCACCAAAGTGTGAACCTTTCTTTTTTAGGCCTATTGTCTCATGGCTGTCACTATTCGATTATTAGCTATTTAGGACATAGTAGGTTAACAAGCCTACGACCCCCTAGTTTGTGCTATAACGTCACGTCAGCCACCTTTCGACCCCCTTGGATTGTTTTCGACTCCCTTTTGGGATATGTTCCCCAGAACCACCAAACACTATCTCTGTCATAGTGCTTTTATCAAGTAATATTCTGTTGATCCATCGGTTTGGACCGAGATCTTGTGAATCGGTAGGTCAAGTCAGCATACCTTGCATTAATGGTTGTTGTCAGCATTTATGACCATTAAAGACAATCCATTAATGGCACAACCACCCTTGTCAATCTGTCACTTCTTGTCTGAGTCAGACTATGGGGTCGAACATGAGCTTCCCCCAATATTTACCACAATGCCCTATTTCCAATGTAATGGATAGACGCCACGTGGTTACCTTCTGAAATCCCCTTTCTACGGTTGGATACATCCATTAACCATTATTTTCCTCAACAATCGTACACGTACATGATTGTTGCTTCCATTTTCTAATGAAAATAGATTGACAATGTGTAATTCAAAATTTACTCTTCCGTTACGGACGAAAGGTCCGATGCATGATTGTGTATGAAAACTAGTTCCATTATTTTTTTGCTACCATTTTTTGAATGCTCACAATATATTTTTGTAATTGGGAGAATAATCACTAACTAGCAACATTCTCCTACTCCCTCTCACATGAGACAATGAAATGACCAGGATAGCGCCCTGTCCTCTAAACATTGATGTTGTCTTGTAGCAACCTAGGATTAAGGATTTAAATTCATAACTGAAACCGAGAAACCAAATCGAAATCTTCTGGTAAAAAACTGAGCTGAAATTAATCGATTCGATTTTGGTTTTACAAATATTTAATCAGTTTGGTTTTGGTTTAACCATTAAACAGTCAGTTAATCGATAAAAACAGATTATATAAAACAAAAGGAAATCAAGTAAAACTGATTAGGTGGCCAAATAAAAATGGTTTAGTGCTTAACTAAATTTGTAATACTTCATGTGTAGTATACAATTTTAATGTGTTATGCCATGGCATAATGTCATGCCCATGTGATACAATATTTTTAGTTTATTATTTATTGTTTAGAATTTTGTTGTTGAACTATTACGGTCATAGAATATTCGCTTTTTCCCCATTAACTATGTAAAAAACTGTTTATGAATCTATTAATTGAAACCGGTAAGAAACTGATAAATCGATTGTTAATCAGTTCAGTTTTGGTTTAGAATACAAGAAAAGATTATTAGTTGATACGGTTATGATTTCTATTGATAATATAACTTCGAACCGAATCAAATTAATAAACCGTTTATGAACCGATTTACACCTAAACCCCTAGGGGTACTGTAATCGGTAGGATATACCCAAAAAAAAAGGGGAGGTGTTTCACCGGTACTGGTACCGGTACCGATACCTGTTGTGCAATTGGCCACATCTACTATTTTCTCATTGGGCTACATTCAGATTGAGTTCCTCCAAACCCAAGCCCAACTAGAAAATATAGCTTGTGGCTGAGTCCATCTTATTGGATATTTTGGGCCGGCAAGCCCATAGATATAATAAGTTTAGCTTGGTCTGCCTTACAACATTATGCATGACTAGGCTACGTATTATTGGAATGTATTCTAAAAAAATGCATTCTCATAATGAAAAATGAATTCTTAACACAAAATGAGTGGGTTAATGAGGGAGGCATTTATGATCTGAGTTCACAATTCAAATCAATTATTCTTTTTGTCATCTCAGAATGTGTTCTTGACCTAAAATGCATTCCAAGAATACTTACCAAAGGCAGCAAAATGAAAACTATTGCATCACCTTACTCACTTCACCTCGCCATCTTCCCGTGACTCTAAAATAAAATTTGTGTTGGGTTCTATCCTGTCCTGTTTTTGTTTTTATTTAATCTATCTTGAAATTGAATGTATTTTTGGGCTTTGGTTTAAACTATTAGAATTTAGAAGGAATTAAATCCAATGGTTAGATTTACAGTCAGACCTATAACTCCCATATACAACCTACCACTTTGATAATATTCAATGGCGCATTTCTTTATGTTTTCGGAAAATGAATACGGTAACTGATGGTCTTGCTAAATTTACAATTTTGTCTCTGCTTAGTCAACAGTGAACATCTTGTTGTTGACTTTATAGCTCGTGAAGTAGTTTGGGATGTTTTTGAGCGTTCGAGATTTAGATTTTTAGGTGATTTAATCCCTACTGATGGCCATGCGAAAGGTGGGGAGAAACTTACCTTAGTGACTTGTAATTTTTTATTTATTTCTTTTTCCTTTTTAATCTAATCCAGCTGACTATTTAAAAAAAAAAAGAGAAAAAAAGAAGAAGAGAGAGAGCCTTTAACGCTGGACATCTTTTGGGCCCTCTCTTAGGATGTAAAATATCTATAACACTGACTACGCTACATAAAATGTCCTGTGTCACACTTATGATGATTTGAAAGTCCACATGTTGTGCGAGGAGAGAGTCTTAATGCTAGAATACTGCTCATTATGTACAGGCTACGTCGTTGGTTTGGGGTTCTTTTCCCAACGACCCTATTTGTTTTGTTATAAAATTTTTCATGCAAATGATATTTTTATATGAAAATTTTCTTTCAAATAAAATTTTCCTACTTTTCTAACATATGTTTTTTTTTTTATATTGTACGTAAAAACAAACAGTAAAAAAAACCCTATTTTACAATATTCTTCTTTACTTTTTGCACCATTTTATATGGAAACAAACTGAACTGATATGAAAAGATGTATTAATTGGAGAAACATGGATATACCAAAATACCTCGCCTTTTCATCGAATGGCATGTTTGGTTAAGTATCATATCATATCTAATGTCGCATTAAATCTTATACATAGGATGTCTGCAATCACATACCCACATTTTTTTCGGGTGAAAATAAATTTTATTGAATAACATGTATAGTACATATGGTTTGAGGAGATACGTTATCAGCTAATTACAACTGTTACACACGAAATAAACAGTACCACAAAACTAAAGAACCACTGATAAAAGTGGAATTCTCTTGGAAAATAGTGAAAAGGACAACTGTGAAGGTAAAGGATCAATCATCAATCTTCAATCATCAATCATTAATCATTAATCATAATTCATAAGTGTGAGAAGCCAAATTAAGCCTTGCTTCCCCTTCCTTCCTGCAAATGGCAAATATAACCCAACCTTGAAAGCGTTAATGGATTAGGTGTCATCCTCACTGATGGAATTCCATGTTTTCGCAATCAATGTCCTAATCCTCTATCTAATTCTAACCACATACTTAATGGGCTGGATTAGATAGGCAGATAGTGATATTGACAATAACTGGGCCCATCCAGTCCCATAATAGACTGGGACCCACCCAGCCTCTTGCAACCTTAAAACCATTTCCTAGCTTCTTTTTCTAAAAGTTTGCCTTCTTAACTTTAGCTAAAAGTAATTTACCCAAAAAAAAAAAAAAAAAAAACCTTTAGCTTAAAGTATAGTGTTTGGGTTCAGGAGTCAGGACTACGCCTATACCCTTGCATCCTATCCATGGTACTGTCAGTATCATAAACACTGGAACTTTACTTTCCCATCCTCACATCCAAACAACTTGACTTCCTCCTTGCGTTTCAGGCCATCATCTTTTTAACTAGGTCGCACATCAACTTGCCAATGGAGCAGTTGAGACTTGAACCTAATTCCTGGATAATATTGAAAAAAAAAATAGAGCTAATAGTGATTAGACCAACACGCGGTGAAGCCTAAAACCATGACAGTGGGGATATCTTTCAGCCTCATCCTTTCCGTTGAAATGGGTCAACTCAGATTGGGATCAATAATGACCGCTTTATTTGACTTATTTATCTATTTCCTACGATTATATTAAGAAGATTATTGAAACAGAGAATACTTTATCTGCATGTACTTTTATCTTTTTATTGAGATTTCATTACCTTTTATATTAAGTGGGATCCACAATCTATAGGTGGGTCCCACATCATATCGATTGTGATAGGATCTCGTGTTGAATATGTACATACAGGTGATCTGAACTAAAATACCAAATTGCTACTAAAACACAGATGGGGTAGTCAATAATACTATTGTAGGGATCAATTAATAATTAATGGATTTTTCTTATTGACATTAGTCTGGTGTCAAAACTCATAATCAAACATCAGTGTCCATCAGATCAGTATCAAACCTTCTCCTATTTAAGAGTTGTCTAAAGTACCTTACTTTTGGTGCCCCAATTCTCGCCCCCCAAATACATGGAAAAAGATCCTTTGTAGTAATGCACTTGTGTAGTGAGTATTTCATTCACTTAAAGTGGATCAACATGTATCTCGATCCATTCAAAGTGCATCGAAAAACATGCAGATCCACTTTGAGTGGGTGGGATCCTCACTACATCTCACTATAGAAGTGACCTTCTTACAAAGGATCCCAATCCCAAATACATACAGGTGTTCATCACTTATCGCCGATTAATTCTTTTTTTAATTTTTTCAGAATTCAAAAAATGACCGACCTATGGTTACCGAGACTGATCTCTCGGTCATCATCAAAATAACCGGAGCTTTGTTCTCTCGGCATGTTTTAACCTTCAAAAATTACCAACCTTATTTTTCCGAGAGTAAAAGCTCTCACTCATTTTTCACAAAAAACATAAGGTACCGCCCTCGTTAAACCCTGGCTATCCCCTCGGTAATTGCTTCTAAAATGCTCAAATACCAACACGCTTCTCGATAACCAATAGATCATTCTCACTTTCTTTTATCAGAATTACAACAAAAACATATTTTATTATTATCAATCCGCAAGGAGGCAAGTTTTAGCATATATGGTGACCACTTCCCAAGCTTACAAAAACAAAATATATCCCCCCACCCAATGTATAACATCACAGAACAATTACAGTTTTTACCAAAAAAAAAAAAAAAAAAAAAAGAGAATAATTTCAGTCATTTTTGTTTGCAAGAGATAGATAAGTACAAACAACATACATGGACACATTTTTTGTATTTGCTCATTTGAATTTTGAAGTAACAAGGCAACTATTGAGGTCAATTTCATCACCCAATAAAAAGAAGACATTTGATAGGGATGCACTCAACATTACCTACAAAGATTAGGGGTAAAAGAGGTATTATAGAATCAAAATGATCGATGTCAGCAAGAAAAGGCACATAAATAGCACTAGCCAGCAAGGCCAAAGGGACTCGAATTCTCACCAACTTAAGCCACCTTGATCTGACATATGCAATTCCTCATCTTTGGTTGGGTATATTTGCCATATTCCAACCCCGATATAAATACCGGATCGGCTTATCAGAAGGTGGTCAGCATCTTTTGTGGCATAGAATCTTAATTTCTATATCGGAGTGGTCTCAGGGCAACAGGTAAGACCCCTCCTTTACCTTACTTTGTTGCTTGCAGGTTTGATTGTAGACGAAGAACTTAGGCACAGATTCTAGCGGCAACATGATCAATTCATAATTAATGAATTTTTCCAATTGGCATCACTCTGGTTTTAAAGCCCATAGACACCTGTCCATTAGATCGGCATCAAATCCTCTCCCATTTATGAAATTCTCATCCTACCTCTATAATACTTTAGTTTTGGCACCTTCAATTCTTTTTTTAATTTTTCTAATCTGGGCCCATCAGAAAGGTGGCCTAAACTGTTGGGGCCCTCTCCCCCCTTAGTAATCACCTCACTGTTTTTGAGGCTGTTCATCTATCGCGGGTTCCACCTTTAATGTGTGGGACTCACATCCAATAAATGATTCCCAAAAATATAGGGTGGTTATCGGATTGAGAGATGATCCAAACTCTGGCCTAGAGGGAGATTGAACACCGAACAGGACCCAAAGGGAAAAAGGTGAAAAATTGAATCGCATAGCAATTAAGCACTTCCACTAAATTCCGCCCCACCACGGGGACACACACCCCTTCCACCACAGGGGAGAGGGCGACTCAATGCTTGAGATGAGCTTTCAATACTGTTGTTACCCAGTACGCACCCTGGACTCTTGTACCAAAAACCTTTGATTATGCATTCTGTACCATTTGGGACTATCTTAACTCTTATCTTTTTTGATCCATATCGTCTCCTCTCAGTGGTTTAGGAGGACAGTGGTAACTTATTCCGGATGGTTGCCACGTGACTCTTGATAAATCCGAGACCTACATTCGAGTCGACACCGAGCCGATAAGCCAAGCCGACAGAAGGTGTCGGCTAGGATGTGGGTCTCGAATTCACCGAGAGCCACGTGGCAACCATCCGAGATAGGTTGCCACTGTCCTTCCAAAACCACTGGAAAAAAACGATGTAAATCCTATCTTTTAAGGACATTTTTTATATTTTTCACTTGATACAATTTTTTATTATTTATATAATATCAATATGGAAAAGGATGTACTGTGCACGTGTCTATTAGAGTCTCATCCAGTGTTAGATTAGAGCAATCTAGATAGATTAAAAAACTTGATTTAATATGTTCCATCAATAACATTAGGTATTAGTCAAATAGTCAAATACCTATCATAATATTGCTTGTATATATTTCTCTCTCTCTCTCTTCAAATGATCAATTATCATTCTTTTCCAATTTTCATTTATCTGTCAACATATAAGATTCCCATAATACCCCTAAATTGTAGATCCTCCTCCCAAAAAACATAGCTAGCTAGATATCCTTATTTTAAAGAACCCTTAAAATTCTATTAAATTGGAGCAATTATGGAAAGAGATATCTATCAAAGCAGTTGCCAAGACTGACGGTCATCACAAAGAAAATGACTCTTTCTTTTTGATAAAAAGCCAATTTATTTAAAAAAATTACTCATAATTAGTGAGGTACAAGACTCCATCAGCTACGGCATCATCATCATGGTAAGGAAAATGACAAGGAAAACGACTTCACCATTCAATAATTGATGAGAAAATTTAATTGCACACACTTTTTATTGGGTTCCTGATGTAATTCCATCGCAGGTGGAAAAGTTTGAGGTATGGCCATCAGGGTAGCCAGAAAGCAAAACCTATTTTCCAAATCCACCAAAATTGCAACCAGGATTCTAAAACCATGCATGGCTGTAAGTTGATTAAAAACTACAGAAGTAGAAAAAATCCTGAGCAACTTTGAACTAATGTGAATTGTTAAGTTAAACCACTGTTACTACGTTTACCCCCCAACCCAAAAAAAACAAAAAAAAAAAAAAAAAATATTACTACTTGTGTGGATACCTTTAGTTTATCTAAGGTTGTCACTGGTAGGAGAATTTTTGGGGATCTGTTTGGCAAAATGTTATTGTTGATTAAATTAAGCCTCACCTCAAAGTGGCTGTAAAAGATAGAGACTGGCGTTTCAAGTTGATTGGTAGCTAAATTCAAGTCATACACGTCTTCCCATGTCCCCTCCAAAGTGCAAACCAAACCCAGAGAACTTTCAGTACAACTTTATCCCCTCATAATTCAATGATCAATAGTGTTTCTTAGACGTGTTATTTGAGAGTTTAGTCCCACATCCATCATTAAATAGTGTTTTGTTTTCCGGAGACTTTCGGCTTACTATTAATTGCATGCACATCTTTTGTGCTTTTTCTTCTTTCGTGTTAAAATTGTAATGATTAAGAAACACATGAATGCTCGTGAGTGCATTTAGAAACCATAACCTTTATTCTAAATATTTTCAAATCTTCATTACATAATAATAACAAGCAGCAGTAGCAGAAGCAAGAACAGAAGCTAAAGACAACGAAAGTTCACTTATTGGGTTATATATTTCATGCAGATTGAGCTTTTTTAAGGGCATTTGCGTCTGTTGCCATGGGTGGTCAAGGTGGCATAACAAGGACAGGCATCATAGTTGCCGGAGGTGCCGGGAGGGACGCATTGACATCTAGAGCAGCAAGTCCCACAAGCCCTCTTGCATAGATGAGGCCTCGACGATAGTTGGCACCTCGCTGTACATGCAGCTCCACAATCTGCATGCATGCAACCCTTCATCAGAGTTATTCAACCAAGAGAGAAACTAGCTAGATAGATGATGGGTAACCGGCCGTTTCTTTCATTTCTAACTTAAAATTACCTATGGACGACGTCTGTGGGTCAGTCATGGTGCTCTGTTGCAATATTCAAAAGAACCATATCCATCATGATTAGTACTAGTCAGTAGAAACGAAAAACTCATGAGATTAATGAAGAAGAGAAACAAGAACGTTTATTGGTGATAAGTCTTACCAGTTGGTCAGCCTGAACGAGCTGGAGAAGGAGAAGAGATAGAAGTAGAGAGGCAGCAAGAACCTTAGTGACAGCAGCCATAATGGAGGAGTTGCAGAAGCAGAAGGACTAATCAGACTTGGAAGTTGGAACTACTTACTTATATAAGCATATGATGTATTAATTTATAGGCAGCCCAAGGGGCTGAGCAACAAAGGTTGGTACCTTCGAGGGTTCACTTGTGGACAATAAACAAATAGCCCATTTTCCTTGAGTTGGAACCAGCTGGAAGACAGTGAAATAAACCTGGGTTTTTTTTTTTAAATTAATTTAAGGATAAAGCCACAGAGGGGAGAAATAAAAGCTATGTTGATTCATCTAAGTTTTTTTTTTTTTTTTTTTTTTTTTTTGGGGGGGTAAAGCGTAGGTTTAAATCAAGTATGATGAAGTAGTCAAAATCGAATTGATGAATTCATATCAGTTTTGAGGACTTTGAATGATCTGATCTCGTTTTAATATTACTTATTTATTCAAATAAATAAATAAATTTAATCCAATCAATGATGTCAACCGTCCAGTTTTACCAGTAGACGTCGGCAGACTCCCATGGAACCTCGAATCACTTGACCATTGGAATAAGTTTGAAAGCGAGAAAAAAAATTGAAAATCCACAATTAGAAGAAAATAATAAGAATGAGATTATGTGGTTCTCTTTTATTCAATTTAATTTTATTTTCTTTTCTTGGTATCCCATCGTAGCTTTATATTGTTAGGCTCCTGAGACTAATCCATTGTTTTTTTTTGGTCAGAGTCAGAGACTAATCCATTGTCATCGATTATTAAGTTAACTATCAGAGTCATTCACAATTATGCGAAACTCTAGGATTATTTTTATGGAATAAAATGTCATTTCGAACATATCTTATAAGGAAAAAAATCTTCCCTTGTCACTCGATCTCTGTTTTTTTTTTTTTTTCGTAAAGTTGTCACCCAATCTGTCAGTAATTCATTGAATGAATTGAAATACTTCGGTATATGCCACGCATTCGAACCCATTAAATGATAGGCAAAAGATTCAATCCATTTTATAGGTTAAGGATGTTAAATGGTGTGATTTTGATTTAACGGTACTGTTTGATTTTAGTTCAATGTATGATGAGTAAAATCAAAATTGAACCATTTATTAAACGATTTCAAAATACTTACAAAAGTCAGTTAATAATCAGTTTCGATTTTTTAGTTTTTAAACGATTTCCTTGCCGAGAAGGAGAAGAAGAGAGTTAAGAACAAAATAAAAGAAAAACCAAGAAAATCATTAAAATAATTTTAATCATATTGAAAGTGGATTTACAATTTATAAAAATATCATGTGAAAAGTATTAAAATATAATTTATTTCTACAAACATAGACAATTAGCACTAAGGGATTAAAGTAAAAGTTTAGTTGGTTTTAACGGTTTCATTCTTGAAATTAAAATCGAACCGTTTAACTAAACAGTTTCATTTCTGAAACCAGAATCAAACCATTTAATAATCGATTTCACAGTTTAAACTTAAAACGATTCGATTCAATTTCGATACGCGGTTCAATTTCATTTTTTACACCCTTATTATATATCCTTCAATAATTGAGATGGATATAATGACTTAAACGCACGTGTACAAAGGATTTGGTATTGTCGCCCTTAAGGGTGTCAAAATTGGGCCTGGCCTTGTAGCATTGACCGAGTCGACTATAACCTGAACCTAGCCTAGACCAAGCTTTAATGGATAGGTTTCTGTCTGGGCTTGTAAAGCCCGACACCGTTTCAGTCCAGACTGAAACCAGACCTGACCGGTTCGTTAAGAGGTCCGAACGAGCTCGAACTGATAATACCTAACCCGAACACCGGTAATGTCTGTCCAAACCCAGTTTCTTAATTTTAATGAATTGTGTAACAGTTCACTTCTTGATCCGAAAGATTATGTAAATCTATAGTTAAAAAGATTATGTTAATTATTATAGTTTATTGAATTACATACATATGGAAGGAATGATACTAATTTTATAGATAGACATAATAAAATATGATATATAGTTTACATATAAAATGGGTCCGATAAATCCGATAAGTTTGGTCTAAACCGAACCAGTTCGAAATCACCTCAATAAACCTAGTCCGATAACAAATCGACACCGGACTAGTCCATTAATTATTGTGTCCAACGCAGCCTACCCTAGCCTGAACTCTTAATGAATATATTTTGGATTGAGTTTATAAATTCGACATTGATTCAATCTGGATCGAAACCAATCTAAACTGACCCGTTGACACCTGTGGTTGCCCTTGTATTTTTTAGAAATAGGGAAGTGGGAACCGAATCTTCTCCTCCACGGCTCCCCGGCTCTCACCCCATTCAACCGTTGGAGAGGATTGAAGTTTGAACCGGTTCACCCCTCCAACAATTGGATGAGGTGAGAGCCAGAGAGCCACGAGTAGAGGATTTGGACGCTGGCTCGGGACAAGATGGGTATGGTAAGAAGGTAATACTGGTGTCACACTCTAATAAAATCCAACCCCATGATAGACAGAGACAGCCACACGTGTGGTGCTAAATATTTTTGTATTTTTCCTATTTCCTTGTGAGATGACAAGAAGAACTACATAGATGATTGATCTGGATTTTAGTCTTAGGTATTCATCAAAGAAAAAGGAAATGAAAAGGAAACGAGCGCTGTGCAGTTGGTTGCCTTCCTGGTTTTAATTAGTGTTCCATAGACAGCTGTACTCTGGAAGTCTGAATTCTAAAATTTGAATGGCCCAAAGTAAAACCATCCTCCATCTTTATCAATTAGGTTAAAAAAAAATGATTTATGTTGACAGCGTACATTAGCTCAGACATTTGTGTTGGACTGATGTGATTCTATTGTCATATCAGTCTGACACGTGTATAAAATGGGATCCATCATTATCTATAACTGGCTTGATGGGAAACAGTTACAAAGAGATATATAAGAGAAGGAAACATATAAGAGAATGACTTTAGTTTCAAGATAGTTTTACGCTAATCCATCCATTCATAAAACTTAAAGAGAGACTGAGAAACCAGAAGTCAGTCCCTAAACACATTGACGAAGGCATTACAAGAAACTTGACGGCAATGACATCGAATACTTTGAACACTTCTGCAGCGGCTGATTCGATATTCGTCGGACCAGGACCAACATGAGGTATGTTAATCTCCTTTTAATGACTTTTCATATGGTATAAGAGCACTGCATATGGCTTGCGCTGGGATCACCGGTTTGGTTGGTTGCGGCGGTGTCGTGGTGCTCTCCGTTTTTCCAAGGGGAGTGCTGAAAGATTCAACACAATTCAGAGCCGTTGGGACAGCCGTATCTTTTAGAAATGCATTCGGTAAAGAGGATTGCACTCATTTTGAAAATATGATATATACTTGTGGGCTTTTTGGTCCTTCTAGATTTTTTTCAAAGAATTAAAAAAAAATTATTCTTGTCCATGACCCGGACCAAATGCCATTCGGGTTTGAACCGAAACCACCTATGGGAACTGAGAGGGAAACCCATCCGGGTTGACCCTTAACGCGATCCTTCTACCCATGTGGTTGATCCGGGATTTGTGAATTTTACCCGGATTCTGACCCGTGTCATTTTGACCCGGAACATTCTTGAACCGGTCTGTGTTGAACCGGTTGGACTTGATTTCTTTTGGTTCGCCACGGCTTGACCCAAACCCGTTTTGTAAAGTTTAATATTCTGTTTATGGTATTATTTAGCATTTTTATACTGCTTTTTATTATTTATCACCGTTACTTAGTTACAAATCGGATGTCACTTTTCAAGTGACTGAACTTTTTGTGACAGTCTGTTCAGGACGACGTTAAAGTTCATGAACAGTGACTGTATATATTGTGACAGTCTGCTCTAAACGTCGAAAAAGGTTTTGAATAGTGACTGTTTCTCTTGTGACAGTGTCTTCTTAACGTCGCTAAAGTTTCAATTTTTGTTAGTGACATTTATAGATAGAACGTCACTATATCTATAACAGAATGTATAAAGCGCTATTTGGTTAATTCTAATTGTTGTTTTGAACATATTATTGTCTATTGCTGCATTTCAATATTATAAAACTATGAAACCCATGTATCACACTAAAGTTTCATGTGACACACTAAGGATATGGGTATGTGATGCAAATTTATTTGCAAAACTTACCACTGAGGGACTAAATTATTGCCACAATTTTGAGAAGTCCATTATGCTCAGTATAAGAGGCAGTTTATTGAATAAATTTCTTTGGCATCATTTGTAATGCAACTTGTGCATGGATTTTGGCACTTGTCCCCAAAGAAAAATAGTCAATCTTCATGTATGAGTTGGAATAAGATGGAATGTAAAGCATTCAGGCAGAATGAATTCTTATGGCCCAAAGGTACGTGATTCCTTTTGGCTTGATTGTAATATGTTTCAGTCTTATTAATTAAGAAGTAGACCTCACAAATCACAGTCTTTGCCCAAAGGTAGACTGTGAGGAGTTTTGGTTTGCTGCTGATGTTATCATTATGACTTGATATCAGCATCTAAGTAACAACTTGTGATATGTTATAGCTTTTGTCCAAAGATAAGTTGTAGCAAGTCACATTTTGTTTATGATTAAGTATTGGTTTTTTCAATATTGAGTTAGTGAGCATGTCACTTATTAAGTTATTGTTTTGATTGTAGTTGTACTGGACAATCAAATGAGG
Organism: Protea cynaroides; assembly: GCA_028583415.1. NCBI lineage: Eukaryota > Viridiplantae > Streptophyta > Magnoliopsida > Proteales > Proteaceae > Protea > Protea cynaroides. The sequence continues at coordinate 50,556,672 of CM053272.1, forward strand.
CTCCCTATATTGAATGGGGAAAACTATGCTGAATGGCTCGAGTTGCTCGAACTAACCCTAGGCTGTATGAACCTTGATTTGGCTATCAATGAGGAAAAACCTAAAGATCTCAATGATGAAAGTACACCAGATCAGAGAGATTACTATGCAAAATGGCAGAGGAGCAACAATATGAGTTTGAGGCTCATTAAGGCCAATATGAGTAGAACAATCAGAAGGTCTATTCCCGACAAGCCTACTGCAAGGAAATATCTTGATGCTATTAAGAAGCAGTATGTTAGCATTGACAGTTCTACAGTGAGCACTCTGATAGCAAAGCTTGGAGCTATAAAGTAAAATGAAAGCAAGGATGTACGTGATCACATCATGAAGGCAAGAGACATTGCAGCCCAGCTGAAAGACTACGAGATAGACCTTCCGAAAGTCTACCTTGTGCACCATATTCTCAATACTCTCCCTAAAGAATTTGAGACCTTTAAGGTCACCTTCAATGCGCAAGATAGGAAATGGTCTACAAATGAACTCTTGACCAGATGTGTACAAGAAGAGGGACGCTTAAAGAGAGAGTCTAAAGCTGAGATTACCAATTTGACTTTCAAGGAACGTGGACAGTCCAGCAAGTCAACCAAGCCTTGGTTGAAAAAGAAGGGTAAGAAGCTTCTGAAGAAAGAGGGCAAACCTAAAGAACCCAAGTGTTTCTTCTGCAGAAAGAAGGGACACTTTAAGAAGGACTGTGCCAAGTTTAAAGCCTGACTGGAAAACAAAGGTATGCCATTTGTTTGTTTTGAGTCTAATTTGGTGAATACTTATCATAATAATTGATGGATTGATTCTGGATCAACAATCCATGTTGCCAATACCATGCAGGGGTTTCTGCAAACAAGGCCAACGAAAGAAAATGAGAGGAGCATCTACTCAGGAAATCGGGTGCAATCTCAAGTGGAGGCTGTTGGAGTTTACAAACTCATCCTGCAATCTGGAGCTGTGTTGGATTTAAATAATTGTTTTTATATTCCGTCTTTTTCCAAGAACTTGATATCTGTTTCAAGATTAACACCTTTAGGTTTTGTGTTTAACTTTGATGGTACTGTATTCAGTATGTACCGAAACAATATTTTGTTCGGTTCTGGTTCTCTTGTGGATGTATTATATTTAATACATTTAGATCTTGTGTTGAAAGTAATTTACTTACTTCTTCTGATACTATTGGCAATAAAAGGTTTATTGTGAATGGGAATTTATCCAAACTTTGGCACCAGAGGTTAGGTCATATCTCTATAAATAGACTCAAAAGGTTGGTGAGTGAAGGAGTCCTAGGAACCCTAGACTTCTCAGATTTTGAGACTTGTGTGGACTGCATAAAGGGCAAGCAGACCAACAAATTTAATAAAGGTGTTTTACGTAGTTCTGAGACACTTGAAATCATACACATAGATATATGTGGTCCATTTTCTACACCTTGTATGAACGGTCAGAGAAACTTTATCTCATTCATAGATGATCATACCAGATACATGTATCTCTATCTTATAGATCATAAAGATGAAGCACTTAATGTTTTTAAGATCTACAGAGCTGAAGTTGAGAAACAAACTGGAAAAATCATTAAGATTGTTTGATCAAATAGAGGTGGGAAATATTATGGAAGATATATGGAATCTGGACAGAATCCAGGACCATTTTCCCGTTACCTTAAAGAGCAAGGTATAGTCCCACAATATACCATGCATGGGTCTCCAGGCCAAAATGGCGTTGCTAAAAGAAGGAATCAGACACTTATGGAAATGGTCAGAAGTATGATAAGTAATTCTAAACTTCCCTTAAGTTTGTGGAGTGAAGCCCTTAAGACTGCAGTGTATATCCTCAATAGGGTACCATCAAAAGCAGTTCTAAAGACACCTTATGAACTTTGGAGAGGATGGAAACCCAGTTTAAGACATTCACGTACATGGGACTGTCCAGCTGAGGTCAGGATATATAACCCGCATGAAAGAAAGTTAGATCCTAGAACAGTCAGTGGATACTTTATTGGTTATCCTGAGGGATCTAAGGGCTATAGGTTCTTTTGTCCCTCACATAGAACCTCAATTGTAGAATATAAAAATACCAAATTTCTGAAGGATGGCAACAATAGTGGGAGTCAAGACATCCGGAACATTCAGTTTGATGAAGAATCTGTTCAAGTTCCTAGTCTCACACGAGATATATTCCTCCAATTGTTGTATATAGAGGATCAACATCTATTGAACCGGTACCAAATGAATAGGTGCATGTTGAATCGATGCCTCATAACAACGAAGTTGTTGCAGAACCTGTTACACAACACTCTCAAGTTCAAAATGAGGTTGATGATCAAACAGTGTTAAGAAGATCCTCGAGATTCAAAAAACCGGTAATATCTTCTGATTATCAAGTTTACCTCCAAAATAGTGATGGTGGTGATGGGATTAATCAAGATCCAACATCATTTTCACAAGCCATGAACTGTAATAATTCCATTCTATGGCTTAACGCCATGAAGGATGAGATGGATTCTATGTATAAGAACCAAGTTTGGGATCTTGTCGAATTACATAGTGGAACATCCCCTGTAGGATGCAAATGGATTTTTAAAACCAAAAGAGATTCCACTGGTAACATCGAAAGATATAAAGCTCGACTTGTGGCGAAATGGTTTAATCAAAAGGAAGATATTGATTATAAAGAGACCTTTTCACCAGTTTCTAGAACAGAATCGTTTAGGATCGTTATGGCACTTGTAGCCCATTCTGACCTCAAGCTACATCAAAGGGATGTCAAAATGACATTCCTAAATGGTGACCTTTCAGAGGAGGTATACATGAGGCAGCCAGAAGGAATCTCAAATGACAATGAAGGACATTTAGTCTGTAAGCTCAAGAAATCCATATATGGATTGAAACAAGCTTCTCGACAATGGTTCCTTAAATTTGATAACATAATTATTTCTTTTGGTTTTGTGGAGAATCGTGCTAATCAATGTATCTATCTTAAGAAAGAAGGAAGCCGTTTCATCATCTTGGTACTGTATGTGGATGACATACTCTTGGCTTATAGTGATCATAGTCTATTGCACCAGACAAAACAGTTCTTGGCGTCTAATTTCGATATGATGGATATGGGTGAAGCCTTTTATGTTTTAGGCATAGAAATTCACTGGGACCGATCTAATAAGATCTTAAGATTGTCCCAGAAAGGATATATCGAGAAAATATTAGAACGCTTCCGCATGAAGAACTGTAAACTTAGTGTAGCACCAGTGATCAAAGGTGACAGACTAAGTTTGGATCAATGTCCTAAGACAGTTCTAGAACAACAACAAATGCATAGTGTCCCATATGCGTCAGCAGTTGGTAGTTTGATACACGCACAAGTTTGCATAAGGCCAGACATCGCTTTCGCAGTGGAAGTTTTAGGAAGATTTCAGCAAGATCCTGGTGTGTCGCATTGGACCGCGGCAAAGAAGGTATTCAGAAACCTCCAGGGAACCAAAGATTATATGTTGACATATCGACATGTTGAAAATTTGGACTTAGTTGGATATTCAGATTCAGACTATGCTGGATGTGGTGATACAAGGAGATCCACTTCAGGATACATCTTTATGCTAACTGGAGGAGCAGTATCCTGGAAAAGTGTGAAACAACAAAAGACTGCATCTTCTACGATGGCAGAAGTAGTGGCATGCTATGAGGCAGTCTCTCACGTGTCGTGGTTAGGTCATTTTGTTATAGACCTCCAAGTTATTTCGTCTATTGAAAGACCAATAAGGATTTACTGTGACAACACCTCGACAGTTAAGTTCTCTAACAATACATGCTCTGTCAGTCGATGTAGACACATTAAAATTAAGTATTTTGTTGTCAAAGAGGATGTTCGGGATCATCGTGTTCCTATAGAACATATTGGTACCTCAGAGATGATAGCTGACCCTTTTACTAAATGGCTCCCACCTAATGTCTTTGTAAAACATGTGGGATGTATGGGCTTACGTCATTTCAGTATCTGATGTTTATTTGAAATGTTGCAACCTTAAGTTGATGTTTTTCGAACCTAATTGTTTTTCTGTTATTTATAATGTAAGCGCTATTAATTTCTTGAAAATGACAGAAGCCCATTGAGTCCAAAGGGCATTAAGAATTGTACCCTCGAATTGACCTTGGGGTTGATTCTGAATTGATCATGGGATTAATTCACTGAAGTTTTGGGATTATCCACATTAGGATTCATCGTGAAAATGACAATTCATTGTAATACATGGACGAAAGTGACTGACATATTGGACATGTACCGCCATGATTCATGAATTGAAATTTTCATCTTGAATGTTTAAGGAAGTTAAGTTCATGTACGGCCATACAATGAAAGCAACACATTACACTCACTTGACTTGTGACAATATGGACCAAGTGGGAGAATGTTGGATTGATGTGGCCCTATTGCCATGTCAGCCTGACACGTGTACAAAGTGGGACCCGCCATCACCTGTAATTGTCTTGATGGGAGACAGTTACAAGGAGGCATATAAGAGAGGGACTCTGGTTTCAAGATAGTTTTACGTTAATCCATCCATTTGTAAAACCTAAAGAGAGACTGAGAAACCAGAAGTCAGTCCCTAAACACATTGACAAAGGCATTATAAGAAACTTGACGGCAATGACATCGAATACTTCGAACACTTCTGCAGGGGCTGATTCGATATTCGTCGGACCAGGACCAGCAAGAGGTATGTTAATCTCCTTTTAATGGGTTTCAACTTGAGGATGAAATGAGCATTTTGATCCTTGTTGGATGTCTGTGTTTATTGGGTTGGTGTTTTGTATTTTATGAGATCCATACAATTATGAGGATAGCATTTGTATTAGGGTATGAGTCTATTACATATATGGGGTAAACTTGTAATTGTATGGGATTAGGATTTTTAAGTTTTTCTATAAATTGTCTCTGTGTAGGAAAACTTAGGTAAGGCTGTAAGAGCTATCAGAGGAATCTCCTCTGACAGTGAAGAGCTGAAGGCACTGTAAGGCTAACAGATGAGATAAGTCTGTCAGGTAGAGAATTCTATAGACTATTATTGGGAATAGAAAAAAGTCACTCTTTTCTCTGGTGGACGTAGGCATCCCACGATGGGGTGCTGGACCACGTTAATTCTTTGTGTTTTCTTCTTGTTTGCGTGTCTCCTAATCCTAACAAGTGATATCAGAGCCAAGTTCGACAGATCGATCACTGATTTGATAGAAAGAAGGAGGCGTGGAAGACATGAAGAAGAAGAAAAAAAAAAGGTTTAGGGTTTCTGCTGGTTTTTTGAGAAACCCTATGGCTCGGTGTCCTATTAGTGGTTAAGCAACGTAGATTAGGGTTTCATGGAATGCTTCAGCAAAGATAAACCCTAAGGCTGTAAGGATGGGTCTACCTAGGATTTTTGGTGGGACAGCGGAAACTACCCTAATAGGGTGGAGGAATGAACCGACTAGGCAGAAGGAGGTTCTACTATCATGGGGGCCGCCGACTGGAGAATTATCGACAACAATGGTGTTCACGACTGGTATGGGGCTCAAGGAGTCGATGGTGTTCGGTGGTATGATCTCGATGGTGAACAAGTCCTCTGGCCAAGTAGAAGGAGTGATCCTAGTGAGCCAGAGGCGGTCGACGTTACCTGGTTGGAGCTAGGAGGCGATGGTGTTATCGACTGATGGCTCTCGTTATGTAGATGGTGCATTGCAGGTAGTGTTGGAATCTGTGATTATGGTTATGTCGGTGGCCACGTGTCGGGTGTTGTTGGAGTCTCACCCAGGCCACGGGAGAATGACGACAGGAAGTGCAAAGGGCCTTGCAGATCCGCTTACTAAGGTTCTGCAAATAGAACTAGGAATTAGAGAGAGTGGCGAGAAAGGCACACAATGTTCTGCCAGTAGTGGCGGGTGTAACGACACCTTCGGGAGTTGCAGGTTCTTAGGGAGATTGTTTACATATTGCGCTATTGTCGCAGTTGAATGTGAATGGATCTCCGACTTTGTTATTGCATACGATGTATTCGTTTGTGGTACTTGGGAAGAACAGAATGCCTTTGGAACGTCATCTATGCGTGGGGTTCTTGATGGGGAAAAGAACCCATGGTCTCCATTGAGGACGTTGGGTTATCTGTGAAAAAAAAGAAAAAAAAAATGTAATCATTACATAAAAGTGTAATGTGGTGTGGTTATTTTAGTTTTTTTAATTTTTTTTTTGGGTTTCCATGGTTACTTTTTTTTTTCATGGTTGAAAGTGATTAAAAAAAAAAAAAAAAAAAAGAAAAAGAGAGAGAGAGAGATAATAGGTGGATCGAAGGACTTTCATTGTGGAAGGAGTATCTAAAATTGTTATTTTTGAGAATGATCAAGGTAGATTTAATGATGTAGACGTGAAGGAGTTACCCAATATGATTAGCTCGGTATGACAGCGGATCTGCAAGGGAATCTGGTAGGCCTCGAATGGTGGTTGAACGATTACACTAGGCGGTATCTCACGTGGATCTTGGTGGTAATTGAGTGGATCGTCAACCATGGCTGGGAGATCGTGGTCGGATTGATGGGACGATGAAAGTTGTTCGTGGATCTGGTCAGATTGGGTGTCAGATCTGATGGCGAGATTGAATCCCGATACGATGCGCATAATGACCAGTTTATGTCGCACTACAGGCAAAGGAGTATTGGCGGACTGGGACAAGGAGTCAGATCTCTAGGTCTGCATTGACGGTGCAGAGGTGAGAGACTTGGGTTTCAAGTGCAATTGGAGTTGCAGAGGACTAGGATCGATGAGGAGTCGGTTCTCAAGGTCTGCATTGGAGGTGCGGTGGTGAGAGCCTCGGGTGCCAAGTGCAACTGGAGTTGTAGGAGGATTGTGTGTAACGATGATCTTTTCGATGATGCTGCAGCAGTGGGAGAGATGGAGTCACTTCACATCGTGCGGTGAGCTGTACGGGACACCCGAATGGGGTATGGGCTATGATGGTTTGAGTGTAGCGATTTGACAGAGACGGAGTTACAAAATCAACATCAACGGATTTTCTTCAAGGTGGTTTACAGAATCCAAACAAGGTGGAGATTTGTTGGGTTGGTGTCTTGTATTCTATGGGATCCACGTAATTATGAGGGTAGTATTTGTATTAGGGTATGAGTCTATTACATGTACGGGATAAATTTGTAATTGTGTGGGATTAGGGTTTCTAGGTTTTCCTATAAATTGCCTCTGTGTGGAAAAACCTGGGTAAGACTGTAAGGACTGTCAGAGGATTCTCCTCTGATAGTGGAGAGTTGAAGGAGCTGTAAGGCTGACAGATGAGATAAGCCTGTCAGGTAGAGATTCTGTAGACTGTTCTTGGGAATAGAAGAAAGTCACTATTTTTTCTGGTGGACGTAGGCATCCCACGATGGGGTATTGAACCACGTTAATTCTTTGTGTTTTCTTCTTGTTTGCGTGTCTCCCAATCCTAACAGTGTTTTCATTGGTTTTTCGTGTTAATATAGAAGTCATGCAGTGAGATAAGAAACCTTTTTCCAAAAAGAATTAAAAGAATATATGCCACCTATGAGTTAGTTAAAAGGGGAACCGTAAGAAAACGAAACAAGAAGGTATTGTTTTTAAACGGAGCAAAATAAGAACAACACGGTAAAAAAGTTAAACATTTCAAAAACAATAAAAAGATTGAAACAAATGGTACGGGTTTTAAACGGATCAGAACTAATATGGTATGAAAAAAAAACAACAATATACTCCAATAAATTGAAGAAGTATACCTAAATCAATAGGAATACATGACATGTATGAAGTGGTCAGTCAGTGAGAATTTTCATCTTCAACCAAGTCTAATTGATGTTTTATGTTTGTCCTAGGCTCCACAAGCATGAATCCATATGAAGAGAGAGAGAGAGAGAGAGAGAAAGAGAGAGCTCCATGGTAGCCTACAATCTACATTTATTATGGCTCATAACCCACAGCCCAAGGCCCATTCTAACAAATAATAAACTAAGGGATGAGTAATGAGTCGATTATATATCCCATGAAAGATGCTGCTTTAGAAGCAATTATGAGAAAGTGACCAGCCTTTAATACCACATATGTTACATACTTACATGTAGAAGACAATAAGAGTATTAAACAATGTAGGATTTATCAATTCATTACTCATGGAAGATGCAGGTTAAAATACAGAATTGAATATAGATACAGATATGCATAGTAAAGGCATTTTAAATAGTAAGGCTTTCCGTAAGGAGTATTTTATCGTATCTTTGAGGTCAATACGGCAATACGTGTACTAATCAGTTGAGTGCAGTACGACCATACGTTTAAGACACGTTTTAAAGAACAAATGTTTCACATCAAGAGAGAGAGAGAGAGAGAGAGAGAGAGAGAGAGTGTGTGTTTCTATGGATATATGACATTCCACAACACTATGGATTAGCTAACTCTTTCGGTGTTGGCTTGTGTTATTGTCCTACAATAAAATGATGCATTCCAAGTGATAGACATGGTATAAATTAGTCAATATATCAAATTTTAGAATTTAATATAATCAAAATATCTCATTTGCATTGCCATGCATGTATACCAATACTCTAGATATCACTATGTATTTTCTCAACTCTGAACAGAAATTAAAATTGATTGACATTTAACTCTCAATGCTAATTCCACCAAGTTGTTCTTTGCTTTTTTTGCCTTTGGAATTTATACCTAATTGATTTAGCTGTTCTACCTAAGAAGCATATATGGCTGAAAGGATTAACAACACATACTTTATACTTAATTAATTGTCACTAAAATTATGAATAATGAACACACACACACACACACACACACACACACACACACACACACAAAAGTAATGAACCAAAGAAGAAAAACAGCATCTTTTCCTACTTCTCTTGAGGCTTATTAAAGAGGTAGAGAGGTGGGAGTGCTCTCTTCTTTCAAAAAAATTTCCCTCAAAAATGAATTATTTTAGTCATAAGGGTATGCTATTTTTTCAAATGTTACAAGACATATATTTTGTCACATGAATAGATGATGTGTTTCTTTGGACCATTGGATAAAGAAGACATGACCTAGAATAGATTAATCACATGTCAAATTTTATAATCTAATTCAATCAAATGCCCCTCTTGTATATGCATGCATTCGATATGTGTCCATCCATGGATATATACAAGTACTTTGGACATTATTGTACTCTCTCCCAACTCTCGGGCATGATATACTAGATGAAAGATTTCCATCTGATGGTCAGTAATTCGGGTGTGGTTCTCATAGTGGCTATTCCAATGAGGACTGTAGAACCTTAAGATTTTTCTTGAGCAAGAACAAATGCTCTAAATTTAAAAAATCATAAAAATGAATATGTTAGATTTGTATCGTGATTTCAAAAAATGTCACATTCCAATGTCGCATTAAATCTTATATGTGGGATATTCGCAATCACAAACTTACTTTTTTATTTTTTTGGATAAAAACAAATTTTATTGAATAACACATGTAGTATACATGACTTGAGGGATACATACACGAATAAAGCCAAAGTGTCAAAACACAAAACACAAAAGGCCAGCAAAAGCCAAGACAGCAATGAAGATGAATTCTCTTGCAAAATAGTGAAAGAACAATTGAACAAGTAAGAAAGAGGGATCAATCATCAATCATTCGTAATCAGCATCTTAATTCTTAAGTATGAAAAGCCCAACGTCTTCCTTCCTGTAAATGGCGAATATAACAAACTTTGGAAGCGTTGATGCATTAGCTGTCATCCCCATATATTGATGGAATTCCCCGTGTTTTCGCCGTCGATGTCTTAATCCTCTATCTAATTCTAATCACATTTTTATCAAAAAATAAAAAAAATAAAAAAATCTAATCACATACTTAATGGGCTGGATTAGATGGGCATATGGTGATATTGACATTTAATAACTGGTCCCATCCAGACCATAATAGATGGGACCCACCTCAGCTTCTTGCAACCTTAAAACAATTTCCTAGCTTTTCTCCTTAAAAGTTCGCATTCTTAACTTTAGCTAAAAGTATAGTCGTATTGAGATAGAAATCCTCTCATGCCTCCTATACTGATATAAATAAATTTAATGGTTGTAGTTTACTATACGCATATATCGATGTATAGATATATGTGCATAATGGATGACAGTCATTGGCTTTCCTCATGCTAGCATGAGGTGCATGAGAAGATTTGAATCCGCCAAGTGTTTGGGTTCAGGACTACACCTATACCCTTGCATCCTAGCTATGGTACTATCAGTATCATAAACACTGGGACCATTTCCCATCCCCAATGGGTTGATGACCATTTTCAATATCTTCCACTTTTCCGAAGGGGTCAAAAGCCTCCCTTAGGTTTTAGATTTTTTAAAAAAATTGAAAGGAAGAGAGAGAGAGAGAGAGAGAGAGAGGATTTATTAGGACTTGCCGCTGGTTCAAGGTTGAAGGTGAGTGAAGGATATTTCTTGAAGAATATCTAGTTTGAGTGAGGAGAATGGAGGCTTAGATCGTCTGTAGTCATGCAGTCCCTACCGTCCTATTTGGGTCTTTCAATTGCATTGGTGCACGTGTAGATGTACTCTCAACTGTCCGAATACAGTTGCAAAGGTTGCACAACTGCAGAAAACCTAAGTCTGAAAAAATGGAGAGCAAGATTTTTACGATCTTCAACTTGCAAAGAACTTTACCCCAAAAAGAAATGCGAACAAGAGTCCCAAGCTTGAGAGAGATTTCCTTATTTGTTTCTCAGTTTTCAAATTGGTTTAGTGTCTCACAAGTTGAAACCACTAAATTACATTATTTCATTTAAGACCATTAGATGAAAAGAGTGCCACATCTTACACATTGAATCACGACCGCACTTTCATCTGTTGAATCCCAAAGAGGAGACGATCCGAATCCTTCTATTATTAATTAGGGTCGCACATCGACTGGCCAGTAGAGTAGTTGAGACTTAAACCTAATTCCTGGATAATATTAGACTAGAAAAAAAAAAAAAGGAAACCTAATAATGATTGGCCGAACACGCGGTGAAGCGTAAACCATGACATTAGGGATAGCTTTCAGCCTCATCCTTTACGTTGAATTGGGTCAACTCAGATTGGTGTCAATAATCACCACTTTATTTGTCTTCTTATGTATTTCGTACGATTATATTAGGAAGACCATTGAAAGAATTATTATTACAAACAAATACCAAATTCCTCCCAGAGCCCAGGTGGGGTAGGCAAACTATAATACTATTTGTAGGGATCAATTCATAATTAATGGGTTTTTCTTATTGACATTATAGTCTGGTGCTAAAGATCATAGACACCAAACGCTGGCGTCCAGATCGGTATCAAATCCTCTCTTATTTATGAAATTCTCATCCTACCCCTATTAGTTATCTATAATACTCTCTATTGTTGGCACCTCCAATTCTCGTCCCCAATAAGATATATGCGGATGTTCATCACTTATATCGAATCAATTCTTTTTTTAATTTTCCAAGTTGAGCCCTCTCAGAAAAGTGGCCTAGATCACTGTTGGGTCCAGATCTCCTCACCTGATAATCACTCCACTCCTTTAGGAGCCGTCCATCAGTTGTGAAATTCATCTATAAATGTGGGACCTACATCCCATGAGTGGTTCCTAAGAATATAGGAATGGTTATGAAGTTGGGAGACCATCCAGACTCTGGCCTAGAGGGGGATATTGAGCACCCAATGGGGTCCAAACAGAAAACCCATTGATAAAACCTACATACACTTCTTCCACTAAATTCCACCCCACCAAAGGCACACACCCCTTCTAACCCTAGAGGAGAAGGGGGACTCAATGATTGAGATGAGCTTTCAATGCTGTTGTTACACACTACGCACTCTGGGTTTTTGTACGAAAACCATTGATCATGCATTCTCTACCATTGGGGATTGTCTTGTCTTTATCCTTTGAAGGACTCTTTTTTTTTCTCCTTTTCAATTGTTATTATTATTTACATAATTTCAACATGAAGAACGTGTGTATGCATATATTTTTATCTCTCTTTCTTTCTTTTTTAAAATATAGATTCTTTTTTTTTTAAGTCCATCAAGGCTGTTGCCAATTAACCTGACTGATCGCCATTCATAAAGGAAAGTGACATTTTTATTTATTTATTTATTTTAGTGAAAAACCAATTTATTTCAAAGATAACTCAAAGTACAAGATTTCATCAACCACGAAATGAAAATGAGCCAAATGACTTCACCATTTGATAATTTATTAGGAAATTTCCACAGACTGTTTTTTGGGTTCCTGATGTCAAGCCATCGCAGGTGGGAAGTTAAGCTATGGCCATGAGGGTAGCTAACAAAACCTATTTTCCAAATCCACAAAAAATTGCAACCAAGAACTCTATGTGAAACCATGCATGGCTGTAAGTTGATTAACAACTACTACAGGAGTAGAAAATCCTGGGCAACTTATAAATTAATGTGAATTGTTAAAGTTAAACCACTATTACTGCTTATGTGGATACTTTAGTTTATCTAAGGTTCTTACAAGTCACAGACTCAACTTTAAATCGGCAACTGAATCCTATCCAGTGTTGGAGAATTTCTTATGCTTAGCATCAATTAGCACGTCGGATTCGGTATCTTTAGTAATTAAGAGACCGATCCAAATCGTCTCATCCCTGAGATTCGGGAGGCGTGACGGCGATCCCACTGGATGGTCGCCATGTGGGGGTCGGATGAATCCGACCCCTCCGTTCGAGCCGACAAGTCGAGCCGACAAGAGAGCGTCGGCTTGAACGGAGAGGTTGGATTCATCCGATCTCCACATGGCGATCATCCAGTGGAATCACCGCCACGCTTTTCAAATTTCAAGGATGAAGGATGAGACGATTTGAATCCTTAAAGAGACCCATATGAGGAGGATGGTTGGCAAAATGTTATTGTTGACTGGTTCTAAAGCCTCACCTCAAAGTTACAGAAAAAGACGGAGACTGGAGTTTGAAGTTGACTGGTAGCAAAATTCAAGTCAAACACGTCTTCACATGTCCCCACCAAATTGCAAACCCAAACTCACTGAGTTTTCAGTACAACTACAACTTTATCCCCTCATAATTCATCGATCAATAGTGTTTCTTAGACGTATTGCTTGAGAGTTTAGTCCCACATGGATTATCAAATAGTCTTTCGTTTTCGAGAATCCTTCGCCTACTATTAATTCTTTGGTGTTGAAGTTGCAATTATTAAGAAACACATGAATGCTTGTGAGTTGACGTTTAGAAACCATTTCCTTATTCTAATATTCTCAAATTTTCATTACATGATAATAACAAGAAACAGCAACAGCAGCAGCAACAGCAGCAGCTGCAAGAACAGAAGCTAAAGAGAACGAAAGTTCACTTATTGCATGGGTTATATATTTCATGCTGATTTTGAGCTTTTAAAGTAGTAATTAAATATGAATAATTAAGGACATTTGCGTTTGTTGCCGTGGGTAGTCAAGGCAGCATAACAGGGACAGGCGTCATAGTTGCCGGAGGTGCCGGGAGGGACGCATTGACATCTAGAGCAGCAAGTCCCACAAGCCCTCTTGCAGAGATGAGGCCTCGACGATTGTTGGCACCTCGCTGTACATGCCGCTCCACAATCTGCATGCATGCAACCCTTCATCAGAGTTATATAACCAAGAGAAACTAGCTAGATAGATGATGGGTAGCCGGCTGTTTCTTTCATTTCTAACTTAAAATTACCTATGGACGACGTCTGTGGGTCAGTCATGGTGCTCTGCTGCAATATTCATATGGACCATATCCATCATGATCAGTACTAACTAGTAAGTAGAAATGAAAAGCTGAGATTAACGAAAAAGAGAAACAAGAAAGTTTATTGGTGATCAAGTCTCACCAGTTGGTCTGCCTGAACGAGCTGGTGGAGGAGGAGAAGAGAGAGAAGTAGAGAGGCAGCAAGAACCTTAGTAACAGCAGCCATAATGGAGGAATTGCAGAAGCAGAAGGACTTATGAGACTTGGAACTACTTACTTGAATGATAAGCAAATGATGTATTAATTTATAGGCGGCCCAAGCGGCTGAGCAAGAAACGTTGGCGCATTCGAGGGTTCACTTGTGGACAGTTGCAAAAAGCCCATTTTCTTGAGTTGGAACCAGCTGGAATATAAAAAAAAAAAAAAAAAAACCCAGCTGGAAGACAGTGAAATAAACCTGAGGGTTTTTTTTTTTCTTCCTATTTTAGGATAAAGCCATAAAAAGGGGAAATAAAAGCTGATTTGATTGATGAAAGCAAGTTTAAACCACTCCAATTTTATCCGATGTCTCCGAAGAGATAATTAACCTTTTTTCTTTTTTTGGTAACAGACAATTAACCACTTCAATTAAGCATAATAATGGTGATACCAAGATTTTGGAGATGGCTGCTACAGTGTCTGATAGCTCAAGTTTGAAACCATGACATCAAATAAAGGTGTTAATGTCCGATTCGAGTCAATTTTGGTCTGAGCCAAGTTAGTCTCCGATATTTTGGGATAATTGAAAACATGTATAATAAGAGATTTAGGTTAGGAAGACTGCAGTATGAATATTAATTAACAGGTCGATCCAATGTTAGTTTGTTATCGGGGCGAGGCTTATTGTGGTTGACTTTAGGCTGAGTCGGACCTAACTATTTACATTGTCGGGGCACCTAATGGATTAGAGTTGACCAGATCAGAACCAATAATTATTAAAATAACTTGTTCGAAACATTTCCAATAACAAAACAAACCAACTGGTTCGGTCTCCAAATTGACACCCCTCAAGGGTATATTCAGTATGATCAACACCTAATAACTAATAAATGATGAATTCAATTCTCCTTCGGATTTACTTACCTTAAAAAAACAAAAGTTAAACTTAACTCAATCAATGATGTACTAGACGTCGACAGACTGTCTCATGGAATCGAATTGCTTGACCACTGGGATAAGTTTGAATGCCACGAAATTGAAAATTCACAATTAGAAAGAAAATAATAATGAATGAGTTTATGTGGTTTTCTTCATTCAATTTAAATTTTTTTATTTATTTCTTGACATCCAATCTTAACTTTAAATTGTTAGCCTATTGTTATGGATTAGTGAGTTAGCTATGAGAGTCATTCATAAAAAAAAAAAACAAAAAAAAAAACTCTAGATTACTTATTTTCTTGGAAAAAGAAATTCTAAAGTAAAGTAAAAAGATAGAATATTCTTAAAAAATATCATTTTGAACATATTTTATAGGAAAAAAGATATTCTCTTGTCACTCAGTCTGTGAGTAGTTTATCCAATGAATTGAAATACATCAGTATGTATGCTCGGAAAAATTCAATCCATCTTATAGAGCTCTTCAATTATTGAGATGGATATAATGAACTAGATCAGGTAGGCGTACAAAGGGGTTTTGGTATTGTTGCCCTTGTTTTTTATGGAAGTAAGCACGGAAGTGTGACCCAAGACAAGATGGGTGTGGTAAAAAGATAATACTGGTATCACACGACAATAAAATCCTTCCGTGCGGCCCAAGACAAGATGGGTGTGGTAAAAAGATAATACTGGTATCACACGATAATAAAATTCAAGCCCATGGTAGACAGAGACAGCCACACGTGTGGTGCTAAATATTTTTGTATTTTTCTTTTTCCCTTATAAGATGACACGAAGAATTTGAAAGATGAATGATGATGGTCTTGAGAATTCATGTAGATTGTTTTTATTTTTCTTTTGTAGTGAAAAAGGCAAAAAGAAAATGAAAAGAAAAGAGAGTGATGTACAGCTGGTTGCCTGCCTGTTTTGGTTAGTGTTCCATAGACAGCTGTACTCTGGATTCTAAAAATTTGAATGCCCCAATGTAAAATCATCCTCCTCCTTTATCAATTAGTTTAAAGAAAAAAAAAAATGATTTATGTCGACAGTGTGTACATACCCTCAAACACTGAGGGATGAAATGACCATCCTAACCCTCATTGAATACTTACAAATACATTCTCATTGGTTTTCATCCGTTAATACAAGAGCCATACAGCTAAACAGGAAACCTTTTTCTAAAAAGAATTAAAAGAACATGTGCTGTCCGTGGATTAATTAAAATGAAAAAAGCGAAAAAATGAAACAAGAAGGTAAGGGTTTTAAACGGAGCAATAGAAAAAGGTAGAGTCAAACATTTCGAGAAGAGACATTAAAAAATATATAAAAAGGTAATACGGATTTTAAATGGATTAGAATTAATATGGTATGATGAAAAAAATGATAATATACTTCGATAAATTGAAGAACTATACTTAAATCAATGGAATACATGATATTTATGATGTGACCAATTATAAAACGGTGAAAATTTTTATCTTCAGCTAAGTAATAATTAATTGATGTTTTATGTTTGTCCAAAGCTCAAGAAGATTAAATCCTTATGGAGAGAGAGAGAGAGAGAGAGAGAGAGAGAGAGAGAGACCTCTATGGTAGCCTACAATCTACAATTGTTATGGTTCACGGCCACGGCCCACGGCTCACGGCCATCCTAACGATTAATAAACTAATGAGTAATGAGTCTATTATCCCAGAAAAGATAGATGCGGCTTTAGTAAGCATTATGAGAAAGTGGTCAGCCTTTAATCCCACATCAGTTACATGTAGAAGGTGTTAAAATTTTTAATGCAAGTTGGGGTTTTTTCAAGAAGGTGTTAAAAATTTTAATGCAAGTTGGGATTTTTTCATGAATCCTAACGAATCCACTACATAGTTTATTAGAATAAAATGAGCATTAAAAGAGATGATATAACACATATCATTTGCTGTAAATTGATTTTCGATCGTTTTCTATAGCTTGAATGCTTCGATTAGAGTCTTCCACAGCATCTTGGGATCCTTTTTTGTCTCTATACGTATGAGAGCATCAGAGAGATAAAAACCAATGACTACGGGACCATAACCATAATATTTATAATACTATCCCTAACCTAGAACCATTCCCACAGTGGACCGAGTTGATAGTCTCTAACAGTGATGAATCAGACATGAACCAGTTAAACCAGTAATTGAACTCTCACTTAACAACTGGTTAGGTAATTGATCAAGTCCATATAACAGGAAACTAACAATCTCCTACTTGGGTTAGATTAATTATAAAACCATCGTCGAAAAGTATGGTCATGGATCCTATTACATAATAAATCGTCATCAAACTTTGATCCAGCCACTAAGCCTACCAATGT
Organism: Protea cynaroides; assembly: GCA_028583415.1. NCBI lineage: Eukaryota > Viridiplantae > Streptophyta > Magnoliopsida > Proteales > Proteaceae > Protea > Protea cynaroides. The sequence continues at coordinate 50,573,934 of CM053272.1, forward strand.
GAAGCAACAACGAAAAATATTCTAACACATTTGGCTTTCTATCAGTCATATACACAGGTATACTTAATGACATATCGCCTAGAGATATATATACATGAAAATATTATTTCATGTGGGTCCAGATCGAATTACATTTGATCTAATTGCCTTAATAAAACCTCAGAGGCAATAAACCTTCATACTGACCGTAGCTAATTGCCACATACCCTTGTGGTCAATATCATACTTTGGCACACCGTCGTGAACTATGATTAAATACCACCTCCATTCATTTGAAAAAGGCATCGATCTTAATGAAATAAATCAGAGGAAATGTAAATAAACATAATGAAATAAATCATTACTAATCAAAGAAGAAAAACATCTTTTCCTACTATTCTTGAGGCTTATTAAAGAGGTAGAGAGAGGGGGGTAGTGGGTATGTTATTTTTTCGAAATATTACAAGATATCTATTCTGTTACATGAATAGATGATGTTTTTCTTGGGACCATTGGATAAAGAAGATATGATCTAGAATAGCTACATGTCAAATTTTATAGTCTAATTCAATCAAGTACCACTCTAATATTGGCGTACTATCTATACTTATCCATGCATGGGTATAAGTACTTTATACATTATTGTACTCTCTCCCAGCTCTCAGGCATGATATATTAGATGAATGATTCCCATCTCATGACAATAATTTGGGTGTGGTTCTCATAGTGGCGATTCCAATGGAGACTATAGAACCTTAAGATTATTCTTGAACAAGAATAAATGGTTTAAATTTAAAAAATCATAAAATGAATGGGTTAGATTTGTATTGTGATTTCAAGAAATATCACATTCCATTTTTACATGAATATAATTGAATGATAGAACAATGACAAGATCTTCAAGTTATAAATAAGGGTATTAAACGGTTTTATAATCGATTTAATGGTCCAGTGCGGTGCGATGCAGTGTATAAGAAGGTAAAACTAAAATCGAATCGATTAACTAAATGATGACAAAATTGAAACCCGAATTTATTAGTAATCGGTTTCAGTTTATCAGTTTTTAAATGGTCTTTCATTAATCGATTTTGCTTGCGGTTTATAAATGGTTTAAAGCATCGGTTATTAATCAATTTTTCATAATTTAAAAAAATATTGTAATGTTGTTATGCCTAATGGAGTAATGGTTAATGCCTATTGTATTTTTCAGTTTTATCATTTTGGTTTTATGGTTTAGGCTTTGAGAATTTTGATTGGGTCTTGGGAAAATACTGTATTAATAGAATTGGTTTCTTGGAAAAATAATATATTAATTGGGGTTAGGATTGGCTTATTGGAAAAATAGTATATTAATTAGGATTGGGGTTGGAGTTGGTGTATTTAGTCTTGGAAATAATATATTAATAATATAGAAAATGAGATTAGTTTGATTAATTTAGCTTTTAAGGAATAAATGTTATCCATTCTATTCGGTTTAATCGGTGTCTAGCCGGTGTAATCTGACGGTTTAAACGGTTTGGTCCTATTTCGATAAATGGTGTCAAATTTCAAACCAGAACTGAACCAATTACTAAACGATCTTTTAGTTCCGATATAAATCGTTCGATCCGATTTCGATAAACGGTTCCGATGCAAATGTTGCCCAATAAATTATAGATACCTTTTTCTATACATTTTATCTGGTGTACTTCACTTAATTTCCTCGGTAGTTTATTAAGCTTTGGTAGAAGTGCACTTCTTGGACCTAAGAGTAGAAAAATATTTTTCACTTTTTAGTGATATATGGAAAGAATAAAATCATCACAATTTTAAGAATTTACTTATTCTGAGTAAGTATATGTGCTTATGTTCTAGTACTCAAGCCTTTTTAATTTCGGAGTGTCTACTGGGCTCCTAGAGGGGGAGATATCTCTACCCAAAAAATGAAAAAACAGAGGGGAGATATAAGAAAATTACCAACTTGACCTTAGTTGCATGTTCTATCAAGTTATTTGTTAAATTCTCTTTTAGGGGTCATAGGATGGATTGTTAGCGTGGATGATTTAGAAGATATCATTGTAAGACATGTATGTTGCAGATAATACTTCCAAGCTCCAAGGATCAAGTCTTTTAATGTGGATTTGTATTCTACTAAAGAATGGTGAGCAAGTCCATTCGAATATCACACCACAACAAATCATATGATCATAAAGTACAACCAATAAATGAAGAAGGAAAAAAAAAAGAAAAAGAAAGGGTTTTCACTGCCAAAATGAAATCCAAATGACAGCCGTCACAGCCCTGTGTATCTATTTTGATGCCCTTCAAACGAAGATGCTAACCTCACCCAGGGTTTATCCTTCATTTGTTTTTTTATCTTTAATATACAAAAAGAGAGAAGGATCTACACGATACCGGTGTATTAAGGTATATACATATCGGCAGAGAGAAAATGGGAATATAAAGAGAGATTGGCAATTAGTTGAGAATGTGACGGATTTGATAATTGGTGTAGAGGAATGTTCGCGGGATTGCGGGCTATCAACCGTTTGATGGATTGATGAAATTGAAAGTGGCAAGGTCAGCATCTCCGGCATCTGAAACCTAGCATACAGTGGACTAATGGAGGCTGGATTTTTTTATGGTGTAGTAGCAGCAGAAAAATACACAAAAATGACGACAAAGATTCATCTCATCGCATCCAACCATCAATAAGGTGTCAACGGACGAGATTCCATTACACACTGCTTGTGTGTACATCATTTCCCTAAAATAAATAGATCCAATTACGAAAACTAGATCATCAAAATATCCCACCCCTCATACCAAGACTCTTTTTGCTGTCTTGATAAACTTCACTAATACTTGTGTTAGTTATTAGGGGATATCAAATAATCAATATATATATATATATATATATATATATATATATATATATATATATATATATATATATATATGGTAGAATTTAAAAGTAGAATTTAAAGCTATTCATTAGAGTGACATGGATTATACAAAGAGGCACTGATGAACTTGATATGACGCTGAGAGAGGGGGGGGGGGTGAATCAGTGTTTGAAACTTTTCTCTGATAAATTCACTGTAACCCAGAGCTGTTGGATATCTGATTTGTCAATACACACAAGCGTATACAAATCCACCTCGCTACCACTTAGTGGTCAGTCTACTAGATTTACACTCGCCCATCCTGCAAACCATTCCACACATTCCAAAATATACCAGAAAACAAACACAAAGAACACAGAGATATTACGTGGTTCACCACCACAATATGTGATGGCTAGTCCACGGAGTAATGCCCCACGGGATCCGTACTTACTCAATACTCAACTTTTAGTCTCTTATAGACAAGGATACTAGCCCTAGATTTTTCCAGCATAAAACTGAGAGGGCGTAACAACGCTAGAATTCAGGCTTAAAGCCAGTGTCTAGCACCCACTGAACACACAACAAATAAAATATTTTTGGGACTTATAAGAATTGTCCTACAATGAAACCCACAAACTAAACATGTATTCTATTTTTTCTTTTCACCTACTAGCATATAGTGCATACAAAACATTTAAAAAGATAGAGAATGAGAAAATCTCACAACCAATATTCTTGAATGGTCAGCAATAATTTTTGAAGATCCACACTGCTTTGAGAAACCTGAACAGCCTTCAATGACAGTAAAACTTGATTCATAGAGCTCATCTTGATCATAGGCTTCTAATCTCCTCCACAATCACCATGAATAGAAAAATAAACAGTTTACCAACCTCTCACAGGGATTCAGCAATCCATTGATGAACAGAGAAGAGGTAGATGGTGATGAATCATCCCACATGGCACGAAAACCTAGAAATTTTTTACAACGTGAACGACCTATTGTTAATCAGTTCGGTCTTAAGAAGGACATATTTATTAAATGGTCCAATTTGATGCGGTTTTTAATTGATCAGTCCAACTCGGAGGACACGATGTGACCCCAAAATTGACACTCCTAAGTGAAACCCACATAGAAAATTGTTATCAATTCATCAAACTATTTCAATGCTTTGATGATGCAATTTCCATCTGCCCAGCAATAGTAAGTTCTCTTAATACCTAATAGTAAGAATTTTTTTTTTAATAATACTAAGGGTCATCGTCCAAAGGAGGGAGTGAGGGTCCAATGCAGGAGAGGAGGCTCGAGCGGATCCAAATCGTCTCATCCCTGAAATTCAGGAGGCGTGGCGGCGACCCCATTGGATGGTCCCATGTGGGGGTCGGATGAATCCGACCCCTCCGTTCGAGCCGACAAGCCGAGCCGACAAGAGAGTGTCGGCTCGAATGGAGGGGTCAGATGCATCCGACTCCCACATGGCGACCATCCAATGGGGTCGCCGCCACGCCTCCCAAATTACAAGGATGAGACGATTTGAATCCGGCTCGAGCACAAAACTTCTACTCAACCTTGCTTTGACAAGACAGGATGCTACCACCCGACCAAGCCAGTTTCCGCGCGCCTAATATCTAATGGTTTGTTACAAGTTCTTGAAGTACTTGATAATATGTCAACTTATAGCAACGGACGTATACTGGGCCTGGTTAAGGGGAACCAAATCTAGCCCGCTCAAGCCAGTCCATTGTGCTGGGCTTTTTGGGCCCTTTATTTTTAATACTTTATTTTGTCTGCTTTTGAGACTGGAGTCTAAAATACTTATTTTTTAGGGGTAAATATAACCAATTAAAGCCGACCCAAAATTGCCACATTGTCAGCATGGGAAAATTCCTAGGCCACACCTATGATGACACAAGAAACGGCTTTCATTCAATTGAAAGTCCACATGATGTATGAGGAGAGAGAGTCGTCTCAATGGTGGGCAACATCATTGATTTGGGGTTTTTTTTTCCAATAATTTTGTTTCTTTCATTGTAAAATTTTCTATGCAAATAATATTTTACATAAAATTTTTCTTCCATGTAAAATTTTCCTATTTTTCTAATACATTTTTTTGTATTTTATGTTAAAACAAACAATAAAAACCCTATTTTCAGTATTCTTCTTTGCACCATTTTATATGGACAAAAAAAAAAAAAGGAACCAATATGAAAAAGGCTTATCAATTGGAAAAACATGGATTTACCAAAATATTTTTCCATCTAATGGCATGTTTGGTTAAGAGTCATATCATATCCAATATCGCATTAAATTTTAGGGAAGATTACACAGACACCCCTGCTACTGTCGTGAAACTACACAGAATTACCCTGTATTTATAAAAGCTACACAAAATACCTCTCTAACAATGTTATCGTACACTCTCACTCACACTGTTACTTTCAACTTAATGGCAGATGGTCATTTTTTTTTAAGGCAAAAATATCCTTACTAAGTGTAAAATGACCTATAAAGATTTATTGTTTAGTCCTCCTAACAAAACCTTAGTTCCTCTTTCTTCTCTTCTCCACTATCGTTTTCTTCTCAGTTTAAACTTGAATCCTCCCCCAACCCCATATCTTCTCGACCTTGCTACGCTTAACTCTCTAGCGCTAAACTTTCCTTCTGAAGATAATGGCCAATTGCTCCTCCTCTTCCTCGTCAATCCTCACTCGCTAACACAATAAAACAATACTATGGAAACCCGATGAATCCATTGAATATCAGATCACCACTGCCACTTTTTTCTTTTCTTTTTTTTTTTGTTCTTTTTTTTTCTTTTACTATTCTTCTGCTTCAACTTCTGCTTTTGTTTTGCTTCTTGTCCTTTTCTTTTCTCTTTCACCTCAATTAAGTATGAGGTATCTTCTATTTATTTTTATGGATATCGACATTCACACATTCTCTCTCTCTCTCTCTGCTGAAACCCATCGATCATGGGAAGAACAACAAATATTTCGACGTTAATTTGTATATTCAGATTACGATTTCGAATAGCTTCAAAGGGATTTCAGAAAGGGATTCAAATGGGAAGTTCCAATTTGATTCAGCAGGTTCTTCTCCATGAATTCTCCTAGTTCAAATGGGTAGGGAAAGAGGTCAATTTTGAATAGCATAAAAAAAAAAAAAAGAAAAAAAAAAAGAGGTACCCATAGGGGAAAAGGTTTCAGCGAGGGTTTCAAAAGGGAAGGGATTTCAAAAGGATTAAGGTTTCGGCTGGGAATGGATTAAAACAGGAAATTTTTTTTTTTATACTTAAATTGAAACTAATATTTTAAGCAGGAATTCTTCTATGCGGTCCGTTGAAAAGGCAAAACAGCTAATAGGAAGATGAACAAAGGGGAAAAACGCTGATTAAAATAGAAAAAAATAAAATAAAAAGGAGAGACGGAGAGACCTTTGGGATTTGGTGAAGTAAGGAACAGTGATGTAGGAATGGATCTGAACATGTCTCCTCAATTAAAACTTAACCCCCCCGCGAGGGTAAGTGTGGCTCTTGTTGGCCCTGTAGACCAGTTCTGGCTCCAAAAGCGAAGATAGTCCAGACTACAAGCCCTCAATTTGGAAGTTAAACCTTGACAAGAAATTGGTGAGTAAAGAATAAAACGGCAATGAAGAAGAAAAGAAAGAGGAACTAAGGTTTTGTTGAAAAGACTAAACAATATACCTTTTTATGTCATTTTACAGTTAGTAAGGGTATTTTTGTCTTAAAAAAAATTGACCTTCTATCGTTAAGTTGAAAGTAACGATGTGGGTGATAGTGTATGATAACATTGTTAAAAGGATATTTTGTGTAACTTTTGTAAAGACAGAACAATTCTACTGTTTCATAATAATAGAAGAGATGTCTGTGTAAATTTTCCTATTTATACATAAGATGTCTGCAATCACAAATCTACATTTTTTTGGATGAAAATAAATTTTATTGAATAACACACGTATAGTATACAAGGTTTGAGAGATATAATATTCGCTAAACACAATTGTCAACACGAAATAAACAGAACCCACAAAAACGCGAAATATAGAGAACCGGAAAACTAAGGAATATTCAACCATGAAAGAGAATTTTCTTGGACAATAGTGAAAAGGACACTGAAGGTAAAGGATCAATCATCAATCAATCATCAAACATCAATCTTCAATCATCCGCCAATCATCAATCATTAGTCATCCTCGTCATAATTCATAAGTATGAGAAGCCTAAGGCCTTCCTTCCTTCCTGCAAATGGCAAATATAACAAACTCCTGCAAATGACAAATATAACAAACTTTGAAAGGTTAATTCATTAACTGTCATCCCCACTGATGGAATTCAGTGTTTTCGCTCTCTCGATGTCCTAATCCTCTATCTAATTCTAACCACATACTTAATGGGGTGGATTAGATTGGCAGATGGTGATGTAGACAATAACTGGGCCCATCCAGTCCAATAATAGACTGGGACCCACCTCAGCCTCTTGCAACCTTAAAACTATTTCCTAGCTTTCTACTTAAAAGTTTGCATTCGTACCTTTAGCTAAAGCTGTGTTTGGTATCATTTTTATTTTTGATTTTTGTTTAAATTTTTGATTTTATAGATGTTTGGTATAATTTTTTAAAACTATTTATGAAAAATAAAAACAGAAACAGACCCAAATTCAAAAAGAGGTCTCAGTCTCTTTTTGATTTTTAACTAAAAATCACTTTTATTGTTTTTTGCACAACTTAAAAGACCACGTGGATGTTATGTCTCCAACAACTCTAAAAGTGAGGGCAAGAACGTAAAATCCGATTCTAACATAACCTTTCCCTCACAATAGAGACCTTTCGAGAACCGAGCTCCCGTATTGGAAAAACTAAAACTGAACAGGAAAGAAAGAGAATAAAGGGGATGCTAACGCAGAGGAAGAGAAAAAAGTAAGGAGGAGAAGGAGAAGAAGAAGAATGGCTCAGAATCCTTCAGAAAACAGCATCGAAAATGATGATGACAGAGAATAAAAAGAAGGCGAAGAAGAAGAAGCAGAGGATGAAGGAGAAAAAGGCAAAGAAGAAGAAGAAGAAGAGGAAGACACGTTAGCGCTCATTGTGGAAGAAAAGTTTCTTGTAGGCATGAAACATGTTGGGGAGAGAATCACTTCAGCGATGGATCTACCAATTGCTTAAAACCAGAAAGGTATTTGAGATGTACTGACAACAATGGTATATGATGAAATTTACTATTCCAGGAGTCTAATCCTAGCTTCAAATCACCATGGATAAAGAAGTAATCTCTTCACCTACTTTCCCCGTTAGTGAATATGAAAGATTCCCACTTGAACTTAGAGCTCAAGGATATAGGCTCAACCTCGGTTCGGGATTTAAAAATTTGGGCTGAGTTTGATGAATTAGTGAGCTGCGTAACAAGTGCTTGTGTTTTTGTTTGTTTGGATATATAATGGAAGAGTTGATAGGATTGCAAAAATTCTTAAGGAAGAGAAGAATCAGCTATGAAGAGAAAATCTCAAGATAAAATCAGTAACTTACCTGATTCCATTCTCCTTTACATTCTCTCTTCTACCCATCCAATCTGCCGTTGGAACGAGTGTTGTAGCCAAGAGGTGGAGGAATCTATCTACCTGGTATTTTATCCAGCCGCCAGTCTAGACTTCAGTGATGAAATCACAGATAACCAAGCACCAGAGCAATTCATCGACTTCGTCAATCGATGTCTCAATATCCATATAGTTAAGCAGATCGAGAGGTTTCGGCTTTGCTTTGAGCCCAGTGATCATTTTTGGTTGGATGCTGTGAATTGGATTGGATTTGCCATGAGAAAGAGCCTGAAGGAGCTTCATCTGGACTTCTCCCACAGACGTGAATGTTATTACATCAAAGGAGAAATTGTGTCTGATTCTTATGTTATTGAAAATTTAGTTTGAAAAATTCTATTAAGAAAAACTGAAGATGGGAGGTTTTCGAGTTGGAAGGTTGAGCAAGATGAAACCTTGTGTACATTGCAAGAGACATTCCAGAATGTGGAATTCTTCATTGGGTTTTAATATTGAGCAGAAATTTGATTATGACATTGTTTATCAAGTTGAAGAGCCCATTTTTTGGTATGGATCTATTGAAGTTATAAAAATTATTTTTAGGCATAAGCATATCAAATCTATTTCTTATTCTACAATCTATTTTTGATTGTAACTACCAAACAACATTTTATTTTTGATCAAAAATGATTTTAAAAAATGCTTTTTGATAAATAGACAAAAATCAAAAATAAAAATGATACCAAATACAACCTAAAAGTAGAGTCGTAACGAAGTGTTTGGATTCTCAATCAGGACTACACCTATACCCTGCATCCTAGCCATGGTACTATTAGTATTAGAAACACTGGGAATATTTCGGAAAAATATCTTATGCTGTAAGGCCATCAGTGTAGTGAGGATTCTATCCATTTAAAGTGGATCGATATGTATCCCAAGACAGTCAAAGTGCATCAGAATATTTATTGATGCATTTTGAGTGGATGAAATCTTCACTATACTCACTATAGAGGATCCCAGTTTGAACATTCCCCATCCCCAATGGGTTTACAATCATTTTCTTTTCTTTTTTTTTTCTGCTTTTCTCAAGGGGTTCACAACTCTCCATTAGGTTTTATATTTTTTATAAAATCGACAAGAAAAAGAGAGAGGTTGATGAAATCAGTATTTAAGGCTTGCCGTTGGTTCGAGGTTGAAGATGAGGGAGAAATATTTCTTGAAGAATCTCTGGTTTAAGTGAGGAGAATGGGGGCTTGGATTGTCTGCAGCCATGCAACCCCCCTATAGCTTCATTTGGATTGTTGGATTGTTGGATTGTTGGATTGTATTAGTAAGTGTAGATGCACTTTCAACATCCCAGATGCAGTTGTAGGGGTTGCACGACTGTAGGAGACCCAAGTCTGGAGAATGGTGAGCAAGAATTTTTGTGATCTTCAACTTGCAAAGAAGAGTCCCGAGCTTGAGAGGGATTTCCTTTTTTGTTTCTCAGTTTTCAATTTTGTTCATTGTCTCGCAAGTAGGAACCACTCATGCCCTGTTTGATAACCCTCTCAATCCTAGATTCCATTGATTCTATCTCATTAGGAGCAATTTGAGAGATGAATACTGTTTGGTAAATCTGATCTGATTCCAAGTTGTCAGGGAGTGAATTGGATTCCATTTGACTCTGGGATTCCAAATTTTGAAGCAAAAAAAAAACTACCTCTCATTGCTCTAGAGCAATTGAAACAAAGCTAAAAAAAAAAAAGAAAAAAGAGTCGAGCCAAAACAAAAGCTTGACTACTGCCACCACCACCACCACCACAACCGCTATCACCACCGCAACCACTACCATTAACGCCACCACCACCAGATGTGGAATCGAATTCCAGATTCATTTTTATCAAACTGGATTCTATTCTCAATAAACTCTAGAATTAGATTTAGAATAACGTTATCAAATAGTATTCTGCCATAAAAACTGACTCCAAAATAAAAACAATAAAATGATTCCAGAACAAAATTAACTGATCAGGAACAAGAATATATTATTAAACGAGGCCTAAATCACATCATCTTGTTTAAGACCATTAAATGAAAAGAATGTCACATGTCGCACATGGAACCACGACTGCACCTTTCATCATGTTGATTCTCCAAAAGGAGACATCCAAATCTTTTAATTAATTAGGGTCGCACATCGACAGGCCAATAGAGTAGTTGAGACTTGAACCTAATTCTTGGATAATATCGGACAAAAAAATAAATGTAGACCCAATAGCGATTGAACCAACAGGCGGTGAAGCGTAAACCATGACATTATGGATAGGTTTCAGCCTCAACCTTTTACGTTGAAATGGGTCAACTCAGCTGGGACCAATAATGACCGCTTTATTTGTCTTATTTATTTATTTCGTACGATTATATTAAGAAGACCATTGAAAGAGGTAGTATTTACAACCAAATTGCTTCTAGAGCCCGGGTGGGGTAGCCATACGCACAGAAATCGTCTCCCGCCGCTGGAGGCTTTTCAGCGCCATCCAACGGCTGGAGTAAGTCCGACACAAATCTCAATACATAGAAATTTGTGTTGGATAAATTCCAGCCTCTGGATGGCGCTGGAAAACCTCCAATGGCGGGAGACGATTTGAATCCGTAGGCATACTATAATACTATTTGTTGTGGGGATCAATTCATAATTATTTGTTGTGGGGATCAATTCAAAGTCTATAGACATTAGAACGGGTGTCCATCAGCTTGACCTCAAATCCTCTCCTATTTATTAATAGGTCTCTTCTTATTTTTTTACGGTTATCTATACTATTTTTTTTTAATTTTTGGCACCTCCAATTCTCCTTTAGATGTTAACTGGAAGGTTGAATTGGCATTTAATGAGTTTTCTTTGACTGCTTTAACTAATCGATCTTCTCATCACATGGGCCACACCACTTTTCATTGTCAGATCTGCTCGACTCTTTTCTCCATTTGAATTTGTTAAAATCAATACAGATGCTTATTGTTTGGAACAAAGCAAGGGGTTGGGTTTCAGTTGTAGAGACTCCAATGGGAAAATTATTAAAACTGTTTCTCTTCCTGCTTTATTTTCTTCAGTCAAATGTGATGAATTACTTGCCACTAGAGTTGTCTTATCTTCAGTTCTAGAGTGTGATTTTGATTCTATCATCCTAGAGTCAAATTGTTCGGATATCATTTTAGCTATTTAGCATAATTTCGACTGTGATGATCTGGAGATCCAATCTATTATGACTGATGTCGCTATGTTGTATTTAAAGTTTAAAAAATGTTCTTTTGTTTGGATTCCTAGGGAAGCTAATCAGATTGCTCATTCCTTGACTAGGAAGGCTTCCACCATTTCGGGATTGGTGAGTTGGCTTGATTTCTCTCCTTGAGTTCATGATTTGATTGTAAATGAGGCTTCGGGTTTTTCCCGTTCTTCTCAATAAATTTTCTTTTTACCAAAAAAAAAAAGAAAAAGTTATGTGCCGATGTTCATTACTTATCTCCGATCAATTTTTATTTTAATTTTCCCAGCTGGGCCCATCAGAAAGGTGGCCTAGACTGTTGGGGTCCAAGCCGTCCATCTGTTACGAAATCCATCTCTAAAATGTGAGACCTACATTCCATGAATGGTTCCCAAGAATGTAAGAATGTTATCAGCCCTGCCACAGAATACAAGTGATCCATCGATTCTTCTTGTTCTTCTGTTTTCTCAACTAGCACATAATATTCTCATATATATACCCCTAACTTGTAGATAATCTTCCCAATAAATATACATAGATATTATTATTTTAAAAACCCATCAAATTGGTGCAATTATACAAAGGGATATATCTAAAAATCCATCAAGGCTGTTGCCAACCGACTGATGTCATCCTTTTATTTTTTTTGGGTGAAAAATCCATTTATTTGGAAGAAAACTCAGAGTACAAGACTATCTCAGCTACGGAATGAAAATAAGTCGAATGATTTCACCATTTGATAATTTTTCAGGAAATTTCCACAGACTACTTTTTGGGTTCCTGATGTGAGGCCATCTCAGGGGGGAAGTTAAGCTATGGCCATGAGGCTAGCTAACAAAACCTATTTTCCAAAGCCACCAAAATTGCAATCAAAATCTCTATGTGAAACCATGCATGGCTACAAGTTGATTAATAATTACTACAGTTGTTAATCAAAGATAGTTATCTCCCCTGTAACTTACCTCATTGATAATTGACTCTCAATGATTTTGAAAAAGATAATTATCTCTCCTAAATAAACTATTAAAATCCAAATAGCCCCAATTTTTAATAATGTTAAAGTTAATTTTTTTTTTATGAACAGCTCTACTCTCAACCTTTTATCCCTATTTTAAATCTTATTACTGTTAAAAGATCAATATAACCCTTTTATACTCAACTAAAATAAATCATAATCTCATCTTCTTTTCATTCTCCCTCACGTTCTTTCCTATGGGACGGAGATGATATGTTGAACTCAGATATAAGTGGAGCAATTACAGGCAACCAGTGAGGCAAAACTCATTGATTAAGCACTGGTTTTGATTTCCATGAGTTAGTATTCTGATTTGTGTTTAATCATATTAGATTCTCATTCTTAATATGAAATTCATATTCTGGTTCTCTTTCGCTCTCCCCTGATGACAGCCCTCTTGATTCATTTGGATACATATAATGGGTGAATTAATTAAAGTACCTGTCGAATCAAGAGAGAAGAGTGAGGTGTGAGAGAAAAATGGCAGAGAGAAAAAAAAAAAAGGGGTTTGAGATCTCTGAATTTTGGTGAGGAGAAAACTTGTGAGAAGTCTGTTGCAGCAGAAAAAGAAGGAGAAAAATCGGAATTTGAAGAGAGAGAGCCAGGAAAGGGAGGAGAAATAGCATTCGACAACTAATCTGGCTTTTGATTTCGACATTGAGGGAAGAGCAGAAGCTGCCAGGAGAGGAAGTAGGAGAAGAAACGGAAGAAGAATAGGAGATAAATGGCCATGGACTAAGGGCGACTGGAATGGGAGAAAGATGAGAGAAGATAGGAGTGGAAATAGGGATTGAAAATCTGGAGAGATTTTAGGAGAGAAGAAACTGAAGAAGAATATGAGAGAAAATGGTCGTGGACTAAGGACGACTGTAATGGGAGAAAGATGAGGGAAGATAAGAGTGAAAATACGGATTGAAAATCTGAACATATTTTAGGAGAGAAGAAACCGAAGAAAAATAAGAGAGAAAATTTGAACATATTTTAGGAGAGAAGAAACTGAAGAAAAATAAGAGAGAAAATAGCCGTGGACTAAGGGCGACTGGAATGGAAGAAAGATGAGGGAAGATAGGAGTGAAAATAGGGATTGAAAATTTGGAGAGATTTTATGAGAAATTACTTCCATGTTCAAGGATTTGCAGCAGTAGAGAGCTCCGAAGACAAAAGCGATTCAAGGGTTTGAAAACCCGAAAAAATATAAGCTCAACACTGTGGTGAGCAAACGGGGAATCAGGGAATCGTTCAACTAAAAAATAGTAACCCTATTAAATAGTAAGGGTAAAATAGGTAGTTCATCTCTCCAAAAGTGTAGTTTGGTCTTTAAGAAAATATTGGACTCTCACCGTTACCATTTAATGTAATATTCTTAACATGTGGGACTATTTGGATTTCAATAGTGTGTCTAAGAGATGTAACTGTCTTTTTCAAAACCATTAGGGGTCAACTGTCTTTAAGGTAAGTTACAGGGGAGACAACTGTCTTTTTTTCTAAAAAAAAAATCGAAAGGAAGAGAGAGTGCAGAGGTAAAAGAGAGAGACTGATGAAATCAGGATTTAGGACTTGTCGTAGGTTCGAGGATGAAGGTGAGGGAAGGATATTTCTTGAAGAATCTCGAGTTTGAGTGAGGAGAATGGGGGCTTGGATCGTCTGTAGCCATGCAATCTCTACTGTCCCATTTGGATTGTTGGATTGCATAAGTGCACGTGTAGATGCATTCTCATCTGTCTGGATGCAGTTGCAGATGTTGCACAGCTGCAGAAAACCCAAGTCCAGAGAAATGGTGAGCAGGATTTTTTGCGTTCTTCAACTTGCAAAGAAGAGTCCCGAGCTTGAGAGATATTTCCTTCTTTGTTTCTCAATTTTCAATTTGGTTTAGTGTCTTACAAGTCGAACCACTAAATTACATCATCTCATTTAAGACCTATTGTATAACTTTGTACTTTATTTGAGAAAATCACTTATCTGTTTGTTGAAGAAGTTGTGTTCCGATGTTGAAGACTGTATTTGATCCTCAAGACAATATGTTTGAAACTGGGTCGTATCACAATCGATACTGTCCTAAAGACAAAATTTATCCCCAATCGTGCAAACGGGTTGTATCATAAATCTGGCCAAGATAAAAAAGCTTCGGTTTCCCGCATTAAACCTGCACTAATCTAATGCGCCCCTTCGAGTACTTTGAACTCGAAGTGGTGCTAAGGCAAATGCAGATGGTCAATAATGAAAAAAATCGATCTTTATGAAAAATCAAAAATAAAATCAACAAGGGGATAGCATATGGTATAGGTTATTAGAGAGGGAGAGAGAGAGTATTAAATTCTTCTTAAATTTGTATCCCATGAAAGTTCCCCCCTTCCTTATTTATAGAGTAGGAAATGCCCTTTCTAGGCACCCTTAGTTGTAAGTGTGTCTTTTCATTCCAACTACTTAGATCGTCAAATCCTGATTTGAGGGTTCAGATCACACCCCTTACCAAGGGATTTGTTCTATTGAACAGATGCACATCTATGATCTAACAACTTGGATTGTCTGATTCTAATCCAATCGTTGAGATCACATATTTTTTCAAAGGATCTGTTCCATTGAATGGATGTGCCCTCACGATCTTAACGGCTTGGATTGATTGATCTTAATCAAGCGTTCAGATCGAACCCCTTTGGTAAGAGTGTGTCCGTATTGGACCCAACATAAACAAAAAATAAATCAACTCTTAAAAAATACACCCACACTTGTGCCACGGCTCAACTCACAATTGGAAGACAGATTTCAAATACACTGAACCAAATCCATACAATCAGATTCAACCAAAACATTAGAAAAACCTTCCTCCAACGCTGTTAACAATGCTAAACACATGGCAAGGGCCCCTCCATGGAAAGCGGAAGAACAGAAGAAACTCTGAGAGTAAGCTTTAATTGGATTTGCCTCCGAATCCCGCACAATTGCTCCAATATTACCTATAGAAGAATTAGAGTTAAAAGCCACGTACATCAGAGTTAATTTTGTAAAAACCTAGAGAGAGAGAGAGAGAGGAGGGGGCACCATATCTGTCTCCAACCCATTATGTTTTCCTTTTCCTCCAAAATCTTCTTCAGCTGCTCATGCGACAAGGCGAATTCCCAAAAGGCCTTCTCAGCCTTAAAGATGATAGAGACAGGGTTGTTTTGGCTGTGTAGGAAAACACTCTCGTTCCTATCCTTCCAAAGAGACCAAATAATAAATAAAGGAAGCTAATGCCCAAGCCAAATGAGCTCTGTTCTTATCCTGCCTAAAAATAGGATTCCATAAATCCATCCATTGGTGTAATTGCAGATTAGGGATGTCCGGGATCTTATGGTTGAGATAGGAGCCAAAACACACAGCTTTTGCAAATGGGCATTGGACTAGGAAATGATTTATGGACTCTGATTTATCTCCACATTTTTTTGCATATTCCTTCACTATGAATATTCCTACAAATTAGCTCTTCACCAGTGGCAACAGCGTCACTGAAACTTTATGTTAGATATAAAGCCCAACCCAGGCCCATATAGAATGGCAATGTTGTAATTTTATTTTCTTATTTTTAGTATAAATGTAACATTATTATATTGATTCAATAATCAACCGTGAAGTTTCTCAACTTGAAGTCAGTTTCGCTCTGTTCGTCTCCAAAGTTTAACACTTTACTTTTATATTAAAAAATTAAATAAAATACAACAAGACCATTGGATAAAAAGAATGCCACATGTTGCACATTGAACCACGACTGCACTTCATCCCTTGATTCCCAGACAGAAGACGATCTGAATCCTTCTATTATTAATTAGGGTCGCACATCAAATGGCCACTGTAGTAGTTGAGACTTGAACCTAATTCCTGGATAATATTGGACAAAAAAAGAAAAATAGACCTAATATAGTGATTGGACCAACACGCGGTCAAGCGTAAACCATGACATTGGGTAAAGCTTTCAACCTCATCCTTTACGTTTTCTTTCTCTTTTTTTTTTTTTTTTTGGTAAAAACCTCATCCTTTACGTTGACATGGGTCAACTCAGCTTGGGATCAATAATCACCACCTTGTTTGTCTTATTTATCTATTTCGTACCATTATATCAGGAAGACCATTGAAAGAGTTAGTATTTACAACCAAGGTACCAAATTGTTTCCCAAGTCCAGCTGAGGTATGATGGGATAGAAATCCTCTCTTACCGATCTGGGAACTGTCAAGGGTCGAATTTTAATTTACACATATATCGATGTATTAGTATACGTATCAACTAAACTCTAGCCCTTGGATCAGTCACAGTTCTCACTTACCGCAGGAGAAGATTTAGATCCAGTATGTTGCCATATTATAATACTATTTGCAGGGATCACATTCAATTAATAATTAATGGATTTTTCTTATTGACATCCGTATAGTGTCAAAGCCCAAAATCACCAGACGCTGGTGTCCATCAGATAAACATCAAATCCTCTCCTATTTATGAAGTTCTCATCCTACCCCTATTTACAAGTTATCTATGATATTCTTTATTTTTGGCACCTCCAATTCTCACCCCCAAAAAGATATATGCAGATGTTCATCACTTATATCCGATAAATTCTTCTTTTTTTTTAATTTTCCAAGTTGGGATCATCAGAAAGGTGGCCTAGACTGTTGGCGTTCTCTTCTCACCTGGTAATCACTCCACTCCCTTCGGAGCCATCCATCTGTTGTGAAATTCATCTATAAAGTATGGGACCTACATCCCATGAATGGTTCCCTGGAATGTAAGAATGGTAATCATGTTGGGAAACCATCCAGACTTTGGCCTAGAGGGAAATTGAACACCCAATGAGGTCCAAACAGAAAACCCATTGATAAAACCTGCATACACTCCTTCCACTAAATTCCACCCCCACCAAAGACACACAACCCTTCTAACTCCGGAGGAGAGGGGGGACTCCATGATTGAGATGAGTTTTCAACACTGTTGTTACTTGTTACCCACTCTGGGCTCTTGTACCAAAAACCATTGATCATGCATTCTCTACCATTTGGGATTGTCTTGTCTTTATCCTTTCAATGATTTTTTTTTTCTCCTTTTCATTTATTATTATTATTTACATAATTTCAACATGAAGAATGTGTGTATGCATGCACTTTTATCTCTGTCTCTTTCTTTCTCTCTTAAAATATAGATTCTTTTTTTTTTCTCTCATTTTTCTTTAAATGATCAATTATTCTTCTTCAAGTGATCGATTATCAATTCTTCTTGTTTTTTATTTTCCCGATTAACACATAAGATTCTCTTATGCCCCTAGCTTGTAGATCATCCTCCCAATAAACATACCTAGATATTATTATTTAAAAAACCCGTCAAATTTTATCAAATTGGTGCAATTATGCAAAGAGAGAGATCTAAAAATCCATCAAGGCTGTTGCCAACCTGACTGATGGTCATTCACAAGGAAATTGACTCCATTTTTTTTTTTTGATAAAAAACCAATTTATTTCAAAGATAACTCAAAGTACAAGACTTCATCAACCATGTAATTAAAATAAACCAAAATAACTTCACCATTTGATAATTTACTAGGAAATTTCCACAGACTAGTTTT
The DNA here is from genome assembly GCA_028583415.1 of Protea cynaroides. NCBI lineage: Eukaryota > Viridiplantae > Streptophyta > Magnoliopsida > Proteales > Proteaceae > Protea > Protea cynaroides. The sequence goes on from CM053272.1 coordinate 50,592,169, forward strand.
TGGGTTCCTGATGTGAAGCCATCGCAGGTGGGAAGTTGAGGTATGGCCATGAGGCTAGCTAACAAAACCTAATTTCCATATCCACAAAAATTGCAACCAAAATCTCTATGGGAAACCATGCATGGCTGTAAGTTGATTAACAACTACAACAGAAGTAGAAAATCCTTGGCTACTTTAAATTAATGTGAATTATGAAGTTAAACCACTATTACTACTCATGTGGATGCCTCAGTTTATCTAAGACTGTTACAAGTCACAGACTGAACTTAAGTCGGCAACTAAATCCTACCCAGTGTAAGAGGGATTCACATCCTCTCCTCCCGAACCCTTATTAGATGGCCGACACCTGGGGTGTCTCAGGTAAATCCGAGTCTACCATCCAAATCTACAAACTGAGCTGACAATGGAGTGTTGGTTCGAATTCACCAGAGTTCTAGGTGTCTACCATTTAATGCCGCCGTCACCTCCCCTTCCAAATCTCTGCGAGTAGAAAATTTAGATATCAAAAAATTTCCCATACCACACCAATTAACACGTTAGAGGGCTAAGAGACCCATTAGAGTACTAATTATGAGAAGGATGGAAAAGAATGTGGGGATCTGTTTGGCAAAATGTTTTGGTTGACTAGTAATAAAGACAGAAACTGGCGTTTCCAGTTGATTGGTAGCTAAATTCAAGTCATACACGTCTTCCCATGTCCCCACCACATTGCAAACCCAAACCCTGTGAGCTTTTAGTACTACCTTATCCCCTCATAATTCAACGATCAATAGTGCTTGTTAGGGACATCGACTATAAAATAGTTTTTTTCGTTTTACATCGATTACCAATAAGTCTCTCTCCCAGAACTCCTTTGACCTATCGTTTTAGACGGTTTTAAACTTTACAGCTCTTTCTTCTCAAAGTTCAAACCCAACGGTTCCCCAGTATAAGTTATGCATTAATTTGCATGCACATCTTGTATGCTTTTTCTTCTTTCATATTAAAGTTGTAATAATTAAGAAACGCATGAATACTCATGAGTGACATCTAGAAACCATTTCTTATATTCTAATATTTTCGAATTTTCATTACATAGTAATAACAAAAACAAACAGCAACAACAGCAACAGCAGAAGCTAAAGAGAACGAAAGTTCACTTATTGGGTTATATATTTCATGCTGATTTTGGGCTTTCAAAGTAGTAACTAAATATGAATAATTAAGGGCATTTGCGTTTGTTGCCGTGGGTAGTCAAGGTAGCATAACAGGGACAGGCGTCATAGTTGCCGGAGGTGCCGGGAGGGACGCATTGGCATCTAGAGCAGCAAGTCCCACAAGCCCTTTTGCAGAGATGAGGCCTCGACGACTGTTGACACCTCGCTGTACATGCTGCTCCACAATCTGCATGCATGCAACCCTTCATCAGAATTATATATCCAACAGAAACTAGCTAGCTAAATGATGGGTAGCCGGCCGTTTCTTTCATTTCTAACTTAAAATTACCTATGGACGACGTCTGTGGGTCAGCCATGGTGCTCTGCTGCAATATTCATATGAACCATATCCATCAGGATCAGTACTTGCTAGTCAGTAGAAATGAAAAGCTGAGATTAATGAAAAAGAGAAAGTTTATTGGTGATCAAGTCTCACCAGTTGGTCTGCCTGAACGAGCTGGAGAAGGAGAAGAGAGAGAAGTAGAGAGGCAGCAAGAACCTTAGTAACAGCAGCCATAATGGAGGAATTGCAGAGAAGCAGATCGAAGGACTAATAAGAATTGGAACTACTTACTTGTATGAGCAAATGCAGTATTAATTTATAGGCGGCCCAGGCCAGGCGGCTGAGCAACAAGGGTTAGCGCATTCGAGGGTTCACTTGTGGACAGTAAACAAATAGCCCATTTTCTTGAGTTGGAACCAGCTGGAGTGAAGTAAACCTGGGTTTTTTATTTTTAGAGATAAAGCCACAAAGGGGAGAAATAAAAGCTGAGTTGATTCATGAAATTAAGTTTCAATTAAGCACTGCAATTAAGCATAATAATTTTCACCAAAAAAAAAAAAAAAAAAAAGCATAAAAACGGTTCAAGTAGTCAGTATCCGATCGATGGATTCGTATCAATTTTAAACTTCATCGATCATCAATCTGATTCTGTTTTAATATTATTATATATAAATTGGTTATATGTTGGATTGATTTTGGAGATGGCTACTACAGTGTCCAAAACCTAAATTACCTAAATTTTAAACCTTGACCCCACTTAAGGTGTCAACAGCTCAGCTTAGGCCAGTTTTGGTGGGGGCTAAGTCGGTCTCAAACGTTTTATGGGTAACTCAAAACATGTCTAATAAGAGATTTAGATTAGGATTGTTGTACTGTACTTGTTAGTTGACAGGCCAATCAATGTCAGTTTGTTATCAGGGTTAACTTGACATTGTCAAGACAGTCGAAATGGATCGGAATTGATAATATATATATATATAATTTTTTTTTGTAGAACCCTATGGATATATTTAAGGATGTAAATGGATAGTCAAAAATCCGAATTCGATTTTAATCCGCATCTATTTTGGGGAATTTGAATCCGAACAATTGGATTCAAATGCGAAGTTGGATATGTGGGATCGGAGGCGTATCCTAAATTAACGGATATAATGTGCTCCAATCCGTTTAAGTATTTAAACAGTTTCTATATTAAATAACATTAAAACCTTATCGAGACCTACTATATTTCTAGCCTTCTAGGATTCCGATTCCATATTAAAAAAATATTAAAACCTCATGGCCTTGGATTCAAATCGTCTCCTCCCTGTACTTCAGGGAGGAGACACGGCGACCCCACTGGATGGTCGCCATGTGGAGGTCGAATGAATCCGACGCCTCCGTTTGAGTCAACACTCTCTTGTTGGCTTGGCTTGTCGGCTCGAACGGATGGGTTGAATTCATCCGACCTCCACATGGCGACCATCCAGTGGGGTCGCCGCCCCTCCTCCCGAATCTCAGAGAGGAGACGATTTGGAGGCCATGGGCTTATGTCTCCGCGATTCATTTTCATATTAAAAAATATTAAAACCTCACCACCTAATTCCTACGAGTCAGTTTCTATATTAAATAATATTAACAACTCTTAACTGCATTTCTAAGATTAATTTCTATATTAAAAAAATATTAAAACCTCTTAACTTTACTTCTCCTCTTAATTCCTAGGATTCAATTTCTATATTAAATAATATTAAAAATTCTTAATCTATCGTATTTTTAAAATCAATTTTCATGTTTAAAAAATATTAAAACATAGGATTGAGTTTCCATATTACTAAAACTCTTTACTACCGTATTTATAGGTTTAATTTCCATAACAACAAAATATTAAAATGTGGATTCAGTTTCTATATTAAAAAGTAGTAAAACTCTTCATCTACCTTATTTATAAGATTAATTTCTATATTAACAAAATATTAAAACATAAGATTGAGTTTCCATATAAAAAATATATATATATATATTTCTTCACCTACTGTATTTCTAAGTTTAGTTTCCGTATTAAAACCTAACTTCATTTTTTCACATCTCCAATAGTGCTGCCGATTCCTTCTCATATCTCATAATCTCAACATGGTAGAAGTCAGAATGTGATTCAGGCCTAAACCTATCTTCTCTCCCAATACTCAATGTGAATTACATATTGCTCCATCAAAACGACAAAAATCTTCTTTCAAGCCTCAATCATCTTCTCTCTCAAGTTTTATTGAAGGGAAGGTTTTTCATTTGTGAAATCTCTCTCTCTCTCTCTCTCTCTCTCTCTCTCTCTCTTGAAACAGAGGTTCTTTGGTTGTGAAATTTCTGCAACAAAGAGGAAACAAGCACAACAATAATGCTTGTGTAAATAGGTATTCGAATTGGATTTTAACCGAATATTAGGTTAAAATGCGGATTCGAATTAGGATTTAATTTTTAGAAATCCACGGAGGTGGATTCTGAAACCGGATTCTGATAGGATGGTTAGGAGTCGGTATGTGCCGAATCCGATCTGTTTACATCCTTAGAAAGATAATACTGGTGTCACACGCCAATATAATCCAACCCATGGTAGAAGGAGATAGGCACACGGGTGGTGCTAAATATTTTTGTATTTTTCTTTTTTCCTTGTAAGATGACAAGAAGACAGACTATTGATCAGAATTTTGGTCATCGGAGGATCGGTCGGCCGCCTACAATATATGGGAAGGTGGACCGCGGGGTCCCCCCTCCGGGCGCGGGGTGGTGGGTGGTAGACTTTGATTTCTACTCGGAATTTTGGTCATCGGAATTCTTGTAGACTTTTTTTTTTTTTTTTTTTTTTTTTTAATGAAAAAGGAAAAAGAAAATGAAAAGGAAAGGGAGTGATGTACAGGTTGTTGCCTGCCTGGTTTTGGTTAGTGTTCCATGGACAGCAGTACTCTGTATTCTAAAATTTGAATGGGCCAAACTAAAACCGTCCTCCTTTGTCAATTAAGTTAAAAAGAATGATTTATGTTGACAGTCTGGACATTCAGTCTGGAAATTAGCTCAAATCCTAGAGGGATGAAATAACCTTTCTCATCCTTTTTGGATGCCTTTGTTTTGTAACTGTGTATGCATTGTTATTGGTTTTCGTATTAATGCAAGAGTCATACTGTTATACTAGGGGTGAAAGTTTTGCCTTGACGGCTCGAGCTCACCCAAATCCGCCCTGAACCCGGTTAGGGTTTAGCCCGGCCCGTACCCTGATAGGGTTCAATCAGGGTACAGGATAATTTTTACCCTGTCAGGGTAAGGGCGAGTTAGGGTTGAAGCCTCGGGTAGAGCCTGGCCCAAGCCTGACTTATATATATATATATATATATTCAGAAATCGAATTTTATTCTATTTTCTAACCCTAATCCTTAGCTATCTCCATTCTTCTCTTATTCTCTCTTTCTCCTACTGCAGCCGACGGCCATTTCTCAGTTTCTCTCATTCTCTCTTTTCATAGTTTCTCAATTTCTCTCATTTTCAATCTTCAGATCTGTTATGCTCTGAGCATCTCTCACTCTCTCTGCCGACGGCTCTCTATTTCTCCTACCGTCGGCTACGGCACTGACGGCACCGACGGCCGACGGCGGCTCTCTATTTCTTTACAGGGCTACCGCGATGGTGGCGGCGAGAACGTCTCTCACTCTCTCTTCCTCCTACCGCCGACGGCACTGTCTAGAGCCACCATATCAGAGCCGATTCAGCCCCATCGAATCATCTTCTTCCTCTTCGTCGACAGCCTGATTTTAGGTATTTATCTCTCTCTCTCTCTCTCTCTCTCTCTCTCTCTCTCTCTCTCTCTATCTTTCTGAATCTTTGCACATAATTGATTTCAGCCCCATCTTCTTCTTCTTCCTCTTGGTCGACAGCCTAATTTTAGGCATTTCTTTCTTCTTCGTCGACAGTGGGTTAAAGGTTCAATGGAGTTTCCCAAGTAAGAAACTGATGTCTCAACCACACTGTCCAAGCACAAAATTACCTTCTTTTGGAAAACATGCTTTCCCAGTTTTCCTGATTCAGTGAAAACTATGAAAAGTGAAAACTTAAATTTCTCTTGAGAGATATTAGATTTTTTTACACTTCTCTCTCCCTCCTACCCTATTTTGTATTTTTAATAAGTGCTATTGTGTGTGTGAGTGTGTTTGGGGGAGGGAATAATAATCTGTGTGAGCGAGAGGGTGGGGTGAGTACCTGTTTCGGATAGGGAGAGGGATAGAAGAAAAAGATGAAAGCTGAAAACTCTCTTTCTGAATCTCCTGATGATTTATATACCTTGCTGCTAAGGTCAACGAATGGCTACCTCTACTTGTTGATCGTCACTGCCAAAACTTAACTAAGAGACACCGCCACCAACGTGGAGAATGAGAGAGAAAGAGAGACCATTAGTTCTCATACTTTGCTAGTTTTCAGGTTTGCTACTTTGTTATTTCATTTTATTTCATAATGAATGTTATTGTATTAGTTTCTCTATATTCCTAACAGAAGATGAATATTAACAATTTAACATTATCTTTTATGCTACTATTTTGGATTCTCATGTAATGTTTTTACTTTTTATATTACTCTACATTTCTATTATGTTGTGCTTTATTTTATTTTGATCATCTCTATTAAGTTATCATTAATCTTGTTACTGTATTCTTCTTTTTGATAATCATTAATGTTTTATACTTGTAAATATTTGGCATTTATATGTTAAAATGTTGAGTTCAGGGTAAATCAGGGTAAACCCTACTCTGATTTAGGGTCAATCAGGGTAAACCCGGCCCAGCCCGGCCGATCAGTGGTAAATCGGGGTAGGGTAGGGTTGGGTAATACCCTGCCAGGGTAGGGTAAGGGTTGAGATTATGTAATACCCTGACAGGGTAGGATAGGGTTTGGGTTAGCATGAAAATTTTTTGGGTAGGGTAGGGTTTGCAGATACCCGGCCCAACCCGACCCTGTTTCACCCCTATGTTATACAAAGAATTAAAAGAACATACACCATATGTGGGTTAGTTAAAACAGGAATTGGGAAAAAAAACGAAACAAGAAGGTAGAGTTTTAAATGGAGTGGTAAAAAAAGTTCGAATATTTCGAGAACAATAAGAAAATTAAAACGGATGGTATGGGTTTTAAATGGATTAGAACTAATACAGTATGATGAAAAAAGGGCAATAAATTCGATAAATTGAAGAATTATATGTAAATCAATGGGAATATATGATATTTATGAAGTGGTCAGTCACAAAACTCTAAGAATTTTCTCCTTCAACCAAGTCTAATTGATGTTTTTATGTTTGACCAAGGCTCCACAAGCTTGAATCCATATGAATAGAGAGAGAGAGAGAGAGAGAGAGAGAGAGAGAGAGACCACAATCTACATTTATTGTGGTTCACAACCCACAGCCCAAGGCCCATCCTAACGAATAATAAACTAATGAGTAACGAGTCAATTATATATCCCATGAAAGATGCAGCTTTAGATTATGAGAAAGTGGTCAACCTTTAATATCACATCGGTAACATGTAGAAGGCGATAAGAGTACTAAACGATGTAGGAAGGCGATAAGAGTATTAAACTAATTGATGTTTTTATGTTTGACCAAGGTTCCACAAGCTTGAATCCATATGAGAGAGAGAGAGAGAGAGAGAGAGAGAGAGATCTACATTTATTCTGGTTCACAACCCACAGCCCAAGGCCCATCCTAACGAATAATAAACTAATGAGTAACGAGTCAAGTATATATCCTATGAAAGATGCAGCTTTAGATTATGAGAAAGTGGTTAACCTTTAATATCACATCGGTAACATATAGAAGGCGATAAGAGTATTAAAAGATGTAGGAAGGCGATAAGAGTATTAAACGATGTAGGATTTATCAACTCATTGCTCATGGAAAATGCAGGTTAAAATAAAGTTTAAAATATGGAATTGGATATTGTGAGGACGATGGCGGGAAATTAGATAACTTCCCCTTTTAAATGATTAAGGATCCTCATTATTAAATTGGTTACAACATGTTCGAGTTTTCTACGTTCAATCACACAATGGAGATCGAAAGGCTTTCACCTTAAGATCTCCTCCACTCACGCCAATGGCAAGTAAAATCTAAAGTCGCCACCTAGATAAGGTCTAGGACCTAAAAATGTTGTTCTTTACTTTGGAGGAATCTCAACAAAGGCAGGTAAGCTTCAATTTACGAGTTGGGAAGATGTTAGGCACCCAACTGATCCGGTCATTGACAGATCTCCCTATGTTCCATCTAGAAAATATAGCTGTGGCTGGGTCCATCTTATTGGATATTTTGGGCTGGCAAGCCCATAGATATACTAAGTTTAGCGTGGTCTACTTTAAAACATTTTGAGAGGCTACGTATTATTGGAATGTATTCTAAAAAATACATTCTCATAACTGAGAATTAATTCTTAACAAAAAATAAGAATGGGTTAACGAGGCAGGCATTTATGCTCTGGGTTCACAATGCAAATCAAATACTCTTTTTGTCATTTTAGAATATGTTCTTGACCTCAAATGCATTCCAAAAATACTTACCAAACATGACAAAATGAAAACCATTGCATCACCTTACTCACTTCACCTTGCCTTCTTCCTGCAATTCTAAAATAGAATTCGTGTTGGGTTCTATCCTGTCCTGGTTTTTATTCTTATTTAATCTATCTTGAAGTTGAATGTAATTTGATTTTGGGCTTTGGTCTAAACTATTAGAAGGAATTAAATCCAACGGTTAGATTTACATTCAAACTTATATCCATATACAACCTGATCATATTCTTTGTAATAATTAATAATTTGTTCTTATAGCAACAAGCTGGCTGGCTCATAATTTTTTCTTATGTCCTTTCTATTTTAATCTAATCCGGCTGATTTCAAAGAAGAAAAAGAAAAGAAAAAAAAAAGAGCAGAACTTATAAGGCTGGACATCTTTTGGGCCCTCTGTTGGGATGGGCCTTTGTGGAGCATAATGTTGGGCTGGGTTCAGACAGTCACCAGCCGAAGGAGGGAGTGAGGGTCAAATGTAGGAGAGGAGGCTCGAGCACCAGACTTCTACTAAACCTTGCCTCGACAAGACAGGCGTTACCACCCGACCAAGCCGGTTTCCGCCTAATATTAATGGTTTGTGACAAGTGCTTGAAATACTTAATAATATGTTAACTTATAGCAACGTACGTATATTGGGCCTGGTTTAAGGGAATCCAAATATAGCCCACAAATAAGCTCAAGCCAGCCCATTGTGCTGGGCTTTTTGGGGCCTTTCTTTTTAATCCTTTATCTTGTCTGCTTTTAAGATTGGAGTCTAAAATACTTATTTTTTTAGGGGTAAATATTGCCAATGGAAGCCTACTAACATATGTAGTTAGTAAAATAACAAAATTGCCACATTGCCGATATGGGAAAATATCCTATGCCACACTTATGAAGACCCAAGAAACGATTTCATTCAATTGAAAATCCACATGGTGTATGAGGAGAGAGAGTCTCAATGCTGGAATACTGCTCATTATGTGCGAGCCACGTCACCGGCATGAGGTTCTTTTCCCAACTATCTTGTTTGTTTCATTGTAAATTCTTTAATACAAATGATATTTTACATGAAAATTTTCTTCTTCAATGTAAAATTTTCCTACTTTTCTAGTACCTTTCTTTGTGTTTCAAGTTAAAACAAACAGAAAAACCCCTATTTTGCGGTATTCTTCTTTGCTTATTTGCACCATTTTATATGGAAACAAACGAACCGATATGAAAAAGGTGAATCGGTTGGAGAAAGAAGGATCTACCAAAATACCTCCACTCCTCATCTAATTGCATGTTTGGTTAGGAGTCATATCATATCCAATATCGCATTAAATCTCATATGTTGGATGTTTGCAATCACAAACCTTGTTATTTTTTTTTATTTTTTTTGTAAAAAAAAACTTTATTGAATAACACATGTGGTACACACATGGCTTGAGAGATACAATATTAACTAATTACAACTGTCAGACACGAAATAAACAGAACCCGCAAAGACAGAGAATAAACAAAGCCGAATCGCGATGAAAGATGAATTCTCTTGAAAAATATTGAAAGGACAACTGTGAAGGTAAGGGATCATCATCGATCAATCATCCTCATCATAATTCATAAGTGTGAGAAGTGAAAGGCCTTCCTCCTTCCACTTCCTTCCTTCAAATGGCAAATATAACAAACTTTGAAAGCGTTAATGGATTAGGTGTCATCCCCACTGATGGAATTCCGTGTATTCGCAATCGATGTCTTAATCCTCTATCTAATTCTAACCACACACTTAATGGGCTAGATGAGATAGGCAGATGGTGATATTGACAATAACTGGGCCCATCCAGTCCCATAATAGACTGGGACCCACCTCAGCCTCTTGCAACCTTAAACCCGTTTCTAGCTTCTCTGCCTAAAAGTCTGCATTCTTTAATTTTAGTTAAAAGTATTGTACCAGAGCAAAGAAAAGAAAAAAAAAAATTTTGCACACATCCTGACGTAATTTTAACCATCCGATATTCAGCTGGACAGCTATACAGATGGAGAGGATTTTTGTTCACAATCATTTTCGGTTTCTTCCACTTTTCACAAGGGGTTCACAACTTTAGATTTCTTAAAAAAATCGATAAGAAAGAGAAAGTGTAGAGATGGAAAGAGAAAGAGGATGATGAAATTAGGATTTAGGGTTTCCCATTGGTTTGAGGTTGAAGGTGAAGGAGGGATATTTCATCAAGAATCTCTGGTTTGAGTGAAGAGAATGGAGGTTTGGATCGTCTGTAGCCACGCAGTCCCTACAGCCCCATTTAGGTTGTTGGATTGCAATACTACACATGTAGATGCACTCTCAACGGCCTAGATGCAATTGCAGGGGCTGCACGGTTGCAGGAAACCCAAGTCCGGAGAATGGTGAGCAAGATTTTTTGAGATCCTCAAGTTGCAAAGAAGAATCCTGAGCTTGAGAGAGATTTCCTTCTTTATTTCTCCGTTTTCAATTTGGTTCAATGTCTCGCAAGTCGAAACCGCTAAATTACATCATCTCATTTAAAACCATTAGATGAAAAAAGTGTCACATGTCACACATCGAACCATGGCTACACTTCTCTTGTTGATTCCCCAAGTGGAGACGAGTCGAATCCTTCTAAGGTCGCACATCAACATAAATCCTCTCCATCCTCGTTATCGAATGGAGACACTGCTGCCGACCCCTGATGCGTGACACGTGGGGGTCAGCTGAATCCAAGCCCTCCATCCGAACCAGTTCATAAGCCAACACCTCTTGTCTTCTCACTTATTGGCTCGGATGGAGGGCTCTGATTCAACCGACCCCTGATGCGTGACATGTGGGGGTCGGCTGAATCCGAGCCCTCCAACCACGCTGGTGCATAAGCCGACACCCCCTGTCGGCTCACCTTATTGGTTCCGATGGAGGACTCGAATTCAGTCGACCCCTATGTGTCGCGCATCAGGATCAGCAACCGTATCTCCATTCAATACCAAGGACGGAGAAGATTTCATTCCCACATCAACTGGCCAATGGAGTAGTTGAGACTTGCACCTAATTCCTGGATAATATTAGACCCAAAAAAAAAGTAAACCTAATAGTGATTGGACGAACACACGGTGGTGAAGCGTAAACCATGACATTAGTTGGGGATAGCTTTCCACCTCATCCTTTACATTGACATGGGTCAACTCAGCTTGGGATCGATAATGACGGCTTTATTCGTATATTGGAAAAAAATCAACTACCCCCCATACTAGTTTCGAAACATCACCTACCACCCACACTTTTCAAAAAACATCAACTACACCTAAGTAACTGACGGAGGAGACGGAAAACAGCGTTAGACATTTTTAACCTTTGTTTTTAATTGAAATTTTTTTAAAGCTAATAAAGTTACTAATATAACCCTTCTCTTTCTTTTCCTCTCTCCCTCCCTCATTGTTCTCCCCTCTAGTGTAGCCATGGCATCTGAACCATGGGGTCTGGCTGGAGAAAGCAGAGAAGAAGACGAGAGAAATTTTTTATTTTCTCTCCGACGATGGCCCTATTGTCCGATGGATTTCCGGAAATGGTGATTTGGATTTTCTCTCCGGCAATGGGAAACCACTTGAGCAACCACATGGACAACCTGAAAGTTGAGTAGGAGTGTTCTTGAGTCCATTAGGGTTCTGAGTAAGAGTGTTTTGTTATGGTGTTCTGTTTCTAAGATTTTGCCATGGTGTTTTTGGTTTATTTCCAACATTTTGGTAATTGATCTGTAGGGAAAAAGGCGTAGAATATATTCTTGAAATTGAATACCATTTCTGAACAAGAACCAGCAGGATCTCCATCCCTTGCTGTAATTGGTCCATTTGTAAAGAACTCCGGTGACATTGCAATCAGATCCCGTTTCCTTCCCTGCATTGCAGTCAGATTTGAAAGAAACCGAATAGATACCTCTTGTAATCGTTGAAACCTCGGGCGATCCATCTCCAATCCCAAGGCTTTCCAACGAGAGAAGTAGCTTGGGAAATGGAGAGTAAAAGCTACGGGAGCAGGGGAAATCAGTGAGTGAGTGAAAGAAAGGGAGTGGAGCAAATGGAGATGCAGCTAGGAAGCTCATGAAATTGTAAAGAAGAACAATAGCAAAAGGGGGAATCTGATTTCGTAAGAAAGGGAGAGGCTGAGAGGTTAGGAAGAGATGCGATTTTCCATTTTAGAAGTAAGGAGATGAAATAGTGAGAAAGAAATGGGTTTTTGCCAAATGAGAGAGGGTTGCAGACCAAGGCAGCCACACGAAGAAGTTGCAGCAAGGGTTTACGATTGAGGGGATGATTCGAAAAAGAGGGGAGTATGGTCGGCGAAAAAAGAGCAGAAGAAGAAGAAAAGAAATAGAAGATTTAGAAGAAGAAGGGAGCAAAATAAGGGCAGCCATCACCACTGCAGTGATCGGCATTGTTGGACTGACTCTTGGCTGAACTGCCATCAAAATGGTTTGCAAGCCCTCTCCGACGCAATCTGCTATGTTCCTTCTTCTTCATCTTCTATTTCTTCTCCCTTCCTTTTTCATTCCTTTCACTGTAATTTTTCTTCTTCTTTCCCTATACCTTCTTCTTCCTCCCTCGTTTCTCCCTCGCTGGCAGAATTAAATCAGAAACCTAAGAAGGAAGAGGAGGGTAGATTTAGAGAAGGAAGAGGAGGGTAGATCTGGATAAGAAGAAGAAATGTTAGAGATTTGGGGTTTTACCCTCCTTAAGTGAAAAAGGGTAAAATCATCTTTCAACTTATTTTAGGGTATTATTGTCCAATTCAAATTTGCTTTTGGATGACATCAGCAACTAACAGGATTCAATAAACGGAGTGGATCTATTTGATTAACAATGGTAAACATTTGGATCGTAATTGATGTTTTTTGAAAGATGTGGGTGGTAGGTGATGTTTTGAAACAATTTTAGAGGTAGCTGATTTTTTTCTTTATATATTTTATCTTATTTTGTACTAAAACTTCACCTCAAAAGTTGCAGAAAAAGACAGTGACTGACGTTTCAAGTTGATTGGTAGCTAAATTCAAGTCATACATGATTCACATGTCCCCACCAAAGTGCAAACCCAAACCCAATGAGTGATCTTTCAGTTCAACCTTATCCCCTCATAATTCAATGATCAATAGTTCTTGCTAAGGAGACATATTAGCTATATTAAGAATTTAGCCTCACATTGATTATTAAATAATTTTTTATTTTTTAATCTGAACTTCCTTCCCTCCACATGCAGAGGGAGTTTGGAAAAACAAAAAAAAAAAAAACATGTAGGAGAGTTCGGATCATCTACATGTACATGTACTTTTCATATGAGACCCATCTCCAGTGTGTGAAACCCATTGAATATAAAATCTTAAGAAACATACATGAAAAACCAAGGCGTCAAAGTTCAAACCCAATGGTTCCCAATATTTTTTTTTTGGTAAGAAACGGTTTCCCAGTATAAGAGTTATCAATTAATTGCATGCACATCTGGTATGCTTTTTCTCGTTTCGTATTAAATTAGTAATGATTAAGAAACACATGAATGCTCGTGATTGACATCTAGAAACCATTTCCTTTATTCTAATATTCTCAAATTTTCATTACATAGTAATAACAAGAACAGAAGCTAAAGAGAACGAAAGTTCACTTATTGGGTTATATATTTCATGCTGATTTTGAGCTTTTTTAAGGGCATTTGCGTTTGTTGCCATGGGTGGTCAAGGTGGCATAACAGGGACAGGCATCATAGTTGCCGGAGGTGCCGGGAGGTACGCATTGGCATCTAGAGCAGCAAGTCCCACAAGCCCTTTTGCAGAGATGGGGCCTCGATGATTGTTGGCACCTCGCTGTACATGCCGCTCCACAATCTGCATGCATGCAACCCTTCATCAGAGTTATATAACCAAGAGAAACTAGCTAGATAGATGATGGGTAGCCGGCCGTTTCTTTCATTTCTAACTTAAAATTACCTATGGACGACGTCTGTCGGTCAGTCATGGTGCTCTGTTGCAATATTCATAAGGACCATATCCATCATGATCAGTACTAGTCAGTAGTAACGAAAAGCTGAGATTAACTAAGAAGAGAAACAAGAACGTTTATTGGGGATCAAGTCTCACCAGTTGGTCAGCTTGAACGAGCTGGAGAAGGAGAAGAGAGAGAAGTAGAGAGGCAGCAAGAATCCTAGTAACAGCAGCCATAATGGAGGAGTTGCAGAAGCAGCAGGATTAATGAGATCGCCTTGGAACTACTTACTTGTATGAGCAAATGGTATTAATTTATAGGCAGCCTGAGCAACAAAGGTTGGCGGATTTGAGGGTTCACTTGTGGACGGTAATCAAATAGCCCATTTTCTTGAGTTGGAACCAGCTGGAGGTCGATAGTGAAATAAACCAGATTTTTTTTTTCTTTTTTGAGGAATAAAGCTACGTAGGGGAGAAATAAAAGCTGAGTTGATTCATCAACGTAAGTTTAAATTAACCTCTCCAATTAAGCATAAGGGATTTGTATCAATTTTAAGTTTTATCAATCGATTTGATGGGTTGTGTCTTGTATTTTATGGGATTCACATAGTTATTGAGTTGTATTTGTATTTGCGTTTGAATCAATTATATATACAAGGGTTAATTAGTAATTGTGGAAGATTAGAGTTTCTAGGGTTCCTATATATTGTTTTTATTGGAAAAATCCTAGGTAAACTTTGAGCAAAGAAGAATATTTTGTCAGGTATAGATAATTATAGATTTGTCTTAGGAATAAAGAAGATCTCTCTTCTCTGGTGGAGGTAAGCATCTCACGTTTGGATGCTGAACCACGATAAAACTTCTTCATGTGTTTTTCTTCTTGTTTACGTTTTCATTCATAAGAAAATTTAGTTGCTCTCCCTCAGAGTCTCAGACTTCTTATCTTAAAAAAAAACAAAAACAAAAAAAGTTAAAGTTAACCCAATCAATGATGTCAATCGTCGGATTTAGCACAGGTCAGAAGAACTCTCTCATGGAATCTCGAATCACTTGACCATTGGAATAAGTTTGAATGCCAATAAATTGAAATTCACAATTAGATGAAATAATAATGAATGGATTTATGTGACTATCTCTTATTCAATTTATTTATTTATTTTTTTTTTCACATACAAACATAGTTTTAAATTGTTAACCTTGTTCGACTAGTTCATTTATATGAATGAGTAAATTAACTATGAAAGACATTCATAGTGACGCGAAACTCTGAAGTTAAGACAAAAAGATAAAACATTCTTCCAAAAATATCATTTTGAGCACATCTTATAGGGAAAAAGATCGTCTAATATTGTCACCTAGTCTGTCAATAATTTATCGAATGAACTGAAATATGTGGGCCAATATATCATATATCTCAACCCATTAAATGAATAACTGACGCAGCGAGTGAATGATAGGAAAAAAATGTGATGCATCTTACATGCCCCTCAATAATTGAGATGGGTATAATGAATTTGACGCACGTGTACAAGGGGTTTGGTATTATTGCCCTTGTTTTTTTCAGAAGTAAAGCATGAAAGTATGGCCCAGGACAAGATGGGCATGGTAGGGGTGTTTGGTAAAACTTCAACTCTGGGATTCTTACTTCTGGTTCAAATTTCTACTCCAACTTCAAAAGGATTCAAAAGATGAGGGGTAGAAACATGTTTGTTAACTTAATTTAGTCATGGACCCGGAGTAGTGGGGGGGTGACGGATGGGTGGCACTAGTGGTGAGTGGTGATGGTTGGTGACGGTGGTGGTGGGTGGGAGGTGGTGGTGAAGGGTGGCGGTGGGTGGGTGGTGGTGGTGGAGGGTGGTGGCGGTGGTGGTGGGTGGTAGTAAATGGTGGTGGCGGTGGTGGCGGTGGTGGTGGGTGATTGGTGGTGGTGGTGGTTGGTGGCTGGTGGTGGTGGCGATAGTAGGTGGCGGTGGGTGGTGATTGAGGATGGTGGTAGTGGCGGTGGTGGGTGGTTGGTGGTGGTGGCAACAAAGGGTGGTGGTGGTGGCGGCGGTGGTGGGTGATAGTTGGTGGTGGTGGTAGGTGGTGGTGGCGGTGGTTGGTGGCTGGTGGTGGTGGCGGTGGTTGGTGGCCGGTGGTTGGTGGTGGTGGCGATGGTAGGTGGTGGTGGGTGGTGGCGGTGTGGTGGTGGTGGTGGTGGTGGTGGTGGCAGTAGTGGGTGGTGGAGGGTGGTGGCGGTGGTGGGTGGTGGCTGGTGGCTGGTGGGTTGTGGTGTTGGTGGTGGTAGTTGGTGGTAGTAGTTGGTGGTAGTAGTGGTGTGGGGTGATTTTTACTCCAAAATTGTGCTCTGAAGTCGAAAAGCATCTATTTGATACTCTAAAAAACTGGATTATAGAGCTCATTTGGAGTCGGTTCACTCATGGATTCTCGGAGTCGAACGGGTTACCAAACAGGCTTCTACTCCATTTATGCTCCAGAAATCAGAATCCAACTTCTGGAGTGTTACCAAACACCCCCTAAGAAGATAATACTGGGGTCACACGCCAATATATTCCAGACCATGGTTGACAGAGACAGCCACACGTGTGGTATCAAATATTTTTGTATTTTTCTTTTTTTCCTTGTAAGATGACAAGAGGAACTAGATGGATGATTGATCAGGATTTTGGTCTTGAGAATTCATGTAGATTGGCTTTTTTTTCCTTTTGGAGTGAAAAAGGAAAAAGAAAACGAAAAGGAAAGGGAGTGTCGTACAGCTGGTTGCCTGCCACAGCTGTATTCTGGATTCTAAAATTTGAATGGCCCAAAGGAAAACCATCCTCCTCCTTTATCAATAACGTTAAAAAATATATATTTATGTCAGACAGTGTGTAGATTAGGTCAAAAGACTAAAGGATTGAAATGCAATTCGAATCGTCACTTATGTGTACGGACATAAGAGAGATGGCAGAGATCATTGGATGGTCGTCATGTGGATAGACAATTATTCAACGGTCTTAATCCTTAACTTGAATTAGAGTTTATTATTTACACTTGAGTTAGAGTCCTTTGTTTGAATCATCTCTTTATCATCTTCTTCTCTTATCTTTTGATCTTCATCTTCTCTCACCTTCATTCTCTAATCACCAGTAAAGGAACTTGAAAGTAGATTAGAACTTCCAAAACCAAAGATGGAGAAGTGGAAAATAAGAGGAAACTGAAAACAAAAATCGGCGAGACTATTTGAAGAAGATTGACAAAAAAAAAATAAAAAAAAATAAACACAATAGAGGAAAAACCAATTAAAAAGTGAAAAAAAAAAGAAAAGAAGAAAAGATGGGAATAGAGAGATCGATATGCAACAAAGTAGAAAATCTGGGAAATGGAGAAAAAAGAAATTAGTGAGAAACCTTGAGATTAAGGAATGAAAATCGGTTTGAGAACTCAGAGAAATGGGAAACAAAAATCGATGAAAACTGAGAAGACGATTTGAGATATATAAAAAAACAAAAAACCGAGTTTGAAGAAGGAAATCAAATACAGAAAAGCAAAATTAGAGAAGCTTAAAAGAAAGATATCAGAGATTAAAAAAACTTAAAAATCGAAAAACATACCTGATGATGAATTGAATTCAGGCAACCTTTCTTTTGAACCGTCCTCCCAATTTCTGTGATTTTTTCCTCTGCAAGTTCTCTCCTTCAAAAACCCTCAGTCCAACTACCAAAAATCCATTCAAGAAAGAAAGAACTCCCCTTGTTTTTCTTCTACCTTCCCCTTACCTCTCGTCAGCCAACTCCCTTCTTCTGTTTTACTTTCACTTTCCTTTCAATTTTTTTGGGTCTTCCACCATTTTCTCTCCTCTCCCATTTTTGTTTGGATCCACATCCTCTCCCACCTGAGTTTGGGCAGGAGAGTTGGCGGCCCAGATGGATGACAACCACCTAGCTCTCGGGTGAATCCGAGCCCTCCATCTAGCCGACACCCCAGCCGACAAGCTGAGCTGATAGGGGTGTCGGCTTGGATGGAGGGCTCGGATTCACCCGAGAGCCAGGTGGTGGCCATCCATCCAGGCCGCCCACTCTCCTGCCCAAACTCAGGCGGGAGAGGATTTCTATACTTTTCGTTTTGGGCGCTCCCGTTCATTCCTTTGCAGACGCCCATGAATGAAAAAAAGACCGTTGGATGACTGCCTATCCACGTGATGGCCATTCAACTGTCTCCGCCATATCTCCTATGCCCGTATGCATAGGAGACGATTCATACTCGATGAAATGACCATTTTTGGTATCTTTTGTATTAATACAAGAGCCACATCATCAGGCAAGAAATCTTTTCCAAAAAGAGTTAAAATAACATAGTGGGTTTAAAAAAAATGAAACAAGAAGATACAGGTTATCAAAGGAGCAAAATAAGAACAATACAGTTAAAAAAAAGGTTAAACATTTTGAGAACAATAAAAAAACTAAAACAGATGTTATGAGTTTTAAATGGGTCAGAACTAATACAATAAGATGAAAAATAGGACAATATACTTCGATAAATTGAAGAATTATACTTAAATTAGTGGGAACATATGACATTTATGAAATGATCACTCATAAAACTGTGAGAATTTTCATCTTCAGCCAAGTCTAATTGATGTTTTATGTTTGTCCAAAGCTCCACAAGTTTGAATTTATATGGAGAGAGAGAGAGAGAGAGAGAGAGAGAGAGAGCTCTATAATAGCTTACAATCTACAGTTATTATGGTTCACAACCCACAACCCAAGGCCCATCCTAATGAATAATAAGCTAATGAGTAATGAGTCGATTATATATCCCATGAAAGATGCATTTTAGAAGCAATTATGAAAAAGTGACTAGCATTTAATATCACATTGGTTACATGTAGAAGGCAATAAGAGTATTAAACGATGTGAGATTTATCAACTCATGACTCATGGAAGATGCAAGTTAAAATACAGAATTGAATATAGATACATGTACACATAGTAAACGCATTTTAAACGATAAGGCTTTCCATATAGAGTATTTTACCGTATCTTTGAGATCAATACAGCAATACACGTCTACTAATCAGCTGAGTACGATACCACCATACAATATGCGTTTAAAACACGTTTTAACTAACAAAGGTTCACATAAGAGAGAGAGAGAGAGAGAGAGAGTGTGTGTGTGTGTGCGTGCGCGCGTGCGCACGTGTTCCCATGAATATATGACATTCTGCAACACCATGGATTAGCTAACTCTTTCGTTGTTAGCTTATGTTGTAATTGTCCTACAAAAAAATGATGTGTCCATTCTCACCGAGAGGCATGGTATAAATTAGTCATATATCAATTTTAGGATTTAATTTAATCAAAATACCCCATTTGCATTGCCATGCATGTATACCAATACTCTAGATATCACTATGTACTTTCTCAACTTTGAACAAAAATAAAAAAACTGACGATTTAGATTTAAAATACTTTAAAAATAGATGGTTAGATTTATCTTGTGATTTTAAAAAATATTACATTTTCATTGTTACATAAATAATTACCCATGCATTGCACAGTGATACTCCTCTCCCCTACATTAGGCTTGATTGATTGACATTTAACTCTCAATGCTAAGAAGGAATCCAAACTAATTCCACCAAGTTGTTCTTTGCTTTTTTTGCCTTTGAAATTTATACTAGATTGATTCAGCTGTTCTACCTAAGAAGCATAGCTGAAAGGATTAACAACACAAACTTTATACCTAATTACTTGTCACTAAAATTATGAATAATGACTATATAATATATAGGTTTAATTTCTGTTAACATCCAAAAAGAATTGACTAAATCACTTATCACCCAAGTTGTTTAAAAAAATCACCTACCACCCAAGTTAAACAAACGTTAGTCCATTTATTAACGGGAAGAAGCTGAAATTGTGTCTAGACGTTTATACCCTTGTAATTTTAAACTTAAAAATGTTAACCAACTTGAAAATTACTTATTTACCCTTCTAGTGTAAATAACACCATCTAACTCATCAGATTCAATCTCACCGAAAATTGAAATTTATCGTTCTCCTTCGTTCTAGGCTGCAACAATGAACTTTGGGAAAGGTTAGGGTTTTTCTCCCTCATCGTTCTCCCCTTCCTCTCTCCCTCATCGTTATCCCCTCCGTCTCTCCCTCATCGTGACTTTGATTCCCTTTCCCCTCTCCTTCCTCTCTCCCTCACCATGAATCTGATTCCCTTTCCCCTCTCCTTCCTCTCTCTCATTCAAAGGAGAAACTTCAATTTGAACTCTATATAAGGTTAGAGTTCCTTATCTGTTTCAAATGGTCTCATCGTCGTCTTCTACATGAGTCGAAGGAAGAAAATGAATCACTACAAGAAACCATTCGAGTAGCAGAGTGAAGTAGCAAAGTGAAGGAAGAAAAGGAATAGCGTCAGCGATCGAAGGAATGGCTTCGTGTTCTATGGCTTCATCCTCGGCGAGCCACAGAAGCATCATCGACGATTGGAATACCAGAGTAAATTAGCAGATCGGCCATTCGAATTTAGGGTTGGAGGAACAGTAAAAATTGAGACTTTTTTGTTCTAAACAAAACACGAAACGAAAAGAGGAGGAAAATGGTGGGAAAAAAAGAAGGGTAAATTGGATTTTTTTCCTTACAAAAAGGGTATTATTGTCATTCAAATATTTTGTAACGGCTGACATTAGCAACTAACGGCTCTGTTAGTTGCTTTTGGATCTTTTTTATAAAAGTTTGTCTAACTTGGGTGGTAGGTGATTTTTTTAAACAACTTAAATGGTAGGTGATTTAGACAATTCTTTTTGGGTGGTAGTTGAAATTATCCCTAATATATATATTTACAGTTAATACTCTAATGTAATGTACCAAAGAAGAAAAACAGCATCTTTTCCTACTTCTCTTGAGGCTTATTAAAGAGGTAGAGAGTTGGGGACTGGTCTCTTCTTTCGAAAAAAATTTCCCTCAAAAGTGAATTATTTTGGTTATAAGGGTATGCTATTTTTGCAAATGTTACATGGTGTTTATTCTTCACTTGAATAGATGATGTGTTTCTTTGGACCATTAGATAAAGAAGACATGTTCTAGAATAGATTAACTACCTGTCAAATTTTATAGTCTAATTCAAACAAATGCCCCTCTTGTATTGGCATGCATTCTATATGTGTCCATGCATGGATACAAGTACTTTGGACATTATTGTACTCTCTCCCAACTCTCGAGCATGATATACTAGATGAAATATTCCCATCCGATGATCAGGAATTCGGGTGTGGGTCCCATAATGGCTATTCGAATGGGGACTGTAGAACCTTAAGATTCTTATTGAGCAAGAACAAATGGTTTAAATTAAAAAATCATAAAAATGATTAGGTTAGATTGGTATCGTGATTTCAAGAAATGTCACATTCCATTTTTACATGAATATGATTGAATGATAGAATTGAGCTTTGGCCTTGGTGGGGAAGTTATAGTACCTTTTTCTATACATTTTACTTGGTGTATTTCACTTAATTTCCTCTGTAGTATTGAGCAGAAGTGCACTTCTAGGACATAAGATTAGAAAAATATTTTTCAATTTTTAGTTACATATGGAAATATATATAGAATAAAATCATCACAATTTTAAGAATTCACTTATTCTGGGTAGGTCTATATATGTGCTTTTGTTTTAGTACTCAAGGCTTTTTCCTTTTTGGGGTGTATATGATATGTGGGCCTAGAGGGGGAGTTATTTCTACCTAAAATAAAACAGAGGGAGAGATATAATAAAATTATCAACTTCACCTTAGCCGCATGTTATATCAAGTTATTTATCAAATTCTCCCTTTTGGGGAGTAGGATGGATTGTTAGCGTGGATGATTTAGAAGATATCATTGTAAGACAAGTATGTTGCAGATAATACTTCCAAGCTCCAAGGATCAAGTATTTTAATGTGGATCTGTATTCTACTAAAGAGTGTTGGTGAGCAAGTCAATTTGAATATCATAAAGTACAATCAATAAATGAAGGAAAAAGTGGGGTTTTTATCTTTAATATATAAAAAGAGAGAAGGATCTACATGATACCGGTGTATTAAGGTATATACATATCAACAGAGAAAATGGGAATACAAAGAGAGATTGGCTAGTTGAGAATCTGACGGATTCAATAATGGGCGTAGAGGAATGTTAGAGGGATTGCCGGCGATCAACCGTTTGATGGATTGATGAAATTGAAAGTGGAAAGGTCAGCATCCCTGACACCTGCAACCCAGCATAGAACGGGACTAATGGAGACTGGATTGATAATGATGTAGTAGCAGCAGCAACAGAAACAACAATGACAAAGATTCATCTCGTCCCATCCAACCATCAAAAGTGTCAACGAACGAGATTCCGTCACACACTGCTAGTGTGTACATCATTTCCCTAAAATAAATAGATCCAATTACGAAAACTAGATCATCAAAATATCATACCCCTCATACCAAGACTCTTTTTGCTCTCTTGATAAACTGCACTAATACTCCTGTTAGTTATTAGGGGATATCAAATAATCAAGTTACCTTATCACAGTGAAAGTGTTATGGAAGTAGCTAAACAATTTGAATTGAAAATAACTTTTTTAAGACTACGTTTGTTTACATGAAAAGATAAAGAATTTTACTTTTCTTGGTGATTGTCTGGCAAGAAAAAGAAAAATTTTCTGTTCCTTTTCTTTGCTTACCAAAAAAAAAACCAAACTTTTTTTGTTTTTGTTTTTTTTTGTTTTGTGGTTTACGAATTTAGATTAGTGTTCCACAATTTAGCCTTAGCTCAATATGGAACGATGTGTAAACCTCCATATCCTTCTTCCTGAATTCAATGAAAGTTAAGGGAGAGAATGGGTGACACCCACATAGGGAATTGTTATCAATTCATCAAATTGTATCAATGCTTTGATGATGCAATTTCCACCAGCCCAGCAATGTTTGATTCATCTGGATAAGCAACTACCAGTTTACCGTCGTGGATATGCTTGTTGCTAAAAACTGGCTCTTTAAGCAACAAAATAAAAAAAAACAACTATTAGGCAGTATAAGATAAGTGATAAAACTAGACGTTAAATTATGAGAAAATGATTCCAGCACACCCTAAAGCTGTACTAGACGTTAAATTATGAGAAAATGATTCCAGCACACCCTAAAGCTGTCCACTACACCATGTTTTTCCCCTGTGAAATGATCTAGAAAATTTGTTAAAATCGATCACATATCAAATTTTACATCTAGATTACATGTTACATTTAGATATGTAGACACACCCTCCCAAGTTTATCCATGCACCCAACTGTAATCATTTGGTGGTTCTTGATTTTCTGGATACCTTTTTTTGGAAACTTTGCAAACTCAGAATTAAGCTGTATCTAGATAGGTGAATTAAGGACCTTCGGGTCCACTTATTGGAGGGTATGCCACCTTACTTCCTGCTCCCTTAAATTATATATTTCGCCTAATTTTCTTACATCCCCAACTTTACAACTACTGCTACCCACCACATTCCAGTAATAGCTGCAAGAAAGAGGGAAAAGAGAATAAATGGACCATATCGGGTGCAAAAGGGACCTGAGAACTAAAATACCCACATTTCCTAATTTGCCTTAAGTTACTACTGGCAGCAAAAATACTCAAAATCTACTACACAAGAAAGTTTTTGCTTTACACCACTCCAGATGGAAGACGTAACACAAGCTGTCCACCAAGAAGACTGCAAGGAGGAAAAAAACAAGTGCATTAAGTCAGTTAGAGTCAACACTAAAAATTTCCAGGGAAATAACAAGGTAAAGATATCTTCCTGTGGAAGGTCATAACCAACCTTTTGACATAGTAGTAACAGAAATCTGCAAGGATGAACGTCTGGACAATTTCGGACAGGAGAACCATGGAAGGCCACAATCCATATCCCAAAGCTGTCAGTAAGCGCCCTCTAGTATCCAAGACCTGGAATAGCAGAGCCAAGGGATATTTGACTTAGAATGTAAAAATACAATCAGTCTATGGCTATTGACAATAGTTGTGAAGGCGTGCCAGGCGACACAGGCGCCAGACATAGTTCAAGACGACTACATGCCTTATCTGTCTAGGAGTCCATACATTTTCCTGCAATAAGGCACACGCCTTGGGCACCTTGGCCTTGCCTAGGTGCCAGGCAGCCACATGGCTCACCTTGGCACCATGACAACAGTGCTGCAGACATTTGGAAGAGTACAGCCAAGGAATGGACAATAATACAT
Source organism: Protea cynaroides (assembly GCA_028583415.1). NCBI lineage: Eukaryota > Viridiplantae > Streptophyta > Magnoliopsida > Proteales > Proteaceae > Protea > Protea cynaroides. The sequence continues at coordinate 50,616,397 of CM053272.1, forward strand.
TAAGGATCCATTTGTTTCCATCTAAAATGGCGAAAAAGGAAAATTTTGCTGAAAAATAGGATTTTCCACTGTTTGTTTTAACGTAAAATGCAAAGAATTGAAAAAGTAGGAAAATTTGAAAATTTTCATGTAAAATAACATTTGCACGAAAAATTTTACAACAAAACAAACAGTGGCTAATTAACCAAAATACTCCAAATCAAAAAGTGTAGAAAGAGATTTTAGGATGATCAAACCTGAAGAACCCAATGAGCACAGCTCAAGAACCTTGCAACTCCCAATGCAAATACATAATGAGCTGTAAATGGTTCAACAATCTAGAAAAAAAAATGAACATTAGTTGGAAAAAATAATTTATGGAAAGTACTAGTCCAACAATTTGAGAGGGAAAAAGAAACACTGCATGCATGTATGCCCTACTTTCCAAAACATACCTTTGTGTTCTGCATGACACGCAACTGTGGAAGCACGGAAACAGCTTCCAAATATACGCAGAAAGACCAGCAAACTCTATTCAATATATTGTGTGATGTTGAGGGATGAACAACTAGAGCTAATAAAGCACATGGCACCAACTACATGCAAATTCAAAGACCATGTGAATTAAAGAGAACATCAACCACACCAACAATGTATTAATATAACATAACAGACTCCAATTTTCTTTTTAAATTTGGCCAAGACAACTTGACAATCTTATTTCATCATATATCTGTCCATTTCAAATATTTTTGACATGTGTGAACTTCTGCATAATTTTTTTTTTTTTTTACCTTGCAAACTGACAAGAAGAAAATTATTCCTCTAAAAAACAATTTTACAACCACATCCTAAACTATGATCGACTGTTTCAGATTGCAGAGATCTCACATGTCCAAGTACAAATAATTAAGATCATTACTTGAAACATATCAGTTCTTAACAGGTTCCAGCATAACATCTTATTAAGGTCATTGTGTGCCCTCGAAATCACATGCCCAAAAGTAGAAAACACAGTTGCAATGCATCAGTAGGCCAACCAGTATTTAAGAGAAGCATCTTGATTCAAGCATTTATGCCTCAAAGGGAAGCCTAAAATAGAGGCACAAAGAAATTTTGCAGGGCATCAACACCTCAGTAGACCCTAGCCAACAAATATACCTTCTTAACTTTCAGTTTAAATTATGTAAGACAATCTGTCATAATACATTGTCATTCCAGTGGTGGGATGGAGTCATGTAGATCAACAGAGATTCCAGCAAAAGTATTCATGCTGTAAGAAGCCTAAATCCTAGTCTAACGGGTTAAATAAGTAGCTAACGGGTTATATGGGTCAGGGGCTGGAATTGTTATGTTTTCAATTGTAAAGGCCTAATGGGTCTATCTTCAAAGCAATCATGAGGGATAAGTGGCCCATACACATTTAAATAGTTAGAAGTCTGGGAGGAGTCAATATGTTAGTGGAGTTAGTTTTACTGTTAGTGGAGAAAGATCTCAAAAATGTAAAGTTCATTGAATATCTTGAAAACAGCCCCAATGTAAGTCTGTAAATGTTGAGGCCTTTAAGTCTAGGAGGAGCTCCCAATGGGATGTAGAACCTGCTCAGCCTCTATAAAAAGAGCTACCTGTAAGCATTTAGAATAAGAATTGAAAATGTAATTGGTTTATACTATTCTTTAGTGAGAAGTAGGGCTGCAGTGAGAAAAAACTGGTGAGAAGCTGGGTTGATCAGTGAGATATTGGTCGAGGCTTAGGTGGGATGCCCAAGTCATATTTTTTTATTTTGCTTTCATTTTATAAAAAAAATAATAAAAAAAACAAACACAAAAAAAAAAAAAAAGTGTTGGAAAAGAGTAAAAATAATCTTTTTATCAATTCTGACTTTTCCCCTATCTTTATTGTTCCTGTTGCAATTGATCTCCTCCTAATTATTCCCTAATTAGAGATTGATTCGGCATTACACGTTGATTATATCGGCTCTGACCTTTGCTGAAAAAAGTGAGGCTTACTTGCTGAGCAGGCCTCGGTCAACCGCATACTAGGACCTGCAAGAAGCCGAGTTTCTTTGCTTTCTTTTGTCACAGTAAGTGGAAAAAGAAAGAGTCAAAGCAGCAAACCAGTAGTAACATTATCCACCTTTACAGAAATTTATGAAGAAGGTTATTGAAGGATTTTGATTTGATGGGTTAACTCTGTAGAGATCACTAACAAGTCAGGATGCCACTCTTTGTATGGTACTTCTAGATCTGGCTGTTCATTATTATACCCCCAAAAAAAAAAAAAAAAAATTAAATTAAATCCCTCGTCATATTCAATTGTGTAGGAGCACTGAGCACTAAAGACCCCCTAGTCAGAGATATTACTTTCTTTGCGATTCATAAGTCGCAAGGTACCTGAAAACATACAGAAAAATGCATCCCAAGCAATGAACTGTAGAAGATAAAACTGAAATTAGAAGCTTTCTGCACTGAGGGGCCTTTTGTTGTGTTTCTTTTGTTGGGGGGGGGGGGGAGACCACCGTGATGGAGGAGCTGCGAGAGTCAATGGTTGAGATGAAGGAGACAAAAGGTAACAGTGTCTTCCTGTTTCCTCTAAGTCTTACCCATTTAAGTTGTTACACTATGAACTGTCAGATTGCTTTAATCGAATCCAACATTTAATAATTGTACCCCACTTGACTATAAGTTTTGTTGACCAGACCCAAGATTTGTGATTGAAATATAAGTCACAAGAGATAACACCCTCGTTTGGCTTTTGTTTCAGGAGAGTCTTGAAGGCAAATTAGCAGTTGAAAGGCTTATATACAGATGGAAACATACAAAATGCAGGGGGAGAGAGAGAGAGAACCACCAGTAGATGGAGGAGCTGCGAGAGTCAATGGTTGAGATGAAGGAGACAAAAGGTAACAGTGTCTTCCTGTTTCCTCTAAGTCTTACCCATTTAAGTTGTTACACTATGAACTGTCAGATTGCTTTAATCGAATCCAACATTTAATAATTGTACCCCCACTTGACTATAAGTTTTGTTGACCAGACCCAAGATTTTGTGATTGAAATATAAGTCTACAAGAGATAACACCCTCGTTTGGCTTTTGTTTCAGGAGAGTCTTGAAGGCAAATTAGCAGTTGAAAGGCTTATATACAGATGGAAACATACAAAATGCAATGGAGGTTCTACCATGCATCTACAAATTCAGTTATTGCATTGGAGATTTTTTACCTCCTTTAGCCCCCACATCCTATGATAAATGCATGATGTCAAATTGTTGATAAATATTTGATTAATCCTAGTATAGGAGTGTCTATCCATTGATATGTTGATCATGGTAATAATTTTGTGAACTGTTGTTCAACTGTGCCATTGATTATAATAAATTGAAAATTTAAACTTCATTTGTCTAACCGTAAGTTATAGTAATCACAAGTAGGATGAAAGGAAGACACTTTATACAAGAAATAGCATATATTTATTTGCCAAGCACTTATTTTGATAAATCAGTGAACATCATTGATTACCTAAAGCATACAGTTCAATTAGAAATACCACAAAAGGGAAAGGACACGAGAAAACTTACAACATAGTATAATGCAAAGTTGTCCTTGTCTTCCATATAACTAGACTTCAGTTTAAAACGAATCATATAAATAACCCAGAGGGTTGTTCCCAATGTAGCTGTGTCCAGTAGCGTGTGTATATCATATTCCATAACAAAACTGCAGTACAGTCTAACAGCTAAAAATATAGCCGTTAGTTCCTGTGATTTGAGTGAAAGTCCTGCAAAGAGTTTAGAGAAACAAATAAACAAATTATGATGATGATTACCTCCCAAAAGAACAAAAAAGGGACAATAAGGATAAAAGCAGCCTAAGAAAATTAATCATAATCAATCATCTCTCTCTAAACAATTGGAAGTTATGCTCCAACAATACCTCAGGCCCTGTTTGTTTGCAGAGGAGTATGAGGTGAGATTATTAAAGAAATGAGACCCACCTGTAGTGGGTGAAGTATTAGGAAAGGAAAGGCATGGGATGGGATGGGACAGCTACAGTAACAATCTAACCTCAACATGTTTGCTCGGATGTGATATGGGAATGTTCCAGAGGGTGAAGAAAGAGAGAGGAAGACGTGCGGAGTGAGAAGATGAAGGAGAAAGAGTGAGGGAGGGAAGAGTGTAAGGGCAGAGTGAGGAGCGAAGACCGAAGAGAATTTAGAAAAGTTCTAGAACATTGTCATTGTTAGAAAAAAAAAAAAAAAAAAGTTATGGAGTCATTAGTCTAAAATATGTAGAATGGTCAGCTATTTAATACAGATATGGTTTGATTAATTTAAGGAACAAATTTAGAGGATTGCAGGATAGCAGTCTATTCTCGATTGTTTGGTTTGTGGGTAAAGCCCATGGTCAAGGCCTGGAAGAGCTGTATTTTCATAGCTGCTGTTTGCTATTTTTAATCTTCTTCTGTTGCAGTCCTGGCTCATGCACTAACCGGTCAAATCAGGGCCTGTAATTCAACCCCTGTGATATCCTGTAATCTCACCTAGCTTTAGTCTGCTTCTTACCCATACATCTTCGTCAATCCTTCACTTTTCCAACCATGTTCTGTTTCCTAACATCCACAGTCCCTCCCTGTTCCACATCATCATAAAACATTTCTTCCTGACTCTGTTTCATACAAAATCAGAACCATACACTGTTCCAGAGGACACCAACATCGTACCTAGAATTCTTTGGTGGCTTTCTATGAGATTTCACATTTCAGCCATAGTTGGGAACTTGGGACCACGAGGAACCCCAATTGACTGGAATTTCAGCCCCATCCAAGCCTTATATCTTCAGTTATTAGAAATCTCCCTAGTCTGCCACGTGCTAGCTCTGGCTCTATTTCCCTAATTTTAGCCCTAATTCCTTAGTTAGGGTTATTATTCATGCCCCCACCCCCCCAATCATTTGGTTTCAGAACCAAACAATTCCTTCTTATGGAGCTAAACAGTGACCTTCTCCTTAAATTTCAAGATAATGTGAATAAGATTAAGAATGATCGAAAAGGAGATAAGAAAGGATAAGAGATCTCCTAACTGGCCAATGACTTCATTGACCTTCAAGCAAGTGTTCAAGAGAGTATCTACTCATACAAGAACCAAGAACTTGCTTAGAAGAAAATAAACTTTTATGATGATGCTAGAAGACACTCTGAGTCTGTGATTCTGTCTAGGACCTGAAGGAATTTTCAGAAGGAGAGAAGAAAGAAGAACCAGCTGAAGAAGATGAGGAGGAGACATCCATTGAAGAGGAGAAGCTTGTTGCAGCTGATAACCCACATGATGCATTATTGTTCAGGCAGCTAACACTGTTCAAGTGGTACTGTTCACATGAACATTACAGACAGATTTTAGAGGCAATATTGAAAAGATACTTCGAGAATTAACGCCAACCAAACAAGACCTTAGGCAGCCACAAAGTCAAGCCAGCCAAAGCAAGCCAAGCCGACATAGGCCAGCCTGACCAGCCAAGCCAGCCACGGCTTATGGCTGAGCCTTGGCCAGCCTTGACCAAGTCAAAGTGAGCCAAACAGCTCGGTACAGCTGGCCAGCACTAACAGCAGATTCCCTCATTTGTTTCCTTCTTTTTGTTATTGCTTTCCTAATTATAATTACCATGTAAGCAATGTTTCTAATACTAGTAACTATATTTAGAGACTTGCCTAAGTTCGGAGTTTTATTTTTTTTAAACTTTTTGTAGTATGTTTATTGTTTAGGAAAGTTTCCTATTAGTTCTTTTCAGTTTTAGAAAGTTTATAGCAAGGAAAAATTGGACTTTCCTTCCCTGTTTCTAATCAATAACTAAAGGATTGGACAGATCTCCCTTCCATAATTATGTAAGCACCAGTCTCTCTATATATGTAGCAATAAGAAAGAAGGTTACACTTGAAAATTCAGAAAAGCCTTGTTGCGATTCTAGTTGGGTCTCAGTCTGTGAGACTCAACCGATATTACTCTTTGTTCTCTCCTCTTCTCTCAATCTGTCTCTCAATTTACCTCTTGATCTTCCCTACTGTTCCCTAGTGATTGCGCAAGTGTTTCCCCTCCAAAGATCCTATTGGTTGCTGAGTTTGAAGATTTATCGCTGCTACTGCTGATTACTAGAACCCGTTTTCAAGCGATAGATGATTTTGGAAAAATCTAGCTTCACAACCAACGGTCGGATTGACCTCAAATTCAGATATTGTTGCAAGCACATCCTATACTACAAGCCCCCCAAGTTTTCTGATCAACTGACGACCGGATTGTACCCAAAGTTAAGTTTTCTATCTTTGTTATATTTCTGGTTTTCTGGTTTTTACTGGAATTGTATTGGGACTGGTTGTAAAGATCCTATTGCAAAGATTAGGGCCTAAATTTGATTATAAACCCTAACCTTTGCATCACCACAAGAGGTGATCCCCACAGATGAACAAAACAAAATTGCTCCTCCACCTGTTAAGGGTATCAAGTGTGTGCTTCGACAACAAATCTTCAAGGTGGCTGGCCTGTAAGCCTCTGTGTATGTCCGCCTAAAGTCTATTTTCGGTCTGATCAAGAAGAATGGATATTGTTCTAGTTGAGTTGATATTTCTGTATTTTCAAACTCAAGGTGAGTTTTTCTCATTACCAAGGCCCCATTTGTTCGAGGGGGTTTTGGTGGGGTGGGATTTAAGGGGTGGGAAAATTGTATTACCACCCCATGCATGTTTGGAAGTCTGGGGTGGGATTTACACACAACCCCAAATTTTCCTGTTGGTTGCTTGTCCCCCCAATTTCTCCCACCCTACCCTTCGGAAAAGTCCCTACAAATATGGTGCTAATTTGGCACCATTCACAGGGAAAGCTACACGCTGCAACGGTCTCCTAGTTGCAACAGCAATGGTCTCTAGTCTTACAAATTGAGTTACAACTTCAGATACTTGAACTCTATAGTCATCAGAGAATTTTGAAAGGAAGCAAAAAGAATAAATATTATATCTCTTTGAAAAAGGAATGGGTGGATTAACAAATTTTGCAAAGCAAAATTCTAACTAGAGGGGCAAACTGATATATTTAATACTACATTCTATGCCCACAAGATTGAGTGGTGAAAAGAAAGACAGCACCAACGTATGAAGCTCAAAGATAAACTTTTTCTTTGGTCACGATTGAATAGATGATGAGCCTATCAAATTGGGGCACAAAGTTTAAATAGCATTCCACAACTATGATCCCAACCTTTTCCTTTCCCTATTGTATTACTATTACCCCACAACATATGGGTCCCACCATGACAACAACCACCCCCCCCACCATCCCCTCTTACCAAATGGGGCCTAAGGGAGTTGATGCAAGCAGTCCAACTTGACTGGGCATAAATAGGCTTAATTTTGAGTGGCCAATGGGTTATAAGGGTGATAGGCTATGTAATAATAGGTTTACATTGTAAGTTGGACAACTTTATAGAAGTCCATATGGGTTAGTGAATCAATACAGAATTAGGCGTTAGCTGTTAATTTCTATTCTGGGTTTTCAGAAGATTTGGGTTAATATTTAGTTTCCATTTTTCAGTTCAACTAGTTTCTTAAGTTTAGGGATTTAGGAAAGTTCTAGAATATTGCCATTGCTACAAATAGAAAGTTAGAGAGTCATTAGTCCACAAATACATGGATTGGTCAGCTCTATGTAAGGCATAGATTGTTTGATTGATTGAATGAGAATATAGAGGATTGCATTAAAGGATTGCATAACTTCGTCCATCTTATGCTTCATGTCCCAAGCCCGGATAAAGGAAGATAGTTGGTTCGTCAAGTCGACAGCCAACACCCAAAAAACCTAACCAAACCGTTAACATGGATTCGCAAACAAAAGATATTTAACGTAATGCTAAGGCATTCTCTATAAACGACGCATTACACCTAGTCTCTGGTGTAGCAAAAAATGGGCAAGGGTCGCCGCATCTACGCCTAGATACAGTGATAAATAGGCAACGGTTCTCGCACCCTGGATGAGTGCGGATAAAGAAACTAGTCCATAAGCGTATGATTATATTAGCATCTTGGACAGAAAGAGTCAAGAATTGATAGATCTTATGAGAAAAAATGATAACATAGCTTGCATTCAAGAATCAAGACACTAGATAGAAGGATAAAAAAAGCTAAAGAGTTGGATGACTTTAAACTTTGGTATATGAAGGATAAAAATAATAGCAGCAAAGTGGGCACAATAGTGGATAAAGATCTAAGGAATGATGTTGTAGATGTTAAAATATATAGTGATAGGATTATAACCATCAAGTTGGAAATGGAGAGAAAGGTCTTCAATATAATTAGCGCTTATGCACCCCAGGTAGGATTGGATGCGAGTAGTAAGTTAAAATTTTGGGAACACATTGATGGATTAGTGCAAAGTTTTAGATAAGGAGAAAAGATTATAATAGGGGGTGATCTGAATGGACATGTAAGGAGAGATCATAGAGATTATGAAGGTATACATGGAGGAGTGAGGAATGAGGGGACTTCAATTTTAGATTTTGATGTGGCTTATGATTTATCCATTGTAAAGTGTAAACACATACTTTGAAAAGAAAGATTGTTATAAACAGATGGGAGATTATAAAGTTCTAGTAAAAACTGTTGTAAAGTAAAGATTTTGATGTGGCTTATGATCATTTTTTGAACCGAAACCACGGTTTCAACTGAAAGCCTGGTTCGACTGGCTTATCTCGGTTTCAACGGTAATCGAGATGAAATGGAGTGTCGAATTAGAAAAATACATGGTTACAGTCGACCTTGGTTGGGTTCGACCAGGTTTCGACCGAAACCATGGTTTCGGTTTAAAAATGAACCAACTCAAGTTTTAAAAAGGTTTTGTCTTGTCGAGTTCATTAGGTTTCGCCCAAGACTCAAACATTGACTGGAACAACATTTATCAAATAGTACTTATAGACTTACTTAAGATATTATTCATAAATAAACAAACATCCCCCATTTGAATCCAACAAAAATAGTCTAAAAATCAAATTCTAGAAAGATAAAAAGTCAACCCTCCAGTTCAAGAACAAAAATTGTATTTTTTAGGTGCGGGAGCGATTTTCAACTTCCAAATGCTAGGGGTTTTTCCAAATATAAAAATTCTATAAATGTTATTATAGTAAAGCATCACTAAAAACCAAGAGTGCGCCAAAATAATCTCTTGCTTTGATGCCCAAAAAATTATTTACATTCAGACGATTTTAAACAGCATTCACATACTCCGAACATTGACCGGAGTATAACTCCTTCATTATAACTTGGAAGCAAGCAATCTCGGATTTGTTGGAAAGCTGATTATGCTAGCTTTGCAATGAATTCGAGATTGCTTGAATTTGAGCTATATTAAAGAGGTTATGCTCCAATCAAATCTTGTTAGAAGTACGCGAATGTTAATTATAAATACGTGTTGCCTACTTAACTCTACACAATCCCAGGTTTCAGCGCACACTAGCAAACTTCGGTCCACACCACATTTTATCGTTTTGGATATTTTTATTTAAACTAATGTAGAAATGTGTAAAATGGTTAAAATAGACTACAAAAAAAAAACTCAAATCAAGAAAAACACTTTTAGGTCTCGAAACCAAGCTTCGAGATGTCCCAGGAAAAATACCAATTTTCCACCAAATTTTGGTAGAAACCCGAGATATCTCGATTTCGAGGCTGGTCGAAACCAGCCTCAAAACCGGCACCTTGAACCTTGCTAGTAAGGGGATAAAGACATTAAAAAGAGATGAAACAATTATTTCTACAGCCTACTAAATGAAAACACTTCGAGTATCAATGTCCCAAAAGGCCACATTTCCTTCCAAGACACCACAAATTGTAGATATATACACAATAGTAAGGTGACAAAAGTAAAAAAAGATTTAAGGAGGATGAATGTAAGCAAAGCACCAGGCCCAGATAAGGTCCCAATAAAAACTTGGAAGAACCTAGGAATCCATGGAGTATCTTGTTTAACTAAGATATTCAATAAGATTATGAGCATAAGAAAAATGCCAGATGAATGGAGGAAAAACATTGTGGTTTCAATTTATAAAAATAAATGTGATATTCAGAGCTGCAATAACTACTTTGGCATAAACTAATGAATCATACAATGAAACTATGGGAGAGAGTATATTGCAACTCGACTACTATTACAGAGAACCAGTTTGGTTTTATGCTAAGTGGATCCACAATAGAGCTATTTACTTGCTTATGAGACTCATGGAAAGATTTAAAGAAGGCAAAAAAGATCTATATATGATCTTTATTGACGTAGAAAAAACTTATGACAGAGTCCGTAGAGAGTTAATCTGACAAGTACTAGAGAAGAGAAGTGGTTCAAGCAAATATGAGGACAGGGTAAAAGATATGTATTATAATGTGGTGACTAGTGTGAGTATGGGGTCAAGGTAGTGAATTTTCAATTATAATTGGGTTACATCAAGGATCAGCTTTTAGTTTTATCTGTTTCTCTTGACTATGGATGATTTAACAAAAGACATTCAAGATGAAGTTCATTAGTGCATTATTTTACTGATGATATTGTTTTGGTGGATGAGACAAAAATAGGAATTAACACCAAGTTGGAGCAATGGAGATCAACACTGTAATCAAAAGGTTTTAATATAAGTAAAACGAAGACGGAATATATGGTGTGTAACTTTAGTCAAACAAGGACAGAAAATGAGGTGGTAAAAATTGATGAGAGAGAAATACAGCAAAGTGATTATTTTAATTATCTAGGTTCAATCATAAATAAAGAAAGTGATATAGAGGATGATAATGCACAAAGAATTAAAATAGCATGAATGAAGTGGTGACGTGCATTTGCAGTTTAGTGTAATCAGCATATTCCTTTAAAACTAAAAGAAAAATTTTATAAGAAAGTCATTCGACCGACTATGATATATGGTATATAACGTTGGACAATTACAATATCAAATAAATAAACTTAGTGTAGTTGAGATGAGGATGTTCAGATAGATGTGTGGCAAAACTAGGATGGATAAAGTAAGTAATACACTCAAAAAAGTGAGTTGGTTCGTGCAGTCCCAAATGGACTTGACCAACCATCACTAACTACCAGTCTTCCTTCTCCATCAGCGAGTTCTGGTAAGATCATCGAGGCTCCATTTAGAATGATCGTATTAGAGCTTATTAGGGAATAAAGTCAATACATGATAAGCTACGAGAAACTCATTTGAAATGGTATGGTCATGTTCAACGGAGGTCATTAAATGCTCCAATACAAAGAAATGATTTGATTCAAAATGAAGGATCTAAAAGAGCTAGGGGCAGACCTAAGATAACTCTAGGAGAGGTGGTGAGGAAAGACTTGCATAGCTTAGGCATTGTTTCGAGTAAAACATCGAACAGAACTGATAGGAGGACAAGAATCCATGTTGCCTACCCATTTAGTTAGGATAAGGCTTTGTTGTTTACAATAGAGCAATCGATTATTTTGTTTGTGAGTAAAGCCACAGGGTCACAGCCTAGAAGAGCTGTGTTTTCATTACTGCAGTTTGCTAATTAATGTTCTTCTGTTGCCATCTTGTTCAGCAACTAACAGGTCAGATCAGTACCTGTAGTTCAACCGCTACAATACCCCATTTTCTCACATGGTTTCAGTCCCCTTCTTACCACACACCAGTTTCAATCCTTCCCTGTTCCACACCATACACCATGTTCTGACTCCTAAATTCTGCCATCCATCCCTGTCAAACACCACCGAAAAAAAACCTTTCTTCTTGACTGTTTCAGACAAAACCAGAACCATACTCTGTTCTGGACAAGACCTGAGGATACCCCCATTGCACCTGCAATCCTTTGGTGTCTTTCCATGAGATCTCAGCCATAGTTGGGACTCACCAGGAAGAACACTTGACTATGATTTCCACCCCATCTGAGCCTATATCTTCAGTTATTAAGATCCTTAATTCCTTAGATTAGTGTTAGGGTCTGTGAGCTCCTCCATGAGTTGTCAATATAAATTTCATAGGAATGCCAATTAATACAACTCAATGCATCTCAACTACTACGGATTGTCTGCATAAATTCTGTCCCAGCAGGAAAAGAACTATGGACACAATCTGCGGCCAAAAGAAAGCTTAATAAACTTGCAAAAACAAGATGAACAATCCCTTTTTTTTTTTTTTTTTTTTTTGTGGGGGTGGGGTTGGGGAGGTGTAAAAAATTTACGATCTTTTATCAGTAAAAAAGGTAGCATTTTCGAAATATATTGTTATGAAGGAAAGCAGAGAACTCCAACATAGAAGTACTCCCACATGTAACTCAAGATAAATGGACCAGAAAAATAATTACTAACCAACAAATACAGTACAAACCTATGGTCATCTACAGAACTCAAAACCATTCGTAATAAGTGAAAGTATGTCAATAGACTATTTTTAATATCAAGTATCTAGTACTACCAATGGTACTCTGTGGAAATTGGGTTTCCAGATTAAAAAGTGAAAATGTTCACTAGGAGTATCACATAGGTCACCAAAAGAGGTAAAAAATAAAAAAAATAAAAAAAATAAAAAAGGAAAAAGTACACAAGATTGGGTGCTAAGCAAGATAAAACTCAATCATAGTCTGAACCCTAATGAGAAGAAATCTAAAATATAAATAACAAAAGGCACTCCTCAAATTCAAGACAACTGATAAGACAATTCACCATTAAAACTCAACTAAGCCATAGCCACAATTATCCTGTTCTGTCATACAGCTTATTTAGCACCATATCTTCTATTAACTCATAGGCAACCATGTCCTTTCTCACCATTTGAAGCCAAGTTATATAGAACAATTCCACTTTACATTAGCACCCCCAATCTGCAGCATATCAGCCATCACCAGAGAGATTTTTTGGTCTTTGTTACATAAGGTGAATAACCTGAACCAAATTTGAAGTTCCATCTCATCTTGTAACCTTTTAACACTATAAAGTTCCTACTTCTGATTCTATCCTTTCCAACCATCATCCTCTTCCATCTCAATATCTTCATCTAAGCTACACTCATTTTTTGCATATGCCATCTCCCTACTGCCCAATATTCAACTGAAGAACAGCTGGTCCTATAGCCATTATATAAAATTTTCCCCTTCAGTTATAAAAGAACTGTTGTTCAGTGGATTGACAGGATAATATGAATATTCTGTAAACATAAATAGCACACAATTGGAATTGTAAGCCACCAAGCCCGTGCATTCCAGGGTTCTAAGGTTTCAGCTAAGCGAGATTCAACCAACTTGGCATCGCACTTGGCACATTTTATTTACACAATAAAGTGGGGTAACATCACCAAAGTACCTAAATTTCCAGGCAACTAAATCCAGTCACTGAATACCCAGGCAAGTCAACACCAGCTCAGCAAAGCTTATCTGCCAGACATAATGTAGTAGAATTTTCAACAATTACCTTATGCAAAATTCAATCTCCCAAACATGGAGTACAAGCATAAAATATACAGCTACTTACGTCTATATCCTAAAAGAAATATGCTATCAAAGGCAGTTGTTTAGGAGCTTCAGATGCTCAAGACTAGATCCAGATTTTCTTTCTATAGATCAACAGAAACTCATTCACTAAAATAACCAAGTTGCATGCACCTGTTAGTACATATCAAGGTGTACACTTCAGTTTTTAACCATGTCAAAGAAAGTCTTGCTGGTAATATCTTGCCATCTACTAAATCAGAAAAGGCACCAAAGGCAAATTTTCAGAGGCTCCTAGCCACCAAAACCCTTGGCTGATTCTCAGAACTTGCAAAAAAGGCAGAAAATAATTTTTGAGAAAAAAATCTAACTTAAATCTACCTATAGCTCAGTAGAACTGTGCCATTTTCATTAATTAAACCCCACATGAGATCTTCCTTTAGAAAGAAAATTCCTTTATGAGATATACGTATATCCTTAACAGAGTCCCTAGTGTTATAGTACTGTATAAGTGCATCCCTGTTTATTTCCATCCATTCTCCATTATTCTCATAGCAAACGTCAAGGATAATCAAGAGAAGCACAGTATAGATCTAATGTGAAACAACAGAACAAGGATTTGAGTTTCGTCCGCTTGCATGAGACCGAAAACCAACCATCACATTCCCTTTTGCCAGCTATCAAATAGAATTTTCGACAACAAAGAATGTGCCAAAAGGAGAACTTTCTTTTATAAAAAATCACAAGTCTACAAAACCCCACCGACCGCGAGGACGTAATCGCATGTAGAGCTCCATACGCATTCCAATTCAAACAATAATAAGAGTATAATATCGGTGTAGGTAACAGAAGGCCCAAAGAGAGCAAGAGAGGCAGGAAGGAAGCTAACTTTATTCCCCATCTCAACACAAATCTACGATAATTCCGGGGAGGTGCAGATAGGGAAGGAAGTGAGCTTTCTAAATTACTGACCGAATCTAGTAAATCAAACATTCTAAGCAGTTGACCCCAACGAATAAAAAACAGACATTATTACATACAATGCAGGGGAAACAACGATCAAGAGATCTCAATCCAAAAATCAAAAGAAACATAAAGAGAGAAACCCTAAAGAAAGATTTACCGGCGCAAGTTTTTTCCTTCATAAGCTTATAGATGAGAACAGAGATTCCAATAGCGTGAACAGCCTCTGCCGCTACAAAGAGATTGTCATGATCGTGAACGATGAAGCGGAGAAATACAAGCGCAGTCATACCCGAAACGACGGCAAGGAAAGCCTTCACCTTGGGTGGCTGACGCTTCACCCATATTGATACCGCATGGATTGAGCTTCTCGGTGGCCTCATCTCGTCTTCCTTGCTACGTAAACGATTAAGATTGACCTCCAAGCAGCTACGAGGGTTCTGCTCCCGAGTGAAAGAACGATAAATAGAAACCAGACAGCAGAGCAGCAGCGGCTACGGTTTTGCTCTGAGCCTCCGATGGAATGAATTATTTATTAGTTTCTACAAAAGAAAATTATTTATCAGTTGAATTGAATAACGTTAAAAGGGTGATGGTGCTCCGTATTCAGATTCATAGTCAAAGTCAACGCAGATTTCCAATTACGATTCGTTGTCTGCGCCCATATGGACGGGTGACATCTGCGTTGGGTACAAGCGATCTGGTCGGCCGGTCAACCACCAAGGAGGATGGAACCGTTATCCAACGGCTAGAATTCATGTGATATATGCTGATGTACTGACTGAATGAAACGACAGGAGAAGATCCGAACGAACCTAAAACCGGTCTATTTTATAATATTTATTCAAGCTGAGGATTGTTGGGTCAATGTTCCCGCCAATGAAAAAAATACATCGGGAATCCAACAAGAAGGGCATGGATGTCATTTCACATGAAAGGTGAGGGGGTGAAGGTGTGTAGGGACAGAGTTTTCCTTGTTGATATATTAGGTGGACGCCAAGAAGTATTAGGTTATCCACCACATTGAGAAAAAATTGGACTTAGGATGCACCTAAAAGCCTTTGGCCACATTTAGGTCATTGTCTCTTTCATTGGCTCATGATGAGGGTTAGATAGAATTATGAAGTATTTTAATCATAGGAATTAATGCCAACGGATCTAATTGCTGCTAAATATTATGTGGGAAAGGTAATTCCGAGCTACCTTATATTTTTTTATATACCTGTTCTTTTATCTTTTATTTTGAGTTATCTCTTCGGTTGTGTTACTCCTGCATCAGTAGGACTTAAATCCTCTCCCGTTGCTGGAGGAATTTCAGCGGCGATTCAACAACTGGAGTTCTTCCAGCATGCATCCCAATACATCGGGATGTGTGTTGGAGGAACTCCAGCTATTGGATCGTTGCTGGAGTTCCTCCAGTGGCAGGAGAGATTTTTACAAGCATCAGTACGGGGATTGATGGGGAAAATGTGATAGGTAGAATCTGGACCGTTCAAAAACCATCGAGAGGGATACAACAAATGACGTATACGTGGCCTTCATCAAGAGGATCATGTATGCACCGGATAAAGTAAAGGATCTTGCTCGATCTAATGGCGGCGATCTGATCCGACCGTAGGCTTAATATCAGGGGAATTTGATGGCATTAAATGCAATAAATGCGTATTAATGACGCTATAATAATGCCCATAAATGCGAATAGAGGACATTAAATGTATTTTATGCTATCTAGACCTGCCACCTCACCTTGTCTAGGAGCGCCGTAGAGGCAGAGATTCCAGATCTACTCGAGAAAGGGGAAATGACGACCACTCACATCTACCCAAGAGACATGGACGTAAGGGGTCGAAAAGGAGAGATCTTGGAGATATACTCAGTCTTAGGGGGTCGTAGGACCTCCTGAGCTACATATAACTTGATGATGATGCATGGGAATAAATCAGAATAAGCTAGCTGGAGAAAGGAAGCTTGTTCGACAAACTTCATACTTGGGCTATAAATAGCAGAAGATAGCAAGGAGAGAGCATCCGAACTTTCACTCTTTCAAGGTACCATTACTCTCTAGAATTTCCTTTAGTTCTGCCTCTGTGAGTTCTCATCACCTACAATTTATGCTTAGCCTATTACCTTGTTATCAAAGTGAACTGGAAGGGGAAGGTCTTGCAGAACTCTCGTACCTTAGTCTCTTCTCTCTAAGGAATTTGGGTATCTTGTCCCTGAGTTTCATTCTGCTTGTCCTGGACCATACTGACTTAGGCATCGGAGTGACCATGGGGTAAAACCTACCCACCTCATTGCATGTTCTTGATCTGTAGATATGTGGCAGCATCTTGTGCACCCGACAAAATACAACGACAACAGGGATCAATGAGAATGCATTGACAGGCATCCAACTAGGGGGTGAGGTAGTCATTTCACCCCAAACCTATGTCTGAGGGGTGCAGGTACATGCTGTCGAACAAGTAATTTTATTTTTTTTCTTCTACCAAAAAAAAATACAAGAACAAGTATTTTTTTCATTAAATATTAAAAATAGGGAGGAGGATCTATAAACTAACGGGACATATTGGAATCTAATATGCTAGCAGGAAAATTGGAGTACAAGAAGAACCAATAACCGATCATGAGGAGAGAGAGAAAAGAGAGAGGAAAATGATCCAGATTTCAAGGAAGAGAGAGATAGGGACAGAAGTTTGTGTTGGCGACAGTTAAATATTAGAACATGTCTTTAAATGAAAAAGACAATTTAAGAGAGAGAGAGAGAGAGAGAGAGAGAGAGAGAGAGAGAATTCATGTATGTGTAGCATATTTAATATGGAACTCATACCAATATTTTATTCGGATATGTTTAGAAGCTAAGGAAAAAAAAAAGGACATTTTTTGAAATGAAGGAGATAAATAGATACATAAATTTGTGGTCGATTAACTACTATTGAAAACTAGGTTTCTCGAATCGACTAGGCCTCCTATTAAAAACTTGATTACTCGAGTTATTGTTTTTCGTCACGAAACGAAAAACTACTAGTATTAAACAGGTCCTTCTATATGACACCTGTAGGTGTCAATGACCCATGACACTGATTGTTTTTCATGGGATGCCATTGGGTCATCACAGAGACTTCAATATAAATGGATATTTTGGTATTTGAGACGGGAGGGATTCTAGGTTTTTGAGCGATCCGACAAACACGATGTCAACACACCAGATCTGTGTCAATAAGAAAAGCTCGTATTAAACTGTTACTATGTTTAGAACATGAGGATAGAATGGTAATGTTCCTCGATTCCAACTACCTAGCTCTTTACTAACCCAATATAGAGATGGCTTATTGTTGGGAATAATCTTACATTTATCAAGTCCAGAATCTTGATTGCCTTATATACTTGAGACTTGAGAGTCCCTCCACTTACTAGTTTAAACCGTCCCGTAAGTAAAACCATTTAATGAAAAATCGATTAAAAATTGAATAATTGAAACTAATTAATAATCGGTTCTAGTAGCAATTTTGACACCATTTAATTAATTGATTTGTTTCCGGTTTTATTCTCCTATGCACCTTCACTACTAGCAAATTGAACAATATATATGATTACATAACAACCCCTCTCTCTCTCTCTCTCTCTCTCTCTCTCTCTCTCTCTCTCTCTTATATATATATATATATATATATATCCTCATTCTCTTTATCATTTTTTCTTTTGCTATCATTTTATTGTCTCCCTTTTATGTTCAACAATTAATGGAGTTTTAAAAAACCCGAACATAACCAAAATCTCATCCCAAGCAATACCTAAGCGAATTGTCTCTGTTCTTCTCCATCATCTCAAATTGTCATACGTTCCATTAAGGGTGTCAACGGGCTGGTCTGGGCTGGTTTCGGTCCGGACTGAACCGGTGTCGGGTTTTTAAGCCCAACCCAAAACATGTCCATTAAGAGTTCGGGCTGGGTGGGCTGCGCTGGACACAATAACTAATGGGCTGGTCCGGTGTCGGTTTGTTATCGGGCTGGGTTTATTGAGGTGATTTCGGGTTGGTTCGGTCTGGATCGGACTTATCGGGCTTATCGGGCCCCTTTTATATGTAAACTATATAATCTATTTTATTATTTCTATCTATAAAATTAGCATTATTCCTTCCATATGTATGTAATTTAATAAACTATAACAATTAACATAATCTTTTCAACTATAGATTCACATAACCTTCTAGATCATGAAGTGAACTCTAATAGTGTAACACAATCTATTAAAATTTAAAACCATTAAAATTAAGAAATTGGGCCCAAACGGACCTTACCGGTGTTCAGGTTGGGTTTTATCGATTTGGGCTAATTCGGGTTTTTTAATGGACCGGTCCGATTTGGTTTTGGTTTGGGTTGAAACGGTATCGGGCTTTACAAGCTCAGACCAAAACCTGTCCATTAAGGCTCGGTCCGGGCTGGGTTCGGGTTATATCGGGCTGGCTCGGTCCGTGCTACCGGGCCGGGCCCAGTTTTGACACCCTTACGTTCCATCACTCCACTACAAGCAAACCAAACCATGGCTAGATCCCGTCATTTTCACAATTTCTGCAACTTTGGCATGCAATGACAAGTTCCACTCATGCACTCCATAATGGGGAATTGATGAGACCAGGTATATAACAATCAACGATCTCTTTATCAACTGATCCATCTACGGGCATCAGGCATGTTTAGAGACCCGCACTCCATAAATCCGGTCTAATATGGGTTATCATGTCGTGACCGGTATTCCCATCACAACCGGGTCAGACTGAAAAGTCGGATGATGTAGCTACGCATCAAGGTAACATCAAGGTAAATGTTTCTAATTGTTTTACCTTGTCTGGTCTCACTGTCCAATGTCACTTTTCAGCCACCGGATAGTGCATCCGGACAGCATACAATATTGTCGACTTATACCTTGATCGGTCGCACGAGTTGTGCCACCGGATATGCAACCAGACAATCTCATAATAGAGTCCGAGAATAAGAAAGTTTCCTAGTTTAAGTGGACTACTCTCCCAAACGGGAGTGGATCCAAAATAGGATGTTACCCTCTATATATAAGCTCCGTTTTCCCACTCTCTCTCACTTTTGATCAGTCACAAACCCCAGAACTGAAAGAGAACTGAGAGAGATCTGAGAGAGGAGCTGAAGAAGGAGAAACCCTAGAACTGAGAGAGGAGCTGAGGAAGGAAAAGAAGACTTTGGGAGAGAAGAAGGGAGAAGGAGGTTGTACACTCATAGTCAGTTTCCACCATTGCTATCAAAAGACAACGGTAAGTCCCTTCATCTCTGTAGAGGTTTAGGTTGAGTATGGATTGAGCTTATAGCCACTAACGATTAAGGATCAATCCTAACATCATGATTTAGCCATGAGGTTGTTCCGTGATTCATTGAGGAGAAACTTATGTCAAAAGCCATCATAATTAAGGCATCAATGAAAGGAGAAACATACGTCGAAAGCCATAGTAATTAGGGCATCAATGAAAGACCTAACCCTAATTTAAACTTGTTGATCCAATAGTTGCAAAAACTTCGACCATAAAAAGGTATAAGATGAACCCTAGAATGAGTCGAGGTCTGAAAAGAGACAGACCAAAGAGTTAACTCGGACACCTTTTGGGACATTCTGGAATGCTGTCAGGAAGGATGTCCTATGGCACTATTGTCAGACTAGACATGCCACCAGACATGCTATCGAACAAACTCACAAAAGGTCTAAAACTTGTCCGGTCAACTTTACGAATTCCAAGTGCCACCAGACAAGAGACCGGAAAAGCGACTGGACAAGTGACCGGACACTCTAGGAAAGTGTCTCAGAGTTTGTCCTGATTAATGTCTGGTGTGGCTATTGCTAAAATCGGACATACGATCGGACAATATCCAGAAGTGACTTCTACTAATCAGGACAATCAATCTGAAGAACACTAAACTGTCAGAATTGAACCTACATTTATCTTATTGTTTGTCTATGATTCATGAGCAAGCCAAGCTAGACTCGACAACTCAAAGAGTATTAAACATCACTCAACAAGTGAGGGAGAAGACCCCAAACTAGTTGGTTAATAATCAAACTACATTGCTTGTTGTTTGTCGTACTGTATAATGTGCACATAACATGTCATCCAATATCTACTATTTATTTTTCATGCATATTATTTATCTCTGTTATGATATGATTGAGGATAGGCATGTATTTGTGTGTGGTTTGTGTGTTGGGTTGGGAGAGATTAAAGCATTGAACCATTCTTTACACTGACATCGTCGTATCATCGTTACCTTAGAGTGCTTAGTGTGTGGTAAGGTATCAGGGGGAGTGCTAGCAGTGTGCGATCCGTTAGGCTCTAACTCTATCTCTGTTTCATATTGAAGGATGTTGGGGTAGGACCATGGATACACTTGTGATGATATTTAGGATTGGTTAGTGACGTATCCTAGTTTGCAAACCCTCGCCAATAGGGATGTACGTATTGGTATGAGACAGAGTATCAGGGGTGCTGACGGTGTACGATCCGTTAGGCTTTAGCTCTATCTCTTTCATAGTGAGTGATGTGGGTTAATAGCAATTTGGCTGGAGCTTGACCATTGGGTGTGCTGACACTCTCGTTTATGGAAGTTAGGATTAGTTGTACGATATGAAATCTAACTTTACCATAGCACATTACAAACTTAACCAGACTCAAATAATTGAATGCTATATCATGCATGTTGCTTGTTGCGTGTTTTATTTCTCACTGAGCTAAGTTATGAGTTCATCTCACGGTTCCATTTTCTTTTTAGTTTCTGATGATGCAAGTTATACTGTAGACGATTATATCAATGCACCTTCTGTTGGAAGAGTCGCAGCCATGGATGTGCAGGCGATGGAGAACGAACATGACTGGTCATGCGTATGTCTCTATTGCGTTTATCTTTAGGGTTTTATTTTATGTTTGGGATTATAAGACTTGTAAGGATTATTAATATTTATGTTTTGGTCAACATTTAAAATAATTGATTTATTATTATTTATCATTTAGACACTCAATTCATTATTTAATAAAAACTTTTGTTAATTATTTGTATATTCTGATTATGGTTCAATGTAAGGTTTAAATGTTGGCACAATCTTATGTGATCCCAGCTTGAGCCATTGGTTCGTTGATAGTTCAATCATACTTCTGGTTTGACTAGAATTGATGTGTGACACATAAGGGTGCAACATTTGTACCGAAACTGTTTACCAAAATCAAACCGAACCGTTTACACCAGAACCGAGAGACCGTTTAGTAATGGATTCAGTTATCTAATCGGTTTTAAACCGTTTAAATCGACGGGTTACACCAGCTATACATCGATTAACCCGAATAGAATGCAAACCGTTTGGTTCCCTAAAAACTAAACTAGTAAACCCTAATATCATTAGTCATTCCCTATTAATAATTTAATATTTTATTTCCCCAATACCCCAACCCCAACCTCAATGGCCCAACCCCAATTAATATATTATTTTCTCAATAGCCCAACATTAATTAATATATTATTTTCTCAAGACCCAACCCCGATGGTCCAACCCCAATTAATATATTATTTTTCCAAAATCAAACCCAATTCCCAAAAGCCTAAACCATAAAATCAAAATAGAAAAACATAAAATAGGCATCAATGATTAGGCATAGCAAGTCTCACTCTCTCGAATCTCGACTCTCTCCTTCCCGTTTGAACCTTTTCATTTTTTCCATGAAAAATCGATTAATAACCGATATGTTAAACTGTTTAGAAACCGCAAGCAAAATCGATTATTGAAAAACTATTTAAAAATCAGTAAACCAAAATCGATTACTAATCAATTCTAGTTTCAATTTTGAGACCGTTTAGTTAACCAGTTCGATTTTGGTTTTACCCTTTTATACACCGCACCACATCGGACCGGACCGTTAAACCAATTATAAACCATTTAACACCCTTAGTGACACTGTGAGGACCAAAGAAATCATTTGAAAATTTGTTATCCTCATTTTTAAATTTCAATTAGCATGTAGTTAAAGTTGTCTACCCTCATTACACTCAAACTGGGATCTGAAAAATTCTCACATTTGGATCACATCCACTCATGCCAGTGGAGGGTAAGAAGACTGGAGTCACCACCTAATAAGGTCTAAGACCTATAAATGATGTCCCTCAATGGAGGGACACTAATGACTCGTGCAAATGGAATGGCTATGTCGTCTCACCAAAGGCAGGTAAGTGTCAAATTACGAATTAGGAAGGTGTTAGGCACACAACTCGTCCGGTTAAACCGGTCTCCCTAAATCCTATCATTTCCTATAGTTTATGAACACTTGGGGCTATCTAAATACAATACAAGGTAGAAGGGGGAATCCTAAATTGATCTCTAATTCTTTACTAATTATGCATGACATAAGCTGAAATTAAACACGAAAATAATCACAAAATAAATTAAAGAATTTAATGAATGGTCTAATCATACATCTAAAGAAAGGAAAAAATGATATACAACATATGACCGAGGTCTGAGAAAATCCCAGACCACCTACGTATCCTTGTGCGGCGGGAATCAGGCCAAACGTAGTTCGGACGGGTGTGTATGTACTAGGTGTGTACAACAAGAAAGACGCTCCCAAAATATTGAAACGCATCCCCAGCGATGGATGCTCCCATAATCATGGAACACATCCGATGGTGAGAGATGTCCCTACAACAGTGAGACCCACATCAGTGTAGAGATATTCTCTTCCACAGGGAATATCCCATCGCTGAGGTAATCCCATAATACATGGAACTTACCTCAATTTGACCGAGCGTGGAGCGACCAAACTCCCTCGCAGCCTATGTATCTATTGAGACCTCTGTCTTTTGAGAATCAGGTCAAACGTAGTTCCCATGATTTAACGATCCATGGACACGCGTGGCAACACTCAAGAAAGGTCAAATGTCTCAACTCCCCACACACGGGGTTCACTAATATCTTACTCATATCCTACATTCGGGATACCCAGGTAGACCATCCGTCAGACCACCAATCCTATGCATACATCTACCCAATCACATATTTTATTAATACATTTCAATACAATGATTTTCCACACTCTTGGAGCCAATCCTAAGGTTAGGATGGGTCTCATTCTAAATGGGCTCACAATGGGTTGGACTCTTTGGAGTCCCCTAGCTAATCACATAATGGGAAGTGTGTATACTAACATACATCTATTACAGTGAAGTGTTAGAGTGATGATACATCACTGGGGTAGGGAACACATGTTGACATAGGCAATTATTCAATTTAGACATACATACATGTTAGAGTCTAAGCATGATATGAAATAAACAATTTAAACTAAAATAAATTCATGCATGGCTTCAAACATTAATATCTTACCACAAAATGGATTGGAGCAAAAGAGATGTCAAATTATATCTACCTGTCAGCACCCCGATTTTGTCACTGCGGGGATCTCCGCTCTCATTGGGGCACCATACGCAATGAGAGGGGTGTATCAAAATAATAATAATAATAATAAATAAATAAAAAAGAAAAAAATGGTATATATATATATATATATATATATATATATATATATATATATATATTCCATAAAATGAAAAAGGGGTGGGGGGCAATTTGGGTACAAAAACGAAAAGAAAAAAAGAGGAACAATCCAGATCCCTAAAGAAGGGATCGAATACAAAAAACAAAAAAACAAAAAAAAAAAAAATCAAAACTACAATCAAATCATCAAAAAGCCAGCAGAGAGAAATCGGGGAGAGAGAAAATGAAAAAAAAAAGAGATTGAGAGAGGCAGTGAGGGAGAGAGTTGCAAGGGAAGAGGAGAGGTCGACACCTCAACCCTCCTCTCCGAAATCCCTCCCCCAAAAGCTGTCGGTCTCCCGGCTTCTCCCTAGCCACCTTAGCTCCTTCATCCCCCCATCGACACCTCATCAGTGGGTTGCCCAGAACAGGTATAAGAGGGAGCCGATCCAAGGGAGAAAAAGAGAAGAAAAAATCAGAAAAAAGAAGGTGGGGAAGAGGAGAGAAGAAAAATAGAGAGGGAGAAGGGTTTTCTTTTTCTTTCTTTTTTTCTTTCGATTTTGGCTACGGAGGTCGGCGACTAGCTTTCAAAGGGAGGGGAAAAAATCGGAGAGAGGAGGATAGAGAGAGGAGCAGAAGAAGAAGAAGAAAGCGGTGGCAGCGGCGAGAGGAGGAAGAAGAAGTAGCCGTAGCAGGGAGAGAGAAAAGAAAAAAATCGAGAGGAGAAGCAGGGTTTCGGTGGCCAGCAGAGAAGAACCATGGTTTTTTTTTTTGTTTTGTGAGTTTTTTTTTTATGGTGTCTGCTACTGCGGTGGTGAGAGGATTTGATCTGCAGAAATCATGAAAAGAGTGGTGAACGGCTAAGGGTTTCTCGAACCGGAAAGACAAGAGCAAAGAGGAAAGGTTTCCTCCTATCCTGGGATCTGACCAAGAGCATCAGAGGAGAAAAAGGGGCACCATCACTGCCGGCGGCCTCGGAGAAAGAGGAGGATCACAGCTACAGATAAGGTATTTCCGCGATGATTCTTCTTTAATTTGTTTTGTGGTTGTTTGTTTGTTGATTGCTGTGTTTTTTTTTTTCATCTACT
This sequence comes from Protea cynaroides, assembly GCA_028583415.1. Classification (NCBI taxonomy): domain Eukaryota; kingdom Viridiplantae; phylum Streptophyta; class Magnoliopsida; order Proteales; family Proteaceae; genus Protea; species Protea cynaroides. Next base: position 50,641,424 of record CM053272.1, read on the forward strand.
CATGTAGGATTTCCATTGTTGTTTTATTTTTTATTATTCTTTCATCCACCTTCTATTTAGTTCTCCATTTTTCCAAGATTAATTTCTTTATGATGGATTATTTTCCTTCTGATAAGTGATCTTATACAATTTTAGTTATAGTCAGGGTAGGCCAGTAGGAATTAAATCTCAGTCAGTTGGGTGTTGTAATGCTGTAGGGATGTTGGGTACCATTGGTTTTTTTTTAAGCTCTCTGGGGTTTGTTCGGCTCATGTGGGTCAGATTTGGATGCTGCTAGGGGTTTCTTTCTTTCAATTCCTTTTGCTTCGTTGCTAGCTTGATTTGCTAGTCATTTTTTTGGGAGTTTATTTTTCTCTGTTCGATTTTATTTTATCTTACTTGTTTTTTGTTATTTGTTTTGTTTATTTCTCATTACAAATCAGATGTAATTTTGGATTCTCATGTTCTTAATTTTAATTTTGACTTCAATTGGGTTTCGGTAAGGGTGTTCCTTAGGGTTTATTTTCATTTTTTTCTTTTCTTTTCTTTATTTTCTTCTGTTTTGTTTATGATAATAGCCACTGTTGTTCCCATCATTATTCTTGAATATCTTGATTTTTGAGGCATTCAATGTTTATATAGTGAGTTTAAGTGTTAGATATGAGTGATTCCTTCAGTTAGTGTTGTGCTTCTAATCCAGTGATTGAATCTGGTTATCTCTCAATGTCTGCTATGCCTAATTTTAATAAGTGAAATCAGATCAGATTTTTATTTTCTCATTCTCCATATCGAGTTAAGTGTTTCTCATTTTGTAAGGTTTCGGACGACTAAACTGGTTCAGATCTGGGAAGCCCGATTAGGATTAAAAGCGAAAGGTCTTGATTATGTTTTCTAATATATCGGTCTGATTTGCTTTCATAGCTAAATTTTTGTTGGTCATGTTATGATTTATTTTCTATTCTTGATTTTGTATGATCATTTTCCCTATTAATGTCTGGGTGCAAGGGTTTCTTTTCTTTCCCCTGTGCATTTTTTTTTCCATGCATGATTGAATCTAAATAGGACCAGCTCAGATTGAGATTGACCATTGCTAGTTTGCTTTATTTTATTGGTAATTCTTTTTGCTTTCTCTATATTAGGTGGGTTGGTTTAGTTCAGTTTGTTGGAGTCAATAGAGTTTGGTTTTAGTCTGTTTAGCTTTGGTTCAGGTCTGGGTTTGGGCTAGAGTTTTGGTTCAGGCTTGTTATGGTCTGACCTGGCTGCATTTAGGCTTTAGACTTGGCTGGTCCATGTTTTGGGGTGGGGTTTGGTTCATATTTGGTCTGGTTTGGTCTGGTCATGCTGGCCTGGTATTATTTGTGGGTTTGGTTTTGTGGACCTAGTTTTTAGGTCTGGTTTGACTTGGTTTAAGCCAGACCCAGTTCAGTCATGATAGGCTTTGTTTGGTTAGGGATGACCCAATTTGGGTCATTTTTTTGGTATGTTTTAGTGGTTCAGTTGTGGTTTGGGCCAGGTTTGGGGCTAACCCAATTGGTTTGGTTTATACGGTATGGTTATGGCCTGGTTAGCCAGGCCCACTCTGATCTGGTCTAAGTTGGACCATTGTTCACCCTAGTGTAGGTTGGTTCGGGTCCCTTGAATTTAGCCCTTGGGGTGGGCTTTTGGTTGGGTTTGGCCCAACTTAAAATGGAGTTTGGCTAGTCCAGTTTGGTTTGATTTAAAGTGGGCTTAGGGTTAGCCAATTCGTTTGGTTTAGGTCCATTTGAGTTAGGTTTTTGTTGGTCCCCCTCCTTGAGTTGTCTTGTTTGTGTTGGGCTGATTCGGCCCATTTGCAAGTCATTTTGTGGTAGGACATTGATGATTACATGATTTATGTCATGCATATGTTTATTTTAGCTTAATTTGCTTATGTTACATCATGCGTGAACCATAACATGTCTATATATGCCTAATTTGAGTAAATGTTTATTTCAACATGTGGTTCCCACCCCAAAAGTGTTCCCTATTTGAATACTTAATGTAATAGATGTATGTTTATGGATGTTGTGCATGGGTGCATCACATGCCTCACATGAATGGATGTGACATCCTGATACGACTCTTTAGGGGACTCCAAAAAGTCCGACTCATTATGGGCCCATTTAGAATGAGCCCACCCAACCCTAGGATTGAATCCAAGAGTGTGAAAAATCGTTGTATCAAAAATATTATTAATGAAAAATGTGCGATTTGATAGATGTATGCATAGGACGGGTGGCCCGATGGACGGTCCACCTGGGTATCCCGAATGTGGGATATGAGTGAGATATTAGTGAACCCCGTGTGTGGGGAGCTGAGGCAATTGGCCTTTCCTGAGTGTTGTCACGCGTGTCCATGGCTCGTTAATCCATGAAAACTACGCTTGACCTGATTCTGGAGAGACAAAGGTCTCGAGGGATACGTAGGCTGTGGGGGAGTTTGGTCGCTCCACGCTCGATCAAATTGAGGTAAGTTCCATGTATTATGGATTACCTCAGCGAAGGGATTTCCCTGTGGAAGGGAATACCTGTAAGACCCGGAGTTGTAAGACCCGCACTCCATAAACCCGATCTAAACCTTGATTTCATGTCGTAACAGGTCTTTCGATCATCACCGGACCAGACGGGACGAGAGGATGACAGTCAGGTACGAAATCGGACCAAACATACCAACTTAAGTATGAATTTTATTCATACCGGTCGATGGTACCGGTATATGGTACCGGTCGACCGGTATAGTCTGTGCAGCAGACTACCAAGATCAGGAATTGGATCTTTGCGGGTCCTACTTTCCTAATTCCGAGTCCTAGGACTTTCCTAATCCTAAGAGGCTTCCTAAACATAATTCCTAGCCTATTTAAACCCCTCTAAACCTCCTAGAATCCCTTCCATTGATCCTCACAAACCCTAGAGAGAAGAAGGAGATTGGAGAAGGAGAAGGAGCTAGGAAGAAGAAGGAAGAGCCGCCGTTGCCGTTCGACGACGCACACCTTACGCCGATCGACGGTAAGTGTTTAAACCCTCCCCCTCACATTATGACTCTAGGATGGTTGGGTTGCTTGGATCAATACCATGCAAAGCAGGTATTGACCTAAACCCTACTTTGCCGTCAAACCCTAATTTAGTCGTTAAACCCTAGATTCGAGTTCTAGGATGAATACCATCAAAACTAGACTTGAATGGAGTTGGAAACAACTCTAACTCAAAGCTTAGACTTAGAATGTGTAGGAGAAACCCTATAATCAATAGAGAGTGATCGACGGCAGTCGAAAAATCAAGTGTATGGTCTTCCGGAGACATACTGGTCGACCATACTGGTCGCACCCCATGCGACCGGTACAATGACTGGTACCTCTCGGGGAGTGGCCTGTGGGGACCGGCTGACCATACCGGTCCTAGGTTTTCCCACAGTGCTGCGACCGGTACATGCAATCGATCAGCTCTGTGAGATGTATTTTGTAATCTCGTTGGTTTTCTGACCAACGTAAACCTATTCTAATTAAACCCTAATATTGTATAGGACTTTGTGATAGCACGTTTGGATCTTACGACATGGAGCAAGCTATCAAAAGAGCGTCAGGTAAGGGAATCAGACCTAAACCCTAATAATTAATGGACAGTAAACCGTTGCTAATAACCCTGAATCTTTGGTATGATGTTTGTGCATTATCACATGTCATCTGTTATTTCCAGTTATTATATTTGTTCATGCATATTCCATATGCTAGGATGTGATTGTTAGACATGTGATTGTTTTCGTTAGTGTGTGGAATGGGAAGGGCCTGGGGTCTGGGATCATTCCTCACACTAGCACCTTTTGTAGTATTCTATCTTAGCATGCTTGGTGCGGGTAGGGCATCAGGGGAAGGTCGTGGCACTGTGGTCTCCGGCCTGGCCTCCATGCTCTAGCTCTATTTCTATGCCATAGGGAGTTATGTTGGGATAGAGTCTACTTGCGTATTGTTCTGTCTTAGTATGCTTGGTGCGGGTAGGGGATTAGGGGGAGGTCGTGGCACTATGGTCTCCGGCCTGCCACTACGCTCTCACTCTATCTCAATGCCGTAGGGAGCTGTACTGAGATAGAGCCTACAGTGATGACATATAGGATTGGTTAGTTGCGAGCCCTGTTTGCAAGCCCTAGCTAGTAGGGGCTTATGTATTGGTATGGGTAGAGCATCAGGGGTGGTAGTGGATGCCTTAACTCTATCTCTATTCCATGATGGGTGCATGTGGGTCGGCAGCGGTGTGATCTACTGTGCGATGCTACACACTTGTGTATAGAGGTGTGGTGGCCGCCAACCCTTTCTATAGCACATTGTAAACTTAAACCAGACCACAGCATAAAATGATTGTTACTTATGCATATAATATTGATACACTGTCTGATTGTCTTACTGAGCTAAGTTGTGAGCTCACCCTTTGTATATACATTGTTTTTAGATGTTGATGCAGGTTACACGGTGGATGATTATATGAATGCTCCGGCGTATGGAGGTGTTGCTGCTCTGGATGTACAGGCAGGAGAGGACGAGCATGACGCTTCATGCGAGTGCCCTTTCTGCGTGTACCTTTGATTTTATTTTATTTGTTTCAGTTATTTTTAAAGTGATGTAAAGATATTTAATTACGTTTGGAATTTGGATTATTGAATACTTATTTAAATTTATCAATAGAATACTCAATTCATTTATTTAAAGACTTCTGTTGTATTTATTATATTCTGATTGTGGTTATGTGTAATGGTTTGTATGAGTGGATACGGTCTTATTGAGATCCTGGTGTGAACCGTTGGTTCAGTGACGGTTCACTCACACCATTCTGGTTGGTTCAGAATTGGGGTGTGACAATACCTCTACACCGAGATGTGTTCCACCATTGTGGGAGCATCTCATCCTTCGGATGTGTTTCAAGATTTTGGGAGCATCATTTTCACACACACACTCAAATTGAGGTAAGCTCCCGGTATTATGGGACTACCTCACCGAGGAGACTTCCTTGTGATAGGGAGTACCTCAACACTGAGCTGGGTCCCACTGTTGTGGGGACATCTCTCACCATTGGATGTGTTCCATGATTATGGGAGCATCCATCGCTTGAGATGCGTTCTAATATTTTGGGAGCGTCCCTTCTCTTGCACACACCTGGTACGTACACACCTGCCCAAACTACGTTTGGCCTGATTCCCGCTGCACAAGGATACGTAGGCGGTCTGGGATTTTCCCAGACCTCGGTCATATGTTATATATCATTTTTTCGTTTCTTTTGATGTATGATTAAGCCATTCTTTAAATTCTTTGATTCATTTTGTAATTATTTTTCTTGTTTAATTTGTTTAATTTCATCTTATGTCATGCATAGTTAGTAAAGAATTAGAGATCAAATTAGGACTTTTTCCTTATACCTTATAATTTAATTAGATTAAATAGCCCCAAGCATTCATAAACTGTAAGAAAGGATAGGATTTAGGGAGACCGGTTCAACCGAGCGAGTTGGGTGTCTAACACCTTCCCAACTCGTAATTTGGCACTTACCCGCCTTTGGTGAGACAAGATAGCCGTTCCATTTGCGTGAGTCATTAGTGTCCCTCCATTGAGGGACATCATTTATAGGTCCTAGACCTTATCTAGGTGGCGACTCCAGTCTTCTTACCCTCCACTGGCATGAGTGGATGGGATTTGAAGGTGAGAACTTTCTCGATCCCAGTCTGAGTGTAATGAGGGTAGACAACTTTAACTACATGAACACACCAATTTTAAAAATGAGGATGAATTAAATTTTCAGAATTTTTTCCCATTGTCCTCACACTACCAAATGGGCCGAATCAGCCCAACATTAATAAGTCTACTTCAGGAGAGAGAAACCAGCTGAAACACAACTCAAAAGGCCCTAAACCAAATAAACTAGCCCACTCAAAGCCCACATAAATCACCTAACATAAACCCAAACCAGACTCCAATATAAATCTAGACCAGTCAAAGCTTAAACCAAGCTATATAGACCTAGCCTAAACTAATCTGAACTAGTCCAAATCAAGCTTGACCCTATAGGCTGAACCAAACCCAAGCTAAACCAAATCCGAACCTAAACTAGACCAAACCCCAAACACATGAACCAGAACCTAGACAAACCTGGACATTACCAGACTAAACTAGACCCTATAGACCTGAACCTAAACTAAATCGAACCAAACCAACCCATAAACCCAACTCAGACCTAAACTTAACCAACCCTGTCTAACCCAAACCAGATTCTATGGATCCGAAACTGGACTAACCCAAACCAGCCCAGAACAAACCTAACCAAAACAAACCCAATCCTATACCTGAACTTAACCAAACTGAACCTGAGTTATTCAATGCACAAATTGAACCAAACAAAAACATCAATAAAAAATGAAATAAAAGAAATTAAACCAAAAGACCGAATGTTATCCCAGGCATGGACTGAAAACTCAAGGAATCCACAGTAGCATAAAGAAGGAAAGGAAGAGAAACTGCCAAACCAAAAAGGGAAAACACAGACATTATCCCTGAGATTTCATACGGTCTTAAAATGATTTGAACTCTAAATCAGTAAAGGAAAAAACAACAATCAAAACATTACAGTGCTGATCGCAGAGGCAATTAGAATAATCACAAAAAAAAAAAATTCATACTAAAAGAAATCAAACTAGCAAGCACGATGGAAGGAATAGGGGAGACATGGCAAGATTGACAAAAAAAAAAGTGAGAGAATGGAGAGAGACATACCTGAGCCCGCAGATCTCTCCCAATGGTTCCTCCTTGCACAGCCGTCGCCAGACCTTCACTAAAGTCCCCTCTCAATTGCCCTGATTTTTCCTCCTTTTCTGCAGACCTACCTCTCTGCCAGCACCACTGCAGCAGTCACCAACACTGCAACCTCTTCCCTTCAACCTACCAACCTCTGTTGAACTCAGAGAGGGAACTCCCCTCTTTCTCCCATTCTCTTCCCCTTCTCTCTAAAAATCCCCAATGAGAGAACCTCCTCCTCAATCACGTAGAGCTCTATATCTCACTGACCCGCCGACAACCAAACCAGAAAACCTCCCATCCTCTCGACTTCCTCTCTCAATCTCGATTTTTTCTCCACCCTTTTCGGTTCCAAAAATCCTCTCCAGCAGGTTTTTTCACAGGGTTTTTATGGCTACAGGTGGGTGGTTCAAGGATGGAGGTGGTGTGCTGTCGATTTTGGGGGAGAAAATTTAGGTATGAGGGATGAGGTGTCGACCTCCCCCTCTTCCACTCCAACTCTCTCTCTCCCCTTCTCCCTTCTTCTTTCCCCAAATATATATATATATATATATATATATATATATATATATATATATATATATATATATATATATATATATACCATTTTCTTTTTTTTCTTTCTCTTTTTTTTTCTGAAATTTTTATTTTTATTAAACCTAAAATGACAAAATTGCCCCTCCATTACGCATGATGAGGTAACAAGAGAGAGAAATCCTACAGGGAAAAACTGGGTACTGACAGACACGTGTTGGGAATAATCTCACATTGGTTAAGTCTAGAATCTTAAGTGCCTTATATATGTGAGAGTTTAATAGTTTGAACTTTTGAGCTGGAAAGTTAACTTGGTATCAAAACTCCAGGCTCCCTCCTTACAATCACCCAAAAGAGGGATCGCAAGTCACGTATACTGTCAACCAAAAGAGGGACAACATGTGAATGGGAGTGTTGGGAATAATCCCACATTGATTAAGTCTAGAATCTTGAGTACCTTATGTATGTGAGAGTCCCACCACTTACTAACGAGCTAGAAACTTAACAAGGCGTTCTCTTTCGTTCAACGCTTCCTACAATCCCTATAACCTAGTGATTTCTTCTTATCTCTCACGATCGGTTAAAAATCTTTACATTTGTCTTTGAATCCATCTCCATTACACAAGAAATATGAACGAAAAACCAAAAAAACATAACTCCACGAGTTTCACACGCCTTAACAAAAAATATCAAGCCAAGTAAATGGGTTAGTCTACATGACTCTTGACCAAGTATATGATTTTTTACTGAAGTCAGGAGACTTGTTGAAGTCAAAACTTGGTTTTCCAAACAACAATTAGAACATCAAGGCAACAAAATAAATCTCAATATATATTTGGGAGCAATTATGGTGGACAACAACCTATAGGTAAAAACATGGTAAGTGCCTAGACCTACCATGTGACAAATAATGTGGGACTGAAATTCTATGGACAAGTATATCCCAAGGTTTCTTGTTTACATGTTAAATTTCAATTGAATATGAGTTGGTTACACGGCCAAACAAAGTATGAAAAAAATTTAAGACTATTACCATAGTGCATGAGACTACAAGGGTATAGGTGACAAATAATGTGGGACTGAAATTCTATGGATAGGTATATCCTAAGGTAACCTGTTCATATGTCAAATTCCAATTGAATCTGAATTGGCCACACAGCCAAACGAAGCATTAAAAAAAAAAAAAATCAAAGACTACTACAAAAGTGCATGTGACTACAAGGGGACAGGTGCATGACTATACATTGGATAGGGTAAATGATTGAATTTGAGACCAAAATTTGACATATGACTTATTTAAATCATATCTTAAATATTTGTAACTATAAACAAACAAGGAAACCAGAAGCCAAGAGAGGGAGAAGAGCGATGGAACTAAGGGAGAGGAGAAATTGATTCTAACAATAGAGCAGAATCGATTGTTATGCTTCTCTCCTACCCATTGATCATTGTTTATAGAGTAGAAAATGTTACAATTGTAGATAGAAAGGAGCTCCACATGTTGGGATACTACAAAAGGAAAAAAGAAAAAAGAGAGTGGTAGATAAATTAAAACAATGAAAAGGAACTTCATAATTAAGATAAGGTGGAGTTCCATCTACATTAGGAGATTAGAAGGGACAAAGAGATAAGAGAACCAACATAGGCTATACTTGTCCACTAATGCATTTGCTGGTTTGATTAAGTCAAACAATCAACTAAAAGATTATATTATTCAAATTAAGGAGTACGAGACCAAAAAAAATGTAGTTGCTCACGGTGTAGGGGCATGATATGCCCTGTTGCAGGAAGTACCTACTGTTGATCTCAAAATACTACCAGACCAAAATTCTATCATCATTCTTGAGATACAAAGTGCCTTGTTTTACGATTAGAGTTCATTGAGTACCCTCGTCAAACAAGTTTTACTCTAAGCATGCGAAATTGATACAATCAATATAAACAATTATACAACATATATATAATGTATGCAAGCAATTGTATAAATATTGTCAAACCAAGCAATGTGTGAAAGAAAATACTTCAATACCAAATGACAATGTCCAGCGTACGAAAGTTTGACCACTGGGATTGATCCTACCTAGCTGAGTCGCCACTATGGGTACTACGAATGCCACGTAGGCTGGTCACGTGGCCCTTCGTTTTCGTGCCACTGGACCCTTTTCCCTCTGAGAAAAGGTCTAAGTCATTGCACGGAGAATTGGGTCCATTACTTGTGGTCGGATCCTTTTGAAGGGATCGGACCAGTTTATTTACCATCCTCAAGGGAGAGAATGGATGTTTGGAGTCACAAACTGAAATAACGGTTCAGGACCTATAGTGTGTCCATTTCACCAGTAAAATGGGAAGAAATAACTCCATATGGATAAAGGCATTGGTTTACAAATAAAAGTCTAGGTAGGTGTATTTGTCTACCGTAGAAAAAGGATCATCAAGAAAAGCCATGTGGCAATCATCTAACACATCAAGGAAATGGCGTACGAGTAAATACATCGGGCGGTTCGTGTTCGACCCTCGTGGTCTGACACTAGCCCAATATGATGACGATACAAGGGAAGGTGGACCATTAATGGCTCGCCATTAATGATAATAAATGCTGACACCGACTGCAGACAGGAGACACACTGGTCTGACCCGCCGATTCCTGAGATCTCGGTCCAAGTCGGAGGAAAAGAGGGCTATCACTCGGAAAGAGAACCTTGACATGGACAAGGTTTGGTGGACACGGGAAATAAGGCCCACGAGGGGTCGAATTTAACCCTAGGGGGGTCGAAAAGGTCATCTTGTGGGGTCGAAATGCGACAGATGTGAAATAGTAGCCCAGGCCAGAGGGTCGTAGGATTGTCAGTCTATTCTGCCTGTAGTGGCCAGAAAGGGACAAATGGCGGCAATGTGGCAGAGTTCCCCAGAAAATAGAACTCTAGTTTACCAAATATGTATAAATAGATATATGCTTGTAACAGAAAGGGCAAGGAATGAAATGAGGGACTTCGAATGCTCATTTGATCTTTCTCACTCTCTGACATCTGGGTCTTCTTCCTCAATCCAACATTCCCTTTACTTTCCTCCCAAACCAGTAGTGTGAAACTCATCAAACCCAGGACACCTCAGGGAACCCCTCTATACTGAGAAGGAGCCCTAGTGTTTCACTGTGCCTCCATATTGTTTGTCCTGGATAAATTCACTTGCACAGAATCCATCGACAACAGTTTGGCACCCACCGTGGGGCCTTGATCGTGTTTACCTGGTCTGAGTTTCAGCTACTTTATAGTTCTTTTCACTTTTAGTGCTAGCATGGCACCAGCGGGAAGAACCGAAAGTTCCTACAACTTACAGGAAACCCAAGCCAGAAGAGCAGAAGCCAATATAGTTAGAGAACGGGAGGATACCCAGAGGGTGCCAGATCCACCAGTGGAGTGTCCCGATGCACCAGCTAATGGAGGAATGGGCGGATCTAACCCGAATCCGGCCCAGTATGTCTCAAGAGCGCAGTTTGATGCGTTGGCATAACAGCTAGCAGCCTTGACAGAGCTGCTCCAACAACGTCCAGCGGGGGTACCCGCTACATCTGTACCTCCAGTGGACGTCCCTGAAGTACCCCAAAGGTCCAGACACTCAAGGCGCTCAGCGCCACGTGCTGTGTCTTCCAGTTCTAGAAGAGATACCCCTTCTGTTGACTCATATGGCCAGAGGGGTCGAAGCCGTCAACCATCTGAGTCAATCCCAGGAGTTGACCCCACTGAGGTAGTAAAAAGTAGCCAAGAATCCTTAGGCATTCCCGCCGGTTGACAACTTCCCGGAGGAGACGCTCAAGCCAGGGTGCCCGATGGGCTGGCATGTACACCGAAGCAGAGGTGGCCCGAGAAGCCCAACGGAGGATAGACGAAGCCAGGCGTGCCAGGGACGATGCTCAGGCCTGAGTGGATGCTTCCAGGAGGGCCCGAGAAGATGCTGACGCCCAAGACCAAGAGGCAAGGCGTATCCAGGAAGAAACACAAACTCGGATAGAGGAAGCTCGACGTGCCCGGGAGGAAGCTCAAGCCCGAGTCGACGCGGCAAGAGGAGAACGCAGGGCAGCAATGCCTTCAAGTGCTGTCCCGATAATTGCGATACCAGTGGTATCTATACCAACGACAAAAAATTCCCAGACAGGAAATGAGAACACTGAAAGGCTCGAACGTTTGGTCAAGGAGCTGACGGATCGAGTACATCAAGTCGAGAGGGGGGTCGATTCCGTGGCCCTGCAGGAATATACTACAGAGATGATGTTGACAGATGAGATAATGCATCATCCTTTGCCATCCAACTTTGTCGTCCCCAACAGCGGGTTGTACGACGATAAGACAGATCTAGAAAAGCACTTGGATAACTTCAAAGTAGGCATGGTTATCTATGGATACCACGACGCCTTGTGTTGCAGAGCCTTCCCGTCCACGTTGAGGGAAGCCGGGAGGACTTGGTTCCACAATCTTCCCCCGTGATCAGTTTCGACGTTCAAAGAGCTCAGCAGTCTGTTCCTCTCCCATTTCCAGGGGAGTAGGGCTCAGAAGAAAAATCTATCCCATCTCATGGCGATAAAGCATGGCGAGAAAGAGCCTCTAAGGCAGTTTATCACTCGATTCTTCGGAGTCGCGGGAGAAATAAAGGACCTCCAGCCGGATGTGGTCGTTTCGATCCTATCCACCGCTTGCAGAGACCCGCAACTGGTCTTTTCACTCAACAAAAAGCGCCCGAGAACTCATGCAAAAATCTTCAGTCGCTGCGATCGGTACGCATCCGGAGTAGAGGTGGTTGCTGAACTGTCAGGATCGGCAGCCCCGGCCCCATCCGTGGCAGAAAAGAAGAAGAATGAAGGACCCGACAAAGTCCCCGCTGGAGGAGATACCAGCAAGAAAGCCAAAGTGGCAAAGGAGCTGTACCCCGTTCGACCTGTCCAGGAGTACACTCCCCTCAACCGTACCATGACGGAGATCCTAAACATCAAGAGAGGAGATACTTTGCTGGTTTCCCCTCCCCCAATGCTAGCTCGACCTGACGAGAGGAATCGACGATTATACTGTGCCCACCATTAGGATCACGGCCATGACACCAATTCATGTCGCCATTTGAAAATTCTGGTGGAGGATCTTATCCAGCACGGGCGATGGACGGAATTTGTGGGACCTCGAAGGGATCCAGTTCATGTGACTCCTGAGGTAGTCTTGCCCCCTCCTCCTCCGATTTTCGAAGGTCGACGAGACAGAATTGAGTGGATTCCGCCGCCCCCAAGGTCCCCCCAAAGGGGGTTCATTGGCCAAGTTGACATTGGCCCAGGATGGCATGAAGAGAAGAGCCCACCCCCGACACCCGGGGTCCGGACAGTACGTGAACAAAGCCCCCCTCGTCGAGTGTTGGGAAGGGCAGGCCCCGAACAAGATCTGGGACTGAGTGACGATGAATATGTCACTCTGGATCAACATGAGTGCATGATGGTCACTGTCTGGCCAGATCATATGCGACGTGAGGTGCTCCCAGTTGTCATTGAGCCCGTGGAAGACGGACCCTCAAGAGGGAAGCAGACCCGTCGTGGGAGGGATGAAGTCGAGGACTCAAACTCTAAAAAGTGCAGGTACGAGGACTACATTTTCTTTAGAGAATCGGATCTGATTGATGTGGTTACTCCTCACGAAGATCCCCTCATAATTAAGATGGCTATCGGGGAGGAATGGGAAGTAAGTCGAATTCTGGTCAACACAGGAAGTGCTTGCGAAATTCTATACTATGACACCTATCGACGACTGGGATACCAAGATGAGAAGTTGCGACCCGTTCGATACTCCCTGTTGGGTTTCAATGGAGAAGGAGTGCTGGTGAAGGGTGCCATTCAACTCAATACTCGGTTGGGTACTTATCCATCCCGAGTGAATGTGTGTTTGAAGTACTTGGTGCTCGACACTAGATCCAGCCACAACGGAATCTTGGGAAGAACTGGCCTCAACCGACTCAGAGCCTGTCTTTCCACATATTACCTGCTGATGAAGTTCCCAACCGAATGGGGGGTAGGGTATTGCAAGGCAGACCAATCGGTCTCAAGAAAATGCCATGCAGATTCGCTAGCAGCTGTCGAAGAAGACCAGCCAGTGTGAGACGATTCTGCTTGTGATCCAGTTCTTTTCCCCGGTGTCCTTCACTGAGCCGACTGGACGTTAGCCTGTTTTTACCTTTCAGACCGCTAGAAGGCCGCATGAGCCTACTTTCTCATAACCAGTCATGCTATGAGGCGTAGTGACAACGAGGATGACACCTCCTTCACATTGGAAAGTCAGCATGTCTCCTTTGTTCAGGGGGAGACCCTTCAGGAGATCTGTCCAACCCGGCTAAAAGAACACATCCCCGTCTCCTCCTTTCCTATGATTCACCCTTACCCACTCTGACTCGTGGGAGTGGCTCGGTTCACAAGTTGTTTCATAAAAATCTAGTCCGTTACATAGGTTGTGACTCCTCCTAATCAAGGCCCCGAAGAATCTCCCTCTCCAGACAAGAACAGCAGTGGTCCCCGTCGAGGCCAAGACCCCTTCCCAGTTATGGCGGAAGAAATAGTGGATTTTGTGGTGCGGCTGGCCGCCACGACCAAGGGACCAGCCGGTACAGGACTTCCACTCCCACATCAAACGAGTGCTGAAAGAATTTAAAAGAAAAAGAGCCCTCAACCCAGGGGGAAGAAGAATGAATAGGGGACCCAATCGGCAGGGGAAGAGAGGATATGAAGGACCGCCACTGACGAAAGTATGGAGGTGGAGACAAGGGAGATAAGCGTTTTATAAACCTAAAGGACCTAGTTCCGAGAACCATAATGGTTCTTGGAAGAGGCGGATGGCAGATGAAGGGACGGGTGCAGTTTTTCGTAGAGGACTGACGCGTGGACGGTGGCGATAGAGGATCAACAAGATAGGAGTAACGACAAGGTGAAAAGAAACGGTTCGATAGACTTGAAGCAACGTCAGAAGCATGGGGAAGAGGAATTAACATTGATTATGACCGAGCAAGGTGGTGTAAATCTGGGAAGATGTGTGCCAGAGCCTAAAGACGAAGAGATATCAAATCGCTCGGTTGTACCGCATAGATGAGGAATTGCCACGTGTCGATAAGGGCGATATTTCCCCTTTGTTGTCTCCCTAAGTTGAAACGGCTCTTAAGGAAGACAAGGGGGTCCTGTTAGGATAAAGCGAATACCACTCTTTTTGGTTTTGGACCTTCCAAATCATTCCCGCAGGAGATCCGAGCCGATTTTTTTCTGATCCTTCGATAAAAAGATTCATTAAATATTGGTTACCAATCCATCCTATCGTAGAAAAAGGATCATCAAGAAAAGCCATGTGGCGATCATCTAACACATCAAGGAAATGGCATACGAGTAAATACACTGGGCGGTTCGTGTTTGACCCTCGTGGTCTGACACTAGCCCAATATGATGACGATACAAGGGAAGGTGGACCATTAATGGCTCGCCATTAATGATAATAAATGCTGACACCGACTGCAGACAGGAGACACACTGGTCTGACCCGCCGATTCCTGAGATCTCGGTCCAAGTCGGCGGAAAAGAGGGCTATCACTCGGAAAGAGAACCTTGACATGGACAATGTTTGGTGGACATGGGAAATAAGGCCCACGAGGGGTCGAATTCAACCCTAGGGGGGTCGAAAAGGTCATCTTGTGGGGTCGAAATGCGGCAGATGTGAAATAGTAGCCCAGGCCAGAGGATTGTAGGATTGTCAGCCTATTCTGCCTGTAGTGGCCAGAAAGGGACAAATGGCGGCTATGTGGCAGAGTTCCCCAGAAAATAGAACTCTAGTTTACCAAATATGTATAATTAAATATATGCTTGTAACAGAAAGGACAAGGAATGAATGAGGGACTTCGAATGTTCATTTGATCTTTCTCACTCTCTGACATCTCGGTCTTCTTCCTCAATCCAATATTCCCCTTACTCTGCTCCCAAACCAGTAGTGTGAAACTCATCAAACCCAGGACACCTCAGGGAACCCCTCTATACTGAGAAGGAGCCCCAGTGTTTCACTATGCCTCCATATTGTTTGTCCCGGATAAATCCACTCGCACAGAATCCATCGACAACAGTTGGAGAAGAGAAGTTAAAAGAGCTTTTGGTTTCAGTCGTTGATATTAATAGGTTTTTAAACTAATAAAATGTTCAGGGGTAGAGTTGTCCACAAAAAATATAACTTTAACAATGTTAAAAATTGGGACTGTTTATCTTTCTTAAAACTTGGGTGTTTGACTATCATTAAAGTAAATTACAGGGGAGGTAAGTGTCTTTTTCCCTAAATAAAAAGACTTACTTGGATCACACTCTATTGAAAGGAAAAGATTAAACCGAGATTTTCGCTTCCTTGGGTAGCGGATTCAAATCGTCTCCTCCCTGTACTTCAGGGAGGAGGGGCGGCGACCCCAGTGGATGGTCGCCGCGTGGCGGTCGGATGAATCCGACCCCTCCGTTCGAGCCGATACCGTTCGAGCCGACACCCCCTTATCGACTCGAATGGAGGGGTCGGATGAATCCGACCCCCACGCGGTGACCATCTACTGGGGTTGCCGCCCCTCCTCTCGAACTACTGGAATGAGACGATTTGGATCCTTGGATAGCACTTCTAAACACCTGTATTTTTTGTGTTTCCAGCTCAAGGGGTGGAACAACATTGTCTCACTCCATGGGGAAAATTTTGACCACAACTTGGAAAGATAAAGAAAATCAAGTATAAGATGGCTAAATAAGGAAAGCCTTGGATTAAAATCATTTGAACATACCAAACATTATATTTCTAAAAACAGAAACCCCATATTTATAGGAATTCTCAGGTGTGCACACAGTGTGCTTTACCGCAGTTTCGTGTGCAATACAATGACGCCGTATAAACTATCCACAGGACCGTATAGAATGTACGTGGCTCCACGAATCACTTACATGTCCATCAATCCACCGTGTCCATTCAAGGTGCATATAGAAGTTGTTTTCTTCCGACACTCTATCTCACGGAGCCGCATTCACATACAACGGATTGGTATCACTTTACCACGGAACCGTTGTCAGGGCCTATTTGGTTTTGTTCATTTTTTCATAAAAGTGATTTTAACAAGAGTTTTTATACCAAGTATATCCAACCATTTTTTTTCCTACGCATGAGAGAAAGTATTTTTACTTAAAATCATCATGGCCATTAAACATTGGTGGTAAAATTCGATACCTATAAGTGCCACCTGTCCACTAACATATGTCTGCTGGTTTGACCCGCAGCCAAAAGACAGCCAAAAGATTATATCATTGGCACTAGAATGGACCTCTACGAATGGGTCCATTCCTTGGTAGTTAACAATATCCAATGGTCAGGAAACTAATACCCTTCACTCTATACCCTTCATTCTTTCAAGTGGTAGAACAATTGGGCTCATGTGCAAAATTTATCTATGAGTTGTCCACAAAAAAAAAAAAAAAAAAAAAAATTCACTTATTCAATTCGATAGTTTCAATGGCCAAAATGCGTATGATTTGAAACTCTCAATAAATTAACATAAGCACAGGTACCAATGAGAAAATGTAGAACATACTATATATATATTAATGTACGAGTCATCCTTGTGTACAAAACAAGCTTTTCAAATTGTATAATACAATCTATATTTTTTCACCAATTGTTTGGTCACATGGGTTGGTTATCTTTTTAAATATTACAAGACATCTATTCTACCACATGACAAATGATGTATTCATTCCAACCAGTAGATCGAGAGAACATGTTATAGATTAGTCATGTGCCAAATTTTCGACTCTAATTCAATTAAATACACCACATTGTAGTTTTTATTGGCATACATCTGTGTATATCCATGCATATATGTTTATACTTTAAACATTACCATGCACTCTCTAAATTCTGAATGGTTTAGATTTAAAAAAATAAAAAAAAACTGTAAAAATGAATGATCTAGATTTGTCTTGTGGTTTTGAGAAATATTACATTCCATTAAAAAAAGAGCATCCCAATATACAAGGCTTCCGCTACTGCAGGGTCTGGAGAGAACTGAATGTACATTCCACTGTAACATAGAAAAAATTTGTTATACAATTTAACTTTTTTTTTTTTTGTTTTTCCTGCTCAAGCACATTCAAATTTGATATTTTTTTCAATTTTTTTATATTACCTAACATTCATGGTCTACTATTTTTTCAGAAATTATATTAATTTCTATTAATCGTGTATTGTATGATTGTTGTACACATTTTTTAGCACTGGTTTTTTAAAAAGTATTATTGACGTGTAGTCCGGTTATCCATATCCATTTGTTTACAACATCCTAACTTACTAACTATATCCTATACTAGTATTCATTTATTTTAATAAAATAGGAAGAGGGTATTCTTAGATTTCCTACCCTCACCAATGGGAGTCCAAATCGTCTCCAATCGCTGGAGGATTCCAGCACCGATCCAAATGCAGGAGTTCATTCGACGGGCATATTAATACATTGGTATGTTCGTCGATTGAACTCCAACACTTGGATCGATGTTGGAATCCTCCAACGATTGTAGACTATTTCTATTCCTCGAATGGGAGGAACCATGGGTGGATTTGTCAGTAGGGAACTAGTGGAGGAGTCAAAGGCGGGGAGAGAGACAAAAGGGTGTTATAGCTCTGCTCACCCCAAGGGGTGTATCCAAATCCTCTCCTCCCAGAGGTTTGGGAGGAGGGGCGGCACCCTCATTGGATAGCCGACGCCTGAGACTCGGGTGAATCCAAGCCCTCCATTTCGAGGTGACATTCCTTTATCGATTTGGCTTGTCGGCTCCAATGGAGGGCTCGGATTTACCCAAACCCCAAGCATCGCTCATCTAATGGGATTGGTGCCCCTCCTCCCGAGCCTAGGAGAGGATGTGGTTCCCCCAAGGGGTAGCTCAAGACGTCTTCTATTGTTTAGGAATCGTTTTACAAAAAATTATTATCTAAAGACAAACCAGAATACATAGCAATCATCAAAAGATAAATAAAGAACAAAGAATTTTGCTAAAACCATGAAAACTTAAGTGATGGCGTTGGTAACTCCAATACAAATAGGGCTTCCCTTGAATCTTTTTAAATGGTAGGCTTTAATTGATTGGCTTTAATTGATTGCAAAGAAAATTTAAAAAAAAAAAAAACAAAGTGAAAATTTTAAATTTAATTTTTTTTTTAATTATAATACATGTTATCACATGACTAAGTAATTAACTCCAAATACATTCCATATTTGATTATTAAATTACAATTTACTTTGTATCCAAATCCATTGCATTTGAATTGTAAAACAAAAATTAGATCTAACAAGTTTAATTATTAATTATGATAAAAATTTAAATAACTTATACAATCATGTTAAGTAATAACTATAAAAATTTCTTTTTCAGGTTTGAAAATTTTCACTTCCCTTTCTTTTAATTTTCCTTACAACCAAACTGAGCCATAATGAAGGAAAATTTTGGGCATCAAATTCTGGTGAGGTTAGAATTTTCAAGGAAGAGAATAACAAACACCTGATGATCATTCGAAGGATTTTTTTTTTTTTTTTTTTTTTTGGGACAAAGATTAAAGGATGTTCTCATGTTCATGAGCTCAAAGAACTTGCAGCTTCATTTCAGCTACATCTCATAATCCCAAGCGAGGGTTAGGTATTAGATACACTTACATACTCCAAAAAGAGAGAGAGAGAGAGAGAGAGAGAGAGAGTCAAAAAATCCATGAAGTAGATCTTTTAAGGAGGGGTTTCATCTGTTTATCTTCCTCAAGAGAAATCATACCCAAGTGAGATGGGTCTTCAAGCATCATTTTTGCTACCAAGTACCCTGCAATGGACCAGGTCTGAAATTTACGGGCCTGCTTCCCAATGTACCTGCCAAGCTTTCCATCATAATACTCGGGCCAATTGTCTTTCAATAATCGGCTCTCGGCAAGTTCTATGGCACGTCTTGCAATCTGGGGACGCCCAGTTTTGATGCATGCAGCCGTGATTAGCCACAGAAGCACTGGACCACAACAAATACAGAAAGTGTTAATATGCTCAAGTAAAAGAAGATGCTAAAACTTGAAATTCTGACTAAAGATACAGCTCCATCATGTGTGGTGGATTATAATGTTCAACTGCATAAGCAGTGATGGAACTGGAATCAACAAGTAAGCTTGCCAACTAAATTAGTAACAAATGATGGGCATACAGATTTGAAGTAGATTTATGGATGGATGTAGATTAAATGTAAGAATTTCGAAAGACTTTCGTTGAACCTTGCTTGCAAGCAGTTTTAAATTAAATTCTACCTTTGCTTCCTAAAGGCCTGTAGAGCAGAAGCTTACCTGGCCAAGATCCTCCATTGTGGTAACTCCACCTAGTATTTTTGGGGTCACAGCCTGTGACAATCCGCCATTCATGACTTTCTAGGGCTGGATAACAAACTTTTAGTGGCATTTCTCCAACCAATTCCTCCCATCTTGATTCGATAAGATCCATTACAGCTGCAGATTGCTCAGGGGTTGCCAGAGATGACAAAATTGCAATACAATTTCCCAAGCAAAACCAACGGAAATCCATCCTTGCAGGACTGACATTTGCAATAAAGTAACCTCCATGTATCGGCATAAAATCAAACACCCACTCTGGAAGAGAATCGGGCATTACGTTAAACTTATTGACTGCACTGTGAGAGTACTCCTCTGTTTTATAGCGATAAATGCCATTAAGCTGTTTTAAATCAAGCCAAAAATAACTACGCATGTGATAACTCAAGGCATGTAGGCGTGTAGCTATTCGCCCTACAAACTCCTTGCCCTCGTCATCTTGCTTAAGTAAAAGCAGAGCACATCTTAAGGCCATGAAGAAAAGTGCTTGTATTTCAATAGGGTAACCATAAACACCCTGAAACATAGATGTGAAAAATAATAGTTAGTATCAACTTAGGAGAATGCTGATTGTGAATCATTGGAGTAATTTTCAGAACCTGAAATTTATTAGGTGCGAATGATATGTTAATAAGGATCCGGGACCTTATTGTAGTCTACTGATCAACAAATACATTTGAAATGAGTACCAGATAGGCATTCAGACGTTAAGAAGCCGATGCATAAGTGGCATTGCAAATTGACGGAAGCTTGACACAATCACGAGGACAGGATATTTGGCAAAAGCTGGCACAGAGTTTAATCTCAGTGCAAGGACGAAAGCTGATTTGCATGGCATATGCATCGGTGTAATTGGGTGCACTCAGTAACCTCCATTTCAAATAAAATTAAACGTACGTAGAATTTTGAGAATTCAATTTCCTCTCGATGCAGTATTCAGCAAGAAAGAAGAGAAATAAAAGATTCTCATTTGGTTTGGTTCACTTGAATCAGTTTCTGATGTAGTAGCAGTGTCATGGATGGATCGACACGAGCCAACTTGGCTACCCAAGCCAAACCTGAACCGGCTCAAACCCAAACCAACCTTTTGGTCTGGAAAGGGTTGGTAGATGATTAATTAGAATAGGAAGTTTCAGTATTAGGGTTTTCTTTATTTATTATTTCTATTTTATGCCATAGAGATTAGGTTTTATTTCATAAAGATGTTATTTACTTTCTAAGTTTATTTCACATTAGTTTAGGAATGTTATTTCTTTTATAAAGCGACATGTAATAGAGTAAAGGGTAGTGAGAATTGAAGTTTGGAATAGAATGAAGAATTGATTTGGTAAGCCACGAGCAGAAGCTTTGAAGTTTTCTCTCTTCCATCTCAGTGAACTAGGGCCAACCTTCTCTTGGTCTGCTTCTCTCCTCTTCTTCATCCTTTTCCCTTCCTTCCTTTCTCTTCTTCCATCTTCCCTCTCCCCAGTCCCTACAAACGAAACCCCTCCCCTGTTTTGGCAGTAATCACAGCCCCATAAGAAACCCTCGATCTCCCTCATTCCCTCCCTTCTCACTCTAGAATCTTGAGAGTACCCTCTACACCTAAGGGCGACATCAATCCTTGAGCTTCAGCTCCAAACCACCACCCTACCGTGAGCTACAAACCAAATTTCATATCTGTCCCTGTTTTACCGCCCCAGGTGAGTTGCAGCAATCATTAGAGTGATTTTAGCTTGTGAACTGAGGAACTACTTTGAGGGTTTGGTAGGTTGATGAGATACGAACCACTCCCTGAAGTTTCAGATCAAACCGAAGCTTATTGAGAGAGTTTTATCAATTTTCCCTAAATCTGGTCATCGTTTTTCAGTTTCTGTCGAAGGTTGAAGAAGAAGTTTGATTTAAGAATCTCTTTATTCCATCCCAATGAGTACCCTCCCATCTCCTTGTAATTACAATTTTACCATTCCTTATCTTTGCCTCTTAATTAACCACTATCTTTAATTCTAATTCCTCCCATGTCCTAAGGCTTTGTTTGGTTTGTTAAGATATTGCAAACTTCTGATTATTTACAGAAGTGCCATTACTGGTTGAGTTTTGGACTTATTTACGATTCTGCCACTGTTATCTGAATCAAGCTTGCTTTTTATTTGGGTGGGCCTACTAGCGAATCTAATTAGGGTTTTCAACCCAGGATTCCGCATCAATTGGTATCAGAGCGAATATTTTGCAGTCATGGTGAGTAACAATGAGCTCCTAGCACGTGTTAACACCGACAAAGAGGAAACTAACACGGCCATTGGTGGTATATCAAACCGACTTGATGGGATAGATGCTTCTATTTTAATTTTTCAGGATATGATGGCAAAAATGCAGACGTCCATTGAATTGTTGTCACAAGCTATAAAAGATAAGAGTCCCATACTTGGGGATTTTTCCAACTTCGTCTCACATGTTCCACCTCCCAATGCATCCCCACCACCATCACCATCACGACACGTACCACCACCACCACCATATGGAGTTAGTCGACATGGAAAAATTTTTTGTGCTGACAAAGGAGCACGACTGGATGTGCTTGATTTTAATGGAGACCAAAATCCTGAGGAATATCTTGACTGGATCCATAGCTTGGAGATATTTTCCAAATGGTACGGATTGTCAGAGCCTAAAAAATTAATGTTTGCAGAAGCTAAATTGAAGGGCACGGCACGAGTTTGCTGGATTAAATATCAGAAACAAAATCAAACTCGCGGCATTGGTGAGATAAATACTTGGGCTGAGATGTATGCGGCAATGAACCGTCGATTCCTACCTCTTGATTACAAGCAACGGACGCATCTCAAGTTTACTCAATTACGGCAAGACAATATGACTGTTGAAGAATATGTGGCCCGATTCTATTATTTGGCTACCCGATCTGATTTTGATTGGGATGAAGATGTTTTGGTCGCACAATTCCGTAATGGTTTGCACCCACAGATTAGTGCTTCCTTGGCTTCCAATAGGTTACATACAATGGAGGACGCTGTACAAGTGGCCTATCAGGTAGAGAAAAATTTAAAACGGCCATACAATTGGAGAAGCTTTCCAGAGACGTTCTCTAAAGGTACCAATTTTGTCAAGCAAGCTCCACCACCAGAGAAGTCTTTTAGCAAGCCTCAAGAAAGTGGTTCTAGTATGGCATCTTCACGGCCGACCCGTCCATATTCTCCGCCTCGGCGTGGTTATGATAGACCTCCTTCAAAACCGAGGGCTGAGATCCAATGTTACACCTGTAAGGGTTTCGGTCACTTTGCTTCCCATTGCCCAAATCGCTCCATTGCTTTTGTCGATAAAGAAGAACTCATAGCTACTGCCGCAGAGGAGCAACGTAAGAATGAGATCGTATACTTGGCAGCCGAGCATGATAGTGATGATAGCGACAGTGATGTTGATCAGTTGCACCAGTCTTTTATGGTCCTTCGCCCTCTCTTGGCTACACAGATACCTGAAGAAGATGATTGGCGACGTGGCAACATTTTCCAGACACGGGTACGATGCAACGGTTCCCTATGCACCATGATTATTAACGGTGGCAGTTGCACCAATGCAGTCTCTGAAGATATGGTTAACAAGTTGGGTTTGAAGACAGATCCCCATCCACATCCCTACAAGGTTGGATGGATAAATAACAATAATCTTAAGGTTCATGAGCGGTGTTTGGTCACGTATTCCATCGGCGGATTGATCGACACTGTTCAATGTGATGTGTTACCCCTCAAGATCTGTCACCTTCTCCTTGGTCGTCCTTGGATGTTTGACAAGAAGGTTCAGCATGATGGGTACGAGAATACTTACACCTTCAGAAGTTGTGTTACCATTTGGTTTGGTTCACTTGAATCAGTTTCTGGTTCAAACCAGGTCCTACAGTTCTACAGTTCTGGTTCCTACAGAATCTCCAATTGTGGGGCTTAGTTACAACATTATCATCATTATTTATTGCTTTTTTTTATTGATAGAAGTTGGCCGGATTAGGGACCCAAGTCCAGTCTATTAGGATATTTTAATTGGATAGTTGATCTGTTTAGGACACCTAATCACAGCCTAGGGCTGGGAGGAGGTTTCCTTTTTCAGTTCTGTCTTTATTTCTTTTAGGGTAAAATACAATTTCCTCCCCTTGTAGTATGCCTAAAGGATAAATGCCCCCAAACGTTTCTGGAAAAGAGGACCGTCCCCATTTTTTAACGGTGTTAAAGTGAATTTTTCTATGGACCAATCTACCCCTGAACATTTTATTACTTTAAAAACCTAATAATATTAAAAAGACTACTATAAACCTCATATCCAACGTACCATCTCCTCTCTGTCAAACCTATTAACGTTCCAATACCTCTCATCTCTTCCTTTTCATTCTCTCACCTTCATTCCAGAAACCTTTTGCAAAACTCATACTCTCCAGCTTCTTTGGTACTGTTGAAGATCTCTCCAATGAGCTTTCTTGCCGGGGAGAACAAATGGGCAGTCGGTCCAATCATTACTGCAGCTACGCATGCACCTACGCACCTTGAATTAGTACATCCGGAAGTCATCGCTCGAGTAAGGATCATCGTCTTCATCATCATCATCATCGCCGCCGGTATTGCAAGAAAAGAATCTGTGGGTTTCGAAGAGTTGCAGCGGAAAGTGGAAAAAGCTTCATCTGTAAGATTTAAGAATGGCTCCACAGAATGTGCAGATAATAGCTTTCCAATATCTCCAATAGAAAGGAACGAAGCAGAATTTCATGGAAGTCTTCATATCTACAACTCTCGCTCCTCCGCCGCACTGGGAACAGATCCCTGCCGCCAGCTTGCTGCTCTTCACCTTTCGTTTCTGATCCACAAGGAAACAGAAGAAAACCATCTCTGGTCACTCTCAAGCTTGGAGGACTCTGGATGCTAATTGTCACATCGTTTATATAGTGGAAGCAGAGGACTCTGAAAATCATCTAACGGATGATTGGAGGACTCTGAAAACCACACTCTCAAGCTTGGAGAACTCTGAAAACCATCTAATGGATGATTTCCCCGTGGGAAATATTAGTCACTCTATATCAAATTAATGTAAAAAAAGAAAGGGTATGGCTAATTTCCCAGGTGTTATGAGGGTTTCAAAGCTTCTCAACTGAGGTCAGTTCTTCAAAGGGTTTCGAAGAGTTGCAGCAGCTTCAAGGGTTTGGAAGAGTTGCAGCGGTGGAGGGTTTTGAATGAGGTTGCAACGAATGAATAGAAACTCTATTTGAATAAAGGTAAAATAGGTACTTCATCCTTGTAAAGGGTTAATTTGGTCATTAAAATAAAATTGGCCTCTCACCGTCGGTATCTAATGGAATATTCCTAACAGCATGGGTCTATTTGTATTTTTGTAGTGTTTCTAGGGGATACATTTGTCTTTTTTAGAAACGTTTGAGAGCATTTGTCCTTTAGGCATACTACAGGGGAGGCAACTGTATTTTTCCCTTTCTTTTATTATGTAATTGTTTGGTCGATGGGGGACTTTTAGGGTGTCTGAACTTTGTCTTTTTCTTTTTTCCATTCTTTCTTTCAGATTTATAAATAAATGTAAGAGGCCTTAGCCACCATACTATTTGAGGGAAAAAAACAGCTTTCAGCTTTAGTTCTGTAACTTCTGTTAGATTCAGAGCTCCTTTTCTGCTGTGGTGATCCAGCGGAAACCTGGTGGGATTCCTCGTACTCACTATTCCCATGTCTCTTGTTCTTAAATCATACAGGTTGGAATTCTCTATTTCTATCCTGCACATACTTTGCTCTTTCTTAATTCCTTTCCTTAATTAGTTAGTATTCTCTTCGCTATCTTCTGCCTTTTATCTTTAGTGTCAACTCTGTTTATCATTACAAAGTTACGATTTCAGAACCTGTTTTCAAAATTTAATCTTCCCATCGATTTTCAACTGTCCTACTTTCAAGCGTGATTTCCAAAATTCTCAGTTTGGGGTTCTGATTTCTAAATTTGAATTTCTGCTAGCTGTTATAGTTCCAGATACTGCTATTCTTCAGTTCAGGTCATTATTAATGCAATTCTAAATCCCTGAATTTGCTGCTATCAGTTCTGTCTCTGGAATTCTGTTTCTAGAATCCTATCCCCTGTAGCCAGCAGGATTATCTTATAATTACTAATCTGTCTGTCAGATTCGAGTCAAACTTTGACGAACTCCTATTTCCCAAAAATCTGACCTTTGACCAGACTGGTAGTCCAATCAGATTAGTTTGAGTTAATTCTGAGTTTTCTCCTGAAATCTGGTCTGTTCCTATCTATGTGATGCTGGAAAAATCCTAGGTTTTCTAAACCCTATGACATTAGGTGACTTGGATCTCCAATGCCTCCCTATATTCTTTTGGCAATTAGGCAATTTAATTCATTTTTCTGCATAGTGTCTTTGTGGAAAAGGGCAAGGCAAAAAATGTGAACCCAATCTCCAAAAAGGGCATCTCAGTGCACAAGGTTCCTGCTACTGCAGGGTCTGGGGAGGAACGGAATGTACGCAGCCTTACCCCCAAGACATAGAGAAGTTGTTTCCGTGTTTCGAACCTGTGACCACCAGGTTGTAATATGACAACTTTATCATCACACCAAGGCTCACCTTTTGAACCCAATCTCCAACGAGGATCAATAATAGCTGAAATAACAAAAGAAGGGCCTTGAGATTCAATACCTAATAACAGTCTTACATGTTGCACGGTTTACATGGTTGGAATAACTTTTGCCACCAATGGCAAACATGAGATACAAATTAGAAAGTAATCTAGCTGCTCATGTTTGAGAGGCCTTGTTGTAGGCAGAGAAGTTAAAGTGCTTGAGACCAGGTTCTAAATTTTGCTTTCGGGGGCTATATCAAGTTATCAACCTGGCCTGAAACCAAAATGTACAACCAAAATGACCGAAATCAGGTCGAAAATTGGTCCATTTCACTGGTAATTTCGAAATGGTCATTTAGGTGACCAAATCATTGAATTTTGCCCCGAAACTTCAGGGATTGCTTATTAAACATGTTTACACATGTTTGAATAATTAAATTGAGGGACAAATCCAAAGTAGTAGTTTGGATTCAGACCTTAGGTTGCTACTATACGTTGTAGTCTATTATATTTTCTCTCTTATATAGCCTAATTCTATACATAATTTAGTCCTAGAATACACAACAATAATAATTTACCTTCAAATTTGAAATCCCCCTAAATCCGTCCAGCAAAAATTGATGTAATGTTCCAAAGAAGTCCAAGGAGGCTTGACCCATCAAAATATTCAAGCAAAATAGCAAGAAATCCCAAATTTTGGAGTTCCCAGGGGGTTTTATTCAAAATACTCTCCTCGAAATTTCAGCAAAATCTTGATGTATTTTAAACCCATGGTTTTAATGTTTAAACGAAATTACCGATCTTTTCGGTGACATTCTGCTTAAAATTTGTAGGCCTTATGAAGTTGTATCCTATTTCGTTTTGGTCAAGGCCAAAACCGAAAGAAATTTTCGAAATTTTGGTATTTTGACCAAAACCAGAAATGGGTTTCTTGCAGATCACCACTGTATATTTATTGGGAAAACCAGTTTCCTCAGATTTAGGGTAATTTTAAGAGATTGTAACATTACAGTGATTTCTTCGATGGACAGTAAAAGCAATAGGTTGCTCACCCAGGCAGGGAATAGCAACAATATCATTACTATGATAGTCTTTCTGCTTTGAAATTGTTGGTTGACTGTTTAGCTGCCTAGTCTACATTCTTCATTGTCCTTTTCCCTATCCTCAACTCCGAGGCAAGAAGAACTGGAAAAGGCAAGACTTTATTATTAAGTATAGCATGTTATCTCTTTATATTTAATATGTTCCATGGACAGAACACACAAAAAGTAGTGAAACAAGCAGATCTTCGCTTTCCAAAATAAAAAAGATCCGAACAAAAGCTGTACTAATTCCAGCAAAAGACTTGCATGCAATATCCCAATAAAATACGAGGGAACCAATATGCAAGAAAGTCTTCATGGACACTGAGCTTCGTTTTACAAAACTTTCTGCTGTCTTTCAATAGGCCCCAAAGTATAGCATGAGGATACTTTCTACACAAAAAAAAAAGAAAAAGAAAAAAAAAATCAGTGATAAAACATTTGTCAGAATTGGAATGCAAGGTGTCTCAACACAGTGACACACTTTCACAAGGCTCTAATAACTAAGTTTAATTAAATTCAAGTTTCACTTGGACTCACAGGGATAATCAATTTATCTTATTAACTTATTCAAAGCCTCACATATTGCTGCTACATGTCACCCGATCTCATCCATGCTCCATTGCTTCCATCTATCAAGACAATTGGATTGTAATTTCCATTTCTTACGGCAGGTTCGCCTGCTTCAACAAACTGAAAGACCATCTCAGCACTTCCTGTGGTGTGTATCCCTCAAGTGATTTTCATCAATAACTTTTCCCCTGGCTTGTCTCCTGCCACAACTCTTTGGGTTTCATTCTGCTAAAGGAACATCCTAAATTCGTGATCTTGAAAATTATAGTTCCACCTTGAGCTGTGAGGGAACTACCTCTAGGAATCTGCATGAGGTCAATATCCAAATCATCTTGATGAAATTCCCACTTGAGTTTCTGTTACCTACTTTCATAAAGCTACTACATGCCCATCCTAGATCCTGGAAAACCTATTCATCTGGGATCCCTTTGTTGCCTCACTAAACTATGAAATGAGCCGGGGGCTGGTCTGCTCATTATTTGTGTTTGTGCATTCATTCATTATTGCAGGCCATTATTGCCATACACATACATAGAAGTTTATGCCTTAACCCGGATTTCAATCCAGGATAAAATCTGCTGCCTCAAATATAAAAATGATGTTGCCCCTTGTTTCAACAGGAAACAGAAATCAAAGAGACCTCTCTGAATCTCCTCACAAGCATTCCAGAAATTCTCATTCTTAAGTCAAGCAGTGCTGCAAATCTAATTTTGCAAAGTTGTAAGTAGATGAATTCTGATCACCCAAATTTGAAGCAATTCATACAACCATGAACCTTCAGCCCAATTTCTGACCATCGGTTTGTTTGCAGAGTAAAATCCAAAGCCATTCTCTTAAAAAGGCCAAAAATTGCACCTTCTTCTTCCATTTGTTTGATTGTTTCAAATGGCACAGAAATCCAGTCATTGTCAAGTTGCACTCAACCTATATCCCCCCCCCCCCTAAAACACTTACATACACAAGCTCCCCTTTTTGAAACTTATCTTTGCATAATTTATGCCAGTGAAGGAGTGTAAAGTACATCATGGTTAGTCATACTGTTGCATTGATAATCACCTTCTTCTCTCTGATCAATATCCTGTCACAGTCTCCAATTTTTTTTTCTCTCTTCTTTATTGTTTCATGATAAGTTATTATTCTTAAAAAGTCTAAAAGACTGCAGGCTGAGTGCTATTATGTGTTGCTCTTCATAAATCCCAAAGGTGTGGCAAGGTGGCTTGTTAACTAGGAAGGAGGATTATAAGTAAGACTTCACATGATTTCCTTGCACCTCACTCTCTATGTAAAAATTTTTGAGCAGCCAGCAGACTCTAGTTTAGACTCATTGTCCCAAGCTGAATAACATAAAATTAGTCTCAACGACAACAAAAGCGAACATGTTGTTGCATCTGCTTAGATCCTCTTGACATCTAGATTTGGTGTTTTTGAACCATAAAGATTATCCTTTTAGTTTAAATGATTCGAAAAGGTTTGAAAGGTTCAAACAATGTCCTCTTCATCTCCTGCCCCTGTTTCCCTCTCTCTTCTATCTTCTCCCTCCCCACCCCTGGTTTTCTTTTGTACTTGGTTTCTCTTTTGTAAGGAATGGTATGGTTTTGAAAGGTTATCCTTTACTCTGATTGCTCTTTTGGTCCCAAATAGGAAGATGTGAGCATTTAGATTAGACTGTGAAGCTAAACTTCACAGTTCCGACTCCTTAGTTGTATGACTGCACCAAGCCCTCAGATTGGTAAGGTGATCCATATGAGCTCACACATATATGCATGTTTTCATTTTGGAAGACTGCAAATGTGCTTGGATTATACTCTAATTGTTCCGGACAAAAGAAAGACAGGAGGTTCTCTCAATTGACTAAGCATTGTTCTAAAGGGTTACCGGTAATCAAGATGGTGGTGAATCATTAAGGACGTCGACTACCAGGCTTAAAAGTACTATATAGACTACATCCACTCAAATTCCTTTCCTGTTTTTCATATCAAAATGGAAATTGGGTTGTTCAGACTATCAAGTTCCATTGTCAGACAGATTTTGCCACTGCTCCACTTTTTACAAACCAAGGTTAATTCTTACAAGACTGGAACCTAAGACAACAGAGCTCAGAAAATCAGAAGAGGAACCCATCAGCCTTTGATTCTAAAGAACCAAAACTAACAGAGAAAGGCTTTAACATTGTCACAGAAAAGTCTGACAAATGTTGCAATAAATCTTGTTTCCTTTAAACAAAAAGCCAAGTTTCTGTGTTTGGACTGAACAAGCTGTAATAGCCAGGCATCCTCGTACATCAGTATTATTAGCACTATAATAACATATAAAAAGGATTCAGGTTACAAAATCCAACAACTTGTACAAACAAGCATTGGAGCCCAGTATTAGAGATCAAGCAAATTGGAACATATTAAAATTTGAATCCATGCTTGATTGATCCTTATAAGGCTTCTGGTGTGATCTCTTGCATGCTGAAATCTTTAGTTATCTTCAACAAGCATATTCTTGCCTCTAAGATGTATCAAAGCATCTTGCACAGCAATGCCAGACTCACTTCCAACAAGTAGTGTCTTAGCATGGACCAAAATCACTAATAACTGACATCTCTAAGACTCAACTAAACCTTACCAATTTCCCATTTCCCAACTAAATAGGGTCAGCTACAGGGATCCTGTTTCAGCCTTCAACTCTAGTCAGAGCTATACTTCTTGTATTAGCATAATGATCTACTGATCTGATTACTAGTGATCTAGTCTACTATTTTTACTTATCTCTATCTAACGTTGCCACTCTACTCTACTTAGTGCTGTCGATATTGATCTGATTTGATCAGATCTAACTGATCTCAATCTACTATTGCTGCTCTACTCTACTTAGTGCTGGCGATACTGATCAGACCTACTGTTGCTACTCTGCTCTATGGTTGATTTTCAGATTTAATCAGATCTTTTTCTTTTCTTTTTTTAATGATACTACCTGCAGCTATTATCGAGTGCTGCCCTCCATCAAGATATGCAGCTGACTACTGCTGATCAGATTTTTATCAAGATCTGGTTTCTTGTGATTGATATTACTAATTTTTGCTGCTCAAGAACTTCTTCAAGATCTGCTGCCATCTACTCCTGAACATATCTTCTTCAAGACCGTTTTTTTATTGTGAAACTGCCACTACTATTTTTTCAGATCTTAACTACAATACTGACTTGCTACTACGTTGCTGATTTACTGCTGCTGTCAACACTGATCTACTTTCTACCATCGATCAGATCTTCTTGCAAGTAGATGATCTACTATTTTGCTCAGATCTGATCAGATCTGCTATTGCTACTGGTTGCTACTATCGATCTATACAGATCTGATCCGACCTGGTTTTTGATCTGCTACTACTATTAATCTGATATGGTTTTGATCTACTAATGCTACTGTTCTACTGCTGCTATCGATCTGATCTGGTGATCTGCTGCCAACAATACTGATCGGATCTGTTCTGATCTGGTCTGATCTGATCTGATCTACTACTACTAGCCTCTTGCTTCTGAATCAAGGAATTTTACCTCAACTAAGATTTATTGATATGTCTCATATCCACCATTGGATTGTCCCTAAATTTTGATGACTTATCCTAGTTATATTTAAGTACTTGCCTACCGTTTTTGGTCTACATCTGCTGATTGGATCTTTGACTTTTCAATTTATATAAAAAATCCACTTGCATCATTACCCTATTCCTAGTCACACTAAAATTTTACCATATCTCTTTATCCAACCGTTGGATGGTTATGAAATTTGAATATCTTGTTCCTATTGATATTCTAATTCATATCCTATAGTTTGAAGCCTCCTTCCATAATTTGTCCATGTTAAATACTCCACGTGAGGGGGAGTTTGTATATATATCTGCTCAAGTTCGGGTCTTCTCATTGAAGAGAGCCACAACTACTACCTCTACTATCTGCACGTGATGCAATCATGCAACCTTTACAACCTTTTCGGTCATGTTGGAGCCAACACTATTGCTGCTTCTGCTACTATTGTTGCTACTGCTGCTGCTGTTACTATTGGTTCACAGTGACCTATACTATGCTGCTGACAGCTGTTGCTGTTAGGTGTCTGCTCTACTGTTGTGGCTACTACTACTTGGTTCACAGTGACTTATATTGTGCTACTGTTGTTGCTAAGTGTCTACTCTATTGTTGCGGCTACTACTTGGTTCACAGTGTCTTGTACTGTACTGTTGTTGTTGCTTGGTTCACAGTGACCTATACTATACTGATATTACTGTTGTTGCTGTTTTTACGTCCGTTGCTACATTGTTTTAAGCTGAAGCTCTCACATTCCTTCATGCTCCAACTTGAGGATGGGTGTTAGCATAATGACATGAAATGTGCTACCTAACTAAGTCAAAGCAGTTAGTCCTAATCATGTGGACTAATGGATTCCTAGTTAGTTTATTAGTTTGTTTTTTTAGTTTTATTTACCAATTAGGCTTGTTAGTTTCATTTCCTATTTTGAGTTTACTTTTATCTTTAGTTTGTGACTAAGATTCTAACTTGTAGAGTCCTAGGTCCTATCTAATAGTTGTTTTCTATTTTCTATAAATTATAAACTACAAGGAGGATAGCAGAACCAACTAATTCGATTTTGCTCTCTCTCTCTCTCTCTCTCTCTCTCTCTCTCTCTCTCTCTCTCTCTCTTCCTTTATTTCTTCCCTTATTTTTCTATTTTGTTACGTCTTGTTAACCCTAATCCATGCATGTCTTTTCTCACCCGTTCTCCCGAAGTCAGTTTAGCCTTGCCCTTGTTCTTTTAGCTCCTCCGGTCTGAATAATACCCCTTACCTCTGAAGACCTTGGAGGGGTTGATTTAGCTGATTAATTTTTAAAGACTATAAAAAATGGCATAGTTTTCCAATAACTTAACATCTGTTTGCTCCATCAGTATAGTGCAGATTTTTTTTTTTTTTTTTTTTTGTTGGTATAAGGATATTTCCTACCCAAACCATAAGTCCCCCACACATGAGGCAGGGTTCAATCCTGGGTCTATGCGACAGCTGGAGACCTTGACCTTACAACCAGTCCAAGTGTGGTACCTCCAGTAAAGTGCAGATTTAGTACAAAGAAAAGAGTGCAGAATTCCCAATTGCAAGCCCTAACTAGAGCCACACAATTCAGCTTCCCATGCTTTAGAGAACAGCCCAATGATGCAACAATGGCACATGGAAATCATTCCTTTTCTCAAGGCCTAGAATTGTATACAAAAATCCTTTGCACCTATTCCATTAATGAAGCCCTCGAGCTCAATAGAACTGATAAATTTTAAGTAAATATAATAGGATTCTATGGTAGAAGACGCAAATGCATAAATCAGTCCTAAGATAAAAAGGTTCCCGTGACTTGATTGTTTTATCTTACTATCAGTAATTCATTTTGAAAATAATGAAAACATTGTTTACTTGTCCAGACATTCTATTTTCCGTTTAACAGTATTCAGCTATTTGGAGTTTTGTTATAAACCACAAAGCACAGCAATAACATCAAAATCAACAGGCATAACAAATTACATTCATGTATGTCCATAAGCTATTGATATCTGAGCAAAGTAGCAGCTAATGACATAATAATCAAGGGGAGATAAAAGAGGTAGCATCCGACCCAAAGTGAGAGAAAGAGAGCGAAGAATAAACTCACCATTCTACGGTCAACCATGGAACATCCATCAGCACAGAGCAAAGTCGGGAACGTATCAAATCCCTCCGAAAGACACATACTCATAATAAGGCGTATACCCTTTTGGCATTCGGGCATTTCTGCCAAAGAGGAGTCTCCTGTTGACTTTGTGTACGCACGGAGCAATATAATCCACCAAAACCCAGAATCAACAGGAGCAACTCTTCCTATTGCACTCTCACCAAAATCTGCGACTAAAGTTTCATAGTTCCGAACAGGATCATGGAGTACTTTAAAACTTGCTGGCATCACTCCTTCTCCAAGCTTAAAGCGGTCGATTTTTTTCTCCCATGATTGGAGGCGTAAAGTTTTTAAAATGAAATTTTTGACTATTTGAGGTTCGCCATTCATCAGAAAGGCCAGGGCACTTGGGAAAAAGTCTCTCACAAACACCTACCACAAAAAAAAAAAATGTCAGGACTCTGAATTTGAACTCACCAAACTGTTATCACAGATCAGAAAAGCATCCGGTTTTGAGAGAGAAAATTGATCTTGCATGTATCAATTACAAATGAAAAGACCAGAGAAGGATGAAAGGAAAATTTTGAACTCGATAACATAATCACATGAAACAGTTAATATGACACATAGGTGCAAAAGGTAAGGCACAATATCACGGTTACTCTACAAGTTGCCCACTCCATAATCCAACTGGTGTGTCATTTGTATCAATTCCAACTCTCCAACCAATTCTGAAGGGGTTTTTTTTTTTTTGGTTTCTTATTTTATTTTATACCGAGATGCACAATGACAAGATATTTCTTTCCTAACCAATTTTGAAGTAGTTAATTGGCCTTGTGCAATATATAGAGCTCATTGGAGGATTGTAACCTTCGAATGAAGACTTTCTTCTTTAAATAGTAACAAAGGCCAACTATTTCATTGGTTGAATCATATGCTGTTATTAGAGTGTGGAAACATCTATTGGTTGCTGAAATTATTTTGAGATGCAACAAGTCCATCCGGACATTGCATGAAATGAAGAATCTGAATAAGACTGCTACAGACTTAAAGGCAGGATAAATTAGATAATTGGTGCACTGGAATCCTCTTCAAATCATGTTACCACTTACTAAATGAAAGATGGGGTATGAAACCGACACCAAATAATAGGACCATTGAGCTTATCTTTGCCATTACCTACTCAATCTTCTACCATTAAGCAATATTTGAAACCCAGAACATGCTTGCTTCACAAAAGCACATAGCAGAATTCAAGAACTAAATGAAGCAAATAACATAAATATGGGAAAGGAACTAAACCTGATCATAGTTAAGTTCCTCATCAGAGGAGTCCAAGGCAGCAATGGTCCCCACTGGTTGGCCACGAAAGTAGACCAAAGAACGTCTCAAGGCCTCCCATGCTTCAGCAATCATGGGGTTAGGCTCGAAGCCATGCAGTGCCCTAGGGGAGCCCAAACCAGACCTTCTACCCGGAGAAAATACATGGTCATGGTGGTCCATTATCCGGAAAGAATTGTCGGCATGCCTGGAATACAGTCGAGGGGATAAACCAATAGATAAGTCACTGAAAGACCTCTCATCAAATGACCTCTGCCGCTCTATATTCAGATGCCTGGGTTTCTCCGCTAGCTTTGAGAGAGAGAAATCACATTCTTCAATCTCATTTACCGTGCATAGTTGATCAAGGCTCTTAACACTTCCTTTCCGAGAGACATCCATAAAAACAGTTGAGATTCCCGAATTTCGCAACTATTTGGAAAAAAAGACAGATTGTGATGAAATGGTGATCCCACGTCTCGTAAATCTGCATTTGTTCCAAGAGCAATTAAACCATGCAAGCACCATTAATTCAACAATTAGCTTAAGCAGAGGGAGCAGTAAAATAGTCGTATTTGAAAAGTAGTAGCTGCAACACTAGCCATTAATGGAAACTTGTGGCAGCTCTACCAATGCAACAGAAAACCATTAAAAATCTAAAAAAAATAAAAAATAAAAAAATTAATAACAATAAATAATTCCCACCACGCCTACTCAAAACATCTTAAAGTGTCCTAACATCAGAAGATAATGAGGAATTTTATTTAAAAAGGAGACGAAATCACCCGAAACTTATCCACACCAAATGTGGTAAATTCTCCACTTTATTAATCAAACGAAAGATACAGAACTGGTTGGACCAAAATATAATGCTGGACTGAATTAAAACAGAAATTTAGTATTAAGGGGCGCCATCAAGGACCTAACGATTTTTTTATTTTTTTTTTCATTTTAAACTATGTTTTTAGGAGTAAAAAGAAAAACTGACATAGGAAAACACAGGGATGGAGAAGGTTCACTAACCAAAGCCTGCACCACCTTCAAGCGCATCAATGGATCAAAATTAATGGAGGAACCATGATTCCTGCAAGTCTGCAAGAATAGCAATTTATAAACGTAGAAGAAGAACCGAGAGAGAAAGCGAGATCCAGAGATAATTAGGAAAATGGAGAAGGCAAGAAGAAAGCACAAGGCCGGGCAGCTTGAGGTGAGATGAGACAGTGGCAGGGAAAGAATTCACGGAACGAGAGAGTAAACCGGTTAAGGGGAGGGGTGACCGGCTGAGCAGGTGAGTTTCGAGATATGTGTTCGCAACATGGACTGGAAAAGCGACCGTTATGATCATGCTAATACTGGGGAAATCCGAGTTGGAATTCTAGCTCACAACGAGTTTGTGGCCTAAACCTTTCCCGCCCTAAAACAGGGGTAACATAGTCTTTCCAACTTGTCGTAAACGTTGCCTTTATGTGACACGTGATTAATCATTCGCCGGATAACTCGGTGACTTGACCCGAGCCCGCAGCAAGACTGAGTTGTTGCCCGATGAAGTTTGATTGAGAGACACCTCATTTGACACGCGTACCCGTTTTCATGGTCTCGGGTCTTTCCTGATCCATATGGGTTGCAAACATCCACTTGGTCGGATGGTTAGAGTTCAGATCATCTGCATGTATATGTATCATTTTTGAAATTCTATCATCGTCGATATAGTATGGGACCCATTGGAATACAGACGATCATGGGATCTCACAGAAGATAACATGTTGGTGAACTATTCTCAAATGATTGGTCATTTTTTTGTAAAACATATATTAGAAAATAGGTCATAACATAGACATGACGGATAAAAAAAAAACGTTCAAGTTCCCCGACTAGGGCCAGGATCATATGTAGCATTTTGGTGTAACAGAGTTGATCCTGATTCCTGATCATTGAGAGTGCATCAGGACATATGACTGATGCATTCCCAATGGTCAGGATTAATTCTGCTACAACAAAGTGCTATAGACGATTCCCAACCCCCCCTCCAACCACTGGGGAGTGGAGAATATCCGAAGTCCGGATCCACATCCTCTCCAGCGATAGCCGGAACTGCCGATTGATCTAACAATTGGAGTTCAATCGGCACACATATGGATACAGCCATTGACAGCCAAAACTGCCACAAGAAGAGTATTTCTATACCCGAAGTCCTAATTGGGATCGGAGAAGTGGAAATCTATCCATGTCCTTGCGAAGTCAAAACCGTAGGTTTCCGACATTTGAATCTGAGTATCTGGAGAGTAACTGGAAAGAGATTGGATTGAGGATGTTACCGTACGGTTATAATTCAAATGTTTGTACTGTGATTTAAAATTTGATCCAACGGTTTTCCTGCAATATGGCTACAGTTCGTGGCTACCGAGCCATGGATCTCAAGATTATTAACAAGAAAAGGAAAAAGGATTCTAATTTGACGATTCAGAAGAAGTAATGGAGGTGATCTCCGTACTACTGCCCTCTTGGATATTCTACAACCCGACCGTTGGTTAAGCGCCGTCTGCAATAAATTTAAAACGCTCCAGTGAGATTTTTAACCTTTTTTGGAAGCCTCTCGCTTCTTCTCTCTATCTTTCTCTCGCTCGCTTCCTTCAATTTGCTTGCTTGGGCATAATGGCCTCTACTAAAGGTTCTAAAGTGTCCAAAGATCATCTTCAATGGCAGAAGATATTCAATGCTCTTGTACACATGTTGCAGACTCAACAAATCCAGCTTGAGTCCCTCGTTAAAGAAAGAAGCCTTCTACAGGACAGAATCCGTATCCAACACGATCGATGGATTTCCGATGTTCATATACTCGAAGAAAATATCTCTCAGGTAAAGACATTTAACCAGATTTAACCTTTCTTTATTAGTTCGTGTTTTTTTTTTTGGGGGGGGGGACAGAAGGAGGGTTGAAGGGTTTTTATTTATTTATTTTATTTTTATTTTTATGGATATTTCACTGAAGGTGGGTTAAAAGGTTTTAGGGTTTCTTTTGCAGATGAAGATTGATATTTCAAAGAAGATGGGTTAAAGTGTTTTAGGTTTTCTTTTGTAGATGAAGATGGATATTTCACAGGCGGGGTTGTTCCGTTTAGTTGAGGCAGCGAAATCAGATCTGATGGTTGGGTTGAAGCACAGGGAGGTTTTTCTCTGCAAGCTGAAACTAGGTTAGATTCTCTTGGTTGATTTTGTTCTTTTGATTTTATTCTTTTACACTTGTGTCTTTTTTTTCACTTTCTTTATATATATATATATATATATATATATATATATATATATATATATATATATATATATATATATATATATATATATATATTTCTTTTCAAATTTTCAGATTCATGCCTTCCCTCTTCTTTCTTTCACATACTATTCCTTTTTCTTTTTTTTTCAGAAAACTCAATACGAGGAATTATTCCCCTTTAACAAAAAGAAAAATATGTTTTCGTTGAAATTTAGGGATTCCTTATGTTGGGCGTTTAAAGTATTTTGTTTAGTTCCAACATTCATTGTGGTGTTCGTGTCCTTGTCTGTGATTGTGGAGAGAAAGTAGAGATTTCTCCTGCCTTAGGTTTGTTTTGAATAGTTAAGATAAAATTTTGTTGTTTGAACAATTTAGTATTTTGTTGAATTCTGTTCTTCAGTTAACCTAGCATCTGTTCTTCACTGTTTAATTTGTTACTGTGAGAGCAGGACACGCAGAGACTGATTTGAAGGATGTAAAATTATGGGTCGACTGCCTCACTCATAAATGCTCTGAGAAGAAAGTATGTTCATACATGTCAATGAGTTCTGTTTTATTTACTCCATGGAATCTCTTTATGATTTCAGAGTATCATTTGACTTCGAACTTTTTCTTGTGGTTTATAGGAAGGATCTCAATTAAAAATTAAAGGAACTGACAAAGGAAAGGAAGGAAGGGGAGATGAATACTCAAAGCAAGAGGAACAGAGGAGTTCCAATGTTGTGGATGGTGAATCGAGAAAACTCAAGCATGCACAGGAGAAGCTCACTTCAGAGAACAATCCTGAGGTTTCTGCACTCCTGGCAGAGAGGAATTTTTTGTGGAACCAGTTTAAGAAGATGGAAAATGACTACAATAGTTTCATAAAGAGTAAACAGATTGAAGTTCACCAGGCAAATCAAAATATAGAGAAGCTTTTAGCTAGTATGGAGGAATTGCAGTTGTCAAACATTGAAAAGGATGAGACGATTTTGATGTTAAGGACAGACCTGGCAAAGCTTGTGGCAGACATGGAACATAGTAATAAGGAAAATACCAGACTCTCTAGTGAAATAGAGTCACTAAGGAACTTACAAAGTGCTTCAGTTACACCAGTCTTGAATCGTTGCATGGTGGAACCAAGTACATGTAGCTTGCGACCCAACAACACTAGCAAGGACAGGAGACTGCCTGTTAAGAAAAACTCAGCAGGGTCACACAGCTTGGACTCCATGAAAGAATCTGAGGAAGTACGTGCAAATTAAATGAACTACACTTGTTTAGCTTCTTTACCTCTGTTTTAAATTAGTGAAATCATCATTACTTTCTTCTGATAAGTTCTCTTATGGGATCTTCGCTAGAGGATATCTGGAGAACTTTGTACAATTGATGATCTTTTGGTAACTGTTTTCATCTATTCATTTTACATTTATGTTTTGCTGTTCCAATGATATACAAGGTGTTTTTCTAAGTTGATAAAATCTTTGGGATATGTACAACAAACCACAGTTTGAGACCCCATCTTTGCCAACTGGCAACTAACCACTATCCTTGTTCTTCCACAGCCTTGGCCTTGCTCTCTTTCTTCCCTCAGGCTTTGAATTTTGCATCTCCTCCTGGTTGTGATGGAATATTTCTCTCGTTTGGAATAGAATTTTCTAAATGGGGGAGTGGAGGCAGATAGATCTGCATGTTTGCAACATTTTGTCTCTGTTAACATGACAAATTGATACTGATATTGGATCTTGTGATTATATTTTCTTTCTTTCTTTTTCCAGTCCTTGTCATTCATGGTAATTGTCATTGATTAGATGATCTAAACAAGTGGTTGTTATGCCTTTTTCTTTAGGGTACATAGAAGATGTTTTAGGCAAGCAACATTGAATGGTGCACCCATTCGGTCCACTTTAAGCACATTATATGAACAAAGATGTTGGACATTCATTAGATTCTGTCTAAGTTTGAACTTTAGACTTTTCTTTCATACGAACCTTTTATCCTTTGCTTTATAAAAAATGGAGAGGCTTAACTACAGGCAAGTTAAAAGTAGATATTTGCTTTTTATTATCTCATCTCTAGTTGTATAAAATACTAAAAGGGAGATGGGAGTGTGTTGTATGTTTTTTGTGTAACTATGTTCATTAGTAAATATCTTGCTGATGTCACTCATGCTGATTTTATTAATTCATCGCCATTGCTCCAGTCTCCTCCTTTGTGGTATAACATTAGTTATTTTAATATCTCACTTATATCCTTATTCTATAGTTTCTAGGGATTAATTTAAGACATTATCCACCACTTAAAAAGAAACCAATAATCAAAATCAGGATTTATATTCCCTGTAAACCACATTCACTGTGAAACTGAGTATATTTTTTTCCACCACTGATCTTTATTTATAGATCTATTTTATTTCTTCTATATTACAGGTTGTACTTAATTAATCTTTTATTAAAGTTTTTAAGGCTCTCTTTGGTATAGTTTATATTTATGTTTATGAGTTATTTATAATAAATAATTGATTATAGTAAATTATGAATTATAAATAATAACCATTTAATACCACTAGATATAAAGAAGTAATAATAGATTATCACAATAATGATAAACACCTTCTAACCTATTTGTAGATTTGGGATTATATCAATTTTTTTTAAATATAAATATATATGTACCATAAATCATATCAAACAACTACATATATCACAATGTATTATATAATTAATTCTCTAATACATACGAAAGAGAGCCTAAGTTAAACTAAATAGAAATATCAAGGTAATTTTTCATCTAAAATTCTCAACCAAGCTATTTTAGGATGCAAAAGGCTTGGTTGCAGTCTGAAGCTTTGGTTCATTCAGATTTTAGTTCTGGAATGCAAGGATTATGACCAATTTTAGAATCCATAATTCAAACTCAAATCTAGGAATTCAGAATTGCATTTGAAAAGCGCAATGATGCTCTGATTCTCAACACCATAATTGGAGAATCACTTTTGGTAGTACTTTCATTTTGAGAAACCTATTATCACTCACAACCCTTATTATTATTTTATAATTGATATGGATCCAGTTTTTCTCCACCCACAGTGAAGAAGATAGAGTTCAGTGTGGGTGAGAGCATGGGATCCTGAAACAGTTGAGGGGCAGAACCAACACTAGTATTTTTACAACATTGTCCTTACTTCCAGGGATGCTTCTTCAGCTCTTACAGCAGATCTAATGATAATGGGGCTTTTATGGAACAGGAAATAGGGATCAGAAAAGACATTCTAGTGGATAAAGCCAGATAAGAAAAGAATAAGAGGTTTGTGATGGGGTTTTCCATTCTAGTCATAGTTCATACAATA
This sequence comes from Protea cynaroides, assembly GCA_028583415.1. Classification (NCBI taxonomy): domain Eukaryota; kingdom Viridiplantae; phylum Streptophyta; class Magnoliopsida; order Proteales; family Proteaceae; genus Protea; species Protea cynaroides. Next base: position 50,682,982 of record CM053272.1, read on the forward strand.
ACTAATTTGTGTCATCAAAGGTGAGATGGTGGTGTTCAAATTGATTTGGGGGACCATGAAAATGATGGAGCTATATTTTCTTTTGATTATCAGTTATTCAATCTTGATGTTCCCTTTCTTTTTATGATTATCAGAAGAAAATTAATTTGATTACACAATAACTAAATTGGTGACAGACAGCCTTACCATTTCTGAACTTCCAAATCTTCGTTTGCAAGCAGGGTTGCAGGAAGAGCTCAAAGATAAGACATGTCGAGGCCATTTCCACTCCTGAGACTCCGAGGTTATTCTCATCCACATTCAAAGTTCCCAAATTGAAAAGACCCCGTTTTGGATAGATTGTGTTACTTGACCACTAACATTATCTTATTTTATGCTATGCCTAACAGAATAGGCATTCAGGCTTGTATGTGCTATTAGTCTTCAACTGAAATTATTGTATCATTGTAAATTATGTACATCAGTGTTTGTTTCAAAAGTGCCAATACTAATTTTTTGGTTTTCAATTCCATTTCCACATGAAAAAAGACTCTTTTCTGCTAGAACCTAAACTAAAACAAGTGGCCTGGATTGTGCCATAGAGTACATAGGTGAACTGATGGCAGCAGTCTCTCTTCTCCTCTCTGGGCTTTTCTCCTCATGGCCTCTCCTCTTCATCAATTCTGCAGCCGGCACACCAGTATTCATTATCTTGTTCTCTCTTTTCTCCCCTCTGGGCTTCCTTTCTTCTCATGGCCTCTTTTCTTCATCAATCAGCAGTGTCTTAACTGTCTCTGCAGCCAGCACACCAGTAATCATTCTCTTGTTGGCTTTCCGTGTTGTATTTGCTTGATAATTTTATTTGATAACATGGGGATGTTCAAGTTTCTATAGAAGTTAAAAAGGCTAAAGTTTTTTTTTATTTACGGGCACACCTATGATAGATCAGTGGACAGGCACCTATTTTCTTCCACGTGAGAATGGTGATTCATCCATTCTGGCCACTGGATATGCAGGGAATGAATGGTCTGGATAGGCCACGTGTAAAATTACACAACCCAAATTCAATATTTTATACTGCCCTGGATCATCCAAGCATTCAGTGTACACCTTTGGTAATCTTTAATTGAAAAAAAATTTCTACATGGTTAACTCATTCGAGCTTAAAACACTCGACATACAAGCAGGGGACCTTCGAGTTAAAATTTAGTCTCATATGACCTGTCATGTGGCAAATAATATTGTGTATGTGTGCGAGTGTGCGCATCAAGAAAAAACTCGACTCAATTTGAAAGGAAAAGATAACAGTTTTAAATTAATTAAGGGGTTGGAAAAGTGATAGAAGCTAATCAGAAACCTGACTTAGAGTAATATTACAGGGAAGCATGTGATCCATCATCATGTCCGGACACCTAATTCTGATGGATGTTGATCAGAAAAACTGCTAGATTTTTTATTTTTTATTTTTTGTGCATGGTAAAAAGAAAAACTGCTAGATGATTAGTTAATGAACTCCAAGGTTCATAGGGATGCTATGCTTATTCATCTTAATCTTTTCAGTGCTTCTTTTACTGAAAAAAAAAAATCTTTTCAGTGGTTACTTCATTTACATTGTATCTATACATTTTAATTCTATCTTTTTGCAACTAACTTGGAAACAATAAGAGCCTAAATAAAATATAAAAATCCATTCATTACTACCTCTAAGCATCCTATTTTTGCCATCCTCAATTTATTAGAGTCATGTTGGATTGTAGATAGCAAAGAAAGGGAGGTGAGTGAAACTTTGGAAGAAGTACAGGAAAGTGTGCTACACATTTGGAAAGATTATGGGTCTCAATTTAGGGTTTGGATTTTTTGGTGACTTTGAGGCTGATTTCGTGGGGTTTCAAAGCAAGGTCATGACTGTAATCTGCATGAATACGTAGTTCATGGAATTAACTTCGAAATGAAACCAGAATCGTTCAATTTCGATATCAAATGAAGAAGATATGACTATTTTAGTTAGATGATGCGTACAAAGGGAGTTTTTGAAATTATCATAAATATTCCAAGGATTTTTATGCAAATTATCATAAGTTTAATTATTTAAACTTCAAATCATCATATCTTCATCCGACATCCAAATCAGGTGATTCAAGCACCATTATACTCTCTTCAAAGTGGATATGGAAAATTTGGGACAAAGGTCATTGAAAGACCCGATGCAGAGGCAAACTGAAATAGCTCACAAAATGAGAGAAGGAGAGAAAGAAGCCAGTCAGACCTAGTCTAGTCCCACCCCGTTCAACCCAAGTTAGTCCAACCAGTCAACCTCGACAAGTCTTGCCTGACCCAACCCAGACCGGTCCAAACCAAACCGGATTAGCCCATGTGCATGTTATATATATATATATATATATATATATATATATATATTCGATCAAGGGAGAGAGAGAGAGGATCCAAGAGATGGGGAGAATCCGAATAGAGAGAGAGATTCAAATCCTCCCCTCCAAGAGAATGTGGAGGAGACACCCCATATAGATAGACAACACCTGGTGCTTTGGATGGAGCGCCACCTCTCCTCCAGATTATTTTGGAGGAGAGAATGTGGATCCGAGAGACAAGCGTCCTGCCACCACCTTGCACCTCCACCTTCTCCCTTACTTCAGATACTGCTACCTTGCCGTTCTCTCACCTTACCCTTTGAGCTACCACATACCCACACCTAATAAAACCACCATGACCTACACAAACCAATCTAACTGCCTCTCCCATAGCCATCTGCCACTGCCACCTAAACCAAGTGCACACCTGCCCACCTACGCCGCCAACTACCATCACCAACCCACTCCCCTGAAATCCCTCCATAGACCCAACTGTTCATGACCAGCCCAGCTGCAAGAGCATCACTCTACCGCTTGTACACGACACATCATCTGCCCACCTCCATCTCTTTGTTGCCACCTCTCCTTGAGCCCAACACCATGGCCGAACATCATCTTGAGCACATCACCATCCCCATGTGTCAAAACCTCCAGCCAATATCTCACTCCCCCAAAAACACTTAACTCCACCTTCCATTAAACCCCATACCGACCTGTTGTCCATCTGACCTTGAGCCCAACACTAACTGTAAGATCCGCACTCCATGAACCCGATCTATACCTTTCATTCATGTCGTAACAGGTCTTCCAATCATCACCGGGCCAGACGGGACGAGCAGATGACAACCAGGTATGAAAACGGATAAAATTACATGATATTATTTTCATACAGGTCGATGGTACCGGCCTTGGTACTGGTCTTGGTACCGGTCGACCGGTATAGCCTGCGCAGCAGACCACTTAGATCCGAAAAAGGATCTCTGCGGGTCCCACTTTCTAAATTTCAAACCCTAGGACTTTCCTAATGTAAGGGGACTTCCAAAACTCAATCCTAGCCTATATAAGGACCCTTAAACCTCCTAAAATCTCTCTCATTGATCCTCACAAACCCTAGAGAGGAGAAAGAGGTTGAAGAAGGAGAAGAAGCTAGGAAGGAGAGGGAAGTGCCACCATTGCCGTTGGACGAATAACTCTCAACCGCAAACCAACGGTAAGTGCTTAAACCTTCCTCTACTTTAATCGTTCTAGAATGGTTAGTCATGATTGGATCAATACCATGCAAAGCGAGGTATTCATCTAAACCATATTTTGTCGACAAACCCTAATCTAGTCGGTAAACCCTAGATTCAAGTTCTAGGTTGAAAATCATCGAAACTAGGACATGAATGGAGTTGGAAACAACTCTAACTCAGTGCTCAGACCTAGAATGTATAGGAGAAACCCTAGAATCAATAGGGGGTGACCGACGGAAGGCGAGAACCGGATATATGGTATTCCAGAGACATACCGATCGACCATACCGGTCGCACCCTATGCAATTGGTACCTGCGACCGGTATCTCCCGGAGGCTGGTCTGTAGGGACCGGTCGACCAGGTCGCACCTTTCCCCACAGTGCCGCGGCCGGTACCTGTGACCGGTACCCGCGACCAGTCTGCTCTGTGAGAAGTGTTTTGACCTTGTTGGTTTTCCGACCAACATAAATCCTAAGAAAATTATTCTAATTTAACCCTAATGTCGTGTAGGACCTTGTGATAGCAAGTTTGGATTCTGTGACGCGGAGCAATCTATCAAACAAGCCTCAGGTAAGGGAATCAGACCTAAACCCTAATAATTAATAACAGTAAAACGTTGTTAATAACTATGATTCAGTGGATTGATGTTTGTGCATACTCGCATGTCATCCTTTACTTTCAGTTATTATTATTGTTCATGCATACTTGCTATGCTAGGATGTGACTGTTAGGCATGTAATTGTTTTCGTTGGTGTATGGAATGGGAAGGGCCAGGGGTCTGGGATCATTCCTCATACTAGCACCTTTTCGTATCATTCTGTCTTAGCATGCTTGGTGCGGGTAAGGTATCAGGGGGAGGAAGTGGCACTGTGGTCTCCGGCCTGGCCACTAGACTCTAGCTCTATCTTTATGCCGTAGGGAGCTGTGCTGGGATAGGGCCTACTGTGATGACATATAGGATTGGTTAGTTGCGAGCCTAGTTTGCAAGCCCTCGCCAATAGGGGCTTACATGTTGGTATGGGTAGGGTATCAGGGGAAGTGTTGGCGGTGCTTGATCCGGACACTTTAGCTCTATCTCTATTTCATGGTGGGTGCATGTGGGACGACAGTGGTGTTTGATCCATTGGGCGGCTTCACACACTCGTGTATAGAGGTGCGGTGGCCGCCAATCCTTTCTATAGCACATTACAAACTTAAAACCAGACCATGATGTGAATGTTACTCATGCATATGTTTATTGCATTGTCTGAGTGTCTTACTGAACTAAGTTGTGAGCTCACCCTTATGTACACATTATTTTTAGATGTTGATGCAGGTTATACTGTGGATGACTATATGGATGCTCCGACGTATGGAGGTGTTGCTGCTTTGGAAGTGCAAGCAGGAGAGGACGAGAATGACGCTTCATGTGAGTGCCCTTTTTGCTTGTACTTCTAGGATTTGATTTAATTTATTTTATTTATTTTTTGTTGGAGATACAATTGATGTAAGGATATTTATTTATGTTTCAGTATTTGAATAACTGGATATTTTATTAAATTTATCAATAGATCACTCAGTTTATTTTATTTAAGACTTCCGTTGTATTTTATTATATTCTGATTATGGTTATATGCAATGATTTGTATGAGTGGACACGGTCTTATTAAGATCCTGGTGTGAACCATTGTTTCAGTGACGGTTCACTCACACTTCTGGTTCAGTCAAAATTGGGGTGTAACACTAACCACCTGCTCACACACCTCCACCTGCCCCAATTGCTGTCTGTTGACCAGCCTCACACCCAGCTACCTAGACATCTACACCTGCTCAAACCGATAGAAGAGAGAGGAAGGGAGTTTGAGATGAAAAGGGAGGGCAGCAAGGAAAAAATGGGGGGAGGTGGAATTTCTTGTAAAATCTTTTCGATTTTATTATTATGGGCAACATTATCTAACTTGGTTATTATGACTGGTGCGAATCCAATCAAGGTTTGATTGATTATCCCTTGCCAATTATAAACCAAATCTATTCCATTATGAGATTGGAATAGATTTGAAATCCAAGTATTATAAATATGAAGCAGGGTCCCTATAGTCTCTCTCTGCGTGAAACCAAAAGGACCCATACCTAAAGGAGAGGAGACTGTAGAAGATCTCTATTGGGAATCAGGTACAAAACAAGGACGGAATTCAATCTTCTACTAAGAGGTATGTCCCATCTATTTTATTGATTATGTAATTATTCAAATGTATTTTATTTTCCATATGGGATTCATTGAAATGAGTTTTATTAGGATGAATGAAAATTCTACAGTGGTATCAGAGTCATCCCACATGGATTTAAAATCATTGAGTATTGAAACATGGAGAAAATTCTTTTTAGTTCCCATTTTAATTTTTGGTGAAAAAGAAGAGATTTAAATAATCGGATAATTTTTCGACCGTCAAAATTACAAGAAAAATATATCAATGTGTAAATCTCCGTGAGACAATCATGGCGATATAAAAATCACCATCACCGGCCGCTGGACGCGCCGTCACGCGCCGAAGAAAGAAGTGAGTGAGATCCACTCGCTGGATTTAAAAAAAAAAAAAAAAAGGGGGGGGACCGGGTTAACCCAAGACCGACCCGGTGGCAGAACCTCGACCCAGGTAACGGGTTGGGTTAACCCGATCCGAACCAAACCCAGACCCGATTCAATCAAGTCGGGCAATTCCGACCCGATATTTTTTTTACCCGACCCGGATTATGACCCGTCTCGGGTGGACCCGGTCCTGTTTTGGACCGGAGTTGGAGAAAATCGGATCAAACCCAGACCGGTTATATTGAACCAAACCGAAATCGGTTTAGACCTTAGGCCCTGTTTGGATCACGGGCAAGTGATCCCACGCACCGACTTTAATCAGCGCGTGAGGGCGCGTTAAGGGTCCGTTTGACCTAAAATTTTTTCGGTGGAATTCCTTTATTTATTATCTTCATTCTGGTATATCTGTAGTGTCATTTGTGGAATCTCAAATCTATAATAATTGAGTAAAAGCTAGTTTTGGGAGTATTTTATAAGGTTTTTGTAATTTTAAATGATGAGATGATTACCAGATGAGTAATGTGCATGTTTATATTGATTGTTGAGACATAATTTCATGTTCTCAATTTTTGAATCATATTCTATGTGACTACATATCAGAATTTACAGATATAATTGTGTAATTGAGTAAAACACACCAAAGTGGCATACCTATTGCATGGTTATGTCTGAAAATTCAAGAATTTTATTTTATTTTATACAAAAGTAGTCAAGCCTAATGATGCACACCCAAAGGTGGCATTGTCCAGTTATGTTAGTAATATGCACTCACTTATTAAGGATGATCAGTTGAGGGTTTTTCATTCACCCAAAGGTGATGAAATTTCTGAAGTCATCATTCCTTGGTGGTTTTGCCTGGATATCTAAGAGGACCAGTATATGCTTATCCCAAAGGATAAATGTGTAGTGCGGTTGATTCTTAAGAAAATAAAATTACTTATTAAGGATGTTCGGCTGATGATTTTTCAATCACCCAAATGTGATGAAATTTGTCGAAGCCATCATTCTTTGGCGGTTCTGCCTGGATATCTAAGAGGACCAATGCATGCTTATCCCAAAGGATAAGTGTGTAGTGCAGTTGACTCTTAGGAAGGGAAAATAATGACCTCCATTCTCCTGTGGTTTAATGATTTATTTATTTCCTTGATATACACATCAGTGTTGGATATATTAATTGCATACATGTTTTTTAAATGTAAACTCATATAGTAAATTTCATCTCAAGATGTCGATACCTGCAAATGTATTAGCCTCTCTACCTGTGTTGACTGGTTCGAATTACCAAAAATGGTATGAGACAGTGGAAACCCAACTTATCATGTTGGATATGGACTTAGCTCTCAGAGAGAAAAAAACCTGCTCCTATCACTCCTGAGAGCTCTCCCGCTCAGATTCTAAAAATAGAGATGTGGGAAGCTTCTAATCGAAAATCTCTAATCCTGATGAAAAATTCTGTTTCTGAATCTCTTCGTGGTAGTATCCAGATGAAAGATACTGCCAAAGAATATATGAAAGAGATACAGACGAAATTTAATGTGACAAATAAAAGTCTCAAAATTAGTCTGATGCCAGCCTTAACTGGAGCAAGGTTTGATTCAAATGGTAGTATTCGAGAACACATACTCAAATTGGTTGTAAAAAGGGAAAGACTAAAGGGGCTAGGAACCTCTTTGGATGATGACTTTCTGATTTATCTTGCCTTGACTTCTCTCCCAAATGAATATAGTCAGGTTTATGTATCTTACAATACTCTGAAAAACAATTGGAGTTTGGATGATCTGATTTTCTTTTGCTCTCAAGAAAAGGATAGATTGAAAAAGAAGAAACCTGAGAGTGCAAATTTTCAGCACAAACCTTTTACTAAAAAGGGAAAAGGGAAATGGAAGTGTAGGACCTCAGAAGAAGAAAAAGTTTTTCAAGAAGGGAAATGAAAAACCCTATGATAAATCATATACCTTAAAAAGAAATGATGACAAGAAAAACTTGAATGGCGTGGAGTGCTTCTGGTGCAAAAAGAAGGGACACATGAAGAAAGACTGTCGAGGCAGACAGGCCTGGTTGAATAAGCAGAAAGAATCTGGTACTCATCTATCTCTAGTATGTTTTGAGTCTTTTCTGGTTGATGCTCTTGTAGATTCCTGGTGGATTGACTCTGGATCATCCATTCATGTTACCCATTCCTTGCAGGGGTTTCTAAGCCGGAGAGCACCAAGCAGGGATGAGGTTAGTGTGTTCGTAGGGAACGGTGTAAGAGTTGTAGTGGAGGCCATTGGAGTAGTTAGACTGCTTCTGACTTCAGAAATTTTTACAGATTTGGAAGACACTGTATATGTTCCCTCAATGAAGAAAAATTTGATCTCTGTGTCGAGACTAGTAAATAATGGATATAGTTTGAGTTTTAATAAGAATGGTTTTGATTTATGTCTGAATTCTTCTATAATTGGAAATGGAATGGTAGTGAATGATTTATATCAATTGAATTTAGCACCTTCTATGGTTTTGAACGTGTCTTCTAAACGTCCTATGCTGGATGAGTCATCCTTTACTCTTTGGCACATGCGCTTAGGACATATTTCAGTGGAACGTATGAAAAGACTTATTATTGATGGAATTCTAAAACCTTTATAGTTTGATGGTATGCTTGTCTGTATGGACTGTATCAAGGGAAAAATGACTAGAAACAGGAAGAAGAAGTCGGTTTGCAGCAATGACTTGTTGGAACTAATTCATACTGGCATCAGTGGTCCTTTTCCCTCTCCTTCCATTGGAGGTTATCGATATTTTATTGCCTTTATTGATGATTATTCAAGATATAGTTATGTCTATCTGTTGGCTGACAAATCTAGTTTACTGGATGTCTTTAAGATTTACAAAACAGAAGTGGAGAATTTTTTGTCAAAAAGGATAAGAGTTGTTAGATCAGATCGAGGAGGTGAGTATTATGGTAAGCTAGGTGATTCTACTCAACACCTTGGTCCTTTTGCCAAGTTCTTACAAGAGCATGACATTATTGCTCAATATTCCTTGCCAGGAACCCCTCAACAAAATGGAGTTGCCGAAAGAAAGAATAAGACTCTAAAATATATGATGAGAAGTATGATAAGTAACACCAATCTTCTAGAGTTTCTGTGGGGGGAGGCTTTGAAAACTGCCACTTACATACTCAATAGGGTGCCAAGTAAATCTGTTCCCAAAACACCTTTTGAGCTATGAACTGGTAGAAAACCGAACTTGAATCATCTACATGTTTGGGGATGCAGAGCAGAAGCCAGATTATATAATCTTCATGAAAAAGTTATGGATCCAAGGACAATCAGTTACCATTTTGTTGGTTATCCTACTAGATCCAAGGGGTTTAGATTTTACTGTCCCAGTTCTACCAATCGGATAGTTGAGACTGCTCATGCCAAGTTCATTGAAGACTCCTGTAAATTAGTAGAACCAAGAAGCTTGGAATTTGATGAAGTCCTTGTATTTCCTAATTCAGTAATTCCTAGCACCATTGTGCCTACAGTTATGCATCCCTTGGTCCCACCAATGGCGGAGCAATTTACGGGGACTGAGGTACCTGATCCACCTACGGCACCAGTGTTGATTGTAGAACCTGAAGAGATGGTCAGGAGATCTACTAGACAACGCAAGAGTGCTATTTCTTCTGACTACATTCTATACTTAACTGAAGGAGAATCTGACATTGGTCAAGCAATTGATCCCTCTAGTTTTGAAGATACCATGAATAGCTCTAATGCACCAAAATGGTTGGAAGCTATGAAAGATGAATTGTCATTCATGGCTAACAACGGTGTTTGGACGCTTGTAGATTTATTTAATTCTTGTAAACTCATAGGTTCCAAATGGATTTTCAAGACTAAGTGTGACTCCAGGGGAAGAATTGAACACTACAAGGCTAGGCTAGTAGCTAAGGGATTCCCATAGAGGGAGGGAGTTGATTTCAAGGAGACATTTTCTCCAGTCTCCTCGAAGGATTCCTTCAGAGTTATTATGGCGCTTGTGGCTCATTATGATCTAGAATTACATCAGATGGATGTCAAAATAGCCTTTTTGAATGGAGAGTTGACTGAGAAAGTTTACATGCGCCAACCAGAAGGTTTTGAGGTACAAGGCAAGGAAGGAATAGTTTGTAAGCTCAACAAATCCATTTATGGTCTCAAACAAGCTTCTAGACAATGGTATCTAAAGTTCCACCAGATTATATCCTCTTTTGATTTTGTTGAGAGTACTATTGATCAATGCATTTATCACAAAATCAGTGGGAGCAAGTTCATTTTTCTGGTGTTGTATGTAGATGACATTTTACTTGCTAGTAGTGATTTGGGTTTGCTTGCAAAGACCAAGCGTTTTCTGTCAGAGAACTTTAAAATAAAAGATATGGGTGAGGGTTCTTTTGTCCTGGGTATTGAAATCAGTCGTGATAGAAGGCGTAGACTATTGGGATTATCTCAAAGGGCCTATATTGATCGTATACTCGAGAGATTCAACATGTCAAACTGTTTAGCTGGTGAGGCACCCATCAGCAAGGGAGACAAGTTAAATAAGACCCAGTGCCCTAGGAATGAGATTGAAAGAAGGTCTATGACTGATAAGCCTTGTGCATCTGTTGTAGGGAGCCTTATGTATGCACAAGTTTTCACTCGCCCTGATATCGCTTTTACAGTGAGTGTTTTGGGACATTTTCAGTCAAATGCAGGTTTGGCTCACTGAACAGCTGTAAAGAAAGTCTTGCGATATTTACAGAGGACAAAAGATTATATGCTTACCCATGGCAGTAATGATACCCTTGAGATTGTGGGTTATTCTGATGCAGATTACAACGGTTGCCCTGATGACAGGAAATCTACATCAGGATACATCTTCATGATGGCTGGAGGAGCTATTTCCTGGAAGAGTGTGAAACAAAAATTTTTAGCATCTTCTACTATGGAGGCAGAGGTCATGGCATTGTTCGAAGCCACGAAGCAGGTAATCTGGTTGAGGAATTTCATTTCTGGTCTGAAAACTGTGGGAATCATCTCCAGACCATTATTAGTGTATCGTGATAATCAGTCAGCTATATCTTTCTCTAAAAATAATCAGAGGACTGGTGCTTCAAAGCACATTGATATCAAGTATCTGTTAGTAAAGGAAAAAATTGATGATAACCACATCATTGTAGAAAAGATCTCGACGATAGATATGGTTGCTGATCCATTGACAAAAGCTCTACCAGTGGGAATCTTCAAGGATCATGTTTCGAGCATGGACATAGTCGAATCTTTTGATCAAATTTTGTAAAAACCATACATTTACATTGATACTTGATTGTATTATTTTGTCTGTGATTTTTATGGATATAGTGATTAATACCATTGTTTCTCTTCATGATTTAGCGTTTGCATTCTTGCTAGTTTGAATGAAAGCTTTATTTAACTTGTCAGAACACAAAAGGCAATATTAAGCCAGAACGCAAAAGGCAGTACTAAGTCAGAACTCAGAAGACAGTATTAAGTCAAAACACAAAAGACAGTATTAAGCCAGGACAAAAAAGGCAGTATTAAGCTAGTACTCAGAAGGCAGTATTAAGTTAGAACACAAAAGACAATATTAAGCCAGGACCCAAAAGACAGTATTAAGCCAAGTCTCAGAAGACAGTATTAAGTCAGAACACAAAAGACAGTATTAAGTCAGGACACAAAAGGCAATATTATGCCAGGACCCAAAAGGCAGTATTAAGCCAAGTCTCAGAAGGCGGTATTAAGCCAAAAACATAAAGGTGGTATTAAGCCAAGTTTTCAAAGGTGGTAAGCCAAGGTCAAATATAAACAAAGAGACTTATGTTCGTAATAACCAAAAGTTATATGTCGTATAATTGAAGTGTATCTTCTGCTGTTGTTCAACATTAGTCTGCTTGTCGGAAGGAAGGAGGTTTGGAATAATCCGGTTTTTAATTAATGGTTTCCATGACCACACTAGTTTTAATAAGTCTTGTGGAATAATGTAGCCCAAGTGGGAGAATGTAAAATCTTTCAAATTTTATTATTATGGGCAATATTATCTTACTTGTCTATTATGACTGGTGGGAATCCAATCAAACAATTAAGTTTGATTGATTATCCCTTGCCAATTATAAATCAAATCTATTCCATTATGAGATTGAAATAGATTTGAAATCCAAGTATTATAAATATAAAGCCGGGTCCCTATAGTCTCTCTCTGCGTGAAACCAAAAGGACCCATACCTAAGGGAGAGGAGACTGTAGAAGATCTCTGTTGGGAATCAGGTACAAGACATGGGCGAAAATCAATCTTCTACTAAGAGGTATGTCCTATCTATTTTATTGATTATGTTATTATTCAAATGTATTTTATTTTTCATATGGGATTCATTGAAATGAGTTTTATTAGGATGAATGAAAATCCTACATTTATGGAACAGAGAGAGAAACTGAGAGAAGAGTCGTGAGAGAGGAGTGAAGGAAAGAAAAAATCAGAGAAGAGAAGAAGTGAGAGAGATCAGTAAGAGAAAAAGAAGAAGAAGAATGGAGAGATGAGAAGAGAAGCAAGAAGAGAGAGGTAAGTCTCTAAACACTAGAATGATGTCATGATTAATTTCATTCTGTCCATCTTCTTTCTTCACGCATTCTCTATTGTTCATCCCTGTTATGTTCATTTTTTTCTTTTTTCTTTTTTAATTTTTCTTACCTATATAATTAGATGATTCTGTTGATAGGCCTCTTCATTTTTTTTCTCTAAGAGAAATTCCATGCGATTCTCATTGGGTTAATGGTACTAAATGTTTGCAAAATACCTTTATTTTTTTATTATTTTACTTCCTATGTTTCTCTTGAGTGTTCTTTGCTACTGATTAATGTTTAGTCGAAGCCCTATAGTTTCCTTATTCTGTTCATGCTCTCGGGTTCTACAGTCTCTCTCTTTCATCACACCATCTGGCCGTATGATTTGTCCACTTGACCTGATCCACCATCTGGCCGTGTGATCTGTCCACTTAATCTGGCCCATCACCCCCATACATCATCCAATTGATCTGATCCATCACCACCATACATCATCCATTTATCTGATCAACCATCTTGATCCTACACCATCTGATCAACATCCTTGACCATCACACCATCTGATCATCATTTACACTGTCAAATCTGTTCATCATACTATTTGATCATCATCTACACCTTATGATCTGCCCATTACATCTTTTGATCATCATATACATCACCCAATCATCATCACCATCCGATTTGCAGCTTACACACTCATTTATCTGCCTATGTTGGAATAATCACATGTTTGCTTTGTTTCTAAATGCTTACATGTTTGCTATGCTTTGGAATGCTCTCACTCTTATACTTGGAAGGATCCAAATCCTTTCCTCCTCTAGTTCGGGAGGAAGGGCGGCGACCTACCTTCGATAGTTGACACTTGGAGTGAACAGCATCCAACGGCCATGATGGCGTTGGTCCAAGACAGACGTGTGAGACGGCCAAATCACCGAACCATTTGTCCCATTTTGAATCTAAAACAGTCCGCCCATGAAACGAAACGAAACAGAGGAGTTGGGAAAACACTTTTCATCTTCATCTTCATCTTCCTGTTGCCGAAGAAAACACTTCGTCTGCTTTATCTTCATCTGCCTGCTGCCGAAGAGAACACTTCGTCTGCTTCATCTTCATCTTTACCTCCTCTCTCTCTCTGGTTCTGGCGGTAAGAGGATTCCAGTCCGCCCATGAAATCACAGGTCTCCACCCAAGGTTGCGAACCCTCTACTTCATTCCAGGTATGTATATTAAATTGGTGTTGTAGTGTATCAAATTTCTATTTTGAATTTGAAAAACTCAATTTCAATCCTCCATCGCGAAACCATTTTGAATCGACAGGAGACTCTAAACCATTTTTCTCGGGGGGATTTTGTTTCAGGGGGAGAGAAGCATGTTGAGAGAGTGGCGGAGGAGAAAGGAGATTGAGCTCGAGGGGATTTTGTTTCAGGGGAGAGAAGAAAGTTGAGAAAGAGAGTGGCGGTGAAGAAAGGAGATCGAGCTCAAGGGGATTTTGTTTCAGGGGAGAGAAGAAAGTTGAGAAAGAGAGTGGTGAAGGAGAAAGGAGATCGAGGAAGAAGAAAATTGAGAGAGAGGGCGGCGGAACTCGAAAGCCTCCTTCCCTAATTTTGTTGCTATTTTCCCTCTGCAACATTCCTGTGCCTGCAACTACCAGTGAGATCCAAGTGTTTTCGAATCCTTTTTTTTTTTTTTTTTTGGTTTTCTGTAGTATTGTCGTCCAGTGGGAATTGAGCTAGCGTTATCTTAGGCTCTTTTGGTTTGTATTATATAATGTATTATGAGCTATTTGTGACAAATCAATTATGATAATAGATTCTGAGTAATAAATAATGACCGTTTGGTACCACTAAACATAATACATTATATAATGAGAAATATGTTATAATGATAAACAACTAATAACCTATTTGTAGATTATGCATTATATCTATTTATTTTAATTATAAATAGACATTATAAATCATGCCAAACAATTACAAATTTCATAATGTATTATATAATACATTATATAATACAAACCAAAGATAACATTATTTAAGGGGTTTGGAACTTGCCTTCTCGTAGGCTCCTTTCTTCACTTCTTTCCTTGAATGCTGGATGCAAATTTGATTTTCAAAATATGGGATTTTGGTAACGCTTCACAGAAATTGTGGTCTCAGGAAATCTATTTATCTGTAGCTATTTGTTGCAAGGATGATGTTTATGGATTTTTGTCAGAAATATCAACGGATTAAAAAATGATCTTGAGAGGCAAAAACATTCGATGGGAAACGATGCATTGATGCATGGTCAATAGCTTACTAAATCAAAATTTATTCACAATTTAGCTATGTTTTGTTTAGTAAGAAATTCAGGTCTATACATGTTTCTGTTAATTGGTTATGATATTTTCAATATTTTTGGTCTGCAGAGCAGCTGTATAAACTTTGGTTTCGATTTTACAGAGTGAACTCTTTCTTTTATTGTTATTAGATAAAGATACTGATACAGTGTAGGGAAACATATGTCTATGGCATTGCTAAATTTGT
The DNA here is from genome assembly GCA_028583415.1 of Protea cynaroides. NCBI lineage: Eukaryota > Viridiplantae > Streptophyta > Magnoliopsida > Proteales > Proteaceae > Protea > Protea cynaroides. The sequence goes on from CM053272.1 coordinate 50,698,229, forward strand.
GTCCACATAGTCTGAAACCCTCCTTTTGTGTATGTGTGTGTGTGTGTGTGTGTGTAAATAGTCTGAAACACTTTACAACGTCAAATTTCTATTGACAGTAGCATACTAGTTTAATTTCTTTAAATTTTCCTGAATGAATATGCCCTGTGCATCAAGAAAATAATCATTAGTTTTGTTATCTAAACAGGAAAAAGAAAAGGAAAATAACCACAAGTGGGAGTACAACTCCAATTGCTATTTGTGACTTTTAAGGCCTTCTCCCTGAATCTCTTGAGTTCACTGTTAATCCTTATTTGCATTTGATGAAGATCTAATCTTCCATAGTATGTAGACATTGAATCAATTACCTTGATAATACATAATATATGTAGCATGTCAAGAATATGAGAAACTTGGTATCATGGTTTTAAGTATCGATACGATACGCCCCGTATCCATCGATACGTATCCGTATCAGCAGTGGTCGATACGATACTCTTCGATACGTATCTATTTTTTTAAAACAAAAAGTGTATCCACATGTATCGACTGTATCGAACCAAAATGGTTCGATACACTTTGATACGGTCGATACACTCGATACGTATCGATATATTTATGTTTCTATTCTAGCAAAAAATAAGATACACTTACCGATACGGCTCGATACACCTCGATACGGACCGATACACCTCGATACTGACTCATAGACCTCGATATGGTCGACACGCACTTATACAGCTTGATACAATTGATTTTTTTCCACTTTTTTGGTCTTATTCCTTGCTGAAATCTATAGTTCATGGGAACTGAAGGTTGTAATAGCTCATTGAATGTCATCAATTATGCCTTTAATCTTTGGAAATACTTCAAGATTGCTTATTATAGTTTTTTATGCTTAAAAATTGTGTTTTGTAAGTTCCCTAATCATTCATGTGTGTATTTTGCCCTGTAATCTAGCGTATCTTAGGCTGTGTTTGGTATCATTTTTGTTTTTGATTTTTGTTCAAATTTATAGTTTTGAAGGGGTTTGGCATAATTTATGAGTGCTATTTATGAAAAATAAAAATAAAAACAAGTCAAAATTCAAAAAGAGGTCTCAACCTCATTTTGATTTTTGGTCAAAAATTATTTTTGTTGTGTTTTGCACAAAACACTTAAAACATGTGTTAAAATAAAGGGTTAAAAAAGTAATTTAGTTTCCTTTTATAAAACCACCCCAAATCAAACCTTCAAGCACTCTTCTAGTTGACGAACGGAAGTAAAGTACAGAGACGCAGACCTGCAACTTCGTCCTAGAGATGGCTCTGACGGCGACGATGACACTCATTCCAACGAAGGCGACGTCGTTTCTCCAAAGACGGTTCCTGGTTTGATTTCTTTCCATAATCCCTATGTATTTGATGTGGGTTCTTTTAGGGTTTCATTCTTCTTCTCAACTCCTTCTCTTTCAACATGGCCTCTTGTCTCCATTGAAACAGTGGTCGCTGTCTCCCTTGTTTTCGTTTTTATTATATAATTTTTCCTTCTTAATGTTTTATCTCCCCTCTCTTATTTTTTTCTTTCCCAATTGAGATTGGATCACTTAACAGAGGAAGAGGAATAGACGTTCCATGACAGAGGAAGATAATGACTTTCAAAATCATTTTTAGACATAGTATGCCAAATCTATTTTTCATTCTACCATCTATTTTTTATTATAGCTACCAAACAACATTTTATTTTTGAATGAAAATCATTTTCAAAATGATTTTTGTTAAATAGATAAAAAAACAAAAACAAAAATGATACCAAACATAGCCTTAGTGTATCCACCGTATCTACGATACGATACGTCTCTTAAAATCACCCTACCGATACACGATACTTTATTCCTTGCTTGGTATCCATTCCAATGACAGTTTATAACTGTTAGTTCCTTATTCTTGATATGGTGATATCTTTTTGTCTTTTGATATTCTGGAGTAAATAACTTCTATGCTATAATGGCAGTAAAGTATTGGGTGTAATGTTTGGTTTCCATTGAGTGAAATGAGAAAAAAGTTTGAATGCAACTTGTTCTAAGTTTTACATTTGTACTGCTAACTGAATACTGGGCTATATTTAGGTTAAGGCCTACATCACATTATTCCATTAATTTGCTTCTATTGACTCCTTTTATTGACATGGTATGCTTGTAGGTCCTTTATTGATTTGGTTTTTTTGGTTTTTTTGGTTTTTTTATTTTTATTTTTTTATTTTTAAGAATACAATGGAAGATCACGAGATTGGAAACGATGTTGATGGTAGATGTGTGTGCTGAAACAAGGAGATTTTGAGGAGAAGAGGTTCTATTCTCTCTCACTATTGGAAGATGTGTTTGCTGAAACAAGGAGACTTTGAGGAGAAGAGGTCTTCCAAGCTTATACAAGTGGATTTCCTGTACTTACTATCCTTTTTTAACAAGGCGGGCATTCATTTCTCTTGAGTCAGAGGCTGTATTTTTGTGTGGAAATTTGGATGAGATTATTTTTTATGATGGATTCATTGTATAGTTTTTTAGTTGTTAGAATTGCTGATCATCTATTTTTGTGTAGAATTGCTGATAATAGAGTTGCTTATCTTAAATCAGACTCAGTTATGACATTATTAAAGATAAGAAAATAATAGACTCAACAAAGTAGAAACTTATGATGATGAGAAGCAAGTGTAGAACCCCTGTAGTCTATACAGAAAAGAGAAAACCACTGGAAATACTGCCACATAGTTGGCCTTGATTTGGTACAACTAATGCTCTATTCCTGGTGGTGTTGATTTTGGGTTTCTTACAGGGGTTGATGTCTAAGAGAAATTACAAACCAGAACCATCTTCAAGACCACCAGTGACATGCATCGAAACAGAGGTCTAAAATTAATGACATGCAATTTCACCATTGAGTAGGAAAATTGATGTCTTGGTTTTACTTCCTTTATTCTTTTTCAATCTTGTTCTTGATTCCTCTTATGAATATTTCTTATGTTCATCTTATTTAACTTTTTCATCTTTGATTTTCAGTACCATAACAGTGATGGCCTCACTTCTTGCTCTCTCATTCTACAATGCCAGCCAACTCAAGTTTCATTGGGTGGAGCAATATGACAAGCTTCTTGTAGGTCTTGTGCTGTGCCTGGTGGGAATTTTGAATCTTATCTTTAAAGATCACAACCATCATGATAATGGGAATTCTGTTGGAGAACATTTGCATAGGAAGATAATTGGCTTATGAGAATTTTTTTTCATGCTATTGTATTTTTGCAACTTCACAAGCTAGTAGAGTATGAAGAACCATAAACTGCAACATGCAAATTTTATTTATTTTTGGGTAACGTTAAGAGTAACAAAATGGTCTATAAGGTTTCTTTAATGGCGACATGCCTCTTTTTATTTTTTTCCTCCCTAAAACTATCTCGGTATGAATACAAATTTTGAATTGCAGTGCCTCTTATTTTGTGCTAGTGCCACCTTTATTGTGAATTGTTTTACAAACAAGTATTAGCTTTGGGAGGGGTATATTCAATTAGAGTGATTAAGATCTAGTTGATGCACAACCTTGAAGCAATAAACTGCAACTCAACATATTTTATTCTTTGGGATGCCGGAGTGAATTAGGACTTTGGACTGGAAAGAAATGGAGTAAATTTATTTCATGGGAATATAAAATGAACTCTTTTAGCTAATATTGCATTGAGTAAGAACTAATAGAATTACATTGTAGGATGGCCAAACAATGGCTTCAAGACCTTCATGTTTAGTTATCACTTTACCTTCATGACCTTCATGCCTGTCTGCATCACAGAGGATGGAGGGCATTCATGAGGGAAATTATGATCACAGTGGAAGCCTCGTGGGGTGTTTGATGGGATCACAACCTTCATGTTTAGTTATTAAGAAACTAAAATTAGATTAACATAGGATCTAAGGAGTTATTGTAGTGTACTGGGATGATTATCATACATGAATTTCATATGATATCTTACGATGCCTTCCTTCCCATCGAAATTGCAGGAGGGGAAGCAGATTATGGTTCCATGCCTACATACACTTTCTCCATTAATCTCCTCTTAGAAATCTTGGTACTGACTCTGCTTTGCTTTGCTTAGGTGGGGTTGAAGACCCTCAACACAAACCTGAGAAAACGCAGGTGATCTGACCAAAAAAAGATGATTACAATCAAATGAGAGGCCCTTGAGTGTTTCAATAGTAAACCACAAACTTGATCTGACCAAAAGAAAAAAAAAACCACAACCTTGATGGCAAGCCAGATATTCAGTTACATCTAGGAAATAGAGTACATCAAACGACAAAAATCCCTATTTACATAAAACTTGTTTTTGTGACTTTGAATCCAAAAAATTACAAATGGATCAATAGTTGGAGAGCTTTATCCTAGTTAGTCATGAATGATAGAATGAAGTAAAATGGCAACCTCATCAGCTGCAGGAACTGCATCATCTGAAGAAATTAAAAAAAAAAAAAAAGGCAGAGTAAGTAGCCATTCAATGCACAACAAAATTACTTTGTAGAAATAAAAAAAAAAAACCCTAATGTAGATACCTGAGACAGCACTATAAGCCTCACAAGAAAACATTTCAAATAGTTAAAATGCCCCATGTAAATGAGACAACATCCTTAACTTCCATCTTTTGAGCAGAATTGTTCTTGATAAAAACAAATGAGACAACATATCTGCACATCTTTGAATTTAAGCTATAAATAGTGGTCTCATAAAGAGGGGGAGTTAGTGTACAGCTACACATAATTGCAATGCTTCATCCCTCCAATTGATTCATTAGCATCTCCACCAATATTCAAAAAAAAGAGTTCATGGTTTTTCAATCTCATAATGTTCTTATTTTGGTTGCCAATTATAAAAAACCATAGTTGTCAAGGCGACAAGGCGATCCAAGGCGTTTGGGGCCATCCTGGGCGCCTAGGCGACCAAGGCGTTCTCAGTGCATTTTTTTTTATTTCTAAAATATTAATGTTTATATATATGCAACATTCTACATAAATAATCAACATTTAAGATATAACTTAATTAATATGTGGTGTGGACCCAAGTTTACTAATGTACACTAAGACCTGGGATTGTGTCTAGAGTTAAGTAAACAATTATTTATGACTAACATTTGCGTACTTTTAACGAATTTGATTGGAGCGTAACTCCTTTAATATAGTTCGGATTCAAGCAATCTCGAATTCGTTGCAAAGCTAGCATAATCAGCTTTCCAACAAATCCGAGATTGCTTAAATCCAAATTATAATAAAGGAGTTACACTCCGATCAAACCTTGTTCGGAATACGGGAATGCTGTTTAAAGTCGTCTGAATGTAAATTATTTTTTGAGCATCAAAACAAAAGATTATTTTGGCGCACTCTTGGTTTTTAGTGATGATTTATTATAATAAAATTTATAAAATTTTTATATTTAGAAAAAAACCTAGCATTTAAAAGTTAAAAATCACCCTCGCATCCAAAAATATGATTTTTGTTCTTGAACAGGGGGGTTGACTTTTTTTCCTTCTGGAATTTGAATTTTAGACTATTTTTATTGGATTCAAATAGGGGGGTATTTTCTTATTTATGAATAACAATTAAAGAAACATTTACTTAAATGATATTAGTCATAAATAAGTACTGCCTGATAAATGTTGTTCCTGTCTGGCCTGGGCGACTGCCTTTCTCATGTACACAAGGCGTACAATTGAGTCTCTGTTAGGTTGTTGCAATCGAAGTTATAGTAGTCAAGGCTATCGTTTGGGAGGCCTAACAGCAAGAAGAATCTTCTTTCTTGGACCCTGCAATCACAACCAACTATGTCAACAAGTCAATGATGACAAATTATTGATAAAACCAATTATTAAGGTCTTTGAGCCAGCATTGTTAAGAAAACCAAAATGATTTTCATTGCAGAGGTCTAAAAGAGAGTTAATCAAAAGATTAAAATCAACAAGACAAGATTTTGTTGAGTTCAACAGATCCAAGGCTTGTCACCCAAAAAATATGAAAGCAGACAACTACTTGATCAAAGGCACCCTGTTAGTCATCTCTTCCAGTTCCATCTTCCAGTTCATGAGGGGTTCTTTTAAAAAAGGAAGACTGAATTGCTGTCATGGAGAACAGAAAATTTACATCAACATTAAAAAAATCAGTGCTTAGAAGTTCTACTAACATTCAACATTAAAAAAAAAAAAAAAAATACTGGTACTTTGAACAAATTCAACAAGATGCCAAATCCATGGTCTTGGCTGCACATGTCTGAATCCTCTCAAACTACTTGAATTTTTCTGAGAAAAATTCAAATATCTTGTTTTGAGGTCAATTTGTTACTAGCAAAAATAGTTAACAAGATGAGAAAGTCAATTAAGATGATGTATATGTCCATTTGCAATAAGGATATAAAGACCTACAAATAGAGCACTCAGAAAATTGCTACATAGATGGAGTATCTCTGCAGATATAATCAGCTTTAAGTCTGCAAGTTTTGTTAGAAACCATTGTTAGAAACCACTACTTGGGCTGATGATATGGCAAACTAACTGCTACATAGATGGAGTATCACTTGAATAGGTCATATTTCATATTTACTGGTCCATCCAAATCTATGGTTCACCATGTATTCTACTACTTTTTGTCAATGGTCCTTGTCCCATGGATGGTCCTAGATAGATTTTACTGTTTCAGATAATTTTCAAAGCATGTACATAATTGAAAGTGGTCTGAGAAGTCACCCTCAACTACTTGGTGGAAAGGGCAACAAGTCAATTTAAGTCCCAACTGGATCCAACTTCCAACTTTGCATGTGTTAGAAATATAATCCCTCTTTAGTTCTGTTATTGCAAATTCATTATCAATTATATCATCAATTCCCATTATAATATATAAACTACACCTATTGATGAATAATCCAAAGCATATTCTATATAACCTGCTGCCTGTTCAATTGAAGTTTTACTTCATGGATAGCAAAATCAAAATCTCGGTTCAAGGAAGGATGGGAGATGAAATCACTGAGATGAAATAAATATGTACTATAGGCCTCCCGATAATCACTCAGAGAGAGAGAGAGAGAGATCTCAGGTGGAGCCATTCAATAGTGTGCTATTTCAAAGCACCCTTTACTGTCACAGTCCAAATACATGATAATATCTCCTCAATCAGCTATATAGATGGTAGGAGAATGTAAATAATTTGTATAACCAAGAGAAAAAAAATGAAAGCAAGAAAGGAAGAACAAGAAAAATATGAAGAAAAAGCTATCAATTTGAACCTATACTTGCTGCTTCAGTGCTTGAATCTCTGCAGCAGAATTAGCTCCACTTGACACTGCAAGTTTTCTCCCTTGTCCTTATAAATTCTTCCGAATTTGCGTCAATCGGTATTCAAACATTGACAACAAATACTCCATCATCACCCAAAGATTATTTCATCAGTCCAAATCTCCAACAACCATCAAAATTAAAACCAGCATACAGATTGTAAACGAGGAACCTCCCCAAAAAAAGGAGGTGGGGGGAGGGGATAAAATAACGAAAAGGAATCCAACAACAGAGTTTATAAGAACTCGATTGGATCCAATCAGTACGAAAAAGGTAACAGAAGAAAACAATGAAGGAAATTGAGCTCGCCTGGTGTGATATTGTCCACGGGAAAAAATCGACTAAAAAAAATCCAATCAAAAGTATTTTAATAGAGTGAACAGAAAAAACACAACATACTGCAGTACCTGAACCAGAGAAGGAAAAAAAATTGCAGAAGAACATCTTAACATCAATTCCTAAATCGAAAAACAAATAAAGTTAGAAATACCTGAGAGAAGAAGAATGTGTTTAGAGCTTCAAAGTCAAGTTCGCTCAGCAGCGATGCAGGCCTTTCTTTCCGATCTTAAAGAGCCTAATGTGGAGGAGAAGGAGAAGAAGAGATTTGCGGCAACATAGAAACTTCTGGACTTCAAAGGAGAGGAACCGAGGACTGGATTCGCAACTTTGCAACCTTGGGTGGAGAGGTTTGATTTCAAGGCGGATTGGATTCCTCCAACAGCTAGAACCAGAGAAGAAAAAAGAGGAAATGAAGATGAAGATGAAGTAGAGGGGAGATGGGTGCAGAGCTTAGAGGATTCTTCGGCAGCAAGCGAAGTGTTTTCACGGACGCGGGCTCCTCTGGTTCAAAATGGTCAAATGATATGGTGAAGGGAGAGTCTCATTCGTGATTCGTCTGTCTTGGACCAACGCCATCGTGGTCGTTGGATGTTGTTCGTTCCAGGTGTCGCCCATCAAAGGAAGGTCGCCTCCCCTCCTCCCGAACCACTGGGAGGAGAAGATTTGGATCCTACTTGGAATTCTCACACACTCACATGTTGTCATGTTTAAAGTCCTCATTCACATGTTTATTGTCATGTTTAGATGCTCATTTGTCAATTTTTAGAATGCTCCCTCATATGTTGTCATGTTTGGAACTCACACTCACATATCTACCATATTTGGTGCTACACATGCTCATTATTATATCTATTTATTACACATGTCCATTGATGTATTTGGAATGCTCACATGTTACATTTGATGTTTATGGTCATATTTAGATGCTCACGTGATATATACTACTATGTTTGGAGATACACTTTCATAAATCTTAAATATATACCAAATAGGAAAAGTGAAAATCCTAAAATGGAAAGGACAGGGATAGCCAACCCTAACAAATCTAAAAATGAAAAGCACAACAACAATGGAAGGATTTGGTATACATCTCAAGTCCGAATGGTAGGAATTTTGTACACATCCTAAATCTGACCCTTACAAAAGCTTTTTCGAACTACGTAGTACCTGATTTATAGGATCTCTAAAATACATAGGTGATTTGGGAGGGTTCCTAAGTACGGTACTACAGCCCACAACTCTCATATTCAATTTGAATCATCCATTCAGTATAAACTTCAACTTGAATAAAGAATTTAATTGAAGCACATGCATAAACTACATCTATAATCTTTAATGACACAAAACCTGGTCGAACAACGTGTTTGGACCTGATTCTCAAGAGACAAAAAGTCTCAAGGAATACGTAGGCAATTTAGAAATATTCTCACATTCGGTCCAAGACCGAATCATCATTTGGTTTTGTACACTGTACATTACTGTTACGGTTGGAAATCGCCCGTTGATCCGCGCTCTGAATGACCTGAAATCACAGAGATGAGACAAAGGAGGGGGCGCCTAAGCCCCGGGTACCCTCCGATGCCTTCCAGGCTGGGACAGTACTGAATGCGGCCCGACAGATCGATGACAAAGCCGCCTCGGTTTTGAATTGCCGGTAGCGGCATTCAGTACTGTCCCAGCCTCCGATGCCTTCCAGGCTGGGAAGGTGCCGAGTAAAATCAAAACCGAGGCGGCTTTGTCATAGATCTGCCGGGCATACCAGCTCGAGGAGCCCATGACAAATGTCCGCACTCAGCTTCCTACCTCCGACGAACGGGCCTGCACCGTGATTACGTCGGAGATCTGTGAGTATGAACACACTCTGAAATTAGGGTTCAGGTTCCCTCTCCACCCTCTGGTAGTAGAAATTCTTCAAACATACCGCATCGCCCTCTCCCAACTTGCTCCGAATGGGTGGTGATGCATCTTTGCTTTCATAATGTTTGTCTGTCGATTGGGTGAGACTCCGACCGCGAACCTGTTCCGGTCGGTCTTCCAGTTGGCTAGTCTGAACGAAGCCCGAGCTATGACTGGATGGTACTTCTTTAGCCAAAGGGGTGGGAAGAAGCTCCCGGCTATCTCCCAGAAACCTTCCTCCATTCACGGGTGGAAGGATAAGTTCTTCTTCGTGGGCCCTCTCGCGGGCGGTCCGCTTTCCCTCTATCGAACGTCTGGCTGGTGGTCGACGCCACAGGGTTCAACAAAGTTCCCTTTCTGTCGATGGAGGAGAGGAAGATCCAACGCAAGATGATGACCGGGGAGACGGTTCGCCTGTCCGATCATGCGGATCCCACGCAATTGGCCGAGCACGGCCTACTGGGTTTGTCTATGCACTGTTATTTTGTTTATGCTACTGACCATTTTCTCATTGCAGTGTACTTCAGGACGACAAGATTGTCGCCCGGATAATGGCCAAGCAGAAGGCCGAGGCCGAGAAAGGAGCTCAGCCCACCAGCGGCCAGGAAGGACCGAAAGTTCAACCTGCCAGCGGTCAGGCAGGTTCTCACCCTCGGAGGGGGCCAGTGGCTACGGCGGAGGCCAAGGGTAAGGGACCCATGCCCGAGGAGCCATCAAAGAAAAAGATAAAGTCGGTCGCCGAGCTCCCGGCCGACATATACAAGAAGAGGCCGACCTCTCGGCTCGGCGGGGGAGAGGAGAGAACGGCGGAGGCTGCGACGAAGGAAGTCCAGCCCGCCCAAGGGGTGCGATGGAAGTCCAGCCCCTGCAGACGGTCGTCCCTTCGGCAGCCGAGACCGAAGGCGCTGCAACGTCTTCGGCCAAGGGTGCTATTGGCAGCCCCAAGGTCGTTGATCTGACCGCGGCCCCCGGGGCCACCAGGGAGGAAGCCGAGGGTACAGCTCGCCATCAGGGCAAGAGGCAAATGATTGCGACAACGGCCTTCAGCCCCGCGCTCCAGCTGAGGCCTTCGGACTCGGTTTTCAAGAGCCAGAGGGCGGCCAGGATAATCGTTACGGAGGGGCGCCTACCGGAGGACATCAAGTTTACGTCCAACCTGCCCAACGCAGATGTCTACTCCTGAGGATTCACTGCCTGCGCCCAGGTAATGATCGACGCTTATTTGTCATTTTTGTTTTCAGTGTTTCCATATATACAGATCGACTGTTTTATTGTCTTTCGTGCAGGCTGCCAACTTTTTCGCCGAGCTCAGCGAACAAGCGTGCCGCGCGTTCTTTGACTTGAACGAGAAGGAGGTTCTGGAAATCTCCTTACGCGAGGCTTTGCAGGCCCCCGAGGAGAACTTGGCAAACAAATCCTCGGAGGTTGAGGGCCTCGTGAAGGAGAAGGCCACCCTCCAGACGTCCCTGACTAAGGCCGAAGCTGATCTTGATGAGGAGCGCAAGAAAGTGCTTGCCACTGAAGAGAGGCTTCGGTCTTCCGAGGACAAACGGAAGAAGGCTGAGGAGGACCTGCAGACTGAGGTGCAGGCGAGGTTGAAGCTGGAGGAGCGTTTGCATAAGTCTGAGGACGAGGCTCGGGCTGCCAAGGAGGCACTCGTTAAGGCCGAGGAGGACTACCAAGCGGGGTTGGCTCGAGCCGTCGACGATTACAAGTCATCGACCTAGTTCGATGACGACGTTGATGAGGCGGCCTGCGGCTACTTTGAGAGGGGGGTGATGTACCTGAGGGAGCAGCTGAGGGATAAGGGGGCCCTCAAGATAAACTGGTCGACAATTCCGATTGTTGCCCAGATTGACGGACTAGGGGCCTCGGCATCCGGCGAAACCCTGTCTGCCATTGAGGAGAGAACGGCGGAGGCTACTATGGCTGTAGAGGCTGCCCCTACGCCCGAGGACGACCTTCCCCCTTACGAGGTGCCGCAGACTCCACTGGTGGAGCTCCCCGAACTTGCGTTGCCCACTGAGGATCTAGCAGACCCGGCAGCTGCGATAGCCGAGGAGAAAACGCTTCCCTTATATATATATATATATATATATATATATTATATATATATATATATATATATATATATATATATATATATATATATATATATATTTTGTATATCTGTAATATTGCCCTTCTAGGGCTCTCATTAATAAAAATCTATTTTGTCAATCTTTTTCTTCATTGTCTTACTCTGCCCTTGGTAGGCCAAAACTAAGTAGCTAAGGCCGAGTAGCTTATAGTAATTAGGAAACTTCACGACTCCGAATCCGATAATAATTAGAAAACTTCCCGACTCCGATTCCGACTGTGTAGTATTTTGTTTTGACTGCCCTCCTACCCCGGAAGTGTCATCGACTTGGTACGAAGGCTAGCCGAGGGCACTTGGTACGAATGATCCCCATGCTACCTTGGTCTGCTCATGTACCTTGGTAGGGAGTTATGTGCGTATCCTTCATGCGAGCATGGTCTGCTTGTGGACCATGGTCGGAAGGTATGAGTGATCTTCATGCTACCTTGGTCTGCTCGTGGGCCTTGGTAGGAAGTTGAGTGACCTTCATGCGACCGTGGTCTGCTTGTGGACCATGGTCGGAAGGTACGTGTATGGTCTTCAAGCTATCTTGGTCTGCTTGTGGACCTTGGTAGGAAGTTGAGTGTGACCTTCATGCGACCGTGGTCTGCTTGTGGACCAGGGTCAGAAGGTACGAGTATGGTCTTCATGCTACCTTGGTCTGCTCGTGGAACTTGGTAGGAAGTTGAGTGACTTTCATGCGACCGTGGTCTGCTTGTGGACCATGGTCGGAAGGTACGAATATGGTCTTTATGCTACCTTGGTCTGCTCGTGGACCTTGGTAGGAAAATATGAGTGTGACCTTCATGCGACCATGGTCTTCTTGTGGACCAGGGTCGGAAGGTACGAGTATGGTCTTCATGCTACCTTGGTCTGCTTGTGAACTAGGGTCGGCCGCCTCAGACATTTTCTTGTCTGTCGGCTTCGGTGCAGCCTGCAGGTTGTTCACGGTGTTGTTTTTCTGGGCCCGAGTTGTCTCGTCCGCAGAGGCGTACTTCTCGCACCTGGCGAGGAAGTCGTCCAGGCTCTTTGGTGGCTTTTTGGCAAGGGACCAACAAAGCTGACGATCGGTGACGCCGGCCTGCAGGCTAAACATATGCACCGCGGGCTCGACGTGCTTGATTTCAAGCACCTCGTTATTGAAGCGCTTGATGAATTCCCTTAGGGACTCGTCCTTCTGCTACTTCACTGTTGACAGATGGTACGATGTTTTCTTGCGCACTCGGCTTGCTTGGAAGTGCGTCAAGAACTTGTTCGATAGCTGTTCGAACGAGATAATGCTCTTAGCTAGGAGATTATTGAACCACGTGCGGGCAGCTCCCCTGAGCGTTGAAGGAAACATCCTGCAGATGAGGCCGTCACTTAGGGGGTAGAATAGTGTTGTGGAGACGAAGGCGTCTAAATGCTACTCGGGGTCGGTACTCCCGTTGTAGGAATCCAAGACCGGCATCTTGAAGTTGTCAGGGGGTGGTGCCCTCATAATCTCGTTCGAGAGTGCCGTAATTGCAGTATAGGCCGTTCTCGGTGGGGCTACTTTGTTTTGCTCCATCTGCTGAAGCCGAGTGGTTATCTCCAATAGACGTCGCTCGACCTTGGACTGGGGCGTGTCCGGAGGCTGAGCGCCAGAACCTGGTGTTTCTTCGTTAACTCTTTCCCGGCGGAGGGCATCGAGGAAGGACCCTGGACCTCTCACCGGAGGTGGCGCAACTGGCGCCTGGTGTTGATGTGGCGGGGGATGCCGAATGACGGGCCGGTCCACGCTCCGTCCAGGTGCTTGATCTCCTGCCGGGAGATTGTTTGGCAAAGCGTTCGCTGGATCCGCCCTCGCCCTTGGCGGATGGGCCGCTTGCGGGACTTCTGGTGGCGGATTCGGCGCCGGATTAGGATTCTCTCCTCCCCCTACTGAGTTGCTTGCTCGAGCTCCTCTCAAGACTTTCGCAAGCTGATCGATTTGCTGCTTCAGCTCGTCAAACTACTGACGAGTGACGTATTGGGGAGGAGGTTGCGATGGAGTTACCGACGGCGTGTTGCTCGGGGCTGGCGCCGGCGCCGACAGTGGTGCTGGTTCTGGTATCAGTGCGGGTTCTGGCACTGGGGGTGCAGGCTCACGGTCCGCCCTCGTCGTGCTTTTGGTACTACCCATATGCACCGATGTCTCAGAAGGGGCGCGCGACACCAATGCTCGAGTTCTTCTGTGAGCCATTGAAATAGGAATACATACGCGCTAAACTCAGTCAAAAGAGGCCCCATGGTGGGCGCCAAACTGTTACGGTTGGAAATCGCCTGTTGATCCGCGCTCTGAATGACCTGAAATCACAGAGATGAGACAAAGGAGGGGGCGCCTAAGCCCTGGGTACCCTCCGATGCCTAAGTTAGATTCCCAAGGTAAACAGTCAAGAGATAGCAGAAAGCTATCTCCAGTTTAGAGAGAGTGGGACGATGAGTGAGTTTGAGCGTGGGGGATGAACAACAACAGCTTGTAACTTGTAAGTGCGTAAGTGCATTAGGGTTTACCTTGAGGGATGACCTCTAATTATAGATTGGGAAGAGGCATGGAGGCACCAGGACTCATGGAGATAGATTGCCAATAGGATTGCCATGTGTCGCTCTGTGGGACACTCAAGTGGTAGACTCCGAGTAGGAGTCAGAGGCCTCAGCCAAGGAAGCTAGGTCGGTCAGCTCTGGGACTGACACGTGTCAACGTGTAAGTAATGGCCGACCGGAATAGTCGGTGTCGTATCAGACTGAGAGAAGGACTCCCCGGAGGTAGCAGAATCTCAATAGGACTCTGGCTACCCCACTGGGTAGGATCTTAACTCCGAGCACTACCCGGGAGGCCGGGCACAAGGGCTTCCGAGTGCAAGGGAAGCCGAGGGCATGGGAAGCCGAGTGCGAGACACTCCGAGTGCTCAGGCTCCGAAGGCGCACTTGACACGTGTAAGATTTTAAGTGGAGGGATCATTTCCCTCCTAACAATTACATTGCTTGTTTATTTATTTCAAAACATGTTTGGCTGAACCTTAAGTTAGCAGAACGTAACAACTTGGTTTATGATTTCTCCCATTGAACCCTAGTCATCCAGTTGACCAAGCACAGTCAGAATTACAGTAGTTAACCAAGCACAGTCAGTATTACAGTCCAAAGAAAGTTTAGGAGATCAATATTGATCAAGCGGTTTGGGTGCCTAACACCTTCCCAAAATTGTACCTTGAATACTTACCCGATCTCTGAGATAGACTAAAAAGTCAATCTATGGGTCATGAGTCAATTGAAGTTTTACCTTATGGCGAGACTACATTTTTAGAGGTCCTAGATCCTTAATCTAGATGACGACTCCAACAAAACAATGATTTTCTTTGATCATCCCGACGAGGAGGGCAAATTGCCTCTCGTTGTCCTCACACCACCCCAATACTAAAATCCATATCAACACAGGGATGAGTTGGGATGAATCTGAACCTCTGACTGATAATATTTAAACATTGCAAAGCAATTTTCTTGTAACTATGATTCAGATTAAAACCACGTCATAAAACAACCAACCATGAAACATAAGCTGAGGCTGTGATGAGCAAAAGTGTACACAAGGAATTCAAAAGCATCTAGTGCATAACAAGGGATTTGGATCCGCCATTTGATGTGGGTTGATATAGCAATCTCACATTTTTGAAAGTTAAAAACAATGTGGACATGCATGAGCTTCATGTGTTGCAACCATCTACTTATTCAGTGTTTGGCTCGTAAAAGTTTTGGTGTAGATCCATTCCTAATATACTAAGATTGGGATGAGATACCCTGATAGAGCCAATCCCATATACACATACAGGGTGAAGAGCTGAAGAAGCAACTAGGGGCACTGGCTTATGTGGAGTGCAGCTCCAAGACACAGCAGGTTACATTTATTTCTTGGGGAAATTCGAATTGAAGGTACCCATTAAGTAGACCTCAAGGGATATTAACATCTAGTTAATCACCCTTAGACCGAGTAGCAGAGAACCATAGTAGAGAGATGCAAAGCTCTAATTAATCGTGCAAATGGGGTCGCATCCATAGCAAGAAGAAAGAGCAGTTAACATCCCTGTGCGAGTGGCCCCAAGGCAGTAAGAAGAGTCGAACTTAGTACCTTCCGCTTCCTGAGGT
The DNA here is from genome assembly GCA_028583415.1 of Protea cynaroides. NCBI lineage: Eukaryota > Viridiplantae > Streptophyta > Magnoliopsida > Proteales > Proteaceae > Protea > Protea cynaroides. The sequence goes on from CM053272.1 coordinate 50,714,040, forward strand.
GTAGGTTTCTTGCCGACTCAGCTACTCCCTTGGGGTTCTGTGGACTTACCTTTTTACCTTTTTAAAACACAACAAATGACATCAATACCTATATGTTTTCTATTGACTAGAAACGATGAGTCTCTGGCATATTTCTACCAGATTCTAAGACTTTTCCAATGGTTCCTGTAAGTATAAGAGATTATGGCTTCAATGGTATCTTTGTTTTTTTCTTTTTTTTTTCCTTGTCATTTTCATTGCGACTTCAAGGGAATGGTCTTGGTTGATGACATTCCTTAATCTATCTTCCTTGTTCGATTCTCTTCGTCTCGTCTTGTCTAGTTCCACCTGTCCTCTCTCTCTCTCTCTCTCTCTCTCTCTCTCTCTCTGGTGAAAAATACCTATTGGGGCTCTAGAGCAAAGAGGAAAAACGGTTGACAGATCAAGCATCCTACTTAGTTTATTCCAAGTTAGTTAGAATTTCTTGAGTCCTCCTCCCAACTCAACAATGGAGGCAACATTTATTGTAAAACAAATAAGTTAATAATGGAGGCAACATTTATTGTAAAATAGAGAAAAATGAAATGCATGTAACTTAAGGAGGGAGACATGCATTTAATAGAGATAATGCATTGAGAAATTTCTCCTTGTTTGTCAAAAATGAACGCACCAAATCGGCACATTCATGACTTTCTCGGATTCACATCGTCTCCTCCCAATGATTTTGGGAGGACATGGCAACCTATCTCGGATGACTGCCACATGGCTCTCGGGTGAATCTGAGACCCACGTCTGAGCCAACACTCAGCCAACAAGCCGAGCCGACAGGGGTTGTCGGCTCAGACGTGGGTCTCAGATTCACCCGAAAACCATGTGACAGTCATCCGAGATAGGTTGCCATGTCCTCCCAAAATCATTGGGAGGAGACGATGTGAATACGACTTTCTCTAGACCGTGAGCAAGTTAGCAGGTGAGAAATTAATGGCATCTCTCATTCTCTTTTCTATAAATAGGTAGAGGAGAAGAGTGTCTGTATTATTCGTTGTGAGTATGTTTTGTGCATAGAACAAGACAAAAAGAGAAATAATGGGTGTTGGGATTTTTGTAATACTCTTCATTTGGGGTTGAGAGTGTAAGTTGAGAGTGGATGTACAAGGGGTATCTGGATTTGGATACAGGGTTTGAGTTTGGGTTTAAATCTAGAGTTGTTTGAATGTACGATTGTTCTCTCAGTTCTCTCGAAGAAGATCCAATTACATCCGTGGACGTAGACTATGTACGCATAGTTGAACCATATAAAATACTGTATCTGAGTGTATGATTACTCTTTCCAATTTTACGTTTTCACCTCTTTTAAACACGTGGACCCCACACATTTACTATGCACAAAATTACCATTCATGATTTTCTTTTGTGCCGAATTTTCTCATTTATTTTACACCCAATAATGTTAGCACATGGCATTGATGTATGAATTCCGTTGTAACCCAGTTTTTTTTATATAGTAAATTATTTTCAGTGACACCCATGACTATTAGCACATGGCATTAGTGTCTGAACTCCGTTGTATCCTTATTTTTTTTATATAGTAAATTATTTTCGTTGACTCGCATGAATGTTAGCCCATGGTATTGGTGTATGAACTCCGTGTTCACACCGTCTCCTCCCAGTCATTCTGGGAGGACGGTGGCAACCTTCCTTGGATGGTTGCCACGTGGCTCTCGATGAATTTGAGACCTACGTTCGAGTTGAGACCCCCCTATCGGCTTGGCTTGTCGACTTGGTGTCAACTCGGACGTAGGTCTCGGATTCACTGAGAACCACGTAGCAACCATCCGAAGAAGGTTGCCACTGTCCTCCCAGACCACTGGGAGGAGACGATGCGGATCCATGAACTCCATTGTAACCTTATTTTTGATATGGTAAATTATTTTCACTGACACCCAGGAATGTTAGCACATGGCATTAGTGTATGAATTCCATTGTAATCTTATTTTTTTTATATAGTAAATTATTTTAACTGACTTGCATGAATGTTAGTCTGGATCTACATCGTCTCCCGCCTGGGTTTGGGCGGGAGATTGGGCGGCTCGGATGGATGACTGCCATGTGTCAGTCGGAGGGATCCGAGTCTTCCATCCTAGCCGACCCCCCAGTCGGCTCAGCTTGTCAACTGGGCGGTCGGTTCGGATGGAGGGCTCAGATCCCTCCTACTGCCACATGGCGGCCATCCATCCAGGCCGCCCAGTCTCCCACCCAAACTCAGGCAGGAGATGATTTCTATACATGTTAGCCCATGATTTTGGTGTATGAAGCCCTTGTATTGTTCTAGAAGGCACGAATAGAGATTGAGACCTCATGTGCCATTGTAAATAGGATTCCATTACATTAATTAATTCATATAATCCTCAACTGATACAACTTGATAAAAAAAAATAAAAAAAAAAGAGTCTACGTGAGTCTGTGACGACGCAGAATGGAAGGGCAGGTTAGGTAGCAACAGAAAGGACAGGCCGGTAAGGACTGAGAGAAGGAGAGAAGAGCAAGGAGGTAGTTAACACGAGATTTAGTTGGATGGAGCTACCATTAACCCATCATCATCTGGTCCAAATTATATATCAGCTCAACATGATACGTGAATTTCTCAGAAAGAAGAAGACCATCCACCGAGACAATGGCTCCTTCCACCCTGACGGCTCTTGTAGATGAGAAGACGCTTCGGTCGAGCTTCGTCAGAGACGAAGACGAGCGTCCTAAGATAGCATACAATCAGTTCAGCAACGAAATACCTGTGATTTCTCTAGCAGGGATCGATGAGTCTGACGGGAGAAGGGCCGAGATCTGTAAGAAGATCGTTGATGCCTGTGAGGACTGGGGTGTCTTCCAAGTCATCGATCATGGCGTCGATGCTAATCTCATCTCTGAAATGACCGGCCTCGCTCGCCAGTTCTTCGCTCTTCCTCCAGAGGAGAAGACCCGCTTTGATATGTCCGGTGGTAAGAAGGGTGGCTTCATCGTCTCCAGTCACCTCCAGGTTCCCCCTTTTCTCTGCAACACTTTCTTCTCTCTCTCCGATGATGATTTCCAAGAGAATCTATCTCCAACGCCTAATTTCCTATTGAATTAATGATCTTGACAATTAATTGGGTAAAATTTTCTATAAAAAATTATATTTCAGTGGAAATATTTTATTTTATTAGAAAATTTTCATATTTACCCTAAAGGTGGAAAACAGCAATTTCTGTTGCCACAAGAAGATGAAAATGTGAAAAATGTTACTGTAATTAATTCGTAAATTGCAATGGTGTGATGATGATGATGGATGCAGGGAGAAGCAGTTCAGGATTGGCGTGAGATCGTGACCTACTTTTCATACCCAATTCGATCTCGTGACTACTCGAGATGGCCGGACAAGCCCGAGGGATGGAAGGCAGTGACCGAAACCTACAGCGAGAAGCTCATGGGGTTGGCCTGCAAGTTGCTGGAGGTGCTGTCTGAAGCAATGGGACTCGACAAGGAAGCCCTAACCAAGGCCTGCGTCGACATGGATCAGAAGGTGGTGGTCAACTTCTACCCCAAATGCCCACAGCCAGACCTCACCCTCGGCCTCAAGCGCCACACAGACCCTGGTACCATTACCCTCCTCCTCCAGGACCAGGTGGGTGGTCTCCAGGCCACCAGAGATGGCGGCAAGACCTGGATCACTGTTCAGCCTGTGGAGGGTGCCTTCGTCGTTAACCTCGGTGACCATGGACATGTGAGTAGATCCCACCTTCACACAGACATTTTGTCAAACAGGTTAATGTAGCTGGTTTAACTGATATGGAGATTGTGAATAACAGTACTTGAGCAATGGGAGATTCAAGAACGCGGATCACCAGGCAGTGGTGAATTCAAATTCAAGCAGGCTATCGATTGCTACGTTCCAGAACCCAGCCCCTGATGCAATCGTGTACCCGCTGAAGATCAGGGAGGGAGAGAAGCCCGTGCTGGAGGAGCCCATGACTTTTGTAGAGATGTACAAGAAGAAGATGAGCAAGGATCTGGAGCTGGCAAGACTTAAGAAGTTGGCCAAGGAACAACAGCTGCAGGATCTGGAGAAGGCCAAGCTGGAGACCAAACCCGACGAGATTTTTGTCTGAATTTCATACCGCTTTTTTGTAATGGCCCCGATTTTCATTTTCTCTGCTTTATGTGTTAAACCATTGCTAGATCTCGGAGATGAGAAGGAAAAGAGTTGGAGTTGGAGTTGGAGATGCTGGTTCTGGCCTTCACTTCTTTTGATCAATTGGAATTTAGATTGGAGGGTTCTTGAGAATTAATATTACGATATTAGAAAGCGATATATGATCAAAACGGTCTTACACGTGATAAATTATTTAATGGGATAATTTCAGTTACCACTCAAAAAAATTGATTAAATCACTTCTCACTCAAGTTGTTTAAAAAAATCACCTACCACTCAAATTAAATAAACGTTAGTTAATGGAGCGATGGAAAAGAGTTGAAATTATGTGTAGATGTTTATAGTTTATACTTCTTTCTTCTTCTTCTCTGTTTCTCAGCAATATTTTATCAAAAAAAAAAGAAAAAAGAAACCAGGTTTGTTTCTGCGATCCTAGGTTTCAAGAACTCGTCCAGCAAGATATTGCTAGAATTCACATCACGATGTATCACTCATCCAGCAAGATATTTTCCTAGTAAGCGTAAAACGAAACTGAGGCATAGAGATCTTTCGAGTACCTAATTGAGTTGTAGTCAAACGAAGGATTTTGGACAGTTGCAGACTCCCGGCCTTCGTCAGAAAAGAAGATGGAGTTCAAGAAAATTGCAGACGTGTATCATTTCGGAGGATACAAGGTAACCCAAGGATTAGGAAAACAAATTGCAAATAGAGTTTTAGAAAATCCAGAAGGTAAAAATAAAAATAAGAAGACAAGACCAATGATAATTGATATGGTGATGAACCTTGAACCTGGTTCCCTATTTTTGTTTTTCGAACAAAAAATTTTCATTATTACACACACAGTACACTTGAATCAAAATGAAATCACCAATTTCAATAAATAGAGAAAGATTTTATTGTAAAAGGCGTTGGTGAGGCTGTCGTTAGAGACATAATGGTAGAGGACGAGCTTCTCGTCAAAACCCCAGTAGAAGCCTCTGATGCGGACTAGGTTAGGATGACGGAGCTTTGCGATAAACCTGACCTCATTTATCCTCATAGAAACAGAATTTAAAAAAAAGGTATTATTGTCATTGAAGTATTTTCTAACGGTTAACATCAGCAACTAATGGCTCTATTAGTTGCTTTTGGATCTTTTCGATAAACTTTTGTCTAACTTGGATGGTAGGTGATTGACTCAATTCTTTTTGGATAGTAGCTGAAATTATCCTTATTTAATATATGGTCAAACTGTCTCACACATCATATAAGACAAGTTAAAAAAGAATTAATCATAACATTGCTTTTCCTAAAACAAAACTAAAAGAGATAGTTACTTGGGCATTTACATTGAACCAGTACATAAGCCAGGGGTGGCATCGAGTGGCCTGGCCCTTTTTAGGCAGGCATGGAGTTGGCATTTCAAGAGCACAGATAGCCTATAGCCTGAGCCCAATGAAGTTAGGGTCTCACCTAGGCTTCACATATGAAGCCCAGGGCCAGCCTATCCTGGATCTGTACCCATTAATATATGACAATGTATTGTTTACATATTATATGCACATGTGTTTTTTTTTTTTCTGGGTAGAATGCTAATTCATTGATTACTTAGATTAAGAGATGATAATACATCAGCTTTACCCAAGTTCATAAGCCAGTAGAGTTCCTATCCCACCATAATAGTCCAGACCGCAGGAAAGCTTTTTTAGCCACCTGATGCACCACAGAGTTCCCTGTTTTTGGAACATAACAAAAAGAAACTGTAGAAAATTTAGTTTTATAGGTACATATTGTTGGGTTGGTGTCTTGTATTCTGTGGGGTCCACGTAATTATAAGGGGTAGTATTTGTATTAGGGTATGAGTCTATTACATGTATGGGAGTAAACTTATAATTGTGGTGGGATTAGGGTTTCTAGGTTTCCCTATATATTGTCTCTGTGTGGGAAAACCTAGGTAGGGTCTGAGCAAAGGAGGATACTGTGTCAGGTGGAGAGAATTGTAGAGAGTTTTCTTGGCAATAAAGAATCTTTGTTTCTCTGTGGTGGAGGTAGGCATTCCGGATTGAGTGCTGAACCACAGCAAATCCTGTGTTGTGTGTTTGCTTGATCTTCGTTTCTTTCTCGTGGTTACGCGTTCATCCCTAACAAGTGGTATCAGAGCCAAGGTTCGATAAATCGATCAGTGATCTAGGAGAAAGAGAGGGAACGGGTAAGAGAACAAGAAAAAAGGGTGAGTTTTTTTACGTTTTTTCTCTATATTTCTTAGGAAAAGTTAAGGAATTAAAAGAAAAAAAAAAAGTGAGCATCATTACCGTACAAGAAGAGGGAGTTTTTTTAAGAAAAAAAAAAACTAAATTGCATTCTGTACGGTAATGTGGTGAAAAAAAAAAAAAAGATCGTACGATTCGGTATTCGTACGTTGTATCATCCAAAGAGAAGGGGAAAAACATAGAGGTTGTTGTCCCAAGGGTTTTTGGGTGCTACGGTTTCATTGGAAGACACGGATCGGACAGATTCGATGTCTTTGATATCGATCGGACAGTTTTGTGCAAGATCAACGGTGATTGAAGCTCTTGGAAGTTGATGGCAGGCACAGAAGGTAAAGATCGAGTTAATAGAATGGCGGCGAAGGTTCAAACTTCTCCATAGAACCCTTTAATGGCTATAATTATTTCACCTTGTGGCAACAACGGGTGAAGAATATTCTTACGCGGGAGGGGACTGTTAAGGCTCTCAAGAAGAAATCCGACAAGCCGAAAAAGTTGACAGATGATGAGTGGCTAGAATTAAGGGATCTGGCAAATAGTACGATTCAATTGTTTCTGGCGGATAATACTCTTCGTGAGGTCATTGGTTTGGAAGATCCAGAAGAAGTTTGGACGAAGTTGGAGAGCAGGTACAAGTCCAAATCGTTGACAAATCAATTGTTTTTGAAGAAACAATTATATGGCTTTCGTTTGTCAGATGGAGTAAAATTTGAGGTGCATATTGATGAGTTCAACAGGATTCTGATGGAGTTGTCTGCTCTTGATGTGAAGATCGAAGAGGAGGACAAAGCACTTATCTTGTTGGCATCATTGCCTCATTCATTTGATCACATTGTGACTACACTGTTGTTTGGTAAGGATACTCTCAAACTTGACGATGTTATTGCTGCTTTGCTAATGAATGAGACACGGTGGAAAAATAGTAGTGAGGGGACGTCAGATGAGGGTAGTGCCTTGGTTACAGTTGGTGGTTAAGGTAGAGGAAAATCAAATGGGAGACAGGAATATGGCAAGAATAGGGGTCGCTCCAAGTCACAAGGTCGCAAAATAATTTGTTATTATTGCGATGAGGAAGGTCACATAAGATGGAATTGTCCAAAGCGTAAGGAGGATAAAAAGAAAAAGGAAGACAAGGAGAGTGAAGCAAAATCATCTACTGCTGGTGTCACAGAAGAATGGAGTGATGGAGATCTCCTTCTCACTACTTCATCAGGTACAAATACTTCAGATTGGATTTTAGATTCAGGTTGTTCATTTCATATGTGTTCAGTTAGAGAACAGTTTGCTACATATCATGAATGTGATAAGGGTACAGTCAGAATGGCAAATTATGCTGAAAGCAAGGTTGTCGGGATTGGGACTGTACGAATTCGCATGTTTGATGGGATTGTGCGAACTGTAACTGGGGTTAGACATGTGCCGAACTTAAGGAAGAATTTAATTTCATTGGGAACACTGGATGCGAGAGGCTACAGGTGTTCATCTGAAGGTGGAGTTCTTAAGGTCTCCAAAGGGGCCATGGTTGTGATGCAGGGACAGATGGTTGGCGATCTATACAGACTTGCAGGGAGTGTTGAAACAGATGGTGCTTCTGTTGGAACTCAGGCAAGAAGTACAGATGGAAGACAGAAGATGCAAAAAGTTCAAGTTGTGAACAAGTGCAGATCTGGGAAGAAGCGAGTATCTTTTGCTTCGGATTTTGTGAGTGGAAGTGATCTCTCCGGTGATGCTGCAGCAGTGGGAGAGATGGAGACACATCACATCGTGCGGCGGTGAGCTGTACGGGACACCTGGACGGGGTGTGGGCTATGCTGGTTTGGGTGTAGCAGTTTGACAGAGACAGATTTACGTAATCAACATCAACGAAGTTTTCTTCAAGGTGGTTTACAGAATTCAAGCCAGGTGGAGATTTGTTGGGTTGGTGTCTTGTATTCTGTGGGGTCCACGTAATTATAAGGGGTAGTATTTGTATTAGGGTATGAGTCTATTACATGTATGGGAGTAAACTTATAATTGTGGTGGGATTAGGATTTCTAGGTTTCCCTATATATTGTCTTTGTGTGGGAAAACCTAGGTAGGGTCTGAGCAAAGGAGGATACTGTGTCAGGTGGAGAGAATTGTAGAGAGTTTTCTTGGCAATAAAGAATCTCTGTTTCTCTGTGGTGGAGGTAGGCATTCCGGATTGAGTGCTGAACCACAGCAAATCCTGTGTTGTGTGTTTGCTTGATCTTTGTTTCTTTCTCGTGGTTACGCGTTCATCCCTAACACATGTATCCTTGATCAATGTATCTAACGAAACATCAATATAAGACTGCCGCCCATTTATAAGCTGCACCACCTCTAAACTATCAGATTCAATATGCACAAACTTGTAGCCTTGTTGTAGTGCCAAATGTAGAGTTTTGCGAATAGCTAAAGCCTCCCCTATAGAAGCAGAAGAGAACACCATATCCTCGAACACCATATCCTCAGCAGCAGCAAACAGAGGCAATCCCAAATGATCTCTGCAAATGATTTCGATAGAACTATAAGATAAATCCAGAGACAGAGCATCATCAGTATTGATTTTAACTAATCCTGGCAGTGGTGGTGTCCATAGACTGGGATTATCAGAGATGGTTCAAATACCCCAACTTGTGAGTAACACAAAATTCAATAAAAGCCTGTTGGGCCAGTTGAATAACAGTAAGGGGCGTTGTGTGTATGTCTTCAAAGTATAATCTATTTCTACATTTCCATAAAGACCAACAGACAATGGCAATGAAAGATAAAACTAGATGTCTATATGATCTTTGAAAAGTGGAGGGAAGACAGCAAAATTGTGCCAACCATTGTGCAAATGTAATAGATTGATCCAATGGCACTCGTAAAGCAAGAGGGCAATCCAACCATACCGCTCTAGCAAAAGAACAATATAGTAAAACAAGATCACTATTTTCTGCAGCCATGCCACATCGACGACAAATCGTGTCCACCTCCATATGATGATGAAACAGATCCATACTTGTAGGTATTCCTTGAGCACAACACTTCCATAAGAAATGTTTAATCTTCGGCATAGTTTGACAGGCCCATATTGATTTCCAAACATAAGTGGGAATGAAGCACCATGAGCTAAGCCTATTACGATCTATATGACTGAAATATATTTGGACTCGTGAAGTTGATAACATATGATAAGCACTCTTAACCGAAAATAAATCAGATTTGGAAGCTTTCCAAATCAGCTGATCAAAGCATGAACTAATGGATAATTAATATTTCTAATGGCCTGAACTTCTTGAAGTTGGAAGACAGCATTTAAAACATCCACACTCCAGGTTCTAGTGATGGGATCAATGAGATTTGCCACCCAAACATAAGACTGATCCACCCTATCTGCATGATAAGGTCTATTATTTGGAAGATTGGGAATCCATGCATCATCCCATATACGAATATGACTTCCATCCCCTACCTTCCAGATGAGGCCTAGCTTAAGCACTCGTAAGCCTTCACAAATACTTCTCCATAACTAAGAAGATTTGGATCCCAAAGTTGAATCCAAAAAATCCAAATAGGGATAGTAAATGGTTTTAAGACATTGAACCCACTTAGCTTGAGGGTTCTGCTAAATTCTCCATGCTAATTTGGCAAGTAAAGATTGATTTTGCAATACTGGGTCCCTCATTCCCAATCCCCTTCTATTCTTGGGAAGGCATAATCTAGTCCAAGATATCCAGTGGATTGGCATTTCAAGAGCACACATAGCCTATAGCCTGAGCCCAATGAAGTTAGGGTCTCACCTAGGCTTCACATATGAAGCCCAGGGCCAGCCTATCCTGGATTTGTACCCATTAATATATGACAATGTATTGTATACATATTATATGCACATGTGTTTTTTTTTTCTGGGTAGAATGCTAATTCATTGATTACTTAGATTAAGAGATGATAATACATCAGCTTTACCCAAGTTCATAAGCCAGGTAGAGTTCCTATCCCACCATAATAGTCCAGACCCCAGGAAAGCTTTTTTAGCCACCTGATGCACCACAGAGTTCCCTGTTTTTGGAACATAACAAAAAGAAACTGTAGAAAATTTAGATTTATAGGTACATATATCCTTGATCAATGTATCTAACAAAACATCAATATAAGACTGCCGCCCATTTATAAGCTGCACCACCTCCAAACTATCAGATTCAATATGCACAAACTTGTAGCCTTGTTGTAGTGCCAAATGTAGAGCTTTGCGAATAGCTAAAGCCTCCCCTATAGAAGCAGAAGAGAACACCATATCCTCAGCAGCAGCAAACAGAGGCAATCCCAAATGATCTCTGCAAATGATTTCGATAGAACTATAAGATAAATCCAGAGACAGAGCATCATCAGTATTGATTTTAACTAATCCTGGCAGTGGTGGTGTCCATAGACTGTGATTATCAGAGCCCAAATCCTGTGGCATACTATCGTTCAAATACCCCAACTTGTGAGTAACACAAAATTCAATAAAAGCCTGTTGGGCCAGTTGAATAACAGTAAGGGGTGTTGTGTGTATGTCTTCAAAGTATAATCTATTTCTACATTTCCATAAAGACCAACAGACAATGGCAATGAAAGATAAAACTAGATGTCTATATGATCTTTGAAAAGTAGAGGGAAGACAGCAAAATTGTGCCAACCATTGTGCAAATGTAATAGATTGATCCAATGGCACTCGTAAAGCAAGAGGGCAACCCAACCATACCGCTCTAGCAAAAGAACAATATAGTAAAACAAGATCACTATTTTCTGCAGCCATGCCACATCGACGACAAATTGCGTCCACCTCCATATGATGATGAAACAGATCCATACTTGTAGGTATTCCTTGAGCACAACACTTCCATAAGAAATGTTTAATCTTTTGCATAGTTTGACAGGCCCATATTGATTTTCAAACATAAGTGGGAATGAAGCACCATGAGCTAAGCCTATCACGATCTATATGACTGAAATATATTTGGATCGTGAAGTTGATAACATATGATTAGCACTCTTAACCGAAAATAAATCAGATTTGGAAGCTTTCCAAATCAGCTGATCAAAGGATGAACTAATGGATAATGTAATATTTCTAATGGCCTGAACTTCTTGAAGTTGGAAGACAGCATTTAAAACATCCACACTCCAGGTTCTAGTGATGGGATCAATGAGATCTGCCACCCAAACATAAGACTGATCCACCCTATCCGCATGATAAGGTCTATTATTTGGAAGATTGGGAATCCATGCATCATCCCATATACGAATATGACTTCCATCCCCTACCTTCCAGATGAGGCCTAGCTTAAGCACTCGTAAGCCTTCACAAATACTTCTCCATAACCAAGAAGATTTGGATCCCAAAGTTGCATCCAAAAAATCCAAATAGGGATAGTAAATGGTTTTAAGACATTGAACCCACTTAGCTTGAGGGTTCTGCTAAATTCTCCATGCTAATTTGGCAAGTAAAGATTGATTTTGCAATACTGGGTCCCTCATTCCCAATCCCCTTCTATTCTTTGGAAGGCATAATCTAGTCCAAGATATCCAGTGGATTGGCCTGGTATTCCCACCCTTAGACCAATAAAATTCAGCCATTCCTTTTTGCAACTTCTTAAGCAGTGTGACAGGTAATTTAAATAAAGAACACAGATAATTTGCACGCGGTAAGGCTACAGATTTTATAAGAGTTTCCTTAACCGTAAGAGAAAGCAAAGAGATCTTCCAATGTTGCAGCTTGGCTAAAGTCTAATTCTCAAGTTGTGAAAAAGAAAAGTCTTGGATGCCCCGAAATTCATTGGAACCCCCAAATATCTGGTTGGCAAATTTGCATGAGGGATTTTCAACAACTTGGAGAACCATCTACAAAATCGAGGTGGAGTATTAGGAGACAAATACAAAGAGGATTTTGCATAGTTGATACATTGCTCAGATGCACAGCAATAGAGTTCCAAATCATCCTTAAGATGTAATACATTCTGTAAATTCAGTTTAAAAAATAGAATACAGTCATCAGCAAACATTAAATGATTGAATGACTGGGCACATCCTCTAATCCGAATGCCCTGCACATGTCCTTGAGAAGAACTGTTATGAGCACAGTAGATAATGCATGAGCACAAAGGATCAAAATGATGGGTGATAAAGGGTCACCTTGTCGGATTCCCCATTTCATTGTGAAGATAGATATTTAGATAATGTTTGGATATTAAGGAAAAAAAATACATAGTAAGATAAGACAATGATGAATTTATGTGTCTATCTCTCTCTTCTATTTTATTTTTCTTGACATTCAAACATAGCCTTAGGAAATACGAATACCTCCACCGTTATATTACATGTTTTAGTACATAAAATAATACCCTATTATACATGTAAACCATATAAAAATATAATGTAATATTGTAGGATAGAGGGTTTTTACCTTCAACATCCCATGATGGGTCCTCCTGAATATAACCAACCGATTACAACAAGCATTTGACCTTGATTTTTTTTTTTTTCCTAAAAGTAAGCATTTTTTTTATTACGGCACGGTTTCGAAGTCGAGGCAAAAGTTTTAGGGTAAATTTCTCCCACCGCCCCTCCAGGAATCCTAAAAGGCTACCACCCCCTAACTTGATACAAAATGTCTCTCACCTCCCCTGCTTTTGAAAAGATTTCTTCTCAATCAATTTGGTGATGGGATTCATCATCACCAGTATTTTTAAGAAAATAATACCCTTAAAATTAAAAAAAAATCTTTTTCAAAAATCTATAATCTTATTTAAGAAAATAAAAATGTGTTTGTTAGATAATGTCTCACTCCATTTTTATCGATCCTTGTTCTTCCGTTTTTACCTCTGTTCTCTGACCTTCAAGCAGTTGCCGGAGACCACCGTTGTCTGACCTTCAAACATTCACTGAAACTCCGGTCTCCTTCATCTCTCTCTCTCCTCTTCTTCGCTGGCTGTTGCCAATAATGCCAAGGCCGATTTTCATGGTCTGCTAGTCTAACTTCCAATGATGCGACAACTCAACTCACCCCTTTCTCTCTCCTATCCCTTATCCCTTCATTCTTCTCCCCAAAAAGACGATTCAATCGGGTCAAACTTGAGGGGAACTCGCTTGCGAAGCGATTATCCTAGAGGTACAAACTTTGTAGGAGCTTCAACTGAGAAAAATCGGAAGGAAGCTCTCTGGAGAGACGATTTGACCAGAGGCTGAGAACGCGTAGTTGCGTTAAACGGCCTAGGGTATTGGAATGGATCTGACCAACAAGTCCAACACTTGGGAGACGAAGAGAGTAAACGTAAGAACTGTTGTCGTCGCATAGGACTGCAACCCAGTTGCAAGCGGAGACTGACTGGTTCCATTGTATGCGATTTGAGTGAAGTACTCCCGATAAGAAACCTAAAAGCGCTTGCTTGTCTACGGTTGGCTCTGAATCGACTAACAGACCCAAGAAGAGCAACAACAAGGAGACCCAAACCATAGCGAAACAAGAAACCGACAATGCCATTAGAGGAATTCAAAGATGGCAGCAACTTTGTCTTTACTATTAGGCCCTTTTCTCCTCGCCCTCATTTCTTCCCCCCTCCCCTCTCTCTCTTCTATATCCGTCTGCCCACCCCCCGCCCTTGCCATCACCCCACTCTTCCTGCAATATCCAGCAACTGCACGCCTTTCTTTCCCTCTCAACAACAATCTCTTTCTCCTGCAATACCCACCCTCCTCCTGCCTGCAATACCCAACCACCTTTCCATCCCTCTTTTTCAGTCCCAACCTCAATCCCCTTCTCTACAATTCCACAGAACAACCATCTACTTAACCTAAACACTTGAAAAAAAAAAAAAAAAAAACCCTTACCAAATTGGGTTGGAAAATTTCACTGAAGAAAACTCGAGCAACACCCTCATCTCGCTCTGCGCAAAGAAGTCTTCTCTGCCTCTTTCTCCTCTCTATTTCTCTCCTCACTCCATATTTCTCTCTCTTGTCCCTCGTCGTCTCTGCTTCTCTTTTCACTTCCCTCTTTTCTATTTTTCTGCAACTAAATGCCCTTGACGCCCTTGGTGCTCTTGGGGGTAGGAAAGTCCAAACTTTCCTTCTCCTCCACCTCACTCTTAAACCCCTCAACACATGAAACCCCACTTCTAGAAGAATCCCACCCTACTTCCAGAAGAACGAAGAACCTCACCCTTACTTCCTGAAGAGTTGTGAGTTGTGAATCTTCTCCTACAATTTCGTGGAAAGCCCAGTGGGGACTTTGGGGAAGAATGGCTCATTTGGGCTTGGGATAATGGAGTACTCCAGTGGGGGCTCACCCGCCAGTGGAGGTATTGTTTCCACTGGAAACAATGGCGGATGCAGAATTCTTTGGTTACCATCATCATCAAACACTTTTTTCTTTTTTCTTTTTTCTTTTTCTTAAATTAGAATATATATTTTTGAAAAACATCTTTTCTAATTTTGAGGGTATTATGGTCCTAAAAACATTGGTGATGATGAATCTCATCACCAAATTGAATAAGGGAAATTATTTTCAAAAGCAGGGGAGATGGGAGACCTTAAAAGTCAAGTTGGGGGGTGGTAGCCTGTTAGGATTCCTGGAAGGGAGGTGGGAGAAATTTACCCAAAGTTTTAAGCCATTTTTACATGCACTGAAAGACTCGTATCGTACTAACTCGGTCTTACCACCTTGTATCAGGTCTTCCTATCATGGTCGGACCAAGCGGACCAAGTGCGTGAAGAAACCACAAGGCTAGGTATGTAATTCGAACCATAAATCATCTAATTGAGTGTGGTCACATACCTAAATAGGTGTGGTCAACCACACCTCAGAATGTTGAGACCACTCAAATCTAAGACGTGTGGTTCCAGTTTTGAGATGTGTGGTCGATGGATCCTGCGACCACACGATGGTATAATTGACTCCGAAATTAGGAAACCTTCCTAATATGAAAAGAGGTTCTTTCATAATCAAAGTGGGACTTTATATGGATGTTTTCCTCTATATATAAGACGTCCCTTAGCTTCTTTCATTCTTTTAGAACTCGAACTGAAAGAGAGAGAAAGAGAGGAGGAGGAAGAGAAGGAGAATTGAAGAGGAAGAATAAGTGAAAGAATTTCAGAGAGAGCTCTGATTCTTCAGCAAGTTTAAGGTATGAAAACATCTCCTACATTAGTTGAATGCCTAGAATAGATCATGGAGGAAGTATTGATTCAAAGTAGGATCTCAACCATGAGACCCATAGATGAAAACTCAAAGGAAATTCATGAAGAGGATGTTAGAGTAAATAATTGTGAAAAATATGAAATTAAGGCCATAGATCAATCATAGGAAGGACCCTAGTGATAGTTCAAGGAATCATATCATGAAGGGGTTAGACTAAGAATGAAAGTCGACCAAACACTCGTGTGGTTGCAGCTATGATCGACCACACGAGGCACATGTGTCGACCATACGCCCTCGAAAAGTTTCCAGGGAGGGACATGCAACCACGCGTATCGATTGTATACCATGTGGTCGCAGAAACTGAGACCACAGGTGCAGCCACACCTGCGACCACTCAGCTTCTGGAGGTCTGATTGATCCCAAATGAGAGATTTAAACACTGTAATTAATGAATATGAATTCTAACTTAGAATCCATAAATTTATTAGGTTTTCAAGTAGTTCAAAAGTGATTTACAAAGCTTGGAAGAGGAACAACCATCAATCAAGGGTGAGGGAACAAGACCTAAACTAATTGGTTAATAACAAACTGTTTGTTTTTATTGAGTCCAATGCCATGATTGATTCTATACTTGTATGCTTGTAATATGCATCTCACATGTCATCCAATATTTCTGTTGTTACTGTTCATGTCACACCCCAATTCTACATTGTTTAGAATGGTGTGATGAACCGTCAAATAACCAACGGTTCAACCAGGATCTCTAGTAGGCTATCCCCGCGTTATCCAAACTTTACACGCATCCACAATCATAATCAGAGTAATACACAATAGCGGAAAATTTATAAATAATATGAACTGAGAACTAGAATGATACCCATAAATAATATCAAATTATTCTATGTTTAACTAAGACATAAATATTTAAATACCAAATACATGTCTTATAAATCCAATAAAGAAACCTACAAAAATATCTAATCGAATACACACGAGTTGCACTCGCAAGAGGAGTCGTGTGTATCGTCTTCAGCTCCAACTTCCATAGCTGCAACGTTTCCGTACGCCGACAGGTTCATATAATCTTCAACCGTATATCCTGCATCATCAACTAAAAATATTAGACGTCGAGGGGTGAGCACACAACACGGCTCAGTGAGTAGCCAAAACAATGCAACATTACATATGCATGCAAAAAGTCAATTCATATCTTTGGTCTTGGTTTATAGTTTGCAATGTGCAATAGAAAGGTTGGGTGATCAAAGGTTAACGTTTATTGATACCGCCTCTATACACAGGGTGTGGAAGCCCGCCCGAAGGTTAACGTTTATCGTCGTCCCCATCCACCCTACCATAACATTATACAACAAAGGTTAACGTTTATTGCTATATAATGCTATACTAACACGTAAGCCCCTGTTAGCGAGGGCTTGCAAACTGGGCTCGCTACTAACCAATCCTAATGCCAAACATTGTATCCAAGGCCTCACCCCAGCATCCCTCAGAACATCCATAGAGATAGAGCTAAGGCCCCCCGGTAGAGTCAGAGACTACAAGGACCGAGACCACCTCCCCTGATACTCTACGACATAATAGTTCTGCTAAGATAATGGCGATACGACGATGCCAATGCACAAGACTTGAGTTAGAGATAGAGCTAAAGTGCTGAGACCCGCCAAAGGTTAACGTTTATTGACGTTCTCATCACACCTCCCCTGATACTCGCTCGCATCAAGCACATCAACCACACACATACAAGCACATGTCTATTCCTATCATCATCATCATCATCATGTTATAAACAATAAAGTAAATATGCATGAACAAGTAATAGAAATATTGGATGGCATGCTGTATGCACATTACAAACATCTTCGCATAGAATCAAACATGGCACAGGACTAAAGAAATAGAAAACAGTTTATTATTAACCAATTTAGTTTGGGGTTAAGGTTCCTCACCTTAGCTTACTAATAGATATTTTTCCAAGCTTTCGATTCACTGTTATAACGGTATTATATTGCTAGCAAACCTAACAAAGTCGATAGAATTTAATTAGAATTAATTCAGAATTTAAAAACCATTCGTCCCCGAGGGTTGATGCGAGGGTCGATGCTAGGGTCGATGGGTCTATCGACCCTCCCTCCATTCTCGAACTTCCCGAATGCTGATGGTCGATGGTCAGAAACACCTAGGGTCGGATGGTCTATCGACCCTCGGTGCAACCCTTGGTGCACTCTGGTCCAATTTCCACTTTTAATCCATTCTTCGTGTTTGGGGTCCTATGGTTTGCTTCCTATATTTACTCAACATTCATTCCATGGTCTAGAACCATGTATAAACCATCTAAATAGTTTTCATGCATCCTCCTATGATTTTCCATGAAAGTCTAACCATGGATGGATGGTTTGGGTTTCTCCGAAATCCTACACTCAACCATATCTAACCTAAGGTCTGTAGAAACTCATGGAACTAGTATCCATACCTGAGAAGATTACTTTTCTCTGCAATTTCTTCTCCTTTTTGCTAAGCCTTCTTCCTAGCCTCCTTTTCTTCCTCTTTTCCTTCTTCTTTCTTTCTCTCAATTCAATTAGGGTTGTGAAAGGAGTGAAAGTGGCTTAGGAACGTCCTTTAAATAGGCTAGGAATGTCCTATAATAATCCCATTGAGATTTGGAAAGAATCCCAACCGAAAATTAAGAAATTTTCTAATTCCAGTTTTCGTCAGAAACCGAGGGTCGATGGGAGGGTCGATGATCCCGTCGACCCTAGGGTCTTAAGCTGTCCGACCCTCCCTTCAAAACTGAGGGTCTGACTTTCTGTTTTGGGAGGTCCGACCCTGCTTCACTGGGTGTGCGACCCTCCCCTAGAATTAAGTATTTTTGGGTCGATTTCGTACCTGGGATCTCGATCTCCTTCATGCCCTTGGTCCATTTGACTCGACCATGATGGATAAACCTGGTTCAAGGTGGTAAGACCAGGTTAAATTGACACGGGTCTTACAGTTCATGCATATTTAATTCTTTTTATTTATAACATGATGATGATGATGATGCTAGGAATAGGCAAGTGAATGTATGTATGTGGTTGGTGTGTTGGATGCGAGTGGAGCATCAGGGGGAGGACGTGACATGGTGGTCTTTGACCTCGTCACCAGACTCTAGCTCTATCTCTACTCAAGTCTTGCCCACTGATATCATCGTATCGTCATTACCTTAGTAGAATTATTACATTGTAGGGCATCAGGGGAGGTGGTCTCGTACCGTATGGTCTCTGACTCTGTCGGGGGGGCCTTAGCTCTATCTGTATGGACGTATTGAGGGATGCTAGGGTGAGGCCTTAGATACACTGTTTGGCATTAAGATTGGTTAGTTACGAGTCCAGTTTGTAAGCCCTCGCCAATAGGGGCTTACTTGTTGGTATGGGTAGGGCATCAGGGAAAGTGTTGGCGATGTTTGATCCGAACACTTTAGCTCTATCTCTATTCCATGGTGGGTGCATGTAGGACGGCAATGGTGTTTGATCCATTGGGCAGATTCATACACTTGTGTAGAGGTGCGGGGGCCACCAAACCTTTTTATAGCACATTGTAAACTTAAATATCAAACCGAAGATATGAATTGAATGCATGCATATGTTTGTTGCATTGTTTTGTTTACTCACTGAGCTCAAGTTGGAGAGCTGACCCTCGCGCGCATAATTCTTTCTAGTTTCTGTTGTTGCAGGTGTTACGATTGAAGATTATATGAATACACCAATATGTGGACATGCAAAGGCTATGGATGTGCAAGCTGTAGAGGACAAATATGGCTCGTCAAGCTAGTATTTCAACTATGTTTATGCTTAGTGGTTAACTTTCGTATGTGATACTTGTAATCAGTATTAATTATATTTTGGTTACTTGAAGATAACTTGTTAAATATGTAATTATCACTGTAGACTCTCAGTTCATTATTAATAAAACTTCTGTTGTTTATTTATTTACTCTGATTATTATTGTGGGATGTGTTTTAGTTTAACATGATTGACATAGCCTATACAAGATCCTGGTTTGAACCATTGGTTCTCTTGATGGTTCATAGCACCACTGGTTAGTCCAGAATTGAGGTGTGACATGCACACTTCTGAAAACCGATGCAATTAAAAAGGATATTTTCAATTCTTTAAATGAAAAAATCTTTCAGATCCAATGGTTACAAAACTAGTGACAAAGTCCATTATAACTCAGAACATTATAATAAAAGACTATATGATAATACAATATCCATACATTATCCAACTATGCAATCGTTGGTTTAACAAAAGCTTTTTGAAACAGAAACCCATCTCGAGAAATTATATATATATATATATATATATATATATATATATATATATATATATATATATATATATATATATATATATATATATATATATATATATATATATATATATATAAACGTGCTCAAAGACTGATGGATGAACATACATGTCATACAATTACGGATTGCAAAACGGTTAAATTGTGAGGCACGACTTAGACAGGACCTCGAAGTAAGGGAGTCAACAATATTGTTAATCTACTATGAAATGTATCTAAAAGAACAGGATACAAAGTAGTGAGATAGAGAATGAATATTATGAACAAGAGATACATTTAAAGGTGACTCCTGATCCATATATTAAACAAAAGATATAAGAGACTTGCAATCACTCTCCACAATTAAATCATCGATGCAATCCCTTATCGCTTGTAACATTCTAGCCCTCATAGCCAAATATTTGCTTAGTAAAATTGAACTAAACCTCATAGGATTTGAAGCTGCAAAAACTTGTGAGCTAAAAGAGTTACAATGGATGTAGCCCAAGTTCCATCTCTTCTGATTGTAAAGAAAATGCATTGTTTGTTGCTTTTACTGCCTTTTCTTTTAGTCATCCATATTCCTCTCTTTCCTGCTTTTTCCTTGTGACATTGTGGTCCGAGTTTGTAAGTCATGGAACCTTCCTTGTCGGCTTCCTCGTCTAGGGAGGGCCCGACTGCAACTAGTGGGGCTTCTGGTCCCCCTGTCCTATCATCATCAAAAGTTATGTTATCTTCCTCTCTCGACACTGCTCAAGAGGTGTTAGTCATCAACGAAGAGGAGGATCCCTCTTTACAGTTTGATACTCAGTTAACCCTGGTGGGTAAAATTATTTCTAGCAAACCAGTTCGGTGGCAGGTTGTATTCGAAGGGTTAAAGGCGGCCTGGAATACTAGATCGGGTGTTCACTCTGCTCTCTTGAGTCCGAAGGTTTATTGGTTTACATTCAAACATGATGTGGATCTTATGAATGTCCTATCGGAAGCACCGTGGTCTATGGGTGGCCATTTAATTGTTGTAGAACATTGGAATCCTCAAGGTGTTTGGTCGTTTGATTGCTTTCCCCTGTGGGTGCAATTTTTTGGTCTCCCGTCCGAGCTCATTACGGATGGAATGGTATATAAAATTGCCAGTGTTCTAGGTAAACCTCTCAAAATCATGAATATTGACGGGCATTCTACTGGCAAGAGGATATCTTATTTGGGTGTGCGATACATGTGGTTTATTCATACTTCCTTTAAAGGATTCTTTTATCTTAAAATGCAAATTTCAGGAGGATCGACTGATTCTTTTTCGGTATGAGAAAGTGCCTATTTTTTGTTATTACAGTGGTTGTCTGGGTCATGATGTGGGAAGTATTATGATGACTGCAACAATCATATTCAGATTCATCATTGTGTTGATCCGGTCCAATGTGAGGAGATGCCAAAGAGCACACTTTCTGCAGATTTTAAGGCACCACTCCCTGAAGCGGCTGTTGGAGCTGGCCCAGGTGTTTCTCTCAGCGGAACCTTCGTCAACAGGATCTATGGGCGTTTCTTCTACGACGACTGTGTGCTCCACAGTTCCAATGGTTTCTCCGGGAACTGGTGTGATAGGTCCCCCTGTACTGGAGCAGGAATTACCTAATTACCCTCAAGCTACTCTTCCTGCCTTCTCAGATATTTCTAGTACATGTGGGGTCGAAATTGTGGTTCCTTCCCCTTTGTCAGGTCCAGAGAGGATTTGAATACTCTTTACTAGTCCCAATCTCAGATCTAACATCGCTCTGGTATCCACTGTTGACCCGATTAGGTTGGTGGAACTGACCGTTGGTTTGGCTCCAAATCTTCCCTCTCAAAATCTGGTTAGTCTCTCGGTGACCCAACGGGCCTTCATAAATGACTATATTACCCATCATCCTGCTTTGGCTTCAGCCATATTAAACCTTGCACCTCAAATGTCCGGCTTATCCCTAATTAAACCTCTCCCCTCTAATTTTTCTTCCCCTATGCTCTCACAGCCCCTCCCTCTCTCTGTGGCCTATCCTTCTATTTCTGTGCATGTTCCGGGCAGCGATCCTTGATACTCTTGTTCCAAAAAACCACGGCAGGAAAAGATGGAAATTGACACTACATCGTTTGAATCTGGGTATTTTTAACGTATGGCCCCATGGAGGCTGGGGGAAATCAACCCCACGGCGAGCCATGAAACTCCTTTGTTGGAACTGTCGGGGTTTGGGGAGAGCTTCGACAGTTCGTCACTTATTTCATCTCCTTCGCACTAATAAGCCGGATTTAGTATTTCTTATGGAAATTCAGATTTCTCAACAGAAATTACAGAAGATGTTTCGCAAGTCTGTATTGGCTCACAAATTTGTGGTGGAACCGATCAACTCCGCTGGGGGTTTGGCTCTTCTCTGGAAGCCTGATATTAGTCTTCACATTTTGTCTGGATCACCCCATCTAATAGATTGTCAGGTCACTCTCCCACATTTACCTTCCTTTTATTTAACCTGTGTCTATGGTGACCCTGTTCGTTGTCGTCAAGGTTTAGTATGGCAACAATTGGAATCTTTAGCTGCTACCCGATCTTCTCCATGGATCTACTGTGGGGATTTAACTCCATTTTATCATGGCGTGAGAAACAGGGGGTCGTGCTGTTTGCCCTCATGATACGGCCCTTATCCAACAGATGGTGAATCGATGTAATTTTGTGGAAATTCATTCTCATGGGCCTCTTTTTACTTGGACTAACCGTCGGCAAGGGTTGGCCAACATTCGCATAAAGTTGGATCCGGTTTTTGCTACCCCCTCATGGTGTCAAATCTTTGATCAAGCAGCTGTGTTTGTTGTTGTAAATCCGTTGAGAATGTGATTTTCCCTATATATTAATGAATAAGAAATTGGTTTATATAGCCTTACATGTGGAACTGAAATATAAATAAACTAGATTGAATACACGTGGATAGTTTATTGATGTTTCTATCTCTAACATGCCCCTTCAAACGGACGGAAGAGATAACCGAAGGCCAAGCTTGGAAAGAAGATACTGAAATTGAGAAAATCCCAAAGCTTTTAGTAAGTAAATCTGTCGTTTGCAATCTGGTTGGAATATGAAGAGTACGAATCAATCCACTTTGAATCTTGTCACAAACAAAATGGCAATCGATCTCAATGTGCTTTGTTCTTTCATGAAATACGGGATTCACAGCAATATGTAAGACAGCCTGATTGTCACAATATAGACTCATAGGAAAAGGATGTGGAACGCCTAAGTCCATCAATAAAATCCGTAGCCAAACAAGTTCACAAGAAGCAGTTGCCAAGGCTTTATATTCGGCTTCAGCAGAAGATCTAGAAACTGTTGTTTGTTTCTTCGTTTTCCATGCGATCGGACTACTTCCAAAAAAACAAATATACCCCGTTGTGGAACGCCTAGTGAATGGGCAATTTGACCAATTAGAGTCACAAAAACCAGAAAGAACCGGAGCAGCATCTTTATTCATTTAGAGACCGAGGCCAAGGGACCCTTTCATCTACCGCACTACCCTGTGAGCTGCTTGTAAGTGCGGTTGTCTTGGGGCAGCCATAAATTGGCTTAGTAAATTGACACTGTAGCATATATCTGGTCTTGTGACAGAAAGATAAATGAGACGACCCACCAGTCGACGGTATACACTGGGATCAGATAATAATGGCCCATCAGTTAAATTTAACCTGACATTCTGATCCATCGGGGTTGTGGTGGGCTTGGAACCAAGAAGCCCAGAATCTAAAATGATATCTTGGGTGTACTTCTGCTGTGTAAGCAATACGCCAGTAGGAGTATGGGCCAGTTTAATACCCAAGAAATATGTAAGCTGTCCAAGATCCTTAATGTGAAAATGATCCTGGAGTTGGGCCTTGACAATTTTTATATGCATCGAATCAGACCCAGTCAAGATTATGTCGTCTACATAAACCAAGATGACAGTAAAAACATTATTGGATTTGTAGGTGAATAATGAGGAATCAGCTTTGGACTGTGTAAAACCCATGTGAACTAAGGCATTTGCAAATTTAATGAACCACTGTTGGGAGGCCTGCTTTAAACCATATAATGATTTTCGTAGTCAGCAAACCATTCCATTTGGTGTGTATATCCGGGTGGTGGGAGCATGTACACCTCTTCATTAAGGTCGCCATGTAGAAAGGCATTCTGGACGTCTAATTGAAATAGGGGCCAAGACTTATATGTTGCCAAGGCAATGAGACACCGAACTGTTGCCAATTTGGCTACTGGAGCAAATGTATCGTGATAATCTAACCCTTCCATTTGAGTGTAGCCTTTAGCAACTAGGCGGGCCTTATATCTCTCAATGGTGCCATCAGCATGGCGTTTTATCTTAAACACCCATTTACAACCTATCGGGTGTTGTCTTTGGGTAGAAGGTCAACAGTCCATGTCTTATTATCAAGTAAGGCTCGCATTTCATTGGCCATGGCACTTCTCCATAATGGGTCTTTTTGGGCCTGGGTATATGTAGTGGGCTCAACTTGAGTACACAGGTTTAAGAGTAAAGCATTATAAGAAGCAGAAAAATTGGATAGGGAAAAATAGGACTGAATAGGATAAGAATTCATACCTGTAACAACGGGAGAATGAGTGGAAGGAGGCAAATGTGTGACAGCATTACAAATAAAATCTCGCAATAGAACTGAAGGATGACGAGTGCGAACAGGTCTAGGTGTGGGCAAAGTGGTATCATGCACATTCACAGTCGGTTGGAAAGATGTATCATGTACAGTAGGTTGTGCGGGGGTGGCATTCATAGTGGATTGTGATGTAATATCATGTACAGTAGGTGATTGGATATTGGGATCAGGTACAAGGAAAAGATCAAGAGAAGATGATGGCAAAGGAATAACATGAGTTGGATGATCGTTAGAATCTGGGATATCAGAAAATGGAAACTGAATTTCATGGAATATAACATCCCGACTAATGAAGACAGATTAGGTAGACAAGTCATAAACTCTATAACCTCTGTGATTGGATGGATATCCAATAAAAATACATTTTCGAGAACACATAGAAAATTTGTTTGAATGTGAAGATGTATTTCGATCAAAGCATAGACAACCGAACACCCGAAAATAGGAATAGTCAGGAGGTCTGCCAAACAAAAGTTTGTATGGCGATTTGTGTAACAACATACGACTAGGAAGACGATTAATAATGTGACATGCTGTTAAAACACAATCCCCCCAAAAATGAAGTGGAAGGTGGGCTTGAAAACGCAACGCACGGGCCACCTGGAGTAGGTGTCGATGCTTCCTTTCTACTATCCCATTCTGTTGGGGGGTATAAACGCATGTTAATTAGTGAATGATGCCAACAGAAAATAAGAGGGATTGCATGAAGGATGAAAGAAATTCAGTACCATTATCAGTACGAATAAATTTTGGACAAGCAAAGAAATGATTGTTAATCATAGCTAAAAATTGTTTAAAAATTGAAAAAGTTTCAGATTTGTGTTTCATCAAATATACCCATGTTGCCCGTGAATGATCGTCTACAATGGACAAAAAATAATGTGCACCAGTAATGGAAGAAACAGAATAAGGACCCCAGATATCTAAGTGTAGTAAATGAAACACTGAAGGAGACCGAGTCATACTAGGAGAAAATGAGAGACGAGTTTGCTTTGCCATTGGATAGATATTACAAGTACCATGCATATGTGTAATGGAAGGAATGTTACAACTATCATAAAGGTGACCTAATCGAGAGTGTCATACTGTAGCAGGAATGGAACTCACTGAAAGAGAAGTTGGTTTGTATGCTAAGACAAAATGATAGAGGCCGTCACGCAGGCGCCCCAGACCAATCACTGTCCTAGTTGACAAGGCCTGAAAAATGCAAAAGGTAGGAAAGAAAGTTACTGTACAGTTCAAATCATATGTAATTTTGCTAACAGAAAGCAAATTAAAAGTGAATAGAGGAACATGTAGCACATCATTTAAGATAATGGAAGGAGATAAAGAATGAGATGTGAGATATGTAATTGGGTATGTGCGGTCATCTGGTAAAGAAACAGGCTGGTGGACAGTAGAAGGTTGCATCATAGCAGAAGGTAAAGGGGAAAAGTGATGGGAAGCACCACTGTCTATGATCCATGAATGTAAAGGAGAGATAGCGGCTGAGAAACAAGTGGAAATACCTGCAAAATTATTAGTATCTGAAGACTGTGAAGAGTGCAGGAAAGACATCAATTGCAAGGGTGAGACTGGAGTACTAATATTAGGACCAGGAGAAGCTGCGGGTATGTGTTGCAGGAGTGGAGTGCCAGAGGTGTCGTTTGTAACAACATTCAAGTGTGAAGGTTGGATGCCCTGTTTTGAAGGAAATGTACTGCCTTGTCTCAAACTGACAGTGGTATTGAACTGGGGATGCTTTGGTGGACGCTTGACATATCCAGCAGGATTACCATTTAATTCGAAACACGTCTCACGGACATGACCATGTTTATTGCAATGCACACAAAATGGACGCTGCCTTGTTGTGTTTGAAAGACCTTGTTGATGAAAAGGTCGATTGGAATGACCAACAGCAAAAGCGGAAGATTCGGAAATTACCTTCGATATGGAGAGTCCGTGGTGGCGTTCTTCTTGGAGAACCAAAGAATAAGCCTTACCTAACTGTGGCAGAGGATCCATGGTAAGAATTTGGGTCCTCACTGTGCTGTAAACATCGTTCAAACCCATGAGAAATTGAAAAACTTGCTCGGTGTGGAAGTGATCGACAAATTTGGACTGTGCACCACAAGTACACGTTGGGATCACCAAATGGGAGCTTAACTCATCCCACAATATCTTCAGAGATGAATAATATGCTGAAACTGATAATGATTCTTGTTTCAATAGGGCAATGTTCCGCCGGAGTTCGTAAATGCGTGGACCATTTCCTTGAGAGTGAGAGAACCGACTCTCAAGATCAAGCCACAGCTCCTTTGTTGAATTCACATACAAGACAATGCTGTGCAGATCTGGAGACATGCTATTATAAAGCCATGCCATGACCATCAAGTCACTCTGGATCCAGGCAATAACTTCCGGTGTGTTATCACCATCTGGACGAGAAAAAGTTCCGTCAACGAAGCCGAACTTGTTCTTTGCACCAAGACCTACCCTCATTGCACGTTTCCAGGTAGGATAGTTGCTTCCATTCAATAGCTGGCTAACCAGGACATGCCCTGGGTTATCACTGGGATGAATTGTTGAAGATGACAAAGAGTACACCGGCGACGATGAAGTTGTCATGCGTAAAACCAGATCAGAAACCCTAACAAAGAAATTCGAAAGAATCAAACCAAAGAAATCAAACCTTGAAAGATCAAACTGAAGGAGGCACAAATCGAAACCAAGAAATAGTAGATCAGAAGCAAGAGATTGCTTCAGGAAGACAACGATTAGAACCAAGAAATGCCAGATCTGATCAAAGAAATTACAAATTGAAAGCAAAAAGAGACAGATCTGAAGCAAGAAATACAGATCTGAGAAAACTGAACAAAATGAAGAGATTTTCAGTAACAACACAAGATACTTGCAGCAGAGACAAGCTCGATCAAGATCGCAGGAAAAGAAAACAGAGAATACTAGAGCATTCACCGATGTGCAGGAAAAAAAATTTCAAAGAGGCTCAGACGAACTTTGCTCTGATACCATGTTGTAAATGAAGAAAACTCCGTTGAGAATGTGATTTTTCCTATATATTAATGAATAAAAAATTGGCCTATATAGCCTTACATGTGGAATTGAAATATAAATAAACTAGATTGAATACACGTGGATAGTTTCTAGACGTTTCTATCTCTAATATTTGTCAAGGTGGCCTTGGCTTCTGATCATAATCCGCTTAGCCTGTATTGACGCCTTAAGGGGGCAAAACGACCTTTCCGCTATGAGCGGAAAGCAATGTGGTCATGTCATCCCGATTGTCGACGGGTGGTCCAGAGGTGTTGGTTAGGGGAGTGCTTAAGTCAGTCTGCTGCCTGTGACTTTCAACAAAAGCTTCGTTGTACTACTCAGCGATTTAAAACATGGAACAAATTAGTCTTTGGCCATCTCCAAACTACCATTGAAGATGTTAAACAACAGTTACTTGATTTGCAGAGTTCTTTTAAAGGCCAGTCTTCTGTTCACCGGGAACAAGAGTTACAACTTAAATTGTCCCAATTACTGGTGCAGGAGGAAATTTTTTGGCAACAGAAATCCAGAGTTTCTTGGTTGTAGAATGGGGATGCTAACACTTCGTTTTTTCATGCTACTACTTTGCATCGTCGTCAGTGGAATAGAATCCATAGACTCAAGTTGTCCTCTGGTGTGTGGAGCCAAAATGAATAGGCCATTTATGATGTTTTTTTAATCACCCTCTACCTCTGCCTTTACTAGCACTGGATTCCATTCTGGGGATCTTTCATCCGTGCTGGATTTTATAGAATCGAAAATAACTGCAGATATTAACAATGCTCTGTTGTTGCCACCAGCTTTTGATGAAATTACACAGGTTGTCTTTAGCTGTAAACCACTTAAAGCTCCAGGGCCAGATGGGCTTCCTTCGCACTTTTTTCAGAAGTTTTGGGAGGAAACACACAGCAATTTACACAGGTTTATGGTTAATTTTTTTACAACTGGAGACTTGCCTGCTGAATTGAATCATACCTACTTATGCTTTATTCCAAAAGATCCGAATCCTTCTACTGTGGCTCAATTTCGACCTATTAGTCTATGAACTTTTGGCATGAAGGTTATTTCTAAATAAATGGTTAATCGATTGAAACCCTTCTTGCCTACCATCATAAGCTCTCACCAATATGCATTTGTGAAGGGTAGGCAAATTGCTGATGATGTCATTCTTGCCCATGAAGTGTTTCACTTCCTAAGACATCAGAAAACTACTCACTAAGTTCGTCACTATCAAATTGGACATTCAAAAAGCCTATGATAGTATGGAATGGGCTTTCCTCTCTAATGTTCTAAAGAAACTGGGATTTCATGAAAATTGGATTGTTCTTGTGATGAAATGTGTTTGTTCAGTCACTTATACTCTTTTGCTGAATGGTGCTGAGAGGCGAACTATCATTCCTTCTAGGGGATTGCGGCAGGGGGATCCTCTCTCCCTTATTTTATTCAGTCTATGTACTAATGCTTTGTCCGGTCTCCTGAATGGTGGTCTTCAGCTAGAACCTGTGCAGGGCATTCGCATTCGGGGACATTCTCCCCCTATAAGCCACCTAATGTTTGTCGACGATTGCATTTTGTTTACCAAGCTTACTGTTGATCAGATTATCAATATTAAAACTTGCCTTGATTTGTACTGTTGAGTGTCTGGCCAAAAGATCAACTATGCCAAATCCTCTCTATATTTTTCCCCTAATACACCTCTGTGGTTTTGTAGATGGTTCTTCAAGTTGTTAAAGATTCTCCATGGAAGGCTGCCTTCTAGGTACTTGGGAACTCCTATGGATTTTGAGCTTTCAACGACAATGCTGTTCAACAAATATGTGGGCTCTTCTCTGCAGCAGCTTCAACATTGGAAAGCTTCTCTTTTATCTGCAGTAGGTAAGGAGATCCTTCTTAAAGTCGTGGCCTTACCAAAAATAAATTATGTTTTGCTACCTCTTTAAACTTCCCATATCCCTTTTAAGACAGTTGCAGCGAGGTATAGCTAAATTTTATTGGTCTCGAGATTCCAATTCTAGGGCTATTCATTGGATATCTTGGACTCGAATGTGTTTGCCCAAAAATAGAGGGGGTTTAGGATTGCAGGACCCCATTCTTCACAACAAGGCCCTTCTTGCTAAGCTAGCTTGGTGTATTTGGACCAACCCACAAGCCTATTGGGTGCAATGTTTGAAGTAGATTTATTACCCACATTCACATTTTTTGTCTACATCTTTAGAATCTAACCCCTCATGGTTATGGAGAAGTGTATGTGAAGGCCTTCAAGTATTAAAAGTAGGTTTGATCTGGAAGGTTGGGGATGGGACTCAAATCCATATCTGGAATGATGCTTGGATTCCAAATTTACCATTTCATAAACCATTGTCTTCTCCACCTCCTGTTTGCCCCTACATCTGGGTTTCAGATTTAATTGATCAATCCATGAAACATTGGAAGATCGAGGTACTGCCTGACCTATTCCAACCTCAGGAAGTGCTGGCTATTCGACAACTTCCACTGGCTCTTGGCTTCACGCCGGATGTTCTTATTTGGAAGGCTTCAAGGACAGGGCTATTTTCAATTAAGAGGGCATACCACATGTTATCTATAGCTTCTTGTTCTTCCATGCCCATTGTTTCTACCTCATCTTTGGGCGGTACATGGTATACAGTGTCTTCCTTGGTCTGGCGGATGATCTGGTCAGCAAAAACTTTACCTAAAATTAGACATTTCCTATGGAAATGCTGTGCTAGAGGTTTACCTACTAAGATGAATCTTCTGCAGCACAATCTTGGTGTTGATCCTATACGTACTCGTTGCCATTTCGCCGTAGAGGATGTTGAGCATATGTTGCCTTATTGTCCTTTTTCTCGAGCAAACTGGTTGGGCTGTTCTATCTCTTTACTGGTGCCACCGGATCAATCTCTCTCATATGGGCAATGGTTAGAGAGGCTTTATAGGTTGCTTTTCAAATTTCCTGAGCCTTTTTGACGACTCATTATTTCTTATGTGGCTTTTCTTAGCTGGTACATCTGAAAGTCCCAAAATTTTCTTCATTTTGAGCATCAAATACAATCCCCTTCTATGGTTATTCAAATGGCTAACACTGCTTATTTGGACTGTTGTACTATTCACAAATTGGGAAACTTAGCAGTGTTCTCATTGGATCATTCACATTGTTCCATTGGTTTTGTTTGTAGAAATAATCTTGGAAAGCCTGTCTTTGCGGGGGTTGAGAAAACAATCTGCATAACAGTTGTGGTGGGAGAGGCTTTGGCCATTTGTCAGGGTTTAAGTGCAGCAATACAAAAGGGATATTCTCAAATCCTGTTGGAAACGGACAGCTTGGAAATGATTCAGTGTTTACAGGGGATTTGGCCTTTTTCTGATCTTCATCTTGATAGAGTGATCAAAGATATTAGGAATTTGATGTCTAATCATTGTATGGTTGAGTTTGCTCATATTCCCCATCAGTTAAATATGGTGGCTCACATCTTGGCTAGTCAAGTTTTTTTCAATTCTGATCTGTTATGGTGGGATCAGGATTCTGTTTGGTTAAAGAGTCTATGTAAATCTGATATGTCTATTACTGAGGAATGATGCTAGTTAAGTCGTTTTATTACCCCCCAAAAAAAAAAATGCATTAGAATTTTAGGTAATTGTGCCAACAGCATCCATGTAGTAGGGCTAGGACTGATCCTCCTTTGGCCCATACTCTAAAAATGGAAATCAAAACATACATGGTTTTTCAAGGTTAGGAGAGTACTGTATATGTATTAGATATATATATGTGGAATGAATGTCTAATACAACATGGTATTCATTGAATTAGTCTCTTATATTTGACATGTTATTAATGTAGACCATGTTCTATTCATTCCATTGCCAAGATGAACATATTATTGTTATTTTTTGGTTTTGGGGGTGGGGGCGACTTTTCACTTTTCACTTTTCACTCGTTATGAAACAAGTCTACCATTAAACCCCACACAAGTGAGTCAGGCTGGGTCATGCAAGTTTGGCTGCAAGCCATTTTGCCACCACTGCTCTTACCACTACCTTATATAAGGGTTTTGAAATTACCTATATATGGGGCTGTAAAAGAATAATTGAAAATCTGGATTCGATTCGTATCCATATCTGTTTAAGGGTTCCAAATTCAGATAGTCCAAAACAAATTAATTTTATTTTACCTAAATAGATATCTAATTAATAATAATAATAATTGAATAACTAATAATGTTTTTAAAGATTTAATAGGTTCAAGAGAATGAGGAAAAGAGTATTATAAGACTAACAACCAAGAGACATAGATTGACAGCGAATCATATCCCCTGGGGGATGAAGATCTGGTTTACACAAGTCAACAATGTAAGTCAATAATCAAAAATTCGAATTCAATTCGCATCCATATTTATATAGTTACTAATTTTTGCCGTTTCCAGCTTTCACCCTAATCCTTTTTTTGTATGCTGATTGCTGATTTTTTATTCAATAAATTAATTTAATTTTTACTCAGGAAAAAAAAAAAAAAAAAACTGACTCGCATCTCGTAATTTCTGTATTACCAATCGTCGGACAATGACCAATTGAATCGCGGGACTCGCGTCGATGAACAGGTCCGTGAAGCTCTCCGCGCGGTAGAGAGGATCCAGCAGGACTCTGACCAATGGATTACATTTCAGCAAAGAAAGTAGCGGTTCATAGACCAACGCGTATAAGGAAGGAACCCCTACTCCTACCCACACGGTAAGAGGATATTTTCGTAATTATGATAACATCCAATTTCCCTCGTTTTCTTGTTTACGAGGAGAAATTTTGATGTTTGATAACCAAACGAAAATAGCAGAGAAAAGAGAGAAAATAACAATGAATGTCTTCACGTTAAACCCAATGCCATACAGGGTTCTGCTAATCTTGGGTTTGGTCTTCTTCTTCTTGGGTATCTCATGGTACACCACCTCCCATGAAGCTGCTGTGGTGGAAACCAGACAACGGAAGAAAATGAGTTTGGGACTACTCATGGTTACACCCATATTGTTATTGATCTCTATCCATTGGCTTTCATCCATGGAGAACCCTGATCGTCGGACGATAACCCACCGGCGCCGGTCGGAGGGAGGCTCTCCTTGGGGCATCGCCGCGTTGATTGTGCTTTTGCTTATCATGATCTCCTGCCAGTCTATCTTCCGTTACAATTGATTCTTTTGAAGAACTGTACCATCATCTCTTGTATATTATTATGGAGGCTGAGTTTTAATTAGGTGGTTTGAATCTCTTCAGAGATTGTCAATGAGGGAGAGATTTGGTTTTATGTATAAGGTCTTGTCTTTCGGGTAAGGAACCAATAGGGTGTTGATACATGGCCGATATTGACGAAATATTAAGTAAAAATGGGATTGGAAGATTGGGAACAGCTGAAAACAATGGATTGATTGGAAATCAGACATAAACGAATAATAATAGATTATCATATAATAATGTTAAACGTCTTTTAATCTATTTGTATTTGTAGATTTTAGATTATATCAATTTATTTTAAATATAAATAAATATCATAAATCATACCAAACAAATCATGATATATTATATAATTAATTATATAATATATACCAAAGAGAGCTTAAGTCTCAAACTTGAACAGATTAATAATCGATTTTTGTTAATCAATTCTTTAAACTTGATTGATTTTCATTCACTCTGGTTGGCTAGGATGGAGAGATAAGACAGAGAGATCCGAGGAGACATTGATAGAAAGACACTGAGGATGAAATTAATTGACACATTCAGGCTTGGTTTTATTGATCATGGTATCGAACGGAGTATCAGTTACTTTGAAAACCATTATAGGAATGGTATTGTATCGGTGTGGAACACAGAGTGAGACATGACCGATACTAAATTAAAAGGTATTAAAAAAATAAAGGTATCAGGTATTGTATTGGTATCGTATTGGTATCGGTTACTATGACAAATATCGATACTCAGCTGATCCAATATGGAATCCCGATACCTAAAACCATGCATTGAGACATTGGTCACCATTGTTAATACAATATTTCGTCTACCAATGATATGATGGCATGTGGCTTAATTGTGCTGAAGACACATGGCTCAATATAGTGGCAACACAGATGGTCACCCAAATTGTCTCAATTATCAACACGTGTACGCCATGTGTTGAAACTACATGCCGTGAGCAGTTCTATATTTGCGAAGGAGCACTACTTCATTCTATTTGATCTGAGAACTGACTTAAGCATCGGAATAGCCCCAGGACTATCCAGTCCACCTCTCTGTGTGTTTATCTCTGTTGTTTCAAGCACCCTTCTATAGGTCGGTTATAACAGTGGATAACTTGTTCAATACTGTGGACCACTCTATTCATGCTATGTAGCTCTCATAAGTCATAGACGACCCTGTTGGCGTGGCGGCCAAATTATACCATTCAGTTTTCTGCATCAACAACCATGAGATTGATGGCCAGTTCAGCAACAACAGTGGGTCGCATGAGCTTGAATCGGCTTTATCCGGATCAACCCAATCCTCCAGTACGATTCTAAGCATCGGAATCGGGCTTGACCAATCCAATTCAAATCGGATGATTAAAACAAATTGGATTCAGTGTTTTGAAAACATGGTTAAACTCGCTCTGGGTTGATTCGTGACTCGTGAGCGTGTCGATAGGCGGGAAGTGGGATCATTCAACTCGACCGTCACCCGGATCGGTGGTCCGAACTAGGTACGAGAACGTGACGAGCGAGGACAGCTACACGGGATAAGATTCATCGGATCGGCAGAGTCACAACTCACAACCCTAATTCCTAACCAAGAAATACTTCAGGCGTCAGTCAAGGCGGGGAAATCTCGCCGGGGGTTTTCATAAACCCTTCTGTCTCCCTCCCCTGTCGAAGTCCAACCTCTCCTTCCTCCTTCCAAGTAAACCCTGATTTCAGAGACTTTATTTTCATTTTGTTGTTTCGTATTTCCCGCGCAAAATGCCTGCCCAAGGGGAGAAGCCCATGAAGAAAGAGGAGGTTGAGGACGAAGAGGAATTCATACTCAGTTCTTTTCGGAAGAAATCCGTTAATGGCAGCGCAGAATCTCGACCTAAGGTAGCCAAAGTGAAGAAAGAAGAACCCAGTGAAGAAGCTGTCTCTGAAGTTAGGAAAAGTGCGAAGAAGGTCGAGAAGGTTTGTCTCTCAAAATTTCAACATGGCTTTGGATTTTTGGTTCAGGTTTCAATGGTTGGACAGTGTGGTATTGTTTCCTTTCTAAACTTTGTGGGTTTGTGAAGAAGGAGGAGGTTGAGGATGGGGAGGATGAGAAAACATTGGGTTCTACTCTCAAAGAGAAGAAGAAGAAAATCTCGAACGGCAGCGTTAGTCAGGGCAAAGTAAAGAAAGAAGAAGGCAAACTCGAAAAGGTTTTTTTCCTTTCGAAAATTTCCTGTTGTCTCTTATGATCATTTGGTCGAAATTTTCTTGTTATGTGATTTGGTGTGCTTTGTTGTCCTTGTGATTCGCTTGGGATTGAATGAGAAGAAAAAGACGAAGAAAAAGATAAAGGAAGAGGAAGAGAGGAAGGCGGCAGCAGCGAAGCAGAACGAAAAGAAGAAGGAGAGGAAGGTGTTTGATTTGCCTGGTCAGAAGCGCGACCCGCCCGAAGAAGTATGCTGTTTTCATGTTAAGGCATTTTCTGTAGAAAAAAAATGTGATTTCTACTTACGTCTTTGTTGCATTTGGATCCGCAGAGAGACCCTTTAAGAATTTTCTACGAAACATTGTATCAACAACTTCCGAGCAGCGAAATGGCAGCTTTGTGGTGAGACGTTTTTGTTCCATCATGTTTTCTATATGATAAATAGTATCATACTTCTTTTTCTTAGGATTCAATGTTAACTCATGAGTGGGTGCCCTGTTCATACTGCTGACTAGCGCATTGCTGAGAGGATCGCCAGCCAGCCATGCTGAAACAAACAACTAAAGATAATGCCAATGTTTGGATGTTGCCTAGGGCTCAAGGCCAACTTTCAAGCTTCAGCTTTTTAGCCTTGGCCCCTGACAGTTCCAACTCTAGACGGAAACCTGCATTTAGTTATGCATTTCATATTCTTAATCCATTAAACCTGTAACAAAATAGAAAAATATGAAAAGATGGAGAGAATCGATATGTAAAGGAAAGAGAGAGAGAGTGAGTGTGTGTGTATGTTCCTCTCGTTGTAGCTTGTAGTTATAGAAAATAGAAACAACTATTAGATAGGATATATGATTCGTCACAAACTAAAGACAAAGTAAACTCCAAATAGGAAAAGGAAACTAAAAAGCGTAGTTGGTAAAGGAAATTAATAAAGCAAACTAATAAACTACTTAGGAGTATATATATTAAAAGGAGATCTAATTACAATAGGACTGTATAGAACTGTAAACACAATAGGGCTATAGAGTCTTATTCAAACTCAACAACTGTAGTCAAAGAGTCCTACACCAATTGTGTAGGTCAAAGAGTCCTACATGATGAGGATTGTGAGTAGGTCCTATCGTGTGGACTATAGTGTAGTTTAACACCCCCCCTAAGCTGGAGCACTGGAGAATGTAAGAGCTTCAGCTTGAAACAATGTAGCAACAGAAGCAGCATCAACAGTGAGAGCTTCAGCTTGAAACAATGTATTAACAGAAGCAGCAATAGTATTATTAAAGTAGCACAATATAAGTTACTGTGAACCAAGTAGTGGTGTTAGCACAGTATAGAATATTGTGAACCAGATAGTAGCAACAACAGTTGTAGTAGTAATAGTAGCAACATAATATAAGTCATTGTGAACTAGATAGTTGTAGCAGCAGTTGTAGTAGTAATAGCAGTTGTAGCAGGAGCAGCAATTGTGGTGGCTCCAACACGAACAGAAGTAGTAGGTTGCATCACGTACAATAAGTAGGTGGAGGTTGCATCACGTGCAACTATAATATACTATAGGTACTAGAGGTTGCATCATGTGCAACTGTAGTAGGCAACAATAGAAGGCTCCCAACATGAGCATGGTAATAGTAGGTTGCATCACAGTAGTAGCTAAGTTCCAACACGAACATGTAGTAGGTTGCATCACGTACAACAGTAGTAGGTTCCAAATACGAGCATGTAGTAGGTAGGCTCCCAACATGAGCATGGTAGTAGTAGGTTGCATCACGTGCAACAATAAAAAAATCTTGGAGTAGGTCTTGATGGTAACAACAGTAATAGGCAACAACAAGAAATTATATCTGAGTAGTTTGAACAGCAGTAGATTCTGATCAGATTTGATCAGCAAATCAGTAAGTAGCAAACCAGAAAATTAATAACAAGATGTAGAGGCAACATTGGTGGACGTTCACCAGAACGAAGATCAATAAACGACTCTCAAAACGGTACCCGCTCTGATACCATGTAATAAAATAGAAAAATAAGAGAAGATGGAGACAATCGATGTATAAAGGAAAGAAAGAGAGAGTGTGTGTGTGTATGTTCCTCTCTTGTATTTATAGAAAATAGAAAACAATTATTAGATAGGATCTTGTAGAGTCCTAGTCAAGGTAGAGTCCTAGTCATAAACTAAAGACAAAGTAAACTCCAAATAGGAAAAGGAAACTAACAAACGTAATTGGTAAAGGAAACTAATAAAACAAACTAATAAACTAATTAGGAGTCCATATACTAATAGGAGATCTAATTACAATAGGACTGTATAGGATTGTAAACACAATAAGACTGTGTATTCTTCTAGATGTGACTTTTTACTCTTAACATCATGGCTTTCTTGTCAATCCTGAGGTTAGTCTTGTTAACATTGCTGAATTCTTTGATGATCTGTTTATGTTCACGATATTGAATTTGAGTTAATATTTTATTTAGATAACTTGCCGTATTACAACCCTATAAACCCTTAGTTTCCAGCATAAGTGAATGTGTGTGTAGGATGATAGGATTAGTCAGCACCATTATTAAGCAAATCATGGCTTTCTTGTCAATCCTGAGGTTAGTCTTGTTAACATTGCTGAATTCTTTGATGATCTATTTAAGTTCACGGTATTGAATTTGAGTTAATATTTTATTTAGTTAACTTGCTGTATTACAACCCTATAAACCCTTAGTTTCCAGCGTAAGTGAATGTGTGTGTAGGATAATAGGATTAGTCAGCACCATTATTAAGCAAATCTCTGCCTTATTGTCTCTGGATTTTGAAACTAGTTGGATTGTGGTCACTGTGGAAGAGTGAAAATATTAGGATTGTCCAATTACTGCCTTCAGGACAACCAACGTAGGTTTGTCGATATTAAACTTCTGGAGGTGTTTGCTTAAGAATTCTGGACATTGGGTTCATGTAGCAAGTACTTTTCCCATTCTGTTGTCAAGAGAAACAGAAGTTCTTGCCTTAACTTGATTTTACTAATTCCAACTCTCTTTTGTGAGCTTCTGGAGCTGAGTGATATTTTTCTTATATCATTTCTTGGCCATGTAAAGAGGATATTCTATAAACTTTTGGCTCATGTTTATAAGCATCTGTGCAATATCTTGGATAAGTGTACTCATGTTTTGATATGCAATATTAGGTTTAATTGTAATTACTCACTTCTCATAATTTCTTACCCTAAGTTCAATTGATATCATTGGTTATTCATTTCACTTAGAAAATTTTCATTATGTTCTATTGGTTGTAGGCTTGTAGCTTATACTCACATTCAACTACGTGTGGAGTCAAAATTTGGATAGGTAGAGATATCTTTATTTTTATCTCTTAATCCTAGACAGTTAAACCTTAAGAAAACAAATTCCAAGAGCATACGAAATGGAGCAACTCTTAGAGTACCAGTATAATACCAATAAAGTATCATAAGGGCTACCAAATAAACCGTACCTGAAACTGTTTTTAAGTGGATGTACCAGTACCAAAACTGGTACCTGCACCCATACGACATACCAGTTCTTGCATCTGTCATACACATAAATCTGGCTCTGTTTAAAGAAGTCAGGGGTAACAGGCAGCCAAGATATCAAATCTATCCTGATCTCATTGCAAGAAATAGCACAAACAAAAGAATAAAAACAGCCAAAAGATATCATTTCCTGCAGGGAAAAGAGTAAAGTATCTCTATTCAACTACTGAAATGAATTCAACTACTGAAATGAGTAACATAGCAGTTAGCAGATAACTCTTTATCCATATCCCTAAAACCCTATTATGAGCTTTTATAACTTCAATTCCATCCTTGGCCTACAAAACTTTTGGGGTCTGATTCCTTTAGTGTTGATGGAAAGAATAAAACAGAAGATGATTTGAGATATGGCCACTCCCCAGGATTATGAACATTGATGGATCAAACTCTTGCATAAAAGGACTTGTATGTGTGAATATATCATCGTTTGGTTGTGAATGGTTTATCCCTTGGCAGAGTCAGATTCCTTGATACCATATTTGAACATTCATTATTATTGGCAAACTTGGGGCAGTTATTGTCCTGCTGTATCTTGTGGGCAATATGGAAGTGTTTGGGGGTGTGGTAAAGAGGCTGTCGTTGTGGTTCTTTTTCAAGAGCATAATGGTTTCTCCATTTTCCCATGCTTAGGTAATTGTGGTGTGAATTTTAGAGATATATCTGCTCATCCAATGATCCAAGTCAACGTTGTTTTGGAGCTTTTGGTAGGTGGTCAGCCAAATTCTCTTGACTGACTTGATGGTTACATTGGAGAATTCTCCACGTCTGCAAAACATAGGTGGTTTTAATGCCGTACTCTTATAACTTGTCCAAATTCTATGGAAGGGTTGAGGTTTTAAAGAGGCTGCTGTTGAGGCTTGTCATAAAGAGCATAATGGTTTCTCCATTTTCCTTTGTTATGGTGTGAATTTTGTAGATATATCTGCTCATCCTAGTCAACTTTGTTATGGGATTTTTTGTAGTGGGTGAGCTCCACTTGATGGTTACGTTGCAGAATTCTCCACTTTCCCAAATACAAATGTGGTTTTCATGCTCTATTTTTGTAATGTCCATGTTCTATGTACAGTCCAAATTAAGTGGGTCTTAGAAACCATGTCTTTCAATTGGCTTCACTCTGCATAAAATATTTCATACTTTTTCTGCATCTGTGCAAATGTGATTTATGTTTTTATTATTTATGAAAGTGCAAGGTGAGTGTTGTGTAGTTTGTGGAATTTTTTGGCCATGGTGCAGCTTATAGTCCAAGTATATATGTAAATTATCATTTAGATGTAGACAAACAAAATTCAATGTTATACATGGAACCGACACAGCAAGCGGCCATGATACATAGCACAATGATTCCTCTAACTTTAATCATGAGAGACTTTTTGGTAATGAGATTTATGTCTTAGCTCTTTTGTTTCCCTTGAAGCATCAAGCGAGATTCTCTTTCTCTGCTTTTGTGAATTTGTGATAGGACTTCATAGTTTATGACTGGAAAATGGGGGTAAACAACTCAGTTAAAATTGTTTGACCCACAATCAGGGAACAAAAGGTTTAAATTCTCAGTCAAATAGGTTAATTCTCTTGTTTAATGTGATCATTAGTAATGTTCTTTGTGAGCCTCAGGAGATCAATTCCCTTCAAGCTCAAATACCATTTTACTATTTTGGTGGGTATAAAAATTCAGTTTTGCATATTTAACTGTTACAGGCCAGTGATGTTCTAAAATATGCCATGATGTGATGACAGGATGATGGAGAGTGGGCTTCTACCCCTGGGGGAAGCAAAGAAAGTTTACGAGAAGAAACTAAAGAGGAACCAGGAACAGAAGCTGGGGTCTCCAGTGATAGTGGTTGCCTCGGTGAAGAAAACCACGAATTCTGTCACTGTTAAAAAGGCGAAGGCCTCATCACCTCCGGCCTTGTCTGCAAAGAAGAAGTCGGTGGAGTCGAAAATGGTGACCGTGTCTGTGTCAAAGAAGTCCAAAAAGCGCAAGAGTACGTTTGCCGATGGCAGTGACACCTCAGAGAATGATTCAGATGATGACTTTGTTGTGGCCAAGAAGAAGACAAAGAAGCCCAGAGCCGCATAATAGTAGGAAAGATAAAAATACCTGGCCTGGAAAGGCTCACTCTTATGTTCTTTGATTCTGTATTTTTATATGGGTGAAGGTTTCCACAGACCAGAGAAATCGAGGGTGGGGAGACCTGAGGAGAGGGCAAAACAGAACTTCAAAAATAGGGTGGGGGTATTTGATGTTGATCTCTCTGCCTGCCAACTACCAATTATTTTTGGTTGGGCAGAGTTGAGACTTTTTTGCCTGCCTTTATATTTAGTGGTTCGGCGTGTATTTGGTGGGCAAATCACGTTTCATGGTGAGAAACTCCTGCAAGTGGTCTCTTTAAAAATGGCGAGAAATGTTTTAATTGCATCTGGTGATGCTCATTAGCTTTCTGGAATCATATGATTCCTTGTACCGACTTAGATTTTCTTGTTTTCACTTAACGAATCTGTATGTATTCCATCTCTATATTAGTTTATGAATCGGTTTTGTTTGGTTGCAAGGAGAATTGAAAGGAAAAGAAGTGAAAATTTTATATTTTAAATGAAAATTTTTATAATGATTACACCACATATAATCATATTATATTGTAAAATTTAAATTATTTCATATTTAGTTATATACTTATATTTCATTTTGCATCTAAATTTTTTTTATTTAAAAAGTAAAATAAATTTTATACCTTATATGCATCATTATTAAAATATATTAAGAAATTTAGGTAATGTAAATTTAAATAAGGATAAATTTCTCCCACCTGTCTTTCCAGGAATCTTGAAAGGTTATCATCCTTCAACTTGATTTTTAATGTCTCTCACTTAGTCTACTTTTGAAAATAATTTCTCCCATTCAATTTGGTGATGACATTCATCATCACCAATATTTTTTAGACTATTAAGCTTTTAGATTGATTTAAAAGAAATTTTATCAAAGTTGATTAATCAAATTTAATTTAAAAAAATATATTAAAAAATTAAAAAAAAATACAAGATTTTAATTTACTAAATAGATTTAAGGATAATCAAATTTAATTAATTAAAATTCTAAAAAACAAAACTTGAGATTTATCAAATCTCTCTCAACATTTTTACTCTCTCTCTCTCTCTCTCTCTCTCTCTCTCTCTCTCTATTTTGATTTTTTTCTTACAGTTCTAGCACTGCTCTCCATCTTCAATCTGATCCTTTCCTCACCTCTATCGCTCATTATCCACCTTCATCGTCTCTCCCTTCTCTCTCCACCTCCGTCATTTCAATTCCATGGCCCACCACTATCGCCACCCTAGAACCAATCAACCTAGCCAACACACGGCTGGGATGGATCGGAACGGGAGTGATGGGGCAATCCATGTGCTCCCATCTCATCAAGGCCGGCTACTCCCTCACCGTCTTCAACCGAACCCAATCCAAGGTCCAACCCCTCCTTGACATGGGTGTCCGCTACGCTTCCTCCCCTCTGGAAGTCGCTACCCACTCCAATGTTGTCTTCTTCATCATTGGCTACCCCTCCGACGTCCAGTCCGTTCTCATCGGCTCCTCTGGAACCCTCCAAGGTTTCCTCCCAGGCGGCATCCCCGTCAATATGACCACCAGCAACCCCTCTCTTGCTGTCGAGTTGAAGATGGGGGAGTAGTCTAGAGCAGTGGCAGAACGGTCAAAAAGTTAAAAAAATTAAAACAGAGAGAGAGAGAGAGAGAGGACAAATTTGATAAATCTCACATTTTTTTTTTTGGGATTGAGTTAATTATATTTGGTTATCCCTAAATCTCTTTAGTAAATTAAAATCTCATGTTTTCCTTCTTCTTCTTTTTTTTTACAATTTTTAATATATTTTTTAAATTAAATTTTATTAAACAATTTTGATAAAATTTCTTTTAAGTCAATTTGAGGGCAATAGTTTAAAAAATATTGATGTCATCATCATATTGAATGGGGGAGATTATTTTGAAAAGGAGGGGAGGTGGAAGACATTAAAAGTCAAATTGGGGGGTGGTAGCCTTTTAAGATTCCTGGAAGGAGGTGGGAGAAATTTACCCTTTAAATAATCATGTTGGTTTTGTTTGATTGCAAGAGGAATTGAACGAAATTTTTAAACTTTAAATGAAAAATTTTATAATTGTAACATAACATGATTGTATAAATTACTTAAATTTCTTAACATAATTAGTAATGATAATTAAAGATATAAAATATATTTTTCTTTTTAAATGAGAGGGATTTGGATGCAAAGTGAAATGTAAATTAATAACTAAATGTGAAAACGTTTAAAATTAGTTGCATAATAATGTAATAGCATGTGTTGTAGTGATTACAAAAGTTTCATTTCCCTTCCCTTCAATTCCCCTCGCAATCAGACAAGGCCGTTGTGTTACAATTATAAAAGTTTTCTTTTGAAGGTTAAAATTTTCATTTCCGTTCCCTTCAAATCTCCTTGCAACTAAACGGAGCCTACTGGTCTAGATGGGAAGAAATGGGTTATATTATTCCTTGGCAAATTATTTTAGGGTTTGTTATTTTTTTAAACCTCATAAGTCATCTATTCTGTCATGTGTCTATCTTGATCTTTGGATATCAAGAACATGATTTAGATTAATCATATACCAAATTTTAGATTTTAATTTATTCAAATACACCTTTTGTATTAACATGTATCTTGTGTATATAAATTTGGATCAGAACCGACAGTTTAAGGCTCGGATTTGTCTTTTGTATAAAATTTTTAAAAATCATAAATATGTGATTTTTTATTTTTCTTTCTCCCTTTTAAATTCTATTTTTTTTTTAGGTCTTTCTCTTATTCCAATTGATTATAAGCTGGTCCGAACTGATTATGATCTGATTATGTGTTTTTAAACCTTGGTTATTAAGGACTAATGACTGTACTCCCATCTTGATTAAAAATAACATTATATCTTAAGACATTGTATGAACAAACTCGATTATAAAAATAAGTTTTTTTTTTTTTCCTGCATTTGTTTGACAGGTAGGAAAAAATTAAGTAAAGCATAAAAATTGAACAGTCCAACGATGGGACCTACTTTTGAGATTACAAAATTTTTTTTTTTTTAAATCCAAAATTGGATTGAAAGTCAATATAAATGAGAATCATCTTATCATGTTGAGTTTTAATAATAATAGAATGCAGAAGGAACTTACGGGGCAAGTCATGTTACTGTTAGGGTGGACTAAATTATATTTTTAGTAGAAATTAAGGTGGACTATCAGTGTGGACTAGACTCCTAGGGAAGCTGGTCTTTTGGTTTGTAGCAGGAAATCATGGTAGGCTTTGAATTTTGAGTCATAGGATGGATATCCGAAGTATCAACAGTAGTCAAAGAAGCATCTGTCTTTGTCTATCTCTAGAAGTCATTAATCGTCAGACTCACTGGTCATGTGTGTGGAAAAAATATTCTAATCGTCTTTTTTCTGAGATTCGAGAGGAGGGATGGTGGCCTGGATGGATGATCAAC
This sequence comes from Protea cynaroides, assembly GCA_028583415.1. NCBI lineage: Eukaryota > Viridiplantae > Streptophyta > Magnoliopsida > Proteales > Proteaceae > Protea > Protea cynaroides. The sequence goes on from CM053272.1 coordinate 50,758,119, forward strand.
ACCTGATTTTTAGGTGAATTCAAATCGTTCATCCAAATCGACACCCCAGTCGACAAGCTAAGCTGACAGGAGTGTCGGCTAGGATGGATGGCTCAGATTCACCCGAGAATCAGGTGTCGGCCATCCATCAAGGCCACCGCCCATCCTCCCAAATCTCATGGGAGAGACGATGTGGATCCGTGGAAAAACCATGAGAAAACTAAGAAATATGCATAAAGATTCTGTTCCTGATTCTCATCTTTTGTTTCTATTTTTTTGTTTTGGGAATGTGCCCCATGTGCCCTCTTAGATGGTTTGAGAAATATTCATCTCTTTGATGCTTGTGCTTGTTCTATCATTGGATCTTGTCCTGGTGTAGGATTTACGTAGTCAAACAGAAAACCTTAGGCCGTTTTTATTTTTTTCTTGTAAAATGTGTGGGGGGTTTGTAAATGTCGTGAATCCTCTTTCAAATAAGGTATCCTTCACGAGACTCATGAGGTGTGGTGGGACATCCTCTACCCAACAGGATATCTTCCAAGGGACCCCTCACTGTCGATATCTAGTCGGTCTCACACTCCACGGGTGGTAATGAATCCCTTGGAGGATATCCGGGTATCCTAGTCGAGGAGAGGATCCGAAGGATATTTGCTACCATAGGGAAATGGAGAGGATGATTCAAGTATCCTTTTCTCTCTAGAAGATAATTGAAAAAAAACCAAAGGGAAAGAGAAAATGTGGGACAGGGCGTAAGGACTAAGGAGCCACGTTCACATTTGTACAGACCTAAGAATTTAAATATATAAGGCAACCATAATGCAGCAATGATCAATCATATTGTATTGAGTAAGCAAGAGATTCAAATCATCTCCTACCTGTATTTCAGGGAGGAGGGAGACACCCCAACTAGATGGCCGACACGTGGTTCTAAAAAAAATCCGAGTCTCATGTCCAAGCCCGACATCTAGGCGACAAGCCAAGTCAACAGGAGGTGTCGACTCAGACGTAGAGTATTCGACAGGGGGTATTCCACACAACGCAATGGCGTTAGTGGTTACTAGCGTAAATCTAGGTATTCGAATTCAATTCCTCCCTTATCCGAAATATATGTGCTTCACATCCATTATCTTCCCCTTCACTACCTTCCCAAGACAGGCCATCCCCACAATGGCCATTATAGCACCCAAAAAAAAAATATATCATTGACCTTCATGACTCGTATGTTTATCAATAATCACACGGCTAATGGTATTATATATATATATATATATATATATATATATATATATATATATATATATATATATATATATATATATATATATATATATAGAGGGAGAGAGAGAGAGAAAAGAACCTGTCTCAATCACATTTTTATAATCTATTTAGATCCTTATCTTATCCTTAAAAGTTTTAAAGATAAACAAAAATTCTCAACGTAAATTAAAAATATACTTTCAATTATGTCATTCTCCATAAATATTTTTTTTGTCTCACGTCTCTTGAGTATACATATAAAATGATAGGATTTTATCTTCGTTAAACAGAACCACGTATAGAGAAAAGACAAAAAAAAATAAGATCATAAATATATGGACTCAATTTTTGTGCACGCACGCACTGTGTGCATATATAGCCGCAACATTGGCCTTCGCCTAATAGGAGTAGAAATGGTGGTACTCCATCTCCTCTCATCCAATTATTGTTGTATGGGTCATGTACATACATGACCGTGCACAAAAAGTTTCTCCTGAAAATGTATATTTAAATTTCTTACAATTATTAATTAGATAATGAATGGGTGAGTGGTCAAATTAAAAGCCCTAGGGCTCTTCTGATTCCCATGAACTAACTCATCAAGCTCGGGGTTGTATTGAGTGGCCAAAGGAAAGTGATGACTTGGGCTTAATTTTAAATTTTAAATTTTAAAATAAGTATTTTAAACTTAAGTGAAGCAAGACTTTGAATTTGTCTTACTAGTATTTTTTTGGTAGCTACTCAAGCATCACAAAAAGGTTTAATTTCAATAATTCATGGATGCTTTTGGATTCATCTTACCCTGTTTGAGTGGTGGAAATAGGAGTTGATCCATATTATAAATTTATTATATTTTGATTCTATTTGACTGGAAGGGAAATTGAAAGAAAGGGTGGAGAAAATATTTCAAATCCAAAAAATAAATCTAACATGATTATATAAATTATTTAAATTTTTTATCATATAATAATAATACTTTTAGTTGTAATTTTTTATTTTACTTTCCAAATATAAAGGATTTGATTGCAAATTAAAATGAAATTTAATAACCAAATATAGAATTATTTAGAATTAATGATACAATCAATATTTTTTAAGTATTGAAAATTTCGCCTTTCTTCTTTTTTTTTATTTCCCTGGCAACCTTTATGTTGGCTTATTGGAGAAGCATGTTTAATATTTTGTTTTTCCAAGGTGGATTTCTATATTTGTCAAATATAATAGATCCACTCCTAAGTTTGCTTAGGTGGCTCACTTATTCCTATCACATGACAATTTAGAGGGCTGAAACTTTATGGATAGACAATCCTATAGTCTCCCGTTCACATATCTTGTTTTCACGAAATTTATCAAATGGCAAAACAAGACTCGACAAATCAGAAAATACCAAAAGAGTGCGTAGACCATTTAAGATGTGTATGAACATATATAGGAGGGTTTGACATTACATAAGATAATAATTATTGAACGTGAAGTTGATATTTGACATCTGATCAATTGTAGCTATTGTGAGTTTTCTATTATAATAATTATTGCACGTAAAGTTGATATTTGACATGTGATCAATTCTAGTCATTGTGAGTTTTTCATTGATACTCATAGATTTATTAAGATTTGATAGTCAAAGATTCTTCATAGAAGTATGTTCTTTTTGTTTCTATGTAAAATAAAGGGAAAAAATTCTAAAAAAATAAGATATTCCATTGCTTGTTTTAGTGTGAAATGCTAAAAAAATGTATTAAAAAAAAAAGGAAAATTTTACTTGACGAAAATTTTTAATGTAAAATATTATTTATACAAGAATCTTTTTTCTGATAGTAGGGTGATAATCAAATCAGCCAACATGATGAATCTATGAACTCCAAGATTCAAGAGATGGTTGGAATTCTGATATGATGGGCCAGAATCAGGATCGCCTGTGGGTGATTTCAAATCAATCCCAAGTCTTACAATCATGCTTGACTCTAAAAAATGAATTAATCATTTGATTATGGTTATCCATTGATATCAAATGTGTATGAAGGATGAGTAAATGAGCATGTTTCATTAGCTCTTGAGAGTGGAGACACACAGAGACCCCAAAAGACCTGGTCAGCCCTCAAATCCTAACATCCGCCTCATATTTTGGAAAGCCCCCCATCCTCGACCGTTGCTTTCTCTCTCTCCTGTTAAAAATGCAGTAAATACCACTGTCATACACATTTTATACACCTACATCTGGGTTTCCAATGTGTCAGATCGATTCATATGAGATCAATAAACTGGTGGATTTTTTTCTTTTTTGGGGTAGAAATAAATTGGTGGATGATGTGATATTTTCTAATTTGAGAGCCCAAAACCCCTGTACTGATTTAGATTAACAGTTCTGGGGTTATGAAAAAATTTGGGATTTCAAAATAACAGTCAGATCGGCAAAATCAAGACAAACTGACAGATTTTGATGATAACTGTAATTTGGGCGCTTAACCAACCCAACCCATCTTTCCAAATTCTGACAATAAACTAGTCATGGAACCGACCATGTGAAAATTGGGAATCACTGGTTGAAAACTCAAAATAGAGAATTTGATCACGTTTCATGAATTAAAGCCATCGATGAACTGATCTTCAAGATCAAGGGAGAAAAATCATAGATAAAAAAAACCCACTTGAAAAGTCTCCCTATGGAAATCATGATGATTCTAGAAAAACGAATGGGAAGATCAACCAAATCAAAATGATCAGTGTTCATGTCTGTGTATTGGGTCCAACACGAGGGGGGTAAAGCTCCAGCAATCAGAGCACCCCTCCCTCCCTTCTCCTTCCTCTTTCACCGTCGTTGCTTAAAAAAAGTCTCTTCCTTTGACCGTCTCTCTTTCTTCCCATCTTCCTTACCCTTGCTTTAAGGCTTCTTGTCTGTTATGATGATTGGCTGCATTCTTCATATATCAATTTGATGGTTCCTTCGTCTGCAAACACGGGAGGCTATTCTGCGAGTCATGGGGATCTGTATGTCAAGGACCAAGGTCAATGGCTCGAATTCTAACAACAGCAGCAACAACAACAAGAAGAATAATAACCAGAGAGAGAGCACCAAACCCTCTTCAACAGCGGCAACTCAGAAGGACACATCACAGCACCCGCAACAAAAGCAGAATCGATCACAGCAGCTACAACAGAAGGATAAAGGACAGACGAGGCGGCCCAGCGGGATTATTCCTTGCGGGAAGAGAACGGATTTTGGGTATGCCAAGGATTTTGATAAGAAGTATTCGATTGGGAAGTTGTTGGGTCATGGACAGTTTGGTTACACCTTTGTTGCCACCGATAAGTCTACTGGGGAACGGGTTGCCGTCAAGAGGATCGAGAAGAATAAGGTATTTTCTGAATTGGGTCCTTTCCGTCTTGGTTCTTCTTCTTCTCCTCTTCCTCCTCCCTCTTCTGGCTATTGATTGATGGGAGTTTCTGGCGTTGTTTCTGCAAGATTACCTTTCCCTGCAATTTGCTTTATTTTGTTCTTCCTTCACATTGGCATTTTTGCTTCCACGATTCTGGTTTTGTTTGGGTTGGTGGATTTGAGATAATTTATTTTCACAGGGTTTGATTTCTAATCGTTCAATAACTTTACCTTTACCAAAATCATAGATAGACTCCCCCGCCTTATTGTCCCGTAACTTCTGTTTTCTTTGGTGGTTGCTTGAATTTGACCCATTGATTCCTCTGCTTGGGCAATGTTCCCTCTTTCTCATGTTTCGTGAACTCTGTTTTCGGTAATCAGTGTCCAAGAGATTCAGTTTTTCATCTAAAGGGTGGTACGAGGTAACTTCCCCATGAAACTTGGAGCCTATAATAGGGACTCAGAGTTTCAGTTTTGGTTGTCAGTTGCATTTCGGAACAATTAAAAGTTTCACATAACAGAGAACCATGTTTCTTAGCAGTACAAAGCGAGCTTCCAAACCTTGTGCTGATTAAATTAATTTATTTCCACAATCAAAGTAAAGCTTTAACCTGTTTTAGGGGATCCAGCAGATATTTCATGGTGTATGCATTTTAATCTGTTATTGGGTTAGACTGTCACACATTTTTAGGGAAATATCAAATTTGTGTAGGTCCTGCTTAGAAGCTGTAACTTTTAACTCTCCATTGCAAATAAAGAAACTCTGATGAATTCTATAACGTATGGCTTTTATGCATCTCAGTTGTAGAGCATAGTATGCTTTGCAGGTGAATTTTCTGAAATTAAAATTAAGGCTCGGATTGACAGAAGAAATTCCTGGTCTGTAATACAGTTGAAAATTTATGGATCAGACACTAGTCTGTGCTCCGCAACCCTGCTAAATTAAGTTGTCGTCTTATGCTGACTTTAGAAGCCAAACTCTAGTGTAAACTCAACCCTAAATTCATCTTTTGGAAACAGAGTCCACGGGATGATTCCTTGTTTTAAAAACCACAAAAAACAACTGGGTATAAGAGATTCCAAGAAATTGTCTCCCCTCCGATAGTTACTTGAGAGAATCCCAGCCATGCTTGTCACTCTTTTAGCAGGGTAAAGCCTTATCTTCAAATGTACTTCTCCAATTGAACCATCTCTTAATAATTCCTTGTGGTTGTTCATCTGTAGTTTGGTTATTATAACTGGAGACTGAAATGGAAATTTTGTTAGCTCCCACTACCTATATGTTGACAATGTGGATGAATGCGAGCTGACAATTAGTGATGAGTTTTTCTGCTAATCCTTCCATTTTAGAATTTGAAGGAAAGACAACAGTTCATTCCATTCCCGCTTCTCGGGAGGAATATAGTACTCTGTTATCTGTTCTTCTAATTATTGAAGGTGGTCACTACAATGACTCTTAACTATCATTTAGTCACTGGTACTAGTTGCTACTGATGTTTGTATTGAATCTCTATTCTTGATCTCCGTTGGATAATGTAACTTTTTTTTGGAAAACTTCTGAGGGGAGTTCTTATTCTTTGTTGGTAGATGATCCTTCCGATTGCTGTTGAAGATGTTAAGCGAGAGGTCAAAATATTACAAGCCCTCACAGGCCATGAGAATGTGGTTCAATTTTATAATGCATTTGAGGATGAATCTTATGTCTACATAGTTATGGAGTAAGAACCCTCTCATTCTCTCTCTCTCTCTCTCTCTCTCTCTCTCTCTCTCTCACATCTTGTTCCTTACTTTGAAATTATTTCATTTGCCCTGTTGGTTCTTTTTTAATGTTATTGTTGCTTTTTGTCTTTAGTTTTTTTTCCTGTGTTTCTCCCTCCCACTAAACTTGCATTTATTTTGCAATAATTGGATGAATTATTCTGCTCAGGTTGAAATGATGATTTCCTCATACATCTTTTTTTTTTTTTTTAGGTTATGTGAGGGTGGCGAACTACTGGACAGAATATTGGCCAAGTATGCCTCAACTCTTTTTATTAAATTGGTGTTTTGATTATTCCTTTTCTGGATGATTTCTTATAAATTTCATTATTCTCTCTTAGTTATGTTCTTCAAGCTACTTTCTGTTAACTATTTTCATTTGGCACAAAGGATTTTGCACGGCTCAAGTAGGAATGCTTCTGGTTGTTGGATAGAGAGGACTTCATCTGGATTAGCCACGGGTCATATATCAGAGTCTAATTTAATCAGATAACCCCCGTGTATTGATATGCATCTATGTTTAAGTCTATTCATATCTACTGGTACTCTGGCCATTTCTGTGCACCCTCCCAACTCCAGGATTTTTCAAATCTCTATTTTGCCACTTGGCAAACTCCATTTGTGCTGAAATTTGATATGTGAACAGGGGACCTTAGGGTCTACCTGTTTTACAAAATTTGGGCTCTATCGTAACTGACATGTACAGATATTTGGGCTGACAGGAAGCCCTTCTTAGGTGGGCCTTGTAGGAACCAAGAGCTCCGTTTGTATTTTTGATCTATTTAGTATGCTTTAGTTCATTTCCGTGGGTTGTGGTGGCAGCTTCTTGATGATAATGAAGTTAATTATAGTCATTTTATTTTGTTTTTTTTATTTTATCATAAGGAACAGTCAGGAATGCTCAATTATTTATTTAAATAATACTAATTTTGTACTTTAATCTCTTTGTTCAGGAAAGATAGTCGTTACACTGAGAAAGATGCAGCAATTATTGTAAGGCAGATGCTCAAAGTTGCAGCTGAGTGTCATTTGCACGGTTTGGTACACCGTGACATGAAACCAGAGGTACAGTCAGAGTGACACAAGACATCTTATATTTCTGCTTAGTAGTTCCATGCAACTTGGCAAGGCTTGTGTTTCATTATTTTTCTTCTTCTGGTTTTTAGAATTTTCTTTTCAAGTCAACCAAAGATGATTCATCCCTGAAAGCCACAGATTTTGGTCTTTCTGACTTCATAAAACCAGGTCAGTATAGGTTCTACGACAATAAAGATCTCCCAATATTTACTTGATATTATCATAAGAAAATGCTATTTTCCATTGAGTAATTTAACATTTTACTATCTGTATAAAATTCTTGTTCAAATCTTATTATTTTTCTTTTAATGTGAGTAGATTTTTACAGGTTTATGAACAAATTACTTAATTCGTAGTGACAAATATTATTTTTTCTGTTATCTGTAATTGTGCATAAAAATCACCTTAACATGACTCGTAACCATCAGAAAAGGATAAGTTCTTATTTGGGGTCGATGATTTTCTTTTTTGCTGTAGATTTTGGAGTTCTGCAGTAAACAATTGTAAAGAGCCTTCTCTTATTTCTATGGTATTAAATTAATGCAGGGAGGAAATTCCATGATATTGTTGGCAGTGCCTACTATGTTGCGCCAGAAGTACTAAAGCGCAAATCGGGGCCTGAATCAGATGTCTGGAGTATTGGTATCATTACCTACATTTTGCTTTGTGGAAGACGTCCATTTTGGGATAGGACTGAGGATGGTATATTTAAGGAGGTAAGGCAATTTCAAATTTGAATCCATCTGTGCATGCTCGCTGGTTTTTTTTTTTTTTAACATTTACGTTAGTTGCTTGAACTTAGTATCTTAATGACATTTTTTCCTTGAGGCTTTCTAATCCTGCTTGACCATTTGATTACCATCCTGTAATATCTAAGCCCCTCAATTTATTTTTGGTAGTGGGTTCATTACTTATGCATCCATTTCTGTTTATCCTTGTTTCTTTTCTTAAAGAAAATTTGATCTGTTGGGGCTTGTATTACCCTAGTTGCATCCATACTACTTCGGGATTTAGTTAGTGTCAGATTATCAGTCATACTGTAAGTACATGGTCCAAGCCTGTGTAGGAGCTGGTATTTCCAGAATCCGTATGCTGATATGCAGGGCTATAATCTGACACATTTATCACTGATGAATATATATAAAAAACTAAAGTAGTAAATATTTCTTATATATATATATATATATAAGAAATATTTACTGTCACTGGACTCTACATATTCCTATCATATATGATGACTTCAAAACAAAATCCAGCCCTGAAGACACCACAAGTGGACGACATAGAAAGCCTGCAACGCCTTATTTCTTTGTTTTCCTTCCCCTTTTGAGTACTCCATCATATATGTAATACAAATCTGAGGGAATAAGTGGAACTGGTCAAACATACAGGCCGGTAGCTGGACACCTTGTTTTGATCTCCATTGGTCAGTGATCTCAGGGTTTCTTCTCAATTCTTTTTGGATGATGATATAAAACTTGAAACATGATCTTATGCTGTTCCAGTGCTAATAAAATTTTGATCTTTTACCATATCATTTTTGTTATTAAGGATTTTATGCTCTTCTACTGCTAATAAAATTTTGATCTGAAACCATTCCAATTTTTTATTTTGAAGCCTATGAAGTTTACTGTTTCAACATTTATGTTATAGGTCTTAAAGAACAAGCCTGAATTTCGTCGAAAGCCATGGCCAAGCATTAGCAACAGTGCTAAAGATTTTGTTATGAAATTACTGGTGAAGGATCCTCGTGCTAGACTGACTGCTGCTCAAGCCTTGTGTATGTATTAGTTTCTTCTCTTAAAAAAAAATCCCATTAACAGCTTTTGATATAAATTTATTTTTGTTTTCTTCTCTAATGATTTTTATAGTAAGTAAGATTTGCTAGCTGTTTTTTCCAGGTTTTGTTTTCACATTGGAACTGCTTTATTAATGGTTTTCTTTCAGTTTGTTTGACCTAAAAATTGACCTTATTTCCTCCCTGTGCCTTCTTTCCAGCACACCCATGGGTTAGAGAAGGAGGGGATGCCTCAGAGATCCCTGTGGACATATCTGTGCTTTCCAACATGCGGCAGTTTGTGAGATATAGCCGATTGAAGCAGTTTGCTCTTAGGGTAAGCATTTCTTGTTCTGGTTGTAGTCCTTTTTGTCAGGCATAAAATAATTTCACTCTGACCTATTTTTAATAGCTATTTTGGGTTATGAAGTCTACATTTGGTGCATCTTGCAGGCATTGGCTAGCACACTCAATGAAGAGGAGCTGGCTGATATCCGGGATCAGTTTGATGCGATTGATGTGGATAAAAATGGTTCTATCAGTCTTGAAGAAATGAGACAGGTTTGTTTTCCTGAAATTCTTATGTAGGGCTTGTACAACTTTTTTATGAGAGTAACCATAGTCCTTTCTTTGAATTTATATCAGTGTATTGACATGCATATTCTCTCTCTCTCTCTCTCTCTCTCTCTCTCTCTCTCACACACACACACACATACACACACACACGCACACAACACCACACAGATTGTGTTTTGAATTTAGTCTATCGCAATTTTTTTCCTAATTGTGGCTGGTCTTTGTGCAGGCCCTTGCAAAAGATCTTCCATGGAAAATGAAGGAGCCACGTGTTCTAGAGATCCTTCAAGCGGTATGCTTGTTCCCATTAATTTTAATCTCAGAACTGTATGTATTTCCACAAATTGGTTTTTTGTAATCCTCTGAATTACCTATAGTTCTTTTCTTAGTATCAAACTGTAGTGACTTTGTTTTGTGATGCTTAAAAAATAAGATTGTAGTTGATTGGGACTGATGATTGAAATTACTACTAGCACTGCTTTCTACTTGCATCTTTTAATTGCGTCTTGTTCTGGAACATAAATTATTTATTCAATTAGAATTTTGTAGCAAATCAAACATCGTGATGACCCATACTGTCAATCTTTATTTAGCATTTTTTACCTGGTAGACCTGGCTACCATTTGCATTCTTTGGCTCTGTTATCTTGCACTTGTATTTTCGCTTCTTTAACTTATGATCTGAAATACCCACTGTTATTGCTTGTTTGTATGATGCAGATTGACAGCAACACTGACGGGCTTGTAGATTTTACAGAATTTGTTGCTGCCACTCTTCACGTGCATCAATTGGAGGAACATGATTCTGTGAAGTGGCAGCAGCTATCTCAGGCTGCTTTTGAGAAATTTGACATAGATAGGAATGGATTTATTACACCAGAGGAACTAAGGATGGTTAGTTCTAAAACTGAGTCTCTCTCTCTCTCTCTCTCTCTCTCTCTCTCTCTCTCACACACACACACACACATATTTTCTACTCCTAGACAAAGTTCCACCAAATTTGCAATAGTCAATTTCGTTACCAAGTTGGTTGATATACATGAGAAATTTCAAGTGGTATAAAATTTGTGGGTGAAAAAAAAATATTTGGAGGAACATATTAATCTCATAAAATGTTGAAATTGGAGAGCTAAACACCTTAGACTTTTTTTTTTGGGTTGGTAGAGCCCCAAGGAGAATTGAACTCATGACTGTTTAGACTCAGTTACAAAGAATGCCCATTTCTGCATGCATGTGTATGTGTGTGTGTTTGCCCCGTTTTTATCTGTTATTTGTTCACTAGCATATTCCCTTTTTTTAAGAGTTTGTATGATTTTAAAAGCTCTTTTATTCTTTTAATTTTAATACTTTTATTTGGAGGGAATATTTATGCTAGTGGTTTATATATGTTAACTAAAAATGAACCTTAAGGTTGAATATTTGTTTATTTACTTATTTGATTTTATTTGTTAAAGATGACAGAATCCACGATCTCAAAACCTCAAAGAATTTCTAACCACAGCATCTTCTCAATTTGTGCTGTGTTTGTATGTTTTTAATCCTTAAATCATATTTTATCTTTCTATTGTTTGTTTGAAGTATCTGCATGTCCTGTATGCAACGAAAAAGAAATCAATGCTTTGATTACTAAAGTCAGTCCTTTATTTTTAGCACACGGGACTCAAGGGATCCATTGACCCACTTCTGGAGGAGGCTGACATTGACAAAGATGGGAAGATAAGCTTGTCAGAATTCCGTCGACTTTTGAGAACTGCTAGCGTGAGTTCACGTAACGCACCCAGCCCATCAGGTGTTCAAAATTCTCGAAAGAGTTAAGTCACAGGTGATGGCTTTAAAGAGTAAAGGAAAGAGGAGGCACAATGGCATGGTAGAGGTGGTGATACACCTTTTGTCATCTGTGTGCTAGAAGATTATAATTCTAGACAGCCCTACTGCTTCTGGCTTTATTGCAAGGCCTGTGTAAAGGTGAGGTTGCATTGATGGATCGATATAGGCTTCTGAAGATGGATCAGATCAGAGAAAGCTTGTATGATCCACAGTTGGACTTCACACGAAGATGGTATTGGTGAAATTTGTTCCCTTAAAACTGTAAATCCTTTTTCTTAGTGGGGACTGCATCCATTGTTCCCCTGCAATGTAATGTGTGAGAAGTTATTAATGCAAATTTGGTCTTAGAATTATTTTTTCACGCTACTTGAATAACAAGATTATTTTTTCTTGGTCTTTAATGTCAAGTTTGCTTAAGATAGGTGAAATTTGATACCCTTTTAGGGAAAGTCTTAATGACACTTTGGAGGTTTCAACCAGATTGTAAAATGACTTTTTGCCCTCCGCCCCATATTATGAACTCTCTTAAGGGGTAAAACTATAATTCCATCTAATCCCCTTCTCTGTGCACTATGCCCTTCTCGTGATGAACATCTGCAACTTATACTCTCTTTTCCTCATTGTTTATCTCACCAATCAATGACATCAAACAGTGACGATGATATCAACGGCGACGGCATCATGGTGAGGGATGAGAAACGGCATCTTTTTTGCAGCATAGACGTGGATAAATGATTCATGCGGATCTCTCTTTCCGACGGCATTTTCGTTGTGTACAGTTTGCATTCACTAGAAATGAAAAAAAATTTCATTCGAAAGGTAGGTTAAGAATTTAGCATGGTCTGAGGGATCATAGCATATCGGCTGATTCCGATACAGATACCTGATCCCCCCCGGGCGATACAGATACCTGATCGATACGATATCGTTTTGCTGAATTGGTATATAGGGAATTGGGGATCCATACCAAACCGATACAGGCCGATATTGCTTTAGGCCAAATAACCATTTTACCCAGAAATGATGGTGTAAGGGTATTTCAAAGTTGGGTTATATTTTCATTTGACATCTTAAGAAGTCAATCAGCCTTACCCTTAAGAAAATCCCTTAAATTTAAGAAACAATCTGCATCTGTTTTCAGCTGATACAACTTACCATCATCAACTAACAGAACCAGGAATCCGAAAGCAAATGAGATCTGTGCTACAATTTCCTCATAATTTTACTGGTACGATTAAGGTTTCATTCAACAAAAAAGAAAACGTATGCCCCTAAATTATCTTTTATTAAGAAATTAGTGTAATATGTCCAACACAACATAAAACTGGAAACATAAAGGCTAAAGCAATCTGCTTTTCTCATGAAATGGAAAACTGGGTACAATCAAAACCATGTTGAATACAGATGGTCATAGATTGCGGTTATTAGACTCACCTTGGCACTGAAACTACACGAATAATCAGGCGGCCACTCTCTTGGCCGTTACGGAGTTGACAATGGTTGCGAACTCAGGACCCTGCAGCATAAATATTTAAAACAGCCTAAAACAATTACCGAACTGACATTTTTCACAGAGCAAGAAGAGAACCAATCTTCTGAAAGCACAATAATATATATTAATATTTTCTTTATGCAGCACCTAGTAACATACGTGTGCTTAAACAAAAGCAGAATTATGGGCTTTTACCCTAGTTTTATTAGTACATTCACGCAGGGTCTTAAACATATATAAATTACAGGGAGGTCAATAGCACCAGTGGACCGTCTTAGGAGATATTGCATTCTCAATATCAATCCCCAACAAAAGATTGTAAATGGTAAACGAATGGCCTACTACTGGACCTTCATTTTATTGGCATCCAGATAAAACAACTGATAAGATAGTTCAGGTAAATTCAACACGACAGATTTTTTGTCAAGAACCTCTGCTAAGCTAAACCCAGTTCACTTGGCTGTCTAAATGGAATATGTGATATTTGTAACAGAGATGCTGTAAGACTTACCTTACCGTTAGCTATTCCATTATACCCAAGTACAGAAGGATAAACAAGAACAGTTTACTCATGAACAAATTAAATTTCAGCTGACATACGTACGAACAATGCCAGCATTACATTACCTTTGCAATCTTTTTAACATCATGCATAAAAGTCTTAGTTAAAAAATCTTAGTTACTCTTGGAATAGGCAAAAGCATTTATTTTTATAAAACTTCCACTTTTTCCAAAAAATACACATTAGTGCCCTCATGTTAGCATTTGTGGACATGTTCGATCGTAGTTGTCTACGCATCCAGGTGCCTTGCTGGTGCCTTGGCAAATAGGCCGCCTTGGGAGTCCGCCAGGCCTCCAATGCCTTGGCGCCTTGACAACTATGAACCCGATGATGGAGTAACATTTTCATGGTTGGACCGACATGTACCAGTATGGAAGCCTAGGCCAAGGAAAACTGGGTCCAAACCTGGACTTCGGTCCAATAAGGGTATCTAGGGAATTTATGTATTTGTTTGGGGTTTCGTCAAATAATATTTATTATTCTGTTTAGCAGTCGGTAGCCATGTTTGATCCACAAACCCTATTTCAGTTATAGTCTGATATAGATATTTGGAATGAAATTTTTGGAATTGGTTTGCCCCCCCTAACGGCAACCCAAACCCTAGATTCTTGCCCTCTAATAATATCCCCGCTATGAGACAGAAATCCGCAACCAAAGCTGGTTTTTTCCTCTTCCGCAGGGTTCTGCTCCAAGAAATTTTGTTAATGTTCCGATAGCTGGCTCGAAAGGGTGTTGGTTTTGATTCAGATTACAGTGGGTTAGGAACTTAAGTCTGAATATTCGTTAAGTTTGGTTGGTATCTTGATTGCTAAACCAAACTGAAAAGAGGTTTTATTACCCTTGCTGTTTCTGTTCAGAGGTCGTAGACATTCTTTTCTTATTTTCAAATAAGGCCATACTTTATGATAATTACTAAAAGCCCTTATTTTCCTTTTACTGTCACTGTTTTATAACTATCTTTTCTAAAATTACAGATTAATCCCTTCCCTTTAAAATAATTTACCATTTGATTCCAGTTTCTGTTTTCTTACCCAACTGTCCAGAAATTATAGAATTGCCACCATTCCTTCAGTTTGAGTTATTTATCACTTTGGTGGGTCCGTAGAGACTTAATTGGGGTTTTAGACCCTACGTCGCACTACCACATGATGGTGAAATTAAGATATCCAAATGACCCCAGTATCAGCAATGATTGTGATGGAGCCAATGGGCTGAAGAAGCTTTGCCCAAATGAGGGTGATTTATTAGATTTTCTGATCTCATGATTAAGGCTTTGAAAGCTTATTGGTGGTGGTGGGCTGTGTGAGTTTCTAAGGAGTAAGGGAATCTTGTGTTTGCAGAAGTAGATTGCAGAAGAATGGAACAAAAAGAGAAGGCATTTTTTGTCACGTGGCTTTTGTAGTGAGAAATGGGATAGAGTTCCGTTTTGGGAAGATAAATGGCTGGAAGGATGTGAAGTATGTGATTGCTTTCGAAGACTTTAAGATGCAGTCTCTTGGAAGGACTCAACTATCGATCAATTGTATGGAATTTGAAAGGGGAAGTATCAGTGGTGACATAATTTAGGAGAAACCTGACTATAATTATTTATCAGGGGAAGAAAAGATGCATATTATGCTTGCAATTGATCTATGAACAGCTTATAAATTCCCGTGGAAGCAAGGAGGCTTTTGGAAGATGAAGTACATTCTGCCCCCTCCAGACCCTACAGTAGCGGGAGCCTCGTGCACTGGGACGCCCTTTCAAGCCAAGGAGCTGCTAACAATGAAGTCATATTATGAACAATTTTTTTGCTTGGATTCTTGTGAGGAAAGTAAGTGCTGACATTTGATTAATTGAAGAAAATAGTGGTATTGGATTAATTGAAGAAGAGGTATAAATGCCTTGAGTGATAACAAAAGGAGAAACAGCAGACCAAATATTTTCATAATGGGAAGTATTAATTTCTGCTGGTTTATTATCTTGAGTTTATTTGGCACCCTCCTCCATTGTTAAGATGATATTTATTTCATTACCAGCTTGTTTATACTCTTTTCTGACAGTTATTTTCTCATACATGGTAATGACATACACTTGAATCAGTCAGAGAGAGAGAGAGAGAGAGAGAGAGAGAGAGAGAGAGAGAGAGGCCAAGGTTGTTGTAAGTATTAAGTAATAAGAGTACCTTCAAAGAAGCACCACCAACAAGAAATCCATCAATATCATCTTGTTTTGCAAGCTCAGCACAATTGCTCCCATTTACAGATCCTGCCAAAGAAATGGGACGCAAATAAGATAAATTTTAATGAGACCAAGAGCACAGGTTGTCAACCAACATTGAAGTTAGAGCATTTACCCCAACCAACGCAAATAAAGATAAATTTTAATGAAACCAAGAGCACAGGTTGTCAACCAACATTGAAGTTAGAGCATTTACCTCAACCAAATTAAATTAGTTCATTGCAAGAATATTGACAAAGAGACCAGGCCTCATGCACTCGGTACGCCCCTTTTTTTTCTTTTCTTTTTTTTTATAAATTGCAAGGATACTGACAGAGATCAGTATCAATACACAAGGTGCAAAAGCTTAGTAAGCAAAGATAACTACTTTGACTTGGGGGAACCATGAAGCTTCCTTCATAAAGTAGTTCAATTAGTTTCTAATAGGCAATTGAACAGAAAAGTGATGCAGTTTTCAGCTGGTAGAAAGAAGAGGAAGAAACTACTTTCCTGCATTTTTGGTTTCATTTGGTGTGGGTTGATTTGGTATCCCCTCCTCCCTTGGTTCAAACCAACCCCTGTGGTTTAAAGATTGTTCAGATCTGGTTGCTCTAGAAACCAACAATCATGGGTAGTGGTTAGGATTCTTCTACTTGGCTCGCGACTCTGATTTTCCAGATTCCTATTTTTCAGAAATTTTAGCCATAGATACTTTGTGGGCTAGTATTTGGAATCATTATATCTTTTATTTTATTGTTATTTAGTTATTTATTGAGACTGAGATATGTCCAGTCCTTTTTTTATTCAGTTTCCTTCTTGATTTAGGTTATTTGGATAGATTAGGACAATCCAACATAGAATTTTGCTGAGGGGAGATTCCCTTGTCTGTTTCCATTGTCGTTTTTTATCAATTACTTGTTTGAGTCAAATAAGGACTCTTCAACAGCAGCCAATGATTGGAGAATTTAGGACAGCTTTGAATTTTGTTTTATTTCACTTTTCTGTTCAGTTTTATAAATATGTAAAGGCTTTCAGCCTAACCAACAATTTGAAGATTAATAGACAAGCTTTGGCTTTGATTCTGTGAGATGCAAAACACTTTTCTGCTGTGGGATGTAGTAGATTCTAGTGAAATGCCAGGAAACCTTGGTGGGATTCTAAGGGGGAAGACTTTGGTGGGATACCAGGTTTGTGATTTTGGTGGGATTCCTGAACCAGTTTTCTTCTTATCTTCTTCTGTTATTAAATTCCAGATCTGAAAGTTGTTTAACCTGCACATGCTTATTCTGTTATTAGTTTATGCTTAATTATGGTTTAGCTACCAAGTTATTCCTTGATTAATCACCGGCTGAAACTGTGCATCGATTCTTCTGCTGAAATCAGATCTTATTTCTGTTTTATTACTTAGAATCAGATAGACTCTAGTGTCCTACTGGAATTCAACTTCTTCAAAACTATCTTCTTATGACCTGATTTTTTATCTCAGTTAACACATTCTTTATTAAACCAGATCAGTATTTTCTATTGTTTCTGAATTCCCCTGCAACTACCTATTGATCTGCTAGTTTTCTGGGTTTTCAGTTTCCTACCTATAGTAGCATACTTCAGTAATTCAAAAGTCAACCAATTCTTCAACTTTTGATGGTTATTCTACTGCTTAATCAGACCATACAAACTGTGTTTTAGCCACGGATCAAATCTTCTGATTTTCTGTTATTGCTATTTTCCTGAAGCTGGTTTCTAAACATGTCACTGCTAGACCATATTTATAACATGGAACACAAAAAAGAATATAGAACCCTGATAATTAAAGAAAAAAATGTATAATGTAGTTTATCTGGTAGAAGCCAAACTAATTACAAGTTTAAAAATACTGAAGGACTGTAACACTGATATCTTCAAATTTTGCAGCTGAACATTGGATACCTCCATAGATGATACGTGTTTTAGAAGCAACTTCTGCTGAGACATTCTTCTTAAGCCAATCACGAACAGCTACATGTACTTCCTGAGCCTGCTGGGGAGAGGCCACTTTGCCAGTCCCAATTGCCCATACAGGTTCATATGCAATAACTACACCATCCCAACTGGGGATATTATCTGGACGTCATGAACAGATCCAAAATTAGGACATGGGTATCTGAAATGATCCTTCAGAAAAGAAACATAGTGAGAACCTAAAAAGCAAACCTGCAAAAGCCTTCAACTGTTGGTAGCAGACATCAAAAGTTTTCCCAGCTTCTCGTTCTTCAAGTTTCTCTCCAATGCAAGCCATTACCTTGAGATCCTGGCTCAAGGCATATGCAGCTTTCTTCCCTATAAACTGAATATGGTAGGGCTCAAGTCAAGTTCTGAACTAGCAGCTGCTATCATAATGTGAAGTTAAGAATGTACTCAGTCCAGTATGAAACTTCCACGAATAGATATGGAACTGATACCTGATCATCTTCACCAATAACATGTCTCCGCTCAGAATGACCAAGAATAACCCACTTGCAGCCAATATCCTTCAATTGCTCCACACTACAAAGGCAAAGACAGATATAGTAATAAAGTGAAGCTGTTAGATTCAATAAATAAGCTCATGGAACAGGAGTAAGTGAAATCACTTAAGAAATAATCAACAAAAAAACCGAGGAGAATGAATTGCATCCTTGATGATATATGAATTTAAGGATTCACTTGAAGTATGATTGCATAGGTGTAGGTTTTCTGTTTGAAGTCAGTAATGCAAACAAGAGACAAAGAATCACCCACAAATCCTAAGTACTTCCAAAAAGGAAACACTTAATAGGCTGTAGTTGACCATAGTTGAAGGATATTTTTATATCCAGAAGGACCACCACATGTAAATAAGTTTAAACATAAACCAGGAATTAAAAAATAAAAAACAAAACAAAAAACAAAATTGTAGCAAAGACAACATATATTACATTGTTGTACAGATCATTTTAAATTGATGGAGTTCCAGTAAAAACATCTTTGGTTGATTCTTTGGCAGTTGGCACCAACATCAAATAGTTATTGTCAATGAACTCTTTTACGTGCAGCATCAAAACAATATCCAAATAGTGAGAGGATCTAAACCCACACTAATCCATTCACAAATAAATCACAGAGAAAAGAAATCAAAGGGTTTCCATCTCACATATACATGACAGTTGAGCATGCTTAAAAATTTTCGGATGTAAGAAGACTCTGAATATATAACCAAACTGATAAAACTCTATCATAATTCATAAAAAAAAATGCTCTGGAGTATCCACATGTATCCAAAATCAATGAAACAAAATAAAACCCCTGCCCCTCAATTTTAGTTGGGAAATACCCTTATTTTATTACTCATTTGTTACCTCATTTTCCACACCTTCAATACTTTTACAAACTAGGCATATTTAAGTTTAGCAAATAGAAGAAGACAGTATTATGGACTGCTACGTTTTCTGGAAAACTGAAACTTTCACTCAGCTAACAGTAGTTTGCAATATTCCAAGTTTAAAGCCACTCAACTAGGGGATCGCAACCAGGTTAAAGAAAACAATCAACCAGAACTGCCTCAATCTTTCTAATAGTGTCCTAAAACCCAAACCAAGCCTGGTGGTCAGATTGGATGATGGGATTTGATTCCTGGAAAACTAATGAAATCCTGCAGCTGAATTTATGTCAAAAGCCTATTGTACCCCTAAAGAGCTGAATCAACTCCGTGATATGAGCCACTGAATCAGGATTAAGAATACTACACAGTCTATACTAAGGACAGTTATATGAAAGTGTTAAACCAGGGAAGACCAGTGATCAACTAGAACTGCCACCTTGCCCCCAAAAAACAGGTCTACCCTCCAGTATAGGTGTAAAATGTCCATAAATTAGAATAAATTTGAATAGGATTTCACACCAGCCCATAAATAGGCAGCATGAGAGGTAAATCACTCGTGTCATGGTGTCATTACATATCCATTTTTTGTGAGTTTGCATTGCGGTGAAAATGTGCTTGTGTCAATTCATTTATAGCAGCATCCATGCATATGAGGTAAGAAGACTGTATGAGGGAACTTCTAGTCAAAGTTGTTTGCCTTCTTAACCCAAAAAAAGAAAATGGGAGTCAGGGGCAGGAGAAAAAAAAAAACCATAGTTCTTTAAATCAATTAAGAGAAGCAAACAACCTGATTTCTCCTGTGAAAGCTCCACCCTTACCAGTCCAAGAATTCTGAGCAGATATCTCAAATCGATCTGCTAATGAGTTCTTTACCTGGTCAATGTATACAAAGGGAGGCGCTACAACAACATCTGCAGCATGCAAAGAATGAAGGATAAACTGAGATTGTTTTCTTTAAGATAGATAGAAAAACAATAACAGTAGGCATATTTAGCAGCTATCTAAGAAGTATGATGTTGGAAAAGAAACCCCAGAAAAACCTTTGATTGAGAGAGAAATAGAATCACAAACTTAGCACCTACTGAATATTTGTAGGGCCAAGGATAATATTTTAGATATGCCCAAAACTCAAAAGAACAAAGAGAAGCTGTTAAGAAGTATCCAAGTGTAGAAACATGAAGTTATCTCACCAACATCAGCCTCCAGTTTTGCACTATTCAAGTCAGTAATGAGTTTGCTGATAGTATCTTTGGTCCCATTCTACAGAAAGCAAAGGCAGGAGATCCAACAGATGAAGTTAGACAAGACTACAATCCATTTAGGGGTACAGGGGGAGACAAGAAATGCAACTTCATATGTATATCCAAAAAAAAAAAAAAAAAAGGAAAAGAGAAGCAAATATTTCCCACAATTTAGTACAGCCAAAGTGCTTGTAGTTCATTTAGGTACGCAATTTATCCAACTTTTTTGTAGACAGATAGATAGATATAAACAGAAATTTATGTGAATCTTGTACCAAACATTATCAAAAAAACAAGTGTCAGATGACAGCTATAGCCTGAAAGGTTACTTTAGTGTCCAAATAGAAGAGTATTGCTATGCATCTACCAGACAGATACAGAAAGATCTCAAAACTGGAGAATACTTGTCGCGTTAGGTCAGAATAAATCCAGAAAGTAGGTGTAGAAAATGTGAAATGGAAGAATAAAAGCACAGAAAAAATGAAAAATCCATTCAGAGAAATTAAAGCAGAGCAAGGAAGGAGGCATCACATACCCCCTCCACCCCCAGGGAAAAAAGCTCTCCCAAAATCATGAAATATGTGAGGGGGAAAAACATTTTCTAACAAAGAACATACAACTGTTAGCACATAAATAAAGAAGAAGTACATCATACAAGTTCCAGAGAAAGCAAGACTAGGACAAGAACCATTCACAGTTCTAAGAAGTACACAAGTAGTATTTACACCTGTATATAAGAGAATTAAAAAATAACATGCTAAACATATCAAATTTCATGAAGCCAGTAATATGGACATAATGGAACACAAAACCATGATAAAAAATTTGTTCACACGATACATATTATGATGGCTAGCCAGAAACCAATCTTGGAAGCAAAATCTTGTAGGCAAGGACACAAGACAGAAGTGTTTGAAAGATTATGGACTGTCAGCACTCAGGATCAGACCTTAATCCCCATGATCATAAGTCTCAGTTGTTTGCAAAGATTTGTATACAGGGTTTCTGGGAAGGAAGAACTCACGAGGATGAGCAAGCTCTCATGGAGATGCTCTCCTCCAATTTACTTTAATCATGTCACAGAGTACACTTCCACCTTGTTGACCGAGTTTTAGCCCAAGGAAGCAGGAAAGGCAGTCCAAAATTGAGAGCAAAGTAAAAAAAATTAAAAAAAAAATAACAAAACAAAAATAACGTTTCTATTGTTATAAATGGCATTTTAATAATTTTATGAAATTTTGGGTTAACTTTGGAGCCACTTCCCCTTCTAAGTGGGGGATGGATAACATGTCCTCTATAACAAGGACCAACCCCTGTCTACCATGCCTCAGTGAACCTAATGCCTCTTCCATTCATGCATCATGTAGGTTGTTATCTAAGTGCCTAAGGAAAGAACATGTTACTACATGCATAAGTACCTTAGGAAACAATATTTAAAAAATTGATTGGTCAGATGTTTCACATGACCAGAAAGAATCCAAATTTAAAAATATGAAAATAAAAAGAAGAAGACTAAGGATAAGAACATAACATAGATTAGAACAGATACTTACACACTTCCAGTTGCCACCAACGAAAAACTGCAATCAAAGAAAAAAAAGAAGGATCAAGAACTGAAAAGATGAATGGAACAATGCATACACAGATAAAATTCTAAAAGTATGCTAAATAGTTTGAAATTCTAAGATTTTATATTTCATCAGGAAATGAAATTTCGTTGCCTGGACTGCAACTGAGTTCATAGCATGCAACACAGTCAAAGAAACAAACTAATCCAACTTATAGCAGAACAGAACATTCCATGCATAGATGGGGAGAGAGAGAGAGAGAGAGAGAGAGAGAGTGTGTGTATGTGTGTGTCTGTCCGTCAGAAAAAGAGAGAACAACAAAAGTTTCACAGTTGCTAACCCAAAACAAGATGTTCAGGTATCATACAGCAATTAGTTAAATAAAACTTCCTTCAGGTTGGGTTGGTCGTCTTCAAATTCAGGTTCAAATAAATCAAACCAGAACCAGAGATCCCAAAGCCAGCCTTGACTCATGAATGACCAGGTTGAACACACTTTCAGTGATCAAAACCTTAGGTTAAAACTTCTTCAACCATGAAAAGTTTGCATTAGTAACTTAAAGAAAGGCAAGAAAAATGAGCTAGGCTCCAAGCAGACAGGATTGGCAGACAGGATTGGCAGACAGAAGGCAATCAAAAGAGCTGAGACCATATCAGTGATGCCATTTAGTAATAATTGTGATGTAGGAAAAGATGCTGCTACCAAAAGAAAATGCCACTTCTAAAACAGAATTTTGAGGTGTTAGTAGGAATTTTCCAGAGGTAGTTGGGGACCTATGAGTGACCATGTAGGACGTCGCAATTCCCACGTTTTTGTGGTGAGGATTTGCATTCTGTTTTTTGCATTTATTTTTCTTGCTTTTGTTTTTGCGGGGAGAAGGATTGTATTCTGTATTTTCTGCAGGCATGCCTTCATTGTAATTTTTTTGTCCCTTTTCCCAACTCACCAAGCCTTTTCACAAGTTCCAACTTGAATTAATCTTATTTCACTTCTTTTTTTTTAAATAAGTATCCTAGTTCTGTGCTCCCCTCAATTAAAAGCAATATCTTCTGTTAACACATAAGCACTCATTTCTTTTCTTGCCACTTCGACCCATGTCTTTTACAGTCTTCCTCTTTCCATCCTTTCAAACACCTCTACTTTGCACCATGTCACCATGCATAATTCATCCATTAATGCATATGCTAATATTCCATCTCAGCCACATTAACTTAAGGCACATTATTTATTGGCTCAATATTTAACAGCATAAAGAACTGTAAGTCCCTAAGAAATTTAAAATAAGAAATGAAGCATGTCATTCTTATCAAAAGATAAGCTTCAGATTTAATGGAATATATTGATCGTGCTACAACACAAAGCAGCTCCCCACTTCAGCCACCCAGCTCTAATTCTTTGCTCAACATCCTCTTCATTAAACCAAGATGGTGAAAATTGATGCTATGGGCATTTTAGCATTTTCTCCTTCCTTGCAATTATAAATGATATGGAAATAAGGTAAATACCAACCCCTCGAACAAAAAAAAGGTGAAAATCTCAGAACCTAGCAAAAATAAAAACTTTATTATGTCTCTTCATGACTTCAGAAAGCAAAACTCCTTGTACAGATGAAACTCTTATCAATGATTGTCAAACTCTCATTGATTGCATTTGACCTTTGGAGTTATAAACACTGTAATCCACAGAAATTCGATCAAAATTCAATGGATTTGTACACATGAAGATAGAAATTTGTTTGTGTTGTAATCATGAGATGAGAATATGTTTATTCACCAAATTTTTTGGTCTTCCACATAGCATTCTTCACATTAGACTGAACATTCAGAATTGCAGAGTCGTTTAATGTTTCTCCTGAATAGCTTATTTCTATTTATCTTGCTGCTTTATTTTCCTGTTCCAGTCCCACTTCCTGTTGCTTTCAGTAGCTCGATTCCTTGAGATTGGTCATGGAAACGTTATACCGTTGCACGTGTCCCAAGGTCATCAAGCTGGGGACAGAACTGAAACCATAAGCAGGCACTAAAATGGCACAAGCTCTCACAAATTGAGAAAACTAGAAACATTTCTAATAGTTTTAGAATTTAGAGTGAGGTATGTCGCAGTTTCAGTTGAAAATCCATGGTCAATAAACATTGTAGTTATGCCCAAAAAAAAAAAACTCTGGTTTTGTCAGCTCACTCTCTTTTATATAGCACAGGTCACAATTCCATTTCAGTATCTCGGAGCCACAAATTAAAGATTCAAAGGCCTGAGCTTACCTGTTGGTATTCCTTCGTCAGCTTACCGGTGCCAGATACCTAACGGTAGAAAAAAAGTTCATGCAAGATACCTTTCTAAAGACGTAGCGCAAGTGGAATCCTCCTTTAGTTCGCTACCTTTTCTATTGGCACCATCTAGATCTATTGGAGAATTCAGTGATATGCACTACCCGTCTTAATCATATAAACTTTGGGGAGGATGAAATATAATTTTTAGTTCAAGTTTGCTATCAGTATAACCCAATATCCTAGTGCAGAGAGAAGTGCAACGGCACATCATGTCTCTTGGGACTCTTCATATTCAGAAACCATGCAACATTACTTCTGAATAGCCCCAGCGCCTTCTATGCCTATTTCTTACGGCCTATTGAACTGGCAAAGCCTGCTCTC
Source organism: Protea cynaroides (assembly GCA_028583415.1). Taxonomy (NCBI): domain Eukaryota; kingdom Viridiplantae; phylum Streptophyta; class Magnoliopsida; order Proteales; family Proteaceae; genus Protea; species Protea cynaroides. The sequence continues at coordinate 50,782,831 of CM053272.1, forward strand.
CGAAAGTAAGATCCTTTCCATAAACCAGTTGCAGGATCCTAAGATTTCAGGGTGAATTTCAAGTAGAGAGAGAAAGAATGTCTCGTAGTGCTCATACATATTTCTTTGATCAATTTTCCATCCGTCAGAACCACATCCCTGGCTTTAATGGAGAACTTTACAAGGTATTGAGGCCTTTCTTGTAGAAAAGGCACTATCTCTTTAGTGGGGGCAGGAGGAAGCACCTTATCTGCAACGAAGCTACCATGAGGTGAAAAAAAACAACACAGAATATAGAAATGGTGGAAAGCTGATATCTTCCGCATTCCAAACGGTGAGGCCAACCACTAATGTTCACAAGCTAAAGAAAAACCAATGGGAGAAAAAAAAAACTAATTTAAAGAACGAATCGCAAACAAATGTTACAGGAAACGAAAGTCCATCCACTAGTGACATAAATCCTCACACAAGATCATGGAGCTCTCTATTGAGTCTAAAGTACAAGCTAGAAAAAGAAAACGGTGATCTGGGAAGGAATCTACCTTTCCTGAAGCACCCATTGTAACAACACCTCTGCAAGGTCGTCGACCAGCAGAAAGACGGAGATGAGAATCGATCTGTTGAAAGAAGGAGTGAGTAGATGAGAAAGACTCAGACTGATCCAACTTGAAGTTGAGGGAGGAGCGATGCAATCCACTGAATTGAGGTGGTAAACAAGAAGAAGAGGAGATCGCGGACTTCGCGCCTGACAGTTGAGATGCGAGAGATGTGGAAACCATTGCCATTGCAACTCTCACCGTTCACCTCTCACCTCTCCTAACGCTTCAAAACCAGTACAAACAGCAAAAGCAGGGCAGTATAATAAAGAGACCTGAGAATAAATTTGGCCCCCAAAAAACATTATTAATAAGGAAAAGAGAAAAATGTAATGCATGTTCTTTATTTTCTATGGTCAATGGTTTGCACTTTTATTGCCTGTGTATACGAATTGGAATCGGGATTCGGGGCAGACGGCTAGCCGCTCCCGATTCTGGCATTTCGGTTTTAGGTATTTTGTCGTCGATTCGATCCGATTCGATCTCATGAACGCTTTTGTGGAGTAGTATATACGCTAGCGTAGTTTCTTATTTTTATTTAGTTTTTATTTTATTTATTTTTGTATAGGATAATATGAAAGAAAGAGATGGACATGGAAGCTAACCAGGTTGGTGGCTTAGGGTTTATCACCAGGTTGGTGGCTTAGGGTTTACCACGACGTACACGTGAGGCACGCACTCAGTCCGAGACTCATCCCCAAAAACATAACCAACCAAAGGTCAAAACTACAAAGAGAAGGGGTGTAAAGTTAACCTATTTATATTAACACGTGGTACTGATTTTTTTTTTTTTTGTGGTAAAACTGGCACTAATTATTCAAAAGGATTGCGGGGAAAACCATCTGACTGCTTATTTTTGAATTTTATTTTACTAATCTATATAGTTCAAAAATAAAAAAAATTAAAAAAAACTAAACCATCCAATTCATGCTTGTTATAACAAAAATACCTAAAATCCATCAAGGTCATGACTGTTTTCATGAGAATGTGTGATGGAGCCTACCTATAGCTCGGCAAGTCTGATAGATCAGATAAGATCACAAATGATTTCAAGGATGGCATGCTACAAAGCATCACCAAAGCTACTTGAATTTTTCTTTTCACACAACCCACAGTGCATTCCATCGCGAACAAGGATTCGGGAGTAATGGTTTCAAGACTACAACTTAGATCTCTAGATTAAAACACAAAATGGGATTGAATACAATAAGAGACTCTTATGGATGATGGGCAGCTACATGGATCTGATTGTGGAGAGATTAGTGTGAAAAAAATTCAGAGTCAATGAGTGAATTGTAGATAGTGAATTGGAAGTGAGTTTTCATAATTGGGTTGGGGCACATTTCATGTTTAACAGCTGCACCAACAAAAGTTTGGAATCATCTGCAATGTCTTCACCCAAAGAAAGTCGTGAAACGGTTGGAGAAGAGAAAGAGGGGTCGGTGAAAAGTGAAGGAAGATGGAAGAGAAAAGTAAAGAGGGCAAAAGTGTCCAATGAAGAATGAAAATAGTGATGAGATTAAAAATATTTTTTAAACATATTAGTAAGACCAAAAGTCGTGTTGAAGTATTTTTTATAAATAAACGTGGATGATTTTGGGTTTGGATCCTCTACAGCCCCATCTAGAACATTGAATTGCATTGGTACACACAGATGCACTCTTAAACGCCTGAATGGAACTAAATGGAGGTATTGCAGCAAACCCAAGTCGGATAATTTTCCCAAAAATTAACCTGATAATGTCTGGAATTGCCAACGTAATCGGACGGTTGTAAGTTGTCCTCCACCATCTAACCTGACGTTGATGTGTAACCGTCCAAAAAAGCAATTTATGAATTTAGGTGGCGAGTGAGTCCGTGAGAGAATTAAAAAGTGCCAAAGGATATGCCAGATGTAACAACTCATGGGGCAGAGCCCAACACTTTTTACTGGTTGGTGGGATTTATAATATGACACCAGGTTCAATATTAGTATCGGTATTGGGTCAATCGAATTGATGGTTCCTATCAGTTTTAAACTTGGACAATTTTAGAATCTAATTCATTTTAATATTATTTTAATGAAATCGGATATGTATTGGTTTTCTATTGGATCAGTATACTGATATTGATCTGATTCTAAGCCAGATCAAATCAGTTTTGGACCCGATACTTAAATTTAGAACCATGTACAAGACAAAAAGAAGCTTAAAGAGTAATAGATGTAAGACACCCCAGGGAGGGTTTGCATCAAAAAAAAAAAAAAAAAAGTTAGACTATTCTCTCAACCGGAACGAGTCTCAAATGCGTATGGGTTTACCTGATTCACCCATAAAAATAAGGATGAATTGGGTTTCCTGTCACAAGTCTCACAACACAGATAAGCAGTTGACCTTTTCTTTTTTCCTCTAATGAATATGATGTTAGGAAAGAAAATGATATTGATAAAAAAACTAACGACCAAGAGGAAATCGGATTTTTTTGGGGCTAAAGAAGAGGGGGCAATTATAGGAATTCGCATTAATAATGTTGGAATTTGTATGCTTTTAAGGATAAATGATTCCAGACCATAGAGTCGTTAACCGATCGATATACAAGAAGAAGAAAAAAAAAACTTTTGTTTTTCTTTGAAAAGGAAATATGTATGTCAACTCATTTATGTTTTTGCTTGTCAAAGAAATTAAAAAAAAAAAAAAAAAAGAATGAAAAATTTAAGTGCCACGGCCCACGACTTCCAAAGATATTAGGAGCCTCTGACGGAAAAAAAGAAAAAAAAATATTAGGAACTTTTTTCCAATCATTAAAAATGGCATAAGAAAAATTTATGATTATTCTATTTGATTTAAATACTGACTTCGTATGTATCGCTTTCGCCAATGACACAAGCCCTTGTTAATAGGGTTTTATTTTTATCCTCCATAGATTTTTTCCAATTAGAAGACCCACAAGCCCTTGTTAATAGGGTTTTATTTGTATCCTCCATAGACTTTTTCCAATTAGAAGACCGGCATCTTTTGTTGGAAGAGTTATTGTTTATTGTAGGCTGTGGGTCCTGTGGGTCTTTGGGACAAATTTGGGCTTCAGTTCCCAAATCTGTCTCCACTTTAGATTCCCTATGAAATAGCCCCTCTTCAGACATTTTCTTCAAATGATAATTCTTTATATATATATATATATATATATATATATTTGGTAAGAATGAAAAGTTATATTACACCCCAATGGTTTTGGAAAGATTAGATTAAGATTCAATAATAGTGTGCGGGTAGAGTTATCATCTCGTTTCTTTTCGTCAGGGCTCAGGGGTGAGGAAAAGCTATCTCGTAATTCCAACCGTATATTACAGAACTTGAAACCCTAAAAGGGAATGTGATTTAAATGCGGGCACATAAATTATTTGTTGTTGTAGATATCTGGGAGCATGGCTTTAGTAAGTAATCAGAATTGGACTCACGGATCCATGGACTCGACTCAAACTCAACTGCCCAATTCATGTGCCTTTTTCCAATCCTCACTTGGTTTCTCAGATTATGGCCAATTCAAATAGGAATGATGCTGATAAACCCCGCTTGGAAGGTTGGGACTTAGGGAATCATCCATTGTTGGGATTGGTCCATATTGGGTCTAGTCCCATCGGAGCGTTTGGAGTTGAACCTATATGAAAGTTATGAATCCATATGAAAGTGAATTTTTACGAAAAATGGATTAAATTTCCTTTTAAGTGAGTTGATGGGAAAATAGAAAGACTTACTTTTGGAAATAACAAAAGGAATTATTTCTCTCAAAGAAAAAAAGAAATTAGTAAAATTAGTAACAAAATGTGAGATCTCTCTTGAATGAGCCATTGACATTGTTTTGAAGCTATTTTTGGGATTTCTCTTGGAGAAGAAGAAGTGCAAATTTTCATTAAAGGTTTTACCTCAAATTTTTTGTTATCTTTCATGCTATCATTTTCTCGACGAATCGGAGAAACAATGTGTGCTTTTCAGTGATTTTCTCCAAGCGATTGGAAGATTGTATGAGGCTTTTAGAGGTGAGAAAATATCATTAAAATGGTGGTTGAGAAATAAACTTGTATTTATCAAAATTATTTATTTATTTTACATTCTCTTGTGATCTTCAAGCTTGGGTACAAAGCTTGAGAAGAATAAATCTTGTAATCTCATTGTCATTATAGTGGAAACTTTTGATCGGACTAGATCTCATGGTTTTTCCCCTTTATATTAAAGGGTTTTCCTCGTAAAAAATATTGGTGTTATAATTGCGTTTTGTGGATTGTTTATTTGTTTCTTTCATTTTATTTCTTGACTTGATATTTTTTTATTCACACATAGACGGAAAATATTTGATTACCTAACACCCGTTGCTTGGACCAATCAATAAAGCAATGCCAAGTTGTAAGCTAAGTGGATTAAAAACTTCTCAATCAATTTTCTTTCATTTCAAGAAGTGCCCATAGCATAGCAGCGATTGCCAGTTTGTGAAGTTTGGGACAAACAAGGGGGTTTGAATCATATTCAACATCAGTCCTATGCGTTCAATTTCTCCATCATCTCTATTCACCTCCCCCTTGAGCACCCATTGGGTGCCTACTACCCCTTCGGGTCACTATAGTGGTGGGCCCACATTCGACAAAAAAAAATTATTATTTCTAGAATGGGCTTTGTTTTTTTTTTTGGTAAGAATTTATAGAACAAGTTTACTGCAATATAGATAACAAATATGACTTCCTCTTCATCAGACATTTCTTTGATTAATTGGCCTTTTCATATTCGGATTTGAAGATCAAAGCCTTTGCCACTAAGGTTATTTTTGAATCTAAAGAAAAAAAAAAGCATAATACAAAAATTATAATGAAACAATAATCACTAATTTTATGTATCTATTTCTATTTGTATTTCAATTTTTTTTTCTTTTTTTTGACATCCAAATATAGCCTAAGGCATGGTTTGAAGATTGCAGTGACCTAATTAAATTATTGGGAAGACATGGGATGCTGTTGTAATTGCAAATGTTGATGGACTTCCTACTCTCCATTATTCATCGAATGCCACTGAGAGGAGAAATCTGTATTCATTCATACATCTCTCAACCCAAGAAAGTTTATGTTTGATTGCAAGAGAAATAGAAAAGGAAAGTGAAAGGAAATTGTTTTCCTTTTGAATCATTTGGTTGTATGAGAAGTGAAGTGAAATTAATTTTGCATCGATTGTTTGGTTAGCTATAAAATTTCAAATATTTATAATTTAACATATTTTACTAAATTATAACCTTGCGTTAAATCATTTTCTGAAAACTATATGTTTAATGAATGTGACCATCACTAAGGGGGTGTTAACCTTGCCTATCACTGTCCAATGACCCCACCTTTGATACATATGACTCCATTGAAGACCTATGTTCTTCGATGAATCTAAAAGTTCTTAAATAATTATTATTGTCATTTAAAAATAGTTTCAAGATTGTTTTCCAATTCATCCAAGTTGTAATCAACATTTAGAAGCTTAATTCTATACTTATTTTAATTTATATATCCAAAAAATAATTATAAGCTTTATAGTCATCAACAATAGAATCGGAACCCCATTTCTTTCAAGTTGCAATCACAAAACAAATATGGCAAAATTTTATCGTCTTAACTTCAACTCATCTATGTGATTAGAATAATTTTAATAATTGGAGTCTCATAAAAGAGCCTAATGGCTCTAATATACAAAAAAATTTCTGATCGTAACAAAAATTTACTCCTAGTAATTGATCAAAAGAATTCATCTAAAAATTTATAAGAACTTCTAAAATATTACAATAGATAAGACATGATCACATACACCTACTACAATTTTATTTTGATAAGTAGAAAAATTTATCCAAAGAAAATGCCCACTACACTTGTTGTTACAAAGCTCATGTTGTACAAAGTCTATTACATAAAAAAAAATGTTGTGCAAAGTCAAAAGTCAAAATTCCTTTTTAAAAGAAGTTTCAAGAGACTTTAAACTCAAACTCAACTTTTTTTGGTTTTGATTTCAAAATTAGTTTTTGGTTTTGGACGAAAATTTTGAACTTTGATTTTGAGTTAATTTATACAATGTAAGACTTTTTAGTCCTATATTCCTTAAGGATTGTGAAGGAGAGTTCATTATTTATAGAGAGTGTCCTCTACTTATTGAGCCCCAAGAAAAAAGCCAAGATCAGTCCGAGTCGACTCACACATACATGTGTGTGCATCGGACTGGATAGGACCTTGAGCTGTGACGGTGATGAGGGCATGGGCGCTAGGCCACGGGCCGTGGGTTGCAGGTTGCGGGCTGCAGGTGTGGTTGAAATATGACACACAAGGGATGTCATCTCAACCACCGATCTCAAGATCAGAGATTTGCCACGATCTGGGAGAGTCACACCCCATCCTATGGTCATTACTAAGGGTGTCAAAACTGGGCCCGGCCCGGTAGCACTGACCGAGCCAACCCGATATAACCCGAACCCAGCCCGGACCGAGCCTTAATGGACAGGTTTTGGTCTGAGCTTGTAAAGCCCGACACTGTTTCAGTCCAAACCGAAATCAAATCGGACCGGTCCGTTAAGAAGTCTGAATTAGCCCAAACCGATAAAACCCAACCCGAACACCGGTAAGGTCCGTTCGGGCCCAATTTCTTAATTTTAATGGTTTTAAATTTTAATAGATTGTGTTATAGTATTAGAGTTCACTTCATGATCTAGAAGATTATATGAATCTATAGTTGAAAAGATTATGTTAATTGTTATAGTTTATTAAATTACATACATATGGAAGGAATAATGCTAATTTTGTAGATAGAAATAATAAAATATGCTATATAGTTTACATATAAAAGGGGCCCGATAAGCTCGATAAACCCGATCCGGACCGAACCATCCCGAAATCACCTCAATAAACCCAGCCCGATATCAAACCGACACCGGACCAGCCCGTTAGTTATTGTGTCCAGCGCAGCCCACCTCAGCCCGAACTCTTAATGGACATGTTTTGGGCTGGGCTTATAAAACTCAACACCGGTTCAGCTCGGACCGAAACCGGCCCAGACCGACCCGAAACCGGCCTAGACCGGCCCGTTGACACCCTTAGTCATTACCAATGGGCATCTGAAGACTATAAATAGTAGTCGACCCTAGGCTACAAAATCATCTAAAATTGAGATTCTCTCCTCTCTCTCTCTCTCTCCAACTCTCTCCCTCTACTCTGTTTGATCGAAAGAGTCCATCATCGTCACTTTTGAAAGAGTGTTGTTCTCAGTTGTCGAGCCTGCATCTACATCCAACAGTGAAGTGCATGCTGGGTGGGTGTCCTACTGAAGGGTTGTTTAATCTTGGAAACTGATTTGCGGGGACCTACTACACCATATAGAGGCAAATACAGTCTTAAGGATAATGTACCAACACGACTCAACCCTACCTTGATTTATCGGATCCATCATATAAGGTATGTACTGTTATATATTTATTTTTGTATATTCCAGAATTTAACACGTATTTAGGTTGATATATAACCTATATAATATATGCATGATATTTATATGTTTGCATGTTATTCATAATCACATGATTATTAATTATTGAATAATAATTGGTATTTGTTGCACGATTATTTATTAGTCTATATAATATATTTTGTTGTACCTCAACATTATTTTACAACAATTTTTAAGAATGTATTTATATATATTGTAGAGACTGTTATCATGGCTGGTGTTGAATCCGATGTGACACTAGGGGTGAAAGTTTTGCCCTGATGGCCCGAGCCCTCCCAAAACCGCCCTGAACCCGGTCAGGGTTTAGCCTGGCCCGTACCCTGATAGGGTCCAATCAGGGTACAGGGTAATTTTTACCCTGTCAGGGTAAGGGCGGGTTAGGGTTGAGGCCTCGGGTAGAGCCCAGCCTGACCCTGACTTATATATATATTTTCTCTAACCCTAATCCTTAGCTATCTCCATTCTTCTCTCATTCTCTCTTTCTCCTACCGCAGCCGACGGCCATTTCTCAGTTTCTCTCATTTTCTCTTTTCATAGTTTCTCAGTTTCTCTCGTTTTCTGTCTTTAGATCTGTTATGCTCTGAGCATCTCTCACTCTCTCTGCCGACGGCTCTCTATTTCTCCTACCGTCGGCTACCGCAGCTGACGGCATTGACGACGGCTCCCTATTTCTCCTATAGGCTACCGCAGCTGACGGCGAGAGTGTCTCTCACTCTCTCTTCCTCCTACCGCCGACGACACTGTCTAGAGCCACCATATCAGAGCCGATTCAGCCCATCGAATCATCTTCTTCCTCTTCGTTGACAGCCTGATTTTAGGTATTTATCTCTCTCTCTCTCTCTCTCTCTCTCTCTCTCTCTCTCTCTATCTTTCTGAATCTTTGCACATAATTGATTTCAGCCCCATCTTCTTCTTCTTCCTCTTGGTCGACAGCCTAATTTTAGGCATTTCTTTCTTCTTCGTCGACAGTGGGTTAAAGGTTCAATGGAGTTTCCCAAGTAAGAAACTGATGTCTCAACCACACTGTCCAAGCACAAAATTACCTTCTTTTGGAAAACATGCTTTCCCAGTTTCCTTGATTCAGTGAAAACTATGAAAAATGAAAACTTAAATTTCTCTTGAGAGATATTAGATTTTTTTACACTTCTCTCTCCCTCCTACCTATTTTGTATTTTTAATAAGTGCTATTGTGTGTGTGAATGTGTTTGGGGGAGGAAATAATAATCTGTGTGAGCGAGAGGGTTGGGTGAGTACTTGTTTCAGATAGGGAGAGGGATAGAAGAAAAAGATGAAAGCTAAAAACTCTCTTTCTGAATCTCCTGACGATATACCTTGCTGCTAAGGGTAAATCAAGGTAAACCCTACCCTGATTTAGGGTCAATCAGGGTAACCCGGCCCGGCCCGGCCCGATTAGGATAAATCAGGGTAAGGTAGGGTTTGGTAATACCCTGTCAGGGTAGGGTAAGGGTTGAGGTTATGTAATACCCTAACAGGGTAGGGTAGGGTTTGGGTTAGCATGAAAATTTTTTGAGTAGGGTAGGGTTTGCAGATAACCGGCCCAACCCGACCCTGTTTCTCCCCTATGTGACACTGAAGTTGGTCCTACTATGGGGAAACTTCGCATCATGTTTGAATTTGATAGCATAGAACCATTTAATGATTTAAAGTACAAACGTTGGAGGCAAATGATGCATTTTGCCTTATCCTAATTGGTGCCATGTTCGCTTGTCGAAGGAATCCGATGATCTTGAAATCAAGTCAAAGAGGGCCACATGGATAACTGCTGATTTTCAATGCAAGAACCGGATCCTGAATGCAATGACTAATGAGCTGTATAATGTGTATTCCTCATATAACTATGTTTATACTATATGGGAAACACTTAATAAAAAATATTTTCTGAAAGATGTTGGAAGCAAGAAATATATGACTGTCAACTTTCTAAATTTCAAAATGAAAGAAGACATGAATATTTCCATACAAATGGATATGTTCAAAGTTTTAGTTGCTAGCCTTATGAAAGAGGGATCACTCTTCCAAAACAGTTTGTTTCTGTAGCATTAATTGAGAAATTACCTAACTCAAGGAGTGACTTTAAGTCACACATGAAGCATAAGTCAAAGAATTAGACCCTGGAGCATTATATAATGCAAATAAAGATTGAAGACAAAAATCGTGAAACTTGTTGGGTTGGTGTCTTGTATTCTGTGGGGTCCACATGATTACTGGGATTGTACTTGTAATAGGGTTTGAGTTTACTACATGTACAAGGGTAAACTTGTAATTGTGTGGGACTTAAGGTTTCTAGATTTACCTATATAGTATATACTGTCTCTGTGTGGAAAAACCTAGGTAAGACTAACAGAGGAAATAAACCTGTCAGGTAGAGATTGTAAACTTTTATTGGGAATGAAAAAAATCTATCTTTCTTTGGTGTGAACGTAGACATATCACGATGGGGTGTTGAACTATATAAATCTTCTTATTTGCGTACTCTCAATCCTAACAAAACTGACAAGATGAAAAAAGCAAAGGAATATAAAACCAAAACTAATCTTGTGAAAAATGGCAAAACTAAAAAAAAGGACAAGTCCAAGAAGTTTCTTCAAGTGAAGAAGGAAGACAAATTCAATAAGGCCAAGGGAGGATGCTTCCTCTATAGAAAATCGAGACATTTTAAAAATGACTGCCAAGCTTTCAAGAAGAAACAGGGCAATGATAAAACCAAGGTGCACCTCACTGAAGAAGACTTATTTACAACAGTAGTAACTGAGGTTAATTTGGTGGAAAAATCAAAAGAGTAGATCATTGACATTAGAGCCATTAAGCACATTTGTGCCGATCAAAGCAAATAACTTAGTATACATGAAAAATTCACAAACCTCTTAGCTTATGGGCAAAGGTCAAATTGCACTGAAGCTAACATCTGGAAAGACCCTAGTGCTGAACAAAGTATTACATGTCCCAGATATTCGAAGGAATTTGATTTTTGATTTTTGTCTGAACAAAACTGGAATGAAGCTAAGTTTTGAAGCAGACAAAGTCATTATACTTCATAGGGACAAATATGTAGGAAAAGAAATATGCTAAAAATGATCTTTTTGTAATAAGTATTGATAATGTATAAAATGAAATTCCATCTTCTTCTTACTTGATTCTATATGAGTGTATATTCAAAACTTTGAAATGAGAACAAAATCTTCCGATAGTAGAAGTTCTATTGCACCTATTGGAGACGTTGTTCGGGTAAAACTCGCATGTTCAAATGAATTTTTGTATTTGAAGTCTGAAGTTAACTTTTGTGTGATTCTAATATAGGATGATGATTCACGCAACACTGAACAACGAAAGAACATCACTTGGACTAAACAAATGGATCACACAATGAAACTATAAAAGAAATGGGCAAGATTAATGAAGATATAGTTGAAAATGTTTACGGTTTCGTCATTGTTAATGAACTTCAAGCAAAGGCATTTGTAAGAAGGACTTAAGAGTGTGGAGGAACCGAAGAGATGGATCTTGAGGTTTTGATCAAGTCCATTGATCACCACCTTCAACTTTTGTCCATGGATGACATTGGGGTCTTCTTTTATGCATTGGTGGTAGTAGTTGAATTTTGTAGGTCTTTTTGTGATTGGAGGATAATGAATTTAGTGTTTGAATTGAAATGTGTTGGTTCTAATTGATCTGTTGTAAGAATTTTATCTTTTTTATTCAGTTTCGATTCCTTCAACTGTTTTGATGGATAATCTTGAATTTGTGTATAGTGCAATAATTGAATTGTTACATCCTATTCCTTCATGTATCTACACAGATTATATGTTCAGTCTGTTCATTTAAATTTGAGAATCCCAAGTTGATCCATTGTTATAATGATTGTGAACTGCAAACTTGTTTCTTATATAAAGTTATCTTATCTGTTAATTGTCTTTGGAGTTGTGATACATTGTTCTATTTAAGGATTGGTTAACAAATATTCGTAGTTGAATAGGCAGCAAAGTCAAGTCATGTATTATCTATAGCTGGCATGGTTAAAAGTCATTTTTTTTAATTGCAATGTCAAAGAAATGGGGTTCCAATTCCATCGATGATGATTATTAAATTTTTAAATGTTTTTCTTTTTATATGTAGATAAAAAAAATATTTTAAATAAGTATAAAATTAAGCTTCTAAAATATTGATCACAATTGGGGTAAATTGACAAACGGTCTTGAGACTATTTTTGAATATTAATTATAATCATTTAATAACTCTTGTACTCATCGAAGAACATAGGCCTTCAATGAGGTCATATGTATCAAAGGTGGAGCCACTGGACAGTGATAGGCAATGTTAACACTCATTTAATGGTGGGCCCATTCATTAAATATAGAATTTTTAGTAAATGAAATAAAACAAAATTATATTTTGGTAAAATATATGTTAGATTATAAAAGTTTGAAAATTTTATATCAATTTTACATCAGTTTTACATCCAACCAAACAACCGGTGTAAAATTAATTTCATTTCACTTCTCGTGTAATCAAATGACTCATAAGGGAAAATAATTTCCTTTCACTTCTCTTTTTATTTCCCTTACAACCAAACACAGCCGTAAGGTAATTGTAATTGCAAATGTTGATAGAATTCTCACTTTCTATTCTTCATTGAAAGCCATTGAGAGGAGATATGTACCTTCATTTATTCATTTCTAAACCAAAAAGGCTGATAGTTAATATTTTATCTCTCTTTATTATTTCAAAATTTTTCTCTTTTTTTTCCCTTTTTCTTTTCCTTAGCATCCAAACATAGCATGAATTGCTCATTTTTTTCTTTTTGGTAAAAAGGTAAAAAATGAATTGCTCATTCAAGCTTAGCCAGTTCTAAATTGACCTTAATGGCCAAAATCCAAACCATTTTCAAATTGCCAACATCAGTTTTCCTGTTCTATTTAGTTGCAAAGGGAAGCAAACGGGAACGAAGTGAAAATTTTAAACGTAAAATGGAATTTTTATAATCATCACCTTGTAAGCACCCCATTTTTGCCACCCTCTGCATAAGTGAACCAATATGGTAGGTTTTCGGCCTTTAACCCAAAGGTTGGTGATTCTCTAATGAACCCCACAGTAGGGTCATAGGCGATTACCTACTTAGATGAATAGGTCGTGAAATTATCTTCGAAATGAGACCGGAATCATCAAATTCTGACGTCAAACAAGGAAGATATCGTAGTTTGAAATGCAAGGACATCTACGTAATTATCGTATCATGCATTCATTATCATTCAAACTTCAAGACAACATATCTTGGTCATCTGATATCGGAATCAGATGATTCAAAGGACAATATTCCTTATTTTCAGTCCTCTTCAAAGTGGACGTAAAAAATCTCAGGTAGAAGTCACCAATGGATTCCATGCAAGATTACACATAAAAATGGTTATTTAGTCTTCAAAAATTCATAAGTTGGCCATTTCATTTCCAAATGAGATGATTTAAGATCCAATATTTCTTATTTTTAATGTTCTACAAAGTGAACGTAGAAAATTTGAAACAGATGCTATCAAAAAATTTCATATGGAAGGGCGACAGAAATGGACTATGAAATGTCAATCTTAGTCCAAACCAGCTTAATCCAGCTTAGTCTAACTTAGCTCGACCCAGCTCAGAGCCTCAGATCAATCCAGACCAAATTATGTCAGTCCATATGCATGTATTTCTTTTATATATGTATAATGTATAATATATTATTGTATATAATACATATACATATCTTATGTCAGTCCTACTTATGGTCATTCTTGTATAATCTGACAAATCTGAATGCAGTTCATAGTTTTGTCCATTATCTGGAACCTTATGTCACAATTTTCACAGTTTTGAGTCATTAATCTTTCCAAATTTCTTCATAAAAATTACAATTTTTCAAAGAACATTGAACATATGTTTGTTTTGATAATTTTGCACTTTTAAAAAATATTTCATTGATGTCTCATTCATTATAACATCAATGATTGTTTAAATGAATTCTGCCATATTTGGATAAATGACTATATTTGGAGCATTCATATGCTTTGTTTGGATTGTGCATACCATGTTTGCCACATTTCATGTATTACTATTTTTGGTAGAATAGATAAATTTTTACCATATTTTAGTAAAATCTTAATTTTTTTAAGTCTTACTATGCTTAGAAAATAGCATATAAGATCTTTCCTTTTTTTGAAAAATTCATGTCATATATGCATTCTATGATTGGTACTTACCATATTGATATATAGATGCATATTAGATCTTGCCATATTAGATCTTACCATGCTTAGATCTTGCCATATTAGATCTTGTCATATTAGATCTTACCATATTAGGCTCTTGCCTTATTTGTAATACATGCCATATTTGAGAGATTTTAAACAATCTTACTACATGTGAATTTCTTGTCATAAATATTTTATATGCCATATTTAGATAGAATATTCTATTTTGGGCAATAATTTAATTTATGCAACACCCTAGTCGAACTGCCATATCTATACACCTAGCAAACATATTAGGTGTGGGGACGTGCATTTAGGCATCCACATTCTTGGGAATGGCATAATGAAAATAATAAAAGCCTTAATAAAGAAAGAAAAATACTCTGGCAAACCTTCCAAAATTAGAATTCAGGATGAAAAGGATAATTTAGGACGATTTTGCCTATCGATAAACCCTAAACCTTGAATAGGTTCTCAACCCTAAACCTAGAATAAATTTTCAATCATTAACCTAGAATGGGTTATCCAGTCCGAACTACGTGGATTCTAATTCCTAGGACAAACCCTAGGATACGTAGGCCATTTGGAGAAATTCAAATTCGGATCCAAACCTTAGTCCACTTGGACTATCCATAGATCTACTATAATATTTATCCACATTTTGACCCACATAAGGTTATCCACATTTCAATCTAGAATGGGTTATCCATATTTCAATCCAAATAGGGTTATCCTTAGATCCACTAGGACTATCTATCAGTCCACATGGACTATCCAGATCCTAACCCATAGGATTTCTCAGCCTTTCAAGCATAAACTTCAACTTGAACAATAAACTTAATCATGCACAAGCATAAATCACATCCATAAACTTTAATCACACCTGAACTACGATGGTGAACCTGATTTTTGGAATAATTTCGTGATACGTAGGCAATTTGATGGATACAGATTTGGTTCAATGATATCAAACCACTTGGTTTGGTTTGGCTTAACAAATAGAGTCTAGCATAGAAAAAGTATAGTAGACCGATTTCGATCGGACGGTTTGGTGCCTAACCCCTTCCCATAATCGTA
This sequence comes from Protea cynaroides, assembly GCA_028583415.1. Lineage (NCBI taxonomy): Eukaryota > Viridiplantae > Streptophyta > Magnoliopsida > Proteales > Proteaceae > Protea > Protea cynaroides. Next base: position 50,798,209 of record CM053272.1, read on the forward strand.
ACCTGACGCTTACCCAATCTCTGATGGATCAGAATTTCAATCTAAGGGTCATGAGTCAATCAAAGTCTTACCTTGGGGTGAGATTTCACATTTCTAAGGTCCTAGACCTAAATCTAGGTGGCTGACTTCAAAAGATTTTTCATCTTTGTCCTCACACACCTCATAAACTATTTAAATTTCTAATCATATTTAGTAATGATACTTTTTTACATATAATTTTTATTTTACATTTTGAATCCAAAGGAATGGTTCTAAAATAAAATAAAACTAAATACGGTGAACAATTGCTTAGCATAATTGATTATTGTTCTTTGGGTCATATGCTCGACTCTTTTCACATTGTGCCTTAATGCATACCCCTTTCCCCCTTTACCCTCCCTTGCAATTCTAAGTAATTGTAGTCAAAGTTCTATTGTAGAAAGAGGCATGACAAATAAATTTATATTACAAAAGTTTCTTTTTTAAGTTTAAAAATTTAACGTTCCTTCCCTTTAAATTCTTTTGTATACAAACGGAGCCGAATTCATGATTGAACCACTAGGAGTTGATATGAGTAATCGATATCAATTGCCAACTATATTTGGCAATTTGCCTCCAAAACTCGGTTTTAACGAGTACTTAGATCCTCTTTTGTCCCCAAACTTGCCCAAATTGACTCAGAATCAGATCAGAATGCCAAAGTCCTGGATCCTTGTTTATGACTTTAAACATTCATGGCATCATGTATGCCCCATGATTTGAGGAATTGGAGTCGTTCAAGGGGAATAGAATTAGAATCGGTAGAGGCTGATTTGATTATTGAGTGGGGCTACCTTAAACCATAGTGTGCCCTGGTTAGCATTTGTTATTGGAAAAATAATCCCCTGTAGTAACTAAGGATCCTCACCATTCAAAGTGCATCGATAAGTATTCCGATGCATTATGAGGGATCCACATCCTCTCTTGTCTGAATTTGGGCGGGAGAGTTGGCAGCTTGGATGGATGGCCGCCACCTGGCTCTCGGGTGGATCCGAGCCCTCCATCCGAGCTGACACCCTTGTCGGCTCAGCTTGTTGGCTAAGGTGTCAGCTCGGATGGAGGGCTCGGATCCACCTGAGAGCCAGGTGGAGGCCATCCATCCGGGCCACCAACTTTCCTATCCAAACTCAGGCAAGAAAGGATTTCTATACCACTATGAGGATTTCACTACTACCTCTTCTGACTTTCCGTTTTCCAACAGCAATTACACATTCCCTCGGCCTCTGATTACGGTCGAAGTGGCAGTCACTACGTAGGATTTTGATCCTTCCTCGTTAGCCTCGATTAATTAAAAATGATTTAAAAACTACAGTGGGCCGTACCATTACCAAAGCCCAGAGGGTGTTTGTGGGCCAAGACTGCGGACATCGGCCCATGGTACCCGTTGGAAGATCATCTCAGAGAATTTCGGTATTATGCTTTTTCATATTCTCCAGTTAGGTACTAATTTAATTTTAAAATGCGTATATTATAGCCGCTATCGAGCAATCAACTGTTGGATAGGTATCTGAGGCACTTTATTTAAATACATGCAGTTCCGTTGGATTCGAATCTGACTGTTAAGAACACACCACTGTCTCACGACTCTCACCAACCATCTTCATGTTTGGATTATCTCCCGCAAAAGCAATCATATTGATTAAAGTACAGATTACAGACGCTTCTGCTCGTATATAGATCAGCGTTTTTGGGTTTTATCTTTTTCCCTCTGACGAAATCATATATGACTTTCGATTCAACTCGATCTTTCTCCCTTTAGAGCGTCCTTCATCGAGTATATTTGGTACTATACGATTGAGTCTCCCTTTTCTCAATTTGAATCTTCTGTGTTTATCTTTTCCTTCAGTTTTCCCTGCTAGTTTCTAGGGTTCTTTGCCCTTTTTTACCCGAGTCGATGGATAATGCTAAGGAAGCTTGCGGTGAAGCAAAAACTAACGGAGAAAACCCTAATCCTGCGACGGAAGTCGAAGCCGAATCAGATTTGGCTGCGCCTCGACAGGCTTCCAGGACGCCGTTCACGAGCCTTAGCCAGGTCGATGCGGACCTTGCTCTTGCAAGGACTTTACAGGAACAGGTTAATTCGAAATCCTCTTTCTTTACGCCTCTCTCTCTCTCTCTCTCTCTCTCTGCTACAATTGGAAAAAAATCAATCTTCCAAAAAATTTCTTTTTTGTTGTTAATTGCTCAAACCTGCATCTTCAATTTGATTGATAGCTGTATCTTTAATTGAGGACATAGAAAAATTGTTTCTTTAATTGACTGGGGATGGTCTATCTGTCAGGAAAGGGCGTATATGATGTTGAGAATGAACGGTGAAGCAAGTGATTATGGAAGTTCGGATGCTGGTAGTTATGAGGATGAAGACGAGGGTGATGACCCGGACGAGGATGCTAGGACTGATGATGAAGAAGATGCGTTTGATGTACATGCCCATGCTGATGCAGCGGATGATGATCAAGGTAATGGATTCGATGATGATGAGGCCTATGCAAGAGCTCTCCAAGACGCTGAAGAGAGAGAAATGGCTGTCCATTTAATGGCACTCGCCGGGATCAATGACTGTGAGTGGTTTAGCAATTAGCCTTAACGGACATATGATACTATGTTCATCGTCACTGAGTTGCTTCATTGTGAGATTCTATTTAATTTATATTTCTTTGCCAGGCTATTCACTCTGAACACGCCATCTGCCTTATATTGAGTGTTCTGACTTCTAGCAAAACTGCAATGTCAATAGCGATGTCTCTTTTCTTTTTCCTTTTTCTCTTTTGGTTGCTCATTGGAGTTTCTTCCAATCTTTGTTGATTACAGGGGAGGCAGAAGACACCGAAGACAATGGTAGTAACTCTCAGGTAGATGCTTTCCCTTGGTTTGAAAATCAGGTTGTGCCTATTAAATATCATCATCGTTATCTGATCGTTGTCACATGTTTTTAAAATATAGTCCTGAATTCATAGCTGTAGGGCAGAAGATATTTGATTCTTAAACACATTGTGCTCAACTACTATAAATTTCATTACTATTATCTTTAAGTGTTTGCTTCATTTCCTGCTTTTTACCTATACGGCAATGTGTCTATCTGTTTGTGTCTCTGTTATGGTCATTGTTGTTAGAAATATTGTCAGTAGCAGTATCTAATTGTGATGAGCAGTTACCATCTTCTTATTACAATCTTTTTGATAAAAATGAAAAATTAGTAACAAAAGTTAAAAAAAAAGAAAAAGAAGAGAATAGGGAGCATTCAAAGGCCTCTGCTGCATATGTACATGCCACCTCAAACAAGTTTCTCGCAACTTATCATGAATTTGGGTAGCTTATAGGATGTATATTCCATACATTCTGCCTCTAAAATCAGTCTATAAACTACGTTATGTTTTTTATTACTTAAAAATGCAGGCCTTTATCTTTGATACTCAATTTTGTAGTTTATGATTCTTATTCTCTATTTGATTTGTTGTGGTTTTTTCCCATGTTTAATTGTTATGCCTGCATTTTCAAACTTATGTTCTTGGCATATTTATGCAAAACAACCTGTTTCAGGGAAGATGCAACTTTTTTTCTTGTGAAACTTGAAGCTCTTGTACGCTGGTACTCGTATATTGTGCCCAACTTTTTAAACATCCCCTCGCTGGTGGGACCATCATGTAGTCAACATCCATTACCAATATCATTTTTGGATTGGGCTCTTGTAGTTCAATTCTTTTCTAGTGTACCCTTTGCTTCTCTTATTCACATGGAGGAGAATTTTGGAATGAATATCCATTGGACCGAATTTCCTGTTGACCTCTGAGCAGGTAATATATGAATTTTCAAAAAAAAAAAAAAAAAAAAAAAAAAGAAAAAGAAAAAAGGAAAAAGAAAAAAAGAACCTAGTTTTTTTATGAACGTGTTGTGCATCCGGTACTTCGTCAAGATAGGGGGCAGATTTGATATTATACACTGTCCTCTCCCCACCCGACATCGGAAGGCACGACCCTGCACAAAATATTTTGCCAAACCAGAAAAAGAAGAAGGGAAAAAAGAAGAAGAAACTTTTAATGCAATAGATATTGAATGATCAGAAAACCATGGTTGTTTTAGTTTTTAATGTTGTCTTTGTTCAAGCCTTTGTTAATGCGTGTGGTACTCCATCCTTAGAATAATATATCTGATCTAAGCTTAGTTTTATAAAATTTTTATTGTACTTTTAATTGTTATATTTGTCAAGCGAGTTTGATGCGATCCTGGTGCAGTCATGATGACAAAATCAGAATCCTTACTAGATAGAATCATAGGGAAGTGAGAATAATAAAACTGACACTAGTTTATGGGCTGGCTGTTCCTTGTGGTCAGCAACTGAAGACCTTTTGGATCAAATATGCGAATAACTTTAAAGATTACAGGAACAAAAAAAGATAAGAGGGATATGACCAAGGCTTCTTCTGCTTTCCCACCAAGGCCTTGTTAGAAGTTCACCAACCCAAAGCAAAGAATCTCACAGTTATTTAGGCAAAGCCAAGATTTTCATTCTAATTCTGTTGTTCCATTTGCTTACAACCAATTCTGCAGAGTAGCTAGGAAGGTTTTAGACCGCATAGACACTCTCCTAGACTTTTGACCAATTAATGAACTTTACATTTTCCAGATCGTTACAACTAACAATGAATTTGACCTATTGTCTGAAATAAGACTTCACTAATTAGATACTAATTACAACTAACTAGTTAATGCTACTCTTTTATCGGCACATATTGCTCTTGAAACTTCTTGACTAAGTCTTGGACTGGAATTAATTGGTCTCTTTTTCAGCGCACATGCATTAATTACTCTTGACCCATCCTGACAGGAGTAGGGACTGAAGCATGGGCTGCAAGGCTTATGGCTGGGCCCTTTTGTGGGCTGCCCCATGGATATACTACATCAGAGTTAAGATTGGGAATTAGAAAACAGGGTACGGTTTAGAGAGAGAGAGAGAGAGAGAAAAAGAGAGAGAGAGAGAGAGCACCAATTCCACCAACCTTTGTTCATTCTTTCTTTTCCTGTACAGGGAGACCATATAATTTGTTCAGGTATTGGGTTCATTACATTATTCATCTGTTGACTTGATGGATGCAGAAAATGAGCGAGATGGATTTTGTGTCCCTTAAATACATATGTAAAGTTTATTAGAAGTCAATGACCTGCACTTATCCATCTTTTCTTTTGTTGTTCAGGATACCTGGGAAGAGGTTGATCCAGATGAGCTGTCATATGAGGTACACTGGTGTCTCGTTAATGCCATCCTCATTTTGAGCTTCGCTTCTATTTTGTCTTACTTGTATGGACAATTTTTTTCTGCCAGGAATTGCTTGCGTTGGGTGAAGTTGTTGGAACTGAGAGTAGAGGACTTTCTGCTGAAATTATTGCCTCGTTGCCTTCGGCTAATTACAAAGCACAAAGCAGTCAGGATGGAAGTACTACCGATCAGTAAGCACAAAGCACATACGCCTTCTCATATTTTTTTTCCCCTTATGAGTACTGGCAAATATCTGGTGAGAAAAAACTCTGACGGAATGTTTCAGGTGTGTAATTTGCCGTTTGGACTATGAGGATGGTGATGGTTTGACTGTGCTTTCGTGCAAGCATTCATACCACCCAGAGTGCATAAACAATTGGCTTCAAATAAATAAGGTTATCTTTTTTAGTTTGGTTCTGGCATTTTCAATTTAATTATCTAGTTAATGGTCTTTAATATGTTAATTAGATTTAAAATAGCTTTTCCAAAACAGATATGAAATGTGGGGGTGCATTTTTATGTTCACAATAACTAAAAAAATACGTTGTCATGAATGCAGGGTAGGAGATACTTAACCAGTCATTTTGGATAATTTTTCTCACATTGCCATTTTCTTCTTCTCAATACTAGTAATTACTACTAGATTGTACTTTTTTTGATTTACTCTAATTGACCAATTCAAGCTGTATTCCATCATACCTCATCTTGCATAGTGTTGAAATTGTTATGGAAGAATCACCCATCCAGCCCAGCGTGAGGTATCTGCTTGCCCCCCAAAGATAAAAGGGGAAAGTGTTTTTTAGGAAGTCATCTTCTTATACATGATTTTAAAAACAACAGTTGATAAGACTCTGGATAGGTGGACTCATGTTCATAAAATTGCTGATCTCCTACGTTATTTTTTTTCTCCCTTTCATTTGTGTAACACTCCATCGACATCCTCAAAAGCTGGGCTAATTCACCAATGATGGATGCATTTTGTATTTGAACGTCTTGTAAATAAATTCCCCTAGAGTCGTGTCTCCAGCTCCATAGGAGTATCTGCTCTTAACCTGAGTACAATGTGTCATATGATTTGATGTTAAGGTCTGGGTTATGCTTTAATTGTTAAAATCTGAATAATAGTGCTGTTGATTTTGCAGGTATGCCCTGTTTGCAGTGCAGAGGTCTCCACTTCTGAAAGCAGGTAGCGATGACAGAAGTACCACTCCCCCATTTTATGTTCCTGTGCTTTAGTGCAACTAAACTCGCAGGGCATGACTTTTAGTTTGGGATACTCTCTGTTCTCTTACTGAATTATATAGTATGTGCAATTCTCTCTACTCCTATCCTTGGTAGCATGGTTCAAGGTATTGTCTCGGTATTGGTTCGATGGATCCGGCCGATTCATATTGGTTTTGGACCTGACTGATCCCCAATCTGATCCATTTTTTTATATTATTATATATGTATTGGCCACGTGTCAGCTTCCTATTGGATCCATACACGGTTTTGGACATGGCCGATATTGTGTTCGATGCTTGGATTTAGAACCTTGCTTGGTAGTAGCCCAACACAACACAACCACCCACCCTGACTGGCCTACTTAGTCATTGGCAATACAATGCAGACGTTAACCAGAGTTCTAATTTAAGATGCATGGGCGTTGTGGTTGTAGTCGGTTAAGTGGAACTGTTTATTGTTTTTGCTCAATGATGTAGTTGATGAACTATTAATGGAGAATACGTGGCAATGGGTGTCCACGAATGTTTGTGAACCAACAAGAGCCTGGTTTGTTCCTGATTCGAGTTCAAGAACGAAACTCCAGAACAGTCTCTCTAAGATACACTCAAGAAGAAGAAAAAGGAATTCTAGGAATTCTTTTTAATAACGTTCTCATTCCTTCTATTTATAACTCCTTATCGATAGAATTCCTAAAGGTTCCATGTGTTCTGACATAACATTTTATGGTGTGTAATATTTAATAAATAAAAAAAATTTCAATGTTTATTTTCAATGGGTAAAAGAAATATGAAGTTTTTTTTCCTCTCTTTTACATATTGTTGAATTTTATTTAAAAAAATTACATATAAAATGTTATATGTAAAATTTTACATCAAAACAAACAAAGTCCGAATGTTTTAACTGTGAAAACTATGTAATGGGGATCCCAATCCTCTCTTCTCAGTGGTTCAGGATGAGGGTGACTCTCGCTAGCCGATATTCTGGGGTCAGTTGAATCCGAACCCTCTGTTGTGAGTTGTCCAGTATAATTAGTCCTTTGGTCTCATGAAGTTTCTCTTAGGTCAACCATGGATTGCCAAATCAGCTTTACTTGTTACATCAACTTTACTAGCCTTCTGTGTATCATTCACGCCCTCATTAAAAACCACCATGTCCTTAGGGTGCAGAGCTTGAAATTCAGTAACTTCTTCCCAGGAAGCTTCATCCAAGGAAAGGTTTTGTCATTGGATTAACCATTGTGGTACCCATGAATTGGGCCGAAGGATTATAGGGAAAGCTGTGGATGATTGGCAACGCTTTATATTCGCCAATGATAGCGAAGGGCGAAAGCTATGGGTGATAGGCAATGCTATGGGCCGGAAGCTCCAAAGGTTCCATAGAAGGACTAGAAGCACCATGGTAAGGCAGCACAGACACATGAAAAACAGGGTGAATCTTGGAATCGGGAGGAAGTTGTACCTTATAAGCAACCTTGCCTATCTTCTTCAAAACAGGAAATGAACTAAAATACTTTTTATTGAGCTTATTAGCAGCTCGTTGAGCCACAGTCATTTGGCGATGAGGCTGTAAACGCACTAATACCAAATCTCTATCCTGAAAGTAAATATCCGTTCGATGAATATCAGCTTTGTGGCCTTCATTTTAGCCTGTGCATTGTGTAAGTAGGTGGGTGCGCTGTTGAAATAAGAGCTCTTCTCCTGTACTAAAATCATGATCTAGGATCTCCAACAAGGAGGAAGACGACCAAAGATTGCTTCAAAAGGGTTCTTACCTATAGATTAATGATTGAGTATGTTGTAATGGAAATCAGCCCAACTAAGATAGGTAGACCAGACATGTAGTTGATTGGCCATGAATGCATGGAGATACTGTTCAAGCCTTCAAGGCAACGATTAACAATCTCAGATTGCCCATCCATTTGGGGATGATACATGTAACTCATGTTGAGTTGAGTGCCTTGCAATCAGAATAATTCTTGCTAAAATTGACTCAAGAAAAGGCATCTCTGTCACTCACAATTGATCTTGGAAATCCATGGGTCTTACAAACGATATTGGTGAATACAGCGGCAACCTTACATACATTATAATGGGTGGGTAAGAGGCAAAAATGGGCAAACTTGGAGAACCAATCCACCACTACAAAGATCACTAAAAACCCATGTGAAGGACTAAGATGGGTGATAAAATCCACACTAATATCATCCCATATCTGATCTAGAACCAGCATATGGTTGCAGCAAACCAAATGGGGAAATCGTAGTGCTTTTTATTTGTTGACAACGAAGGCACTGGTGAACGAACTGAATGACATCCCGTTTCATTTCCTTCCAAAAAGAATTGGTGGCCAATCGGATATAGGTTCTATGAATGCTAGCATGTCCTCCAACTGGATTGGAATGAAACTCCTTAAGCAAAATGGGTTTTAGTGGAAGACTGATGGAACTCAGAAATAATTTTCCCTCAAAGTAGATAAGGGTCGTCCCTAATGGACCATTGCACAAAGTCATGAGGATGAGCCACAATATTCGACTGTAAAGACAAAACTGCAGAATCCGTGGCATACTCTTGCTTAAGTCGATCCAAAAAATCAAAAATTGGGGAGGAAATGGCCATAATACTTAGTGAACCATGCATTCCGGACAAGGCATCAGTGGTAGCATTTTCTTTCCTTGGTTTATACCTGATCTCATATTAATAACCCAGAAGTTTAGATAGGTATTGTTGCTGGGCTGGTGTTTGAATTGCCTGACCCATCAAGCATAAACTTTTCTAGTCAATGTGGATGAAAAATTTACACCCAAGCAGATATTGTCACCATTTAGCCACTGCCGACGTGATAGCATATAACTCTGATATATGTCGATTGCCACTGCATAGAGGACATAACTTCTTACTAAAAAAGCAATTGGATGGGCTTGTTGGAGCGGCACCGTGCCAAATCCAGTACCAGAGGCATCGGTCTCTATGATGAATGGTTGAAAGAAATCCGGAAGAGCTAGAACTGGTGCCACTATCATAGCAACCTTCAACCTTTCAAAAGCTTGCTGAGCTTGATAATTCCATAAAGCCCGGTTGACGCCTCCTTCTTAAGGTCTGTGAGAGGAGTAGCAATGGAAGCTTAACTTTTAATGAATCGTTGATTTGTATCCTAGGAGACCCAAAAATCCTCTCAATTGCTTTAGAGTTGTGGGGATCCTCTCGCAATTACTGCTGCAAATTTGCTAATTGTGTAGAAATCTTCTCCATGTTGAGATCTGCTTGTTGAGCTCGAGTTCCCTTTGCCAATGATACTTCTCTCAATTAAGGAGAGTACCAATGAACCAACAGGAAGTTGGTTTGTTCCTGATTTGAGTTCAAGAATGAAATTCTAGAATAGAGTCTTTATAAGATTAACACTAGACATAAAGAAGTAATAATAGATAATCATAATAATGATAAACACCTTCTATATTTGTAGAATTTAGATTATATCAATTTATTTTAAATATAAACATTTACAATAAATCATACCGAACAATTACATATGTTATAATGTATTATATAATTAATTTTATAATATACATCAAAATGAGTCTTAACTAATCCTGTAACCTTTTGGGTTTCACGATGTTTCTCACTAAGATTGCACATTCAAATCCTCTCTTCCTAGGGGTTTGGGAGGAGGGTGACTCCCACTAGCTGATGCCCGACACGTAGGTGTCGGCCGGATCCGAACTGAAAAAGTGAGCCGACAGGAGGTGTCGGTTTATACATCGACTAAAATGGAGGGCTCAGATTCAGTTGACACTAACATGTTGGGCATCGACTGGTGGTAGCCGCCCAGTCTCCTGAACCTCTGTAAGAAAAGGATTTAGATCGCAAATCAGCTTCACTAACCTTATGGGTATTAGCTTACAACAGACACTTAACTTACAATTAGCATGTGTTGAATGGCAGTCAAGACTTTCCTGGTTTAATTTCTCACTCCCTTTATTACTTAAGCTACTCTACTGAAAACATTTATTTTTTGTGATTCCTCCTACTTTTTCATAGCAGGGCAAAAAAAGATTATATATTATTTTACATCTTAAGGGATGATAACAAGAAAATCCCTATCAATAGACTATAATATATAATAATTGGGCACATTAAGACCCAAATCATGAATGCAAATATTTCACCCTTACAGGTTGGATCACACACCCTAGCACACATACTAGTATTTGTCCATTTTGTTAAACAATGACTAATTTCTATTATCATCAGGTGTTGAAAAAATTTCCCCATTTTTGTTTTTGCAATTGAAAGAGAAATTTACTTTGATCTCTTAAATATAAAAGAAAATCAATTAAATATCCTTGCTTTTCCCGAATAAATAATTAGGATTACAGAGAGAAGCAAAATCATCCATTGCAACTTCCATTTCCAGCCATTGAGATATAAGGTGTAAAATATGGGTTTTTCTGATCCGGTGTCAACAATCATTGATTGTTGATCTCTATCTGTTGGATCGGTATAAATCCAAAAATCCTTTATCCTTTTTGTTTCAAATATCAAAACTGTTCTCTTGTATTTTGTGATTTTCTCGATGACCTCTGAAAATGTGTCAAAAAGAATCAATGTCAAAAGGGTTTTGACACCGCCAATGTCAAGTACAAAGACCCGTTTAATATATAATCAAAATCTCCATTTTACTCTTTTCACTTATGTCCACTATTAGTTAGAATATTCATTTTGTGACAATCCTTCCAACACTCCATCCATTTCTTTTATGTTACCATGATTAGTATATCTTAAAGTTTGGTGATGAACTAGGGTTAAATATATTTGTGAATGCGATCAAATAACAATAAATAAAAAAAAAAAAAAAAAAATTTCTCTTTAGTCATTACCCCAAAGGGCTATGGGTAATTTATCTTGTTATCTTTTAAGTCATAATTATCTAATAAATTATTTCATTAATCAAAACGATAAAAGGTAATTTCTCCAAAATCTAGTGCATGGTAACTCGAAATCTATAGGAGGGAGGAAAAATAATCAAAGGATATTTTAATTGATGAAATTTTGAAGGGGATAGTTTTCCTTCACTTAAGGTGAAGAGGTAACATCTTAATCCTCCATTTTGGTTGTTGGATGGGTATCTGGAAACACTGGGAGGGTAGTTTGGACATTCAATATATGGGATATATCATCATAGATTGTAGTATTGTATCAGTGGGTTTTTTAAGATGTTTTTCCTCTCCTTTTTAGGGGGTCAATTGGTCTATCTCGGTCTGGCCTAATATGTCTAAATTAAATTAAAATCCCACACCATGACATATATGTTTGGCTACTGGATCATTCGATCCTCATAGGCTAGGCAAGGATGTGTATATATTCGGTCCGCTTGTTTCCTGGTTTATAATGGGTCTCATGCCATTCGGTCCATAATCAGTCTCATTCTAATTAATCATATAAGATTTGATTTATGAGAAGATTTCAAACACCTCCCCTCTACTTTGCCTTAAAAACACCCAACTACTAGCTTTGCAATTAATTACTACCGCACCCTCCTTTGTTAACCTGGCTAACAAAAAAAGGATAAAAATCTTCTCCCGCGACAGGAGGTTCTTACCGCTGATTCAAGGGTTGAGGATTAGTCGATTCGTCTATCAATACATGGGGAGGTGGATTGGACCCATTTTCCCAACACTCCATTATGTCTTCGCTTTCCTTCTCAGCAACGTTTGGCGATTTTCTTCTCCTCTTCGGCGGCTCTCTTCACCGATGACTCTCTTCCCCATCGTCTCTCTTCTCCGACGACACTTTTGCCCCTTTTGTTTCATCCTCAAGCCCGAAGCTGAATAGGGCACCCGCTGCGTGTTTCTGCGCTTTAGAAATATCCTCCCTTCAACGCATTGATCAACGGTGGGACAATCCTTGCCTGTACAATCTTCGCCTAGTTGATCTTCTCCAACGACAGATTCATCAGCGATGCCACCGAATTTATCTGTATAGTGGAGTACCATGTGGTCAGGAGATATTTAAGCCCCGAAAGCAGACGAGGGGTACAAAGGGAAACCCTCATATCTGCGTTGGATCGGGTGATCTTTCTTAGTGAGATCACAGCTTCCGGCCATGGCACGGACAATGATGTCAAAGGCGTCACCGGAGAGGCAGAGGTTAAGGTCATGGTCGCGCTCAGCCTTGTTGGAGGCGGTGGAGGTAATAGGATGGAGGCGTCGCAGCCCTCAACCATGCAATCATGGAAAAAGAAGTGGACGGTGGTGGCGGCGGTGGTGGGGCTGGTCATCTGCTTGTTGGTGATGATGTCCTGGATGGTCTTCTCTTGCTGTGGGCACTTCTTCTGGTAATAGGTGGTGGTGAGCTTCGATTCGAACTACAACAGGGATGATAAGATGAAGAGGAGGATGAATAGGGGCAATGCTGCTGCTCTAACCATTGCCATTTCTTCTTTCTATCTCCTTCTCTCTCTACTGCTCTTTTTATTTCCCCTTTCTCTATAAGGTTTAAACAAAATCGACATTCTAAGAACTACTTCAAACTCACGAGTCCGCAATTTAACCCACATATTCCCGAATCATCCCAGCCAACCCGCCCTCTTCTCCAAGCCTTCGATGGAACATGAACATAGAGATCATATTTTCACCATTTGCATTGTCGGCAAGTGTTCTAAAGAAGAACCAAATTGAGTTTTGGTTTTTAGGTGGAAGAATAAGAAGGTGAACTGTTGAAGGGTAAAGTTCTTTGTTGTGCTTCTGTTTCGATTGATTAGTGTATTGCAAATGATAAGTTAATGTGTTTTGTAAAAAGTAAAATGATAACTTAACATGTGTATAAGGGTAGTTTTGACAATAAAATATTTTAGAAGAGGCCACATCATTAGTTAATAGATCTGTCATAACGGACAATGTCTGCATGATATTAGAGGAGGTTCATGTAATGAATTGCGAACTTGGAGATTGAATGTTTTCAAAGCAAACTTCAAGGGAAATGCATGGAATTTTCCCTTGATTTTTTGGCTCTACAAATGCAAGATCCAGACAATTGATTGCAATTCTATGAAACAAAGGAACCTTAAAGATCAACAAGAAACGAGTCTTATTGATAGAGAAGTTAAAATATAAAAATTCTGAATTTGGATGTAATCTTATTAGCAGAGAGAGAGAGAGAGAGAGAGAGAGAGAGAGAGAGAGGGTGTCAATCGGCAAGCCATTGGTAATTCTGAATGGTACAAGAAGCTCTTACCATTATCGTGCCATATCGGCAAAAATATGATTTTCTCTTACCATTATCATGGTGGCTTAGTACGGTTCATTGGTGGGATGGTATACAGTTTTTATATGGTACGAGATATGGTTTTTACCGGGTATGGGCTTCAGGTTCTAATTTTGTATGAAATATGGTTCGAATTTGATATGAAATACAGTTTTACTTCAATGTGAATCAATGGAGTGCATATGTGACCTGGTATATAAATGATATACGTACATTGGTATGAACCATTACCATACTGGATCAAAAACGATACCAAAACTTTAATTATTATCATATTAGATAGAAAATAGTATATCGGTATCGATATAAATAGTACGGCACTGATTTCGATAATAAATTGATACCCCTAGGAAGAATAAAAGGGGAGAGAAGATGCATTAAAAATAAAAAAAGGAGAGAAGATTCACAATGAAGGGATCTGCATCCTCTCCTCTCAGCAACTCTGGAAGGACGGTGGTAATCCTGTCCGGATGGCAGACACGTGGCTCTCGGTGAATCCAAGACTCACGTTCAAGCCAACACCCAGCCGACAAGCCAAGCCGATAGGGGGTGTCGGCTTGAACATGGGTCTTGGATTCATCGAGAGCCACGTGTTGATCATCCAGATAAGGTTACCACTGTCCTCCTAGAATCACTAGGAAAAGACTATATGAACCCATAGATAGATAGAGAGGGAGAAAAACAAAGACATAAGATTAAAAAAATAACAAAAAGAAGTTTCTGGTAGAGTTGTAAGTGTGTCTTTGAGAGAAAAGGCGAATAGTTGTAGGTGAAGTGACTGAGTGATTAAAAAAATTTAGAGAGAATGATGATAAATTGATAATAGAGAATTGAAAGAATGGTGGATGCTATATATTGTAATTAGGGACATATATATTTAGAGTCGATTTGTCTTTGGTTGGGTTATTGTCAGGTTACAATTTTACACCGTGAACATCAATTATTAATAGATCTATGTCAAAGTCCAGTATGTTTAATAATAGATTCAAGCCAATGTCGGTTTCTATTGAACGATTTAGACTAAGTTACAATGAAGTCCTTAAATTGACACCCCTATTCCCTTAAATGTAGTTTGCTGGCTAAAGCATGTTCTACAAGATCTGAGCTCCAATTAGCCTAGCGCATTTTCAATCACGGATTTTATAAATGGGTTGGATGATCAATCTTAGGTTCAATATGAAGTAGAGCTTTTTCTAAAAGGTATGGTACGCATATTAAACGAGTTTTAAACACCAAAGTTTGAAGTATAAAGTATTTTAAAATATTTTTGAGGTCAATACGGTAATAAACGTATTAAACGGTTGAGTACAATATGGGTTTAAAACGAGTTTTAACTAACAGAGGTTTTCATAAGTCAAAACCGAATAAGTTAAATGGAACTGGAACTAGGCTCTTTCCAATTCAGTGGTAGTCCAATTTAAAAGGGATATTCTTTATGATATCAATCCGGGGTCAAATTCCAATGTACCATGCTTCGGTGTCCTGCCGTGTCTGTTAAATAGATACAAAACCCAATCTTTCTCCGACCCAAATACTAATAAGGTCTCTATTTATGAGACTCCCACGGGGACCCAATAATCGTGCTCCAAAAGGCACTGGCATTAAAAAATATTGTTTTGATTTCTAAAGGTGTCAATTTGGGACTAAAATAAAAAATTGAACCGAAATCAATCCACTAAGAATTGGATTAATAAACGGGACAGACATGTTCTGATATGGTTTGTTAATTGAAAACATCATAATTTTCAATATGAAGGAACTCTTTTTGTGATTTGAAATGATTAATGATATTGTTGACAAAGACGAAGTGATAAAGATTTTCTCTTAGAATGAACATTGAGTTATAAATATATACTCGATAATTTTTTTTTTGAAATTTTAGAAACTCTAATAATGCCTAGAACTGATAAAGATTGGTGCCCTCCAATCCATTAACAATCTATTCTAAATTTCGAATTTCGAAAATCAATTAGATAAACAAAATGATTAGGATTTTAAAGCGTTTGGATCATCTCCTATTGTTGGAGGGACTTTAATCGTAATTCAATGACTGAAATTCATTTGGTGCATATATCAATACATCGATATACACATCGAATGTCTCCAGCTATTGGATTACGATTGAAGAAACTAGACAGTGTCTCCTACTGAATAACCATTTAAGATCAGAATCGATTAAAAACTAAACCAACTACCCAGAACCATCTAGATTTAAACACTTAAGGTTTTGTTTGATTGCAAAAAAAATGGAAAGAAAGAGAAACAATCTCCGCGAATGGCGTGTCTTCTATCTCCGCGAATGGCGTGTCTTCTACTTTTCTAATTCTTCTTTTCATTTCCATATTTACTTTCTTCTGCTCTTTCTGAATCAGTAACTTTCAAGGCCTACTTTTCTGTTGCTCTGTTCTTGTTTAACTGTTTACCATTTTCCTTTTTCACTTATGTCATCTCCGCCACTTCGAACCCTGGAGGGTTCCAGTGCTTTGGACCTTTGTGATCCTGTTCCGGGACCTTCCTTATCTCTATCATCCGCTGATCTTACGCCTGCGTCTTTTGATAATGCCCCTGATGATACCCTCTATGTTCAGGAGGCTGAGGATCCTTCTTTGTATTGCCCTCCTCATCTTACGTTGGTCGGTAAGGTTATTTCAGCTAAAGTGGTTCGAAGCCAGGCTGTGTTGGATACCCTACCTACAGCATGGAACACTAAGAATCTCCCTAGTCGGTGGCCGGTTATCTGCTTATTTTGAAACACTGGAACCCGGATAGACAATGGAGCTTTCATCGTTTCCCTATTTGGGTGCAATTTCATGGGGGTCCGCATCACTTCGTCTCCTCCTCAACCTTTGAAGGTCTTTTCATGCTTAAAAGGAAAAAATCATCCTGATTGGGTGATTCTGCTGCGATATGAGCGGTTGCCTCTCTTTTGTTACTTTTGCGGTATTATTGGCCATGATTTTTTTGAACGGTGCGAGAAGTTTTATTCTGATTGTAAGCTTTATATGGAACAACATGGGGATCATGGCATACTTCACTGCCCTCAAATGATGCCCTGTAAACTCCCTTTGGATTTGAAAGGGGCATTTCCTTCGAAATGTCTTCTGGAGCAAGCACGAAGTTTTTCTCTCTCTGTCTCCCCTGCTTCTACGGTTTCTGCTATGCCGGCTTCAAAGGTTCCGGCAACCTCTAGTGGAGGCAGTGGTGGTGGTTTTTCCTCTCAAGTGCTGATGTCAGCAGATATTTTCAAGGGCCCTCTGGAGTCTTTGAATCCCTCTTCTACTGTCCATACACGTGGCGTTGTTTCGGATCTGTCTGGGGTGAAATTCAAGAAGGATCAAATACCAGTGCTCCGACTCACTTTCTCTGTGTTCCACTCTCGAGAAGTTTCTTCATTCTCCTTTACAGCTTTCACCAAATGATTTATCACGTGGCCTAGTTTGGTCAGACCAGGATAGCGGCAAGGCATTGGCTCAACCATTGTCTCTGTTTCCATTAACTGAGAATCAACTCGCTGTGATTTCGGCTTATATTGCTCAACATCCAACCTTGGCAGTGGCGATTCTCCATTTGGCCTCTAAATTTTCAACCATATCTTTGGATTCCAGTCCTGAAGCTTCTTCCCAACCTACTGGCTCTACAGATTTTGCTCTGCATGTCGATCACCAGACTTCGGATACTATGCCTCCCTCTGTGGAGGTCCCGTCTTCTTCTCTGATGGTTTTGGAGATTTCCAGTCCATCCTCTGCTCAAGAAAATTTGCAACAGCGACAGGGACCGTCTGCTAAGCGACCGTGTACTTCTGTGTCTTTGGATGAAGAACTGCAACTGGGAACTGGCTATTTTTTAACCTATGGACCCGTGGTGGCTGGGGAAAAACAGCCCCACGGGGAGTCATGAAAATGCTATGTTGGAACTGTCAAGGGTTGGGGAGCCCCTTTACAGTTCGACACCTTTTCTGTCTCCTCAGAATATATCAACCGGATATTATCTTTTTGATGGAAACAAAATTACGCACGGAGAAGATTTAGCGTCGGTTTCGTCGTTCCAAATATACTCACTTCTATATGGTTGAGCCTTTACAGCTATCAGGGGGGTTGGCTCTGCTCTGGAGGGATTCTATTCAAGTACAGGTGTTATCGGCTTCTAACAGAATTCTGGATTGTCAGGTGACTTTGTCTTCATCTTCCCATTTCTTCCTTACATGTGTTTATGATGATCCTATAAAATCCAAACGAAAGGAGGTGTGGGCTCAATTACAACAGCTTGGTACACAGCAGCAGGGCTTGTGGTTATGTGCAAGGGATTTTATTCTTATCTTTCTTGGCAGGAGAAGTATGGTGGTTCCACTACTACGGGAAGGGATTGCTCTCTGTTTAAGGATATGATGGATGGTTGTGCATTTCTAGATTTGTCGTTGCATGAACTGGGTTTTACTTGGACTAACCGACGTAAAGGAGCGGCAAATATAAGGATCCGATTGGATAGAATGTTGGCAAATCCTTCCTGGCGAACTGTCTTTGATCAAGCTACTGTGTTTGTTCAACCAGCATTAGGATCAGATCATAATCCTTTGTTGCTGAATACCCATCAACGGCTTCTGAAAGGGAGACGACCTTTCCAATATGAAGCAATGTGGACTCACCATGAAGATTGTTGCCGTGTGGTAAATGAGTGTTGGCTTCCTATCGCCTCTGGGAATGCTGATTGGGGCTTACACCAGAAGCTCATTGATAGTCAGATGGCTTTTCAGCAGTGGAATAAAACGGTGTTTGGGAAGATTCAAACTAATATAGAGAAACTGAAAGCCCAACTGTTAGAGATTCAAACTCATCCTTCCTCGGCAAATCAGGAAAAAGAGGATGAATTAATTCAGAAGCTTGAAGAGGAGTTTTTGCGTGAGGAGCTTTTATGGCATCAAAAATCTCGTGTTGACTGACTCCGGTATGGAGATGCAAATACGGCATTTTTTCATGCCACAACTATCCATAGGAGGCACCGAAATCGTATTCATCAGCTGCAGTTGCAATCAGGTCAGTGGTCTCATTCAGAACAGGACATCTACAATGCTTTCCTTAGTCATTTCTCCTTAGTATTTACCTCTGGGGACCCAGTTTATAGGATATTATGACATCTCTTTCTTCTGTTCCCTCTGTGGTTACACCTAAAATGAATGCTTGCCTTACAGCTATCCTGACTGAAGAGGAGATTAAGAGGGCTGTGTTTAGTTTTGCCCCTTTAAAATCGCCTGGACCAGATGGCTTCCCTCCACATTTTTTTCAACACTTTTGGACTTCAACTAAAAGGGATATTATTAGATTTGTGCTTGAGGTGTTCCGCACTAGAACTATCTCCCCTTGGGTTAATCAAACCTATCTTTGCTTTATTCCCAAAGTTTCTCAACCATAATCCCTCGACCATTTCAGACCGATTAGTTTATGTAGTTTTTCAGTGAAGCTCATTTAAAAAATTATTGTTTCTCGTTTGGCAGATTTTTTGGAGCTAATTGTTACCTCAAATCAATCTGCTTTCATCCATATTCGGGGGATTTCTGATAATATTATAATGGCACAAGATATTTTCCGTTACATTAAACAGCAGAAAAAGTCTAAGTTTCGTTTTATGGCCCTTAAACTAGATATGCAGAAAGCATACGATAGGATGGAATGGGATTTTATTGAGAATGTGTTAAAACGGATGGGTTTTGACCTTAATTGGATCTCGTTAGTGATGACCTGCATTCGTACTGTGTCGTACACCATGATCATCAATGGTGCTGAAAGGGGATCTTTTTCCCACTAGAGGCATTCGCCAGGGTGATCCTCTTTCACCCATTATTTTTATATTGTGTGCTAATGTTTTATCTTGTATCTTAAATGCGAGGCAACTGCATGGTGACATAAGGGGGATCAGAGTTAAAGGTCGCACACAACCAATTACCTATTTACTGTTTGCAGATGATAGTCTTTTATTTGCTTCAGTTCATTTACATGAAATTTTACATATTAAAAGTTGCTTGGAATTGTATTGTCGGGCCTCGAGTCAGTATATAAACTTGGGGAAATCTTGTATTACATTTAGTCCTAATACACCTATGAAATTTTGTAGATGATTTTCCCAAGTGTTCAAAATCAAATATGGAGATGGTCCGGCTAAATATTTGGGACTCCCTCTTCATTTGGGTGTTTCCAAAGGAGCATTGTTTTAGGATCACGTGGAGAAAGTTAAAGGTAAACTGCAAAGGTGGAAGGCAGGTTTATTATCTCATTCTGGTAAGGAAGTCATGATCAAATCTGTGGTGCTGACAATGTCTAATATTTAATGCTTCCATATTAAGCTTCCTAGGTATATTCTTCACTCTCTTAAATCAGCTGTTTCTAACTTTTATCGGCAAAATGGGGGCAATGATGGAGGTATTCATTGGATACCCTGGTCTCGTTTGTGCCTCCCTAAATCCCAAGGGGGACTTGGTTTGAGAGATCCGATTCTTCAAAACCAAGTACTGTTAGCCAAATTGGCTTGGAGGATTTGGACCACTCCTGCTGCACCATAGGTCACATTCCTTAAGGCTATTCATTATCCACATGCCAGTTTTTTACATGCCACATTGGGTCATCAACCTTCTTGGATTTGCCGAGACACTCTCCTAAAAGGGGCTGATTTGGTGAGTGGGAAATGATCATAGTATTCATATTTGGGAGGATAGATGGGTACTAAATTTGGGTGATAATTATATTAAATCTCCCAAGCCTCCTAACCCAAGCTCATACTTGGAAATTAAATGTATTACAATCTTTATTTTCAGCTCAGGAGATTGAGGCATTTAAAGGAATTCCTCTTAGCCTTGCTCCAGTGGAGGATTCTCTTGTATGGAAAGGAACTAAGTCTAGTGTATTTTCTGTGAGGTCTGCATATAATTTATTGGCTGAACTTAAGTATGAGGAGCTTGCAGCTTTACCATCATCCTCTGTTACACATTCATGACAGCAGATACCACGTGCTTTGTGGAAATGCATTTGGAGCTGTCAGACGCTTCCCAAGATTAAGCAGTTTCTATGGATATGTTGTGCACAAGGTGTTGCTACATGTGAGAATCTTATCCGACGCAACATTCCTGTTGATACAGTTTGTCGACGATGTGGGGCGGCTATGGAAACATTGGAGCATATTCTTATTTCCTACCCATTTGCTAGGGCTGTGTGGTTGGTTACACATCTCTCTTGTATTGCTCCTGAGGATAATAATTTTAAATTACATGATTGGTTGTTAAAGTTCTCTTCGCTTCCTTCATGTTCTAAATCCATGAGGCGGGATATTTTCTCATTTGTAGCCTTTATATGCTGGACATTGTGGCGATCCCCATTACAAGTTATTAGTTGTGCAGAAAAGGCCTTCAAGGAATTAAAGGATCTGCGGGGAAAGCTAGCTAATGATCATGGTGACTCTGCTATGCCAAGTGAAAACAGAATATATGGGCGTTCTCCTCCTTTGGGGTATTTTAGAGTTAAATACCGATGCAGCTCTTTGTTCCCACACTAAGATGAGTGGTGTTGGCTTTATTATTCGTGACTCTTCTGGGAAACCCAACCCATGTTGGCAGTATCACAGGTGCTCTCTTTTTTGTCGCCTACAGTGGGAGAAGCTTTGGCTATCAGGGCTGCAGTGTATGAAGCTATGTCTCATGGTTATGATAAACTGATAGTGGAATTGGATAGTTTAGAAGTCATTAAGTTGTTAAGTAGTTCTAATCAAGAAGGGAATGCTGTTTTGTACCTTGTTATTCAGGACAAACTTTCTGTTTCTCGGAGTGATTGACTGAGATTCTGTTTTTTTAGGTTCCAAGGTCTGCTAATAGAGTGGCGCATGCTTGGCTAGGAAGGCTGTAACAGGGAATTGTTATTTGGTCAAATTCCATTCCAGTCCATGACTTTCTGATCTTTGTAATCAAGAGGTTTGGTTGTATTCTGAATTTTTACTGCAATAGAAATCTCTTTAACCCAAAAAAAAGAAAAAAAAAAAAGAATTAATTTTAAATTATTTTATATTTAGTTATTTAATTTACATTTTATTTGTATTCAAATTCTTTCCATTTGAAAAAAAAGAATTTTTTTTTACATATTATAATTATCATTACTAAATATATTAAAAAATTTAAGTAGTTTATGTAATTATGTTATATTATAATTATAAAAGTTTTTTTTTAAAAGTTAAAAATTTTTACTTCCTTTCAATTCCCCTTACAGTCAAACAAAACCTAAATAATTCCAACCAAATTGATGCAGATGCACGCCACAACCTCTCGGATTGAGATCATACGATGACACAAGCCAATAAAACTACACATTGAATTTACACACTCTTACGATTTTTCCTTAATCTAACCATGTGAACCTTGGACAAGGCTTGTCTCCTATTGTTCACTAGTCCATTGTACTAGGATGGTTGACATGTATGCGTATGCTGATGCCAATATAGTTCGTCCAATGAATGAGTGGACGACAGAAGACAAGCCTTACTTGTGAACCTTCTTTGTATATAAAATTAGGGAAATAATTTCCTATCCAATTAGTATGGGATCAATGGAAACACACCTATAGACATTCAACAAGGGATGGAATGGTTATTTCATCCGTCTTATGTTTGGGTGCAAGTGCTATCGAAAAAGAATCTTTTCTCATAAAATCATGAGTTTGAATTGTTTGTAGCCATTTAGTCCCTATAATTGCATCCGATCTATTGGAATGCATCAAGGCACGTACAGATGCATTCTCGAAGACTCGAATGCAACTACAAGATTACACGACTATAGGAAATCATAAGGCTCTCAAGTATCCATTGGCTTAGCATGGAGGTGGCGTGGATGGATGGCTGCCACTTGGTTCTTGGGTGGATCCGAGCCCTCCATCCGAGCCGACACCCCTGTCGGCTCAGCTTGTTAGCTTGGGTGTCGGTTCGGATGAAGGGCTTGGATCAACTCAAGAACCAAGTGACGGTCATCCATCCAAACCGTCAATTTTCCTACTCAAATTCAGGCCGAAGAGGATTTCTGTACATGGACCCACTAAGCTGAACCACTAAACTAAACTTGGCTATTTAGTATTTTGCTTAGGTAGGTTTGGCTATTTAGTCTTGGAGCGTCGTGAGTCTCCTCCACTCCCCGTTTTGACTTTTCTTCCGTTACCCACCCTCCACTAGACTCTACTAACTCTAATACTTTATTTTAAATTCTAAATTCCCCGGATTCCCGACTCAGCATTTAATTTCTTTCATTTTAAACCCATAAGTACTGTCTTATGTGCGAACTGCGATCGTGCAGAGCTGGCCCTTTGCCATAAGGTGCAGGTCTACATCCTCTCTTCCCAGACAGTTGGGAGGAGTGGCGGTAACCCCATTAGATGGTCGATACCTGAGTTTAGGTGAATCCCAGTCGACAAGGGAGTGTCGGCTAGGATAGAAGGTTTGGATTCACTCGAACCCCAGGTGTCGGTCATTTAACGAGGATGTCGCCCCTCCTCCCGAACCTTTGGGAGGAGAGGATTTGGATAGATAAGGTATGCATTGCCACTGGATTCTCAGTTCGAATGCATTCTTAGAAATTCATTCTCATAATGGATAATCTATTCTTAAAATAGAATGAGAATGAGTTAAAGAACGAAACTATTTTGTTATGGGTTCTGTTGTTACTAGAATTCGCTAACATAGTCCTCTAAGGTAAGGTGAGATAACCTACAAAAGACATGTAGAAAAGATGAATAAACCTAGCGGGGGAGGAGGGAGAGGGGGGAGTGGCTCTGGACCCTCTAACTTCTTTGATAGGATTCACATAGTAAACTATAGAGAAGGTCAACTCAAAATGAGAATGAATCAAGGAGACGAGATTAGGGGTTGAAGAAAACTCAAGGGTATAATAATTGTAATGGAAGTTTAACCTTGGACTTGAATTGTTGATGACCTTTCATAGTAATGGTTTAAGTTAGATTTGTCATTGATTTAAGCATGGCATAGGTGGTTTTGTGTCGGGCATCTTTGTGTGTCCAGCATGCTACTTGCGAATAAACAGAGATCACTTCTGTAGGTTTGAGAATGAGGCATAAGTAGACATTTCGAGTTCTTGATGAATGGTATGGTCAAGGCCATAGGAGTTGGCAGAGGAGTTGGGGATGACACAATCACCAGTTGCTTGAGCTATTGTTAGAGCATTAAATGTTGTGTGCTCAAGGTAGCACAATTAACACTACGTGCTTTGTGCGGTGTAGGTGTAATATATTGAATTTTCAGCACATTATCTGCAAACAGGCTAAGCTCACTGCTGTAGGTCTTAGGTTTGTGCACTCTCTTTGGATGTAATCCTACTGTGCGCAGACCGATGTATCATGTTCCTATTGGTTGGTACTATGTCAATGTGGCACCTTTCTATTGGTCGGTGTTATTTGTACCAAATAGGTTCAAAATATAGAACTAAAGGTTTTAAAAATGAATGAAACCGTTAACAAAAATCGAATCGAACCATTTAAACCAAAACTGTGAAACCGAATCTTAAATGATTTGATTCTAGTTTAAAAAATAAAACTGTATGAAACCAATGATGTGGAACCATTAAACCGATTAAACACATACTTATCCCTTTGTGCTGTAGCTTTATTCGTAGAATTAAATTAAATTCTTACTAAATGACCTACTTCCTCTAAATCGGAAGCTCATATTCCTATATGATTAAAATTATTTAATATTTTCCCCAACTTTTCCCCTCTCCTCTTCCTTATTCCCAACTCTCTCTCTCTCTCTTCCTCCCTCTCCTACTAACGAAACCATTTAAAAGCCGAATAAATAAAAACGATTAATAATCAATTTGATTTTGATTTTTTCAATTATACGTCAGACAAGAACCATTAAACCGAAACCACACCACTTAACACTTAACAACCTTATAAAAGATGCTTAAAGAGACATTCCACAATCCACAATAGGCCCAGTTCTCTAGAAAGAGAAAAACATACCAAACATTAATTTTGACATCTAAGAATGTGTTCTTGATCTGGAATGCAAACTTATTGCAGTGTGTGGTCAAACGGTCAACTCTCGGATTGAAATCTCAAATGCACCCTGTGTTTAATGACATAATACCCTCATATACCATCCCACTACAGGTACTTCGATTGCAGGGTTACACATTTTGTAAGGCGCAAAACACTGGATCAGTTTCTATCAAATCACAGGAAGACACCTATCTTTCACCGAAAAAAAAAAAAAAAAGCTACACAATTTTTTTATCAAAATAAAACCCTTTTTCATCGTATCCATTAATACGGAATCAACAAATTAAAGCTTCGTGATGGATGGTTTCCATCCATCGGTTTACATTTGAACAATCAGAGAAGAGAACAAAAAAAAAAAAAAAAAAAAAACCTCAAGAAGAAATTATAACCTCACCTCATCTGATCTCATCTCTTCAGAGCTCAGAAGAAACCTTTATCGCTGAGTCTCTTTATCATTTTAAGCGCCTGACTAATATTATATTATGAAAAAATAGGATAAGCAAGAAAGAGAAAGAGACCTATTTATCGTCATCTGCAACGTGATTTTACAGAGGCCGTGGAGCTTTTGTATCGGTTGATTTCAATCCTTCTTTTCCTGGCCTGAGCGGCCATGGCTGCCTTGCTTAGTTCATAATGGTGAAGAAAATCCATTCCGTAAGATTCATCCGCAGAGAAATTGAGATCAGGAAGACCAATCGGGCTCAACTGCTTCACCATCCCGAACCCAAACCCATTTGATATCACAGGAGACATCCGTTTCAGTTCGCATGGATCCTTAGAACTGCAACTCTCCAAGCTTACAGATCCATATGTCAAACGTTCCATGACCACCTCAGCCTGCTGAACCATAACTGGAAATTCTACTTCTCCCTCCTCTCGCTTACCCTTATCCTCTTTTTCATTCTCTGCAACTTCAGCGGGAGATGGA
Organism: Protea cynaroides; assembly: GCA_028583415.1. Classification (NCBI taxonomy): domain Eukaryota; kingdom Viridiplantae; phylum Streptophyta; class Magnoliopsida; order Proteales; family Proteaceae; genus Protea; species Protea cynaroides. Next base: position 50,823,925 of record CM053272.1, read on the forward strand.
CAGGGGATTTTTTCCGACGCAACACCCGTCATTGATCTTGGGCCGGAATTCAAATTATTATCCTTCTGTTTACGGCAAGAACTTAGCTGTCAATGAATCAGAAGATAAGAAAGAACCCCCAAAATAAAATAAAATCACAGACCCAGATAAGTATGGAAAGAGCACAAACCCACCATGGAAAATTGAAAAAGCAGGCTTCAAAGAAAAAAATGATATGAAATCAGAGAAAATACCTCTCGCTCCATTTGTTTTAACATCGAATTTGTACATTTAAGCTTTTTATAGTGAGCTATCGTCTTTGGTATCTCCTGATGAGATTAAAGAAAGGGAAAATTCAGGAGAAAATATAATAGAACGGCAAAGGAAATCTTAAAACCATGGATGGAACGGCAAAGGAAAGAGTCCAATCGGTAATAGTAACCTAAAAACTCACCTGTTTTAGTACTTTTATGTTTCCTGCTAAATGCTGTATGATTTCTAGCATCTCCCGCTTCGTCTGCAACAGAAATCCGTGACAAGTAAACACAGGAAAATTAAAATAAAAACAGGGGAAGGGAAACCCTAAACCTTTACAATCAAGAAATTGAAGAAGCAGGATCCACTGGTTAAAACGAAACACTGAAGAGAAGAAAAACCCAGAGCCATACCAACAAAGAACGATTGGAAAGACAAAAAGACGAAGGCAAAGAGGAATTAGCTTACCATCTTCTTTTTGTTACAGACAATCAGGGGCATAGAGTCAGATTCGCTGGGCGAGAAGGAAAGAGGGGTTGCAGGACTTGAAGACTCGATCTTGAGGTCGGATTTGCTGCCATTGCAGGACTGAGAAAGCAGAGGTGGAGTTGGAAACGAAGGATGATGAAGAGATGATGGGCTCGAATCGACTGCAGATCGCCTTCTTTTAACACCCCAAGAAAACGGAAACGGAGAGACATATCCATATTTCTCTTGGTAAATCAGCTGCGGGAGTTGAAGCAGGATTTCAGCGATCTCAATCTCGTCATCATCGAAGAAGCTGCTGTTACTAAAGCTCTTCTTCATCCTCTGTTTCTTCGCTAACTTTGGAGGAACCGCCATGAATGTTTACCCAAGATATAGACTCACCAGAAGAAGAATTGAAGAACAAAAACGACGATACAGACCATGGATTCAGAGAGCTGCAGAAAATTCCTGTCTAAGAACAGGGTTACCCTTATAATGGGAAATCCATTGCGCGCTTGTGGCTCATGCCACGTGTCACATAGATGGAGATTGAGTCATTCTAGGGTTTATGCGAACTTGACTCTCAGCTCTCTCTCTCAGCTCTCTCTCAGAGTGTGAGAGAGAGAGAGTGAGTGAGTGAAGCCATAGTTTCCATAATTTTCCATTCGGCTTAATCGTTTATTAAATCAGGAGATGAGAGTATGGTGTGATTATGTATTGGTGGCCGTTGATTTATACTGATCCGGTCCCACTCCCACACCGAACGGAGAGAATCTCAGATGTTGTAAATCTTCTACAATTTTTGGATTTTTTTATTTATGGTAAAAATTTGGTGACCCTTCACCCTTACGAAACTGAAAAAAAGAAAGTTTCCTTTCTATATTTATATTCTTTTCACATTATCTTTCCTTTTTCGTGTATACACATTTTGTAATAATTTGTATTTCTTCGTATTGTTAAGGAAAATTAACAAAAATTTCACCCACTCCTTGTATTTTACTTTTAATGTCATTTAACCCCAATTTTACGATTAATTGGATGTACTCCTTTAGTTGTTAAATATGTATTACACAAAACTTGACTGAGTTGGGATTGTTCATGTACCCTTCATGGGATCCTATCACAATTGATAAGGTGTAAGACGTGACCTCTAGAGTGTGGGATCCATTAGTAGATGAATTATTCTCACCTTGAATTAAAAGAGAGATTGATAAGTGATGATGGGGCAATATTTAAAATATTATAATGATAAAATTATCCTTAAACAATAGTAACTTATTGTTTTACCTTATTTGAAAACTCAAATTTACAAGTTAAATTACATAATGTTTTATCCGTTGCGACTCTTCTCCGAGTCCGACAACAACAAGGTACTGCCTTTGATCTTCGGCAACCGCAAGGTAACCCCTCCGACAAAGTTTCATATCTTTTCTACCCTAAAGCTAGGGTTTGAAATGAAATCTTTCTATTTCAAGAAAAGCCATGAAGAAGGAGCAAAAGAAAACTTCTACTTCTCCAGGCAAGCCCATAAACAATTTGTATAGATGAACACCGTTGCTGTTGCTTAAAACTATAGAAATGAAATCTAAAAGAAAAGCAGCAACGAAAACGTGGGAGAGAGAGAGAGAGAGAGAGGGGGGGGGACTCCATATAGAAATGGAGGAATCTGTGTTTTTTTGGGATTGAAATTGTCTGCTGCGAGAATTTCCGTTGGAGTTGTAGCTGCCATTCTCCGATACGTGCCACGTGGAGCAAAAGGCATCCGACGTTTCATAATGTTATGTCGCAGGAGACACAATGCTCATCGATAAGCATCGTATCAAATGCCAATTTTGAATCAGGAAAGCAAAGCAGTGTTTTAGAGGACAAAAAGAGGAAGAAGAGAGAAATAAGAGAGAGAAAGAAGAGAGAAAGCGGCGAAGGAGAGGGTTTGGGGGAACTGAATCCTCTCCCGTGGCAGGAGATTCCTGTCGCTGATCCAAGGGCTGGGGTCAGTCGGCCCGCTGACCAATACATTGGGAGGTGGGCTGACTGAAATCCCGCCCTTGGCCGGCGGCAGGTGGGCGGAAAAGGATTTTTATACGGGTTTGGGTTCCAAATCACGGCGGAGGAAGAAGAGAGAGAGAGAGAGAGACGAGGAGCAGCTACGTCTCCTGCGGAAAGCCTCGCAGGTGACGCTGAACCACAACGAGATTAAAACAAATAAAGGGCTTGGTCAAAATTTACTACTATTTAGTCATTTGCAAAGAATCAAATCGAGATTATGACTCAAAAAAAAAAAAAAAAAACAAAATTCAGATCGGAACTTTCTGTCACCGGAAATTAGAACAGTAATAGATCGATCATCGGATAAAACTCAAAACTCAAAGCGGTCACCTAAAATTAAGGCATAACCAGAGATGGAAACGCAGATCCATTGCCGGAAATAAAATCAAATCAGATTATTATTGGATGAAAATTTGGCATTTAAATGAAATAGATCTAGGAACAATGGAAACCTTGATATGTTTTGGTTCACATCCGTCCCTTAGAAACAGATCTAGGAACTTCTTCATTCTTCATCTCTGTCCCTTAGAAACGATGTTTTGGTTCACCTCTGTCCCTTAGAAACGATGAGGTTTCGATTTTACGTACAGCATACATAGGTCTCCGAGTTGCAGCACACCGCTGCGGCGGTAAGATTCCTGTAATCTGACCCTCCTCTATGAAGCCGTCGAGTAAGTACTAGAGGCCGAAGCTTAAAAGATTGAAATCGTCTCCTGCGAGGCTTTCCGCAGGAGACGTAGCTGCTCCTCTGCCGCTCTCTCTCTTCTCTCTCTCGTTTCTATCTTCTTCCTTTATCTTGATTTGGAACCCAAGCCCTCTCCTCCGCCACTCTCTCTCTTCTTTCTCTCTTCTCCCTCTTTCTGTCCTCTCTTCCCTCTGAGACACTGCTCTTCTTTTCAAATTCAAAATTGGCATTTGATAGGATGCTTATCGACGAGAATTGTCTCCTACGACATAAGATGTCAGATGCCATTTTCTCCACGTGGCGTGCATCTGAGAATGGCCCCTACGTCTCCTTCGAAAAGCCTCGCAGGAGCAAATTTCAATCCGTTTCCCCATCCCCCCCAACCCATTGAAATCCTATCAGAAACGAAGGTATTTGACTCTCTCTCTCTCTCTTGACCCCGATTTACTCTTCCATCAAGACCCCGATTTACTCTCCCATCAAGACCCCAGTTTTCTTTTGCTTTCCCTCTATATCACTTGCGGTGTTTCTTACTGGATCTTGATCCTAGGGGAATCCCCCTTATATTCTGATCCATCAGTCATATTACTCTAAAAAGATTCATTTTTTCCAGTGGTCTATCCATCGGGGTTCGAGTGACTTTTTCGTTGGTTATTGGTCGATCTTAGATACTGTTCTCTGCGGCGACGTATTCAACTGTTTATTTGAAGGTCAACATCGAGTGCAGCGAGGGTTTTGGTTCTGGTTCCAAGCATCCATATTAGGGTTTCGAGCTTTGTAATTGCTCCCGCTTTAGACAGGGCCGATGCAATAGTCAGTGATCGGTGGAACAGTGGCGAAGACGAGCGCGGAAAAAATATGGTTGGGAATTGTTAGGGAAAAATAATAGTAGATGCCAAATCTGGTCGTTGGAGAGAATTTAAAATGATCTTCGAGAGAGGGCCATGTGGCGTACATCCAATGTATGAGGTATGAAAAGAAAGAAATGACGAAAAGTGTCAAAATGAACTTATGTTAGACCCCCTATGCTGACTCAGACAAGATGTGACAGGTTGATGTGGGTAGTTGGGCCATTAATGGTTTGTCATTAATACTCATAAATGCTGACAACAATCATAAATGCAAGGTATGCTGACTTGACTAGCCAAGTCACCATATCCTGGATCGAATCAGCATGAAGCCAGACCATTACTTGGTAAAAATGTAAGGACAGAAACAGACATCAGAAGGTATGGGAGATATAGTTAAAAAGGTCGATGAAGATTAAGTGGGGTCGTAAGCGACTGACGGGATGTCCTAGCACTGTCTTAGGGGGTCGTAGCCGCACGAACCTACTATTCACTAGGTAACTGATGATTGAGATAGTGATAGGTATGGAGCAGCATGCTTATGAAGCCTCCTATTGAACCTATATATGTAACAAGAGGGCATCAATGAAAATGATTGAGATTTTCTCCACCACCAAGAAAAACTTTTCATCTTTGGGTTTTACACACCCGTTGTATCTATTATTTTTCTTTCTGTTCCTATCTCAACGGAAGGGAAGATTGTTGTAGTGTCAGTATCTCAGGGAACCCTTATTTCTGAAGGAACTCCGGTGTTTCATTGAGAGTTCCATATTGTATGTCTTGGGAAATCTAGTTTTATGGATTCCATCAACAACAGAAATAAGGAGACAAATGGGGATGGTTTTGGTTGGATTCACATCGTCTCCTCCCAGTGATTTTGGGAGGATGCGGCAACCTATCTCGGATGACTGCCACATGGCTCTCGGGTGAATCCGAGACCCACGTCTGAGCCGACAACCCCTGTCGGCTCGGTTTGTCGGCTGGGTGTCGGCTTGGACGTGGGTCTCGAATTTACCAAGAGTCATGTGGCAGCCATCCAAAGCAGGTTGACACTGTCCTCCCAGAACCATTGGGAGGACAGGATGCGGATCCTGATTTTCAGTCGGAGTTAGAAACCAAGCCATATTCCTCTCAACCTTATCATAATTTCAGTATCAGTTTTTATCTCTGATTCTTATCATTTCTCCAAATTCTGCGCCTCGGCTATAAAAGCGGCAACAGAGTCTGATCACCCATTTTCTCTTCCTTACACGCCATTTTTCTGCAACTTGACTATCTCTCTCAAGAGTTGTTATGATCAATGATCACAGTTGCAGTTGGTGGAGTGGAGTTTACGTTTGGTTGATAGTGGATTTGGTAGTTAATAACTTATTTACTTATGCAATTGGTGAGTGAGTGATTGATTGACGACCTTTTGCAGATTTCCATGTGGAGATGAAGAAGAAGAAGGAGGGCGACAGCAGCAACCGCCACCACCATAGGAGAAGAAGAAGGAGGGCGGCAGTAGTAACCCCCACCACCATAGGAGAAGAAGAAGGAGGAAGGCAGCAGCACCTACCGCCTCCATCTAGGACGAGCTGGATCGTTGCCAGCTCATTTCTGACCCAGAGTCCAAGGGTCGCGTGAAATTAGACCTGGATCAGTGGTCCATGTCCATTGTAGAGCTCGAGAAACTGGTCTCTGAGAATTCTGCTCTGGTGAAGAAAGTCCCCCGGCGGTGTGGCAAAGGAGTTTATCATTTGAGTCTCACCTACTTTTTTTCATTTCTTTTTGTGATGATAAAATTATTATTTTATTGTCAATTTACTGGGGAAGATAATTGATTAATTTTGTATTTTCTATTTATCAACTTAACAGCAGAGAGTGCGAGTGATACTATTGGCAACTTTGCCAAGTGAACGATAAAAATGAAAATATAGGGGAAGGGGGTGGGTGAAATTTTTTCTGAAAATTATTAAAGACAAAAAAAAGAAGAAAAGGTTTTGGAATTACGATTGGAAATGTTTTTGTCATTTTTATTAGCAGGAGAAAGTTTTTCTCCATGAAGGTGAATTAATTTTTGCATGTGAAATATGAAATGATAGAATTATTTTTATTAAAAGAAATTTATGACATTAAAAATGTAAAAAAGAAAATATAGTTATAATATTATGTTTTTTTTTACTAACCTTAGTTATGACAAGAATTTTCCCTTTATTTATTTATTTTAACATTTAATCTGATAATTCCAAAGGATCGTGGTTTAAGGACTTAGGATTAGATTGGTTGAATCGATGGATTCAGCTTAGACTTGGTCAATCGGCTCGAACTTAGTTGGGTCCGATTCTGCCATTAGATTCTGAAATGATCTTTCAAAGTCTGATCTAAGCTGTAGATGACAAGATGGCAAGCACAAGAGTGAATGAACTTGGAGTTTGGAATGACCACTCCAATGCCTAAGTCGGATTCAGACAATAAGACCCGAGTTCCCCCATATTGGTGCAATCGAGTTAATGCGAACTGATCTCCTAAAATAAAACAGCCCCATAGACTTGCTAGTCCACGTGAACTCACTTACTAGCAGGCCCCCATCAAAACACCATCAGATTGTGCTCAAAAGATCAAACTCAAAGCCAAGAAAGATATAGAAACCAAAGTGTGGGGCATAAAATATTTATTAACTTTGTTCGAGAAATAGGCTACATCTCCTCTCTCTCTCTATAAAAAAAGGAAAGTGAAAAAGAGATATTAAAGGTTCTTTTCAAAAGATATGCCCAAAACTCATATCCTTCTCATAAGACGTGTGTAGATCTAGGGGTGTCAGTTTTAAGATCGAGTCGATAGTTTGGACCAAGATTTGAATTAACTTGAAACCAACTTGGATTGAATTGCTATGGGACATGTTTTGGATTGAGGTATGACTTATCCTATTAGTCCCGATCTGGTTTGCACTAACCCAAAACTGGTCCGATGAGCCTGAACCTAATAATAGCCAGAATTAAATCGATTTAGACCGAATATTAAACCCTAACTTCACTACTTCAACCTTTTAGATGACCTTAATTGATTTCCTTCCGTGTTGCCAATCTGAACCAATCTGATAACAACTTGAAATCAGACCGGTCAATTAGTTAATATGCACAGTACAACCCACATAGCTTGGATCTCTTAATGAATATGTTTCGATCAGAATCAATAAAGTCCAACATTGATTTGACCCAAACTAATACGATTCACTAATAGTCACACTCATTGATCCTTTGAGTGTTTATTAGGAAATGATACAACTCTCCAACACTAATAACAAAATATTAAATAATATTTTAAATCTTTAAATATTAAATTAAAATCCCAATAGAAATATAAGGTGCTCAAAACTCATCTCCTTTAATACAACACACAAACTGAGGTAGATTTTTGTGATTTTCTCAATACATTTGTGTTAGATGACTATGTTGTGGGTATATGGAGTAAATATACAACTTTTGTGAAGATTGTTGTTGAAAAAAAAAAAAAAAAAAAAAAAAAAAATATATATATATATATATATATATATATATATATATATATATTCCATAAAGATTCTGCTAGAGGGTCCAGCAAATGATCCAGCGGCCTAGGATCACTTGGCGTGCCACCTTATGTATGGGTATGTGTACTGAGAGATCCTCAGCCGCTAGATCATTCACTGGAACATCCTACGGCTGGAGAGGATGCGGACTCAAAAAAATGCGGGAAAACTAAAGTAAACCCCATTCGACTAAGGAAAATACCTACTTATTCAATTTGTAAATTATAAAAAAAAAAAACCAATTAATTGTTTATTCGGCCATCAAAATCTTTGTTTTTTTGTAAATAATTTTGTAGGCTTATTCCAAACCTTGCCAATAAAGTGGGATCCACATTGTCTCTTCCCTAAGATTCGAGAGAAGGGGCGGCGACCCCACTGGATGTTCACTACATGGAGGTAGGATGAATCCGACCCCTCCGTTCGAGCCGACACTCTCTTATCGGCTCGACTTGTTGGCTCGAACGGAGGGGTCGGATTCATCCGATCTCCACGTGACGACCATCCAGTGGGATCGCCGTCCCTCCTCCCGAATCTCAAGGAGGAGTCGATTTGAATCCAATAAAGTGGGCCTGTTGGCAATAATCGTCCTTTTTCAAGCTGATCTGATCGATCCAACACCGGATCTGATCAGAATTGGCTAGGGCCGATCTCCGTCCCCAACCCCGTATTTTTGAGACAAACGTGACCTTTGTTTTCGACTGCTTATCTTAGGGGTGTAAATCTGGGACTGTATCCGGGACCAGACTGGAATTGACCCGCCGGGAATCAGACCGAAACGGACCCTTAAGGAATCGGATCCAGCTTGACCTCATTAGTTTTTGTTGGGTAGGTAACTTAACCTCATTAGTTATTGGACAGGTTCTGGGTATCACTTTTGGACCTGGTATTCTTATCGGAACGGGTTGGTTCTGAGACGGATCTCTCAATGGGTCCAGAACAGTTTTCAGTTTTCTCAGCAAACAAACCATGAGTCTTGGAAAATGGAAAATCTATTTTACCAAAATATCCAGGAATAAATCATTTTCCTAGAGAAATGTTCTAGAAAGCTCAAGCTAAAATTTGAGGATCTGAGATCCAGCCCTGAACCATTTATATGGCCAAATCGTTTACAAATGAAAGCCTAAACCTAAAACTGCTACTTACTTATCTTTCATATTTAATTTCCTTAAATAAAAAAAAATTGTTTAGAATGAAATGATATTTCATTCTCCACCTTACAAATAAGAAATTTTTAGAATAAATATAGATTCCCTTTCCGGTTTAGAAGTAGGAAGGAAACAGAGATTCCACTCTTAGATTCACATTCTTTCCTATTAGAGATTCGGGAGGAGAGGCGGCAATCCCTTTAGATGGCTGACACGTGAGGCTTGGGTGAATCCGAATCCTCTATCGGAGTCGACAAGCTCAGCCAACAAGAGAGTGTAGATTCGGATGGAGGGCTTGGATTCACCCAAGTCCTAGGTGTCAGCCATCTAAGGGGGTTGCCTCGTCTACTCCTGAACCTCTGGGAGGAGAGGATTTGGATACTTCCAGCCTCCACGTTGCCAAGGAATAATTTTTTAGATTTATTTAAAAAAAATTGAATGTAGATTTCTAATTTCTTTTTATGATTTTTATTATAGTTTATTATTCCAAATATGAAACATAAGATAAATTTATGTAATAAGAAACTTCCGTCCCTCTCTCTATAATGAAAATAGAAAGTAATTGCTATCTTCTATGTATATTAAGAGAGAAGGAACTACACACTACTAACAGGATGTACTTCTGCCTTTATTTCTCTCCCTGGATAACTAGACGTCTTTTCTTTCTCATCTATCTCTCCTCCAAACGCCCCACTACCGATCTTCCTTTTAAAAACAAAGTCTCTAGAAAATTCTTGCGACTTCATCTACCGTCTCAGGGACCAGACCAACCCCGAATTAGTTATATAAGCAATAGGCTATACGGTTGGCTTACAGCCAAAGGGGTGTGCAATCTGTACTACAACAGGCCTAGGAGGAAGAAAGTGAGATGGCGATGAAAGAAGGAAAGGGGATGCGTAGGTTAAGCCTTAGGATAATTTTTTTATTTCATTTTCCAAAAAATAGGAAACAAAGAGAGTATGACCAAACCGAATCTCTGAATCTAATCACAATGGAAATTCTACGAAGTGTTAAGTTTCCATCTTAAAAATTCAAACTTGTAAGTGGAGGGACTTTTACATAAGGGACCGAAGGTTCTAGTCTCTAAACAATGTGAGACTATTCTCAACACTTCCCCTCTCATGTTGCCCCTCCCTTTTTTGGGTGGCAGTACACGTGGCATGTGATCTCTTTTTTAGGTGACTGTACCATGTTAAGTTTCTATTTCAAAAGTTCAAACTTGTAAGTGGAGAGACTCTCGCATATATAAGGTATCTAAGGTCATAATCTCTAAGCAATGTGGGACTATTCCCAACATGAAGACATTTTTCTTTCTATACAATTTCCACTCTTGTTTTAAGGTTTTGAATATGGCTAAGATTAGAGGTGTCAATCCTGAGACTGCACCGTGTCCCTTGAGGCAGATCAACCGATTAAAAATCGTACTGAACCGGACCAATTAATAAATTTGTCGGTCTTAGAACCAGACCGATTACTAATAGATCATTTACGATGCAGGGGTGTAAACTGACGGTTGTCCAACTGGACCGACCGATTAAAACCCGAATGATTATAGATCGACTAAAGACCAATTAGACTGATATAAGTTTGTTTTTATTTATTTTTTTCCCACCCATTTTTTTTAAACTTTTTACTTTATCTTTTTCATAACATCTTTTTTCTCTCTCTAATAGTTTAACTTTTACTTTTGGAAAAAGCTAAATAGTAACATTAATCAGTCGGAGGCTCAGAGTGCAAACCGAGTCTTGTTCTTGACTTACGGCTCCATTGCTCCAGCAGTAAAACTATAAAAGCTAAACCGAATTTGCTGTCCATTTGCTTTCAGCTCCTTCAATGTCTCCTTCAATGTCTATTGAAGTTCAATAGACGTGGCCATGTGGGGCTCTTGTTAGTCTGCGACTCTGCTTCTATTGACAGTGGCAAAGTCCTTCTTGTCTCGTGCATTTCTTTGTCTCTTTGGTTTGAATCTCGTGAGCGAAATCAAATTGCAATGGTCTTTTAGATAACCGATTATAGATGTTAATAGACCGATTGAATCGATTAATATAAGACTGATTAGGGACCCAGACCTACCAGACCGAATATAAATGAGTCAAAGTCTTGTCAATCAAGACCAATTAGTTAAACATGTCGATTATGGTCCAAAGGATTAAATTGGTGGGGACCTGTTAAGCCCAACCAAGACAGACCGAAACCGACCGATTGACACCCCTAGTTGAGATGATGTAGCAAAACAAGAGAAAAGACCAACAACAAACATACCAGAAATCTAAATATAAATATAAAAAAGAGGGAAAATATCTGCCCCATCCATGTAGTACGACTTAATCTCACCCACTTGCTTTTGTTTTCGATAATATCACTAACACCCCCTAGGGATACCCAAATATTATTTAGACTCACAGAATAATTAAAAAAAAACTTTTTTACCTTCATTACTATTTACTTTCATATTTTTATTTTTCTTTTTAATTTTCACAATTACCTTTTCCCGTCGGTGGTGATTGCCGCAAGAACCGCCGTTCTAAATCCGTCACCAGGACAGCCGCGATCCCATCATTGACTACTAGTAGTACTGGTACCAACACTGGCGCTCCCACTATCGATCTTGTCGTCGTGTTCGCTAAATTCTTCAACCAGAACCAGAATTCATGTTTCGATCCTTACCTGCTGCTTAGTCAAAACCAGGTGGTGGTGGACATAGATTATCTTTTCAACTTTACGGCTTCTTCCCTCTAAAGATGGTAAGTTTAGTAGTGGGATATACTTCGTCGTCAGAGATAACAAGGGGAGAGGGGGAAGGAAGATGGGTTACGGTGGAATGCTTCTTCAATTGGTACTGGTACTGCGTTCACCAACGATTTCAGACCAATTTAGTAACAATGAGACCAATGACATGGAGTTTTAACGACAATGATGAAGGTAGTTGAGCACTCCAGTTTGATACGTAGACGACAACCATCGTTGATTACCATTGACAGAGAGAAGGGGCGTTGCGAAATCAGAAGGTTGGGTTCCAGAATAGAATACAAAGGACCTCAAAAATCTCTATTTCTTTTGCCTGAAGCCTAATTAGACGAGGATAGGCCAAATGCTGATTGGGACTGTCTTTTCAAAACTCAAGAAAGGGGGAACCACGATGAGGACGAACCGTTCGAGAATATTCGAAATGATAACTAAGCAAACCAAGAGAGTTTCTTGAGCTGCTAGACCAAAAAGTCTTGCCCGGTTTCTTTTCAACGGTAGCATTTAGCAGCCTCCTTGGTATTTTCTCTCTTCTTCGGTATCATGTCTTTACTGGTAGGTAGAAGGCTATAGAGATTGGGCGAAGCAATGTTTCGGCCTTTTAAGAGAGTGGAGAACGATAGCGAGGAAAGATCTGGACAGGGTACAGGGAGAGGTGCGTGTCAGGAACCTGGGAGAGGAGCCAGGGAGTCTTCTTAGTTTGGTGGGGCGAAGTCGACGGCAGTGGTTACGGTTGAACCATCAGGTATGGCAGTGGTAGGTGGTAAAACGTGAATAGGTGAAAATGATGAAATTTAAGTTTTTTAAAAATTACAATGATAAAATATTGATGGGTAAATTTATCTTTAACTAATTTAAGATGGTGATACATCATCGATTAATGGACATGACTTAATAAAGAGGACTGATTAATCCATATTCTAAAAAATAAAGAGTGTTAACGATATTATCACAAATCAAAAGCGATTGAATGAAATTAAGTCATACTATAAGAGAATTGATAGATATTTAAAAAAAGAAAAAGAAAAAAACACAAATCTACTAGTTATCTCTCCACGTCACCCTTATTTAATTGCCGATTGTCAAATAAAAAAAATGAACGACAAACAAAAAGTAGTTGAAAACTATGAGATTCTTGTCTTTCCGTTGAAAATCTAATTCACCATTCTTCAAAATTTAGGTAACGACCCCAGAATTAAGAAAGAGAGAGATCGGAATAGTGGACACTTTAAAGAGGGAGAGAGAGTTATTGAATTGCTGCCATGTTCGTCTTTTTATTGTGGGATAAAAAAATGGTTCTCGTGGTGTGATTTCATCTAATTGAACCATTACAATATATTGAGCTAATTCGGTAAGAAAATAAAAACCAATTTTTTTTTTTTAATAAAATAGCAATTCGAATATTCTAAAGTACTGACAAGAGAATTGTGCTAACAGTTTACCTTTTTTTTTTTTTTTTTTTTTTCTAAGGGAAACTGAAAAAACAATATGAGTAAAAAAGTTTTAGTAAATATAAAATAAGTACAAAAGAGTTTTACAAAATTTCTTAGTTGTTCTCTTTTTTAATAAATAATTATGTTTTTATCCGTATAACAAAATTAAATCTAAACAATTACTCCCTTGGCAATGTGGAGGGTGGAATCTCTATGATTTCTTGTTTTGGAGATCCACTCTAAACTTTTCTATTTTAAGAGGGGGGAGGGGGGAATGGGATGTGTTTTCAATATACCTCTCTCCTCCCCCCCCCTTTTTTTTTTTTTTTTTTTTTTTTAAGAAAATTAAGTATGAAAGGTAAGTTAGGGTGTTCAAGGTTTTTTTTCTCGCAATTGATTTTGTCTAATAAATGGACATATCAATGGTTGAGGAGCTAAGATCATTCAATTTTAACTCCACAACTATCCAACATTTCTTAATTTAATAATTAGATTTGTAATGTTTTGAACTTAATTATACAATGATATTATATAATGATTATAAAAATTTCCATTTTAGTATTGATTTGTTTCATTTTATTTTCCGGTTTATTTTCCTTAGAATTTGGTGGAGCCACTTAGGCTCTCTTTGGTATAGTTTATATTTACGTTTATGAATTATTTATAGCAAATCATTTATGAGAATAAATTATGAATCATAAATAATAACCCTTTGGTATTACTAGACATAAAGAAATAATAATTGATTATCTCAATAATGATAAACACCTTCTAAGTTATTTGTAGTTTTTAAATTATATCAATTTATTTTAAATATAAATAAGTACCATAAATCATACCAAATAATTACATATGTTATAATGTATTATGCAATTAATTCTAAGGTAAATTACACAGACACCCCCTCTACTCTAGTGAAATTACATAGAACTACTCTGCTTTTACAAAAGTTACACAGAATATCCCTCTAACAATGTTATTATATAATCTCACCCACACCATTACTTTCAACTTAACGACAGAAGGTCAAATTTTTTTAAAGACAAAAATACCCTTATTCTGATTTTTTTTTTCCTTTTACCGTTCTTATGCCTCAACTTCTGCTTCTATCTTGTCGTTGCCATTTAAAGATTTTAGTGGTGAAATTCCTGTTGAAATCTGGGGTCTTACAAATTAGAAGTACTTGATCTTGAGGGGAATTCACTCTCTGCCTGCAAGCCCTCTCCCTATTCTCTCGGTTGACAGCTCTCCTCCCTGGCTTTCCTCTCCAAAGTTTTTCTTGGTCGTGACCGACATACAACCCTCCTGTCTTTAGTTTTCCTTCTCAGCAACCCCGCCTGAAAACCCTTCTTTCTGTTTACCTGATCAGACGGCCTCTAGCAGAAACCAGTACCACCCAGATCTTCCCTTTCCAGCCAACCAACATGCCTTCTCTGTTCGAATCTCATATCCCTCTGACATCCCCCTTTCTCTCACTCTTTTTCCCCTTCCGTAATCATAGAGAAGAGGAAAAAAAAAACAAAATCTCTCCCACCTTCACTAATTCGAGCCCCTTCTCTTTTAGGGTTATGTTGGATTTTACAACCCAGCCAGGCCAAATTACCTAATTGCCCGTTCATTACCCAGTCCTATCATACAGGTTTTCATAACCTTATGAATCTAAGAGAGAGGGAGGGATGAACTGAGAGGTTTTCAATTGAAGAAGCTGCAGAAGGAGAGAGGCCATTGCTGTCGGTGGAAAAAAAGAAGAAGAAGAAGAGGAGCAGAAGAAGAAAGAAGAAACAACAGAAGAGAAGAAGTGCTTTGGCAGAATGAAAAGAGGAAAGGAGGAGAGAAAAGTGCAGATATTAGTTTCATTCCAACTCTACTTCTATTTTTTTATTTTATTTTTAGTTTTACTTTGCTCTGCTATCTCTTTCTTGTGAGTTTTCCTTTAATGATAGGCTTTAGGGATATTTCGATTTCCCATGATTAGTCATAAAGTTGTTAGAGATGGTTTCATCTAGAATTTCTGGTCCCTTGTTACAAAACAATTTAGATTGGGGTTTTTATGGCTGTGATGATGCGTGAGTGATGATTTTCGATTAGAGGGGTTTTGTTCTTTTTTTTTTTTTTCTTTCCGGGCAATCTCAGTCAGTGAGTTTAGATATTGTTAATTTTTTTTTCCAAGATAAGGAGCAGAACAGAAGTAGAAGTTGAAGCAGAAGAACGGTAAAAAAAAAAAAAAAAAAACTAAAAATAAGGGTATTTTCATCTTTAAAAAAAAATTGTGCCTCTGCTGTTAAGTTGAAAGTAACGGTGTGGGTGAGATTGTATGATAGCATTGTTAGAGGGGTATTCTATGTAACTTTTATAAAAACAAGATAGTTTGTGTAATTTCACTACAATAGAGGGGGTGTCTGTGTAATTTACCTTTAATTCTATAATACATACCAAAGAGAGCCTTGGATATCAAATTTCAAATACGACTAGGTCCAAATATGCTAATTGGATCAAGTCCTTAATCATAAAATTAATCCGTTCGGGCCAAGATTAATCAGATCCATTGATAGTCGAAGTTACCCTAACGTTAGAAACCTTGTGTAATCTAAGGGTGTCAACCAGTCAGATTTTTAAAAGATCGGAATACATTTTCATAAATCGAACATTGACATACTTATAATCGATCAATCGGTGACTGGTCTATAATAAGGTTCATGACAATTAGTTTGGTTATGAAAGATTAAACCATTAATTTCCAACGGAAAGATAATCACACAACCAATGACCTTTATTTATAAACTTTCTTTTTTTCTAACATTTAATTATTAATTGATGTGGGACTAAAACTGTGAGAATAACGAAGGGAGGGAGTGTATGGAATAAAGTAAAAAATTTAGTCCCAAAAGTGGTTGGAGAAAGGAAAGATTAGAGAAACAAAGTCATAAAAGGAGACACGTAAACACTTAACAGAGGCACAATGTCGCAACCCCATTTGATAACAATGTTAATTAAAAAAATTTTAATGGCAAATTTACCCTTGTTGCATTACAGCAATTAATGTTGAAATGAATTTTTTTTAAATTAGAAAAAAATGAAATGACTAAATTAACCCTCCCAATTCTAAAGCAAATGATAGAATCATTGAGATCTTCACGAGTCAGTGGTAGCAAGAAGAGAAGAAGCTGTTGGAGCAGATTGACGTTTCTGTAGAAGAAATAAATCATTTGATGGCAAAGATCGATTTCACTAGCTCCATCTTCACCGTTCTTGTGCTTTAGTAATGGGGCAGGTTCTTCAGATTCGACATTACCATTGAAGTTCATGAAGGGAGATTCTTTGATGGCATCGATGAATTGATCGGAGCTCCGGTCTTCTCCAATCTTCCTGTATTCCATTCAACACAAATTAGATGAATGAAACTCCAAAGGGTTAAGAGTTTCTGATTTCTGATATTTTTGTTCTAAATGCTTGACATGAGAGAGAGAGAGAGAGAGAGAGAGAATTGATCATAGACCTGGGAAGATATAAGAAGGAGATGATGATATGGCAATCAAGGATTCGAATTTCGGTTTCACACCTGGTTTTGGCCAAGCTAAAAACCCCCGAAACCAAGTAAAAAAAACTCAGATTTCGAACTTGGTTTTGGTGGTAAAAAAAAAAAAATTTTAAATCCAATTTTTTTTTTTTTGTAATGCAATTTTAATCTTTTTAATATATCCATTGAATCATTTATCCAAAAAAAAAAAAAAAAAAAAAAGAAAAAAGAAAGAAAGAAAAGAAATCAAAAATGATATTTCTATATGTTTACATTATATCATGCTAATGTATGTAATAAGTGAGAATGATAGTAAATTAGAAACAAAATAACAAACTAATATTATATAACTTATATTGTTATTACAATATTTCAAAACATTTTTTAATTATCAATTACATAGAATAAGAAAACCCATTCAAATCACGATGAGTTTCGTGACGCATCTAATCCCCAAGCATGAAACCATTACTGTTGCCAATAAAGATTCTCTCATTTCATCACATATGTATCTCATTCATAGATTTTACATACAATTTTATAAGAAGAAAATAGTTTAAGAAAGAAATGGTTACCATTTGCTTCAAATCTTAAAAACCTTAATAAAATGAAGTTCAATGCATCTTGAAGTACGAAGAAATGATGGAAGATAAGAAGAAAAATAGAAGAAGTGAAAAAAATTTAAAAGAAAAGAAATTTCACTGAAATTTGGTAGAAATTAGTCTTTTTGGGTCAAAATATGGTCGAAATTAATCGAAATCGATCGAAATTTACCAAAATATGAGACTATTTGGTTTCGACCTATAGTTTTGTTTCGATTGAACAAAAAACCGAAACATTTCGATTGAGGATTTTGACCGAAATTCGAAACTATGATGGCAACAGTGCAAGATATAACGTACACGTGATGCGCTCGAGACAGTCCAATCTAACTAACTTTTCCGGCAAGTATGTTGCAATTTTTGAGCATTCCCTTGTCTTTCCGGCAAATCTGATCTGTTCCAACCATTTATTGCCCCCAATAAAGTAGTTTCTCTCATTTATGGCTTCGTTTGCCCCATTCTGGCAGTTCTGGTTTGTTACACAAGGTTTCTCCATTTTCCGGTCTGTTTGGACCATTTCCGTTACATCACCTTTCTTCTTATTCGATCCCAACTTCAGGCTTCCTTTTATTCCCATTTCCGGTCGCTTCAACTTAGTCCAGGACAGCCAATTCCGGCAGTATATCGTTCCCGATTGATCTTTTCCGACCAACTCCATCCTTCCATACACCCTAAGCAAAGTTACAATCCAAGCAACACAGACTCCTTCCTATCCCTTTCTTCATTCTCACAATATCCCTGTTCCTTAAAATCCCTTTATCTTCCTTAGACTCCTTCATATCCCCTGCTCTATATATACTTCTGAAAAAAATTTATCTGAAAAAGCAAAGCCAACAACTTATTTAAAAAAGATAGGATAAATTTCTCCCACCACTTCTCAAAGAATCCCAAAAGGCTATCAGCCTACCACCCCCCAAGACTGAAAATTTCTCCTATGCTTTAGAAAATAACCTCTCTTCAACCTACCACCCTCTAATTTGACTGAAAATGTCTCTTATGCTTTAGAAAATAATCTCTCCTATTCAATTTGGTGATGACATTCATCATCACCAATATTTTTTAGGACAATAATACCCTATAAATTGAAAAACTTTTTCTTTAAAAATCAATAATATAATTTAAGAAAATAAATTACAAAATAAAAAATTAAGAAAAAAAAAAGAGGGCTCATTCTTCGATTTTTACCCTTTTCATTTTTACCTTCTTCTATTTTTACAGCAAATAACTCGCTGGAACTGCAAATCATGGATTTAGGGGCGGTGGTGGCATACAAGAACTCGCCCCATTTCATTTTCCCTAATGCGTGGCAAGAAGGACCACTACAAACTACAACTTAAAACATTTTGAATCAAAGTATTTTAATGTTCTTCTGTGGATCCGACGATATATGCGGCGGGGAATATATTTAGAACTGAATCCGCTTTTTTCAAGGATTCTCCTAAATAATATGTTTCTTCGTTTTCAACTCGGTCACTGATTCGAGTATTTGACAACAGGATAATCTCGACTGCTCATTTTCCCACCCAAACAATGATACGGCATTGACGACAACTGGTGCCGGACGATGTAACTTCTTGTAGCTCGTTCAGGCCTTCCAAGGGCCTAAAGGATCCACTGGAAGCAACGACGCGTGGCGGTGGCGGCGGCGGCAATCCTCAGAGATTCCAGCACGACAGCAACGATACTGGAAATTCGCAAGTTATGCAAAGATCCTAGTGCCGCTGATCTCGATCATCATAACTTCTTATCTGAATCTGTTTCATTTTTACCCCTAATTTATATCGCATTACAACATTCAATCTTCCATTGATCCTTCCAACCAGCAGATAGCTTGTATTGATCAGAGATTTCCTTGACTGGATAATGTTTGGTTGCAAAGAATTTTGTCAATATTAGCAAAATTCCATGGTTAGCTTCTTGCCAAAGCATGGGGTCTCTTGTGAATGTGCGTGGTTGCCGTTCTCTTGTGGTCCTTCTTGGCATGCATTAGGGAAAATGAAATGGGGCAACGAAAAGATTGAGGAATCTACAAAAAGAAACAAAAAGAAGGAAGATGGATCTTGTATGCCACCACCGCCCCTGAATCCATGATTTGCAGTTCTAGTGAGTTTTTTTTACTGTAAAGATAGAAGAGGGTAAAAATTCAAGAATGAGCCTTTTTTTTTTACTTTCTTAATTTATTTTTTTATTTTGTAATTTATTTTCTTAAATTATATTATAGATTTTTGAATTTTTTTCAGGAATAGTCCAAAAAATATTAGCGATGATGAATGTCATCACTAAATTGATTGGGAGAGGTTATTTTAAAAAACAGGGGAGGTGGGAGACATTTTCTATCAAGTTGGGGGTAGTCACTTTTTAGGATTCCTAGAGGGGAGGTGGGAGAAATTTACCCAAAAAGATAAACGGATTTTAACGAGCATGACTTGAGTGGTTCAGATTGTGTTTGATAGTATCAAGTTTTCAATTCAAAAGTTCGAATTAGTAAGTGGAGGGACTTTTCATATATAAGATTCCAAGATTCCAATCTCATTAGCAATGTGTACTATTCCCAATACTCCCTTTCACATGTATCCCCACCGTTAGGTGGTGTATATATGGTAATATATGACACTTTTCAAGTGACTAGTCTTTTTTTTTATTTTTTCACAGGTGATTGATTCCTCTTGGGTAACTGGTCTTTTTTTTTTTTTTTTTTTTTTGAGTATCTCTCTTTGGGTGACCGTCCCTCTTTTTGGGTGATTATCCCTCTTTTTTTTTTTTTTTTTTTTTTTTTTTTGGTGACTGATCCCTTTTTAGATGTGACATATAGTCCCTCTTTTGAGTGACCGTCCCTCTTTAGGTGACCATAATTCATCTTTTGTGCATCTGGTGTCCCTCTTTCGGTGACTTAGCATTCTTTTTAGGGTTATTATGAGAGGGAACCTAGAGCTCTGATACCATATCAAGTTTCTAACTCAAAAGTTCAAACTAGTAAGTGAAGATACTCTCTATATATAAGACCTCAAGATTCCAATCTCATTAACAATGTGAGACTATTCTTAATAGATAGGAGTGAAAGAAGGATCAGAGAGATTTCTACCATTAACGAGTACGAAAGTTGTAGAAGATAAAAAATGAAAGGTTATTTTTGTCTTTCCAGTTTATGGAAAGGTAATATATATAGTCCTTTCATAATACCCATAAGTAAGGGTGTCAAAACTAGGCCCGGCCCGGTAGCACGGACCAAGCCAGCCCGATATAAATCGAACCCAGTCCGGACCGAGCCTTAATGGACAGGTTTTGGTCTGAGCTTGTAAAGCCCGACACCGTTTCAGCCCAAATCGAAACCAAACCGGACCGGTCCGTTAAGAAACCCGAATTAGCCCAAATCGATAAAACCCAACCCGAACACCGGTAAGGTCCGTTCGGGTCCAATTTCTTAATTTTAATGGTTTTAAATTTTAATATATTGTGTTACATTATTAGAGTTCACTTCATGATTTAGAAAATTATGTGAATTTATAGTTGAAAAGAATATGTTAATTATTATAGTTTATTAAATTACATACATATGGAAGGAATAATGCTAATTTTATAGATAGAAATAATAAAATAGGCTATATAGTTTACATATAAAAGGGGCTCGATAAATTCGATAAGTTCGATCTGGACCAAACCAACCCGAAATCACCTCAATAAACAGAGCCCGATAACAAATTGACACCGGACCAGCCCGTTAGTTATTGTGTCCAGCGCAGTCCACCCTAGCCCGAACTCTTAATGGACATGTTTTGGGCTGGACTTATAAAACCTGACACCGGTTTAACCCGGACCGAAATCGACCTAGACCGGCCCGTTGACACCCTTACCCATAAGTGTATTTTTTACTTTCAAAAATTGAATTCGTGTCGACATCAACATCTAACAAAAAAAAAAAAAAAAATTTAACGAAATGGGTATTTGTGTAATAATGTTTGGCATTTAGGGATATAATACGTATAATTATTGTGAACTTTAGGATAGTCATTCTATTTGGAACTTAGCCTAGGGGTGGTATGAGTAAATTTTCCAAATTCTAAAAAATTTACAAAAAATCGGTAGGTATCGGTATTGGTCAAACTTGGTGCAATGACAACGTGATCATTCCACCCACGACAACAATGTGGGTTTGAATCCATCTGTAATCAGCCTCTCCACTAATGAAGGTAGGGGGTGTCAATTGGACAGTCTCGGTCGGGCTACACACTTGCACTGTAAACGTCAGTTTAATAATCAGTCCGAACCTAGCCCCGCCACGTTTAATAATCAAACCAGTTGATTTCGGTCTATAATCGATTAAGTACAACAGGACTACATGGTGCAGGCCTACAATTGACACCCTTACTAGATGTACGCTTCCAGGTCTCCCTTGACTGCTACATAAGCAGAGCCTTGTGCAATGGGTAACGGAGCCTTGTAATTGTCATGAGGGCTTTCTCGCGGCTCTCTTTGACTAGTTGTTAGTGCTTCTACCCATGTTTCTATCACTCCAAGATGACACCACGATATAATCTGGAAGAGTCCTTGTGGGGATTATTGCTTGGTCTATTGTGGCTGTGAGCCATGCGTCCTTTTCCAAGGGTACAAAGAGCTTCAAAGCTATGAACTCAAACATAATAATAGGCCATCTAGGGCGTGTTTGATAAAACTTATGATTCTGGATCTATGGATTCTGGTTCCTAGGGAGCCATTTTAGAGTATAAGCATGTTTGATAAGTCTGATTGGATTCCAACTCCCACAGAGTGAATCAGATTCAGAATAACTCTAGAATCCAAAATTTTGGAGTCAAATACTTGTTCTAAACTGTTGGATCAACTTTTTGAGAAAAAGAAAAGAATCGACTATTACATGACTCTCATTTGACCAACACCACCACCACCACCACCACCACCACTGTTGCCACCAACCACCACCACCACCACCACAACCACCACCACCGTTACCACCCATCACCACCGACCACCACCATTGCTGCCGCCACCGCCCACTACCCACTTCCACCACCACCACCACTACCATCACCATAACCTCCACCACCCACCACCGCCACCACCACCATCCACCGTCGCCGTCACCTCTACCATCACCACCACCACCACCGCCATCGTTGCCACCACCACAACCACCGCCACCACCATCCACCACCATTGCCATTACCCACCACCACCATCATTGCCACCACTACCTCCACCCACCACTACCACGACTGTTTTTCTAGACTTCGATTGGGGGGATAGTGTGGTATCAAACATGTTTCTAATCCAAAGACGCTCTGGAATCTATTTCAGAATTACGTTATCAAACAAGTTTTTATTTCAAAATAATCCTAGAGTAGCCTGGAATAGAATCCAAATTTAAACCAGAATCCAAAATCCAAAAGCAAAAGTTTTATCAAACAAGCCCTTAGTTTCTCTGGTGGATCTGTATTGAGTGTTCATCGAATTAAAGGACTTAAAGTGATTGCCTGCTATAAAAAAAACATTGATTGTTTGCTAAGGATAATATTTTTTGAATGAATTTAATTTTTGCAAGATGACATGTTAACATGGAAAGGCAGAATCGTTGGGTACCAATGGCTTCGATTGTTCAAGGAACCATGACCTGGTAGATTGAAAGGGTGCAATATTTGCATTGAAATCGTTTTTTGAAATCGTCATTTATATTGGAACTTGAAAACCATTTAGTAAACAGTTTGGTTTTTGTTTGGATTATGACACCGTTTTTGGTTTGGTGCGATTTTGAAATGTTTAAACCGGTGGGATCATTTAGGCACCGATTACTCTCATATGAGAGTGGACTGTTTATTACCTAAACTTAACTAACATACACTAATAAACATAACACATTAACACAGTCATCATAGTTTGATTGGTTAAAATGTAGTGAACAGGAACCAGCTCCTTTTCGGTTCCTGGTGTCCAGTTTTAAGAACGGTCCAGTTTTATAAACTATGGATTAAACAACCCTTATACCAAGCTCTTGGATTCAATTGACCTGGGCAAATGAGGTCAACTATGGGTAATGTACTCGACATCATCCAATTACTTAAAATTAAGGCTTTAAGCAACGGTATGGAGGTGATAGAGTCATGAAACTTCTAACAAGAAGAAGACTTGTGTTCTATCAAATCTCCCAATCAGAAGACGACACGTGTAAGTTCATCATCAATCCCATCTTACGGGTCGGTTATATGGAAGGACTATCCCTATGATCTTGGGATAACCTCAGATTCACCCTCATTTGACGAATACCAATGCGCGGTGTTAATAGATTTGACACCGGATGGGTGTCATAAAGAATATCCCTATTTTTTATTTTCGTAGTATGACAATTTTTTTTAATTGAAGATAATTCTTGAAAATAGTTCCAAAAAAAAATCTTGAAATTTTCCAAATAATTTTGGTTTGCACTGTGGCACCACTTAGAGACATTTAAAAGGATCAAATCCTCTCTTGTCGCGCAG
Organism: Protea cynaroides; assembly: GCA_028583415.1. Classification (NCBI taxonomy): domain Eukaryota; kingdom Viridiplantae; phylum Streptophyta; class Magnoliopsida; order Proteales; family Proteaceae; genus Protea; species Protea cynaroides. The sequence continues at coordinate 50,847,683 of CM053272.1, forward strand.
CCCAGTTCGCGTTCGATGAATGATTGATGGGCGAACCAATCTCCCTTATTAATGTTTATCTAAGAACATAATCCCATTAAGCATTAAGATTTGGAAGTTGAAGTTCCAACAGCCCAGTGTGGAGGTGACCCATTGGGTCCAAAGGCTAGTGGGATTGAAGGCCTGGTTCCTATCCTCTACAATGAGCAGAGAAACCAAACTAATGAAAGATGGATAATAACCAAGAGATGAGATTGGGGAATGAATGGTGGTGGAGAATTGAGAATAACGAATTACTTTCAGGATATAATTAGTATCCATTGGCCGTATTGGGCCAATCAGGACTACTCAACAAAGTCTAGGGTGGGCATAAGTTTTTTCTTTAATTTCTAAAATCCTATTACACACCTGAAATTCTTTGAGCGTCCTGCGTCCTTCGCGAAAGAAACAATACATTCCCATAAATCAGTTCTATGTAAAGGTGTTAAATGGTATGATTTCGGTTTCCTTTGATGTATATAGGGGTCAAATTAAAATCGAACCGTTTAGTAAACGATTTGAAAATTCTTATCAAAACTGTTTAATATTCGGCTTGATTTTCCTTCTCAAGTCCTATATAAATGTATAAAATATTTATGGTGCGATTATATATATATATATATATATATATATATAAGTCAAGCTTGATAAGATAATAGAATATTATTTTTCAATATTATGACATACAACAAGATCAGCTAAAACAGAATTCATATTCATAAATTAATAATCTAACAAATACAATAGAATAATTCTTCTCTATGATATCTTCCAGCAATGAATATTTAGTACATTAATACCAAAAAAACAAATATAAAGAGATTTCTAATCATTTAAACAGTATAATGGTTTTAAATTGCATTGAACCATTTAACTAAACGATCTCATTTCTAAAACTAGAACTGAACCATTTAATAAACAGTTTCATAATTATCGCATAAATAATTCAATTTGCTTTTGATACATGATTCGGTTTCATTTTTGACACCCTTAGTTCTATGTTTTATATAATACTCGGGTTGCAAGGAAAATAAAGGAATGGGAACAAGGTTATACAAATCATGATCGGATTAGCCAGTACGATGGATTCAGATTGGAATAGGCCAAGCCCGATTCCCAACTCTAGTGTAAGGGTGTCAATGGGCCGGTTCGGGTCGGTTTTGGTCCGGGTTGAATCGATATCGGGTTTTATAAGCCCAGCCCAAAACATGTCCATTAAGAGTTTGGGCTAGGTTGGGCTGCGCTGGACACAATAACTATCGGGCTGGTCCGGTGTCGATTTGTTATCGGGTTGGGCTTATTGAGGTGATTTCGGGCTGGTTTGGTTCGGTCGGGACCGGGCTTATCAAGCTTATCGGGCCTATTTTATATGTAAGATATATAACCTATTTTATTATTTCTATCTATAAAATTAGCATCATTCCTTCTATATGCATGTAATTCAGTAAATTGTAACAATTAACATACTCTTTTCAACCATAGATTCATATAATCTTTTCGATCAAGAAGTGAACTATAACAGTGTAATATAATCCATCAAAATTTAAAACCATTAAAATTAAGAAACTGGGCCCGGATGGACCTTATCGGTGTTCGGGTTAGGTATTATTGGTTCGGGCTAGTTCGAGTTTCTTAACGGGCTGGTCCAGTTTGGTTTCGGTTTGGACTGAAACGGTGTCGGGCTTTACAAGCCGAGACCGAAACCTGTCCATTAAGATTTGATCCGGGTTGGGTTCGGATTATATCGGGCTGGCTCGATCCGTGCTACCGGACCGGGCCCATTTTTGACACCCTTACTCTAATGGCTTCTGGCTGATCCTGATTGCCAGCCCTTCGTGTGAAATGCCCATATGTGTTTCCATTGACCCCGCACTAGTACAGAAATCACACAGCCGGACAGCAAACCCTTTCTCATTGATTATACATGCTTTTACCAGAATCTGAGAGTTTCAATTTAATTATAAAGAGAAGCATCCATTATGGAGATGGTCTACCATGTTAGCCTTAACTAAAGTCAACTTATAAGTTTTAAACTTTAAGCTTTTAGCCATCTAATAAGCACCTCTTTTATAGGTCTTCATTTATTTCTCTTTATTACTACCTCGTCATATATAAAGCTATACAGTGTTTAATTTCACATCTTCCATTCTGTTATGCAACGCTCTGAAAAACTTGAAGGATGAAAATTTCACTCTCTAGTAACAGATCCTTGTGACATTAATAATTTATCTTTTTTTAATAATTGATCAACCCAATTTTGGTTTAGATAAAACGGTTCTAAAACCGAATAAACAAAAGAAATGTATCTGGATTCAAACCCATTAAACCGATAATTCAATCATCTAAAAACTAAGGGAAACCAAATGGATATGGGTTTTTTGTTTTGGCATTTCAATATCATTTTTGCTATACCTAGGATACATTTGTTTTGCTATAAAATATTTTATGAGATTTGTTGAAAATAATTACAAAACCGCACCGTAAGGATAAGATATGGAGAAAATGTTTTACTGACATTAATTCAATACAAAAAGTTAGCAAATGGTATTCAATTCAAAATTCAGAATGCTGTTTACCCGATTAATTAGTTATAGTAACTTTATTATTGGTACTCACCACCCATGGAGGAGCTATGTTTTTTCGTTCACTCAGTTGTGTTCAATCATGCTTATTGATCCTGTACAATTAGAAATATCAAATCATCAAAAAAATGAAATAAAATATGGAAAAAGGATTTATAAGCTAGGGAGTATATTGGAATCTTATATATTAATGGAAAAACAAGAGTTAAAAGAGAACGGTAGCCGGTCACTTAGGAGAGAGAGAGAGAGAGAGAGAGAGAGAGAGAGAGAGGAGAATGGGGCCCAGATTTCAAGAAATAGAAAGATAGAGATTTGTTACATGCTGACAGCATATACTTCATTTTCCCATAATTAATTCCCATTCAATTAGAGTGGAATGGCAAAACAGGGTTCACGTGACTAACCTTCATCATTTAAATGGTTTACGGTATGTGCATTTGTGGAATGCATTATCAGGATGGAAAATGTATTTATAAAATAGAATGAGAATGGATTAAAGAGCAAAACATTTCCATTATGGACTCCAAATACAAAATGGGCTGCATTGCCTTAATGCATCCCATGAGTCAAGAAAAAGAATGCATACCAAACTCTTATTTTGTTATCTCAAAATGTGTTCTTGATCTAGAATACTTTTCATGAATACAATACTAGACACAGTCTTTTTCATGAATACAATACTAGACACAGTCTTAATGAAGCACATTGTTAATCTCCCAGAGTCCCATTATATAGTCTTTTGATATTGACAACTCTCTCCTGTGTGGAACCATGACTTCTCAACATATGTTGTCTTCATATGAGATAGAGAGCTGCTTTGACAAGTGAATGATATATAATTAGCTTTAAAGATTGAATGGCAACAAAATAGTTCATTAGCCAGAAGAGGTATTTGGATTAGCATGCTGAAAAATGTCAACTTTGTTCCATGCATTTGTGCACCAAATTAATTGTTCGAACCACTTCATTATTGGTTGATCAGTTTTGAGATGACAAAAACAATGTATAGTATGTGTTCTCGTTTTTAGATCATGGAATGCATTTCTATAATAGAGTAGATTCTAGAAAGCATTTTTTAGCCCATCCTGCATTTTGAGCCTAGAACAGAAATGCCCGCTCTTTAACTCAATCTTTTTATTTTATTTTTTATTATTGATTACTTTAACTTAATCTCATTTTATATTAGGAATGCATTTATATTCGGAGAATGCATTTCTAAGAATACATTCCAAGAAAACATACCAAAAGCAGCCTAAGACTTAAAATAAGCGAAAATGTGAAGAGAATCTGGGGCCAGAATTATCCTCTATTTGTTCTAAATCCACTACACGCAGAGTCCCATTGGACCGCCATTAAGTGATGGAATCTTTTCACCATGGGTGAAGAGGAGTTTGGTCCTGAAAATAAGTTTGTAGCCAACCTCTCCTTTGCCTCCCTTCTATACTTAAGCTGCATTTTGTATGCATTCTAAGTCAAGAACACATTTTGAAATGATAAAAAACAATGTTTAGCACATATTCTTATTCTTAAATCATGGAAGACATTAGAGAATGCAGCCCATTCTGGAACAGGCTCTTTAGCCCATTCTGCATTCTCTACTTAGGTTAGGAATTTTTTTTCTATTATGAGAATACACTACTTACATTCTAAAAGTCATACCAAGCACAGCCGAATTTATTAGTCCCCCACCGGGTCACTCTCCTATCGGATTTTGAGACCCATGATTAGGACTTCCACCTATAACATCTATGACAAAGGGGAGATGAAAACAAGATAAAAACTATAAAGGCAAAATCATTGATGCAAACTCAGAGAGTCACGTGCATGGGTAGATGGATGTCCTAGACTTATTATACGGATTGGGTGGGCTCGAACTTATGGCTAATTGTGTTGATGGGTTGCAGCTGTGGGTTGGTTTAATGTCTCAATCACATGAATGGGGACTTATGATTCTCATCAAATGTGGGCATTGTGGGCATTTCTGTAATCTCCAATGGTGCATTAAACGTATTTATGAGAGCTGGGACTGGGACGTGCTGCTACGTATAGAAGACCACCAGTGACAAAGCAGAGCTATAGGTTTTTAAGGACAAAGATAAGATGTGTAGTTGAGAGTCCTTCAATGATGAAAATGGCATTTGATCGGCAAACCCGGTGGGATCAGGGACCACATCACATGTGAAGACTTTCAAGTAAGAGTGTCGGTGTGCTTATATATATAAGGTAAAGAGAGAGTGTTTGATACTAAACAGGAATAGAAGCTCTTAAGCTTCTTTGTTTCCATCTCTTTGATCTTCTCCGATCATCGATGGTGAGAAGCAGAAGTACTTACAGGGATCTATATATCTATATTCCAAAAATGCAAAGACGAGATCTTCTCAGTTTCTTCTGGGCGACTGTACTGTTGTTGGTGGTTGATTTGTGCCAGTGTGAAACTAGGTCAGTGGAGGTTGTTGGAGTCGGAGAGTGTGTTGATTGTTTGAAGAACAACATCAAGAGCAGCCATGCTTTCTCAGGTATCTTATTATTATTTTTATTTATATAATGCCACTTGTACAAACCATATATACCTTAGTATACTAATTGTAGGGTGCCTTTACTATGATCATACTTAAATAATTCATTGAAGGGTAGGGAATGTAATATTCTGTCTCCACAGACTCAGAAGCATAGAAGCATAGAGGGTTCCATTTGGTCTGGCTGCAGATCCTATCCTCATTAGGAAATAACCATCCCCACATCTTTGGAGCCGTCCATGGGGTGTGGGACCCATCTCTGTAGTACGGGACTCACATCCCATGGATGGCTCCAAAAAATATGGGAGGATCCAGACTCCATTTGGTCAGCCAAAAGAAGAGTGGATGCGTTTCCATGAGCTTTGACAACCAAACCTAAGCTTGACCCTGACCATGCATGGATGGTTATGGGGCAAAGTTGGTGTTCTGCAGGCACTTAGAAGTCATGGGTTCGATTCTTCTGTCTTATGCATTATCTTTTGATGCAGGACTTGGCGTTGCCATTGATTGTAAAGTTCCAAATGGATATTTTCAGAGAAGGGCAACTGGTCAGCTAGATGAGAAAGGGAACTTCAAAGTAAACCTCCCCGGTGAGATTGTGAAAGAAGATGGATCATTGAAAGAGGAATGCTATGCACAGCTGCACAGTGCATCAAGTACACCTTGCCCAATCCACAATGGAATAGAGTCATCCAAGATCATCTTCAAATCCAAAGACAATGAGAAGCAGATCACCTTCGGCCCAACTGGAAAGTTGGCATTTTCGCCGGTCACTTGCACGTCAGAATTTTTGTGGCCTCACTTCAAGTTCCCACCACTCCCCAAGAAGAAATCCTTCTTCAAAAAACTGCCCAAGGTTTCTTTTCCTTTCCCATTGATTCCTAAAGTCTTCCCTCCAAAATTTAGGAAGCCACTCCCACCCCCAATCCCCATCTTTAAGAAGCCTCTCCCCCCACCTATTCCATTCTTTAAGAAGCCCCTTCCCCCGTCTATTCCAATTTACAAGAAACCCCTTCCCCCGCCTGTTCCAATTTACAAGAAACTCCTTCCCCCGCCGGTTCCAATTTACAAGAAACCCCTTCCGCCGTCTGTCCCAATTTACAAGAAGCCCCTTCCGCCGCCCGTCCCAATTTACAAGAAGCCCCTTCCGCCGCCCGTCCCAATTTACAAGAAGCCCCTTCCGCCACCCGTCCCAATTTACAAGAAGCCCCTTCCGCCGCCCGTCCCATTTTACAAGAAGCCCCTTCCGCCGCCCGTCCCAATTTACAAGAAGCCCCTTCTACCGCCCGTCCCAATTTACAAGAAGCCCCTTCTACCGCCCGTCCCAATTTACAAGAAGCCCCTTCCGCCACCCGTCCCAATTTACAAGAAGCCCCTTCCACCACCTGTCCCAATTTACAAGAAGCCCCTTCCACCTCCAATACCAATTTACAAGAAGCCCCTTCCACCGCTAGTACCAATTTACAAGAAGCCCCTTCCGCCACCCATCCCAATTTACAAGAAACCCCTTCCGCCACTAATCCCAATCTACAAATCAAAGCCTCCAATTTTTAAGAAACCTTTACCTCCCTTTCCTAAACTTCCTCCTTTCCCTCAGCTTCCACCCAAACCTAAATTTCCACCAATCTTCAAGAAGCCTCCTTGTCCACCCCTTTTTGAATTTCCTTTGCCTAAGTTCCCTCCAAAGGATGACTTCCCCTACCCTAAGTTTGGGAAGTTGCCTCCCTTCCCTTTTCATCCTTAAGAAAACAGAAGACAGATTTATGCATATGTTTTATCTACTCTTTTGTCTTAGAACAATAAGTTATTTTCAAGGAATTTGATGTAAGTTCTATAATGTTTTTTCTGGTGGTTTTTATTTGGATTAATAGCCTCCCAATTAAGGTGGATCTTTTTCTTTTGTAAAGTATTTTTTTTTCTATTTTATGAATGTTCCATCTTAATCAAGGTATACGTAAAATGATTATACCGAGAGTCATTCCATTTAGTCTACTATAAAAGTACTCTTTGAAGGTTGAAAAAAAGAAGAAAGAAGTCTTAAGGTCATAAGTTATAATTCACTAAATCCCCAACCCAAACGGCTAAATACATTAGGCTCTCTTTGGTATGAATTATATAATTAATTATATAATATATTTTGACAAATGTAATTGTTTGGTATGACTTATGATATTTATTTATATTTAAAATAAATTAATATAATCTAAAATCTACAAATAGGTTAGAAGGTGTTTATCATTATTGTGATAATCTATTATTGCTTCTTTATGTCTAGTGATATTTGACGGTTATTATATATGATCCATTATTTATTTTTATAAATGATTTATAATAAATAACTCATAATCATAAATATAAACTATACCAAATAGAGCCTTAATTAGAGGCTACAAGAGCCTTGCTTAGAATCCCATTTTGTCCATTCAAAATCTCCAACCCGAATGGCTACAAAACATGAAGTAGAAGAGACAATGGTTTTATTTCATGGTATTTGAGGGGGTAGCAGGCATTTTAAAACCAATATGAGATTGGTATCATATTAGCACAGAATCAATGATAAAGTAACACGTAACCAGTACTAAATTAAAAGACATTAAAAAAAAAAAAATGAAGTTACCAGATATTGTATCAATACCAATATAGATTGATCAATCCAATCCCAACACTTAAAACCAAGGAAGAGAACATTACTTAGGGCTTAACTTTTGGGTAAGAGATTAACCAAAGACACCCCCTCTCTCTCTCTCCCAAAACCCTTTTTTTTTTTTTTTTTTTTTTTTTTTGGGGGGGGGGGGGCTGTGGTGCGTGGGGGGTTTTGGTTCGTGGTTGTTGCAAGATGAGTGGGTTTGGGTCAGGGAAAGGATTATAAATTTTGAGCCAATTGGGCGAAACCCTGTATGAGGACATTACATGATTATAGGTTAGTTACCTCTTTTCGAGTTGAATCCTCTCCTCATACCGGTACCCTCCAAGTGAGAGAAATATACAAGTGTATGATGATAACGTCACTTGGAGAATACCGGTACGGGGAGAGTGGATCCGAAGTACTCTTCGCTGTTTTCACCCTAGGTTTTAAGTTTACCCTACGGGTGCCCTAATGGAGGTTACCTTAAAAATGAGAAGTGCTGTAGTGAGACCACATTCAGGACTGCAATGGTAGCTTAGGGAGTCTGGGCCGGGTCTAGTCCAACCCAGTTTGATCCAAGCTTGAGTTTGAGTTAACATGCAGTCTAATCTCTATTTTGCTGAAAGCCATGAAGTGAAGGAACGGTTTTACCCAAAAAAAAAAAAAAAAAAAAAGAAAAAAAGAAGGAACGGTAAATGGAATTAAAATAAAAATAAGGACATAATTTCTCCCAACGAGTATGTTTACATTAATAATATATGATTAAATTTAATTTTTGAAAATAATGCATTCCATATAATATATTCGTAAAAGTACAAATCCTAATAGAGAAAGACCGAAAAGCTGTAACGTGAAAGAAGATTCCACATCAATGTTTAAGAAGGCACCATCATGCTTTGGCCAAGTAGTGATTCGATGCACCAAGGCTCTAGGATCACCTTCCCTTTTCCTCCATAGGCAGAATTTTTTTTCAAAAAGGATTTTCAAATTTTGGTTTCTATTGATAAAATTTTTTCGTTATTTGTTTCATTTGTACATGACAATGACGGGCATGAATGGTTAAGGAAAATAATCGATCCATATGATGGGTGGAAAACAACTGAAAATCAAATTTATTCGCCAAAAATTTTGCATTATTTGTAAATTATTTTTTTAATTAATACAATTTGGTTTTGCTTTAAATAATTTCAGTAAAATATTTTCTGTTGAAACAAAAGGAACATCCACACCCCGTAAGGAGCTCGCACTGTGGTATCCGGTATGTTCGTTCCTGACGTTTTCACCAAGGAGATCTATAACTTTAAGTGAGACTGTGTGGACAATGGATTTTCTTGATCCTCCACGAATCAATAAAGGCTTTCGCCTTGTGATTTTGTCCATCAACATTAATGGACGGTGAAAAATATGGAGTCACCATCTAGATGAGGTCTACGACCTATAAATTGCCTATTTCTAGGCTTACCAGTGAAAGGTAAGTGTCAAGTTACGAATTGGAAAGGTGTTAGACACCCAACTCGCCCGGTCAGTGGACCGGTCTCCTTCTGTCCTATCCTTTCTTCCATTCTTAAATTTTATGTACGTTCAAATCATTTAATCGAGCTTAACTAGGCAAGTAGTGAACCCTAGACCAAGTTTCTAAGTTATGCTAACTTAGGGTGCGCCATATAGATTTGAAAAATAAAATACAAGTCAACAGACGATAAATGAATCAATGAACAAATGAATGGATAAGAGAATGAAATAATCATGAATAAACAAATACTGAATTAAAAGAATGAACAACACAAAAATACACCAGATGGATGACCGAGCTCGGATCAAGCTGCCTACGTATCCATGTATGGCGGGGAACAGGCTAAACATAGTTCGTGCAGGGTTGTGATTGTGTGTGAGGTGCTCCATTGACAAAAGAAACACGTATGACCCACTGAAATTAATTTAGGTCTATGGATGTTGATTGTTGTATGATGGACGTATAGCATGCATGGCACAATACACGGACCATGTAGATAGAAGTTGTCACACCCCAATTCCGGATGAACCAGAAGTGTGATTGAACCGGCTCTAAACCACGGTTCACACCAGAATCTCAATAGACCGTGTCAACCAATCATTTCCAAGCAGTCTAACATAATAGAGAATAATACATAGCAGCGAAAATAATTAAATGAGCCGAGATCTAAATTATAATTTAAATAAATATCCAACTTATTCCATCATTCATCAAAATTAAATATTATTTATTACAATGCTTTAACAGAAAATAACCAAGTCACTGGGAGAAGACACAGAACGAGCACTCGCATGACGCATCATGTTCGTCCTCCACTGCCTGGGTATCAATGACAGCAACTGTACCGTATGCTGGAGCAGTCACGAAGTCATCAACGGTGTACCTGCATCCAAATCTGAAAAAGAATATATATATCTGGTGAGCTCACAACATAGCTCAGTAAGTACAAGACCAATGCAACAGTACAATATGCATGAGATAATATTACAATTTGGGCCAGGTATAACATGCAAATATGCTATGGTAAGGTTTGGCGGCCACCGCACCTCCATGCACGAGAGTGTGAGCACACCCAACAGTCAGACACCTACTACACTACTGTTGTTGCCCCACATCACTCACTCCGGTATGGAGATAGGACTCGAGTCTGGCGGGCAGGAAGAACCACAATCCCACGTCCTCCCCCTGATATCCCATATCGTACCAATACCTAAACCCCTATTGGCAAGGGCTTGCGAGTGGGTTCCGTTTCTAACCAGTCCTAGATGTCAATACAGTATCAATGGCCTGACTCCAGCACGGCTCCCTACGACCTAGAGATAGGACTCGAGTCTGGCGGGCAGGAAGAACCACAATCCCACGTCCTCCACCTGATACCCTAGTCGTACCAAGTCTGCTAAAGTAAAGGCTATACGACTCTACCCCAACACTACTCCCTACGACATAGGGATAGGGCTCGAGTCTGGTGGGAAGGAAGAACCACAATCCCACGTCCTCCCCCTGATACCCTATTCGCACTGAGTTTGCTAAGGTAAAAGGCGATACAAGAAAAATGTTAGCTGTGGATATATCTAGGGCACATCCCCTTCACATTCCACACACTAACTAAAACATACACTTGCCTAAACATACAATAATCCTAGTATATGAAATGCATGATTATAATAAGATAAAAGAAACAACTACATGGCATGTGAGATGCACAGACATCAAGCAATATATAAATTTTCATATACAAAATTATATTACAAAAGTTTACTGTTAATTAGTTATTTAGGTTTGGGGTCTTGTTCCTTACCTGACGCGTGATAATGATCCCGTTCTGCGTCAGAGAGCTTACTCACGTTGTCTACAGGTCCTACATATTCACATCTTTATGTTAGAATCCATTTATTAAAGTTTCAAAGGTCAGAACCAGGTTTGGCCAAGCAAATCAGTCTCGGAAGACATACCAGTCGCAGGTACCAGCTGCAGTATGTGCAACCGGTATGTGCGACCAGCATATACCGGTGGCACTCACCGGTCTCACTCAGATCTCACTGAGTGAGACCGGTATGTGCCTGCGGTATATACCGCAGGCCCATACCGCTGGACCTATAGTCCATCCGGTATACCCCGCGCTTTGGATCCGAGAGCGAGATCTCGGATTCTCCCCTCCTTGTCGGCTAATGGTTAGGTCTCTAAGGTTTCTCCTATCCCTTACTAAGGTCCAAGCCTTCTAATGGCCTATGGATTTTGGCTAGAACGCCGTATCCAACTTAGGTTAGATCCGACTGAGGAAAACAAATGGAAACTATAGTCTTTTTGGATCGTTGCGCCGCTTCGCGGCTCCGATCCGACATCCTAAAACTACTAAGAGAATAAAGCACTTACCAGCGGTGTCAGTCGGTTGGCGGCGTGCTCTTCCTTCCTGGGCGGCTTCCACCTCCTTGCTCCTTCTCAGCTCTTCTCTAGACGGCTAGGGTTTTTGAGAAGGAGCAATGGAGTGTCTCCTTCTCTATTAATAGAGGGAGGCCATCTATGGAAAGCTTTTCCCTCAGTTGGAAACTTTTCAAGTTTCCATTCTGAGAGAAAGGCTCACTGGAGTCTGTCTCCAGCCGGAATCAGGCATACCGGTCGCACATACCGGTCTGAGTGCCACAGATTCACTCAAACCGGTATAGTCTAACCGGTATACCCATACCGGTGGCACATACCGGTTACAGTATCGGTTGCACTATACTGCAACCGGTATAGTGAGACCGGTATGAAATTTTAGGCATTTTATGCCCATACCGGTGGCACATACCGGTTGCACTATACTGCAACCGGTATAGTGAGACCAGTATGAAATTTTAGGCATTTTACATTTTTTACAGTTTTTCTTACCTGAAATTTGAGTGGCTCGTCACCCGGCTTCGCCCTCCGGTCCGGTTATAATTGGGACACCTGTCATCATATAAAACCATGGTTTAGACCCGTTTTTAGAATACGGTTCTTACAGAGGTTGTGACCTTGGTAGAGGCACAGTGAACCATGGGAGTAGGGATCCGGGGTTCTCTGCAATGAGTGGTGGTTGATGCTGTTGTTATGTGCATAACCATGTATGATAGTGCATGTGACGTATAGGAGTACAGGCATACGTACCATATTGGTGTGTCGGTGTTCTAGTGAAGACATGGTGAACCATGGGAGTGGGGATCCGGGGTTCTCTATTGGGATTGGATAAGAGAATGAAATAATAATGAATAAACAAATGATGAATTAAAAGAATGAACAACACAAAAAATACACCTGATGGATGACCGAGCTCGGATCAAGCTGCCTACGTATCCATGTATGGCGGGGAACAGGCTAAACATAGTTCGTGCGGGGTTGTGATTGTGTGTGAGGTGCTCCCTTGACAAAGGAAACACGTATGATCGTGTGCAAAGGGTGTACTCGAAGTTCTGTCCACCTCCCGTTGCCTATGTATCTCCTCAGAGAATCAGGTTAAACGTAGTTCTCAACAGTTAACGGGCTGTTGGACCCCACATGACATCACTCAAGAGGTACTTGGACCTTGGAGGTAATCAGACTTCGGTGAACTAGATTTTTAAAACAATGATTGGTTGCTTTGCAAACCAACTCCCAAACTTGGGAGAAGATTGGCCTAAGACCACAGATGAAACTAGGTAAAAGCTAGATTGGAGATCAGACATGATCCCAACCGTCACCTAAAACATGAAAGCATGACATATTATTTGCATTTTTTCTTTTTTCTTTTTTATATTTTTCTTTCCATTTCTTTTTTGTATTTTTTTTGTTGAAAAATGAAAACAATTTTTAAGGACCAACCTTTAATGAATGAACTAAACAAGCAAAGCATGGGTTATTGATGCCAGTATTGCCTTTGAGAGTAACGGACTACACCAAGCCATAACATCACGTCACGATAAAAACAAAAGGGCAAATGTTAGGAAGAACTCAAGTATTATACTAAGTTGCTGAGAATAGGAGATTATTCTGAAATAGAGAGATATGACAAAACACTAGAATGGAATTAACACTCGCTTACCCAAAACTGACCCTAGACAAATGCAAACAAAATACAGCCTAAAGCACTAAATGAAACCTGTTGAATCTCCTAGCCGGCTGCCTCAAGGAGACGAAAAAGACAACAACCCAAAAGAAAAGAAAAAAGAAAGAAAAAAATAAAAAATAAAATAAAATATGTTCACAAAAAAACAAAGGGGAACTGGATAGCATCCATCCTAAAACCAGTCCTAATCAGAAGAAAAAAAAAAAAAAAAAACTGCATGCCCATCCCATCAAATCTTCATTCCACATCCTCTCTAAAGATCCTACCTTAACATGCATTGTAATCAAATCTTCATGCCACTACAGTTCTAATGAGGACAGGTTCAATATTTATTCCTTTTGGAAAATGGGGCAACAGCAACCGTATCCAGGTGCTTCACAAGAACTGATACCCTTTTTTTTATTGCTCAACACATCCACGGTAGGACCACATGTTAGTGGGTCCAAGCATAATTAGCGTAGGAATTGAAGCCCAAATTCATACAGCAATGCATTAATGTCTGGTTCTTGAAAGCTTTTCCACATGTCAAGAATAACATTTAAGCAATTGTAATCAAATTTTGGCTGCAGTTAAACATGCTCCATGGATGAATCCATACCAAACTTGAGTGGTAAGTGAGTGATGTTTAGAATTGGGACACACACCAACTGTTACAAATATGAAGTATTGAGCATGTGATTGAACTGATTAGGCATATCATGAGAGAAGGATTAGCTTACTTAAACCATAAGCATGAATGAGATTTGTCAAACAGGTAATTAAAACATCATGTAGGTATGTAAGCGTGTACAAGTAAGCCTATAATCAACCATCTAGCAAATTTGAGATATGACTAAAACTCTGCATGGGAGGATCAAAATCAAAGTTGGTCCAACTTGAGAGTTTAAAATAAAGCACTAGTAGCCTAACATGCAACATCAGACTTGTAAAAGCCTGTCAATAGATGCAAAGCATCGGATTCCAACACTTAGACCACATCAACAATGAAGAGCTCCATCTTAACCGAGACCATATCGAGAATAGAGGGATAGAACCAATACCTCTTGCTTAATCCCAACTGAAAAAAACCACGCCCATAAAATATGGTGCTTCTGGACCAAACCCATCAGTCCTAACTCATACTGAATATAAAATACACAAACAAAGAAATGTTATCAAAATGGTGCTGATTAAAAAAAATCTACCAGAAATCTAATGCTCATTAATCGAGTATGGATTACCAAGAGACCAAAATCAAAAATAAAAAACCTATCCCCACTGAAACCCATTGAACAAAGCTAGACACAAAAAAAATAATAAAACAAAAACAAACAGAACTCCTAGCACTCAAACCGAACAAAAATCTGCCTAAAAAAAACAAACAGTGACTGACCTGAACGAATAAACTTGGGCTTGCAATATCAGACCCAACTAGTTTGAGATTGATTTAAGAGGGGAGAGACAGAATATCGGATTTCAACCATCCCCTACTAAACACCTTGTACAGACTCTAAACCCCCTTAAACTGCAACCAAGGTTTTAGAGATGAACATGGGGCCTTACATAGGAAAGTAAAATCAATATAGAGATGTTAAAAAAAAAATCATAGAGAAGTAGCATTGAGCGACACGATCAGAGGAACAAACACACACACATTGAGCAACATCGAAGAGCTAGCATTGAACATTTGAACACTAATACCGAACAATACTGTAGAGAAACAACATTTAACAGATATCAAAGAAGCAAATCACAGCAGCAAAATGGGAGTAATAATAGAGGAAGAAAAATGAGAAGCGAAATGATATAAAAAAAGAATTATTGCAAACAACTAATGCTGGCAGCACAGAGTAAATAAGACTTACCTGTAAGCAATGGTTCTCCTCTCCTTAGATAGCAGCCACAATCCTCCTTCCCTCTGGTTTCACGCACAGACAGCCGCAATTCTCTCTCCAACCTTCATCCCTATTAGAGCATCTTCCATAACTGAGCTTCCAGACTCTTCTTTTGTTATGTGAAAGCTGTTTACGGAGATGTAATTATGTTAGTCTGTTAGGAGTCTGTTAGTTTGTCAGCCAGGTTGTTAGGCTGTTAAAAGTTGTTATTCTTTATTCATTGTAATAGACCCATAAGGGAGAATCCGTAAGGTGCTCCATTACTTAAGGTTATAAATACATCTGATTAATGTTCTCAGAATTGACTAAGACATTCACTCAAAAAAAATATGTTTCTCATCTTTTATGGTATCAGAGCAGTCCCAATAGAAATTCTCTCAATCATCTGAAATCCATCTGAAACCATGTCTGTCTCTTCATTTTCCCCAGTTTCTAAGTATCCCTATCCTTGTTCTTTGAACATCATCAACTTTGTCTCTGTGAAACTCACTCAGACCAATTATCTCTTATGGGAAACTCAGGTTTTATCTCTAATTGAGAGCCAAGACCTCATTGGCTTCATTAATGGAGACACTGTTGCTCTAGATCATGAAATTGTGTCTGAAGATGGAAAGAAGGTTACTAATCCAGACTATATGTCCTGGGTTAGAACCGATCGTCTGGTAAAAGCATGGATTACCGGTACCTTGTCGAAGGAGGTGCTAGGACATGCCGTTGGTGTCCATACTACAGTTGAATTATGGAAAATTCTATCGAATGCTTTCTCCTAGGATTCTGAAGCCAGGGAGTTCGAACTGCTATCTAAACTTCATTTCTTCACCAAAACAGAGTCAATGACCCTTTCTGATTATCTCTTTAGTTTTAAGACCATATGTGATCAGTTAAATACGATCGGAAAACCCATTCCTGATCAGAGAAAAGTTTTCTCTCTCCTTACTAATCTTGGACCAGAGTATGAGTCATTTTCCACTGCGATGCTTAAACCTCCAGTCCCTTCATATACAGATCTCATCCCTTTACTTCAGAGTCACCGCAATCATCATCATCAGCCTTCTGAGTCTGTTAAGCACCTTGCATACTACAGTGACCAACAATCAAAGGAGAGAAAGGGTGGATTTGACTCCAGAGGAAGAGGATTCCATCAAAGCCCAATCATTGCTAGTCAGAAACCAATGAATCAACCAATCGGGTCTTCTACATCAGGTATAGCCAGCCCAATTTTCAAATCTATTCCTCCAAAATCAAATTCTCGAACTCTCACAGGAAAAACCAACAACACATCTCAATCATATGGAAGAGGAAACAATCATTCTATCATTCGTTGTCAAATCTGTGGGAAACTTGGTCATGGTGCTTTGAAGTGCTGGGGTCGATTTGATACTAATTATCAATCATCCACACCGCCGAAAGCTCTTGCTGCCACGCAACTCTCTGATTCCCAGGACTCACAATGGTTTTCGAATACTGGTGCCACAACACATATGACACATACTGCAGGTAAACTCAAAAACCTGAGCTCATATACTAGATCTGATTCTGTAATGGTCGGAAATGGTGACAAGATCTCCATTACTCATGTTGGTGATGATCAAATTTCTTCTAATCACTTTGTTATTCCATTATCAAAGGTTTTGGTGGTTCCAAGAATTTAGAAAAATTTATTATCTGTGTCCCAACTCATCAATGATTTTCCATGTTATTTTGAGTTTAATGCCTCTGGTTTCCAGATCAAGCATTCTCAGACCAGACAAGTTCTGGCATCGGGGAGTAAGATGAATGATTTGTATGCCCTGGATAACTCATGTGGTTCATCAAGTTCAACGCCTGACACACCTGGAGTTTTCTTCTCCTCACAGTTTCGATCAGCTTCAACAGACACATGGCATCAGCGACTTGGGCACACTCAACAAAGGATTTTGAAGTTTTTACAACACAATGGTTCAATAAATGTTACTGGTCAGACTCATCATTTTTGTTCAAGTTGTCAGCTAAGTAAGAGCAGTCGGCTACCCTTTGTTTCATCCTTTACATGTTCATCCATTCCTTTAGAATGGATCCATAGTGATCTATAGGGGAAGGCTCCAACTGTTAGTACTTATAAGTTTTCTTATTATGCATTGTTCATTGATGATTTTTCAAGATATTGTTGGTTGTATCCATTGAAAAACAAATCTGAGTTTTTTAAGGTGTCTGTTACTTTTCAAAGAATGGTTGAGAAGCAATTGGACAGGTCTATTAAAATATTTCAATCTGATGGTAGGGGTGAATTTGTAATTTGCAACTTCAAGAACATCTCAAGTCATGTCGAATTGTACATCATATCTCTTGTCAAGAGCGAAGAGCCACTTTCTCGCGAACAAAATGATAATCCAATTCAATATGCTTGGTTCTAGCATGAAAAACTGGATTTATAGTCATATGAAGAGCTACCATGTTGTCACAGTAGAGAACAACAGGTTTAGAACATCTCAGCAGTGGTGGAGGCCATAGCCCTATACTCTGCTTCAGTGCTAGAGCGAGCAACCGTGGGTTGTTTTTTAGCACTCCACGAAATAAGATTTGAGCCTAAGAAAGTACAAAAATCAGTTGTGGAGCGTCGGGTAACAAGGCACCCTGCCCAATCTGAATCAAAATAACCATTCAAGTCAAGGGAGCTGTCTCTGTTGATGGTGATGCCATGATGAAGAGTTCCACTTACATACGAAGTATTCGCTTCACAAGGCTGAAATGACTCACTGTCGGAGAGTGCATGTATTGACATACATGATTCACAACATAAGAAAGATCCGGATGAGTTATAGTTAGATATTATAAGGCACCCACCAAGCTTTGGTACTGTGTAGCCTCTGTTAGTGCACTAGAAGAGACATTAGAAGGGAGTTGACTTGTACTCATGGGTGTCGAAATGGGCTTGAGGGCAGTGAAATGAGCTCTTCTCAAAATGTCAGCAGCATACTTCGACTGAGTAAGAAATAAGCCTTGTGCCGTAGGATGAACTTTGATGCCAAGGAAAAAATGGATAGACCCGAGATCCTTCATAGCAAAGTGTTCACCTAAATCCAATACAAATGCATTCAATACGGCAGAGTTGTTCCTAGTCAGCACAATGTCATCCACATATGGAAGTAAATACATGATAGTGGTATGAGATTGGAAGATAAACAGTGAAGTGTCATAGGAGGAACAATCAAAGCCATATTGAAGAAGATAATCGCTGAACTTGTCAAACCAGGCTCTTAGAGCCTGTTTAAGTCCATAGAGACTGCGATGCAATTGACATATTGCCTTTGGTTGAGAATGATCAATAAAGCCCGGTGGTTGATGCATGTACACAGGAGACTGAAGAACACCATGAAGAAACGCATTTCTCACATCAAGTTGCTTAATAGGCCAGCTGTGCATAGTGGCAATGGAGAGGACTAACCGAATGGACGCCGGTTTGATCATAGGGCTGAATGTCTCATGAAAATCTGTACCCTCTTTTGAGAGTATCCCTTTGCAACAAGTCTTGCTTTGAGACGTTCTAAAGACCCATCAGCCGTGAGCTTGATCTTGAAAATCCAACGACATCCAATGATATTCATCGATGGGGAAGGTGGAACAAGAGTCCAGGTGTAATTCTTAGCTAAAGCTTCCATTTCTTCAACCATTGTTGTGTCCCATCCAGTATGACATAATGCGGCTTTGAGAGAGGTAGGTTCTGTGGGTATAGAGGTACTAATGAGGGCATACTTGGGATTAGGCTTATAGATGCCATCTTTACTACGGGTAAGCATGTTGTGAGTAGTAAGTAATGGTGGCATTGGGACAGAGGGTACTGTAGAGGACTGGTATGAAAGAGTTGAAGTAGATGACTGATCAGGAGAGGGAACAATAGTGTTTGGAACAGAAGTAGAAGAAGCATAATTTAGGGAGTTGGAGTCAAAGACAATAGAAGGTGTAATGGATATAGAGGAGGCAGGGTCAGGTAAAGGGCTATCAATAGAAGGTACGGGTGAGGTTTGGATGAGAGAGGGTGAAGTGGGAGGTGTTGGGTCAGAAGTGTACCAGGTTTGAACATTAGTTGGTGATGGAGGAGGAGTGTTTGATAAGGAAATACGTGATGGTTTAGGTAGCCACAGGTGGAAAACACTTATATCCAATTGCTGCACTGTGTCAGTAGGAAGGGTGGGAGGAGGGACAGATTGAGTAAGTGGAAAATTAAATTCATTAAAAACAACATGATGAGAGATATATACTCTACCCGAAGAGAAGTGAAGGAATCTATAACCTTTGTGATGATCGCTATATCCCAAAAATATGCAAGGCAGAGAGCGAGGCTCAAACTTATTGTTATTGGTATACCGCAGACATGGAAAACATAAACAGCCGAAGACACGAAGCATCTATAATCAGGTTGTTTGTGAAATAAAACAGAGAGTGGATTATCCATTTGTAGGACTTTGGAAGGGAGTCGATTGATCACAAAAACTGCTGTAGCAAAGGCATCTACCCAAAAACGTTTAGGAATAGAGGAATGGAACAGCATAGCCAACCCGAGTTCCACAATGTGTTTGTGTTTTCTCCCGGCTAAGCTGTTATGTTCAGCCGTGCTTGGTGTAAGCACCCCATTTTTGTCATCCCCAGCCAAACAGAACTTTATTGGTGTAAGAGAACGGAGGGGGATGAAAATTTGGAAAGTACAGGGGAGGCGAGTGAAACTCTCTCAAACCAATAGTAGAGCAATTCCTCTGTCCTCTCTATGGTGTTCTGGGCTGAGCCAAAGTGTCCCCAATGTACAAGAGTCTTGGTGGGTATATTCAGAAGGGTTGCAGGTCAATTCGAAGTTTGGACGCTAAGCGGTGATTTTTAGAGCTGATTTTGGCGGGCCTTACAGCAAGGTCATGAAAATACCTTCGAAATGATACCAGAATCACTCAATTCCGATATCAAACGAAGAAGACGTCGCGATTTTAGTCAGATTGAAATTGGCTTATTAAATCCAAGGGCTTTTATGTAAATTAACATAAATTAAGGATTTATTGGGTAAATTATCGTGATTTAAATCGATCAGACTTCATTCGACCATATCTTGATCGTTCGACATCCAAATCCAACGATTCAAGTGCCACTGTGCTCCATTGCCTGTCCACTTCAAAGTGAACGTAAAGAATTTTGGGCGAAAGCCGCCAGCGGGTCCCATGCAAAGTTGTCAGTAAGATTATCGTCAAAACTCCAATTCTTCATATCGCGATCATCTGAAGTTCGATTCAGGCGATTCAAGTGCCAGTGTGCTCTATTGCCTGTCCTCTTCGAAATGGACGTAAAGAATTTTGGACGGAAGTCGCCAGCAGGTCCCATGCAAAGTTGCCAGTAGGATTATCGTTAAAAACTCCAATTCTTCATATCTCGATCATCTGAAGTCCGATTCAGGCGATTCAAGTGTCAGTGTGCTCCATTATCCGTCCTTTTCGAAGTAGACATGGAAAATTTGAGACAGAAGCCGTCGAAATTTTTCATGCGGAATTGCAAGCTGAGAGGATCCATAATAGAGAGAAATCAATCCAGTCCATTCTTACTCAGCCCAACCCAGCTCAAGCCCAATTTAGTCCAACTCCGTCGAACTCAACCAGTCCAGCCTGACCCAACCCAAATCGGCCCGGATCGAGTCAAGTCGACCCATGTGTATGCACTTTATGTATATTTTATATACTATATACATTTATATATTATATAATATATGTTTTATATATGTTATATTATATATATTTTTATATATTATATTATTATATAACGTATGTATAAAGAGAGAGAATGGGAAGAGAGAGGAAACCGAATATATATATATATATATATATATATATATATATATATATATATATATATATATATATATATATAGAGAGAGCGGTTAAGAGAGAGAGAGAGAATGGAAAGAGAGAGAGAAGGAAAGAGAGAAGATATATATATATATATATATATATATATATGTATATATATATGTTCGGTCAAGAGAGAATGGGAAGAGAGAGAGAGAATGGGAAGAGAGAAGAAAGAGAAAGCCAAAATATATATATATATATATATATATATATATATATATATATATATATATATATATATATATATATATATATATGTTCGGTCAAGAAGAGAAAGAAAGAGAGAGAGAGAGAGGAAGAAAGAGAGAGAGGAAGAGAGAGAAGAAGAGGAAGAGGGGGAAAGGTGGAGGTGGCTTGAATCCTCAAACCACCTCCTTCTTGAGCCATCCCTCCACCATGACACCTCCTCCTTGAACCCTTTTCCCCCTCCTTCTTGAGCCCCACCATGACAACTCCTTCTTGAACCACCATGACACCTCCTTCTTGAGCCCCACCATGACAACTCCTTCTTGAACCACCATGGCACCTCCTTCTTGAGCCCCACCATGACAACTCCTTCTTGACCCCTCACCACCATGACACCTCCTTTCTTAACCTCCATGCTCCTAAATCCCTCCACCTCTTGAGCCATAAATCCCTCCACTTCTTGAACCTCCATGCCCTTAAATCCCTCAACCTCCATGCCCTTAAATCCCTCAACCTCCATGCCCCTAAATCCCTTCCACATCTTGAGTCATAACCCATCACCTCATCTTCTTGAGCCTTCCACTTTAGCCATCCCCTAAAACCTATAATTAGTCCCTTAGCTACCCTAAACCACCTCCATTTGACACCTACCAACTCCCTCAAGCCACCTCCTTCTTGAGCCCAACACCTTTCCCATCCCATGACCTCATTTCCTTGAGCCCAACTCCATCATACATCATCTTCTTGAGCCATGCTCAAGCAACCAAGGACCATCTATAAAAGGAGCACCCATCTAACCACTTGAAAAAAGAAAAAAAAAGGAAAAAGAAAAGATGGAGAAAGGCTAGAAAAAAAAGAGAGGAGAATAGAAGTGAGTTAGAGAAAAAAGAAAGAGAGCGAGAAGAGATATTGGGATTAAGAGGGGAGATTGAGGAAAAGAGAAAAAAAAGAAAGGAGGAAAGGAGGAAAGAAGAAGGGAAAGCTTGCCATCGATCGTCACCAACCATCATCAAAGGCTCCACCCCATTGTTGGGGACAAGGTTGGTACCTCAAACTTTATTTTGATAGCTTTCATGAAGCTCAAATAATCGAAAATTGTCTAAATATGCCTATTTCGATAATCATGATCTTCAAATGCTATATGGCATGTGTGTCAATACCATGATGTTCATGTTTGATGCGATTTAATATTGGCCATCAATCTTGGATAATTTAAACCTAGCCCAATGATGTGATGAAATATGGGCCATTTGATGTTAATTTGGACTGTTGGATCGACATCATAAGTGATTTAAATGATCTAAAACATTAGATTATCATTTCAAATGATTTCAACCGTTAGATCTTCACCATGAGGAATTTTGAATGATTTCAACCGTTGGATCTTTATTGTGAGTGATCTTGAATTTATTTCAAAATTGGATCTTCATTGTGAGATTTTTGAATGATTTCAACCATTGGATCTTTATTGTGAGTGATCTTGAATTTATTTCAAAGTTGGATCTTCATTGTGGGATTTTTGAATAATTTCAATCGTTGGATCTTCATTGTGAGTAATTTTGATGTGATGAAATATGGGCCATTGGATGTTGATTTGGACCGTTAGATCTTCACTGTGAGCGATTTAAATGATCTAAACCATTAGATTATCATTTCAATTGATTTCAACCTTTAGATCTTTACTGTGAGTGATTTTGAATGATTTCAACCGTTGGATCTTTATTGTGAGTGATTTTGAATTATTTCAATATTGGATCCTCATTGTGGGTGTTTTTAAAGGAATCTGAATGGTTGGATTATGATCTTGAATGATTTGAACCGTTGGATTTTCATTGTGAGTGATATTGAGGGATTTGAACCATTGGATCTTGATCATGAGTGTTTTTGATGAACCTGAACGATTGGAATATCATGATGAGTGATCTGAACCGCTAGATTATCTTTTGTGAGATCTAAGCCATAGGTCTTAGTTATTTTGATGAGATATGAGTCATTAATCATGATTATAACTTGATGTGAGATTTGAACCATTGATCTTGGCTATTTTGATGAAATCTAAGTGTCGATCATGATCATCATTTGAAGAGATATAACCATTAGATTGAGGATCTGATATTGTTTACGTTGTTATATCCATGCATCTATCATGTTTACTTGATTACACTGTCATAGTGTGCACTACCATGCTTAGGATGCTTACACTGCTAGCTTTGTGTATACTACCATGTTTGATCTGTTGCTATATATTATGCTTGAATGATGTTTATGTCGGCAAGAACTTACTTTTCGCTACACCCTAGTCGAACTGCCGTGCATGTACACTGATAGAAGACATTCCTAGGTGTGGGGACGTGCATGTAGGCACCCACATTCATGGGAAAGGTAATAATGGAAAAATAATAAAAGTCTTAATCAAGGATCATGAAGCCTAGCCCAACACAATTCCAAAATCAGGGTTGTAAGTTATAAGGGTAATTTAGGACGATCCCTACCCCTCAGTTAATTTCCCCTAGGGTACAGAGACCTAAACAGGTATGATGTGAACCCAACCATAGATCATCTAGGATCATCATTCGGTCCGACTGGACCATCCATATTCTGACCCAAGCGGGTCATCCAAAAATCCATCTTTCGAACTACGCAGATCCTGATTCTCAGGTCAATACCCTGAGATACGTAGGTAGTTTATGAAAGAGACCCAAATACGGACCCATACTCCAATCTTGTAAAGTCATTCCATATCCTAGTCTCCTTGCATGGCGAGACTCTATTCCTGTGCTTGTGAGTACGCATCTCTTTGCTTAGCGAGGTTCTACTTACGAGTACGCGTCCCCTTGCTTGGCAGGACTACCTCTTTGCTTGGCGAGGTTCATCTGTTCCAAAGTCGTGCTTGCGAGTACACACCTCCTTGCCTTGCGAGGCTCTATCTTGAAGTCGTACTTGTGAGTACGCACCCTTAGCCTTGCGAGGCTCTATCTTGAAGTCGTGCTTGCAAGCACGCACCCCCCTTAGCCTTGTGAGGCTCTATCTTGAAGTCGTGCTTGCGAGTACGCACCTTAGTCTTGCGAGACTATCTCACACTCTACTCCTTGAGAGCCACACCCTATTCTCTGAGAGCCACACCCTACTCCCTGAGAGCCACACTCTACTCCCTGAGAGCCACACTCTACTCCCTGAGAGCTACACTCTACTCCCTGGGAGACATACCCTAGCCCCTGAGGTTACATAATCCACCCAAAAACGAACTACGTTATACCTGATTTCCAGGACCTCTGGAATATGTAGGCAACTTGGAGGACTCTCCAAGTACGGTACCCCATCTTAGTATCCTTAGGTTCCCCATATCCATATCCGTATCCATAATCCATCTTTACTTCAATCCATATTTAGGCTATCTCTAGATTCAATCTCAATCATCATCATGCATAAACTTCAACTTGAATAAATTGAATCTTAGAAAGCTTAATCATAATCCACATCCATAAACTTTAATTACTTTCCATTTCAAACTATGTTTTTGGACTTGATTTCCAGGATTGGAATACGTAGGTAATTTGAGACGTTTTGGACATCTCAGATTCAGTCCATCACCGAACCATCTTTGGTTCGGTTCATTGTATATTATTTTGTTTGTTTTTCTTACTTTGAGAACATGTTTGGCTGAATTTAGGCCAGAAGAACTTAGCAACTTGGTATAGGATCCCCCATGAGCCTTAGTCATCATCCATTGACCATGAATAGTTAGAACCATAGAGTCTAAGGAAAGTAGAATCATAAAGGAGGCCGATTTTCGGATCGGACAGCTTTGGGTGCCTAACACCTTCCCAAACTGTACTTTAAACGCTTACCCGATCTCTGATGGACCAAAGTCGATATGTTGGGTCATGAGTCAATAGAAGTCTTATCTTAGGATGATGCTACATTTTAGGTCCTAGACCTTAATCTAGGTGGCGACTCCAAATCATTTATTCGTCCATTCAGCGTGGGTGGACATATGTCCTCACACCTGGACAAGAGATATGATGTACAATTCCACATGACTTAAGATGAGAATTCTCCCCCACCATCATCTTTTAATCCCTACGGCTTCCCCTCTCCTCTCACTGTCCGCTTCTCACTCACTGTATTTCTCCCTTTCCTCACCTTTCTCTCTCTCTCAATCTTTCTTTTTTCCCATTCACGACTCTCTACCTCCTCCCTTGAGAATGACAAAACTCCTTTGATTTGATTTAGGGTTTTAGACGAAACTTTATACCCTAGGTAAATTACCTAGCTACCCCTACATCTAACCCTTTATGACTTAAACCTTTCCTTTAGGCCCATTAAAAGAATATAAGCCCAGATCAAAGAACTGTGGCCCATTTCAAATCCTCAAGTATAACAAAAATGTAAATCCTAGCCCACTAACAAGATTCCTCCTTTCCCTCATAAAGTAAACCCAAACAAAAACCCATAAGAACATAATTAGAAACATGACCTATCTAACATAAATCGGACCAAAACACTTTTTTTTCTTTTGTATTTATATATATATATATATATATTTTAAATTTTTTTTTCACAATAACATAAGATGCAAGAAATCCCTACTATAACCTAAAATGACAAAAATGCCCTCAAAAGAATTTTTTTTTTCAGGGGTGGGGGGAATTGGGGTCTTACAGAGACCCACATCCTAGTCATGAAAAATAGGATAAGAAATAGATTTCTCAAAAAGATTACATTTTCTTATCAAATTCTGGAATTCAAGTTCAAGATCGCATTAGAAATGCTATCCTAGAATACATACCAATTATGACATTCAGTATAAGACGCAGATGTTTCATGTCAATAAGGTATTTCTAAGGAAGTAACATGTAGAAATGTTTTTTTTTTTTTTTTTTTTTTGGGTGGAAATGTAAAAACGCATTTGGTAGTGAGAGTGAGCTTGGAAAAGAGCCTTTTTTTTTTTTTTGGTGTGTGTCAATAAAAAGTTACCATTTTATTTTATGGAATACATAGTTTAACTCATAATTTCACCGAATCTCTAACTCAAATGGCTTAAAATATAATAACATTATTTAGGCTTTACCAATTGGGTAAGACCCAAACCTATTATTGGTGGGGTGTTGTTGCAAGTTGGGCGGGCAAAGTTGAGCAAACTGAACCAGCTTCCTCTAGCAGAAAAAGAAGCGAAGGAAAGTAAATGAAATTAAATTTAAGGTAAAAAGATTTTTGTTGGAGAGTGTGTACTAATGAACTTGATATGACACTGAGAGGGGGGGGGTGAATCAATGTCTGAAAATTTTTCTTAATTATTCACTGCTGTCCGGAGTTAATGAAGACCTAACTTTTCACACACACACAAGTACATGCAAATCTACCTTGCTACTACTCAGTGGTCAGGTCTACTAGATTTGGACTCCCACCCTGCCAGTCATTCCAGGCACTCCAAAATATATCAGAAAGATAAAACAATCAATATAATGATATTACGTGGTTCACCAACACAGTGTGTGATGACTAGTCCACGGAGTAATGCCCAACGGGCTCCGTATTTACTCAACACTCAACTTTTAGTCTTTAACAAGACAATGATATTTACCCTAGGTTTTTCCAATATAAAACTGAGAGGGCGCACCAACGTCAAGATTCAGGCTTAACAGCCAGTGTCCAACACCCACTGAACACACCAGCTTAACCCGCACCCATGAGAAGCAAAGAATAATTTTTTAGGCTTATAATTATGCCTTACAATTTTTTTCCCACTAGCTAGGTATTCAACAACTTTCACCTACGCTACCATACAATATATTGAAAGCAACAAATAGATAGAGAATTGAAAAACCTCACAAACAATGTTTTCGAATGACCAAAAATCTCTTTGAAGCTTCACACTATCCTCAGGTACTCTCCAACAGCCTTCAATGATGATAGAGATCGATTCACAGAGCACACCTCATCCACAGGCTTTCATTCGCTTTAACACAATCCATAATCACCATGAATATAAAAATAAAAGTTCTACTGACCTCTCAAAAGGATTTAACACTCCATTGATGCACAGAGAAGAGGTAGTTGGTGATTGATCACTCCTATAGGGCACAAAACCCTAGAAAACCTTCTTTCTACCTTCAAAATGCTCTTTTCAATTTTTCTCTACGTTTTTCGACTCCCAACGCCGTCCAATATATAGAGCATCCAAAAATATGAGAAGTGCAACTTGAACAGACCGATTTGGAGCTCGGATGGCCATGTTATGGTGGTTTGAAGTTCAGCCAATAAGAACATTCAAAATGAAATCTTTTCCATGCGGTTGATACACTCGCACAACGCTGAAGCGCTGCCGCCTTATACGCTGTTGAGATCTGATTAGCGCTCAAGGGATCTGCTTTAATCTCCATTGGATCTGTCGGTTAATGGCGGGATTAAACAACGACCATAGGATCCGCACAAATCACGTCTGGCGCGATCAAGTCCACTCGCGACTCTCTGATTTAGATCTTCTCAGCCGCCATATTATGAGCGCGCCATATTGAATCAAGAAGAACCTCTATAGTTTGTGGCGCACCATTTTAAACTACCTCCATCTATTCAGAACATGCACGACAGAACCAAGACGCGATCGCTGAGATCCACTTAAGCCCGCACCTTTATGATCCGTTAGATCAACATTTCTACTTCGAGGTTCCATCATGGCCGAAGATTTCGCATCTTTTCATTTTTGCTTGACGAAAAAGCCCATAACAATTGAAATAATGGCCTCTGTAACCATTATTTCATTAACCAAACCCTGTACAGAGGATTTCTCACCGAGAGGTCTTCTCTCTAGGCTAAAGTAGACTCTCTCTCTAGAAATTTTGTCAAGCAGCTTGTTGGCATGCGAGAGTGTCACGACCATCTAGGCGCGCCCACTCCATGCACGGTAGTGGGCCTGCGGGCCTTGCTGCTTGCGGGCCTGCTACTGTGCTTAGTGCGTGGCACTGCCTATGGCTGCACCATGCGGCTGGCCATGTGGCCGCCATTGTGATGCCGCGGCCCTCGGCCAGGCTGGCTGCCATGATGGCATGTCACCTTGGCACAGTGGGTCCCACCTATATTTCTCTCTCCTCTTTCTCTCTCTAATTTTCTCTCTCTTCATCTACTTTCTTCATTTAAGCTTCAAGATGCCGCAACACTGCCTCATCATCAGAAACGCGGCCACATCATCAAAGAAGCTGTGCCACATCACCAGTGGGGTCCACAGACACTCTCTCTCATCAAAATCAGTGTAAATCTCATTAAACTCATTGCAAGTCATCTGAAATACATGTAGAACATGTATATGAGATTGTTCCATCTTTGCCACTGCACTGATACTCTCTCTCCTCATTTCTCTTACTATATGATCACAAACACTGTCACATCAACCAACTTGCCAACAATTAATGACAACACAAAGTCCAACATGTACCTATGTTCAGACACTGAGAGGTGAAATGACAATCTCATCCTCTAATTGAATGCCTGTAGATGCGCTTCCATTAGTCCCCGTGTAGGGCCACAAAGCTGGACGAAAAACCCTTCCTCTAAATTTAAATTAAAAAATGCAGAACTTTTTATCAATGGGCAACCTAAATATGTAAAAAATTATCCCCGGATTGATTACATGAATCCTATTTCTCCAGTCAACTCTATTCAAAATCATATAAGAATATTTCCAGTCATATATATATATATATATATATATATATATATATATATATATATATATATATATATATATATATATATATATACATATTATATATATATCCTCACAAATTTTCTTATAATCATTTTAAGTCTATCTTTAACTCTTTTAGTTTTTCTAATTCGAAATAAACTACTTCTCTGTATTAAAATATTAGGAATTTGAAAACAAGGCATAACTAGATTATGTATTTGACAAAGTATACGTGCAAAATGAGAGAAACGGCAAGGCGTTCTTGTAAAGTGTAACAAGATTCCAAATCAATGTTTGGGAAGGCATCATCATGGCTTTAAGTTCCTTTTGTTTCAAACGTTTTTCAAATTTTGATTTTTTATTTATAGAATTTATTTTTATGTCTTTGTCATTTGTTGTTTGGGATCGTACATGACATGGAAACAAATTGGTTGGGTTTCGTGTCCTCCATGGCTGGCAATTCTATAAATCATAATACCAAGATGCCATCATTAAAAATTCATAAATTTGAAATGGAAGTTATTGGCCAAATTTTGCATTATAAGTAGATTAATTTTTTTTTAAATCAATACAATTTTATTTTTCCTTCAAACAATTTTAGTAAAATATTTTTAAAGGGACTATGAAAACAAATTTAACACCTACAAAGACCATTGCCCAAAGTAACAGTAGTGAAACCACAAATTACCACATCCACAAAATTAGAATGAGTATAGCATTATTAATCATCTGATCCATGTATAACTTAAGCTTTAACCTTACTAAAATACAGCCTAGGGTTACTAAGGACAGATTAATACTTTCTTTTTTTTTTTGGTTTCAGCAGTTCCCAGGTTTAGATCTAGTTGGTGAAAAGGTTTCCAATTCCTTATATTGTTTCACAAACCAATTCACCACCCACAAGATCTCACCAATAAATAAGGTTTCATTTGTTTTGGTGTAAAATGGTGGAAAAAGAATATTTTCTTGTAAATAGGGTTTTTCATAGTTTGTTTTAACATAAAATGAAAAGAAAGACATTAAACTTAAGAAAAATTTTCTTATAGGTCTTGTTAGTTTCATTGTAAAATTGTTTGTCCAAATAAAAATTTTCTTCCATGGAAAATTTTCTTACTTTTTCAATGTCTTTCTTAGATTATATGTTAAAATAGACTGGAAAATCCTATTTTACATTAAAAAAAAAAAATTTCCATCAATTTACATGGAAGCAAATGGAATCATGAAAGCTTTGTTTAATTGCAAGGGGAATTGAAAGGAAGGGAAAGGAAGTGAAATTTTTAAATTTTAAATGAAAAATTTTGTAATAATTAGAACAAATGCTATCACATTACTATATAATTAATTTCAAATTATTTCATATTTAGTTATTAACTTATATTTCATTTTCCTTCAAAATTACTTCACTTTGCATATATCTAATCACTTCATTACAAAAGTTTTCATTTAAAGTTAAAAAATTTCACTTCCCTTCCCTTCAAGTCAACTTACAACTAAACAAAATCGAAGTATCTTTTGTACAAAAAATTTCACAACAAAACAAATAGAACCGAAAAAAAAAATTTATAATTTGCGAGTGATTCACCCAATCAATTTGGGCTCTTGTCAATGATTAGAGGGCTCTGAGAGAGAGAGAGAGAGAGAGAGAGAGAGAGAGAGAGAGAGAGGGTGAATCAATTTGGGCTCTTGTCAATGATCAGAGGGCTGAGAGAGAGAGAGAGAGAGAAAAAAGAGAAGAGAAGAGAGAGAGAGAGACAGAGAGAGAGAGAGAGACAGAGAGAGAGAGGGGGGGGGGGGGTGAACACTGTCTACCCCCTGACCCTAGTGGTGGGCATCCGATAGGCTGAGCAAATTGAAGGGTGACGTTAGCTGAATGATGAATAAATAATTACCAGAAAAGAAAAAAAGTTGAAGGGTTGGCTTGAGCCCCATTCAAGCCTGACCTCGGGTTTCACATTGTTGAGCTTAAGCCTGACTCATTAATTAAAGTTATTTAAGCTAAAAGCTGTGAGTGGGTTTTCTCGGGCTCAGTTGGGCTTGGGTGGATTTCTGAATTTTTATATAAAAAATTAAATTCTATTTCTAACGCAATAAAAGAATCCAATTTACATTGATAGAAAACCATCATCCAATTAACACATAAACATTAAGATAAAATAAAAATGAATTATCATTTACATACAAAATAATAAATGTAGACTAATAATAAACTCTACCATCATTGGCGTGCATATATTATATGATCTATAGTAATAACTTAGCTATAGATGAGGAGGACAAACTCTAGAAATTTTAACTCTCCTGTTTCTCACTCCATTACTTGACTTCTAATGTTGCACGTAAATAAGAGCAAAGAAGAACGACTTGAAACTTTCCTCTACTTCAGTGTTTCAGAATTTTAATGGATATAAGAAGTTATTAAGTTTTATGATTATGGACTGAATTAAAATAGGGTTTTAATTTAATTTGTGGGTTGTGGTGTTTTCAGGCGAGCTGCAGTTCCGTTGGCCATCGCTACGTTCTCGTCCACGACATTCTTATTTGAATGGATCACAACCCTTCAGCAGGAGCTCAGGAAGGACACGATGACATATGACTCGTCGCAGAGAAGCAGGCTCCTGAAATGGAGATTAGCAGGCTGGGGAAGGTCAGGCCAAAAAACTCCCATGGTGCAGTCATCAAGTGCTGGCGATCCGTATTCTGCAAGAAAACCAGTCTTCCACTTGATTTAACGATTTTACCCCATTGAG
This sequence comes from Protea cynaroides, assembly GCA_028583415.1. Lineage (NCBI taxonomy): Eukaryota > Viridiplantae > Streptophyta > Magnoliopsida > Proteales > Proteaceae > Protea > Protea cynaroides. Next base: position 50,879,350 of record CM053272.1, read on the forward strand.
GTATGTGCTGGAGAGTGAGTTCTGACCGTGTGTGTTACACCTTTTTAAGTATTTATGTGAAATCACTGTTTCATCACTCTATCTCTCCAATGGTTTGGGGCAAAGAAAAAAGAGGTTTTAAATTACCATGAGAATAACCTTTTAATAGTAAAGAATTTTCTTATTGATATTTCCTTTTTACCTTTTTTTTTTCCTTCGTATTACAATACATTAATGTTCTTTTAAATGGGTAATTTTTGTCATTTTATTTATTTAATTGGCAACGTATGAAACAATAACCATTCTTGATCGCGATAAGTTGGTTTTCAAAAATTTTGTGAAATTACCTATTTTATCTTGAACTTGTAAAAATTTATAAATAAACAAGGATAATTAAAAGAAGATGTCATATATTAGCTTATTATAATGCTATTTGTTGCATGGAATACTAACCTGATTCCGTGTAGCGCAGGTGCAGGTTATATAAGGAAAGATTCTCTTTCCTTATCCGAGATTAGTCAATCTTCAAACTGCCATAACTTCTTCATCCGAGCTCCAAATCGGTCCGTTCAAATTGCAGCATTCATATTTTTCGATGCCCTATCTATTGGGCGCCGTTGGGAGTCGTGAAAATCTAGAGAAAAATTAAAAAGAGCGTTTTGAAGGCAGAGAGAAGGTTTTCTAGGGTTTCGTGCTCACGTGGGATGATCAATCACCAACTACCTCTTCTTTGTGCATCAATGGAGTGCTAAATCCCTATGAGAGGTCAGTAGAGCTTTTATTTTCACATTCATGGTGATTATGGGTTGTGTGGAAGAGATTGAAACCCTGTCGATGAGGTGTGCTCACGTGAATCGATCTCTATCATCATTAGAAGACGTTAGAGAGTACCCGAGGGGTAGTGTGAAGCTTCAGAGATATTGATGGTCATTCGAAAGCAGTTGTAAGGTTTTTCAATTCCCTATCTATTTGTTGCTTTCAATATATTGTATGTTAGCGTAGGTGAAAATTATTGAATACCTAGCTAGTGGGGAAAAATTGTAAGGCATAATTATAAGCCTAAAAATTGTGACTTGCTTCTCGTGGAGTGCGAGTTAAGGCGTGGTGTGTTCGGTGGGTCTTTGGACCGGGTCTTAAGCTGAATCTTGGCGTTGGTGCGCCCTCTCGGTTTTATCTTTGGGAAAACCTAGGGGTTAACATCCTTGTCTTGTTAGAGACTAAAGGCGAGTGTTGAGTAAATACGAAGCCCGTTGGGCATTACTCCGTGGAGTAGCCATCACCTGCTTGTGTTGGTGAACCACGTAATATCTCTGTGTTCATTGTGTTTATTTTCTATTATATTTTGGAGTGCGTGGAATGGCTTGCGGGGATGGGTGTGCAAATCGGTAGACCTGCCCCCGAGTGGTAGCGAGGTAGATTTGCATACGCTTGTGTGTGTGTAAAAGAATATATCTCCATCGGCTGCGGACAGCGATGAGTAATCGGGAGAAAAGTTTCGAACACGATTCACCCCCTCTCGGTGTCATATCAAGTTCATCAATTGGTATCGGAGCAAGGGCTCAGGTGATAGCTTAATCAAGACAACCGAGAAGATCGGAATAAAGATATGGCACCGGGAGAAGGTTTTAACGGGCCCCCATTGTTTGATGGGACGAGAATTTGTATTTTGGAAGAGAAGAATGGAGATCTACATTGGGTCTCTTGGGTTTGATGTATGGGCTTCTATTGAGAATGGCTACACTCCTCATGATACGAATGCTCCCACAATAGTAGACAAGAAAAATTTTGAAAATAATAGAAAGGCTTTAAATGCTATTCAAGGGGGACTTACAAGCAGTGAACTAGCTAAAGTCATGGGATGCAAGGCGAAGAAAGGAGGTTTGGGATAGATTGATCAATATATATGAAGGAGATAAAAAGATCAAGGCAGTCAAAGCGCAAACATTCGAGGTCGGTTTGAGAACCTAAAGATGTATGAAGATGAGACCATTGACCAGTACATGAACGAGTTAATGAAGTGGTTAATTCCATTAGAGGACTTGGTGAAGACCCAAAAAAGTCATATTGTCCGTCGAGAAAATCTTAAGGTCTCTTACTCCCAAATTTGAATCAAAAGTATCGGCTCTTGAAGAGACCAAGGATTTAGAACATGTGACTATTGATGAGATTCATGGAGCCTTTGAAGTTTTTGAGATGAGAATAGATCCGAAACCTCTATTGATAACAAGTTGCCTTCAAAGCCATGAAGAAGATGAAAATTTCTAAAAATTCGGATGAAGAAGAAAGTGAAGATGAAGCCACAACTCACTTTACTAGAAAATTGAAGAAGGGTGCACGGGAAGGTATAAGAACAAACTCCCATTCAAATGCTTTAATTGTGGTAAGGTTGGACACTTTGCCGTAAAATGTCCAAAGAGGAATAAATTTGATAGTGATGATGAAGATGACATCAATGGCGGTTACAAGGCCAAAAGCTTCAAGAAGAACAAGTCTAAAAGAAAAAGCTTTATTTCCAAGAGGAGCAGTGACACTTCATATGATAATTCGAGATGATACTTCGGGGGGGTGAGTCTAGTGAGGCTTTGTTCATGGTTTTCCTTAAGAGAACGAGAAGAGAACAAAAATGAAAAATCAAGCTCAAGCGGTGAAGAAGGTGAAATAAATTTTGAAGCGAGTTTCAAGCGGCTATGAAGGAACTTAACAAGGAACGAAAGAATAACAAGTTTGTCTCAAGAGAACTTAAAAAGCGAAAGCAGTTGATTCAAGACTTGAGAGTTCAAGATGTAGAGTCCAAGAGAATTATTGAGGTCTCAAGACTCGGCGAACGGTATCTATAGACCACTCTACAAGATGTGGCGAGAATGCGGGTTTGAAAGCTCAACTTGAAATACAAGCCCCGTGATGAGTAAATTTGAAGAGCTTGAGAACGAATTTATTCGTTAAAAGCAAAGGTGATTGAGTATGAAAAAGAAGAGCATGCAAGACAACAAAAGTTGAATCAACTTTGATGAGCCAAGAAACACTCCAGTGCATCCTAGTAGCTACAAGCTAGATGGAATTATAAATTCTAATAGTGCCAACTCAAAGAAGAAAGGTCCCATCTCTTTTGTGAAAGGAGAATGGAAAGGGTAAAGCTCCTATGATTTATGTCCAAGAAGAAAATCAAGTTCCTATTCCACGGACTATTAATGCAAGACAAGGTAAGAGAGTGAAGCGAGTAACTTCTATGGAAGAAATTATCCCAATGCACCACGAGAGACGGATGAGGTACATGGCACCTTCTAGGCCAAAATCTTATTTTCGGGGGATATTGTTATAAATGTAATGCTTATGGTCACAAGATAGCTACATGCAAATTCAACATGAGAGAAGTCGATTTGAAAGTAGAAATCAGGTTTGCTTCCCTTGAAGAAAATTTTGTTGAGTGCTACAATTGTCATAACTATGGGCATATTGCAAGAGAATGCAAGAACAATTTTTTCATTCACGCCACCTCGGCAAAAAGTGACACAACAAAAGGGAAAATGGTCAAAGAAAAGTTAAGCGGAGAATGAACAAAAAAACTCCACCGGGTTGTTAGAAAAGTGTGGAAAAAGAAAATCATTGCAAATTTTGTAGAAGGACAAAGTAATGATGTTGTATGCTTCGAGACAACTCTCAAGACACATGACAAGCTGTCTTCTTGGATACTCGCCAGTGGATGCTCTTGTCACATGACGGTAACAAGAAAATGTTTGCGGCAGCAACGGTATGAGGGAGGTATAGTGAAGTTTGGAAACAATGAAGGGGCCAAGGTAACGGGGAAAGGGTTCTATCAAGATCAACAATGGAAAGGTGAAACTCCATGATGTGTTTTATGTGTCGGGACTCAAGCACAACGTTCTCGGCATCGATCGGTTTGTGACGAGAGGGCATGAAGTGATCTTCAATAAACGAGGGATGTGAGATCAAAAGAGTGTGACAGGTGGCAAGATTGTGGCTTCGGGACGAGAACCTCAAGGAATTTATACACTCCGATAGAGAGTGTCGAAGATTCATGCATGACCATGCTCACTAAGCAAAGGAGAGGTGCTTGGAGTGAGGGGGAGCAAGTGTGTATTTGCTATATCCTTTTGCTCCCGATGATAGACTCGGGGGAGTCCTATGGTATTTATGTGTTGAGTGGTGTATGCATATGTTTGTTATACTTCATCTCCTTATGTTGGACTCGGGGGAGTCCGGTGATGTTGTTATGTGTTGATATAATTGTTATTATTATTTTTTTGGGTCCATAGGATTGGAAAGATGCGGTGGGCACTCCTATGTGGCATGCCCCTTTGTATTTGTTGTCAAAGGGGGAGAAAGATCTCATATGCGTAATGAGTTGCCAACAATTCCAAAGGGGGGAGATTGTTGGACTTTATGTTGTTATTGTTGGCAACTTGGCCCGATGTAACAGTATTTATGAGTATTCGAGTGAGAAATGAGGGAGAGAGAGTGTCGGTGTAGGAGAGAGTGTCGGTGCAAGTGCACCGGATGTGGCAACTTGGTATGTGTTCTACAAGGTTCTATATGTGTTTCGGATGATTTACAATGAGTTAAATGGGATATTACAGCGATTTTGATGAGAGAGAGTGTTTGTGGACCCCACCCGGTGATGTGGCCGAGTTTTTGATGATGCGACCGGAGTTTCGATGATGCGACGTTGTTCTTGAAGCTTTTCTAATCATGTTCATGTTTCTCATGTTTGTCGTTTGTTGGGACATTGAAGAGAGAAATTCAAGAGAGAGAGAAAGAAGAGAGAGAAGGAAGAGAGAGAAAGAGGAGAGAGAAAAATGTGAGTGGGACCCACAGGTATGGTGGCAAGGTGACATGCCAACACGGCAGCCCACGACACTTGGCATGCATGCACACAAAGTTTCGGGTTCAAATTCCAAGGTTTGACAGAGTTTTAACTTTGGGTCTATTTTTGGTGGGTCCCGCAGAAGGTTCATGGAAATCCGACAGTGGAAAGATGTAGAGCGTCGAGTTATCTTTCCAACGCAACTTGAATCACTCAATTCCGACGTCGGATGAGAGAGATATCGCGGTTTCCGTCGGATCGGCTCGAAAAAGTGATTTCACAAATTGTTTAGGGGTAATTTCGGTATTTCATAAGTTATTTAAGGGCATTTTCGGCAAGTAACAAAGAAGAAGATCCGATATCAGTGGCCAAGAGAGAGCCACGCTTCTCAGATTCTAATCTGATGGACCAGATTGAGGCGGGCTAAGGTGTAGTGCGACGATCGCATCTTGATGCTCCCGCGACCCTTCGGATTGGGCGGATACAGCTTATTATAATGCTATTTGTTGCATGGAATACTAACCTGATTCCGTGTAGCGCAGGTGCAGGTTATATAAGGAAAGATTCTCTTTCCTTATCCCGAGATTAGTCAATCTTCAAACTGCCATAACTTCTTTGTGGGAGTGATCAATCACTAACTACCTCTTCTTTGTGCATCAATGAAGTGTTAAATCCCTATAAGAGGTCAGTAGAGCTTTTATTTTCACATTCATGGTGGTTATGGGTTGTGTGGAAGAGATTGAAACCCTATCGATGAGGTGTGCTTCGTGAATCGATCTCTATCATCATTGAGGCTGTTAGAAAGCACGAGGGGTAGTGTGAAGCTTAGGAGATATTGATGGTCATTCGAAAGCCGGTTGTAAGGTTTTTCAATTCCCTATCTATTTGTTGCTTTCAATATATTGTATGCTAGCGTAGGTGAAAATTATTGAATACCTAGCTAGTGGAAAAATTGTAAGGCATAATTATAAGCCTAAAAATTGTGACTTGCTTCTCGTGGGTGCGAGTTAAAGCGTGGTGTGTTCGGTGGGTCTTTGGACAGGCCGGTCATTAACCTGAATCTTGGCGTTGGTGCGCCCTCTCGTTTTATCTTTGGGGAAAACCTAGGGTTAACATCCTTTGTCTTGTTAGAGACTAAAGGCCGAGTGTTGAGTAAATACGGCTCCGTTGGGCATTACTCCGTGGAGTAGCCATCACACTACTTGTGTTGGTGAACCACGTAATATCTCTGTGTTCATTGTGTTTATTTTCTATTATATTTTGGAGTGCGTGGAATGGCTTGCGGGATGGGTGTGCAAATCCGGTAGACCCGGCCCGAGTGGTAGCGAGGTAGATTTGCATACGCTTGTGTGTGTAAAAAGAATATATCTCCATCGGCTCACGGGAGTGATGGTAATCAGAGAAAAGTTTCAGACACTGATTCACCCCCCCCTCTCAGTGTCATATCAAGTTCATCAAGGTATGTGCTTTGGAGAGTGAGTTCTGACCGTGTGTGTTACACCTTTTTAAGTATTTATGTGAAATCACTGTTTCATCACTCTATCTCTCCAATGGTTTGGGGCAAAGAAAAAAGAGGTTTTAAATTACCATGAGAATAACCTTTTAATAGTAAAGAATTTTCTTATTGATATTTCCTTTTTACCTTTTTTTTTTCCTTCGTATTACAATACATTAATGTTCTTTTAAATGGGTAATTTTTGTCATTTTATTTATTTAATTGGCAACGTATGAAACAATAACCATTCTTGATGATAAGTTGGTTTTCAAAAATTTTGTGAAAAAACCTATTTTATCTTGAACTTGTAAAAAATTTATAAATAAACAAGGATAATTAAAAGAAGATGTCATATTTTAAAAAAGAAATCCTATAGAGGTGTCAAGATATTCCCTTTAATAATTAATGGGTAAAGCTTTTCTTAGAAGTGGATTGGGAGCTATGCCTTCATCTCTCTTTCTCTCTCTCTCTTCTCTAACAATCTCTCTCATTCCCTGCATCCAACTCATGGATTTCTCATTGTTCGTTTCATTGGTTGCAGAGGAAAGAGCACCACTCATGATACATGCGCCCATATTTAACGGTATTTTTCCAAAAGTACTCTTGCATATCTTTTTTCCACCATATAATTTGGTTGGAAAATGATCATCTTCTATAGCTCAGTCTATCAATCGTTTATGGAATGGATTAGAAAGACAACACGAATGGACCATGGGAGAGGATGTGGTCGAATTTGATCAAGAGAGAATGACGTATGATGATGTTTTGTAATCATCTCATTAAAATAAAATAATCATCCCATTAATAATTCCTCCATTATTGGAAATAAAACACATTGCCCAGATTGAATTGTACCATATGACAGCTGACTTGTCTCATCATCAGTGGATTGAAATCATCTCTTACTTGGGTATCAGCACGAGATTCGGTTGTTGATGGTTGATGCATGACACGTGGTGACACATTTATCCGACGTCCCTCAAAATTCTATCACAGGAGATAGACTCGTGAAGCCACTGCAGCTTAGCAAATTAATGGCCATTTGAATCCAGGAGAGGAGAGAGGGCAGAGGAAGAAGAAATCCACTTGAGTCGAGCAAAATCCGTCTCCTCTGATTTCAGTTCTCCATGTTTCTTTTTTTTTTAATAGATGGGAATATGTTTTTGCGCTTTGGATTTTCTATTTTCCCCATTTCTGTCTGGCTACTAGAATCCATGGTATTTCTTCTTACGGAAGTTCCTCTTATGATTATGGGGTGTTCAGATGGGTTGTGGATTTGGGTTGCCAAGGTCTCGACCCTTCGTCCGGGGTTCTATAGTTTGCCTATGACTCCGAATCAGGCACTGATTCGCGGTGAGATAAGTTATCTTGATATATGGGAGAGGGGTTGCGGTGTTGATCAGGAAGAGCCACCAATGGAGACGATGGAATCTGGGAGCGATTTACGAGCTAAGCTATTTGAGAAGCTGAGTAAGGAGATGGTGGAATTTGAGGAAGAAGCTTTTTGTTGATCTATTTTGGGTTCGATCTGTTGCCCTGAATTTTGTGATTGTGAATATCTAAAAAAAAAAAAAAGCAAAGAATTGGTGTACTTTAAGAGATTAATGTATGTAAATAAATGATGTTGGTTGTTAAAAAAAGGCCTCTTCCTGGGGTTTTCTTGGAAGATGAAGGAGAAAGAGCAGAGAAGCAACGTCAAGTTGTATAGACAAAGTAGGATTTGCTGTAGGGCTGGCAAAGATTGGCTTAAAATGTTGAGTCTTTACTTTTAAATGTTTCTTTTACTGTTCTACATTCCCTAATTTCTAATCCCCCCTGATATAAATTTCTGGAGTTCTTATTTTGAAGGAGTTAATGTAAAATGTTTTCTTCAAGTTTCTTTGTTGTTTTCTTTTCAATCTTCTTCCCTGATGCTCCCTTCCCTCATTACTTTCGTCGACTAGTTGTCTGTGGATGGAGTTGCTGTTTCAAAGCATCCTACTCCTGTGTGATCTTTGATATATGTAGAGTTGCAGAAAGATCTTCCTTGCAAACTGCAGTGTGTATTGCTACTAACTAGTATTTTTCGTAGTTCTTTCTGGTTTGGGTAGTATTGACTATCAAGTTTGATCTGTGTGGAAACTCTTCATTTTCATTCTATGAAAGGAATCTATGCTCCAAACGAGAAGAAAGATTTGCAAAGGTCCAACCTTCGGGAGAGAAAGATTTGTAGAGGGAGCAGGGATTCAAATGGCCATTTGCTAAGCTGCAATGGCTTCACGAGTTTGTCTCTTATGATAGAATTTTGAGGGACGTTGGATAGATGCGTCACCATGTGTTATGCATCAACCATCATCAGTCAAGTCTCCTTTGATACCCAAGCAAGAGACGATTTCAATCCCACATCAATATACAACTATGTAGAGTGCCAATGGTCTTTTTTTTTTCTTTTTTTTCCCCATTATTAGAAAGATGTAATCAAGGAAGACCCAGGCAGGGAGCTGGCTCATTTGCAGCATTCAAAAGTGCTACTGGGCATGTAGCATCCAGCTGATGGATGCCATGTGGATGTCCATGCATCCAATGTTCCAAATTGAAAAATCGCAATTTTGTATAAAAAGTGAAAATGTATCAGAAGATGCATTTGCGGGCAGAAATCAGAAACCCCAAATCTAGCCAAAATCCCTCTCCCTCCTTTGGCTAACTCAGTTCTACATTTCCATGCAGAAACTAGAAACCCCAAATCTCAATTGAGTTCTCACACACCGTGAAGCAGAGAGATGTTCTTCGACTAAGTCAGTGCACATCGCGAAGAAACCCTACAATCAGTCGGCTCCCTTCGTTTTGGAGTCACTGAGTAGTATAAATTATAGGTACCTCCCCTCAAGTTTGCCCTTATTATAGATACACCTTAAATCTTTCATACAATTACAAAAACACCCCAAACAATTACAAAGCACCCCATAAAATCCAAATAAATAAAAAAACATCCACCCCATTAGTGATTTTCCATTAACTGACAATGCAAAGAATAGGTTAACAATTTTATACCTAAAATGCCCAAATGACTAAGTGAACGGACCATTTTACCCCTCTAAAATATTACCTTTAGTTTTGAGTAAACTACACAAAACACGAGATTGTTTTCAAAATAGAAATCGAAAACGAAAAATGAAAGGGAGGAAGGAGACGTTATTCTCTCTCTCTCTCTCTCTCTCCTCCCTAATTGTTTGCGGAGATTAGATAGGAAGAGTTCCACGTGACACTCATTGACTGACCACTGGCATTCTTTCAATAGCGGTACCAATTGGAGAGGATCTAGATCCATTCCCTGTATCCTACTAACAGATTTGTCATCACCTCTTTCCATTGGTGGCAAAGGAAATAGCACCATTTAAAGTACACATGCCCATATTTAACAATATTTTTACAAAAATACTTTTACATATCTTTTTCCACCGTCTAATTTGGTTGGAAAAGTTCATCTCCTGTTGCTCAGTTCATCAATCATTCGACAAATGGATTGAAATGGAAGGATTGAGATCATCTCTAGTCCGTCCAACTGTCAATGGACAGATTGGAATAAAAAACCACGTCTATCAATACATTGGAAGATAGGTGTATGATGATTTTTGTAATCATCCCATTAATAATCCCTCCATTATAGGAAATAAAACACATCGGCCTTTTCATTTAAGACTGAGTTGTACCATATGACAGCCGACATGTACCATCAATACGCACCTAAGTTCAGTGCCAATAATCAAGGATGACCCAGACAGACCACAAATGTGCCAAGTAATTAATTTTGCAAATATACATCACAAACTAATCATGGCACGGTTTTAAACTTTTAGGTATCCGGATTGGATCCAATCCGCCGGATCCCCGAATTCGCAATGGTATCAACAATGATCGATACTGAAAGAATGACTGAATAAAAATAAAAGGCGATATTTGATTGATATTGGTCATTATTGGATGAAACGTGGCCAATACTGGCAGCTACTAATTGATACCTAATCGATACCAAAAAAGAATATCATATCAGTTAGCATAATGACCAATACTTGTCGATACCCGTAATCGATTCAGATAACCATGTTCTGATAACCTGAACTAAAACCATGGTCATGAGATTAATCAATGCATATGGATTATGAATACATCTAACTCTTAATTAAACAAGAAACAGTTACAGTTTCAGTTATTCTCCTAACCAACTCTCTACTTCACCCATAAGAGAAGTGAAGGATGGAAAATCCGGTTCGATACCATGGCTTCCTGTCCAGTCCTCCTGAAGACACAAATCCGTTTGATCCCAAGATGGCAAAGACTCATGGCTGTTACCAACGCTGCCTTCTCCAGCTTCTCTGTTGCCAAAGTCAAACAAGTCGGAATTGAGGTCAAAGAAGCTGTTATCAAGATCTATTCCAAGATTGGCTGAATCCTCTTCTTCCACTTGATTGACTGACGACAATCCATCATAGGAATCTGATTCCACTACGTTGACCTTGGAGGATTCTGATTCTGATATTGTGGCGTTGTGATTACTGTTTGGTTGTGGAGTGAGAAAAAACCGGTTGCACCTTTGAGCCTTGGTCCGGACCACATTTGAGTCTATTATTGGTGAAACTGGCTCATCCATGGACTTGTTTTGTTTCTCTACTTCAGTTTCTCCTGACAAGGTTGGGTGGCATCGAAGCTTCTTTGATAAAGTAGTGTTCCAGTAGTTCTTTATTTCGTTGTCTGTTCGCTCTGGAATCCTCCCTGCTATAAGGGACCATCTACATACATATATTCAAGCAAACTCATTAGCTAATTATCGATCCGGTGTTGATGACTGCTTTCATGATAACCCAATGAGTATACACCAAAAGAAATTTATGTCAAAGTAAAAAAAAAAAAAAAAAAAAAAAAAAAAGAAAGAACTAAAAACAGTACTAGAATCTATCTACATGAGGGTATAGTACCTGTTTCCCAAGAGCTTGTGAAGTCTAATGATGAGATCTTCTTCTTCATGGGATATGTTTCCCCTCTTGATACCTGGTCTCAAATAGTTCAACCAACGAAGCCTGCAACTCTTTCCACATCTTTTGAGACCTGCATATATGAACTGTATAAATTGAGATAGAAAACAATACCCAAATGATTGGAGCTTATCTTAAAGAAGAAGAAGAAGAAGAAGAAGAAAGTGTTGCCATTGTATTTTCACCTGCACTCTTAGGAAGATCTCTCCATCTCCCTTGGCCATGGGTTTTAACATAATCTTTGAGGATTTTGTCTTCTTGGGCAGACCAAGCTCCTCTGTTCAAGCCTTCCTTGGAACAGCATGGGCTTCTACCCATCTATCTAGAGCTCTTTCTCTACTCTCTACACTCTAGTCTCTCAGACACTTTTAGCACTTCAGATCTTACTTCTAGGAATGGAGTGTGCTCCTTGTGGGTACCATAGGAGTGAATTTTATAGTCCAGAGTTGAAACTTGGAATTTTTTCCATAAAAAATCATTATTTAAATTTAATGTTGTGGTGTGTGCTTCATATGTTAGTGTCCGGATCCTCTCCCTACAATTTTAGGAACAGTCATAGGATGTGGGTTCCACACTCAGGGACTGTTCCAAAGGCTGTAGTGTGGAGAATCCCTATATATATATATATATATATATATATAAACATTTTAAAATGAAGGCAAGTTTTCTGATCTGCCGATTAAATAACTGATACTACGCTTTGAAGCACTAAAAGAATGTGGGTGAACGGTGGCATTTGGTGTTTCAAAAAAACCACCCCTATATTTATATATAACAACATTTCCTACATAAACGCAGTTAATTATGTGATATAATAGCGGCGTTTACTTTGAAAAATAATAAATGCATTTAGTTGAAAAGAGTCTCTCTCCACGTGTTCAACTCTTTAACCATAGTTTAATTAACCATGGTTAAGATCCTAGACAAAGTAATAAATGCATTCCCAAACCCGAGGTTCCCTGAAAGTGACAGCTGGTTTCCCAACTCACGGGAATCGCCGTCGGGACCATTTGCCTGTGACATGGTCTAACAGCCACGAGTCCATGACTCATGTATGTTTAACTCCAGAAGATATCTTTCTTTATTTTTTTTTCCATTGAGACTCCAGTTGGCTGGGCTCTCAGCATTATCAGGATCCAAGATACAGGAGATACTTGCAAAATAGAGGTAGGGATTCATCTCAATGTTTTTTTTTTATGAACCCTAACTGACTTTCCTGCACAATGTTGACTGGCCGGTGCTCTCTCTCTCTCTCCCTCTCTCTTTCTGGGAGTTTGTAATACAAAAATCAGAATGCATGGACCAGTTGGAGACAGAAACAACAAAACTACAGAAGTGAAAAGAATAGACAAGAGATGTCAATTAATGATCATGTTATGGTGCCATGGACTAGGGAAGACAAAGCAAGGATAAGAGAGGAGACTTTAAAGGTTAAAGCCCATTAAGGATGAGGAAGAATATTCTGCCACATGCAACCACTCTGGTGGTAAATTCCATGGGCATGAAAATCCATCTTAGGGTTATTTTTGTGGGTACACAAAAGATGCTTTATAATCCGAGATGGCACCAAAGGTAAGGGTATCAATTAGCTTGATTTGAGATGTATTGAACATAAATTAAAACCCAAGTTGATTATTATTCGGTTTAGTTTATTCGGCTTCTCTTCTGTAGATTGATGTAGTATAACAATACAATATTCCCTTCACCCATCCACACACATAGAAATGAATCGATGCTATGAAATCTGCAAATTCTAGTTGAAAGATAAAAGATGATTTGATGATATGGCTATTATGACTACTGGATAGAAAAGATGATTTGAATTAACCATGTATCAAATTTCAAACAAATCCATTAATCAAATACCTCATATATATATATGCAAGCTTCTTTGCCATACTCTGACCACTACTATAAACTTTATAATGGTCCTAGATTTTCATTTCTCAATTTTACCACTTGTCAAATTCCATTTTGACTCAAATTTAACTTGTATGATAAGAACTTCGGTTTTATCAATTCACAAATTTTGAGTCCCTTCTAATAATTATGGGATGTTCAAGAGGCTAATCGAAACAATTCATACTCTCCCCCCCAAACAAAGACAACAATGGCAAATTAACATGTGGTTGGTAATATATATAATAATATTAAAACATGATCATATTGAGTATTAAGATTGGGGATCAATCAATCCGATACCAATTACTTGATCTATGGTTTTTCTTTTCCAAATCCACCTTTGATGCATCACTTGATCTTGATCCTTTTTTTTCTTTTTCTTTTTCTTCTTCTTCTTTTTTTTTTTTTTTTTTTTTTTGCCTTCAAAATTTGAAGGCACTCCTTCCTAATAAAAACAACCAAGAAGACAAATACACTAAATACTGATACAATCCGTAGATGGTTAGAAAGAATGCATGTTTTCAACATTGGATCAATACCAGAATATATCAAAATTCCAACCTAACAAATGAAACAGAAAAGAGGTAAGGACTTGATGCCAAGTTGCCAACAAATAGAGACTAGAGTTCATGAGAAAACTGATGATTTAATAGTTAATAATGACATATTTTATTTTCTGCGTTTGTTTACTTATTTCACTGCTCGATCAGTGGACTACAAAAGTTCTGTGTCTCCATGTATGTATACTTTCCAACGCAAAAGATGAAAATAAACAGATCTCGAGGAACCAAACACAGACACGTACAGGACTAATGCAGCTGACAATTTTTTTATCACGTTTCTTTGGAAGGATTAAATTATAAAAATAGAAAGCGTTGCTAATTCACAATATATTCAAGGATAACCAGCTTTAAAGTAACAAAAAAAAACAAAAAAGATTATTGGTGTTTGTGTCGCTAATGTCTCATGTCACGTTCCCACTACTGAACCTTAACCTACTTCCACAACCCCCTCCAAAAAAAATATTTCATGACGTTACCAGTGAGTGTATGTATTTCCATTCTAATGGGTCCCGCACTTCAGAGTGAGAGTACTTGTGATTTTATTGGTTTACATTCATAACTGATATTTTAAATATATTATTTATGAATCTTATGCTCTTGTTTAAATTTAAATTTTAAATTTTAAATTCTATCTTGCAGTCTGATCTTAAGGAGTAAATCCACCTTCAATCAATATTGTAATTGATAGATTTAAACAAATCAAGTCAACATATTATGAGTCTCTTCTGCTTTCTTTGTTTGTTTATGTTCTATACTAATTCAAAGAAAATTATTAATTAAGAGAGAGATTTAAACAAATCAAGTCACCCTAATCTTTTTCTTGGGTGAATACATCATCTTCTCATGGATAACCCAGTTATCACCAGACTTCAAATCACATTCAGGTGTATTCTCCAAGAGATTCCATCACAATCCACAAGGTGTGGGATTTATCTCTTGAATATGGGACTCAATGAATATGGGATGAATATGAGCATTGATGGAGTTCCTTGAAGAATACATGCACCCAGAATTCAAAAGAACACATCATATTTGAAGAGTCTTTTAAAACGAAAGAAATATTGTAATCCTCGGGATGATGAAATTTCAATTTTTATTAGTTTACTTACTTTCCATGTAAAAGGTAGAACATGACATTTTAATAAATTAAGAATTTTCTTGTTTGTTTTAATGTAAAATAAAAAAGAAAATCATATAAAATATCATTTATACCCCAAAATTTTACAATGAAACGAATAAGAGCCAAAATCATTTTATAAACTTTTTTTTTCTATTTTTTGTATATCTGAGTTTTTGTGACAAATTTATGGAGATTTCGATGCAACAAAAGTTTTACGCAAGCAAACTAAACCATTCTTTATTTTCTCGATTGTGGAGGAAAGATTTCTTATATGGTTTAAGTATTGCCACATGGCAACTCTTGATTATCATATCATTTAGATCAAATGGGTCCCATAGTTAGACACGTGGTTTATTCAAAGAGTCGGTTACCAATCTACCAAACGATTTGGCCAAAATAATTCGTGATTCCAAATGTGGACTTTATAGCCTGGAAATTAATCCAAAAAATTTTCTAAATATATTTTTTGTGTATGAATTTCGCTCAACACTATGTCACGTTAATAAATAAAAGATGAAATATTATTGGGGGAATTATTAGTGCAACAAAGATTTGTTATTTATTCAAATATAACAAGACACCAATTATCCTCTTAAAACTACTAGAAATAAATATATAAAGATATTTTAGTAAAATCATATTCATAGATGTAAATGAAGAAAAATTTGGAGAAAACAAAAATTTTAATTAAATTTATAAATGAATGGTTAGAATCATAATAAATCACAACCCATCGTCCCATTCCCAACTCTCGACTCTCAATGGTCTCATCCCCTCATAGTGTCACCCTTGTCTCTCCTCTCCCTCTCAGTATAACCCTAATTAACCTCAGTATGATATTTCTTCTCCATTTCAACAGAAACCATCGATGTGAGCATCAGAGAGACCATAACTGCAATGGCTAAGTTCTGCTACTAAAAATTGCAACTCTTGTATGACCAAACCAATTCAAATAAATCAAGAAAAGATAACAACATTCAAGATAAACGCAATGATGTCTAGTTAAGAAGCTATCAAAATATCCAAATAAGCAGTTGTGGTACTAATGGCATCCAAAACAAGCGCATCATAGAGGACGATCGATTATGGAAGGGGAATTACATGCTGCACTATGGAAGACGATTGTGTGGGGTTGGGAAACAAGCAAGAGAGAAAGAGAGAGTAATGGCTCCTAAGGTCGAAAGCATGAGATACGATAACTTCGAATGTTATGGGTGAATGAGAGAGGCATGGGGACGATAGGGTTCATAGAGAGGAAAGGAAAGAGAAAACTGAAGAGACTATCAGACGACTTCTTTTGGTACTTCGATGTGGGAAGATTAAAACCTAATCCCTTTAGGGTTCAAACCAGGGAGAAACTTCATAGAAATTGATCATTGCTGAAAATGAAAGAGAAAGAGAGAGAGAGGAGGGGTAAGTCAGTGAGTGTATGATGAAATGATATAATTACCCTTTTAAATATCAATTTGAAATATGCAAACGAGTTTCTAGTAAAAGAAAATAAGATTTCTAATTTGCCCCCACCTCATTTGTCCTTCAATGTTTCATTGCTCATGTATATTGGTTTTCACCATATTGTTATTTTTCCAAATGTAAACCACACTTGTTACAACAATAACAATCCATATTATTGTCATAAAAATTGTTGTTTCTCCACACTTATGTATTCATTATTTTGATCATTAAAGATGATTTGGTCTAAATTAATTAGTTACACATCAAATTCAAGAGTCTAATTTTTCCAATACTATGTGCATATAATCAGTTTTGAGAAAAAAAAGAAAAAGAAAAAAGAAAAACCTTTTCAGGACATTCCCATTTAGGCCTAATTCAGATCCCTCCTTCGTTTCCTTTTCTTCTTGACCTTTTCCTTGAAATGAGAAAGAAGATCGAACACTTAAATTGTACTATATAAGTGCTTATTGCTTGCCAAAGAACCTACTTCTATAATTAGTAGGTTATTGAGTCATTCAAATAAGTCATGTTCTGTGGTTTTCCCATAGTACAACTTCTATACCAATTTGATTGATCGATCCGAAATGGATCGATTAAACATTCTATTAGGGAGCTCAGTCTTGATTCTTTTGTGTGCTATTCATTCTAGCTCTCTCTCTCTCTTCTCTCTCTCTCTCTCTTTCTCTCTCTCTACCAATGGTTTTAATAAGAGTGAATAATAATGAGATTCAGTGGTAAGATCTGCTTCAATGATGGTGAAAAAGAATTATCTTTCCTTTTGTTACTATATTTTTCCTTGAACATGTTAACATAGCCCATTATGCACTGGGCATTTCTGGTTTGGGTTACTAAAGTTTGATCACATGTTAAATTTTAAATTTTGTTTAATTATGTGATACATATTGGATTTTTTTCCCCTAATATTTTCAAGTGCTAAACAGTCTTGCTTCTATATTGCCTCTATTTATATTATTTTCTATATTAACTTTATTTATATTATTTTTAATTAAAACTTTGTTTTGCCACATGGTAAATTCTATCCTCCTTTAACTTTGACTAATTAGTGGCCAGCAAAAGGATGGGGTCAATTTATGCACCAAATCTAAGTGTAGATGAAGTACCATGTAATAAATTGTTACCGGCCAAAAAAATAAACAATTATAAACTGCCTATTATGCTAAGCAGTACATAATCATTGAAAACTTCTCTCTTGTAAATGGGTCCCACCTTTAGAGATTGCACATGCAAAAGATCATAGATAATTCTTAGTAACAGTCAAAATTAACTATTTATTTTTTTGTACTAACTAATTTTGCCAATTTTGGCAAGCTACACCCACCAAATTAACTATGGCAAGAACCGTTTGACTAGTAGGAATAAGAGTGAGAAATTAAGATCTGCAGTGGCAGCTAAGGATCGCACATGCATTTACAGATTGCTCATACAAAAGATCATCCTCATGAAGAGATGATTCTTATTTTAGTTTTTTTTTTTTTTTTTTTCCAATATTATACTGAATCAACTCATCAAGACAAACTGTATCCACCAGACTATGGATAGAACAGCCCTTAAAATAGAAGAGAATGGGAGAGAAATAAGATCTGTTGTAGCAGCAAGTTCATACAAGAAGATGATCATCCTGATGATATGATTCTTAGTCAACTTTTTTTTTTTTTTTCAATTTTGTACTGGCTCAAATCATAAAGACGAGCAGCATCCACCAAACTACGGCTAGGACAGTCCTTAAAATAGTAATATAGATGAGAAATTAAGATCTGCGGTAGCAGCCATGGTCCCACCTTTAGAGATTGCTCATGCAGAAGATTTTTTTTGCTTAACCATCTGTCAATCAACTATTACGGGTCTACATTCTTCTTTTATATTATTGGTATTTACTTTTTATTCTTAAAAATCCTAATTACCATAAAGGTTAGTAATAGTGTTACGTGGGGGGAGTTGTTATTGTAATTGATAGGGGTTTAATATGATAAGTATTAGTGCTGTTGTGTTTATTGTATTCAGTTAGTAAAACTGTGGGATTAAGATATCATTAATAGGACTGCAATAGGCCAGGTTGGGCTCGATGATGGTATACTCACTTCTTTCAATTTTGTGGATCGATGATGGTATACTCACTTCTTTTATGTATTTATTGGATGTAAAAGGATGAGAAGATAAGCAGTTAATTATTGGAATCCTTAAAATGCCTTTTGAGATATTAGTAGGCTTCTCTATAAAGCTGGAGGAGGTTCCGTCAATGCAAGCAAATCGATCCTTCTTTATTTTCCCTCCTATCTTCTCTCTGGCCTATTGTCTCAATATTTCACTTTGACTACAACCTAATAAAATACTTGAACGTATCAATTGGTATCTGAGTGAGGCAGATTATGAAGTTAGAAAAAGAAGTATGCTTTCTAGCCATTGGACAACTGCGAATCCTCTCAAAACTCAATAAATTGTCCAAGAGATTATTGGGTCCCTTCAAGGTGGTTACAGTTGGACCCCTCCAACATTGCTCACCTATGTCCTAGGGGATGCTATGGTAGATGCCGTGGAAGGACAACAGTTGGATCAAGATCGTAAAATCAAGAAGATATGGATCACCCTCATCAAGCCACAAAATTGGAAGAAGTGAGTGTACCATCACCACCTGTTGCTACTAGAATCTACACACGGTCCTCAAGGATGAGATAATACAGAAGATATATATGCAAACAAGGTGAACAAAAGAGGTCGGTCTTGGAGCCCTATGATTGCTTTGATGCCTAAGTCAGTACTCGAATAGTAAGCATCAGATAATAACTCGACTCAAGAGAGAATAAGCCAAAGAGATGAAAGAAGGGGAATAGAAAGCTTAAATGCTAATCACAACATTGGGTGCCTATAATGAATGTCTAACATTGGACTCATACTGCTGAATTTCTTTTATAGTTGTGATTTAGGCTGGATTTGACTTAAGCATGGCATGAGCGATTGTGTATCAGACACACTAGTGTATTCGGTGCCTACTTGCGGACAAATAAGGGTCATTTCTGCAGATGTCGCCTTCCTAGACTATGAGGATTAGACTTGAGTTGACATGTTGAGTCTTTGCTAGGTAGTACGATCAGCACCGTAGAATTTGCCAAAGTAATAGGGGAAGACATAATATATGCAAGCCACTCGATTTGTTGTCACCATAATAAATGTTGCATGCTCGGGTTGGCGCATTAAATGTTGCGTGCCTTGTAAACTCTAGTTATATATATAATTAATGTTGTGTGCTCAGCTGTAGAAGCATTAATTGTTGTGTGTTTGGCATGTGCATTAGGATCCTCTGTAGTGACTGCCGCTAGTAGTGAAGATCTTAGCCGCTCATAGTGCATCAAGACACATGCTGATGCACTATGAGCGGCCAAGATCTTCACTCCCGTTTGGCAGTCACTACAGAAAATCCTGGTCCTCAACATGTTAGCAATAGATGGACCGAGCATACCGCTGTAAGTCTGAGGCCCACATGGGTCAATGTGTTGTGTTTGCATTGGCTAGCACTATATCGACGTTGCGTGTATCTATTGATCGATATTATTTATACCCAACACCACCTATGTGAAGAGGAATTTGCACAGAGTAATTCGGTTTACCTTCAAGAGTATTGTAATTGCCCAAAGTGTTTGATACCATTAGATGGGATTACCTCCACCAAGATCTGAGATCCGGGTGGCATTGTTTTAACTTGTACCTTATCCTTAATTACCCTCGAGGACAATGGCAAGTTAAGAGGAAAGGAATGTTATGGGTCTACATTCCTCTTTTATATTATTGGAATTTATCCTTTATTTTCTTAAAAGTCTTAGTTACCATAATTGATCGTTATTGCGTTGGTTACATGAGTGAGGAAGTTAAGTGTTACATGGGAGTAAGTGTAACACCCCAGCCCAGCTAGGATGTTAACTGATTTAAATTTCTCATTTGGACAGGTGTAGCAGGTGAAATGTGATGTGAGAGGTATTATCGTAATTTACCCCTAAAAGATGCTAAAGTATATTCTATATTGTTAAATATTGTTTTCTATTGTTCAATGTGATAACTTTATATAACGGATGAAGCTCATATTAACATACTTCTATATGTGTGTGCTTGTGATTTGTCTAGACTCAAATATTTATTATAGCTTATGTGATGGATGGCATATTAAAGAGTAAGTGTTCTGATTCTGATAATTCTATAGAGAATGATAATTCTATAACTTAGTGGACTTGTGGTTATTATCTTTTTGCAACTAAGGTATTATTAGCACAAGGTTTTGGGTTCAAGCCTGAGAAGCATTTTTGGTAGATACTATTTTGTAACCTAACCAAGGGTGGGACCCATTTTGAGGTGGCCGCCCACTATTGGTGGATTTAAATCTTAAAAGGTATTAGTAGTAGCAAAATAGTAATTAAGGAAAAAGATTGAGGGATCACAATCGAATGGGATAATGGCATAATGTAAATATGAAAGGCTATAAAGGGCATTATTGGTCCCTCATTTAAAAGGGTATCAGAATCTGAAAAGTTTATTTGTATGCTGTAAATTCATAAGCATCTTTTAAGGGTAGGATAGTACTTTCACTTTTTTATGGATTCTCAAGAGGTATTATGGGCATTTTTATTCATGCATCGGGTTTAACTTGAGGACATCTACGACATTTCACAATTAAGGACTTTATTTGAATTAATAAAATCAGTTATTATAAAAGAATTGAAACAGCAAAAGAAAACTCTTTCGCTGAAATCGTGAAGGAGAGAGAGAGGAGTACGTTTGAGCTAGAGTGAAGCTTTAACTTTTTAAGAGTTAGATGATAGTTTGTTGTTTGTGATTGCTAAGAGTATGCATTTGATGATTTGGGATTGAGTTTTTGGAGGTTCCCAAACTGATTTTCGGTTGCAAATCAACTTGGAGTTGATTCAAGCCTGTTTCAAGGTACGTAAGCAGTTACCAAACTTTCTGTAGATGATAATGTATGATTGATTTAGTGAGGTTTAGTGAGGTTGTAGACCTTCAAATATTCTTTAATGGCAGAATTGATGGAAGAGGATAATTTTTCTCATTTTTGTCTTTTATGTTGATATAGAATTGAAAGCCTACTATGGTATGGCTTTGATTTAACTTAGGAATCATGCATGCATGATCCTTGAAGCATTTCAGTAGGTTCCAGACCTTTAAAGGTCCTTTAATCGTTAAGAGGAAGAAAATTTCAGTTATAGGTAGAAGTTGAAGTTTTGTATGCTATTAGATTTGTCATTTGTGTAATGGTATATATGCTTAATTCTTGATGTAAACATTAGGATTGTCAAATAGAAATTGTTGTCGATGGATTCCGTTCAGACCTTCAGATTAAGCCACATATAGTTGAAACACGAGCAAAACAGTAAAGTGGGTGGGATTTATCCCGGGGTTTTATTCCTGGGCCACTCCGATGCTAAAGTTAGAAAACTCTAAAGAGAAATAGAATGGAGCTCTTAGAAAAACACTAGAACTCCTTAGAGAGGGGGTTTCCTAAGATACGGGAGCTTCAACAAACTGCTTCTCTCTAAAAATGGGGATTGGACAATAAGTTGAACAAGGATTATACAAGATGACCTTTTTAAAAAAAGGTGATATCTGAAGGTGGATACGTTTTTTTTTTTTTTTGTGAGAAATTTCAGATCCTTTGCAATTGATAATCTTTCACTATTTATAGACTCAAGTTGAAGATTTCAGGACAAGCTTCTCCCACCTACCACCATCTCCATCGTCTATCAAATGGAGAATAGTAGGTCTAGGCGACTACAACCCCCTAGGGTGACGCCTGGATGTCTTGTCAACCGTTTACGTCCCCAATCGACCTTCTTCGACCCCCCTCTTATCCACGTCCTCTACTTCCTGTGTCAACAATAGTCGTCCTTTCTCTTTTAACGAGTATAAATCTCGCTTTTTTGCTGATTCGGTCTATGATATAGTGAACTGACAAGTCAAATCTGCCTACATGACATTTATGATGGTTGTCGATATTTATGAGCATTAATAACAGATCATTTAATGGCCAGCATCTCCATCAGTCTGTCTAATCACGGCCTACTTACCAGAATGGGGTTGAACATGATTTCATCCCCCAAATGATATCAGAAAATACTCTCCCTTGTCTGTATACTTAATAACTTGGATGTATGCCGCGTGTCGCGCCTCCACAACGCCTTTCATAGATTCCTCATCCACGGTTTGATTTAAATTTGTTACTATTTTACCCCAACAGAACCCTTTTTCCTTCTCTGTGTCATTTCGACTCGAGGAGACAACACTTATGGGGAAAAATGTTTCTTTTATTGTATGCGGATATATCCCATCAAAATCCTAGACGTTACGATAATCTGATGCCACTCATTGAGGACTTGAATGTGCACGTTCTCTATGTAACGTTTCGTAATAGCTTCAGCTGTCTCCAATTGAATGCTCAAGGTAACATTTCTTACTTGATCGCTTCATGAAGATCTGCACGAATCCCGCCATTTTTCATTCATTGTGTCCGTCCACATGTCGTTTCCCTGACAGAACGTCACATCCGCAATTTGATTGACGGTCGCACCACTTGAAACCCATCATGACAGTCAGACGGGACCCACCTGTTTGCAAACTTATAAAGTCTCGCCAACTCCTCTCTTATTCTTCCTCGCATAGCAGCGCAAACTGTTCTTCTTCCTAGTTTATCCTCCCCAGCCCTTAAGATTGGAGTATCTGCTTTCGCTTCAAGACTCTTCTTCTTCACGAATAGTTTTTTGGCGACGCAATTTTATTCAAAGTAAGTCTCGAGTCCCTTTCTTTTCTGATTTTTGCATTCAAAGTATTGGATGGACATTCATTTGATACTCCTTTGAATGCATATGCTTAGGTGTCTAAAACTGGAATTTTTGGAAGGCACTAGCAAGAGGAACTTTTCATCTGAAGTTGGACGGTAGAGGTGAGGAATCTATTATACCTGTAGCAAGTATGTATGTACTGTGTATACTATATATATTTAGTAAAGAATGGATTATTTTGTTATATGCTGTGGTGTGGATCGTGAACTGTGGTTTGATTTATAGAATCTGAGCTATGATGTGATTATGTAAGGTGTTAAGGCAAAGATTTGAAAGTTGTGAAACTTTTCTTGAATCTGATATTGTGCACTGATTTAATCTAGGATTAAGCAACCCATGAAGTAATTCTAAGAACCGTTTAAATACTGTAAAATATACGTTAGCTAATGAATTATTCCTAAGTAGTATGTGGACAGATTTGGTTATGTTTTAGTATGAGGTGCTGAAATGAAAATTTGATGTTAAGTTAATCAATGTATGTACTGGTTTAAGTTAAGTAATAAATGCTAGAACCACGCTTATAGATATCTATGTGAACCTAGGTAATACATGACAGGTTGTGAAACATGGAAAATATATGAGCATTTATGAAAAAGACAAGTTTTGAATGAACTGTCTTGAAATGAGTTGGACTGTAATGTAAACACATGGACTGAATTTAAATGGAATTAACATGAATGAAAAGGCATGAAAGAAATGAAAAGAATGCAAGGAAGGTAATCATTGTATGGTAGGACCTACAAGGAAGCTTAACGGGCTGCATCGGGGCAAGAAATGTAGATTAACCTGATGAGTCCAATGTGCTACCTAACTTGAAAAGAAAGTAAAGCTATGAAAGGAATCAAGGAAGGTAACCGTTGTATGGTAGGACCTATGGGGAAGCTTGCAGTGGGATGCATTTAGGTAAAAAACCTAGATTAACCAAGTGAATCCAATGCACCACCTAACTTGAAAGGAAAAGTAAAGCCATGAAAGGAAACTAAAGAGATAAAAGAAAAGTCATGTAAAGCCTAAGAATGAAAAGAAAAGAAAATAATCTAAGCTAAGACATGAATGGGAAGTATGAATGATAGCTAATTTTTGAGATTTAAGTGGAATGGGACTGTTTTAAAGCATGTTAATGTTTTTATCTGTACGAATGCGTGTACTCTTTCCAGGATAATATTTTCTTCAATGAATTATGGCTCATTCCTTTATGTTGACTATTTTACACATGATGAGATTGAAGAACCAGATGGTTGAGGACAAAAAGTCCAAGTGCATGGGATGATTTTTCCCATTGGCACTCTTTTGATCTTTTTGTTATGATGGTATTTATATTTTGTTTATGGGAAAGCTGTGTTTAGCCATGCCCACCATTTGTAAAGAACCTTATTTGTACATTCGTATAGAACCTGTTGCAGCCACCAGCTGTGTTTTGTATCCATGTTTAAAGTCTTCCGCTGTGTTTTATTGGTAAATGTTATTCATGGTTTTCATGTGAGTGGTTTTCCAAGAAAAAGAGAATTTTAATTTATCAGGTTTTCTATGAGTTTGTATGATATTGTTTGGCTAGACCATCAATCCAGTTCCATTCTTGGGAGGGCTGTTACAGTAGAGGTGTCAATAGATCGGTCTCGATCATGACTCCAAAAGATATATTTCTTTATATCTCCAACCCAAATGGCTACGAAACATGAATTAGAAGAGGCCATGGTTTTCGTTCATGGTGTTTGTTGCAAGACGAGTGGGTCTGGGTCAGGGAAATGATTATAAATTTGGAGCCAATTGTGCAAAACCCTGAATAAGGACATTTCATGGTTAATTACTTCTTTTCGAGCAGAATCCTCTCCTCGTACCGGTATCCTTGTACTAAGTAATTATAGCATTTTGGAAAAAGAAATATACAAGTGTATGATGATAAGGTCACTTTGAGAGTACCGGGACGGAGGGAGTGGATCCAGGGTACTCTTCCCTGTTTTCGCCCTAGGTTTTATGTTTACCCTACGGGTGCCCTAATGGAGGTTACTTAAAAAAGAGGGAGTGCTGTTGTGAGACCACATTCAGAACTGCAACGGCATGTTAGGGAGTCTGGGCCGGGTCTAGTCCAATCCAGTTTGCTCCAAGGTTGAGTTTGAGTTAACATGCAATCTAATCTCTATTTTGCTGCAAGCCATAAAGTAAAGGACATAATTCCTCCCAACGGGTATGTTTACTTAAATAATATATGATTGAAAATCAAATTTTGAAAATAATTCATTCCATATAATATATTCGTAAAAGTACAAGAAGATTCCAAATCAATTTTAAAAGGGCACCATCATGCTTTGCCCAATTAGTGATTCGATGCACCAAGGCTCTAGGATTACCTTTCCTTTCCCTTCTTAGGCAGCATTTTTCTTTGAAGGATTTTTCAAATTTTGGTTTTTATTTATAAAATTTATTTGTTGTTTTTTTTAATTGTACATGACAATGATGCCATATTTTGGCATGAATGGTTATGGAAAATAATCGATCCATATGATTGGTTTGGTGCCGCTTTTGGAAAACAACAATTGAAAATCAAATTTATTTGCCAAAAATTTTTGCATTATTTGTAGATTATTTTTTTTAATTGATACAATTTGGTTTTTCTTTAAACAATTTCAATTCTGTTAAAACAAAAAGAGCATCCACACCCTACATGGAGCTCACATTGCACTATCTAGCCCGCGCACTCGTAGCATTACGGTTATAAGTTGGGCCATGACAATCCGAACTCGGTCCTAATCCGTCCTGAGCCTTCGATAGGGTTAAACTCGCCTTGAATCCTGAAAGGGCTGGATTAGGGCCCAAATTTCATCAAACCCTGGTAGGGTTGGGTTTAGTTATGGTTGACCCCTCAGGTTAAGCCTAGCCCGGCCCAGCCCTATATATATATTGTAAGACCCGCACTTTGTAAATCCAGTCTAAACCTTGGTTTTGATGTCGTGACAGGTCTTCCGATCATCACCGGGCCAGACGGGACGAGCGGATGACAAACAGGTATGAAATCGGACCAAAGACGATCAAATCAACATGATTTTATGTTGACCGGTCGATGGTACCGGTCTTGGTACCGGTCGACTGGTCACGTCTGCGCAGCTAAGTGTGAAAATCCAGAAATTGACTTCTGAGGGTCCCACTTTCCTGATTTCGAATCTAAGACTTTCCTAATCCTAATAGGGTTACTAAACCCTAATTCTAGCCTATAAATACACCCTTAAACCTCCTCAAATCCTTTCCATTGTCTCTCACAAACCCTAGAGAAGAGAAAGAGGTTGGAAAGGAGAAGGAGCTAGGAAGAAGAAGGGGGTGCCGCCATTGCCGTTCGACGAAGCTCACTCTACGCCAGTCAACGGTAAGTGTTTGAATCAATCATCTTACCCTATGTTAGTTGTGTAGGTGGATCAATACCATGCAAAGTAGGTATTGATCTAAAATCCTAAATTGGCCAATGAACCCTAAGTTGCCGTCAAACCCTAGATTCGAGTTCCGAGATGATATTCATCGAAATAAGACTTGAGTGAGTAGGGGATAACTCTAACTCCAGGTTAAGACTTAGAATGGATAGAAGAAACCTTGGAATCCAGGGAGGATGATCGACGGCAGTCGAAAAACCCATGTATGGTCTTCCAGAGACATACCGGTCGACTATACCGGTTGCACACAGTGCGACCGGTATGTTACCACCGGTATCCCTCAGGAGGCTGGTCTGTGGGGACCGGCTGACCATACCGATCGCCAGTATTTCCCACAGAGCTGCGACCGGTTCATGCCACCGGTCAGCTCTGTGAGTGTATTTTTGTAACCATGTTGGTTTCCGACCAACATGAAACCCTAAGCAATATATTCTAATGAAACCCTAATAACATTGTAGGACTTTGTGACTTCCCGTTTGGATCTTGCGACGTGGAGCAAGCTAACAAATGAGCGTCAGGTAAGGGAATCTGACCTAAACCTAATAATTAATGGACAGTAAATCATTGTTAAATCACTTGATTATATATGATGTGATGTTTGTGCATATTCACATGCCATCTTTTAATTTTCAGATATTATTATTGTTCATGCATTGTTAGGATGTGATTGTTAAGCTTGTGATTGTTTTCGTTAGTATGTGGAGTGGGACATGGGCCTGGGATCGCTCCTCACACTAGCACCTTTTGTAGTATTCTATCTTAACATGCTTGGTACGGGTGGGGCATCAAGGGAAGGTCGTGGTACGATGGTCTCCGATATTGATGTTGGCATGGCCATGGTTATGTGGCACTGTGGTCTCCGAGTCGACGCTGGCTTGTCCACGATGTTTTAGCTCTATCTCTATGCCGTATGGAGTTATGTTGGGATAGGGTCTACTGCGTTATGTATCTATCCTAGTGGGTTAGTTGCGGATAGGGCATCAAGGGAGGTGTGGGAATGCCTTAGCTCTATCTTTATGTCGTAGACGGGTGTGCTGGGATAGAGCGTACATTGATGACATATAGGATTGGTTAGTTGCTAGCCCAGTTTGCGAGCCCTGGCCAGTAGGGGCTTAGGTACTGGTATGGGTAGAGTATCAGGGGAGGTACGGGGGTATCTTAGCTCTATCTTTATTCCATGATGGGTGCATGTGGGCCAATGGGGGTGTGATCCATGAGGTGCCACACACTCGTGTATAGAGGTGCAGGGGCCACCAAATATTTCTATAGCATATTGCAAACTTAAACCAGACCACAGCATAAAATGATTGTTACTCATGGATAATATTGTGAAACTGTCTGATTGTCTTACTGAGCTAAGTTGTGAGCTCACCCTTTGTATATATACATGTTTTTAGATGTTGATGCAGGTTACACTGTGGATGACTATTTGAATGCCCCGGCTTATGGTGGTGTTGATGCGTTGGATGTACAGGCAGAAGAGGACGAGCATGACGCTTCATGCGAGTGCCCTTTCTGCGTGTACCTTTGATTGGTTTTATTTATTTATTTTCATTATTTTCGATTGGATTAAAGAGATGTAATGATATTATGCTATTTGTTTGGATTTGAATAATTTGATATTTTATTAAAAGTTATCAATACATTCTCAGTTCATTATATTTAAAAGACTTCCGCTGTAATATTATATTCTGATTGTGGTTATGTGTGATGGTTTGTATGGGTGGACACGGCCTATTCGAGATCCTGGTGTGAACCGTTGGTTCAATGACGGTTCACTCACACCATTCTGGTTGGATCAGAATTGGGGTGTGACATATATATATATATATATATATATATATATATATATATATATATATATATATATATATATATATATATGATCAACTAACCCTCACGACGCCTCTACTCTCCTAGTTCTCATCGACAGATGACAATCGAGTCCTCGACCTCCATTGCCTTCGGTCACTTGCTCCTCGACCTCCAATGCCCCCCCCGCTTATATAATATATATATATATATATATATATATATATCTCCAATCACCCCTCACCCCGCCTCTACTCACTAGTTTCATGTATGAATCTCTACTCATTCCTGCTCTCTCTCTCTCTCTCTCTCTCTCTCTCTCTCTCTCTCTCTCACTTCTTCTCTCTCTCTCACTTCTTCCCAGTCTTATTTTTATATCCATTCTCCCATCTCTCCACAGATCAATTGGTTATTTTTCTAGTTTCTATAGCAACCAGAGAAACCCCTTGTGCATGTCAACCTCCATCGCTGAGCTCAATCTCCATTTTGGATCAAGCACCTCCATCGTCCCCATGGGTTATAAAGGGTTCTTTTCCTCTTTTGAACGGTTTCTTTATTGCTCTGGAAAACCTTAATAACTGTCTCAATGGTTACGGCATAATCAACGCCATTCCTATATTAGGCAATGAACGTCAGGCTCCGGCAACTGGGTTTCACTGGGCTCCTACACAAGGTTTGAACTGTTCATCTACTGTCAGGTAGGTTGGTATGCTCTCTTGATATGTCATTCTATTTATTGATTCTTTCAAATTTCCATCATATTCTAAATCATCCACTATTTCTCTTTTTCTTTACAAGCCTGATAAATGATAAATTTCATCTAGGAAAAGTCTCTTTTTTTCCCATTCTTTTGGTATCCTAATTGTATAACAAAGATTCTTCTTCTGGTATGTTCAGTATAGATATACCTCATTTGAGAGGGATTTTTTAATATTAATTACTTAAATCATTTTGATGTGAGAATCTATCAATGAATTAACCATTAGAGAATTTAAAATGGGAAGTAGTACAAGACTGAATGTGATAGTCCAAGGGAAAAAGGGCATGAGGTTTTTGTTTGGTAGATGGGAATTGAAGGAAATAGAGGTCGGACTGAATCAGAGCCAATTAGGGTCAACCCGGCCTGGCCCTGTCC
Source organism: Protea cynaroides (assembly GCA_028583415.1). NCBI lineage: Eukaryota > Viridiplantae > Streptophyta > Magnoliopsida > Proteales > Proteaceae > Protea > Protea cynaroides. The sequence goes on from CM053272.1 coordinate 50,908,918, forward strand.
AGTTAAGGTCAATCAAGGTAGGAGGGTTAAGTTGAACCTTGCCAGGGTAGAGTTAGGGTTGCAGATTTTCTAACCTAAAAGAGTCGGGCTAAGTTAGGGATATGTTTAAGGTTTTAAAAAATCCAGCCCTGTTGCAATCCTACCTAGTGCACTCGCTAGGGAGATCTATACGCTTACATGATACCATATTCTAGTACCCTGGGTTGGCTTTGATACCAAACGTTACAGTCTGATCAGTCATTCAGTCTGGTCTGCACCCTAAAGTTAAGATGTACCTATCGGGGAGTTCCCTTTCTCTACTTATAATAAGCTCAAGATACCTAAGGAATGGCCAAAGTAGGGTTTGAGGAGAATGGGTATGAGGCCGTGACACCAAAAGTTTAGTTGTGCACTTATGCTTTCCAATTGCCCGCAGACTCATGAGGTCTTCACTCTAATATTTAAGAAGCCTCTGACCACTTATCACTATTTACAAGAAACCCTTATCATTCCTAAATATAGGGTAAATTACACAGACACCTCCTCTATTATAGTGAAATTACACAGAACTATCCTGTTTTTACAAAAGTTACACAGAATACCCTTCTAACAATGCTATCACCCATACCGTTACTTTCAACTTAACGGCAGATGCTCAAATTTTTTTTAAAGACGAAAATACCTTTATTCTAGTTTTTTTTTTTTCTTTTTCCGTTCTTCTGCTTCAACTTCTGCTTCTGTTCTGTATCATATCATTTTCTTTTCTAAGGAACAAGAAAGCAATTAGTCACAATAACATGACCAAAAGTGATACAAACAAACAGTAGCAAAGTAGGAAAAATAAAAATAACAATATCTAAACCCATTGACTGAGATTGCCGAAAAAAAAAAAAAAAAAAGAACAAAACCCTTCTAATCGGAAATCATCACTCACGCATCATCACAGCCATAAAAACCCCAATCTAAATTGTTCTGTAATAAGGAACCAGAAATTCTAGATGAAACCATCTCTAATAGCTTCATGACTAATCATGGGAAATCGAAATATCCCCAGAGCCTATCATTAAAGAAACACTCACAAGAAAGAGATAGCAAAGGAAAGTAAAACTAAAAATAAAAAAAAATAAAAAAATAGAAGTAGAGTCCGAATGAAGCTCATACCTGCACTTTTCTCTCCTCCTTTCCTCTTTTCATCCTGCCGAAGCACTTCTTCTCTTCTGTTGTTTCTTCCTTCTTCTTCTGCTCCTCTTCTTCTTGTTTTTCTTTTTTCAGCTTGCAACAGTGGCCTCTCTCCTTCCGCAGCTTCTTCGGTTGAAAACCACTCAGTTCATCTCTCTCTCTTTCTCTCAGATTCATAAGTGATTATGAAAAGGCTGGGATCATAGCCCCAAACAAATGAAAAAGAAAACCCACACAGACACTAATATACTAAACTATCTGCCAACATTTATAGAGTCTCTGCCACACATCACAAGCTTCTGTCACTGCCGGAAAATGAAAGATCCTAACATATGCTAAGGAGCCCAGTAACTAGAAGCCTCAGGCGATCTTGACCTCAGTATTCTTGGGCTTCTTAGGCTTCGGCGGAGACAACTTCTCGACAGTGATAGTGAGCACACCATCCTGACAGACGGTAGAGATGGCGTCAGTGTTAGCATTCTCAGTTTGGAAAGGGAAGATCCGAGTGGTACTGGTTTCTGTTGGAGGCCGTCTGATCAGTAAGCAGAAAGAAGGGTTTTTAGGCGGGGTTGCTAAGAAGGAAGACTGAAGACAGGAGGGTTGTGTGTCGGCCATGGCCAAGAAAAACTCTGGAGAGGAAAGCCAGGGAGGAGAGCTGTCAACCGAGAGAATAGGGAAAGGGCTTGCAGGCAGAGACGAATTCCCCTCAAGATCAAGCACTTCTAACTTGTAAAGACCCCAGATTTCAACAGGAATTTCACCACTAAAATCGTTGAATGGCAATGACAAGATACGAGCAGAAGTTGAAGCAGAAGAACGGTAAAAGCAAAAAAAAAAAAAAAAAAAACCAAAATAAGGGTATTTTTGTCTTAAAAATATTTGAGTCTCTGTCGTTAAGTTGAAAGTAAAGCTATGGGTGAGATTGTATGATAGTATTGTTAGAGGGGTATTCTGTGTAACTTTTATAAAAGCAGGGTAGTTCTATGTAATTTCACTACAGTAGAGGGGGTGTCTGTGTAATGTACCCATAAATATATAAACGAATTGAATGGTGCATTTTGGCATTTTAAGAATGCATTATATTAGAATACATATATTTACTGTAAAATATTAAAGGTAAATTTACACAGACCATCCCTTAAATTCATTTATTACGAAACACTATCCTTTACGTTTTAGACTTCAATTCCATAAAAGTAACGGTGTTAACATATATGATAGTTGGACTAAAATACCCTTCCACTATTACTACAACTACAATAATTTCATTCTTTCCCCATTTCTTTATCTGTCTTATCTTCGATTTCATCGTCAATGAGCTGCAAATATTTAAGAAAAAGGGAACGAATGTGACATGGAGAATTATGAAAATCCCATATATCTCTCTCTCTCTTGATTCGCTCTTTGGAGATCAAAATGGGAAATAGAAGAAAGATGGAACACAATCTATTCAAGTTTAAAGATTGTGGATGACTGCAAGGTACACAAGTTTATGTCCTAAATCTATCTGGGATTGGTGACTGCGGTGGTGGTGTCGGAGATAATCTCCATGAACATCTTAAAGCAAGCTCTATTCGTTCAAAAATTTGTGCGTATACTAGCTTCATTGTTGATGAAGATAACCAAGAAACAGCAGTTTCCTTCCATTAAGTCCTTGCTTCACTGGGTTTTTAGTGTGGTTCAAAACACATAAACAAAGAAGATGACGGGAATAGAGTAGATAGAATCAGATTTAGCAGTCGCCAATACTAATGGCGACGGATGGACTTCGGACAATTGCAAAATATGCAATTGTCGGAGAAATAACCTTCTTGGTAATAAATAAATAAATAAATAATAAATAAAGGCATTTTGGTGTCAAGAAACTCAAGAAAACTCAAGTTTTCTCTACATCAGCAATTAATTAAGTCTCCTGTCTATCAGAGTGAACCAATGTGTTACAAATCTGACTTTTCAAGGGTAGTTTGTGTTATTTCTCACAAAGTAGGGTAGTATTGTGTACTAAACTCAATATCAAGGGGAGGTCCGTGTAATTTTTCCAATATCAAAATGTGAGATATTTTTATTTTAGGCTCAAAATAAAAAATAGGATAAGAAATAAATTTCAAAAAAATTCACATGTTCTTATCAAATTCTATGATAGTTCAAGAATACATTAAAAAATCTTCTCAGAAATCAGAATGTATACCAAATATCATTCAGTAAAAATATTTATGCAGATTTCATATTAATGAGGTATTCCCAAGGAAGTATCATTTGAAACTTTTTTTTTTTTGTTTAGGGGGTGGGGGGGGGGTTCATGAATAAAAATTTACCATTTTGGCTTTGTTTGGTTGCACAAAAAATCGAAGGGAAAGGAAGTGAAAATTTTAAACTTTAAATAGAAATTTTTATAATTATAACATAACATGATTGTATATATTATCTAAATTTCTTAACATATTTAGTAATGATACTTATAAGATGTAAAATTTATTTTTCTTTTCAAATGGAAGAGATTTGGATGCAAAGTGAAATTAATAACTAAATGTGAAATAATTTAGAATTAATTACATTACTTACATAGTCATGTGATAACATGTGTTGTAATCTTTACAAAAGTTTTCATTCAAAATTTAAAATTTTTACTTTCCTTCCTTTCAGTTTCCCTTGCAACCATACAAAGCCTACCTATTTTATTTTATGGAATGCATGGTTTGATTTATAATTTCATTGAATCTCCGACTCAAACGGTTGAGACCATTATTTAGGCTTTACCCATTGTGTAAGAGATTACCCAATTCCATCCATTATATTGGAGGGTTTAGATCTCTTCTATCATTGGAGAGACTTCAGCAATGATTTAGTAGTTGGAGTTTATTCGGTGTATATACCAACATATTGGTTTATACTTCAGGTGAACTCCAGCTTTGATCATAGTTGGAGGGACTAGACAACAAGAGAGGATCTTCTTCCTATATTGGTAGAAGTGTTGTTAAAAGTCGGGCGAGTTGGGTTGAGCGAACTCAACTAGCTCCTTCTAGTAGAAAAATAAGTGAAAGAAATTAAACGAAATTAAATTTAATGGAAAATTTCTCCCACCTCCTTCGAAGAATACCTTTAAGCAATCACCCTCAAGGCCCAAGTTGACACACAATGTCAACCATCTGCCCTCCTTTTGAAAATATTCTTTCTCAATCAATTTGGTGATCATCGTCATCACTATATTTAGGACAATAATACTTTCAAAATTAGAAAAAAATTTTAAAAAAAATCTATAGAATAATTTAAGGAAATAGAAAAACAATAAAAAAAAAGAACGATTTTAAGGTTTTTTTTTACTGATTGAGTTCGGTTTTTCACCTAACCGTCTATTTCACAACGGTGGTGCTCTAGTTTTCTTCCTCTACTTCGGTGACATTGTTTCCGCTCGAATCTCTTCTCCGATGTCGTTTAAATCGATTAGTTCGAGTTTCTCTGTTTCGTAAATCAATGGCTTTTTGTTTGTTTTTTCATAAATTTTTGCTCCTTAATGCGTTTTTATTCGTTCATCGTCTATGTCTCCATGTCTTGATTTCTTCTTTCTTGAATCAAATCAAAGAGGTTGAGAATCATCCACTGATTCGCTCATCACTGTAGAAAGAGAAAGTGAGAAAGAGATATAGAAAGACTAGGCATGGAAACTCATCTCCTGGAGATCAACTTGATCTTTGCTCAGGGCCTAAAGACTCCCACCGCCAACCTCTGTCGGTTGCAGACGTACTCATTGCTATGGGTGAACCCAACCACCAAGCTTCACACTCGGGTCGACATCGTCGGCAGCCAAAACCCTACCTGGAGTGACAAATTCATCTTCAGTGTCTCCCCAGACTTCCTTTCTAGCGACATCTCCACCGTCTCTGTCGAGATCTACGCCGTCGGCTACCTCAAAGATGCTCCCTGTCGGGATCCTTGACCTGCAGATTGATTTCCCGGTCGGGATCCCTTGACCTTCTCTCTACGTATGCGAACAAGAGAAGAAAATAACACCGTAACTGTGGGGACTCCGGGGACTCTAAATATTGGTATTTATAATACCACCCCGAACCCTAGACCCGTTCCATAGTGGACCAAATTGGTCCATCTTTAATCATACTTAAACCGATCTACCTTTAACTATACTCCCACTGAACCAATTAACCTTATTCGTTGGCATTCCCTCCTTCATCACTCCCTAAATCCGTCGCCCTTCTCGCAGATTTCATGGAGTTCTCAACCTCGGAGCTATGGTGATCAACGGCTTAGTCCTCGCCGGCTTGACTGATCGATTTAGAAACTCAATAATTGAAACTGATAAAAACTGGATAAGAGACCGTTTGCAAGCCGATTAACCAAAAACCGATAAGAAATCGAGAATCAGTTAGTTTCTAATGATTAATCGATTCGATTTTTTTTTTTTTCGGTAAAGATCGATTCGGTTTTGTTTTTAGCTTATAACTCCTTAAGCCGAATCGATAAACAGTTACAAACCCCTGGATGGACACCCAGTTTTTCCTGATTTGGGGGCTACTATGCCGGAAGACCACTTCCGGCGTACTGTGTCGCGAGGGATTTGAGCTCAAACCTACTCGGGACTCAGAAGAACGGGTCTCGCTGATCTCACAGAAACAAACTCGCAGGTTTTTCACGGATCCTTCCGTACACGTCAAATGGTTTCCTACGTAGAGATGCGCTTGGTTTGTAGCACTCATGGAATCTGTGAGGTTAGCGACCATTATGTCGGAGTTTGCAAATAAGGTTACGCGTGGGTTGTTCATCGCTGCTATGTTCTTGATGCAAGGGTTTGGGATCCTCACCAGTTCCGCCGTCACCATGGCAATCTGTGCTATCTTCAACCGTGTCTCTGGTTCGCCTGGACCGCATACACGGACTCCGGAGGAGGCGGATCTGGCCTGGCCCCTGATTCTCATGATTGGAGCTCTCCTGGCGAGCATGACCTACTATTGGCAGGTAATGATGCCCGAAACTGCTAGGTATGTTCTGCTCCTAATCCTTTGATCCAATGATTCTTGTAGTTCCGGCGAATGCTATAAGTTCATGGAGCAGTTGTTTAAAAAAAATAAAAAAATAAATGGAAAAGGAACTAAGGTGCGGTAAAAATCGAAGAAGAACCCTTTTTTATTTCCTTAAATTACATTATTTATATATATATATATATTAAAACTCCTTATAATTTTGAGGGTATTATTGTCATAAATAATTTGATGATGATGAATCTCATCCCCAAATAGAGTGGGAGGAAATATTTAACAAAACAAGGGAGGTAGTTGACATTATATGTCAAGTTGGGTTGTTTTAAAGGTATACTTCAAGAGAGGTAGGAGAAATTTTCATAGGCCAATGTGTACCTGCAAGTGGATGCGCTTCCTTGGTCCTCGCACTAGTCAACACAGTTGGATAGGAAACCATTCCCCTAAATTTAAATTAAAAAAATGTGAAAGTGTCTCTCAATGGGAAACATAAATATATAAAAACTCAAGTCAATTGAATCTTATCTCAACTACATGGGTCGGTTACATGAATCTTATTTTTTCATTCAATTCTATTCAAAATCGTATAAGAATATTTTAATTTTAAACTATAATGTCTTTCCTCGTCATTTCTCCTATAATCATTTTAAGTTTATCTCTAACTCTTTTAACTTTTTCAATTCGAAATAAACTACTTCTCGATATTAAAGAATTAAGAATTTGAAAACAAGACATAACAGATCATGTATTTGAAATCAACACACAACAGATAATGTATTTGAAAAGTATACATGCAAATGGACAGAAACTGCAAGGCATTCTTGTAAAGTATAATAAGATTCCAAATCAATGCTTGGGAAGCACCATCATTGCTTTGCCCACGCAGGAATTTAGTAATACCAAAACTCTAAAATTACAACTTTTCCCCAGGCTCCTTTTGTTTCAAACGTTTTCTCAAAATTTCACTTTCATTTTTGTTTTTAAATTTATATTTTTATGTCTTTGTTATATTTTGTTTCTCGATTGTACAATAATTTTGCTAAGGAATTTTGCAAAATTCCTGATCCATGTACAAGAATTTTATGTAAGGGTGCCAACGGGTCGGTCTGGGCCGGTTTTGGTTTGAGCTGAATCGATGTCGGATTTTATAAGCCCAGCTCAAAACATGTCCATTAAGAATTCGGGCTGGGTTGGGTTGCGCTGGACACAATAACTAACGGGCTGGTCCGGTGTCGGTTTGTTATCGGGTTGGGCTTATTGAGGTGATTTCGGGCTGATTCGGTATAGACCGGACTTATCAAGCTTATCGGGTCAATTTTATATGTAAGATATATTGCCTATTTTATTATTTCTATTTATAAAATTAACATCATTACTTCTATATGTATGTAATTCAATAAATTATAACAATTAACATACTTTTTTTAACTATAGATTCATATAATCTTTCGGATCAAGAAGTGAACTATAACAGTGTAATATAATCCATCAAAATTTAAAACCATAAAAATTAAGAAATTGGGCCCGGATGAACCTTACCGATGTTCGGGCTAGTTCGGGCTTCTTAACGGGCCGGTCCAGTCTGATTTCGGTCTGGACTGAAACGGTGTCGGGCTTTACAAGTCGAGACCGAAACCTGTCCATTAAGGTTCGGTCCGGACTAGGTTCGGGTTATTTCGGGCTGGCTAGGTCCGTGCTACCGGGCCAGGTTCGTGCTACCGGGCCGGGCCCATTTTTGACACCCTTAATTTTATGTCAAAGTCTTTTCCCTAGGATTTTAGCTGGCAACTAAAAATTCATAAATTTAAAATGAAAGTTATTTGCCAAAATATTATAAGTAGATTAATTATCACATACCTTGTTCAAAATTAGAATGAGTATTGCATTATTAATTATCTGATCCATGTATAACATCATCAACACAACTAAAGGTATCAACGGGCCGGTCTAAGCTGGTTTCGGTTGGGATTAAATCGGTGTGGGATTTTATAAGCACAACCAAAAAACATATCTATTAAGGGTTCGAACTGGGGTGGACTGCACTAGACACAATAACTAATAGGCTAGTCAGTCCAATGTCGGTTTGTTATCAGACTAGGCTTATCGAAGAGATTTTGGGCTGGTTGGGCCCGGATAGGGTTTATCGGACCAATTTTATATGTAAGCTATATAGCCTATTTTATTATTTCTATCAATAAAATTAATATCATTCCTTCCATATGTAAGTAATTCAGTAAAGTGTAACAATTAACATAATCTTTCCAATTATAGATTCACATAATCTTTTTCTTTTTTTTGGAGGAAGTAGAATATAGGTTCACATAATCTTTTGGATCAAGAAGTGAACTGTAATAGTATAACACAATCCATTAAAATTTAAAACCATTAAAATTTAAGAAATTGGGCCTAGACCAATAGCACGTACAGAGAAGGCCCGATATAGCCCGAACCCAGCCTAGACGAGCCCTTAATGGCATGTTTTGGACATGGTTTTCTCTTTTTTTTTCCGGTCTGGTCTATTTCTTTGCCTAACGTTCATACAGCCGTTCCGTAAATTAGCGGTCCTAGACACTTGATTCTTGAATCGGTTCGGACTAGCTCGGGCTTCTTAACGGACCTTATCGGTGTTCGGGTTGGGAATTATCAGTTTGGGCTAGTTCTGACTAATTCGAGCTACTTAACGGCCAGTTTGGCCTAGTTTCGGTTTGAGCTGAAACGGTGTTGGACTTTATAAGCACAGACCGAAACCTATCAATTAAGGGCTCGGTCGGGACTGGGTCGGTCGGGACTGGGTTTGGATTATATCGGGCTGACTTGGTCGTTGTTACTGAGCTAGGCCCAGATTTGAGACCCTTAAACACAACCTTACTCCCATTCTGCTCAGAATCTCCGCATACCTGATTATGTGCTGCAAAACCCGGAGTTTACCAAGGCAGTCCTTAAGCTACTACCCATTTCTCTAGCATTAACCTAAGCTCTCCAACGTCCTACAGTAGTGATTTTCAGTCACCCCAACTGCATCCGAATGATCTACCTCACTACTAAATATCCAACCAATTTCCAATGCCCTCCCATCTTCATACCCGGTTATTCGTCAACCTCAAGCAACCAATACCCTCACTGCTGTCACTATCGGAATCAACACAATCTGAATATATTCTAAGTATGCCTCAAGGGATTGCATATGATAAGGCCCCAGAAACTTTTCGACAGAGTCAATCTATCATTCCTAATGCCAAAAGGGCTCGGCTGGCCTTTCCAGAAGAGGAGAATGAGAATCAATGTAGTGGTCATTTTTTAATGATGAACCCCGTGGAGGCCGGGGAGAATCATCTCCACAGGAGACAATGAAGATACTAAGTTGGAACTGTCAAGGATTGAGGAGCTCCATGACGATTCGTTCTCTTGCTAATCTCCTCAAAAATGAGAGACCAAGTCTGATTTTCCTAAGGTAGACCAAGAATCAGCCGGATAAAACGGAAAAATAAAAAATGAGATTTAAGTTTAGTCAGATGTTTTTAGATTGTCCTCAAGGATCATCAGGTGGTTTAGCCCTTATGTGGCAGGATAACATTCAGATAAATATCCTTCTTTCAAATTCAAGATATATTGATATGGAAATCTGTTCACAATTTTTTGGCTCTTTTTTCCTCATCACCATTTATGGAGATCCTATCAGATCTCGTAGACAGCTGGTATGCGATCAATTGGTAAATATCAGCTCAATTTTGGTGAATGGTTATGTATCGGAGATTTCAAGTCAATTCTCTCTTGGAAAGAAAAAGTTGGAGGTAACCAGGTTACTAATGGGGATTGTAGACCCTTTCGAGATATGCTTAACACTTTTCAACTTATGGAGCTCAAATCCAAAGGTCCTGCCTTTACATGGAGTAATAAGAGAATTGGAGACAAGACATCAGATGTAAGTTAGATAGAGCATTTTCGAACATGGAGTGGAGAAACAAGTTTGGTAATGTGGTAATTTTGGTAAGACTTGTGGTAGGATCTGATCATAATCCCCGGTCCTTGACACTGAAGGAGTCATCTCTTATGGAAAGAGACCATTCAGATTTGAATCAATGTGGTTAAGACATCCTGATTGTAAGAGAACGGCTTCAAATGGTTGGAAAAGAACCAACCGTGGTTCAGCTGGTCAAAACCTCTTCTCAAAGCTAAGTCATAGCATGAATATCTTCGAAACATGGAATGTGGAAGTTTTTGGTAATTTACAGTCCCATATTATTCAACTAAAGAAGAAACTCTTGGAGATACAGAATCTTTAAGTTTCGGCATTTCCTCAAGAAAAGGAAAGTGACTTAATCAAGCAGCTAGATGAATATTGATGCAGCCCAATTGCATCAATGTTCAACAATTATATCATTACATCATTTGGTATCAGAGCTTTGGAGGAGAGGATTTCTGATCATGGCACTCACTATGGATACAAATCCATTGTATCACATACCAGTATCACAAAAGTTCAATGATTGTATCATTCCACCATTATCACTTATTCAATTTGTCAATATATTGAGTGATTCATATACACATCATTGGCATAACGCATTTAGTTATCAAATGCTTGATGAATTTGCTAATCTTCCATTTGACCCCGGTGGAATTGAAATACTTTTGGTGGGTCAAACAAGAATTCAAGGATGAATTCTTGTAAAGAAGGGAAGAATGATGCAGTCCAATTGCATCTATGTTCAACAATTATGTCATTACACCAAGACCATTTGGTCCAAGACCAAAGTATGAACCAAGCTACAAAAGAACCAATGAACATGGTCCTTGCTCCTTGAAACCAGTCCATTTTTTGTGACTTTTCAAGTCTATAGTGGAGAGTGAGGTGGTATTTTCTATTCAATGATTCTAAAGTCTTCTCTACATTGGAGCTTGCATCAAGATATTGGAACTTACATCAAAACTTTGGAGCTTCCATCAATGCACATTGGGACAAGTTTCAATGCCTTGGAACAAGAATCAACACATTGGGACAAGTTTCTATGTATTGAAAATTTTTAAATCATTTATATTTCTTTTTTATTTTCTCTATGTACAATCTCAACCTTAGGATTATAAAAGATGGTTCAGATTATTTTGAGTTATTTAAGGTTTGTTAAGCCTATAAATATTGACTTATTTTCATGTAATAGAAGAAGATGATTTGGTGAATGAAATTTGGATTGAAGTTTATCTTCTCATTTGAACCTTGAAGAGTTCATCTTGAAACCTAGAAGAGTTTCACTTCAACCTTGAAGAGTTGAAGCTTTCCTATCATTTGAAACCTTGAAGAAGTTTCATTCCATCGTAAAAGAGTTGGAACTTTATTCTTCACCTACTTCCTAGAAGAGTTGTAGGTCACCTTTGGAGTTGATTTACATCCTAGAAGAGAAGTAAGTCATCCCACCTTCACTTTCATCAATTATATCATTTTCACCTTTAAAAAAAAATTCCAAAATTCATTTTCGCACCTCACCGCAATCCTTTTTGACCCATTTTGTCATATCTTACACTCTCCCGATCCATTTTTTTCATAAGTCAAAATCGGTTTATATCATTTGGTATCAGAGCGTAAACCGATTTTGGCTTATGAAAAAAATGGATCGGGTGAGTGTAAGATATGACAAAATGGGTCAAAAAGGATTGCGGTGAGGTGCGAAAATGAATTTTGGAATTTTTTTTTTTAAAGGTGAAAATGATATAATTGATGGAAGTGAAGGTGGGGTGACTTACTTCTCTTTTAGGATATAAATCAACTCCGAAGGTGGCCTACAACTCTTCTAGAAAGTAGGTGAAGAATAAAGTTCCAACTCTTCTAGGATTGAATGAAACTTCTTCAAGGTTTCAAGGGATAGGAAAGCTCCAACTCTTCAAGGTTGAAATGAAACTCTTCTAGGTTTCAAGATGAACTCTTCAAGGTTCAAAGGAGAAGATAAACTTCAATCCAAATTTCATTCACCAAATCATCTTCTTCTATTACATGAAAATAAGCCACTATTTATAGGCTTAACAAACCTTAAATAACTCAAAATAATATAAATCATCCTTTATAATCCTAAGGTTGAGATTGTACATAGAGAAAATAAAAAAGAAATATAAATGATTTAAAAATTTTCAATACATAGAAACTTATCCCAATGTGTTGATTCTTGTTCCAAGGCATTGAAACTTGCCCCAATGTGCATTGATGCAAGCTCCAAAGTTTTGATGTAATTTCTAATATCTTGATGCAAGCTCTAATGTAGAGAAGACTCTAGAATCATTGAATAGAAAATGTCACCTCACTCTCCACTAGAGACTTTAAAGGTCACCAAAAAGGGGCTGGTTTCAAGGAGCAAGGACCAGGTTCATTGGTTCTTTTGTAACTTGGTTCATACTTTGGTCTTGGATCAAATGGTCTTGGTTTAATGACATAATTGTTGAACATAGATGCAATTGAGCTGCATCAAATATCTTCTTTGTTAAGAAATTATGTGGGCCCAAAAATCAAGGATTGACTAGCTCAATTATGGAGATAAGAACACTTCCTTTTTTCATGCAACCACTCTTCAAAGAACGAACCACAATAAAATCCTTCAGCTTAAAATGGCAGATGGGTCATGGACTAAATCTGGTGTATGAGGTAATTCAGAACCACTTTATTCAATTGTTTATCACTTCCAAGATTGATGATGATGCTTTATATTATTGTTCTTAATATAGTTGAGCCAATTATCACTCCAAAGTTTAATGACTCCCTTTGTAGCCCTCCTATTGAGGAGGATATTAAAAAAGCCTCGTTTGCTATGGCCCCTCACAAAAGTCTTGGCCTAGACGGTTTTCCACTTGTATTCTTTCAAAAATTTTGGGAGATCACTCATAGTGAAATAACTTTATTTGTACATGATTTTTTCTCTTGCGGACACGTTTATGAGGACCTAAAGTGGGACATCCTGAAATAATCGATCAGTTTCGCCCTATCAGCGTTAGTGGGGTCTGTACTAAAATTATTTCTAAAATCTTAGCAAACTGGATCAAGCCAATTTTGTATAAAATTACTTGCCGCACACAATCGGCATTCATTCCTAATAGATGCATATCAGATAATGTTCTCATTGCTTGTGAGGCATTTCATTATATCAAAAAGGAAAAAAAAAAACTGTAAACATCAATTTTTAGCCTTGATGCTCGATACGCAAAAGACATATGATAGATTAGAATGGTCATTCATTAAAGGAATGATGTTGAAATTGGATTTCAGCCCAAATTGGGTTAATTTGGTTATGAAATGTATATCCTAGGTCTCTTATACCCTTGTGGTGAATGAAGCTGAAAGAGGGAGTTTTAATCCTACTAGAGGTATACGTCAAGAGGATCCTCTCTCCCTTGCTATTTTTATTATATGTACAAAAGCCCTTTCTTGTATCCTCCAAATGGCAATTGACAAAGGAGATCTGAAAGGCATTAAGATCAGGAACCGATCTTTCCCCATCACTCATCTTTTTTTTGCTAATGAATTTCTCCTCTTTTCTCAAGTGAATTTGAAAGAAGGGCTATCTGAAAGATTGCTTGGATATTTATTGTAAAACTAAAGGTCAGAATATCAACCTGAAAAAATCTATGATTACTTTTAACCCTAATACTCAAATGAAAATCAAAAATGGTTTTCTAGAATTTTGAAGATTCCTTATGGGAATGGTCCTTTTAAATATCTTGGTCTACCTTCTGAGTTTGGTACCTCAAACAAATTTTGTTTTCAAGATACTCAAGAACGAGTTACAAGGAAGATATCTAATTGGAAAAGCTGCATTCTCTCACATGATGGTATTAAGAGGTCCTTTCTAAGTCAGTATTGTTATCTATGTCTAGTTATGCCAGCTCCCATTTTAAGCTTCCTATGTCTTATCATAATTCCATCAGAAAAGCAACTGCGGAGTTCAATTGGAATGATGGCAAAAAGAAGAAAAGCATTTATTGGATGACGTGGAACTCCACAAGCTATGTCAATCTAAAGAAAGGAGAGGTCCTGGCTGTCGGGATCCATATTATCAAAATCTTGCTCTTTTAACTAAGCTAGCTTGGAGGTTATGGTTTTCTCCTACCTCTCCTTGGGCTGTATTTTTTAAACGTTTATATTTTCCCAATAATGACTTCTTGCGGGCTAAACTGGGAAATAATCCTTTTTGGGCTTGGCGTAGCATTATTGAGGGGTGTAAATTTCTATCCCAAGGTCTTATTTGGCGGTTGGTTATGGTGATAGAATTCGAATTTGGGAAGACAAGTGGATCCCTACTTTAATTGGTTCCAATCTATCCTTTTTTAAACCCAATAACTGTGATCTTAATTGGGTTTTCGATCTAATTGATCAATCTAATAGAGTTTGGAGAATTGATATTCTGGAGCAAACATTTTCAGTTGAAAATGTTAAGAAAATTCTCAAAATTCCTATTCGGATCCTTCCATCTGAGGATAGGCTTATTTGGAATGCTAATAGGTTTGGAAAATTTTCGATGAAATCTGCATATCATTTGATCTCAAAAATTTTTTTGCAGTTAAGGATCAACACAAGGCTTCCTCATTTAGGGTTAGCAACTGGAATCTTGTTCCTACTTTTGTCTGGAAAAGAACCTAGTCAACTCTTTCTCTTCCCAAGATAAAAAAAAATTTATTTGGAGAGCTTGTGCCCATGGCATAGCTTTAGGTGGGGATCCTCTTTGAAGACAAATTCCAATTGATAGTAGTTGTTGTCGATGTGTGCTAATGTTGAATCCATTGAGCATATCCTTCTGTTATGCCACTTTGCTAAGGCAGTTTTGTTCGGCTTTTCTTTGAGTTTTAGAGTTCCTGAATCTTCTCAAACTAAGCTATACCAGTGGATTGATCAAAGGGACTATTTGTTTAAAACAAACAAAAATCAGGCTCGGATTTATTGGTCTTTGGCCTCTTTCATTATGTGGAGCTTATGGAAAGCTAGAAATGAAACTCGATTCCATCTTAATTAGAATGATCCCAATATTGTTATTTTTAAGGCTGAAGCTACTTTCTAGGATTTTGCTTTCTCTCATTCTCTTTTACGAAGGCAGATTAATTTTAACCAAGATTCAGAAGGTAATGACCAACGTTGGATTCCCCCTCCAAGAAGCTTCTACCTTTTGATAGCTATTCTTCTATTCCTAGGATTGGTGTTATATTCAGGGATTCGAAAGCTAATCCCATTCGAGCGTTCTCTCAGAAATTTTTCTGTTCTTCAGCTATACAATGTGAAGCATTGGCCATAAGAGTGGCTCTTCAGATGGCTTATGATAAAGGCTTCTCTAATATTCTAATAGAGTCTGATTGTCAACAGTTAGTACAAAATATTGTTGATCATTATTCTCCTTGCAAAGTTATCATCCAACCAATTAGAGATGATATCCTTTTATTGATATCCAAAAGCTCTTCTTGTCAAGTCTCTCTTATTCCAAGGGTATGCAATTCTACCGCTCACACCTTGCCTAGGAAGGCTGAATCATTTTGGGGGGCAACTTTTTTACCAAATTCCATTTCTTGGCTTCTTCACTTATGTAAGGAGGATGCCTTGATTGTAACCCTTTTTCTTAAGGATGAATATAATTTTGTCAAAAAAAAAAAAAAAAAAAAAACTTTCTAAATTAGGTTCCATTTGTTTTTATGTAAAATAGTGGAAAGAGAATATTTTCTTGTAAATAGGATTTCTTATAGTTTGTTTTAACATAAAATGAAAAGAAAGGCATTAAACCGTAAGAAAATTTTATTATAGGCCTTGTTTGTTTCACTATAAAATTGTCTGCCCACATGAAAAACTTCCTACTTTCTCAATGTCTTTCTTATATTTTACGTTAGAACGTTTATGGAAAATCCTATTTTACAAAAAAAAAAAAAAAATTCCTTTTCCATCATTTTACATGGAAGCAAATGGATTGTGAAGTATCATTTGCACAAAAAATTTTACGATGAAACAAATAGAGCCTAAAGGAAAATAATTAAAATAATTTCCACCACGCAAGTGATTCACCCAATCAATTTGGCCTCTTGTCAATGATTAGAGAATCTAGTAAGGGTGGGAGAGAGAGAGAGAGAGAGAGAGAGAGAGAGAGAGAGGGGGTCATATTTCTCAATCAAATTTGAACACTCTACACCTTCACCCCTAGTTAAGGGTGTAAACAGGCTAGTTTCGATCAGGGGCCAAGTTGGTTTCAAACTTTATAGGGCCTGACCAAAATATGTCCATTAAGAAGTTCAGGCTCGGTGGGCTACACTATGCACATTAACTAACAAGTCGGTTCAGTTTTGGGTTGTTAATGGGCTTAGCTTATTGGGTTGTTATCAGTTTGGTTCGGGCCAGTTCAGATTGAAAGCCCAGTAAGATACCCATTAAGGTCATCCAGAAAGTTGAAATAGTGAAGCTTGGGTTTAATATTCGATCTAAATCGGTTTGGTCTGGGACATTATCGGGTTCAGGATCATAGGTCTGTTTTTTTCAGCCCGTTTTGGGCTAGCCCATACCAGACTAGAACTGGTAGGATATGTCATACGTCAACCCAAAACATGTCTAGTAACAGTTCAGCCTGGGTCAATTGGCTATCGACTCGGTCCCAAAATTGACACCCTACCCATAGTGGTGGGCATCCAACGGGCTAAGCAAGTTGAAGGGGGTGGCTTGAGCCCCATTGAAGAGATAAAAAGTCAACCCAACCTCATCCTGACCTTGGGTTTCAGATTGTTGAGCTTGAGCCTGACTCAATTAAAATTAGGAAAAATTACCTGGACGTCCCCTTGACGATTCATTTACTACACATCAGTACCCTGGCACTTTTGCTTGACATGAACCTCCCTCATAAAGTCATATTTATAACACATTAGTCCACTCCATTAGGAAATGGAGATTAGTTGCCGATGCGTATATAAGTTATTTTTTTTAAATAAAAAAATATCCTTTGCCTACCTCGCTTAGCGCTCTCTCTCTCTCTCTCTCTCTCTCTCTCTCTCTCTCTCTCTCTCTCTCTTGTTTTCTTAATACCAAAATACCCTTATTGCTGATGAAATTACCCTTTTACCCTAAACAAATAAGGGCTTTTTTCTGAAAGCTTTCTTCTCCAACTCCATCTTCTTTTCTAGACGAGAGGTCTAAAACTTTCTTGATGCGGTCTGGTATTTTAGCTAACAATTGCACCTGCCCTTTTTTGTTGATGGCCACTGCCTTCTTACCAACCTCTTGATTGGGTAGAAGATTCCACGGTGAGACAGTGAAGATTGAACTAGAGTCTGACGTGTTTGTATTGTTAGACTTTTACAACCGTAGGGCTTCATCTCAAACCCTAATAATCCATACAGTGATTCGAACATAATGGAGATATAATGTAACCAACAATTGTAAATACATTCATGTGTGTAGGAGATTAATTTTCTCCGTTTAACTAGAAGCTTTGATCACAGTCTTTCATAGCCTACAGAGGTTCCAGTTTCATCTCAATGCTTATGGGTATAGAGAGAGGAAAGCAACTAGGGCTGTAGGGACTCATGACCAAGTATATATAATATTACCACAAGCCTTAATCAGTCCCACAGTGAATAGGGTTTGCCTATCTCATTATCATGTAGCGAATCAGACCAAACCAGTCAACTTAGTAACATAAACTCTCACTATTCAATGGGTTTGGTAATTAATTAAATCCACTAGGATATTATACAACATGTATATGCCAACTGAGGGTTCTTGGATATTGCTTGAAGCGTGTTTGATGGAAATCCTGTAAGAGATGTTATGACGTGGAATGTCATGATCAGAGCATATATTGACAATGGCTTTTATGAGCAATCCTTCAATTGGTTTGAAGAAATGAGGCAAGCACAATATATTCAACCAGATTCTATGACCTTGCTTAATTTGGTTTCGGCTTCCACCCAACTAGGTAACTGGAGCAAGGAAGATTTCTTCATCACCACTCGGAAGAGCTTAATTTGGATCCAAACCTTCGAGTAGGTCATGTAATCCTCGATATGTACTACAAATGAGGGGATTTGGAATATGCAATAGAGGTCTTCGATAGAACGCCAGAACGAAACCTTCAATCATGGACTAGCTTGTTATCCAGACTGACCAACTCTGATCATTTCATGGAGGTGTTGGATTTCTTAGGGCAAATGCAATCTGTGATTATCAGAAAAAAAATTTCTTCAAGCCCTTGGTTTTCTACCTCCTTATTTTCTGTTGGGCTTTTTCTTGATTTCCTAATTTTTTTTCTTCAAGTCCCTGATTTTCTGTCTCTATTGCTACTGAAAACTTTTAGTGGGTTCCTTCTCTTTGGCTTCTTTTGGTAAATAAGCCATCTTGTTTAGGCAGCAATCCCATCTGATATCAACCCAATAGTAAGAAGCGTCTTTCGTTGGCACATAATTTCAACTATAATTATCACCAGGCGTCCATGCACGAAAATTTTCCTTCCCTGTGTAAATGATAAGGATCCGAAACAACTCATCAAGACTCCTCCTATACGATAAGCTATTCTGTTGTAACCATATATATGATCTAACCTTATCACGTCTGCTGAACAAACTTGTAACAAACAATTGAATTATTTATTATAAATACTTCAACCCCAATCATCATATGATCAAGGGGGAATTACATAAATCAATTCTCGCAATACCTTCCTACATGGTATCAAAGCTACCGATTCACGCCATCGCCATGTCTTCCTCAACTGCAACTTCTTCTTCTTCTACATCTGCAACCTCTTCACCATCCTTGATACAACTCTCACCCAGGAACATTGTCTCCCTCCTTCTTGTCAAAGTAGATCGATCCAACTACCTTCCGTGGAAATCGCAATTCATGCATCTTTTCCACGCACATGACTTATATGGTTGTATTGATGGAACCTTCCCTTGTCCATCTCAAACTCTGCCTCCCGTTGCTGGATCTTCCACCTCTACTATCAATCCAGCTTATCTCTCATGGAGGAAATAGGACCTGATCCTCCTCAGCTGGATTATATTGTCCCTTACAGAAGGCGTTCTTGCCCATATTACTGGCCTCACCTCATCCAAATCTACTTGGGATGCTCTTGCCAAAGTATATGCATTGCAATCACAGGCACGCATGATGCAATTAAAATACCAACTGTATCAGTAGAAGAAAGGATCCATGTCAATGGCCGACTATCTCCAGCGGATCAAAAAACTTGGTTGATAACGTTGCAGTGGCTGCCCATCCCATATTCGAACCAAATACCGTTTTAAGTATCCTTTGCGTTCTGGATTCTGATTAGGATTCCTTTGCCACCTCAGTCACCACTCACCTGGATCTGATTGCTCCCGACGACTTCATTGGTCTCTTACTGTGTAACACCCTAGATTGTTTTGAGATTACACCATTGACATGAGTTTGGGCTTCAAAATCCCCTTGAACTGAATAAGAAAATTAGCTAAACATTACAATCCTTTGAGAGATAGAAAAATTTCCAGCAAAAAAGAGAGAGAGATATTATCTTAACACTAATGCTCTATATAAAAAATATGGCAATCCTTTGTGACTTATAACTCCTTCTTTGTGTAGGATTCCTTCTTCATGTAGGATTTTTTTCTGTTTACATAGACGGTCTACCAGCTTGACTAGTGG
Organism: Protea cynaroides; assembly: GCA_028583415.1. Taxonomy (NCBI): domain Eukaryota; kingdom Viridiplantae; phylum Streptophyta; class Magnoliopsida; order Proteales; family Proteaceae; genus Protea; species Protea cynaroides. The sequence goes on from CM053272.1 coordinate 50,928,688, forward strand.
CTAGGGGTGAAAGTTTTGCCCTGATGGCCCGAGCCCGCCCAAAACTGCCCTGAACCCGGTCAGGGTTTAGCCCGGCCCGTACCCTAATAGGGTCCAATCAGGGTACAGGGTAATTTTACCCTGTCAGGGTAAGGGCGGGTTAGGGTTGAGGCCTCGGGTAGAGCCCGGCCCGACCCTATCCGACCCTGAATTTTTTATTAACAATTTAACATTATCTTTTATGCTACTATTTTGAATTCTCATGGAATGTTTTTACTTTTTATATTACTCTATATTTCTATTATGTTGTGCTTTATTTTATTTGATCCTCTCTATTAAGTTATCATTAATCTTGTTATTGTATTCTTCTTTTTGATAATCATTCATGTCATATACTTGTAAATATTTGACATTTATATGTTAAAATGTTGAGTTCAGGGTAAATCAGGGTAAACCCTACCCTGATTTAGGGTCAATCAGGGTAAACCCGACCTGGCCCGGCCCGATCAGGGTAAATCAGGGTAGGGTAGGGTTTGGTAATACCCTGCCAGGGTAGGGTAAGGGTTGAGGTTATGTAATACCCTGACAGGGTAGGGTAGGGTTTGGGTTAGCATGAAATTTTTTTGGGTAGGGTAGGGTTTGCAGATACCCGGCCCAACCCGACCCTGTTTCACCCCTACTAGTGGCTGTAGAAGTTTATTCGATTGTTTTACATAGACGGTCTACCAGCTTGACTAGTGGCTATAGAAGTCTATTCGATTGTTTTACATAGACGGCCTACTAGTTTGACTAGTGACTGTAGGAGTCTATTCAATATCCTAAACCTAGATGACCTATTAGCTTGACTAGTGGCTATAAGGATCTACCATCTAATCAACCCAAGTGTATTCTGAAATTGTAGAATCTTCTTTTCTTATTTGAAGTCTTCTATTGTAGGTTTAAATTTCTTAAATTGATTAGGAGACTCTTTATGGAATTTACATCTACCGTTGCATGCTTTAATCAGATCAGAGGGCTACTCCAGTTCAGATTCGGTTAGATTTCGTGTCAGACTTTGAATCCACTTTTGGAGACCCAAACGAACTCGGATTTTTATCCATAATACCATTTCGAAAAGGTTGAGACTTCTTGTACAACATTCCGAAAAGGTTGAGACTTCTTCTACAACTTTACTGAAGACAACTTTTCAATTCTGAAACTCTTTCTATGTCAAAAACTTGCATGAAACTCAGCACGTCAATATTAAGGATGTTGAAATTTTTCTATCTTTTAGCAATTAATTCACAATGTCTCTAAAATATGTCAAATTAATAAAATTCAATCTATTCAGTTCAATAAGATATAAAACACACTTATCAGAGATGCAAGGGTACTTTAGTAAATTCTTCCATGTCATTTGAAAGGTAAGTAATTGTCTATGCACTCTAATTAATGGAGTTCTTATACCTATAGATTAAGGAATTATAATAAGGTAGCACTACAAGAATGTTTGTTAATGGCAGCGTTTAAAAATGCCACTGTAAATATACCAAACGCAGGAAAAATCCTACACCAGCGTTTCTTTGTATGACACCTATCCACAGCTAAAGATAGTGTCGGCATTGTGTAGCAACTATATTCTGGCGTTTCTGGAATTTTGTAAGAAACGCGGGTATAGTGTACTAACCAGAGGCCTTTTAAACAAATGCCGCAATACATCGCAAAACATTGACACCTAGCGGCATTTTCTAAGAAACACCGTGTAATACCCCGTTTATTAACATACGTGCACCGGCGTTTTTATAAACGCCGTTATATTGTGCTTTTGATCATATGGCGTTGTTTTCCAGCAGACACCACCATATGATTTTTTTTTTTTAGAACAAATTTCATTTCTACCCCATCAAGGATTGCTAACATCATCTACACCCACAAGATTGCAAAAACATCACCTAGGTCCACTTAACTGATGAAAATCACTAAAATTGTTGAAATACAATTTTTTCCCTCATATTGTAAATTGAAAATTTAAAAAATTATGTTGATTTACTAATTTGACCTTCAAATCAAATTTATATTTTCTCTCCCTGTTTCCTTTTCACTCTCACCCAAGCCCTAACCCCTAACGTTGGAGTCCCCTCTGTGTTATGAGTCCACAACAGCATCCCATCTCCGGCTTCCCAGCTCTGCCATTAGGTGTTCGTGCTCCCATCTCTTTCTATTGTCCGTCATCTTTCTTCCCTCTGTCCGTCATCTTCTCCTTCTATCTCCCTTGTCTGTCATCTTCTCCCTCTATTTCCTCTTTCTGTCATCTTCTCCTCTTTATTTCTTCTATCCGAGAGAACCTGAAAAGTGAGGATGAAGATTGAAACAGTACATTGCATTCCAAACATTCACATGCTACATATTGGCAACAAAGAAACAGAACGTCAAAATTGAGAAACAATTGATCAAAGTGATCTGGAATCTCGGAAGAATGCACCTAAAACAATTATTGACATCTTTCCATTTTCATGTCAGTAACAAACTAAAACTCACAGAAATTATCGAACAACAAACCGGATCAAGCAATTGTAAAGCGGATGAAAGAAGCGACAAAAAAAATAGCATTAAAGACGAATAACAAAGAACAGAACAGTCAAATCTTTCGTGCAGATCGCATGCGTTAAGAATCCATCAGAGGGAATCCTAAATTTAGAGAGAGAGAGAGAGAGGAGTTCAATTACCTTAGCGAGATTGACATAGAAATAAAGAGGTCGCTTGGTGCTGGAGAACTAAATTTTGTTGTTCTTCTGCTTTTCAATGCCTCCAAGATTGGCCTTGGCAATGGCGCCTATGCCTGAAACTGCAACTGCTTCCATGAAAATCTCTCTTGAAGATCGTCACAAAAACACTTTCTCGCAATCTCTTACCCGGCTAAAGGATAGCAATAGAATGAAAAAGGTGCAAAGAAAAAAGTAGAACAGTAAACTTGCAGGAAGAAAATGGTGATTGCTAGAACTAGAGCCTACGTTGATGATTATTTAGAGTGTACGATTCTGTGAATTGTAACCCCTCTTTACCTAAAACTCTTTTATTCTATCTAATGATTTATTTGTTTGTTTTTAATTTGTAGATTCAAGGACGTTACCAGTAGAGCTGCAGAGGCTTCTGAATGCCATGAGAGAACTTGACGAGAGATCCCTGGGTAGGATTTTTACTCAACCTCCCAAGGAAAAAAAACACCAAATAGCTACAGAAAGATGGATGCCATGAAAGTAGCGCATCAACTTGGGAATCTCCAATTAAGCTCGATGAATCCCTTTCTTAATCATCCAAAAAGATGCAAATTGCAGATATGGATTATGGCGAGTTTTGGTCCGATTTTAGTAAAGATGGATCTTTCGTGTGAAAATATATACATTAGCACACTTGAGATAAAGAAAAGTGGGTGAAAGAAGCAGATAAAAGGTACCTTCAATCCACCCCAAGAATACGCTGTGGTTTGTATAAGCCATTGTTAACTTGAGTTGGGTCCCATTAAGAATACTCGGATCCACATTGACATCGGTAGTTGCAGCTTCCATGGCTCTTTTCGTAGCTCTACTGATGACTGAAGAGGTAAAAGAGAAGAGCAGAAGAAGATTGAAGAAGCCAAGTAGGAGCTACGATCAGGATTGAAGAAGAAGAGAAAAAGAGGAAAGAAGAAGGGTAAAATGGTCTTTTACTTTAATTCTAAGGGCAATATTGTCCATGAAAATTTTCATTTGAGCTGACATTAGCAATTAACGGGAATCTTTTGACGGAGTGGACTTCTTTGATTAGTAAAGCAAAGTTTTTGGGCAATAGGTGATGTTTTTGTAATCTTGTGGATATAAATGATGTTAACAATCCTAGATGGGGAGTAGATAAAAATTTTTCTTTTTTTTAATATGAAATCCATTTCTGAATCCTGTTGTCCTGTTGTACCTGCTCCAATACATAAGCTAATGAGAAACATATCTTCCCTTTGTCTGTAAAGTACATCTTCATGACACAGGCATCCAAATCTATTAAGACACTGCCACAATACTAATACGGGAAAAGTACAAACCATGCACATTCATTTTTATATCCTCCTGTATGCTATCATAGTCCAGAGATATTCTTCCACCTCCACCCCATCCTCTCCTTCCAGATGCACTTACAGTTTCATTCACTTTCCTAACCAATTGAATATGATGCCAAAAGTAGATAAGATCAATAAACAGGACTCAAATAAGTTCATAATAAATTTCTAAGCTATAATATATTCAAACAACCGATATCTACAATTTTCTTATAACAGAACAAGTTCAATTAAAGTTTTACTTATCAATCATTGTAGGGCATAGTAAAACAACATACGGACATCATTAAATAGAAAGAACACGACAGAAGTAGAAAATAGATTGAAATTACAAATTAAACGACAATGAAAGACTGAAATTTGAAAAAAAAAAAAAAAAAAAAAAAAGGAATATTAGATATCTAGCTACAAGTATAAAAGTCTATCTGTTTCACTCTTATGGGTACCCCACCAACTTGATTAACAGAAGCCAAATACAATCTATTAAGTATTTGGCTCAAAGATAATCCTTCAAAAGGAGTTAGCTAAGGAAACTTCGGCAGCGCTTTGGCAGCACTTTCAAGAACCAATTTCCATTACAAGAAAACATTTAAAACATTTTTCTTCCTTTTATCATCGATATATGCTCCAGCTTCCAAATCGTTAATATCTAATAGCCACGTTCAGCTTCTTATCTATGCTTGAGGAAGTCTGGTAAAAATGCCTTGAAATGCTTGTAAACAATGTCAACAACTCAACATATTATTTTCCTTCACATTGCAATCAAGAAACAAAGCTAGCAACTTACATGCAGTAAGCACAACTCTAAAACATTTAAGCATAGCTTAAACAGTACTTATCCCACATAAATTATATGGATGAATCACATGGAAGGTTATCAATCCAGGCATGGGACATATATGATATCTTTAAAACAGGATCAAATGATCAGGGATTGGTCAGATTCAGAATCGATGCCAATCGGCTGAGCTAATACTGGTTACTTGAACCATGATCACAAATAGGCATAATTTTTCTTAAACAAAAAATAATATTTACACACTGGCAAAACAGGGATCATCTGTATGTTATATGAGCCATCAATGGAAAAGATAAGCAATGTATACGGACTGTAATTCCAAAAAAGAAAAAAAATCATAAGGAAAACAGGATCTCAATTCTCAAGATAGAATTTTCTGGTTTGGTTCAAGATTTTATGTTTGAGAAGAGGGTTTTCTGCTCTCTTAAAGGCACGTAAGAAGAACTTAATGTGACCAACCTCTTACTACTGATTTGGAAACATTAAAATGTCAGAGAGCTGAGTTTCAGATGGCCAAATTTCTGACTGGACTTAATTCAGAGCTTCAGTATGCCCATGGTCAGATCCCTGCTAGTGAGATAATACCCTCAATGAATAAGGCTCTTTTCAAGAGCGTATTTAAGATTTTGCTGCACAGCAGTACCCTAATAGTCACTAATGATGACTAAAGAGAATGACGGAACTAGATTTAAATATCTGCATAAATAATGTCTAAATTGAGATGAAAATTTCTGGCTAGATACAATAAATTAGATATAGCTACCGAAGATCTGCATAAATTATGTTTGAATAGTCTCTCCATTGCTGGAGTTCCATTGTTACACGTAAATAAGAGCAAAGAAGAAAAACTTGAAACATTCCTCCACTTCAGTGTTTCAGAATTATAATGGATAAAAGAAGTTATTAAGTTTTATGATGATGGACTGAACTAAATTAGGGTTTTAATTTTGTGGGTTGTAGTGTTTGCAGGCGAGCTGCAGTTCCACTGGCCATCGCTACGTTCTCACCGACGACATTCTTATTTGGATGGATCACAACCCTTCAGCAAGATGTCACGGCCTTAGTGTAACTAAGCCAACCGTGCGGCACTTAGTCGCTTGCAACCCTTCTTGAAGCACTAAGTCAGCCTAACCCCTTACTAAAGAAGAGCTAGCACATAATAGAGAATTCTGAAAGAAGAGCTCGTATTGCAAAGGAACTCTTACAATATTTGATTGCTTGAGTGCCTTGGCCAAATGAGGCATTTCTTATTTATAGGTACCAAGGGGTACAATGAATGGTTAGGATTTGTACAAGTGTTACATATCTAACGGTTGGGAACATTCTAGTATAGAAATCTAGAATACTCCCACCTCCTTAGGAAAGTCTAGAGAAAGTTTATACAACTGTGGAGGTTTCTAGAGAACCCCACTTAAGCCTAAGTGTAGAGAATGTGTAGAGAATTCTAGAATATGGGCCAACCCATCAACCCATGTGTCAATCCATGGACCATGTAGACGGAACGGGTCGCGGGTCGTGACAAGGAGCTCACGAAGGACACGATGACATATGACATGATCATCATTGCAAAGAGGCATGCTCTTGAAATGGAGGTTAGCAGACTGAGGAAGATCAGCCCAACAAATCCCATGGTGCAGTCATCAAGTGCAGGTAATCCGTATTCTGCAAGAAAACCAGTCCCCACTTGATTTAACGATTTTACCCCTTTTAGGCCTCTGGGATGCATCCGAATCGTCTCCAATTGGTACGGCAATTGGAGACGACAATTGGCCGTCGGATGCATGCCATCTGGTTTTCTTCCCATCCAAGTGACAGGATCTGTTGAGATTGCAGATGGTGAATAGGGCGCTGAAATAGGTATTAGTCTTCCTCCCTTCTTTGTTTCTTCCTTTTCAAATCGCACAACAGATTTGAAGAAGGGGAAAAAGGAGATTTGGAGTTCTCTCCGTCTGCAACCATATTATAAGGAAACCTCCGTCTGCAACAAGATCGCAAGGAAACCTATGTCTGTAACCAGATCGCAAAACATATTGCAAAAAGACTAGGGTTTGCAACCAAAATCGACGAAGAAGGCTGAATCCCCATTTCCAGCAACTTAGGGTTTAAGAACGAAGGGAGAATGAAGAAGAAGATTCCGTCTCTTCTCTTCGAATCCTCCGATAGCAATATATTGATACAGAGAATCGAATAAGATCAAACATGTGAATCAATTACAAACCAGATTAGAACAATATTGTTTAGAAAAAATTGGTTTTTAAAAGAAAAAAACCGATCAAGAGGAACAAACATAGTAAGGAAAAACCTAAAAAAAAAAAAAAAGAAGCAAAATGTTTGATCTTATTCGATTTCTTTATTTCAAGTTTATCTTTTTTTGTTTGGAAGTGGGTCCCAATCTCAGTCTCAAAGAACAAAATGTGTCTCCGATCTATTTTTTAGGTTTTTTTGAAGTGGGTCTCAGTCTCAGCCTTCGGCAGTGTCATTGCCAATGTCGGACACAGCCACCCCTTCAACAGTAGCAGCACCACCGCCACCATTGCCACCACCAAACGTGGTGACTTGAGAGATCATCCCAACCTCCCCTCCTACTTCAAGATCCCTATAAAGATCATCGACATTTGGAAACTGTTGCAACGAAGAACACTTTAGAGAGGTACAACGAAGAAGGAGAGCGAACCTTTCTCGGTTCTTCCAAAATGTACCCCTGTTTTGCGATTTGAAATCCAAAACTAAAAAAAGCAGAGAAACTGATTACCTGTATCAAGTTTTATCTTTTGATTTACAATCTCAACAGATCCTCTTACTTGAATGAGAAGAAAGCCAGATGGCACGCATCGGACAGCCCATTATCGTCTCCAATTGCCATACCAATTGGCGACCATTTGGAAGCGGGATGGCGTGGGGAAAGAGAGAGAATTCTGACCGTGTCAGACCCTATTAAGAATGGACTTGGATCGTCTCCAGTCGTCCAGTCGTGGACTGGGCGGACTGGATTAAAAGGACACGCATACCAATACATGGGGGGGCGTGTCCTTTAAATCCAGTCTGTCCGTCCACGACTGGACGGCTGGACGGACTGGAGACGATCTTTTTCCATTAAGAATTTATGTGAAATCACTATTTTATCACTTTATTTCTTTATTCTCCAACTATGTGATACTATTTTGGGCCAAAGAAAAAGAGGTTTTAAATGAGGTATCATATCAATAAGAAAAATCTTTTAATAATAATGGGTTTTCTTAGTGATATCTTCTCTTTATTTTTTTACCCTCATATTACAATACATTTGTTATTTTAAATGGGTAATTTATTATAATCCCACATTGGAATCTCATACCTATCAAGTATGGTTCTTAAGTTTTGGGATTTTCCTACCTAATAGACTAGACTTTTGGATTGGGTTGGACTTGAATTGTAATATTTGGTGTTTTCACTAGAGATCGATGCTACAGGAGGGGCGACTTAGAAAATGAGCGACCTGGGAAAAGGCTACCTGATGAAGCAAAGTGAAAGCCGTCCAGAGTGGGCCGACGTGGGCATCGACTTTGAAAATGAGGTAGCAATGTTATGATCCCACATTGGAATCCAATACCTACCAAGTATGATTCTTAAGTCTTAGGGTTCTCCTACCTAATAGACTACTTTTGGATTGGGTTCTCCCTTGGGCTTGAGTTATAACATAATTTTTGTCATTATATTGTTTAGTTAAAAACGTTCAAAATAATAATAATTCTTGATGATAAAAAACTTTCAAAAAATTTATGAAAAAACCTTTTATCTTGAACATAAAAAAATTTTGAATAAAAATAAAAACAAGGATAATGAAAAGAATATTGTGTCATATTCTAAAAAACCTATAGAGATGTCAAGATATTCCCTTTAATAATTAATGGCTAAAGTTTTTCTTAATCGTGGATTGGGAGTTATGCCTGCATCTCTCTCTCTCTCTCTCTCTCTCCCTCCGTGCATCCTACTAATGGATTTATCATTGTTCGGTTCATTGGTTGGAGACGAAAGAGCACCACTCTGAGTACAGGTGCCCATATTTAATGATATTTTCACGAAAATACTCTTACATATCTTTTTTTACCATGCAATTTGGTTGGAAATAGATCATCTCCTGTCCCCCAGGCTATCAATCATTCATTAGACAGATTAGAATAAAAACACGACTGGGACAATGGAAGAGGATGTGGTCGAATTTGATCAAGTGAGATTGACATATGATGATGCAGTGGTCGAATTTGAAGGTGTAAGATTGACATATGATGATGTTTTGTAATCATCCCATTAATAATTCCTCCATTATTGGAAATAAAACACATTGACCTTTTCATTTAAGACTGAACTGTACCATATGATAGCCGACATGTCTATCAATACACACCTAAGTATAGTGACAATACTCCTTTTCTCCATTATTAGAAAGATGTAATCAAGGAAGACCCAGGCAAGGAGCCGGCTCGTCTATAGGACTCAAAAGTGCTATCGGGCGTGTAGCATCGGGTGATGGATGCCATGAAGATGTCCATGCATCCAACGTTCCAAATTAAAAAATTACAACTTTGTATAATAAGTGATAATGTATCAGAAGATGCATTTGCATGCAGAAACTAGAAACCCCAAATCCCACCGAAATCCCTCTCCTCCTTCAGTGGACTCAGTTCTGCATTTGCGTGTAGCAACCGGAAACCCCAAATCCCGACTGAGTTCTCGCACACTACGAAGGAGAGGGATGCTCTTCGACTGAGTTATCGCACACCGCAAAGAAACCCTACAATCAGTCGGCTCCCTTCATTTTGGAGTCAGTGAACAGTATTTTAATTATTATATTAAGAGAGACAAAGGTCCGAAGTGGGCACAACAAAGACTTTCCTTTTCTATAATGTTATATCAATTCATGGTGTTGCGCCAGTCACTCTTTTAATGGATTCCGGCTCAAAGTTCTAACCTATACACGAAGATGTCCCTGTTATCACCAAGAAAACATGACTCAAGGAAATGGGGCTGATGATGCTCCTCGAATTAATCTACTACTCTCATAGAATCTAGGAGATCTCAGTGCTAGAGAAAATAGAGCCCTGTAACTAACCCTTCTCCTCAACGCACTGAAGTAAGACGATTTCATAAGAAGCAGTTGATGATGATGATTCCCTGAAGACCCAGCTTCCATATCCGCAAGAGAAGCCAAACCACTGTCTAAGTACGAACTCCAGGCCATTAGGTTGTAGAGAAGACCTGTGATTTGATTGTTTTCAAAACAAAAATGAAAGGGAGGAAGGAGACGTTATTCTATGTAGCACCCCTCTCTCTCTTTCTCTCTCTCTCTCTCAAATTGGTTGCGGCCATTAAATGGGAGGAGTGCCATGTGGCCCTCATCGAGTGGCCATTGGCATTCCTCCAATGGTTGTCCCAATTGGAGAGGATCTGGATCCATTCCTTACATTCTATTGATGGATTTGTCATTATTCTTTTTCATTGATAGCAAAGGAAAGAGGAGAATAGTTCATCTAGATGTACTTATATCGTCTTTGAGATCCCATCATTGTCTATATCCAATGGTCTCATACTTTAGAGGTGGATTCCACACCATATCAATGATGATGATGGGATCTCATAGAAAATACATGTAAATATACCAATACATAAATATTCTTACAAAAAAAATTATATATTGATCCAAAAAAGATCATCTCCTATTGGTCATTCAACGAATGAATTGGAGTGAAGACAAACGTAGAGGATAGGAGAGGATGAGGTGGAATTAGATCGATAGAAATTGATGTATGATAGATGTTTTGTAATCATTCCATTAATAATTCCTCCATCATTGGAAATAAAACACATTGGCCTTTTTATTTAAGACTGAATTGTACCATATGACAGCCGACATGTGATGCGAATGTTTTCCTAGTTCGAGGGTATGGTACCTCCTTGAGAGAGAAGGAGAAGAATTTTGAGAAATTTGTCTATATTTTCATTCAGTTCTTTTTATATTCATATACATTTATTCAATCAGAGTCTAACAATTTCTGACATTCTAACAACTTTTAGTTATTTCCTAATAGTTTCCTATGACAGGTGTCCAGCATCAACATTATATCACTCATACGTAATCATTGAGGTGCCGTGGTTTGTTTCTTCCACGTAGACTCCTTCGAGGTGCTACGTCAGTCATCCCCTGGTGCTGTTCATCTACCTTCTCACCCGATACAAGTGGTTGATGTCTCGGTATCGTATCATTGCCATCATCCGTCGCAAGAACCTTGTCCTCAAGGTTTAGATAGGGGTATCGACGCCGGAGATCAGAAAGATCAACCCAGGTTGCATCTTCTGGGGAAAATCCCTCCCATTGAATCAGAGCTTGAGCACACCACTGTCCTTGTCGCTACACGTGACGGTAACTTAACACAACCAAAGGGATTGGAAGAGCTTCATGATCAAGCACCGGCGCAGAGGAACCGAGGGCGGAGTGACAGGATGCTCTCAAATATGTTTCTTTAACTGTGAGACGTGAAAGAACTGGGTGGATTCGAGCAGTTGGGGGCAACTTCAATTTGTAGGCGACAGTACCGATACAAGCCAAAACCTTGAAGAGCCCAAAAATAGCCTGCTGAGCTTGGGGTGGCTGTGCATGGCCACAGAGTGTTGCCTGTAGGGCTATAACTAGACATACAGCCAGTCACCGACGTCAAATTGTCGATCAGAGAACGATGCTTATCAGCCTGATTTTTCATTCTGGCTTGGGCTCAGAGGAGATTCACACGGAGTGTCTTCAGAAGCTCATCACGATCAGAGAGCTTCTTATCAACTGCTTCAGTCAAGGAGGCGCCTGGAACATAAGAAGTGAGAACCGGAGGTGGGCGACCGTAAAGGGCTTGAAATGGGGTCATTGCCATAGCTGAGTGGTGGGCCGTATTATATCAATACTGTGCCCACGGTAGGAAATTTGCCCAACGATTCGAATTGTCCAATATAAAGCTCCGGAGGTACATCTCCAGACACTTATTGAGTACCTCAAATTGCCCATCGGTTTGCGAGTGATATGCGCTGCTCATTGTAAGACCCGTGCTCAAAATTTCAATCCTAAGTTTGAAATTTTACGTTACAGAGAAGTACGGACTCGACAAACTCAGAAACCCAGCACCAAAGACTAACGAACCCTAGTTGGGTCGGCCAAAAGAGAGGTCAGACTGGACAAAGTGGCCCGACTGCGACCACCAACCACACAACTCTCAAACGCACCAATGATCGCGAATTGGTTTGGTGACCAGCCTGCCTTAGGACCCGCCGATTTGAATTGAGATTTTCTCCATCATGGTAAGCTGACCATGCAAGAACCAAAAATGGAAGGGAAGGAGGGAGATCTTCTCCATTTCCATTTTAGGATCCCATCCTATCGATTTTGGCAATAGGGTAGATCCACTCCACCAAATCAGGCAACCGAACCAAGAGATTGAGAGGGAGATCTCTGACGCGTCTCTAGAGGAGGAGGAAGAAAAGGAAACGAGAGAGAAGAAGAAGGAAGAAAAGAGAGAAAGAGAAAAGGAGAACCTGCTCTGACCCGTTTGAGGAAATAGAAGAGAAAGAGAGGGGAAGGATTTTGAGAAGAAGAAGAAGTGAGGAAGACAAAAGGAGAAAGAGAGACTCTAACGCAACTCTTTAACAGAAGAAGAGAGAGAAAGAGAAAGAGACAGGAAGAAGAAAGAGAAAGGGGAGAGGAGACACTTAAGTGACCAGAGAAGGAAAGGAACTCGTCTTTATTACCGTATGCTCATCGAAGAAAAATCGAAACAGAAGAAATCGCTATAGATAAAACCTTTCTCTAGTCACAAAGAATTTATGAGATTTGTAGTATCGATGTTCATAACTATCCACGCAAGAGTTTTATCCACCATTAATGATGTAACTTTAACATATGGACTAACGTTCACGGATTCGGATTGTGGACAGTAGTGTAGATGGCACAAGAGATAGGTGAGATCGAACCTTTGGGGACTGTAATAATGCCCATGGCCAACGACCAAAGGAGACTAGATTCATGGATCCCCTCGTTGATCCGAACACATATTCTCGGATCCAGACTAAACGAACACCATCCAGATGGGAAAGACGTCTGGATGGGGGGTGCGGACGAAGACCCAGCGCACCACAAGCACCCAACGCCCTCGGAACAAGGCTTGACAGCACCCTAGAGGTGCGGAGGGGCCTCTCAGCCACGTTGAGGTGTGCGGCTATGATCACCAGCAGCACCCTATTAAGGGGTGCAGTTGCGGTGAGGTGCGGTCGACAACACCAGCTGCACCCCATTTATGGTGCAGTATGGCCCTGTGGCGTGGCTCGCGCACCCAGCCGGCACCCCTGCGTGCTCCGCCAATGAACTGTTGTGCTTCATATTGGACAAGTTTTTAGGTACCAAAACCCTACACCTTCATAATAAGAAGTCCTTCTTAGTATTAAGCTTGACGAAAGGTGAAAATAGCTATCAAGTGGGATATCCATCCACACGCCACTGTCTTGCATAGGCAGTAACATATCGTATGTTGGATTTGACCTATGGACCTTGAGATACAACTCTCTGACCTAGGAATAGTGACCTAGAAATAGTGACCTAAACGTAATGATATGATATGGCAATCAATTACTCAGGTATCAATGGACCCAACCTATGGGCTTAGGAAACGACACTATCGACATAGAAACAGAAACCAATACTTAATGATATGCGATGATAAACAAGCAGTAGGTATAAATGATAGAAAAGGGAGATGATACTATTGACATGGAAATAGTAACCTTAATCTAATGCAATACTAGGGCAAACTCCTACATAAATGAATTATTGGATAACACTGTATATGATTTTGATAGAGATACGAGGAAACCTAGAGAGAGATCTGTTTGATCGGTATTGCAGTAGACTACTCTACATATCTCTCAAGTAAGGGACTGAACCTTTTGTTGCGTGTGTTTCTCTATTGTTTATGAAATGCCATGTTGTGAGATTGATAACATGTCATTCAATATACTACTTTGTTTGTTCATGCAAATGCATTCTAAATTGTGTGTGATCAATAATGCCCGTAGTGGTTTGGAAGTGAGTGGAATGGAATGCTTCACAACCTCTCCACGAAATATAATGATGGTCTGGATGATGCATGATGTCTGGTTACGTTGGTAAGAGAAAAAGTGGGTGGAATGGGACGCTTACACCACCTCTTACAGACACTGCTTTGCATTGACCTATGTAACCTGGCCAGGTCACCGTGTCCTATGTGGGGGCACGGATGGAGTCAAAAACCTGGTTATGTTACCTTCCAGTAACTTGGAATTAATTAGATTGACATGGTTAGTTGTACATAAATACCCGTATAACTGTACCCTTAACCAAGAGGGGGTTATATATTAGCATAGGTTCAATAAAAAATTGATATGAATATAGTTGTGATGCTCCCCATGTCTGAAGTAGTGTGAATGGGCGGACAAATCAACTAATGGGATTACTATCTCCTCAAGTGTCACGTGGGTAAACTTGGGATGAGTCACGATCAAGGACCAAGACACAAGACCTATACATGGGGGTGGTGATTCGCTCCGAAGGAGGCTTCATTCACCATATGGGGGCGACTCGTACAACTTGAAGGCTCCGTTTTAGTCGTCCATGAGTTGACATATACAGTTATCGTACCTGAGCGCAGTATAGTTGCATGCATTTGTATGTTGCACGTTTGATTTTTGTTACTAAGCTCAGTGACTGAGCTTACCCTTGTGCGCACAAATATTTTAGATGATGCAGGTACAATGTTCAATGCTTCTAGATGCTATCCATCTGATGTGGAGGATGATGATAGTGAGCCTGAAGAGGAAATCCATGATCCCTCGTGCTAGTATAGAGACTGCGTGTAGGCTTAGGCTTTGCCTACTACTTTTAATACTTTTAGTTTTTGGTTATTTTATTTGAGGAAACGTTATATCCTAGGATTAAATTCGAATAATATTTTAATCCCTTGCAACTTGGATAATTTTGGAACTTTTAAATTGTGAACTTTAAAATGTCAGTTTAACATTATTGAACAGTAAGTCTTCTGCTATTTCTTTAAAGTTTTGATAGTAGTATGGTTTAAATTAATTTCTTATTTGCTATGATAATTGTTGGTGAGTATTAAAGTGAATGGATTGATAGATGGCTCTACCGTGACATGTGATCTTCGAAGGGATTTCTATCTTAACAGATGAGGAATACAGTTACATTCCATAGTATTGATACGTTGAGAACGGGGTATGACACTCATAGCCAAGGTGGTTCCTTGGAGACGAAATAGTTCCCGCCAAAATCGACTGATGAAGATGGGATCACAATCACTCACAATAGAGCGAGGTAACCCATGAAGTTGGATAATATTTGTGGTGAAGACAGCAGCAATTTTCTGACTGGAATATCTGGGAGAAAGAGCACAGAAGTGGGCATATTTGGTTAATCTATCCACCACTACCAGTATTGCAATCTTACCTATTGAAGAGGGAAGGCCAGTAATAAAATCCATGGCCATGTCTTCCTAGACCTAAGTAAGAATAGGTAAGGGTAGTAGTAATCCTACCGGTGATGTGGTCGAGTATTTAATCTGTTGACAAACCGAACCAGAGGCATCGGCCTCTACTGTAAATGGTTGTTCAAAATAGGGGTGCCACAAAATCAGAGCAAATGTCATAGCATTCTTCAAGAGGTCAAAGGCCGATTGTGTTGAGAAGTTCCAATTGAATGCTCCCTTTTGTAACAAATCGGTCAAAGGGACAGTGATGTATGTGTAACGGGCCACGAAATGACGGTAATACCCTGTCAAGCCGAGAAAACTGATGCGAATGTTTTCCTACTTTGAGGGTAGGGACCTCCTTGAGAGAGAAGAAGAAGAATTTCGAGAAATTTGTCTATATTTTTATTCATGCCTTTGTTCCTTTTTATATTCATTTATATTTGTCCAATCATAGCATAACAACTTCTAACAACTTCTGACATTCTAACAACTTTTGGTTATTTTCTAATAGCTTCATATGACAGGTGTCTAGCATCAACACTATATCACTCACACATAATCATTGAGGTGCCGTGGTTTGTTTTTCAACGTAGACTCTTTCGTGGTAAGGGTGCAACATTTGCACTGGAATGGTTTATCGAAATTAGATCGAATCGTCTACCTCGGAATCGAAAGATCGTTTAGTAATTGATTCGGTTCTGCTTTAAAATTTGTCACCATTTATTGAAATTAGACTGAACTGTTTAAACCATTTAAACCGTCAGATTACATTGGTTAGACACCAATTAAATCAAGTAAAGTGTAAACTGTTTATTTCTTAAAAGCTAAACTAATAAAACCTAATCACATTCCCTATATTATTAATATATTATTTTCAAGACTCAAGACGCCAACCCCAACTCCAACCCCAATTAAAATACTATTTTCCCAAGAAGCCAACCCTAACCCCAATTAATATACTATTTTTCCACTACCCAACCACAATTCCCTTAGGCATAAACCATAAAACCAAAACTGTAAAGCTAGAAAACACAATAGACATTAACCATTACTCCATTAGGCATAATAACATTATAACAGTTTCATTCTCTCCAGTCTGGACTCTCTCGTCTCTCCTTCCCATTGGAAGTTTGAATTTTCAACTTCGTCTTTGACGTTTGAGCTGCTAGAGTCAGACCGCTCACTGCTGGTGCTGGATGCCGGAGGAAGTCGGAGGTATACTCATCTATTACTCTTTTTAGTTTTTACAATACAGTGATAGTGATACACTGTTTGGTTATTTAGATGTACTTTGTGGTTGATAATATCTCCATCAACAAGGGGAACGTAGGATTGCCAAAGGATGCACTTTTTTTTTTAATTATGAAAAATCGATTAATAACCGATGCGTTAAACCGTTTATAAATGGCAAGCAAAACCGGTAAACCGAAACTGATTACTAATCGATTTTGGTTCAATTTTGACACCGTTTAGTTAATCGGTTCGATTATGATTTTACCCTCCTATACACCGCACCACACCGGACCGGACCGTTAAACCTATTATAAACCGTTTAACACCCTAACTTCATGGTGCTACATTAGTCTTCCCTTGGTGTTGTTCATCTACCTTCCCACCTGATACAAGTGGCTGATGTCTCGGTATCGTATCAACATGTCTCATCAATACAACACTTAAGTACAGTGCCAATACTTACCACCAAAAAAAAATACAGTGCCAATTCTATAATACATACAAAGACAAATCAATTAAAATTTCAATTATTCTCTTAACCAACCCTCTGCTTCATTCAGAAGAGAAGTGAAGGATGGAAAATCCGGTTCGATACCATCGCTTCTAGTCCAGTCCTCCTGAAAACACAAAAAGGTTTGATCCCAAGATGGCAAAGGCTCCTGACTGTTACCAACGCTGCCCTCTCCAGCCTCTCCGTTGCCAAAGTCAAACAAATCTGAATTGAGGTCAAAGAAGCTGCTACCAAGATCTATTACAAGATTAGCTGAATCTTCTTCTTCCACTTTATTGACTGACGACAATCCATTACAGGAATCTGATTCCACTGCTTTGACCTTGGGGGATTCTGATCCTGATTCTGGTAATGTGACTTTGCGGTTAGTGTTTGGTTGTGGAGTGAGAAAAACCCGGTTGCACCTTTGCGCCACGGTCCGGACCACATTTGAGACTATTATTGGTGACACTGGTTCATCGATGGACTTATTTGGTTTCACTTTTTCAGTTTCTCCTAACAAGGTTGGGTGGCATCGAAGCTTCTTTGATAAAGTAGTGTTCCAGTAGTTCTTTATTTCGTTGTCCGTTCGGTCTGGAAGCCTCCCTGCTATAAGGGACCATCTACATACATTCAAGCAACTCATTAGCTAGATCCGGTGTTAATGATTGTTTTCGTGATAATCCAATGAGTATGCACCAAAAGAAATTAATGTCAAAGTAAAAGAGACCCATTATCATTAGAACCTACAAGCTAGAGGGTATAGTACCTGTTCCCCAAGAGCTTGTGAAGCCTAATGATGAGATCTTCTTCTGCATGGGATATATTTCCCCTCTTGATACCTGGTCTCAAATAGTTCAACCAGCGAAGCCTGCAGCTCTTCCCACATCTCTTGAGACCTGCATATATGAACTGTATAAATTGAGATAGAAAACAATACCCAAATGATTGAAGCTTATCTTAAAGAAGAAGAAGAAGAAGGTGTTGCCATTATATTTTCACCTGCACTCTTAGGGAGATCTCTCCATCTCCCTTTGCCATGGATTTTAATATAAACTGTGAGGAGTTGGTCTTCTTGGGCAGACCAAGCTCCTCTGTTCAAGCCTTTCTTGGAACAGCATGGGCTTCTACCCATCTATCTTAGAGCTCTTTCTCTACTCTCTAGTCTCTCACACTCTTTTAACACCTTCAGATCTTATTTCTAAGAATGGAGTGTGCTCCTCATTGGTGGGTGAGTGATTTTTATAGTCTGGATGAGTTGATCTTTGAACTGTTCCCATAAAATTGTTTTTAAATTTAGGGAAAATTTCACTCAACCCCCCCCCCAAGTATATCTTTTAAGAAAATCACCTCAACTTAGTCCATAATATCAACCACCTCCTCTGCTTTTGAAAATAACCCCATCAACCCATTAGGTGATGAAATGTATCATCACATGACAATATTAACCCTAGGATTTCTCTTTAGAAACGACGAAATCAGAGTCTGTTACTTCGATTTCATGTACAAGATCAGGCGCCTCACACTCTCCCAAGAATCAGGCAAGCTATTCATTAACAGGACCACCTTCATATCCTCTGGAACTGGCAGACCTGCCTTGTGAGCTTCTAACGGAGACGGAGATTGAGAGATGAGCAACCAGAGCGTCGAACGGGAAAGGAGCTTCAAAGGGCGACGGAGATCATAGAGATGAGCGACCAGAGCTCCCAACCGGAGATAACTGTTCTGCAACTCAAAAACTTGGCCGACGCTGAAAATATCGTGGAAGAAATACCCATATGAACTGGCAGAACTCGCCGGCACCTCCGATCGTGTGAGACCCATTTCTCGCTGCCATTCTTGAAACGGGAGAAGAATCAGATGAAGAACCATAGGCAGCCTCCAGTATGAGAAATTGGCGGTCACCCAAGATGCAGATTGAGAGAGAGAGATTGAGAGACGGCGGAGATGAGCGTGGCATTATGGTGCGAGAAATTGCTGAACACAGCTGGGTAACTCAAGGAGGTGGCCTTACAAACGAGTAATGCGTTCAGCTGTAGCGAATTTACATACTTGTGCGAATCATCAAACATCATCGGTTACTCCGATGACAATGCGGAAGCGGCCACCAACACCTGCCGCCCCTATCTTCTATTCTAATTTACACAAACACGCAGACACCCGGCAGTTGCAGCGGCGAAGGAGCCGAGATGAAGGAGATGAAGATAAGTTTTACTTAAATAACAAAACGTTAAAAATGATATTTATAATTCTAAGGTTAATATTGTCATTAAAAATATAAATGATGATATATTTCATCACATCACATAATGGGTTGGGTTGACAGGGATTATTTTCAAATGCAGGGAGGTAATTGATATTATGTACCAAATTGAAGGGTGATTGGCTTAAAAACATACTTGTTCAAAGAGTGGGTGAAATTTTTCCTTCAATTTAATATTGTGGTAGTGCTAATGTGCTCTTCATATGTTAGTGTCCGGATCCTTTGTCTACACATTAGAGGAATCATAGGATGTGGGTCCCAGACCCATGGACTTTTTTTCATCTGTTCCAAAGAGTATGGGGTTGGAGAATCCCTACATATATACAAACCATTTTAAAATGAAGATAAAGTTTTCTGATCTGATCGATCAAAAAAGTAATACAATGCCTCGAAGCCACTGCAAGAATGTGGGTAAAGGGTGACTTTTTAGCGGAGATGATATAGCGATAGTTCAATAAAAAAGCACCGCCACATTTATAATATACCAACGGCTGGTTACTACATAACGCACTTAATTATATGATATAACGCGACGTTTACTTTAAAAATAATAAACGCCGTTAGTTGAGCAGAACCTCTCTTTCACGTTGTTCAATTCCATATACTTGAACCATAGTTTAATTAACCGTGGTTAAGATCCTAGACAAAATTATAAATGTATTCCCAAGTCCAAGGTTCCTTCAAACCCTCAAAGTGACAGTTGGTTTCAATAGTACTTAAGACCATTATCCATCGCCAACGATCTAACACCCATAGAGTCCATGACATGAATGACTCCAGAAAATATATTTCTTTATTTTTCTTGCCCCCTGAGACTCCTGTTGGGCTCCTAACATTATCACTCTCAGAGGACCAAAGATACAGGAAATACTTACAAAATAGAGGTAAGGATTCATCCCAATGTTTCTCTCTCTCTCTCTCTCTCTCTCTCTCTCTCTCTCTCTCTCTCTCTCTCTCTCTCTCTCTCTCTCTCTCTCTCTCTCTGTGGGAGTTAGTAATACAAAAATCAGAATGCATAGACCAGATGGAGACAGAAACAACAAAACTACGGAGAAGTGAATAGAATAGATGAGAGGTGTTTATTAATGATCATGGCATGGTACCATGGAGTGCATGTGCAGTCGTGAAAACATGCAGAGATAAGTGAGAAGGTAGCCGTCTTAGCTCAATTTACCAAAAAAAAATAAATAGATAAGAGAGAAGAGACTCTTAATTGGGATTCCGTCTCCTCCCAGTGGTTTTGGGAAGACGCGGCAATCTATCTTAGATGGCCGCCACGTGGCTCTCGGGTGAATCCGAGACCCACGTCTGAGCCGACATCCATTGTCGGTTCGACTTGTCGACTGGGTGTTGACTCGGACGTGGGTCTTGGATTCACCGAGAGTCACGTGGCAGCCATCCAGGGCAGGTTACCACTGTCCTCCCAGAACCATTGGTAGGAGAGGATGCAGATCCCTCCTAATTGATGGGTTGTTTTTTGTATTATGTGGGATCCGTTACTGAATTATATTTGTATTAGGGTTTGGGTCTACTACATGTATAGAGTAAATCTATAATTGTGTAGGAATTATGATTTCTAAGATCCCTATATATTGTCTTTATGGAAAAATCCTAGGTAAAGTTAGGTGACACCTAAACTCTGTAATAGAGATCTGTAAAGATTTTTTAATAATAAAAAATTCTCTTTTTTTTTGAGAAAATGATGTCAAACTTAGTTTTTGAAGAATGAAAAAAATACACAATATGAAAGTACGAAAAAGAAGAAAAAAACATAGACCCTCAACCGTAACAAACAAGAAAAAAAAATGGTGAGTTTTTGTCTTTTTTTTCTCAGGTTTTTTTTAACTGTAATTATTACACAAGAATATTAAAAAAAAATTAAAAAAAAAAAAAAAAAAAAGCCATCATTATCGCTTTTCCAAAGGGTTATCACTACAACGTCAGAGGAAGTTAAAAAAAAAAAAAAAGTAAACACTGGGATTTGGTTGTTTCTACGGTGAGGTGACTGAGGTCAAGAGAAAAATAAAAGGAAGTTGAAAACCATCATGGGAAAAAGGGACTGCTGGCGGTGGTCTGACAAGGAAAAGGGGAAAGCCCTTGTGTGGCTTCAGAATCCTGGTTCGATGGAAGAAGAACCAAGTCAATTCCAGAGATAGATGGGGTTGTGTTTTGATCGGAATATTGTTGAGGGGGGAACCATGATCTCTGCTGTGAAAATATGAGACTTGATAATGTCGATCCTAAATCTTCAGAGGTGTGCTGAGTGGATGCCCCAAGCAATATCGAATGTGGATGTAATCTCGGTGTTATCACATGTGATATTCTCACCTGTGGTATTATCGCATGTGGTGGAGAACAACCATGCAGGTAGAGGACCTCTGGCATCGAGTGACCGTTGGATCTGTTTTCTCTTCTGATGTAAGATTGAAAACTTAGATGGCAGGTCGGGGTTACTTTCTTTTGAATCTGGGACAGAAAGAAGTGAACTTGGGAAGGTTTTTAGAGTTTCAATTTGAGGAAACTAGGAGCGCAAGAAAAGCTACAAGGGTCTTGCAGGGTTTGCGAACTTAAGTTTGATGGTGGATGGTCAGCGATGGTTGGGAGATCATGATTGAAATGATGGAGCGATGGCAATTGTTCGTGGATCTGATTCGATCGGAGAGGTTTTCTTTGGGATCTGATAGCGGGTTTGAATCCCAGCACGATGTGCATAATGGTTAGGTGATGCTGCACCGTGGGAAAAAGGAAGACTGACGGGCTGTGGTGAGGAGTCGATTCTCTATGTCTGCGCTAGAGGTGCAGAGGTGAGAGGCTCGTGTTCCAGGTGTATCTGGAATTACAGCAGACTGTAAGTAACGTTATCTTTCCAGTGATGCTATAGCAGTGGAAGAGGTAAAGTCACATCACTTCGTACGGCGGTGAACTGTATTGGATATTCAGACGGGGTGTGGGCTATATCCGTTTGGGTGTAGCGGTTTGGCAGAGATAGGTTTACAGACTCAACATCAACTGGTTCTTCTTCAAGGTGGCTTATAGAATTCAAGCCAGGTGGAGATTTATTGGGTTGTGTCTTGTATTATGTGGGGTCTACACTGTTACTGGATTGTACTTGTATTAGGGTTTAGGTCTACTACATGTACGGGGTAAATTTGTAATTGTGTAGAGATTAAGGTTTTTAGAAATCTCTATATATTGTCTCTGTGGGAAAAACCCTAGGTAAGGTTGAGTGACAGCTATAAGACTGACAGAGGAGAACACTCTATCAAGTGGAGATCTATAGAGGTTTCTTGACAATAAAGAATTTTTTTTTTCTTCGTGGACATAGGCATCCTACAATGGAGTGTTGAACCACGTTAATCTTTGTATTTTTCTTTTTGTTTGCATCTTTGATCATGACACTAACTAGGTTAAAGCCTATCAAGGATGAGGAAAAATATTTTGCCACATGCACCCCTCTGGTGGCAAATTCTGTGGGCATGAAAATTCATCTTGGGGGTTATTTTAGTAGGTACACAGAATTCCACATAGATGCTTTATCATCCCTATTGATTAGAGATGGCACCAAGGTAAGGGGTATCAATCAGTTTGGCTTGAGATGTATTGAACATAAATCAAAATCAAGCCAGTTAGTAATCGGTATAGTTTATTTGATTTTTTTTTCAGAGACTTTTTTGATTGGTGTAGCATAATAACACAACATTCTTTTCTCCCATCCACACACACAGAAATGAATCGATGCCAAGAAATCTGCAAATTCTAGTTGAAAGATAGGAGATGATTTAATGATATGGCTATTCTAATCATTGGATAGAGAGTAAATTATTTGAATTAACTATGTATCAAATTTCAACAATTTCATTAATCAAATACCCCATATATATATATATATATATATATATATTTCCATTTATGTCCATTCAAGCTTATATACCATACTCTGACCACTTTTATGCACTTTAATTACAATGGTCGTCATTTTTGCCACTTGTCAAATTTCATTTTCACTGAAATATGACATGTATGCAAAAACTTTAGGTCTATCAATTCACAAATTTTGAGTCCCTTATAATATTTATGAGATATTTAAGAAGCTAATTGAAATAATTTATACTTAAAAAATTTTACCCTAACGTTATACATATTCCCCCCCTTCTCTTCAATTTTTACCGTAATATTACACTAACACCAAGGACAATAACAGTAAACTGACATGTGGCTGGTATCATATATAATAATATAGTAACATGATCGCATATTGAGGATCGGATTAGGGATCGATCAATCCGATGCCAATTACTGACACAATCCAAAGATTGATTGCAAGAATGCATATTTTCAACATTGGATCAATACCAGAATATATCGAAATTCCAAATAAATGAAACATAGAAAGGTAAGGACTTGGTGCCAACAAGTAAAGACTAGAGTTCAAGAGAAACCCTGATGATTTAACATTTAATAATGACATTTTATTTTCTGCGTTTGCTAACTTATTTCACTCCTCAGTGATTATAAAAACTCTGTTTCTGCATCTACATATACTTTCCAAAGCAAAGGATGAAAATAAACAGATCTCGAGGAACCTAAAACGAATACGTACAGGATTAATGCAGCCAACAATTTTTTTGATCACGTTTCTTTGGAAGGATTAAATTATAAAAATAGAAAGCGTCGCTAATTCACTATATATTCAGGGATCACCAGTTTTAAAGCACAAAAAAATAATAATGATAATAATAATAAAAAAAATAAAAAATAAATAAATAAAGCTTATTAATTTGTGTCGCTAGTGTCTCATATCACGTTCCAACTACTGAACCTCATCAAACTACTTCCACAACACGTTCCAAAATAATATTTCATGAATAATGGGTCCCGCACTTCACAGTGAAGAGTACTTTTGATCTTGTCGGCTCACATTCACATTCGTATGTAACTGATATTTTTTAAAATATATCATTCACGAATCTTGTGCTCTTGTTTACATTTAAATTTTAAATTTTAAATTAAATCTTGTAGTTTGATCTTAGAAGTAAATCCTCCTTCTATCAATATTGTAACGGATAGATTTAAATAAATCTAGTCAACATATTTTTATGAGTCTTTTCTACTTTCTTTGTTTGTTTATGCTCTATACTAATTCAAAGAAAATTATTAATCAAGAATTCTTTATATTCTTCACATGGGTGGCTGCCTAATCTCTTTCTTGGGTGAATACACCATCTTCTCTTGGCTACCCGGGTTACCATCGGTCAGGTAAATGTATTCCCCAAGAGATTCCATCACAATCCATGAGGTGTGGGACCTACCTCTTGAATTCGGGACTCGTTGAATATGGACGTGCGGTGATGGGAGTCCTTTGGAGAGTACACGTACGTAGAATTCAAAGAAGCGCATCATATTTGAACACTCTTCTGAAACTAAAGAAGGAATATAATGATTCTCGAGATGATGAAATTTCAATTTTTCTTAGTTCAATTAGTTTCCACGTAAAAAGTGTTGATACGATATTCCATCAACCAATAGCAAAGCAACACGTGTCCACATTGTGGTGGACATACACATGATCACTCCACGTGTACAACACGTGGCGACAATCAAATCATATGAGTCGTCTCCTAAATATTAGGGAACGACTCTTCAATTGGTGCGTCTAATCCACTTCCCTTGAAATAGGGAGGAACCTGTGGGTTGTGCACTGGCAAGTACATCTATTATATTCGCAAAATCAATATCCAACGGCATATATCATTAACTGCAGAGGACTTTGGTTATCAGCAGTTCTGTAACTCCCAAAGGGTGATTCAGGCACCTCTGCCAACCGGCCATTCCTATATAAGTTCACAAATGTAAAGGTAAAGGATATACATCTTTCTCTATCACTCAAGCCTTATCCCATTTTGAAAGAAGCTTAGTCTTACTTTGCTTCATACATATTGTAAATGAATTAACTTATTCATCGGAGTGGCCACCAAATTTCTCAATCCACCCTCTGTGAGATTTCTTTCATCTTTCAGGCTCAAATCTTGAACTCGGCAAAACATGTGAACTCGGATTGTTTGTGGTCAACTCGGATAGAACTTGATCAACTCGGCCAAAACGAACACAACTCGATTAGACCAATTTCTAGCAGCAACAGTTTGGCACCCACTGTGGGGCTCGTTTGAGTCATTTCCTAAACCAATTCTTTCTTATGTCCTAATTCTATCAATAAGATAGTGAATACCCGAAACAATAATCACAAAAACACTGCCAACACTAACGAGATCCAAGAAAGCCACAGAACAAAACTATTTGAGTTGAGAAAAACAGTAGTGAAGTTGAAGATATTTTTTTGAATCCAAGAAAAACGTGATGAGAATGATCATTAAAATATGTTAGAAAGTATTTTGGCATTGGTTGAATTTTCACCTCCTTGAGTCTCTAACATCTTACTTGTTTTGTTTTTCGTGCATGTATTGCTCAAAAGTGCAATAAAGATTGAATCATGTTGTGTCGATATCATCATGTGTAGATAGATTAGAATATGTACCTAATCTT
Source organism: Protea cynaroides (assembly GCA_028583415.1). Lineage (NCBI taxonomy): Eukaryota > Viridiplantae > Streptophyta > Magnoliopsida > Proteales > Proteaceae > Protea > Protea cynaroides. Next base: position 50,954,587 of record CM053272.1, read on the forward strand.
ATATTAAGTCATCAATGGCAAGCCTCAAGTTCAACTCAAACTTGAGATGAGTTGAATCCGAGATTACCATGAAAATGCAGCTTTCTACATTAGTCTGAAATCAAGAGCTGCGTTTCATAACAAACGCAGCAATATCCATGGGCATATCGTAATCCATAGCAGCAGTTTTTAGGAAACGCTGCGATACACATAAATAATTGGACCTGTAGAGGGGTTTTAAAGAAAACACCATACTAGACACTACAAAACGCCGAAAATCAATAGCTGTGTTTCATAACAAACGCAGCAATATCCATGGGCATATCATAATCCATAGCAGCGGTTTTAAGGAAACGCCAAATCAGGTCCAAAAACATAATTCAAAAGGGTTTTGTATGATTAGAGTTTATGTATGTAGCTTATATATGTATTTCAATTATATTCTTTGTTCAAGTTAAAGTTTATACTTGATGGATGGTTTAGATTGAATCTGATGGTTTGTGTAGTTGTAGTATCGTATTTGAAAACTCTTCCAAAGTGTCTACTCCAGTGGTCTTGGAAATCAGGTACAACATAGTTCGAAACTTTTCATAACGATCGGATCTAGGGATGTTTTAACCTATACTCCTACCAATTTTAGATTTATTGGGTTATCTATCCTTACAATTTCATCTTAGGTTTATCGGATTGCATATTCCTACATTTCATTTTAGGTTTATCAAATTGTCTATCCCTACAATTTCATCTTAAATTTATCGGGTTGTCTATCCTTACATTTTCATTTTAGGTTTATCGGGTTGTCTATCCCTAATTATTGTGTACTTAAGATTTATGCAATGCTTCTTTCCTTTATCTGTTAGTGCATCTCAACTCAGATATGACAATAAATCTGAATAATCCAAATTCCGCATGTAAGCAATCCTAATATAGCAAGTGAATAATCTGAATGTAGCAGGTAGGCAATCCAAACATGACAAATATCATATATACATCTCAATATAACATGTGAATCAATCCAAATATGGTAAATGAGTAATCCTAATATGGCAAAGAGGTACATTACTCTGTGGATGTAGTCCTCACACAATATAGAAGTGAACCACATAATTACTATGTGTTTGTGATTGTGAAATTTGTAGAAGTATTGTGGGTTTTGCAGGATGGGTATGCACATGCCGATTGATATTGTAGAAGTACACAACCATACTGTGGTTGTGAGGTGACTATGGATACACTTGTGTGGCTACATTTGTTTTGTAACACCTTGGACTGCTGGCCGCATTGGATAAAATTTGAAACAGCACTGATTCATAAGCCACTGTCTCGTTCGTTCTACAAACACTGATTTGGTTAAAATGGCTTAAAGGGTTTAAATGGCTAAAATGGGCTTAAGGGTTAAATGGGTTTTTAAGGGTTTAAATTGGTAAAATGGATTTTATGAGGACACATGAGGAAACTCATCCTCTGTGTCCTCGGAAAATCAAGAAATATGTGTAAAGTTGCCACCTAGATTAAGCTTTAGGATCTCTAAAAATGTAGTCTTACCATGAGGTAAGACTTCTATTGACTCATAACCCATAAGATCAATTCATTGGTCTGCATGAGATCGGATAAGTATTCAGAGTTCGATTTTAAGAAAGTGTTAAGCACCCAAACCGTCCAATCAAGATCAACCTCCTATACTTTTCTTAGACTCAAATTCTAACTGTGCTTGGTCAACTGGATGACTAGGGTTAATGAGGGAGTCCTAAACCAAGTTGCTAAGTTCTATTAACCTAGAGTTCAGCTAAACATGTTCTGAAGTAAATAAAATGTTGGGTTGGTGTCTTGTATTCTGTGGGGTCCACGTAATTATAAGGGGTAGTATTTGTATTAGGGTATGAGTCTATTACATGTATGGGAGTAAACTTATAATTGTGGTGGGATTAGGGTTTCTAGGTTTCCATATATATTGTCTCTGTGTGGGAAAACCTAGGTAAGGTTTGAGCAAAGGAGGATACTGTATCAGGTGGAGAGAATTGTAGAGAATTTTCTTGGCAATAAAGAATCTCTGTTTCTCTGTGGTGGAGGTAGGCATTCCGGATTGAGTGTTGAACCACAGCAAATCCTTTGTTGTGTTTGCTTGATCTTCGTTTCTTTCTCGTGGTTACGCGTTCATCCCTAACATAAACAAGTAAGATATACAATACTGTACAATGAGCTAGACCAAATGATAGTTCAGTCTTAGACCGAATTTGAGAATATTCTCAAATTACATACGTATCCCTTGAGACATTGTCTCTTAAGAATCAGGTCCAAAAACATAATTCAAAAGGATTTTGTATGATTAGAGTTTATGTATATAGTTTATATATGTACTTCAATTAAATTCTTTATTCAAGTTAAAATTTATACTTGATGGATGGTTCAGATTGAATCTGATGGTTTATGTGGCTGTAGTACCATATTTGAAAACTCTTCCAAAGTGTCTATGTATTCCAGTGGTCTTGGAAATCAGGTACAAGTAATTCGAAACTTTTCATAACGGTCGGATCTAGGGATGTTTTAACCTATACTCCTACTAATTTTAGATTTATCGGGTTATCTATCCTTACAATTTCATCTTATGTTTATCGGATTGCATATTCCTACATTTCATTTTAGGTTTATCAAATTGTCTATCCCTTCATCTTAAATTTATCGAATTGTCTATCCTTACATTTTCATCTTAGGTTTATCGGATTGTCTATCCCTAATTATTGTGTACTTAAGATTTATGCAATGCTTCTTTCCTTTATCTGTTAGTGCATCTCAACTCAGATATGACAATAAATTTAAATAATCCAAATTCCGCATGTAAGCAATCCTAATATAGCAAGTGAATAATCTGAATGTAACAGGTAAGCAATCCAAACATGACAAATATCATATATGCATCTCAATATAGCATGTGAATCAATCCAAATATGGTAAATGAGCAATCCTAATATGGCAAAGAGGTACATTACTCTGTGGATGTAGTCCTCAAACAATATAGAAGTGAACCACATAATTACTATGTGTTTGTTATTGTGAAATTTGTGGAAGTATTGTGGGTTTTGCAGAATGGGTATGCACATGCCGATTGATACTGTAGAAGTACACAGCCATACTGTGGTTGTGAGGTGACTGTGGATACACTTGTGTGGCTACATTTGTTTTGTAACACCTCGGACTACTGATTCAACATCCCCCCCCCTCTTTCTCAGTGTAGAAACGTAGAACATTAATTACATCTCAAACAAATGCAGAAATTATCGACATTCCAGCCATGTCCAATTTGGCATTGCCAAAAGAATCCCTCATCCACCCTGTGTTCCATATCTCGCACTCAAGTGCATCGTTGGTGTAAGAAGATCTGGGATCCGAGTGGAATGATTTTTATTTATTTGTAGTTACACTTATTATTGTTGAACACAACGGAATTTTAAGGGGGAGGGGGGGGGGGCAGAATTGTTATGTGCCCGACAAAATGATTATAATCAGTTAATTAGGTGTAATGTAGTTGAATCTCTATATGAAGGAGTGGGTTTAGTTAATTAAGAGGGAAGTTATCTAGAGTTGTGTCATGTAAGAAGTAGAATCCATCTTGTAATTGTTATTTATCAATATGATTAGTGGGTAATTCTCATAGGATGTTGTTTATATTGTGTTACCTTGGCCTGGACACCTTGGCCTGGAAGGCCGAGTTTTTTTTAGGAAAGATTATATATGACCAAATTCCATTCCAAGACCTCGGCTGTAACCCGTGCTTTTGTTGATCAATATATGTATGCTTTACCCAAAAAAAAAATTTTATATTGTGTTAACTACTTTGTTTGTCCTTATATAAAAACCTAACTCTGGAGAGCCCATAACCTAGAACAGTGGGCGGTATGGACTCCCAAAAAGAAAAGAGACCAAGTTTTCCTACATCCACAGTTAAGAGAGAATCCCTTCATCTATGGGTATGAAATCCCAATAATGTTTACCCACCATGAAGAGTTGGTATATATAGAATTTTTTCTTTTTTTAGGAAAATGTTTTCTGAACCGCCCTTGTGGAATGTAAGGGTGTTAAAAGATACAGTTTTGGTGTAATGTAAGGGTGTCAACGGGCCGATCCGGGCCGGTTTCGGTTCGAGTTGAATCGATGTCGGGTTTTATAAGCCCAGCCCAAAACATGTCTATTAAGACTTCGGGCTGGGTTGGGCTGCGCTGGACACAATAACTATCGGGTTGGTCCGGTGTCGGTTTGTTATCGGGTTGGGCTTATTGAGGTGATTTCGGACTAGTTCGGTCTGGACCGGGCTTATCAAGCTTATCGGGTCTATTTTATATGTAAGATATATAGCCTATTTTATTATTTCTATCTATAAAATTAGCATCATTCCTTCTATATGCATGTAATTCAGTAAATTGTAACAATTAATATACTCTTTTCAACTATAGAATCATATAATCTTCTGATCAAGAAGTGAACTATAATAGTGTAATATAATCCATCAAAATTAAAATCATTAAAATTAAGAAACTGGGCCCGGATGGACCTTACCGGTGTTTGGGTTAAGTATTATTGGTTCGGGCTAGTTCGGACTTCTTAACGGACTGGTCCGGTCTGGTTTCGGTTTGGACTGAAACGGTGTCGGGCTTTACAAGCCGAGATCGAAACCTATCCATTAAGGTTCGATCCAAATTGAGTTCGGGTTATATCAAGCTGGCTCGATCCATGCTACCGGACCGGACCCATTTTTAACACCCTTAATGTAATGGTACAATTCTCATAAGGGGTAATACCAAAAAATTGAATTGCTTATTAAACAGTTTTAAAATGCTGGTTTGCATTTATTGATTTTAAAACAGTTTTTTGTGAGGATTAAAAGTGAAACTTTGAAAAAGGGGACAAGTGGATAACATACTCATTCTTCAATTCAATATTAAAATTAAAAATAGAATGAGGGACGACAACATACTCATTCATTATTTCAATATTAAAATTCCCCTAAGAAACAAGTATAAGTTTTTCTAATATGGATCTCGGGATTTATTGAAAAATCAAATCAATGTAGGAAGAGTAGGGTGTGCATATCTTATATAAAAACAAAACCGAGTAATCTTTTTTAGTATTTTGAAGAAGTAATTGGTTGAGCTGTCGGTTTTAGTCAGTCAATTAGTTCAAAACTGTATCAAATTGTTTAATTAAGCTGTTCTATTTTTTAAACCGGAATTGAATTATTTATTAATCGATTTATCTGATCTGTTTAAATGGTTCGGTTCAATTTCAGAAACAGTTTTGGTTTTTTTTTTTTCTTTTTTCTTTTTACACTCTTAGTGGAGTGGAATCTTCCACACCCAATGTATTCTCAAACATCCCCATCGAATGGAATCTTCCTCATCCCTCTACACCAGCACCTTATTAATCATGGGATGAAGAAAAAAATCTAAACCATTCAATCCATCCACCATTGCATCAATCTCTCTCCATTGGCGTTGCACAATTCACATCTCTGTCCTTCTCTTTTCCTCCTTGGTTGCCACTGCTACCCACAGCAGTAGGGGTGTCAATCAATCGGGCTTAATCGATCTCACAGTTTTAACACTCCGCACCATGACAGCCATTTAACTAATTGGTCTATCATTGGTGAAGCATGGACGTATTTATATTCAGTCAAGTCGGTCTCGGTCCATAATTGATCTTATGCTAATTGGACTAATCAGTCTACAAACGGGCGGTAACAAGCTCATGCCGAAGTATAAATAAAAATAGAGATGTTGATTTTCAAATCCATAATTATTCTCATGTTGTAGATTAGATATCTTTTTATAGGATTATAAAAGACTATTATTTGGCTTATGATCACCCATGTATGTGAAGATGAGGACAAAAAAAACGAGTAGAAGACTCAAGAAATAAAAGAGAATAAGAAACGATTTAATGTCTTAAGTTTTTAGCTTTAGCATCGTATTTGTTTGGTTTAACTATTCATTTCGGTTTAAGGGCATATTCAATTCATTTAGTCAATTCTATCAAAATCAGGCTACATCCTTATATCGTGAATGCCCATTTAATAATCGATCTGACGACTCTAGTCTAAACCCAACACGCTTAATTATCGAATTAGTCAGTCTCGGTTTATGACTTTGAAATTGACACCCCACTCGACAGCATAACGTCCCTACTCTTGCACCTCTCCCTCACTGTTTCTCTGTCGTTCTCTTTCTCTCTCTCCCTCTCTGTTTCTCTGTTGTTCTCTTTCTCTCACTCCCATGTGCCGTCTCCATCCCCGGCTGCCTCTCTCTTTGTTAATAATCCTGGCTTGATAATCCATGCTTTTTGCAATTTCGATGAACAAGGGCTCTTTTCTTCAACAAGGGCTCTTTTCTTCAAGGACAGGACAGAACAAATCATTGCTGACCTCTGAACTTCTACAAGTCTATTGGTCCATTTGCGAGAGCTGTCCATAGTATTGTCCATGGAACTCTTCCTTTAATTAATCCGTCTTATTTATTACGTATATGAATATTAAAATCAGAATCCAACATCAAATCATCAGCCATTTTTTATTTTGAAACCAAAACCTTGAAAATGTTGAAAACGGAATACACCCTTGTTTATGTAGTCTGGTCGATGGGGCAGAGAACTAGAGAAGGCTGCCCGTGCGTGGATTCTACGACCATACATAAGGAGAAATGATCACTCTTGCTCCGGACGAATAAGGAGAAATGCAGGAGCCCAGTCGGATAGAAGTCCCTGGTCCTGTTATATCCTCCAGTATAAAGATTTCCTTTCAACATTCTCAACACCATAATCCCTGAAACGCTCTCAACCGCCATTTCTATAAGATTAGGAATACCCTCTAACCGAAGACTCTTACAAAATCAAGAAGAGTGATCGCCTAAATTTACTCAAAACCTCCAAAATTAGGGACTCCGCAAAGATGAAGGCAACCCCAAAAGGTAGTTCAGTTGATAAAGACAAACACAGCAGATTTAAAAGGTAAATGAGCTGAGAATCTCCTTGGGACCTATCTATCCAAAAAAAAATAATAATAATAATAATAATACAAGATGAAGGCCGTACCAATGAAGCATGAAGCTACATAAATTGCAATAGAAGTTCTGAGATGCTAATAATTACTTATTCAAAAAAAAAAAAAAAAAACACTGTGAACGCGTAGTGGTGTCATACGAGAGCGGAAAAATAGAACCACAAGAAGAAAAGAATAAACAGCTTCAATACTGAATAAACGATCGAATCATGGCAGTAGGGATGCCCATTCATATGAGAGAACTGATACTAATTTCATAATGGTTTGCTACCATCTTCCCAATCAGCCCTCGTAGTTATCTTCGACTCCCTCCTCGTATTCACCTTCCTCATCTTCCTCAACAGTGGCATCCTGGTATTGTTGGTACTCTGACACTAAATCATTCATGTTACTCTCTGCCTCTGTGAACTCCATCTCATCCATTCCTTCCCCAGTGTACCAGTGCAAGAAAGCCTTGCGCCGGAACATAGCTGTGAATTGCTCACTCACCCTCCTGAACATTTCCTGAATTGAAGTCGAGTTCCCAATAAAAGTTGATGCCATCTTTAGCCCTGTTGGGGGTATGTCACACACACTTGACTTCACATTGTTGGGGATCCACTCCACGAAATATGATGAATTCTTGTTCTGCACATTGATCATCTGTTCATCAACTTCCTTGGTGCTCATCTTCCCCCTGAACATGGCTGAGGCAGTCAGGTAGCGTCCATGCCGGGGATCTGCTGCACACATCATGTTCTTAGCATCCCACATTTGCTGGGTCAGCTCTGGTACAGTGAGAGAGATGTACTGCTGCGATCCACGAGAGGTAAGTGGGGAAAACCCCACCATAAAGAAGTGGAGGCGTGGGAATGGAATAAGGTTCACCGCCAGTTTCCTCAAGTCTGAGTTCAACTGACCAGGGAACCTGAGACAGCATGTAACACCACTCATGGTCGCTGAAATCAAGTGGTTCAGGTCGCCAACTGCAAAAAAAAAAGATAGTAAAATCAAGGCTGTTAAGTGTGGAAGCTGATGTTTGTGTGTTACCGTTTAGAAAAGCAACTGAAGACTCATAACTCACAGCTTGGAGTGCTCAGCTTCAAAGTCCTAAAGCAGATGTCATAGAGTGCTTCATTATCCAGGACCATGCACTCATCAGCATTCTCCACCAATTGATGGACAGACAGGGTGGCATTGTAGGGCTCCACAACTGTATCAGAGACCTTTGGGGAGGGGAAGACCGAGAATGTAAGCATCATCCTATCTGGGTACTCCTCCCTCATCTTTGATATCAGGAGGGTTCCCATCCCAGACCCTGTGCCTCCTCCAAGGGAGTGACATACCTGAAAACCTGGCCATAAAAGTGAGATCAGCAAACCAGCAGTAACAAACAGATACTATTTATAGGCAAACCAACAAACAGACCACTGAAACAAAATTACACTCAAACGGGACTTTTGTACAAGGCCTTTTTCATACTCTGCCAATTTTCGTAAAGAAACTGTTAGTAAGAGCTGCACTATGGGTGTTCAAGTAACTATTCAAATCTGGTCTGATGCTTTACCATGCATCAAAGGATTAATGGCCTTGATATAATTTTCCAATTTTTAATTCCTCAGTAGACATTGTCCAACCTGCCCACCTTAGGCCGTGTTTGGTATATTTCTGTTTTTGATTTTTGTCTATTTATCAAAAAGCATTTTTAAAAACCATTTTTTATCATAAATAAAATGTTGTTTGGTAAATACAATAAAAAATAGGTTGTAGAATGAGAAATAGATTTGGTATCCGTATCTCTAAAAATAATTTTTAGGAGGAAATCTGTCCTGTTATATAATTCAATGGGAGAATAGAATACTAGAAATTTCATAGATTCCAAATGGAACAATTTGAAGCTGATAAATGAACCAACGAAGTAGCATTGGAAATGGAATTGGGAATTGATCCAATAACAGTGGAAGAGAAATTCAGATTTTTAGTAGATGGGGACAAGGTTCTGCAAATATTGAACTTGTAACAAATATCAATAGTAAGATTATGATTCTGATCCAAACAAAGTTCTTGCAACTGAAGAAGGCAAGGCATTGAACATTAGAGGGAAGAATTTGTGAGATCAAGGACCCTGAGGGAAGTGAGGTTGACTAGCTAGTTGGAATGAAGTAGTGAGGAAGTTGAAATCCATTTGCAGAGCTGAGAGCTGAGTACGGTTGAGAAACTGATCATCATCACCTTCTTCAAGTTTATAGTTCTCCTGTAGATAAACAAAATTTCTCGTGAAAACAAAAGCTTCTATTGATTTCCACTGATTGACGAAATGGAGAAGGACATTTTTTTGGGTAAGATTATATAAAAACCTTGTTGGTTTTGGATCTGGCGGGGATCTTACCTTGCAGGCTGTCGCTGGTGAAGTGGGTCCTGCGGGTGATGCGGGGTCTGGGGACGATCCTTCCTCCCCAAATACTGAGCCTTGGTACATTCATCTGCGTAGTCTGCTGGAGGATGAAAATGATGGTAATGAAGAGGACTTCACTTGTTTGTCCGGTTCAGATCCACCGCCTTCGTCGTCGCTGTTATTAGAAATATCGATTGCACGTTCTTCGAGAGCTTTGGAAAATCTTGAAATCTATGGGGGTTGTGCTTCTTTGGGCATGTTTTACAGCGACGGATTCAGAATACGCAGCAAACTCACATGGAGATTGAGATTGTTGAGCTCCGTTCTCTTCTTCCTCTTCTTCTACGCTTTTGTATTCCTTGTCGCTAGGTACCTCGAATATGAAGCTTTCGTCCATAATGGAACAAAAACCAGACAAGAGTGGAGTACTACTAGGAACTTTACTACTTCGGGTCTTAAAGTGAAAGGGTTTTTGTTCGGCCGTCGGGAGAGAGGGGAAGACGATGGCCAGATTGTTCGGCCATTGGGAGAGAGAGAGGAAGACAATGGTTAGGTGTGAGAGAGGATAAGACAGAAGTTATAAAAAATATTATGTTTCCTATTTTACCCTTGTTCAAACATGTGTTCATTAAACACATGCGCAAAAACAACTAAAAAGGATTTTCGGCCAAAAATCAAGACCTCTTCTTGATTTTGGGCCTATTTTTATTTTTGTTTTTTATAAATAGCATCAAGAAATGATACCAAACCTTTTTAATAACCAAAAACTGAAATAAAAATAGAAATAAAAATCAATCGAAACACAGCCTTACTCCATGACACTGGCTTTCATTACCCTATTTCTCCTGCTAAAGTAAAATTACTAGATTTTTTCTTTTCTCAACCACCTAAAATTGAAAACTGATTCCAGATTTGCAAACCAAAGAAATGCCAACACATACAACTGGTAAAAATTCACAAAGACAAATAAATGTACAACTTCAAATAGCACAATGAACAGATAATTGAGCAACCCAAAAAAGATGTACCACTAAATAAGTCTTAGTGTGATTGTGATGATGATTGAGGACATCCCAGCAATTTGTTCCCGCTAAGAGCAGCAGAGCCAGCTTCTGATTTTATATTATTTTTACAGTCTATTTATTTTCTTTTATTTCCTATATCTAGAAACTATTTGTTTCTATTTCTATTTATCAATTTTTATTTTGTTTTCTGTCTTTTGTAATTTGAATTCTGTTATCTTTTCTTCTTTTTTTTTCTTTTTTTTAACAGCATGTAACTTCCCCCACCATGTCAGTTTTTAACCATTTTTTCCCTCTACTTCATTCCCCTACTTTCTTGTTCTTAATCTTCTGAAAATCTAATCCCTCTCCCTATTTTCTTTCTTTATTCTATGAATGAATGGCCTATTCACTGCATACTTCCCTCCTGCGAATTCTCTAACAGCATGGACATGTAAAGGTTTTTTCTTTCTTCGTTTCAGTCCTATTTTTTTGTTATTAATAGACAGCCAATAGTCTGTTATCAGTTTTTATGTTTCTTAATTCTCTGTTATTATGGCCCACATATATACTATTATTATGCATCCTACAGGTGAACAGCACCTTGAACTGAGCTCTATTGTCACCATGCCACTGGTTCTTATGTTTCAGCTTCACTATGGTTAGTATTCTAACTCCTTTATATTGAATTGTTCCTGAATCACATAAAACTGGTTCTTATGCATAAATAACATAGCTGTTATCATTTTTAGGAATACTGAAATTTTCATACAACTTATCAAATGCTGCCTTTTATTTTCTGAATTTCTATTTCACTTTAGTTGAGCATTGTTGAGTTGGTAGATCATAAGCTAGCTCTAAATCTCCAACGCAAGACATGTATGCAGCTGCCATCTATCCTACCTAACTAAACATTAGGCAACCTAATACCTAGCTAGCTATAAGTGTAGGAGACCTCGACCCTAGGCTGTCCTATATCAGATTGGTATGTATTGAATCATTTATCACACTGTATGCTATTCATCTCATTCACAGCTTTCTGGCATGCATTCTATGGCATTGTAGTAGACGACATATAGTTCAATGATTAGATAATGGTGGGATAACATGTCTATGCATCAAATTTGGAGGCCAACTGACATTGCCATTCAACCAAAAAAGCAAATGGTTAAAAACCCCTTTTGGTTGCAGCACAGATGTATAACAAAAAAATACTAGAATAGAAATCCAATAATGATAGACCGTATAGTTGAGATAAATCAACATGTGTATGCTTGAAAATCATTTATCCTTTTTTTATTTTTGGATGGGTAAAATCATTTATCCTTAATTCAAGCCCAACATGGATTTTAGAACCTGAACCATAATAGGAATCGGCTTAAGATGGCCAAGCTCGGTTCTAAGACCAGAAAGAGAGGTTTGGGGGAGAGATGGAGCAGAAAGAAAGGTGGGAGAAGAGAGGAAGAGAAAATGACAGACACTCTGAGGGACCATCATCGTCCATGAGATGTGGAATCCACTGGAAAGGTGTGGAAGACACTGGACAAGGACGATGATGGTTCCCTTGGAGGGTACCCTGTCAGGGAGAGGATCCAGGATCAAAAGGAATGAGGAGAGAAATGACGATTGAAGATGGGGGAGAGAGGAAGATATGGTTGAGGTGGTTTTATTAATTTTTTTAAATGGCATAACTATCCTTTTATTTTCCGTGTGCACACATAAAAACAAGAAATCAGTGCTGAAAAGTGAAACCTATTTTTGTCTGTTTCCAAAAACATACCATTTTTTGTTTCCATAAGCAAGTGTTTGAAGAAAAAAAACAGTTGTCCAAAAAAAAATTATCAAACATGTTTTTTTGTGAAAAAAATATTACCCTTTTTTTCAAAACAGAAAAACAGTTTTATGAAATGTTATCAAACAGAGGTGAAGATATTGGTGCTGTGAGATACTACGCTTTCTCTATTTTTCAAAACACACAAAAAAAAAAACATTTTATGAATGTTATCAAACAGAGCTGAAGATATTGGAGTTATGAGATACTATGCATTTGGTTCACCATCAGATCGACACAATCAATATAAAAAATATAGTGGCATCCTCCATCCATATAAAATATATAGTGCGACCACGAGTGCAAAAAATCTCAGCACACAAACACGCACACACAGAGTATAAGTAACATTATATGATCAGCTTTACAACTGAGCAATTAGCACATAAAAATTTGTTAAAAAAGTTCTTAGTCATGAAAACCTATAAGCAATCATAAGATCTCTATGAATGATGATCTGTTGGGTTCATCACCATATTAAAATGACTAGCGATCAATGTAAGACAAAACGAAGCTACTTGAGAAGTTGAGATAGTGTACTCTGAGATGACTTGCATGTTGTCATATAAGCAGACACAAATTTTAAAATTTTACAGTAGACTTGCAGGAGAGCACAATAATAGCATCAAATATTGAAGAAGAAACCATAGGACGCATAAGCAGATTTACAAGCACAAACGAGAGAGAATCAGAATTCAAAGCAGTGGGAAGAAAAAAGACAGGACGTAATGGTTCTTAATATCAGATCTTCAAGGAGCAAAATATTGGAACTCTAACAGAAGTACTAACACATAGAAATAAGACTGCAGAATATAATGCATCAAGGTTTCCACAATTTCAGAAATAACCACATTAAGTTACGAATTTGCAACAAGAGGACTACACATACATTTGTAAAAAAGAGGATAGAATGAGATCGGAACAGATATCACATTAGTCACAGCCATCAATCAGAACATCACACACCGTCATTCAAATAGAAAGCGAAGAAGTCTCATCCCTGGTATCAAAATAACAAATCCTGTCATTGTGAAATGTAAAAAATCAGAATTCATTATCGGAAATAATCAACCAAATGACATGACCTCCTTAACATTCATGTCATACCATACATATATACAATAATTAGTCTCCTACCTAAATTCAAGGTCACAACTAAGCAAATCATGAGGAATAAATACATTACGACCCTGTATAGATCCACTCACAATTATCGAAGTGGATTAAGCTTTAGGAGAAGGCGCCATCCTACGTGAAACTGTAGAAACTTCTAAAATATAAATTTCGGAATTGAGGTCAACCGTCTAAATTCCAACATTTCGATGCAAAAAATCAAAATGTATACCGGCAGATCTCAGATCCCACTACAAGCTTTAAATAGATCGTAATTTGGAGCAGACGCTCCGTAAGAAAAAAATGCAAAATTGAAAGGTGATCTTCTTGTCCAACACAACGTTCATTTACAGAAGAAATAATTACACCAAAACCACGAAATGTCACGTAAATGAAAACAGAGAAGAACGAAAAATAAGACGATACCTTGCAAACAATCACAATTTTCAGCCTCTTTACGAACGACATCAAGAACAGTATCGATCAACTCGGCTCCTTCAGTGTAGTGGCCCTTGGCCCAGTTATTTCCGGCACCGGATTGCCCGAAGACGAAATTATCAGGGCGGAAGATCTGACCATAAGGTCCAGATCTGATGCTATCCATAGTGCCGGGCTCCAGATCCATAAGAACAGCCCTGGGAACATATCGTCCACCAGAAGCCTCATTGTAATAGACATTGATCCTCTCAAGTTGCAGATCAGACAATGCACCATTAAATCTCCCCGTGGAATCGACCCCATGTTCATCGCATATCACCTCCCAAAACTTAGCTCCGATCTGGTTTCCACATTGTCCACCTTGAACGTGAAGGATTTCTCTCATGGTCTCTGGAGCCTCTCGGATTTGGATTTGGATTCTGCAGAGGGTTCTTCCGACTTTTTTTCCTAGTTGTGTTCACTTCCGAGGAAGACAGCTAGTTATAAATATAGGCGGTGCGGGGAGACAGAAGGAGATTCGGCAATGATAGAGCGGCGTTGTATTTTCGTGTGGAAACTCGAAAGTCATGTGAAAGCGGAAAACTCCCCGACCCGATACAAACGTTTAGGTTTCGTTTACGGTTTGGGTTTCCGTGCAGGCCGGAGAGATTGAGACGTTTGCTGCAACGAACGTGTACCACGGTTAGGGGTTAACCCCACGAACCAAACTAGACGTTTTCCCTTCCGGGTTTATCTTGCTTGAATAGACCCAGGGTCCATAATACATCCTAAACCGTGGATGTAAAGATACTTATCCAATGGTGTAATGTATAAGTTTCTAACCATTCAAGATTTCAAATTTATGGCTTATGATCAGGGGAACATAGAACTTCACACATCACTGTGGACACTGAGTATATTATACCAGCGTCCAGCTGTCACCGTAAGTCCGTGACAATAATAATATCCATGCCCCACCCATTTATGATTTAGCTTACTAGGCGGTGCGGTGCGAGGAATAAAAATCCTCTCCTGTTGTCCGGTTGGTCCTGGTTCGTCGAATGTATAAGGATCTATTAGTATGCGTGATGAGTATTCTAACCCGGTTGATGGACAAGAGTCTCAATGTGGGATTCACATCGTCTCCTCCCTGATATTTGGGAGGAGGGGTAATGATCCCACTGGATGGTCGTCACATGGAGGTCGGATGAATCTGATTCCTTTGTTCGAGTCGACAAGCAAAACCGACAATGAAGTGTTGGCTCGAACAGAGTGATCGAATTCATCCGACTTCCATGTGGCAACCATCCAGTGAGATCGCCGCACCTCCTCCCAAATCTCAAGGAGGAGACGATTTGAATCCCCAATGTGAGTGTCACAACGGGAGCATAAAAATAAAAAAATTAATTAAATGTGAGAGTCTGAGTGTGAGCATGGTTCAAGAAGACAGATCACGGGATTGGGAATTGGGATCGGTTGATCCCATGCAACATGCCAAGTAAACCCCAAGATCCAGAAAAAGCACAAATATGAGACAATTCTAGCCCCGATCAGCCTAATCTGTTTGATCCAACTCGAGATCGGATTCAGATTGCCAACGGCCTTTCTGATCCCCGATCCCGTACCCTTGAACCTCATGGTAGCATGGTTCTAAGAATCGGTGTTGGATCGATTGATTGATATCAGTATTGGTCTGGAGGAATCTAGATCCCAATACCAATTAGTATAACCTTGAATGGCAGGTTAATCAGTTAACTCAACGATTTGTAACAATGTGGTTGGATGATGTGATAATCTAGTAATTGGATAGAGAAGATTCAATTAGTCACATGTCAAAATTCAGTTGGAATCAGGATTGGCTAATCTCCTTTCGATCTCTGAAACGATGGTTCATGGGGAAAAAAGATTTTCTGTAATGAGACACTTGTGTAGTGAGGATCTCAACCACTCAAAATGGATGGGCATATTTTCTGATATACTTAAAATACATCGAGATACACGCAAATCTATTTTAAGTGGATAGAATCCTCGCTACACCTCACCACAGGCAGGTTCATGATTGCTCCACGACCAACCGATATGGAAAAAATCCGTAGGGGATCCACTCATGCATGCACCGTCCCACTGATCCAACATGTCACATGGCAATTGGCATGTGCCATGTGCGTTTGCTGCTGCCGGTTTACACGGATCAGCGAAAATTGCTTCCCCAACCCCGACGAGGATCGTCTATTATCTTCCCTTTTTATAGACAATTGTTTGTGTATAGAAACTAGACACGAATCCGGAAAATGAGCCGACCGACAACCAGACACCAAACATGAATACATTCTATCCACCGGCGGGCAGGCACTCAAGCCTAAGCTATCCAAAACCCAATACAGGATAAGAATTGGGTTTTTTTTTTTTTTTTCGTTTTAAATCTTCCTTTTTTTAAGGCAGAATTGAGTTAACATGTAAAACTAAAAATCAGATTCAATGGGGATTCAAATCGTCTCCTCCCTGAGATTTGGGAGGAGGGGCGGCGATTCATTGGATGATCGCCACGTGGAGGTTGGATGAATCCAACTCTTCCGTTCGAGCCGATACTCCCTTGTCGGCTCTAACGGAGGGATTAGATTCATCCGACTTCCACGTGGCGACCATCCAGTGGAGTCGCCGCCCCTCCTCCCGAATCTCAGGGAGGAGACGATGTGAATCCATTTAATGGAACCACTAGCACATAGGCCAGTAATGCCTCTAGACAAGTGGGGTGAGCTAACAAGGCCCAATTTGGGCTTTTATGGTTGAAAAATGCCAACATCAGCTAAACAAACAGGGTTTCAATGTAAATCTATTTATTTAAATATGAAAAATGTTTCTTTAGTCTCCAAACCCTAAAAGAATCTCTTGAGGAGACACATCATTAGTGCTATATAGTAATCTCGAAATAGACTTAATCACATGTCAAATTTATATACAAAATTCAATCAGTTATCCACCCATGTATATCTATTTATTCATCGTTTCTTTTCCAATCAATCGTGTATTGCATTATACATCCGCCCTTGATTCTGAATTTTCTGAGACTTTTTTTTTCTGGCACAAAGGCTACTCCATTACGTGCATTAAGATCTACCATTCCACAAAATTTGTGCCCCATCAAGTTGCTACATACATGATAAATAAAGGGATAGTTTAGCAAAGTTTTTTAGCACATAAATCCTCTCCATCCGTCCAGCCATTCAGTCGAACATCAGACGGCTAGGATTACATCGGGATGTGTGCCTAGTGTATACCAGCAGTTCGATGTTTGGCTAAACAGTTGGACGGACGAAGAGGATTTTTATCCAATTTTTTAAGCAAGTTGTCAGAAAAAACATTCCCTTGAAGAGTAAAGGCACCCAAAAGGTCATGAGTTCGATACTTCTATTTTCATTTGTGTAATAAATACACACCCCCACTCTTCTTCTTGTGGTGTACAAAATCTTGCTTCCCCAACCTAGTACCTTAGGGGCTGTTTGTTAAAACTTCAACTCTGGGATTCTTATTTCTGGTTCAAATTTCTACTCCAACTTTAAAAGGATTCAGGAGTATATGGGAGTAGAAACATGTTTGTTAACCTAATTTAGTCATGAACTCCAAAATGGTGTTGGTGGGTGGTGAATGGTGGCACTAGTGGTGAATGGTGATGGTTGGTGACGATGGTGGTGGGTGGGAAGTGGTGGTGAAGGGTGGCGGTGGTGGTGGGTGGTAATGGATGGTGGTGGCGGTGGTGGTGGGTGATAGTTGGTGGAGGTGGTGGGTGGTGGTGGCGGTGGTGGCGGTGGTGGGTGGTTGGTGGTGGTGGCGGTGGTGTATTGGGTTTTTGGGCTCCCTTCCTATGTGGAAAAAGGCCCAAACCTTTGTATGTTTTAAGCCCATTTAAGTCCATTCTTTTTACCTTGTATTTAATCTTTTAAATAGGGCAAAAACGAATTAGGGTTAGGGTTTAGCATCTTAAGAAGAAGAGAAAGAGAGCAGCAGTTTTTTTGGGCGTAGGTGATTTGCGCAGCCGTGATCAAGCCAACGATCGGGAGGTCATCCGTGGTCCGATTGAGCTGATTTTTGGACAGCAGGTAGAGGACACATAGTTCGTCAATCTGTACGGTCAGATTTTTTATTGGAGTTTTCTAAGTCAAGTTATTCACTCCGTACAGCAGCCTCTGTTTCTTTGGGTGAAATTTCTGCATCTCTTTGTTTCTTCGAGTAATAGTTTTACTTCTTTATGCTATTGGGGTTGTATACTCATTGGAAGAATTGGAACTAGGTTTTGTAACATCTATTGATAATAGTGAAGTTTCTATTTGGGCTTTAGAGTCCCGTGGTTTTTTACTCTTCGATTTGAAGAGGTTTTTCCACGTTAAATTCTTGTGTCTCATGTGTGGTTGATTTATATTCATTATTTGCACATATTGTTAGGGCTGAAAATATTTTTGTGATATACTTGTTATCTTCTTATAAGTTCGATCAAGTGTGGGAGTGATTTTTTCCTAACAAGTGGTATCAGAGCCAGGTTTGTTGATTTTCTATTGTGTTGGCTTGATTGAATGATGGAGACAAATACAAGTAGAATGATCAGTTTGAATGGTTCTAACTATCATAAGTGGAAAGGAAAGATGAAAGATCTCTTATATGTGAAGAGTTGTCATTTACCCGTGTTTGCTAAAACAAAACCCGACTCTAAGTCTGATGAGGAATGGAAATTTGAGCATGAACAAGTTTCTGGCTACATTAGGCAATGGGTAGATGATAATGTCCTTAACCACATTAGTGATGAGACAAATGCAAAGACCTTATGGGATAAACTTGAATCTTTATATGCCAAGAAGACCGGTAACAACAAGTTGTTCTTGATCAAGAAATTGATGAGTTTGAAGTACAAGGAAGGGTGTACTATCACCGATCACTTGAGTGAATTTCAAGGTGTTCTTCAACAGTTGTCGGCTATGAGTATAAAGTTTGATGATGAGATTCAAGCTCTTTGGTTGCTAGGTCATTTGTCGGATTCTTGGGAGACATTTAGGATGTCACTTTGTAACTCGGCCCCAGATGGTGTTGTAACAATGGAGATGGCTAAAAGTAGTGTCATGAATGAAGAGATGAGAAGAAACTCTCAAGGTTCATCATCAGAATTTGAGGTTTTATACACCGAGAATAGGGGGAGAAATAAAAGCAAAGGTCCAAGGGGCAGAGATAAAAGCCGTAGCAAGTCAAGAGGAAGATATGAAGATAAAAAGTGTCATTATTGTGACAAGTTGGGGCATATCAAGAAGAATTGTTTCCAATATAAAAGAGATAAGAAGAATGTAAATTTAAAGGAAGACAAGAACAATCATGAGAATAGTGATTGTATCGCTTCTGTTTCTTCTACTGATCTTGTCATTGTTTGTGATGAGAATTTTATCAACTTAGCATGCCATGAGACAGGTTGGATTGTTGACAGTGGAGCTTCGCATCATGTTACTTCAAGAAAGGAGTTCTTTACTTCTTACACTTCTGATGATTTTGGTATCTTGAAGATGGGTAATGATGGCATGTCAAAGGTTGTTGGTTTTGGAGATGTTTCTTTGATGACTAACAATGGAACAACTTTGTTATTAAAAGATGTGAGACATGCTCCTGATGTTCGACTGAACTTGATATCAGCGGGGAAGCTTGATGATGAGAGTTATATCAACACCTTTGGTAATGGAAAATGAAAGCTCACTAAAGGCTCTATGATTGTAGCTCATGGTAAGAAGTATTCCAGCTTGTATGTAATGGAAGCTAAACTTTCTAATGATGCAATTACTGTGGTGGAAGAAGATTATGTCACCGAGTTATGACACAAGAGGCTTAGTCACATAAGTGAGAAAGGGCTTAATCTTTTAGCCAAAAAGAATTTGCTTTGTGGATTAAAGAATGCAAAGTTGAAAATATGTTCTCATTGTTTGGTTGGAAAACAACATAGAGTTTCGTTCAAGAGTCATCCTCCTTCAAGGAAATCAGATCTATTAGAGTTGGTGCATTCTGATGTTTGTGGCCCCTTGAAGGTACATTCTCATAGTGGTGCTATCTATTTTGTGACCTTTATTGATGATCATTCTAGAAAACTCTGGGTTTATACTTTGAAGACCAAAGATCAAGTACTTGGTGTGTTCAAAGAGTTTCATGCATTAGTAGAAAGACAAACTGGGAAAAAGTTGAAGTGTATTCGATCAGACAATGGTGGTGAGTATCGTGGACCATTTGATGAGTATTGCAGACAACATGGTATTAGACATCAGACAACTCCTCCAAAAACTCCCCAGTTGAATGGTGTTGCTGAGAGGATGAACAGAACTTTGATTGAGAGAGTGGCATGTTTGCTTTCAGATGCACACTTACCTAAATCATTTTGGGGTGAGGCTTTGCTTACTGCAACACATGTTATTAACTTATCTCCTGCTGTTATTTTGGATGGTGATGTTCCTGACAGAGTTTGGTCTGGCAAAGATGTATCATATGATCACTTGAAGATTTTTGGCTGTAAGGCATTTGTGCATGTTCCTAAAGACGAGAGGTCAAAGCTAGATGCTAAGACACGACAGTGTATCTTTCTTGGTTACGGTCTAGATGACCTTGGTTATAGGTTGTATGATCCAGTTGAGAAGAAACTTATTAGAAGCCGTGATGTGGTGTTCTGTGAGGATCAGACAATTAATGATATTGAAAAGGCCAAGAAGACTATGTCTACTGATAGTGGTGACTTGACTGATTCAGATACAATTACCTTGGGTAGGCCAAATCCAGTTCATGATGATACAGAGATTGATACTCATGGTGGTCAACTTGCTAGTGATAATGTAGAGGATGTAGGTGATGTAGATGTTCCCTCTGATGATAATGTTGATGATCAACAGCATGTACCTATAATTCCACCAGTGGTTCCACAAAGAAGGTCTGAAAGAGTTCATCAACGTTCTACAAGGTATTCTCCAAATGAGTATGTACTTAATTATGTACTCTTGACTGATGGGGGAGAGCCTGAGTGCTATGAACAAGCTATGAAAATTGAAGACAAGACTAAATGGGTTGATGCTATGGAAGATGAGATGAAATCTTTGCATGACAACCACACCTTTGAGTTGGTAGAGTTACCAGAAGGAAAAAGGGCTTTAAAGAATCGATGGGTTTATAGGTTGAAGCAAGATGATAGTTCTTCACATCCACGATACAAAGCTAGGTTGGTTGTTAAGGGCTTCAGTCAGAAAAAGGGGATAGACTTTGAGGAAATTTTTTCTCCAGTTGTGAAGATGTCTTCTATCCGAGTTATTCTTGGCTTAGCCGCTAGTCTTGATTTGGAAGTTGAGCAGATGGATGTGAAAACTGCTTTTCTTCATGGTGATTTAGAAGAAGAAATCTACATGGAGCAGCCAGAGGGTTTCAGAGAAAAAGGGAAAGAGGAACTTGTGTGCAAGTTGAAGAAAAGCTTGTATGGTTTGAAACAAGCACCGAGGCAGTGGTATAAGAAGTTTGAGTCTGTTATGGGGGAGCATGGCTATAAAAAGACTACTTCTGATCATTGTGTATTTTTTTCGTAAATTCTCTGATGATGATTTTATTATCTTGTTGCTTTATGTTGATGACATGCTTATTATTGGCCAGGATGCTTCTAGGATTGACAGGTTGAAGCATGATTTGAGTAAATCTTTTGCTATGAAAGATTTGGGGCCAGCAAAACAGATTCTTGGCATAAAAATTGTACGTGATAGAAAGGTTAAGAAGTTATGGCTATCACAAGAGAAGTATATTGAAAAGGTACTTAAAAGATTCAATATGAATAATGCTAAAGTAGTGAGTACTCCTCTTCTTCCACACTTTAGATTAAGTATCAAGCATAGTCCTTCTACTGAAGAAGGAAAAGAATATATGCAAAAGGTTCCTTATGCATCAGCAGTGGGTAGTTTGTTGTTTGCAATGGTATCCACTAGGCCGGATATTGCCATGTCGTTGGCATAAGTCAGTCGATATCTTTCTAATCCAGGAAAAGAGCATTGGAATGCAGTGAAGTGGATTATGAGATATCTTTGTGGCACCTCCAATTTGAAGCTTTGTTTTGGAAGTGAGAAACCAATTCTCACTGGTTATACAAATTCAGATATGGTAAGGGATGTTGACTCAAGGAGGTCTACTTCTGGTTACTTGATCAACTTTGCAGGGGGAGCAGTGGCTTGGCAATCTAGGTTGCAAAAATGTGTTGCGCTGTCTACTACAGAGGCAGAATTCATTGATGCTACTGAAGCAAGTAAAGAGTTAATATGGATGCGAAAGTTTCTACAAGAACTTGGTTTTACACAAGAGAGGTATGTGTTGTTATGTGATAGTCAGAGTGCTATTCATCTTGGTAAGAATTCAACATTTCATTCTAGGTCCAAACATATTGATGTGAGGTATCATTGGATACGCGATGCTTTGGATGATAAATTGCTAGAACTTGAGAAGGTTCATACGGATGATAATGGTGCTGATATATTGACAAAGTCTTTACCAAGAGATAAGTTTGAAACTTGTTGTTTGATCGCCGATTTGGCGAGTTCCTCCACATAGTTGGGAGGGGGAGATTTGTTGGGTTTTTGGGCTCCCTTCCTATGTGAAAAAAGGCCCAAACCTTTGTATGTTTTAAGCCCATTTAAGTCCATTCTTTTTACCTTGTATTTAATCTTTTAAATAGGGAAAAAACGAATTAGGGTTAGGGTTTAGCATCTTAAGAAGAAGAGAAAGAGAGCAGCAGTTTTTCTGGGCGTAGGTGATTTGCGCAGCCGTGATCAAGCCGACGATCGGGAGGTCATCCGTGGTCCGATTGAGCTGATTTTTGGACAGCAGGTAGAGGACACATAGTTCGTCAATCTGTACGGTCAGAGTTTTTATTGGAGTTTCCTAAGTCAAGTTATTCTCTCCGTACAACAGCCTCTGTTTCTTTGGGTGAAATTTCTGCATCTCTTTGTTTCTTCGAGTAGTAGTTTTACTTCTTGTTGCTATTGGGGTTGTATACCCATTGGAAGAATTGGAACTAGGTTTTGTAACCTCTATTGATAATAGTGAAGTTTCGATTTGGGCTTTAGAGTCCCGTGGTTTTTTACTCTTCGATTTGAAGAGGTTTTTTCACGTTAAATTCTTGTGTCTCATGTGTGGTTGATTTATATTCATTATTTGCACATATTGTTAGGGTTGAAAATATTTTTGTGATATACTTGTTATCTTCTCATAAGTTCGATCAAGTGTGGGAGTGATTTTTCCCTAACATGGTGGTGGGTGATAATTGATGGTGGTGGTGGGTGGTGGGTGGTGGTGGTGGTGGTGGCGATAGTAGGTGGTAGTGGGAGGTAGTGGATGGTGGTGGCGGTGGTGGGTGGTTGGTGGTGATGGCGACGGGGGGTGGTGGTGGTAGGTGGTGGTGGCGATGGTTGGTGGCTGGTGGTAGTGGCGATGGTAGGTGGCGGTGGTTGGTGATCGGTGGCTAGTGGTGGTGGCGATGGTAGGTGGCGGTGGGTGGTGATTGAGGATGGTGGTAGTGGTGGTGGTGGGTAGTGGTGGCGGTGGGTGGTGGCAGTGTGGTGGTGGTGGTGGTGTTGATGGCGGCAGTGGGTGGTGGAGGGTGGTGGCGGTGGTGGGTGGTGGTTGGTGGCTGGTGGGTTGTGGTGGTGGTAGTGGTAGTTGGTGGTAGTAGTAGTGTAGGGTGATTTTTACTCCAAAATTGTGTTCTGAAGTCAAAAAGCATCTATTTGATGCTCCAAAAAATTGGATTCTAGAGCTCATTTGGAGCCGGTTCACTCATGGATTCTCCAGAAGTTCGAACCGGGTTACCAAACAGACTTCTACTCCATTTATGCTCCAGAAGTCAGAATCCAACTTCTGGAATGTTACCAAACACCCCCTTAGAATCTGTTGGACACCAAAGAGTAGGATGATGCCCCCAAAAAAAGTTTAAATTATTAACCATCTCTTCATCTAATATGCTTATGAAGCAACCAATTTATGGGTTGCTGAAAAATATGAGAGTATAACTTTAAATGAAAACCACTTATTTGATAATGTATCTAATAAGCCATTGATGAAGATGGTAAAGAAAGACAATCAAGATGATGTGCAATGCTATGTCTTATCACAATTGATACTGTCTTAAAGTCAGTATTTGCCTCCTATGATGCAATTTGATTTGTAATGCAAAATTGGCTCAAAGATAAAGCAGCCTAGGCTTCATGCAATAAACATGCATTCGTCAAATGCGCTCTTTCGAATGCGTAAGAGTTGTGTTCAATCGGTATAAAACAAAGTTTACCAAAAATACTTTAAACAAAGTAAGAGATTGAAACCGATAACCCATTGGAGAAATAGGCTAAACCTTCTCCATTTCGATAGAAGAAGAAGATACACTGCATAAAGTCATCTCCAAGACACAAGTCCCAAAAATCATGTTCTTTCCCATGGTACATGTTCATTGACCATTCATACATGTCTCCAATAGTCATACCAATTGATTATTTTAAGTACGCACCTCTCTAACGCCAGCCCAAAAAATGGATTAAACAATATTTTAATTCTCCAATTTTAAGTACATTAAAATTACCAAACATATCATACCAGTATTAAGTGCAATGCACCAATACGATACTTGCATTGTTCTCCACATGGACTTTTCATTAAGATATGTCTCAGAGGTTCAATTAGTCTTGTTTGTCACATGGACACCTGATGAAGATATGTCCCGAAGATTCAGCTAGTATTGTAACCAAAGTATCATCCACGAGATCTCATTACACCCCTCATTTGTCCAGAATGAGGCATGCTAATTTGATAGAGATATTTCTCCCCCTTTTATTCCATTCAAATTCACTGAGTATAAAATATAAAAGAAAAAAAAAGAAAAAGAGCACCTTCTAATTACCTAAAGGAATGAACCTCCCTTTTTTTTTTTTAATTTTTTTATGTAATAGTAAATAAAGCTTTACTGATGTAGAAAAACGGAACCGGGGAAAAATCCTCTTTTTTTTTTTCTCACTCTATAAGAAGAAAAAATTTTCACTCCTAAATTACGATCTAATTTCACTCCTAAATTACGATCTAACTCTACAAGTTTCTAAATTTCTCATCTACCACTCAAAATTTTGTCACCATTAATCAAAGAGACCCACTCATTAGTAGAGTCCCATTAGTTGATGATGCCATCTCAAATTAAAAATTTCAGGAACAATTATGCCCTTATTGTAATGATGAAAGATCAATTTACCCTTACACTCAAATTTTCATAGATATTTCCCTCTCTCTCTTTCTCTACCAAAGGAATCTAAGCGGAACAATATATTTTATGTAAGAGGAAACCAAAGCAAACCCTAAACCCTCATAAAAAACGAAAGCAATCACTGGATTTCTTCGGCAAGCTAAAATCACTGGATTTCTTCAAGCTGTTGTTCATTTCTATCTCTGTTTCGAAAAAGCCTTTGTAAAGTTAATCTTCTTTTAAAATTTCATGCTTTTTATTGGTTAGGATGATAAAGTTAATGGAAATCTGCAAGACAAGTTAGAAGAATCAATCCCTCAACTCCACCTTTACCAATCAAAATTTAGGAAATTATTAAGGTAAATTGCTTCAAACTAGTGAGACACTCGAAACTTTTGAAAGAAAAAGAATTGGGTTCCATCAAATCCCTCATCCTTTATTTGTTTTCAACACTGCTAATTGTTGTTTCCCTTCTTGTTTAGTGTCTATAGGCTTTTGGGTTTCTTGAAAGGGATGTCGTGAAGAACTGAAAACACTTTAAAGCTTGATGCTTCCCAATATCAGGAGAAAACAGAGGAGGTCAACCTACAGGGTTATTCAGATACCCTTCCAGGCTTCTAAGAAATTAGTCAAGAGCTACAAAGGGGTAACTCCTGATGTTGTAATCCCTAAAAAGGTGTATTCCCCATATGTCACTTTTCCTTTGATCCTTTCCTCTGTTTAAATTGCTGCCTTTTTTTTTTTTTTTTTAGATTTTCCCTTTCTCTCTCTCCAGCTCCCTTCGTAAAGCCCCTTCCTTGTAACTCCTTTATGTGCATCCTGCTGTGTTTTTTGGGTGTCGAAAGGGATCAACAATGGCAGGTGGGTATGATTTTTTCAGGGCTAGTAATGGTGGGAGATCATTCTGAAACGAAGATTTTGAAGAAGAAGATGTTTAGTCAGTTTTGGTGGACATAACAGAGTCCTCTATTTCTTCCAAGTTCAAAAAACCTAAGGACACCTCCTCCGCTATTTCTTCTACTAATCCGACTGTAGCGTCAATCATCTTCTCGCATCATCTTGAAAAGTTAGAAGAAAAAAGAAAAGAAAAGACGTCCATAAGTTAAAGCGAAATGTGCAGGTTAGAGACAGGATCTGTCGAATTCTAATCTCAATCATTCTGGATGAAAGAGGGATGAAACGGAAAGAGCTGGAAAATTTCTTGATTTTCTAGATTTACGATCGGTGTTGATATGAATTTTTTGATTTTCAATCTCTGCAACGTTTCTCGATTTTTCCATTGTAAATCTCTGGAAAATTTAACAGAAGAAGAAGATAGAAAAAGTTCATTCTATATAAAACAGAGGCAATGGTGTGATTTATGCAGGGCTGTTACCTAGGAGTGAGATCGAAATAATGGGACCGTCGCCGGAGATTAGGGGAAGAAGACGATGGGAAAGGGTAGAGATTGTAAAAGTTATAAAAAGTTAAATTAATAATTTTAAGTATCTTTCAGTTTCAAATAGAAATGATATAAATGTCTAATCACAATTTAAGTCAAGTCCATCATTTTGGTGGAGGCGATTGAAATTTTTGCAAACCAATGGGTATCAAATAAATTTTGACATATTTTTTGGAGTGTAGATAAAATTTTTCTTATTAAAAATTGGTGAACCCTCTGCATTAAAATTGCCTTTGCAAACGTAGGTAGATAGAGAGAAAGAGTGCATCTATTTTAATTCTAGATTAGTAATGGGTACATTACGTGGTTCAAGTTCTCGAGATCAGGTAGGGGATTTGCCTTAGTGGGCTGATCGATCCCGATCTGATTCTGCGTCGGATTGGCCTAGATCAGGATGGATCGGCTAGATAGACCCAAAAAAACCTTTGAATTAGTTTTATACCTGTGAGATCGGCCGATTATGTCTTTCTTGAAGCTAGAAACGGACCAGTAGGTTGGGAGGGAATGATTCCGGGCCCTCTCCCCAAATACCATGTTGTTCAGTTCAGTCATGTGGTACACAGTTGGAGTTTATTAACTGCACATATCGATATATTGGTATGCACACCAGTTGAGTTCCAGCAGTTGGATCACGATTGGATGAGAGAAGAAGATCTAGGTCGATTTCTAAAACCTTCCCTATCAATCCAACTATAAAATCCCCGACTTACCCTTTTCTTTGGATTTTTTTTGTTGGTAAAGACCTTATTTTGATGACGACGGGATAAAGCATTGATGTAATGTCTTAAGTCTTTTTTGGTATAATTTATATTTATGTTTTTGAGTTATTATTATAAATAATTTATTATATTAAATTATGATTTTTTTGTGTGGTAAATTATGAATCATAAATAATAATTGTTTGGTTTCATTCGACATAAAGAAGTAATAATAGATTTCCACAATAATGATAAACATTTTCTAATATATTTGTAGATTTTATATTATATTGATTTATTTTAAATATAAATATTATAATAAATTATAAAAAAAAATCATAAATTATAGCAAATAATTACATATCTCATAATATATTACATAATTAATTTTATAATAGATATGAAAGAGAGTCTTAATTTACGAAATCCCTAATTTATCCTCTAATCCGCAGTGAAAGGTCCCTGGAGAGGATCCACATCGTCTCCCGCCTGGGTTTGGGAGGGAGACTGGGCGGCTCAGATGGATGGCCGCCATGTGGCACTCGGAGGGATCCGAGCCGACCCCCCAGTCGGCTCAGCTTGTCGACTGGGCGGTCGGCTCGGATGGAGGGCTCGGATCCTTCCGAGTGCCACATGGTGGTCATCCATCTGGGCTGCCCAGTCTTTTGCCCAAACCCAGGCGGGAGACGATTTTGTTCCCCTAGAGAACCATTTGACGGGTTCTACATTCCTTTTCAACGCTGTCGAATGATTTCCACCCTCAAATCAGTATGATTTTTTATGCTGGCGTAGCACTATATTTAGTCTCTCGTGTCATCTCTACTCCAATCAAAGAACTTCCCGGCAAGGTGATTCGAGCTGTTGGGTTTCGTTGACGACGTCTGAGATCCCCTGGCCCCCTCTCTCTGTCTGTCTGTCACTCCTTTCTCTGTCGTTTACTCTTAGAAAGAGAAAATCGTCGTGCTGTCGAAGATCTTCGCGCTTGATCTCGATTGTCCTTTTCGGAGGGTGTTCGCGCCAGAATTCGAATTTTGCTGGCGCGAATTCTACCTGCTCCGTTTGTATATCTCAGGACATTTGAATTCTCAATTCTGAAGCAGACGGAGGAGAAAGCAATTCGAGTCGAAGCACGCAGAGGGAGCAGAAATGGTGATCTCAAACAATATAAGAGGACTTATTCTCGCAGTTCTCTCTAGCTCTTTTATTGGTGCGAGCTTCATATTGAAGAAGAAAGGCCTCAAGCGTGCTGGCGCTTCCGGTACTCCCGCGGGTAAGGAAACAGAAAAAGAGAAAAGCGAATTGAATTATTAATCTTTGTTTCTTTTCTCTTTGCCCTTACTTTGGTCGTCGCTTATATATCAGATCTCAATTTGTTTTGGAATGTGGATTCAATTACCACGATTGATTATAATCCTTTGTTGGTTCGATCTATTTGACTAATTGAATCTGTTCTTCCGATCAGAAATAGCAAATGGTGAGAGCTTATTTCCTTTTGCTTCTTAACAGATGTTTGAACTTTGAGGTCGATATAGATTATAGACATGTGATCTGAGTTGTAATTGTAAGAAGAAATTGTTACGGTTCTCTGGTCGGAAAAATCAATGCTACCTAATGGCACATGCAGTCATACTCTCGGAGTTTGAGGCTTCGAAATACTCGTTGTTGGCATTGTGATGAAACTAGTGTTGCATTCATCTTTCGTATATGCTGTATTTAGTATTTACTAAGCAAAGCATTAAACATGTCAAATTGGATGTTTATTTGTAGCTTTTGGCAGACTTTCTCGAGTAGTCTTATTAGGGTTGTTTTATTTTTTTTATTATTATTATAAAAAAAAAAAAAACCCTATGTGCTGGCCTCCTGGGTCTGCCAAGAGTTACTGTGGTCCATTTTTGGTGGTATGGGTTGCAGTTTTCTGTTAGAAATTGACCAGATCATGAGTTTGTGATCCTTTGACCATTTCACTTGTTGCTCCAGTCAGCAAGTTGTGGTGGCCATATTCTTCTGAAGAATTCTGAAGTGCTGCACCTTTCTACATGCTGAGAGCCTGAGACAAATGAAAGTGATAGGAGTTCTCTAACTCTAATCTTTCCAATTGATTGGTTCAACTTCAAAGTGAGAAATTTCTCAGAGTAAAAAGTGCAGCTGGTTCTTTAACTTATTTGCAAAAGTGGTTTGGCTTCAGCTGGACAAAGTAGTCATATTTATAATAAATCGGTGGAGGTTTTGGATGTCTAGTGTTGACGATTGATAGGTAATCAATATATTTGACTTCATAGTATGTAGATTTGGTACTTTTTTTGGAATTTAGCATCACTAAATAAAGTTCTGTAGAAACCTTCAATGAGAGTGCTATCGTGCCTTGGTGAAGGTTCTACTGATGCTTAGCTTGTTTGGGCCATCTTAGAGATGTGAGAGATATATATGTCTGACACAATTATCCTATATGAAATGCTATGTCACCTTGGCATCTTGGGGACCGTAAATACCTCTTCCTTAGCTAGAAGAGGACATTCCACTGTGAGAATTCTTAATGCAAACCAGTTTCCAAATCAGAAAACTAGCTTACTACTCAAAAACAGGGGAAAACCTGCATTTGGAAAACTTTATAACATAATACAGAAATCTCAGAACGGTCCCAAACTCCAATTAAATACCCTATCCTATCAACAGATTCAGCCTGCAAAGTTTGAGTTAAATCTGATGACAGTATAATGAGTTTCAATACCTGAACCCCAAGGTGGTAGTTTAGTTGGCAAGGAGCCTACACCTTAGGAAGTGGAAGGTTTTGACTCCTCTTACCTCATTGGGCCATTCACACGGGGTGTTAAGTGCTCTTTCTTTCCTGCTTTGGGTGCAAGTAGAATTGTTCTCATTCAACCCTGGAATGACCCGGTCTATCAGTATGGGCCCGCGGGACTAGTCAGGCCCAAGGTCTGGATATCCCTTGTTAGCGAAAAAAAAAAAGGGTTTCAAAACCTGCAAAATAAAACTTCAGGCTGCAGGGTTTAGGAATCGAATAATTCTGACATGTAGTTCTGGTAGAGAGATAGATAGAAAGATAGAAGGATAACCAGGCTAGGAATTCTCCTATGACCTAACCCCACTTGGAATCCGCCAAGTACACTACTGAATCCACAGCAACATCTACTGAAGCCACAGTAGCATAAGTTTCAGAAAACTGCAAGCTAGATTTCTTAACTTCCTGTCTGATGCATGGACGAGTACATCTATATAGATTCCATAAACTGAATCTATAACATTCCTAAACTGATTTGGAATTCAAACTACTACTTAGAATGGTGAAAATAGACTAGTATTTGACACGCCTACTCAAACTAGGGTTTTAAAAACGGAACATAAACTTAGAATGTAATATGGACTCAAATTCCTAATAATTCTAGGACTTGATTTAGCTAATTTCTAACATAAAAAGGCTCTACTAATCCTAATCTCATAGTCTTAGCTTCCACCCTTATTATAGGTCCATGAAAGTAACCTATTACAACGAAAACACCCATTGGACCAAAGACCCAACATGTATGGAACCTAACCAAATGTTATTTTCAATAAAATAACCCCTTGTTTAGGTTCCATGCTGAGAAACCCACATTGTGGATTGTGACCTGTGGAATGTGGAGAGTGATTGCCTACAGGTGATGAGTGTCCGAGAAAGCTTCTACTACGTGAGGGTTACTAATTAAAATATCAACCCTTGACCTAAGACTTACATAGAAGACTTCAACTATTTTCAGCATGTTTCTGGAATCCAAAAATCCAC
Source organism: Protea cynaroides (assembly GCA_028583415.1). Taxonomy (NCBI): domain Eukaryota; kingdom Viridiplantae; phylum Streptophyta; class Magnoliopsida; order Proteales; family Proteaceae; genus Protea; species Protea cynaroides. Next base: position 50,985,527 of record CM053272.1, read on the forward strand.
TTCAAATTATAATTATAGCTTAGCTTGAAAAAACCTTGCAATTTTCCATGATAATCATACTTTATTTTTTTAGGGGGGTAGGCGGGGCGTAGAAACATGATCAGGAATCCCTTTTTGGTTCAATTAGACAGGGCCCATAGAAGATCCCAACTATTTCCAGCATGTTTTGGGCTTGAGGTTACAACTAAGCCAGTAATAAAAAATTGAGATTACAAGTGAGCCAGTAATAAAAAAAAAATAATAATAGAATTCTATGACTTGCATACTGAAATTATGGGACACATATTAGGTACTTTTCTTTCATCATATTGAAACCATCCTTTCCCTTTCAACAGAAATGAAGCTTTGTTGATTCCCTGGTTTAAGCAGTTATTTGTGTGTTGCTATGTCCTGAGCATCTGAGTCTTGGATCCTGGATCAAAACCTGTGTACTTTTGGCTGAATCTGCTTCTTGTTTTGTTAAATGATCCGAAGACACCTTATAGAGGAGACTCCAGTACCAGATATTATGCCCAATTGATAAAGATGCAACAGAGTAAGATGTTGTGACCAATTAATCCTGCACAAAAATGATCTCATGCATGGTCTGAAAGATGCGGAATGTGATGAATGTACCATACATGATGAATACACTAAACTAGACCTTGTTTTTTAGCATCAAATTTTTTGTTCTTTTCTTTTTGTCTAACATCCTTAAAATGTTTTCAGTTGTGCATCAAGGGTCTCCTTAGCCTCCATTTTAAACATAAGCTTGATCCAAATTTTCTGTTAATAAGTGAGCTGTATGCTGAGGTTTCAGAAACTGAAGTGAAGTTTACCAGTCACTGATATTTTTAAAATTTTCAATATATAGGAGTTGGAGGATATACTTACTTGTTAGAGCCACTATGGTGGGCTGGGATGGTGACAAGTAAGCCCACAAATCTGATAGCAAGTTATTATTTGTCTAGATGTTGCTCTTTCCTTCATAAATATTTTAATTTCTCAATAATAGTTAATAGTCAAATGTTCTATTGATCTTGGGGCCTGAAGTTTCTTGACGAGCAGTGATTGTTGGAGAGGTCGCAAACTTTGTGGCTTATGTTTTTGCTCCAGCTGTTCTAGTGACCCCATTAGGCGCACTTAGCATTATTGTCAGGTAACAGTTGATAGATTATTAGCTTTATCCTAAGTTTACATTTACAGTTATTTAGAGTTTCAATAGCCTTTTGAGCTAACACCCTTTGGTATATCTTAGTGCGGTTTTGGCACATTTCATGCTGAAGGAGAGACTGCAAAAACTAGGTGTTTTGGGGTGTGTGTCATGTATTGTTGGTTCAGTGGTGATTGTAATTCATGCACCTCAGGAGCATACACCAAATTCTGTGCAAGAGATCTGGACTCTAGCGACTCAACCTGGTAATATTGGTTTAATCCCTCATCTGCCCCTCTCTTAGTCAATTTTATTCTTAAGGTGTTAGGGACATGATTAATTGTTCTTTCCTCTTGTACTTTTGTCTGCAGCTTTTCTATTTTATTCTGCAGCTACAATATCAATTGTATTAGCTCTAGTGCTGCACTTTGAACCCCGCTATGGGCAAACAAACATATTGGTCTACTTGGGAATATGCTCTCTAATGGGTTCACTTACGGTATTTCATCTTCCTTATTTTCTTATATGGCTACATTCTTTCTGTTACTAGAGCTTCATGTAGGCTTTCTCATGTTATGTTTACTAGTGTATTAGAGCATTAACCTGCAGACCTTTCAATGTATGATATACAGGTTGTAAGTATAAAGGCAACAGGAATTGCAATAAAGCTTACACTAGAGGGGATGAATCAGATAGCATATCCTCAAACGTGGTTTTTTCTTGCAGTTGCAGTCATCTGTATCATCACACAATTAAATTACCTGAACAAGGTCAGTGCAGCTGTTTTTACTACTTGTTCCTTGTAGTTAGTTTTGTGAAAACAAATGTGACACTTGTACTTCGTATACAATAGCCAGTGGAGATCCATTTCACAGTTGTTATGCATTGAATCTGAACTTGTTAAAAATGCTTTAAGTAAACAATGGATCATATTGAATTATATTTGTTACCATATAGTTAGAGACATAGGCATAAATAATCTCACAGTGTTGTCTTTGCTACAATGGATCTTTCTTATCTTGTACGACTCTTGATGTATTATGGAGATTAACATATATTGTCCAAGGAGACACAAAATAAGGAAAAGGTAGAAGTTTCTGTATCAGAATCTATGGATTTCGGAGTGTTGGAATCCAACACATGCTTGGCACAAGTAGTCATTGATTTAGAAAAGTCATTGCAACAAAGATTTCCTAATGTTGACCTGCTGCATCTCTGACTCTGGCAGTAGCTGCAGATCTGTTCTCAACTCAACTCAGTCTTATCCCAACTAAATGGGGTCGGTTACATGTATCCTTTTTCTCCAATCAGCTCTATTCAAAGTGATACTTGATTCCAGTCCTAAGCTATACATGTCCTTCCTCACCACTTCTTATAGGGTCATTCTTACCCCTAACTGATGCAGTCCAAGAAGGCCCAAGGCCCAAGCTCAAGTCGATAATGGGTCAGCCCAAAGAACTAGTCGGTATTGGTCCATTGGACCAACCCAAAGACCAACCCACACTGTTCACGTGAACAGTGTTCACGGTACTGTTCACGTGAACAGTACCAACAACAGAAATTTTCCTTCTTTTGTTATTTCTTTCCTAAATTATTCTTAGATTTTGTTTCCTAAAGTTAAGTTATGGATTGATATTTTGTAAGTTGTTTTTTTTGGAAACTTTCCTAAATCTATAAAGGGAAGTTTCCCTTTTAATTTATCTTAGGATATTTTTTAGATTGGAAACTTTCCTAAATTTATAAAGGCAAGTTCCCTTTTAATTTATCTTAGGATATTTTTTTTTAAGAGGACTAAATCCTTCCTTATTTTGTAATCTTTCTTAAGTCTATAAATAAGATAAAAAAGAAGAGAGCCGGCAGATTTAGACCAGAAAAAAGAAGAGAGTTTAGCTCCTGATTTTCTGGTTGAGTCTCATAGGTTGTGAGACTCAACCGAAATATTCTGTTTTATGGTTTTCTTGTCCTTCTGTTAATTCCTTCAAGTTCTTATTATTGCATACTGAATTGCGATACCATTAAGTGTTGATTTGATCAACGAAAGCTCGTGGGATTAAAGATTAAAATCATATCGACCAGCTCTAACTAAACCAGTCCCGTTTTCAGATGATAGGTAGTTTTCAAAAAATCACATCTCTCTCATCTGTGATCGGATCATCTCCAACTTTGGATATGTCTTCAAGTACATCCTAAAGAGTATTTCCCATCAAGTTTCAAGTGATTTCAATGGTTAGATTTCAAGATAAGTGGTTTTATTCATTACTTTTCTCTGCAAATTTTGTATTGGACTGAATTAAGATCCTGTAGCAAAGAGGGCTTGTTAATTTGACTTGCTTTGAACCCTCTTTGCCATCAATTGGTATCAGAGCATGGCTGAGGAGAGTTCTAACTCTCCTAATCAGTTCAACAATCCCAATGACCTTGTTAATCTGGTTTTTCAACGATTGGCCAAAATGGATGCCAAGTTAGATAGCATGGATGAGAGAATGAGTAATTTGGAGGAGCTAGATCATCCTAGGCCTGCTAGAGTGGAAGCCCCTAGAAGGGAAGCCCTTAATGCCAACCTAATGCCAAGACGTATTCTTAGGGCTCCTCAAAGAGTTCCTAGAGAGGAATACCACAACCCACCCTATGAAGACTATGATGAACCTATCCATTACCAAACCCATAAGGTACGGATGAACCTCAAAGAGTTTCATGGGAGGCAAGACCCGGAAGCTTTTCAAGACTGGCTAAATGCGCTAGATGACTATTTCGATTGGTTTAACCTTCCTGAACCTCGAAAGCTGCAATTGGCCCGCTCTAAACTTGTCGGGGGTGCTCGTGATTGGTGGCGTAACTATGAATATAGTCTCATGAGGAGTCGTAGAGAACCCACTACTTGGGAGGAGATGAAGGAACAATTGAAAGAAAAGTATTTGCCTCGGTCTTTCCAAAGAAGGTTGCATGACCAGCTGAACAATCTTCGTCAAGGTAATATGAGTATGGAAGACTATGTATACCAATTTGATCAATTATGTGCACGGTCAGGTTCACGAGACAATGATGATCAAATGATATCTCGGTTCCGTTAGGGGCTGCGACCTGAAATTAGAGAAAAAATGGGAGTGGTTGATATTGTTAGTTTTAACGACTGTGTTGATAAAGCTTTCCAAGCCGAGGACCTTTTGAAGTCAACACCAAAGCCCACCTCCAGTTCTTATGAATTGAAGCACCCTACACCAAACAGTAAAGCCATAGGGACTACATCTCATGCTACTCCAATGACAGATAAAGGTAAAACTCCCATGGTAGCAGCTATGGATGTGCAATGCTATCACTGCAATGCATATGGTCACTTTGCTAGAGATTGTCCACAAAAATTAAAGGTAAACTCCTTAGTTCTTGCAATCGAGGCCAACCCAGATACACAGGTATGTGAACCGCAAAATGATGACACTTCTGTTCCTAATACGGATGTCATGGATGATAGTGAGAATTCATATGGAATCCATATAATCACCAGTATGGTCTTGATTGCCTTAAAAGTAGATGTGGATAATTTTGATGTCTTTGCTAAAGCTCCAGGGATTGACAAAGGTGACCACAGTTTTGATGAAGACCACGGTGTTATAGAGACAATTGCGGAAGATGAAGAGTTGAACACGATAGTCCCCATGAATACCACGATTCTACTTGACTTTCCTCAAGATGTTGAGCATATTGACTTTGTGATACCGTTTAAATATCTTGAAGAAAGTGGACCCAAAGTGATGGATTTTCTTCCAACATTGCAAACACAGCCAGAATTTCAGAATCAGAAGACGTTGCCTACCGAACCCACTGAAATCATTCTTCATCATTATCGAACTCGTGGACGAGTTCATTTTAAGTGGGGGGGAGTTGATGCAATCCAAGAAGGCCCAAGGCCCAAGCTCAAGTCGATAATGGGTCAGCCCAAAGAACTAGTCGGTATTGGTCCATTGGACCAACCCAAAGACCAACCCACACTGTTCACGTGAACAGTGTTCACGGTACTGTTCACGTGAACAGTACCAACAACAGAAATTTTCCTTCTTTTGTTATTTCTTTCCTAAATTATTCTTAGATTTTGTTTCCTAAAGTTAAGTTATGGATTGATATTTTGTAAGTTGTTTTTTTTGGAAACTTTCTTAAATCTATAAAGGCAAGTTTTCCTTTTAATTTATCTTAGGATATTTTTTAGATTGGAAACTTTTCTAAATTTATAAAAGCAAGTTCCCTTTTAATTTATCTTAGGATATTTTTTTTTAAGAGGACTAAATCCTTCCTTATTTTGTAATCTTTCTTAAGTCTATAAATAAGATAAAGAAGAAGAGAGTCGGCAGATTTAGACCAGAAAAAAGAAGAGAGTTTAGCTCCTGATTTTCTGGTTGAGTCTCATAGGTTGTGAGACTCAACCGAAATATTTTGTTTTATGGTTTTTTTGTCCTTCTGTTAATTCCTTCAAGTTCTTATTATTGCATACTGAATTGCGATACCATTAAGTGCTGATTTGATCAACGAAAGCTCGTGGGATTAAAGATTAAAATCATATCGACCAGCTCTAACTAAACCAGTCCCGTTTTCAGATGATAGGTAGTTTTCAAAAAATCACATCTCTCTCATCTGTGATCGGATCATCTCCAACTTTGGATTTGTCTTCAAGTACATCCTAAAGAGTATTTCCCATCAAGTTTCAAGTGATTTCAAGGGTTAGATTTCAAGATAAGTGGTTTTATTCATTACTTTTCTCTGCAGATTTTGTATTAGACTGAATTAAGATTCTGTAGCAAAGAGGGCTTGTTAATTTGACTTGCTTTGAACCCTCTTTGCCATCACTAACCCTTTTACCTCTTTCAATTTGAAATAAATCACTTCTCTATACAGAGGCCTCCGTTGCATATGTCCCTGTCACCTCAAATGAGTTTCTTGTAACTTATCATGAATTGGGGCAACTCCTAGGTTTGGTTTAATTTATTCATTTTTTTATTTTATCTTTTTTAGTTTTATCACTCATCCACCTCAACATCCTCATTTCAGCGATACTAAGTTTGTTTAAATTTTTTTCTTTATTGTTCAACATTCAGCCCAATATGTTATTGCTGGTCAAATTAACTATTCTATAAAATTTTCCTTTGAGTTTTAAAAGGATAATCGATCACACAAAACTCCGGATGCACTCGTTCATTTCATCCACCCTATTCTAATTCTTTGTACATCATCCTTTATTTCTCATTCTTTATTTAAAATTGAACCTATGTTCTTAAACTTGTCATTTTGAGGTAACTTCCTATCGTCAATTTTCACCACCCCACTCTCAGTCTTATTGTTACTAAAGTTACACATCATATAGTCTCTTTTTGTTTTACTTATCCTAGGACCTTTTGATTCCAAAGTAGATCTCCATAAATCCAACTTTATCCCAGCTTTTTTTGTTTCATCCACCAAAACAATATTATTGGCAAAAAGTATACAACCAAGGGACGTGATCTTGAATGTCTTTAGTTAGCTCATCTATGATTGGTGCAAAAAAATACGGGCTTAGAGCTGATCCTTGATGTAATCCAGTTGTAATTGAGAATTCACTACCCTATCTGCCCACAATTTACTAGTTACTGCATCATTATACATCTTTAACTATGCCCACTTTTTTACTCGATACATTTTATTTTTCTAAAACTTGCCAAATGAACTCTCTTGCCAAATGAACTCTCTAGGAACTTCATCATAAACTTTTTTAAAATCAATAAAGGCCATATGAAGATCTTTCTTATATTCTCTAAATCATTCCATTAGTCTCCTAAGAAAATAAATAACTTCCATAGTTGACTCCTTAGCATAAAACCAAATTGGGTATTTGAAATGATTATCCGAAATATTAGTTTCTTGTCTCAGATGGACTTTAATTACTCTCTCCCATAAATTCATAGTATGGCTCATAATTTTTTTTCCTTGTAATTATACAGCTTTGAACATCACCTTTATTTTTATAAATTGATACCACAATGTTTCTTCTCCATTCATTTGTCATTTTTCTTGTGTTCCTTATCTGGCCTTTTCTTGTGTTCATGAACTTCCTTGTGCTGCAAATCTTATCAATGGGTTTAATTACTCAATTTATGCCCCAGTGGGTTCTATGGGTCTAGTAAGTTGTATTTTCAGGTTCTTTGGTTCTATAGGAATTTTGGAAAGTTTCTAATTTATGAGTTGTGCTCAAAAATAGAAACTTTGAAGGTAGTGTATTCTATATATTAGTAATCTGATATCATGTAACGCAGTGATTTCTGAGATGAATGAATGAGAATTGTCGGAGTTTCTGAGGAAGCTTTGTGGTCGGTGTGTTGTAGTAAAATTCCGAGGGTCATGGCCTCAATCTACTCTTTTCTATTTTAATCTACTTCCTTCCCAATCGGTTTCTTCATCTTATTCTGCTTTAACTCGTTGATTTGGGTTAATCTCTATCTGATACTTCGTTCTTCTTGTTTTTATCCCTCTTTTCTTCTTACGTCTACATACTCACAGATACACTGTTTTTTTTTTTTTTTTTTTTTTTTTTTTCTGTTCACTTAACTTCTTCATAATTTCTTATTTTCAATTTTAATTGCTCCCAAACTTGGTATATATGCCCCTCTCTTTAAAGTTATTTACTTTTCTGTCCTAAATTTTGTTTACTCTTCTCAGAATAGTCCAGGACTGACTTTAAATTGTGAAATTGCCCCTGAATAATTTGGGAAGTTTGGGGTGGGCCCTAATCCACCTAATTAGGGTCTTGAAACACTAAGTTGCAACAATATCTAAACTAACAACTTCTGATTAAATTTTGGTGAGTAAAAATGTGAACCTATATAGTTGGCACATGCTTGGGTTGATCTGCCTGTGAACTATGGCAACCGTGAAACAATATCAATGTCCAACAGCCTTCCTGTATTTGTTTCTGACATCTTCCCTACGTAAATGTTATTATCAAAAACATGACCTTGTCATGTAGGAGGGTCAGCAGTAACAATCTCCATTAAGAGTGATGGTTGGAAGGACCCAATAGATCCTGTGACAGTCCCATGCTTGAGGTCGCCTTGCAGTGGTGATATCTTTCATTCAGCCTAGGCCTTGGTCCATGGAATCATTTTGGAGAGACAGAATCATCCATACAAGAATCGATGGGATTGGAGAAGCATAAAATAGAGACCTAATGAGATTACGACCCAGGTCATCTTCCTCCTTTTTGCGTTCCCGTCATTTATTAGGAGGGGGGTTACTCTTGCAAGGTCAAAACTTGTCTGTTTTGCAATTATGAGTTGTATCGAAAGTGCCACGGCTGGTTTTCAGAAGGGATTTTTAGTTTGTGATGGGATTTCTATTTTTGTAGATTTCATTAGTTTCTCTTTCTTATTCTTTTATAATAAGAATCAGTAATGTCTTTGTTAAGTTATGCTTTAGGTCTATTGATAATTTTAAATGTAATTGTAACAAAATCAGAAAAACAAAGAATGAAGAAGACCTAAGTCTTTTGTTTGGAAATGAGTATTTAGATAAGATTTATTTTCAGCAATACCAGTCTTATCATTCCCTGTAATAATAATATCATCGACATACACAATAATAATGGTGACACGAGAAGAATGGCGTCTCACAAAAATAGAATGATCAGAGTAACATGTAACGAAGCTAAAATTTATAATAACAGTGCTGAACTTATCAACCCACGCATGAGGAGATTGTTTTAGTCCATAAATTACTTTAAGCAATTTACACACTTTAGTTGAGTTCCCTTCCTGAGCAACATACCCTGGAGGTTGGTCCATGTAGACTTCCTCATGTAGGTCACTATACAAGAAGGCATTCTTAACATCCATTTGATAAAGAGGCCAATCTAGATTAACAACCAAAGAAACAATAACACGAACCGAGTTGAGACGAGCAACAGGAGAAAATGTTTTAAAATAATCCACCCCATAGGTCTGAGTGAATTCTTTGGCAACCAGTTTAGCCTTTAGTCTGTCAACAGTTTCATCAGAATTATGCTTCACTGTATAAACCCATCGGCAACGAACCACTGAATGACCTGCAGGGAGATCCACAAGCGTCCATGTTTGGCGTGCCAATAAGGCATCCATTTCAGCATCCATAGCTGCCTTCCACCCGGGATGGGACAAGGCTTGGGAAAGGGTAGTAGGAACAATAGTAGTGGATAATGAGTGAACCAAATTTTTGGTGACAACGAGGGAGATGGGCTGTGGAAACAAAATGCTCAATAGGACAAGTACTTTTATGAGTACGAGTACCTTTACGTAGAGCAATAGGGAGATCAGAAGAGACCTCAGGATCAGGAGTAGTATTGGACGAAGCAACTGGTACAGTAGTAGTTGGAGCCACTGGTTGACGTCGTGTATAAACTTGCAGGGGAGGTGGAGGGTCAGTTTGTGTTTTTAGATGGTAAGGTGTAGTCAATGTGTGGTTCAGGAGCATCAGGTAAGGTAGGTACTAAAGGAATCGACGGTTCAGATGGAGGTAAAGGAGATGGCACCAAAACGTGATAGTATGGCTTATCTTCGAAGAAGGTAACATCATGACTGACATAGTGACGTTTGGTAGTAGGATCGAAACACCTATACCCCTTTTGAGTACAAGAAGAACCAAGAAAGATGCACTTTAGAGAACAGGGGGAAAGTTTTTCCAATTTAAGAGGCTAATGTGTACAAAGCATGTACTACCAAAAACTTTAGGATGAACAGGAAACAAAGGAATGTTAGGATAAAGAAGACGGAATGAGACTTTGTCGTGTAAAACAGAAGAAGACATACGATTTATGAGAAAACAAGATGTCAAGACAGCATCACACCAATAAAACTGAGGGACATTCATATGAAACATTAGGGACTTGACAATATCCAGAAGATGCCTATTTTTACGTTCAGCAACCCCATTCTATTGAGGGGTATATGCACAACTGGTATGATTGGTTATACCATTAACAAAACAAAAATCTGACACAGAATTTTGAACATATTCAAGGGCATTATCTTTACGTAACACTTTAATTGGAACTCCAAACTGAGTAAGATTCTCCTTATGAAACCTTTTGAAAATAGAAAGAAACTCAGAACGATCTTTTATTAAATAAAGCCATGTCATTCTGAAAAAATCATCCACGGAGGTTACAAAATAAAGGAAGCCTAACCTATTGGGTACACGACAAGGGCCCCAAATATCAGACTGCACTAAAGAAAATGGAGTAGAATTTTTAAGACTAGAACTAGAAGGGAAAGACGAACAATGATGTTTTCTTAACTCACAAGCCTCACATTGTAATGAAGTTAGAGACTTGCAACCAGGAATAAGAACTTTCATTTTAGACAAAGACAAATGACCAAGTCGTTGATGCCATTGAAGAGGAGTAGTAGTAGTAGTAGTAGTTGCAGCAATAGGTAAATGTTCAGTGGGCTCCAAGTAGTACAGACCAACATGCTCACGTCTGCCACCAATCATCTCCTTGGTCCTGAGATCCTGAAAAGTACAATAGGAGGGATAAAAGGTAGCGACACAATTGAGAGATTTAGTTAGTTGACTAATAGAAAAGATTAAGAGAAAAATTAGGTACATGTAGGACAGAGGGTAAGGACATTGCCTGGTTAAGAGAAACATTATCATATTGAGAGGCATTAGTAGAGTACCCATCAGCAAGGTAAATAGTAATAGGTTTATTTGTGTTATTAAGGGATGAAAAGACAGAGGACTGACCCGTCATGTGATAGGTAGCACCCGAATCAATGATCCAAGGGTGAGGGGATGTGTAGGAAAGAAGGACAGTTGTACCTGTATGAAAGAAGGACAGTTGTACCTGTATGAGCCAAAGTAGCAGTAGAAGAGGGTCCAGTGTTCTTAAGGTTTTGAACCCGTCGAAGAAGGGCTTCATACTGATCATAAGATGGAGCAAGTGTAGATGGTGGAACCAGTGCAGTCGGGGATGCATCATCAATGGTTACAATATTCACCAAATTATCTGCCCATTCAGGGCGACCAAATTTATCCCAACAGGTATCAGCAGTGTGGTTGGATTTATTGCAATGAGTACAAAAGCGGGTAGATTTATCAATTTGAGAACGGTCAAAACCACGACCACGGCTACGACCTCGGTTGGAGCCACGACCCCTATAGGGGTGCCCCGACCACGGCCAGCAAACAAAGCAGTTGTATCTTTTTGGGAAGTGTCAGTCTGAGGAATCAAACGTTGGAGACGAAAGAACGTCTCGCTTAGGGTAGGTATGGAAGCACCGACAAGCGGTTGACTCTTCACAGCTTGATACTCAGAAGAAAGGCCAGTTAGAGATTTGGTCACATAAAACTCAGACTGTTGAGTTTTCAATTTGTTAATATCAGTAGAAAGAGGCTGCATAGTCTGGATCTCTTCAATGAGGCCTTTGAAGCCTCCATAGTAATCAGTCAGAGATTTGTCACCAATGGAATAAGTAAACATCCTCTCATAGAGGTCATAAATCCTAGAAACATTCTTATCTTGACCATAGGTCTCCTTTAAATCAGCCCAGTTGGCTTTGACGGTATCATGAAACATTACAGTAGGTAAGATAAAAAACTCTATACTATTCCATAACCAAGTTTGAACCATGGAATTATCACGAAGCCATGTATTATATGTCTTCACAGATTCTGGATCCTTAGGATCATGGTCAGGTGCATCATCAAGCAACAAAGACAGTTTTTCTTTAGGGAGAATGTGGGCTTTAATAGCCTGAGCCCATAAAAGGTAGTTTGACACCCCTTCTAATTTTACAGAGATGATCTGAACTTCTGAAGGCTTATAATCAGTCATCACAACCAAACAATGCAAATTAATTGTTCTACTTTTACCCGGTTCAGCCAACCAGTTGGCCAAGGAAATAAGGCTCAAAAAGAAGCAAAAGAAGATGGAGGTAGTGGGGTTACACAATATATATCTATCTTTGCATATAAAAAATCTCGATTCAGCCAACCGAGTGGCCAAAGGAATGATGGCTCAAGAGGGGTGGCGGTAGGATGATAGGTAAAAATTGTAATGAATGCTTACCACATAAACAATAAGAATATGATCAAGATGTTATCAATCACACATGAACAACATAGTAGTAGGTACAACAGATCTTTATCATCTAATACACCAAGTAAAATCAGTACATAGGTAGAGCAAAAATATCAAAAGCTTATCAAACCAAGTGTTGAAGATAGCCAAGATATAATGCTCTGATACCATGTAACAAAACCACATAACCTAAAACACAAAACCAGAAAAACAAAGAATGAAGAAGAGAGAAGATGAATTAGAAGAAGAAGAAGAAGTGGAGAGCAGATCACAAAAACAGCAACGTGTTGTAGTTGAGATCAATACCTCTCCCTCTTAGACACCAATCTTATTTATAAGCAAAAAGAATCCAATTACATAGAGAAAATCCCCATAAACAAGAGGAGACATAAAAGAAAACAAATAACAATAATAAGGAAACTAATAACAATTGAAAAAAAAGAAGGAAAATAGGAGCACCAGCTAGTGTCGCTGGCTCTAATTACCACCAGCGACATTGGCTGGTTCTTGGTCTGCTTGGCTGGGCCTATGTGGGCCTAGTTCATGTGGGCCATATTTAATAGTAATTAGGGCTGTAATTTGCGAGAATTGATCGTTCTCTCTTCAGTTGATTGAAGAATTTTGTGAACTAGAAGCTATTTTCTAAGGTTTTGTCCCTTGTTTATCACTTTCCTTGGCTGTTCTCTATTTCAGCCATAGAACTCAAGGAGATGTCAAGGTGACAAGGCGATCAAAGCGTTCGGGGCCATCCTAGGCGCTTAGGCACGTTAGTTTTCTGAGTGTATATATATATATTTTTATATCTAAAATATTAATGCTATATTAATGTTTATATATATATAGTATTCTACATAAATAATCAACATTTAAGGCATAACTTAATTAATACGGAAAAATCAACAAGGCAACAAATAATGAATAAAGTATAGGACATAAAGAAATATATTTATAATAAACAAAAAAGCACAAATAAATAAGAGTTATGATGGCAAAGAGGGTTTCAACACATTCAAATCAGTGATCCTTTTTTGCTACATGATCTTATCACAATCCAACTCAAATCTAACCTTTAACAACAAATAAGAATTATTGATTTAGACAAATAATTCTCTAACTTCAAATTTGACTGTAAGAATGCTTCAAAACTTGGGATCCTTAATCCATAGGATATGAGGAATAATATTTCAGAAGATGAGCTTGCTCCAACGGGTGGGATAGAAACCAATCTTGCCCGTAGGTCTCAAACATGTATTTTAACAAACCAGAATTGTATAACAGTAGAAAAATTTCTTATCTCAGAATCTGGCTGTTGGAAGGTCTTCAAACTTGAAGGGGAAGTACTCAAGGATGTGCTTGATAACATACTCAAATTTAAAGGTGATCCAACCATGGAAGAAGAAGTAATGAATTTTCAAAAAACTATTATCATCTGAAAATGAGACTGAATAGAATAGGAGTTTAGGTTGAATCTTACAACCAGTGAGACTCAATCAGAATTTTTTTAATAAAAAACTTAGGCCAACTCTGCTACCAGCATCTTCTTCCTCCTTATTTATAATGCTAAAAGGAAATACAAAAAATAGAAGGACTGGTTCTAAAAAGGGAATGTCCAAAAATAAAAAGAGAAACTTTCTTTTATAGCTTTTAGGAAAGTTTCCAAAACAAATAACATCTATAACTAACTCATATGACAATCTATTTTAAGAAACAAAACTAATGACTAATTTTATAAAAATAAATCTAATGTATTGAATTTAGGAAGAATACAAAGATTTCAAAAAATTCTATTTGTACTGTTCACGTGAACAGTACTGCGTGAATAATGTTCATGTGAACAGTGTGGGCTGGACCCATGTTGACGGGTCCTTAGGCCACTGCTGGCTGGTCCTTGGACTACATCAACTCCTCGCACTTAAAATAATAAACTCGTCCACGAGTTTTGTAATGGTGAAGAATCAACTCCTTGGGGTCGGCATACATCTTTCTTGGATATTGGAAGTCTGGCTGTGCTTCAAAATTCGGAAGAAAATCTGCCACCTTAGGTCCACTCTCTTCAAAATATTGGGAAGGTATTACAAGGTCAATATGTTCAATATCTTGAAAAGATTCAAACGTGCAAGAGGTATCCATGGGGATCACATGTAGCTCTTTGTCTTCTACAGTCGTTTTTTCAATGTTTATAACTTCATGATCACTGTGACTCTCATTATCAGTCAATGGAGCAGCACAAGAAAGATTAAGATCTCATATGTCCACCTCATTGACTTGATTAAAATCATCCACATTGTAACTGATGTGGTTTTCAATTACAACCTCTTCAATGCAAACTGCTACAGTAGGAACATCAATGTTGGTCTCTCCTTTGTCATCATGGATTTGTGAAACCTGTTCTTCGTTTTTTTTTTACTTCAGTCACTAATGCTCTTAGAACGGTTGATGGTATTGGAGTTTTTGTTGGTGGTGCAACTGTAGGCAAGGTTCAAAATCTCGGATCTCGAGGGTGTTTCGACCCTTGAGAAAACCGAGATTACCCCGAGATCTCTATGAGAACCTGTCGAAACTCCCAAAGGATAAAAATGGGAGCTTCGACAGGTTTTTTTTTTTTTTTTTTAATATTTTAATATTTTTTTAATTTTTTATTTTATGGTTTTAAGCTTTTTTTTTTTTTTTTTTTTAATGTTTTAAGGCTATTTTAAGACTATATATTGCAAGAAAATACTAATTTAATATATATAAACACATTGAAATCTCGCCGAGATCTTGGTGTTCTCGGTGAACACCGAGATCAGAACACCGAGATCTCGGTGTTCTCGGTGAACACTGAGACGAGAACCAGGGCGATAATGGTTCTCGATCTCGATGCAAGTTCTCGCCTGAGAGATCTCGGGATATTTTGTGTTAATGGCAATTTCTCGACGAGATCTCGGGTTATTTTATGTTATCGGTAGTTTCTCGGCAACTTCTAGCCTAGATCTCGCCAAGATCTCAGGATATTTTGTATTATCGAATGCAACATACAGGAGCAAAACCTTGTTGTTTTTACACTGTCTCGGCGAGAGATCTCAATTTTCCAAGAGACCAAGACGCCTCCGAGAACTGAGATTTTAAAACCTTGATCACAGTCCAATCCAAATCTAATCTTTAACAACAAACAAGAATTATTGATTTAGACAAATAATTCCCCAACTTCAAATCTGACTATAAGAATGCTTTAAAATTTGAGACTTGATCTTTAGGATATGAGGAACAATATTCCAGAAGATGAACTTGATCCAACGGGTGGGATCGAAGCCAATCTTGTCCGTAGGTCTCAAACATGTATTTTAACAAAACCAGAATTGTATAAGTATAACAGTAAAAAAAATTAATTATCTCAGAATCCGGTCGTTGGAAGGTCTTCAAACTTGAAGGGGAAGTACTCTAGGATGTGCTTGATAACATACCCAAATTTGAAGGTGATTCAACTATGGATGAAGAAGTTATGAATTTTTGAAAAACTACTATCATCTGAAAACGAGACTGAACAGAATTGGAGTTTTGGTTGAATCTCACAACCAGTGAGACTCAACCAGAATTTTTTTGTTAAAAAACTCTGGCCAACTCTGTTTTCAGCATTTTCTTCCTATTTATTTATAATGGTAAAAAGAAATACAAAAAATAAAAGGATCGGTTCTGAGAGGGGAATGTCCAAAAATAAAAAAAGAAACTTTTCTTTATAATTTTTAGGAAAGTTTCTAAAACAAATAACATCTATAACTGACTCATATGGCAACCTATCTTAGGAAACAAAACTCATAACTAATTTTATGGAAATAAATCTAACGTATTGATTTTAGGAAGATGACAATCAATGATTTGAAAAAATTATGTATTCATGTGAACAGTACTGTGTGAATAGTGTTCACGTGAACAGTGTGGGCTGGACCCATGTTGATCGGTCCTTGGACTGATCGACTGCTGGCTGGTCCTTGGACTGCATCAAGTTAGTACTTAGTAATGGCTATTAGCCTATCATATACATTTGAGAAGCACATTTTCTATAAAAATGTGTGAACTCAATCAACCTATTGAACCCAATACCCTATGTTCTGGCATGGACATCCAACTAAGAAATATAGTAATACACCATTTTTCAATGTAACGATTAATTCCAGAAAATTGTGTGATAAGTGATAACTGATAAATGCTCTTTCAGTTGCAACTTGCAGGTGTAGCAAAGAAAAAGAGTCGACATTAAAAAAAAGAAAGAAATTTGAGGTGCAACAGTCGACAGAGAAGAAAAATGAGAAGAAGAAGAAGAAAAACAGAGTTGAGTCAGTCGACATTAAAAAAAAAAAAAGCAGAAGAAACGAAGGTGCAGTAGTCGGCAGAGAAGAAGAAGAAGAAGAAGAAGAAGAAAAACAGTCTATACTCGACATTAAAAAAAAATCGACATTTGAAAAAAAAAGAGGGTTAATTACACAGACACCTCTACTGTAGTGAAACTACATAGAACTATTCTGCTTTTACAAAAACTACACAGAATACTTTTTTAATAATCCTATCATACAATCTCACCTATACTGTCACTTTTAACTTAACGGCAGAGGGTTAAATTTGTTTAAGACAAAAATACCCTTACTAAGTGCATTTTTGAAAATGAAAAAGAAAATAAAACAAATCACAAAAAAAAAAATATAAAAATGAAATTGAAAAGTTTTGAAGGTAAAAAAAATCTTTTTAGCATCTAAAAAGAATAAACCATTTTAAAAAAAAAATTGTCTAAAAGACACTTAGGAAGGGTATTTTTGTCTAAAAAAAAATTTGACCTTCTGCCGTTAAGTTAAAAGTAACGGTGTGGGTGAGATTCTATGATAGAATTGTTAGAGAGGTATTCTGTGTAGCTTTTATAAAAACAAAGTAGTTCTGTATAATTTCACTACAGTAGAAGGGTGTCTGTGTAATTAACCCAAAAAAAAAGCATTTCAGAACAAACGAAGGTGCAATAGTCGATAGAGAAAAAGAAGAAGTAAAAGTAGAAGAAGAAGAATAAGAATAAGAAGAGAGTCTGACATTCAACATTAAAAAAAAAGAAAATTTTCATATACATATCCTTTTAAAGATTAGAAACCTCATCTATCTCCATAAGATTATAAAAAACTCAACCACATCCAACTAATGGAAATCATTAAAAATATTAAAATACAGTTTTATCCTTGATATTAAAATTTAAAAAATTTAAAAAATATATTGAATGATTAATTTGATCTTTCTCATTCCAATAGATTCTAAAAAATATAAAAAATACAGTTTTATCTAATAAATTCTAATTCCAATCTGACGGTTTCAGAGTGATCCAAATCTCCCCACTCTCAGCCCTCCTCTCTCTCCCTTCATCATCTTCCCTTATTTCCTTGATCTTATAAATAACCTTTTCTTCTCTTCCCGCAATCAGGAGGTGCAGACAAAAGCAAAATCTCAGCCTCTCCTCTCTCTCTCTCTTCTTCCTGTGCATCTCTATTTCTCTTCTCATTCAATCAATCAATCCTTTGTTTTAGAAGAACCAAAGTAGCCTAGCCGATCGATTGGAAAACAAAAATTTGAAAATTACAGAGACCCAAAAACAGGAAAAAGAAGAAGATGCGGTCATTGGAGGATGAGCTCTTCCCATCAACACCTGGTAAGGTGAAGATCGAAAGAACCCACAATAACATCTATCGCTAGTTCCATCGATGTTTCGCTTCAACAAGCATTATGTTCCTCTGAGCTCTCTTCTTAATCGCTCTTACAGCTTCATACCTCAGTTTCCAAAGCTTTGTTAACTCAGGTAGTCGTTAGTTAGCTGCTTCTTGGGGTGGAATCCAATGGGAGAAACAAGTCAGATCCTCTTCCCAGATCCGCCGTTCTTGTGGCATGGCAGTATTAGTCACGGGCGCCGCTGGTTCCGTCAGCACTCACGTCTCTCTCGCCCTTAAAAAACGAGGCGATTGTGTTCTAGGGCTCGATAATTTCAACAACTATTACGATCCATCACTGAAAAAAGCTCGAAAATCTCTCCTCAATAGCCATGGAATCTTCATTGTTGAAGGAGATATCAACAATGGGATCTAAGTTGCTAATGGGATCTCCCGTCGAAGAATTACTAGCTATACCCATCATCAAGGGAAGAAACAGAGATACATCCCTGCTCCTCGTACTTTCCTGTTGCTCCATTTGTGATGATGCTTCAGATGCATCTGGGTTGCCCGCCATCTCTTGTTTTCTGCTAATCTGTTTCTGTAACTGTAGAAATTGAGAGAGAGAGAGAGAGAGAGAGAGAGAGAGAGAGAGAGAATTGCAGTACTTTTCAAAATATAAGAGGATGGGAGGGATGAGCAGCAGATATAGAAATATATACAATGGAAAAAGGAACCACGAAGGTTGTAGAGACATCTGGAATCTGTGCTCGTGGATGTTTATCTGCAATTTTGCAGTTGAAATTCGCCCAAAGAAAACATTTTTGTGGTCTTCTTCAGCGTTCTCCTCCAAAACTGATTAATTTAATTGTCTAACAGAAGGAAGATGTATAATTACAGTGAACTAGAGGAGAAGCTTTGAAGTAGGTTTTAAGGATATAATGGTCTTTTAACATGCTTAAAAGTGTATTATCGTCTATTAAAATGTTCAACGTATTTAACGTCAACAGCTAATGGGATTCTTTTAACAGAGTAGATTTTGTTGATTAACGGAGTAAAGTTTTTAGGTATTAGATGAAGTTTTTGTAATCTTGTAAAGGTAGATGAGGCTTACAATCTTTAATGGTGTGTATATGAAAATTTTCCTTAAGAAAAAAAGAAGTCGACATTCGAATAAAAATGCATTGCTAAAGTAACGAAGGTGCACTAGGCAGCGGAGAAGAAGAAGAAAAAAATAAAGACATTCAACAACGAACAACATTGAAATAAAATAATAAGCTTAAACTTACTTGAAATACAACCACTGGAAGAGGAAGAAGGGAAGAGAACCATCGTTGGAGACTTGAAGAGGAAGACGCAAATGGGAGAGTCGGAGAACAGCCCTAATCACAAGTCTCTGGATTTCAAAACGACGATTTGACTCCTTTGTGAAGAACCCTATATTTTTATACCCATGAATCGGTGTTTTGTGTACAATATATTATTGTACACAAAACCAATCTTAATTTTCATTTTAAAAACTAATTAAAAATAATAATAAATATAATAATATAAACATAACATATTACAATACACAAAACAAGGTGGCTGCCCAGACATTCTGGGCATCCAAGGCTCCCGAGGCATCGCCTAGGTGACGCCCATAGTGCCTGGGTGATTGCCTTTCTCATCATCAGTAGGCGACTTGGTGCCCACACCTCTAAAAAGCACCTGGACGTCTAGGTGACGTCTTGACAACAATGGTTTTCAATGGTGTTCAACTCCTAATCTTGTTTTCATAGGCTTCCACTACATTATCTTGTTAAACAGTATCTTCATTTAAATTATTGTTTTGTTGCATCTCATCTAGGACTTGAGCTTGTCATAGTCGACATAGCTATTACAGATTCTATAACGTATGTTGTTTCTCTATTCCAGGCATTGGATACTTTCAACACAACAGTTGTTTCTCCAATTTACTATGTTATGTTCTCAACACTAACAATCATTGCAAGTGCAATAATGTTTAAGGTAACTCGTCTCTTTGATCTACAGCTTTTATACATATTCATTTTAAACCTCCAGGGCAATGTGACTTTAAGTTTTGAGTGTTCTTTTTGGTTTTCTCTGTAGGATTGGTCGGGTCAGAATGTGAGCAGTATAGCTTCTGAACTATGTGGATTTATTACCGTGCTTTCTGGGACGATCATACTGCATTCAACTAAAGAACAAGAAGCAACTCCTGCAACAGGTACCTATCTGGATGGTGAGAATCCTCAATTCTAGGCTAAACTTGATCTAGTAGGATTATCAAAATGTTCTCTACTTCATTGCTGGGAAGATTGTAAACTATCCCAACCTATCACATACATGGTTTAGGAATGAAAATTTTCTGAAATTTAGTTGGGTGGACCGGAACAAAATCTCGAAATTTAAAAGATTTGGCCAAAATTTGGTTGATATCTAAATTTTAGATTATTTTAGTATACTCTGTCTCTTGGTAAGGAATAAACTGAAACTTATACCAATAATTTTTTTGGAATATTTCAATATTTCAGTCAACATTTTGTAATGGAATTGGGTGAATAATACATTAGGATAGGGCCATGGAGAATGGACTACAGAAGCATGTATGTGAGGGGTTTGACATGACAAGACAGTAGGAAAATGATTCAGAAGTCCAAAAAGAAATTCAGAAGATTGTATCCAAAACTTCTTAGAAAGGAAGAAAATTACCCTTTTGCTGAAATTCTATATCTGATACAACTAATATTTAAAGCCAAAATTCTTCTCTAAATTAAAATTTTGCTGCCCCGATAGATAAATTGCTCGCAGTAATGGAATAGATTAAGACCCAGAATCTGATATAGATTAAAAGGAATAATTGATTTGAAAACAAATTTGTAACTAACGTGCAATAATGTGACAGAATAAAATCAGAAACTGTAACATTAAAGGTAGAAACTAGGATTGATTTAATGGATGCAACAGGCTGTGATTGATGCTGGCAAGAAAAGAGAATCCGATTCTCAGATTTGATATAACTCGAGTTCCAATCTGGGACTTAGAACTGATTCCACCATTCAAGCATTAAATTGATGGTAGGAACTAATATACATGTGCAAGAAACAACCAGGATTCATACCAGGAAGTGTAGTCAATGTAGAAACAGGAACTTAATTGAATTTCAGACCTGATGTCACCCTGCACAAGTAATGAAATTGCAAGAAACTTACCAAATTTTATTTGGAGAAGGAAAAAGAAAAGAAAAGGAAAAGAAACCAAAAGAAAAAAAAAAAAAAAGGATAGGACGGGAAGGAATATGACCAAGGCCTCTCACCTATGGTCTTGGTCTCTCACTACCTCTCACAGTCCATTGGTAAAAGCCAAAGTTTCATTCATTACTCAAGTTGTGGGGTACAATGTTAGCCTCTTACATCCTTTGTAGCATTCTAAAATAAAGTCTTAAGCAACAAGTAAACTGAAAATAGAAACTCCCAATATAAACTAGACAAAATCTGCCTAAAATAAAAGGAGAACTGAAATTAGAAACTAAATAAAATCTAGAGAAAATTTCACGCACCTCCCCTATACTTTGACTTAAAAGCACCTAATTATCTCCGTCCCCTAATTTGTTAACAATGTACCATACAAACCCTGTCTGTTATGACAGGTCTGTTAACTGATGACATGACCTTTACAATTTTTTGATGTCAAAACTACCCTTTTACCTATGTTAAGTTACCATTTTACCCTTACCCAACAGTGCTCTTACAAAACCCTACCGCACTTTTTATTTCAATGATCCATGCTGTTCTTTCCATCACACCCAACAGTGCCCTTACAAAGCACATCATTTGTCTCAACAACAATCAAACATGGTTCTGCTACACTTCGTCGCCGATCAAGCTGACTCACAGAAGCATATCTATCCTCACTTCAGATCAATTCTGTGGAATAATCAGGTTCACGCTGCTGCCGGATTCTGAGTCATGATATGAAAAGATCCTTGATTGGTTCAGTGCTTGTTAACCGACATCAGGAGATGCAATGTTAACTCAGCCCTTTCATTTGGAGTACAAATGGGAGACGAAGGGATGGGGAGACCTGCTCGTGCTTGCCCATCCTCTCCATTTAAGACTCTTGTCGGTTGATGATGGAGATGTTACTGTTTTGGAGGAACTAAAATACAGAAGCACTGATGGTGAGCTTGTCGGTGTTGTAGGGAATTCTTGGGTCTTGAAACCTGGCCCCATTTCAGTCTCTTGGCATTCAGTTAATGGGATCAATGAAGGATGCTTTCCAGAAATTGTTTATGCTCTCTAATGGAAAATGGGTAATTTTTGCCTCTCGATTTTGAGGCCTATCATTACCTCCTTGAGTAGATCTTTGTTTTTGTTCTCTGGCATGCTCAACCTCGTTGCAGCCAGGGAACGGAGATCCAGAGTTTTCATGATGTTCATTTCGCGATCCTCCAATAGCTTCTCGATGTCCCTTCATTTCCTACCCCAACAAAAGTCAAATGAAAAGGATAAGGGATGATTCAAAATTTAAATTTGAAATACAAAGATCTTAGAGTCGTTTTGATCACCTCCTATTAATTGAGCATCAGTTATGCACACTGATATAAAGGAGTTTTTAATTTGAAGATCATTGCTGACTAGATATCTTTTTGAATTTTGAATTAGATTTGGTTAAACAGCTAACCAAAGATCATCTCCTATTATTTGACATCAATTACTTTTAAATGTGTAGATAATTGTTGATTGTATATTCTTTTGAATTTTGAATTCAAATTCAATGTAAACAACCTTATAAATATAGACCTTCCTATCATTCATAAGATAAGGAAGCTTACAAACAATTCTATCTCTTTTCATCAAACTCGAGTTGTTGAGGAAATCGATCAGAGAAGTGGGTATGTGATCCACGTAAAGGAGTTGAAACATCAGACAAGTGCATTCCACGCAGAGCTGTAAGAAGGCGACCTTGTACTCGACGCTGTGGCTGAAGCTTGGGCGCCATTGGACATCGAAACCCACGATGAGCTGCTTTTGATCGATTCTGTGATGGTGGATTCGTCGGATGTCTGTGTCCAATCGTTGACAACAAAGGCAGTGTAGGTCAACATGGTTCGGATTTGATCAATTAAGAATGTGACACAGTAGGTTTGGCTACCATTGGAGGGATAATCTTCCATATCTTCAATGTAGATGGCCGTGCTTGTTGTTGCTGTTTGTTCGATTCAATTTGGGGTCGCTAAACATGGGCTCCATCTCGGGGTTGGCTCGGGCTCATGATGAACTGAGATTCCCAATCTGGGCTCTGTTCGCTACTCATTTCCCTGTTTCAATCTTCTTCCCTCCGTGCTTGACTATCATCCACCCAAGGCTCCTTGTGCAAGCATAGGGAATTCTGTTGCTGTAAAGCTAAAACAACAGATGAAAGAGAAGGGGTAAGCAAAAGAGGAAAAGAATCGCAAGGTTTTACCATTGTTGAGAAGAAGGAAAAGTCAGAGAAGATGAGTTTAAAAGTGAAGGAAATGGGAGAACATAAGGGTCATTTTACATTTTCTATTAGTCAAGTTTAGAGAGTGGGGTGCAGTTGTAATTAACTGCGAACTCGCGGGTCGGTGCTTTTAAGGCAAAGTACAGTGATTACAACTGCGAACTCGCGGGTCGGTGCTTTTAAGGCAAAGTACAGTGAAGTGCGTGAAATTTTCCCTAAAATCTAAAACCCAAAATAGAAACTAAACTATAACTTCTTAAAACTTGCTCAAGAAGAAAATGGACTAATGAAAATAAAAACAAGACATACTAACCTGCAGATCGAATACTTGGGCCACTCAAACCAATAGGGAAACTGTTGGACCCCACATGCAGGTGGCTTGATGTAGAGCACATTCCTTTAGATAGCTTCCAAGATTCTTCTTCACGCAAGCTGTCCCATGGACCCATGACCAGTGCTCATGTGAACATTACCATGTGAATAGTGTTCACTGGTTGGAATGGACTACGAGCTGACCACATGGGCTGAGAGGTCCATTAAGACATGGGCTGCCCGGGGACTGTTACTGCATCATAACCATGCTCATCTTGCAGACAGATCTTAATCAAGCCTAAAAAAATTATGGTAGAAATGAAAACAACAAAACTTCCTATGAATGAGAGGAATTCGTCCCTCAAGTCATGAATCTGCAGAACATGAAGCGGTTTAGCTGTAAAAAATTCTCCATTGTAAAGCCAAAGCATGGATGTATGACCCCTTACAAAAGCGCACTTAAATAAAACTCTAATAGGATATGAATCGATTCTAATTCACTATGACTAACAATTGAACTTGTGGGGAAGCTCTATTCAGTAACCAAGTGCATAGTTCCTTTTATAGACACCCAAATAAACGGTTACTTGCGCTCAGATCACTGCCTATTATATATGAGCTTATGACTTAAACCAACTCCTCTCAAGATTCACCACCCCAATCTTGAAGAATTCTGATCGACCAGCTGTAGAAAACCAAACAAAATCTCAAGAGTTAACATTGCAGGGATGGTTTGTATACTTATGTTCATTCCCGTTTAGTTGTCCCTGTTAAATAAGGATAACAGGAAGAAAGAAAAAACTAAAACTCTCCCATGACTATCTGTTTTTAAGAACTGCGGTTGGTCCACACAGAACTAAGTACATCACCACAAAATTTGAGACTTGTGTATATCTGTGAGCTTTACTTTTTGGTGTTCAGATCTCCATTAGAATTCAAAATGAAGTACTTGCATTGTCAACTGATTTCCGAATGCAGTTTTGTTTCTTTACTTATTTTTGCAAAGGATGGTTCCTGCACTTACTTCCCATCCAAAGTGTAATAACTAATGCCAGCTTAAAATTCAGGGACTATTTCCTGGCATGTTCATGGTGATTCAACAAATATAGAGGATGACCATTACGTTACCCTTCAGAGTTCAGACTACATCAATTAGTGCAGTTCTTGAAAATTTGGTGTGCGAAATCATAGTTCATGGTGGAGTAACCGAATCCATTCGATTTCTAAAAAGGATTACTAATCCTTAACTTTTCGGGGAATCCTTCATCAGTAAGTCTAATGCTTCTCATCACTCAAGACAGGGTAGACCCATTTTCAAAGAAGCAACACCTGTTTGGAACAGAGCTGGTTTAAAATGGTCACTGGCTTGCACTGACATACTGTCGTGGAACCAACACAAAGTTCAGATGTCCATGGTAGTGTGTTACTTGATCATGAGCAAAAATTGTGACGGCCAAGGATACCTTTGTGGTCTTTCTATAAGATCATGTTTATTTTTTTTTTCTTTTTATGTAATGATCATTGTAGTTGTATATGGCCTTGGATAGATTGGAAAGGCAGGATAGGAACCATGTGCTGACCAACAACTTGGGATTAGGTTTAGAGAGTAGTCATCACATTTAGTGTATTACTTCTTGGTTGTGAGGCTAATAACTTGGTCAAATTATGCATTCAAAAATCAACCTGCTTGGGTATGGGTAAGAATTTGAATGCTTTTGTTTTGAAAATTCTGAGTAACTTGTAGCTGAGCTAGTTTGAGCAAATACCCAAGTGCAGCTGCTGGGATTGCCAGTCGTACAGAATCACCAAATGAACAAAAAAACTATCAACAGAACCATTTCATGTAATCTTCAAAAAGAACAGAATTTGGGCTCCGACCAGCAAGGCCTAAAGGAAAAGGTAAAAGTATTTGTATACCTTCAGGCTTCAACACCAAGGAATGACCCTCTGACTCTCTTTTTTTAGCTTTCTTTTCCTTTTTTGCCTTCATTCCATAGACACAAATAACCATTTACATAATCATTTTGGGATTTTTGCAAATGCTTTTATGCTTTATATGATATTTTCTGATCTTAATGACCGAACCTTCTTTGTGAATGGTGATACCCACTTATTTCTGTTCCCTGCCATTTTGAGTCTGAGAAATCCTAGGCAACCTAGTTTGGCTTGTGTGGATGCTTGTGTCTTTTTTTTTTTTGTTTGTTTGTATAGATGCCTTCAACAAATTATATGAATCCAATAATGCCGGATTATACAGGGTGATTATGGAATGGTTCCTCATTATATCACTTACATCCAAGGCATCTTTCTCTGGATTTGGGAGGGAATCCTTGCAGATGTGGTTCATCATATACCAAATCGTTTTCCTAACCATCCGAATCTTAACTAAGAGTAACTAGTTAATTTTGCAATGTGTACTTCTATTGAGTTGAAATTTACTGGACAAACCTAGAAAGCTAGAACTATTGTTTCTTGTTTTTCTTTTTATCTATTTTAATTATTATTAGGTAGGTGACGTTTTTAGAACTCACAGAAAAAAAAAAAGAAAAAAAAAAGCCTTAGCCATTAATTTTTATAGTTTCTTTGAGCGATCTATTTCTTTAATCTAAACCATGGGAGAATCTACAACAATGTTTAGAGTATTAGTACACATGCATGGAGTGCTAATACAAAGGGGAGTATTTTTAGCCAATTAGACCTTGAAATTTCATTTGTGGATAATCTAGACCATGTTCTCTCTATTCGACGGTCAAAATGGGCATCATTTATTCACATGGCAAAATAGATAACTTGTGATGTTTGGAACATATCTTTGTGACAATAATAATAATAATAATAATAATAATAATAATAATAATAATAATAATAATAATAATAATAATAATAATTTATTATTTCTTATAAACTTATTGTCAATTTTGCTATTTTTTTGCTATTAGTTTAGATATGTTGGGTGGACAACTTCCCTCCTTGGTTTTGATACTCTAATGTTGTGTTGTATATTTCTTTTTGTTTTGTTAAGAGTGGTATGATTCGTATGCTATTAGATCTAGAATGATGTGCAATTTTTTTTATGCGAATGACTTGTAATTTGCCCACGAAATTTGGAATCCAATTTTGGTGCACCATGAAGCTAGACAATAGATAACACACTCTCTCTCTCTCTCTCTCTCTCTCTCTCTCGTATCAATTTACATAAACTGTGCAGTTATCCATAGAATCATGCTTCATGCCTTCGCCAATATTGTGAAAATTACTTAATTATAGAGTATATGGTGTCAAGGCATACCAAAGTATAGAAGATATGTGAACTACAACTAACATTGCACAATCCAAAGAAGTCCTACGAAATCACATAAAGCAATGTCATGTCTACCACCAAGTATGATTTGTTGTATGATTTAAACCAAAATGATATTCTACAGTGAATAGATGGCCAGAAGAATAACTTGAACGAACGAACAACACAAGAAAGAAAAACAAGCAAACAATCACACAAAAACACAGAATTTAGTTTGATTTGGTATGAATACACTGAAAAGTTCAATACCACACTATGTGATCTCTTGGCTTCATTGGCCACTATATCAACTTCCAGAATCCTAAAGAAGCTGGCTCTCGCCTAGTGCAATCAAATAACGAATCATGGGGTTTCATTACTGCAACAAATATACTTTCTAGAGGATGAACTTAGGTGGAATGTGGGCCGAAGGTGACTGATATAGGGGGTGTTGCGATTTCCGTGATTCGGATACTAGAGCGTTTGGATTTCTTGTGGCTGATCTACATTTCAGATATCACACTTCTTGCCAATGCACATAACTGCAGGAATGTGGTGATGATCGATATGATGGATTGTGAATTGATCAATGGAGGGGGGTTACGTTCCTGTAAGATGTTATCTTTAGAGTTTGTTCTTGAGAGAACCCTGGGCCTAGTTGAGCCATAACTCCATAAGTCATTGGAGATTCTTGGGTTGGCTTCTTGTTACAATGTGTATGTTGAGGATTTGGAGTAGACGGTTCTTGAATCCCAGACATTGAGGTAAAGTTGGTTGGACAGAGGATTAAGAATGTGGATAAGCATATGCAGATCTCCATGCAAGAAAATTTAAGTAGGATTTGTAGATTAGAATGGTGGTGAGACAAAAACATAACCCTAAAGGGTAAAAATTTGTTCCAAGCAGCAACATTTTCCCAAGGGAGAAAAATCAATTCCACATATCAAGCTCATAAATAAAGCTGCAACTCAATATTGTTGTATAAAACTTGAGGCTACTCTATGCAATTGCCATGATTGCTATATGCTTGTTGTCATTAGATTTTTTTTTTCTTTCATTTTTTCTATAGTATTCTTCGGTTTATGTCCTGCTATTGCAAGTTTAATGAAATAATCTTGGAATTTCTTTTATCTTTGTAAAGATGAGTGCTTAATGAAGAGATTAGATGATTGGTTATTTATTTATTTATTTATTTTTTATTTGCTGGTATCTTGGTAGAGGAGGGGTGAGACGAGTTCATGAGCACGAAGGTTTGAACTTGGACCTTCCAAGTTCCAATGGTCTTCCTTTGTCAGAATAAAAAAACTTACTTAAGAACTAATCATTCATTCAGTACAAGCATTGTGAAAGCAAGTATGTTGATTTGGATTTATTAGATTAGTACTCTACTCATTCTTGTCGCTCTCTCTGTGTTGCGAGAGCGGGAAAAAAAAATGGAGCGGTGTTATATGCGACTTGGGTTTCTTGCAGATGTGCAACTGCATCCAGGATGTTGAGAGTGCACCTATATGTGTGCTGATTCATTCCAAAGACCCAAACGTGGTTGCAGAGGTTGCACCACTATAGATGATCTAGGTCTGCTATAGGAGTGTGGGTATGGAGGGGGGAGAGAGAGAGAGAGAAGGGGCTAATTTAGGGATTTAAAAATATCAAGGGAGAAAGAGAGGTGGAAGTTTGGTTTTTTGAGGGAATTTGAAAAGAAGTTATGAATAGGAGAGTTTGAATAATTATAGGTTAAATACAAAGTAGTTTTAGAAATTTGCCCTTTTTAAATTTTTATAGGTCATGGTCTGATCCTGAAGTAGGTGTGCCCATCAGTTGGCCTCGGTCAACCTTGGTTGGGCTTAATTGGGTCCCATCATTTTAAACCCCCCCCTCGAGTACTGTGGTTATGCATTTAGTTAATTGGTCCATCATCGGTGAGGTATAGACATGTTTATGTTCGATTTAGTTAATTTGGGTCCATAATTGGGCTTATGTTAATCGATCTATACACGGGGATTGTAACTGACTCATACAAGTGTAAATGAAAACAAGGAGAGATAAATACAGAGCTCACAGAGTAATAATATAAAAACACGAATAACCAAGAACAGAACTCAAGTTCAAATAACATTGCAAAGCATCATTACCATGTCAGACCTTATATTCCTTGTAAATCATCACCCCCACACCCCCCAAAAAAATAACAATGATGCTTGCACGTCGACCTTGTTCAAGCACAAGTGAGCGAACATCGTTATGCATGTTAGCATTATGGTTGTTTACTATGAAGGGTATACAAGGATATAGTGCCCCTACAATTTAGTTCATAGTGTCTTAAAGCATTGTAGACGTATGTATATTCTATTCATTTGGTTTGTTCGGTTGAACTACATCCTACATCCTGTCTTAAACCCAACACGTTTAATAATTTAAACCCGATACGTTTAATAATCAGACCGATTCGGTCTGGGCTAAACTGATTGATATCTGGGTGTGCGGGCCTCAAAATGACACCCCTACATTTCCTGTAAGCATCTATATATTGGGTTATAAGATCGAACGACACTCCGACAAAAAAGAGCGAGCTAACGAGAGAGATCAGAGAGCGATCACGACAGAGAGAAAAGCGTAGCGAGAGAAAATGGCGGCTGCTGTATCATCTGTTTGGTCGAAACCAGGCAAGTGGGCACTCGATGCAGAAGAACACGAAGACGAGCTTCTTCAACAACATCAACAGCAGAAAGACGTTACCGAAAGAGAGAACGGCCTATTCGATTTCCCATCCCTCGCAGCCGCTGCCTCCACCATCCCTAAGTCCAAGAAGAAGAAAGCTCAGACATTATCTCTTGCTGAATTCAGCGTAGGCAAGCCGGTCGGGCCTGGAACCGGCAGAGCGGCTCAAGCAGCTCATGTTAACCGCCTCACCACCGACGAACTTCTCACCCTCCCCACCGGACCTCGGGAGCGCACAGCAGAGGAGCTCGAGCGTCCACGCCATGGCTTCCGTTCGTATGGCCTTAACGATAACGAAGGCCGAAACAGGTATTCCAATGGTGATGATTCTTCCAACTCACGGTGGGGCTCTTCTAGGGTTTCTGATGAGCCTCGTAGGGACGGCGGATCTAACAGGGATTCTGCTCCTTCCCGTGCTGATGAGATCGATGATTGGGGCGCCGCTAAGAAATCTACTTCTGCTCCTGCGTTTGAGCGGAAGGAGAGAGTTGGCTTTTTCGATTCGCAGTCCAGGGCTGATGAATCCGATAGTTGGTTGGGCAACAAGACTTTCACACCTTCGGAAGGTCGCAGAGTTGGTGGTGGATTTGAGAACCATAGGGAGCGACGAGGTGGTTTTGATATGTTGCAGAAGGATTTGTCTAATGGAGGAGGTGCGGATTCAGATACTTGGGGTAAGAAGAGGGAAGAAGGTAGTGCAAGTGGGAGGCCAAGACTTGTTTTGCAGCCTCGTACGTTGCCAGTGAATAATGCAGATCAGCAGCAGCAGCTGCCAGCGTCAGGGTCGTTCGTGAGAGGTAAAGGGTCCAACCCATTTGGAGAAGCTCGGCCACGAGAGGAGGTTTTGGCAGAGAAAGGACAAGATTGGAAGAAGATTGATGAACAAATTGAATCAATGAAACTTAAGGAGATGGATTCTGGGGGTTCTGATGGACCATCCTTGGAAAAGAAGAGTTTTGGAAGCGGGAATGGGAAGGCAAGTCTTCCTGAGGATTGTGCGGAGAAAAATTGGAGGAAGACCGATACAGTTGATGCTCCTATCCCTAGGTTTGTTGTTCTTGGCTAATACGCTTTTAGGTTTTCTGAATGATATTGTTATCTTGAGTAAGGAAGCTAGTTGCTACGCATTGATTAGTTATTTTTTGTGGTTTTTGTCATTATTATTTTTTTGCAACTATGCGTAGATGCTTCTAAGGAGCTTTTTTTTCACCTTTACTCATTTTGAATTACTTCAATGTATATATTGCAGTCTTGATATTTGAACTTCCCCTCTTTTTGTTGGATCCCAGATATTATAACTTTCATGTGTTTTCTAGTTCTGACTCTGTCCTTGTAGCTTATGATTTTACTCAGGAGCTTATAACGTGCTCAATTTAGATGGAATAGTTTCTTTCGTACATTAATCTTTTGATTCCATCGATTTATAATTATTTATTCTAGTCTTATGAATTTGAATTGGATTCCGTCACCCCTGCACAGGTAGTTGAGAGAAATTGTCTCTTAGGTTCTTGTCTTCTAGTTGCACCTGTAATGATTGGTTACATAATGATAAGACAGTGTCTCATCTAGATACATGTCATTCGGAAGAACGGCGTGTAAATCTCTCATGGTATTCGGCTACTATTAAAATTTCATAGTAATGCTGCTATTGATGAGATCTGAAGGATTCTCCGCTTGAGCCATCATTATTGCATCTGATATTAGTAAATTTCCTATCGGACCTTCACTTTGATCCTGGAATTGTTTCTTCATGTTTTTTACTGTGGCTACTATTTTCTTTAATTATTGTTGAAAAATTTCCTTGTTTTTTAGTCCTTATTAGTTTTGGAGTCAAATATTCATTGTTGATTTTTTTTTTTTTTTTTGCCAATTGCATTCAGATTATCTCTAAATCTTTGCTGGCCAACTGGGTTCTTTCATCAATAATTTGGTTTTTCTTTTAGTACCCCAACCTTAAATGGGAAGTGAAAGTTTGTTTTGGTGGCTTGAATTTCGTAACTTCTGTAGAACTCAGATATTCAGGGATGGGGGTTAGTTGGTTAAAATGAAGGCTTAATGATGCAGGTGCAAAAAAGGAGTGGTGCAATGGCACTGTCATTAGGGAGTGGTGCTTCTTAAAAATCTATTTAAGTAGAGAATGGGGGGCCAGTCAATTCTCTCTTATTTTCATAAGTTAAGAAGACTAATTAGTAGGTTTTAGTCGTTGGGACCTCTAATTTGAGTAGGGTTAAACTGTTTATTTGACTTAATCTGGGGCCTTCTCTTTTATTTTGGATAATTCTATAATAGCTCAGTTTTTTCATCAATCTTTTGAGGAATATTGCACTGGATAAACAGTTTGGGGACTGTGGCCATTAAAACAGGTTTAGTTCCTCTTGAATCTCGGTTTTCTACCCCTTTTCACTGTATTTTCTGTTTGGTGATTCTTTTTGGTCTTGTGCATCTTTATTTTTTTTGTTCTTGCTTAACATAGAAGTGCTGGACCAAGGAAAATCAAGATGGTGAATTAGCATTCTGAAGAAAAGATGAAGGATTATGTTAGGGTTTAATGGATGATGAAAACTTTATTTTGTAGAACATGATGTGATAGAGAAATTTACAAATAGCTGAGGTGATGATTGGCGACTGATTCAAGTAGTAATTGAGTTGTTTTGGCTATTTTAGGGATAGGGGAAAGTTGATCTTAGCTTAGTCATTGGAGAAACTTTCTGACAGAAGATTGGAAGATAAATGAAAGGAAAATGAAGAAGTACTTGAACAAAGAAGAAGTGGAGGGAAAGAGGAAGTAATACTTAGCTTTGCACAAGGTTCCTCAGCAAGAGGAAATGGCTAATTATGTTGTGTTGGATAAGGGGTCTTAATACACTCACTTATGTACCCAAAGATTAGTGGATGGATCATTTCACTTGAAGCCTAGCATGATGGATGGCATGGCCGATTGATGGTTAGACAAGGGATATTTATATCTAGATTATGATCAGGGCTTCTTTTCCTTAAGAAATTGTAATTAAGTTTGAGATCATGAATGTTTGGGTGGGATATGGCCAAGGTTCGAGCTGTCGGTTTCAACCAGCCTTGAAACCGAGTTGTCTCGAGTTTCTACCAGGTTTTGGTCAAAACCTGTAATTTTCCCGGGACATCTCGAAACCTTGATTTCGAGGCCCAAAAGTGTTCTTCTTGATTATTTTTTTTTAATTTTTTTGTGTATCCTATTTTAACCATTTTACACATATTTTTCACATTAGTTAAAAAAAATAATTCAAAATGATAATATGTGGTGTGGACCTAAGTTTGCTAGTGTATGTTGAGATTTGAGATTGTGTCCAGAGTTAAGTAGACAACTTATTTGTGACTAATAGCATTTAAGTTAATATTTCTTTGATTTTATATATTTTTTTACTTAAGATATATTTCATAAAGACAATAAAAAGTCTAAAATTCAAATTCCAAAAGGATAAGAAGTCAACTTTTCAGTTCAAGAACAAAAACCAGATTTTTGGGTGCGGGGACGATTTTTAACTTTCAAATGCTAGGATTTTACTCAAATCTAAAAATTTCATTAATCTTATTATAATAAAGTATCACTAAAGACTAAGAGTGCGCCAAAATAATCTCTTGTTTTGATATTTAAAAAGTTATTTTCATCCAAGGCGACTTTAAACAGCATTTGTATACTCCAAACAAGGTTTGACCGGAGTGTAATTTCTTCAATATAACTTGAATTCAAACAATTTTGGATTTGTTGCAAAGTTAGCATAATCAATTTTCCAACAAATCCGTCATTGCTTGAATCCGACTTATAATGAAGGAGTTACGCTCTGGTCAAACCTTGTATAGTTTTTGTCTTTGAACTAGAGGGTGACTTTTTAACTTTTAGGAATTTGAATTTTAAACTATTTTTAATGGATTCAAATGGTGGTGATTGTTTATTTATGAATAATATCTTAAGTAAATGAATTATTAGTCATAAATAAGTACTGTCTAATAAGTGTTGTTCCTGTGTACTGTTCGTGGCTTTGGAGTTGAAACTTGGTTGAGTTTGGGTCGAAATCCGCTGAGTGGACCAAAATTGGGTCGAGTTGGACCAGGCCGAAACCTGGTACTTTTCAGTACCGACCTAAGGTTTAATCTCCACAATGGCACCTCGAACCATGAATATGGCCTTTGCTCTGTGTTTTCTTTACTTGTAGCTCAATTGATTTTTCTTCATCAATAAATTTCTATGAATAAAAAATGTTTCATGCCTAGACACCATTAATCATGCAAAATACTCTTTCTCTCTCTCCTGAAGTAGAATGAAAGTATCAACTCTATGATCCAATCAATCTAGCAGCGACCTATTTTTCCTCAAGCCCTTCATTCTCTTGTCCGCCCATGCATGGGCATGCTCTCTTCCTACTTGACTTCATCATTGCTATACTCTGTGACTTGGACCTGGATCCTCTGCTGCATGGTGGTGCAGGATCCAACAGCTGTGAGTGCATTGGGAGACATGACCGAAGCACTCCACTGTCGGATCTCCGCACCGCCCTGCAGCAGAGGATCCTTATGCATGTAACTTGAGGTAGGCAGTTTTGTCCTCCTTTTTCACTTGCGAAATGATCCATAGCCAGATATATTTACAAGGAACATGCTTGTGACATGAGGATTGGCTCACAGCACAAGACATAATTGTCTATTATATTTATTATGATAATTCGTTACTGATTGATCTAGGATTTGAAAATCGAATCCCCTCGAGAAGAGTTATGTTCCATCGAAGTCATGTTATTGGGATTTGGGAAAGGAGGAACAATCTCAACTAGGGGTGCAACTGGGTCGGGTTTTCTAAAACCCAGCCCAACCCTAGGTCCTCTTAGCTCTGGCCCAGTGATATCTCAACCCTACCTAGCCCAGCAATGCCCAGTGATATCTCTTTTCTAGATCTGTCTCTCACCTCTTTTTATTCTCTTCCTTTATTGGGACAGCACAAAGGATTTTATATCTTCTCTTCTCTCTTTCCATTGCATGTCAAAATATTAAATTCTAAATTTTAGGTGTCAGCTTTCTGTACTTTTATCTCTTCTACAACACGCATTTCTCTCTCTCTTTCAATCCACCTCATCGATTTGTTATTTAAGTGAATTTCATTTATAAATTTTGTCTTGGAAATGAATTGTTAAAATCTGGAAATTATCTTATTAAATTCTGATCTCTAGATCTGAGATCAAATTTGAGCAATCATTTCTATAGATCTAATAATTGATAAATCTAGGCAATATCAGCCCTTGAAACAGAGTCTTAGAGATTGGCCTGCAATGCGTCTTGATCGATCTGCATCAGGGGGACATGGTAAAGCAAGGTTCATATTATTTAGGGAACTATTCTTAGTGTAGTGGTCTGCTGTCTGCTCCTTTCTGTAAGTATGAGTTGACAAGGCTGTTTGCCAACAATAGAAACTGTCCAGTTTGCTCAATGGGCAAAATTTTTATATCTCACAAGTTTGGAACTGTCTACTGATATTGCTAATCCGATTGCCACTGGCATTTTCACCCACTCCCGATCGGAAAAAAAATAAAATAATAATAGCACTTATGTATCTATAATATTAACGACGATGATGAAGAAGCCATACTGATAATTAGTGTGGTGGTGATTACTTGCATCTCACGTTCTTTCTCCTGCAGATAAAAATCATAGAAATACTTGACAAATTTACAATAAACGGTGGTGAAGTTTACAACTATGAGTGCTTTGATGCTTTCTGGTAACTGCATTGAACCCCTCGAAGATGGGAGGATTTTCAAGTTTGGCAGATTAAGTTCCAGAGAGAGTATTTCTAGAGCCTTTTGTTTTGGTGTCAAACTCCTAGAGCGAACTGATTCTTGACTGCCTGACTAATCTATTCACATGTCTTCCTAATTTAAAACTTTTGTTTTAAGATAAAACTGAAAATTTTATTGTCAAAATGTTAACCTTATACACGTTTTCATCCTGTGAAATACCATCTCGGCCCCTCTTCTTTTTATTCTAAGGAAGCTGTGTGGTCTAAATAATCTGTACTAATGCTTTGTTTCTAAGCTGCAAACCTTTTTTGTTGTGCTAGGAAAACTGAGGGAGTAGTGGCACAACACTGAGGGATGAGAGTTGCGTATCAATAGGACGATGAAGATGGGGTGTTGCCAATCCAAGCGTGTTCCTTGCTTCATCCTTCGATTTTGCTCGAGGTTTCCCTGTGAAATGCAGCAGAGAGACAATTTTGGTAGTTTTCCTTCTTTTTTTTCCCTCTAGATTGTTAATTAGCTTATACCTCTGACCAGATTTCGCCACAATGTGTGGTGTGCTTATTATTATTAAAATTTTCATTTTGGTTAAATGTGTTTAGCCTTTAGGGTGAGCCGTGGAGAGGGATTTTGAGTTTTTTAACTTTTAATTTTTGTGGTGAATTAATTAAACGTCTTGTTTATTCAAAAGAATATATTTTTTTTTCTAATGCATATGATTAGGTTTTACACAAGAAACTGAAAGGGGTAGAGAGACTCCAGAATGATTCTGTTGGCGACTAATTGTATTCTGATTGTGAATCCTGTGTGTAGATCTGTATATATGTTACAAGGGAAAAAGATCCCTAAGCTGGTAACTGATGATTCTTTCTCATGCAAATTTGTTTGTGGCACTTGTAAGTGTATGGAAAATTATCTAATTTCCGTTAATAATGTTATTAGGTTAGAATTTTTCCGGTCAAATATTTTGAGATGTCTTTGGCAGAACATTTATTGGACTGAACAATGGACTTTATGGACTGCCGGTTGGTATCTGTACCACATGAAGGGGTAATGTGATAATTTTAACTATTGGATATTTAGAGAATGATATCTTCTCATGCATTTATCAGTAGATTAAGTTATTAGGGAGCACTCCCTTAATAGCCATTGATTTTTAAGCTTTATTTTGCCAGTTTAATTTTGTTTGGCTGTGACTGACTTATACACATGATAGGCCTATCTATTTACAAAATTTCAGTCCCATTTAATATGCCTCGGCAGATATTTGGACTGGTCTGGACATGTTTTATGGCCTGAGCGAACCAAGAAAACTGTTGCTTTTGTTTCTTTCCCCAAGTTTGTATTTTTTTTCCCTAGGTTTTGTTTGTTAAACATAAAATTTTATCTATACTTATAACATTTTATGTATAATATTTATGTGTTAAAGAAATATGAAGTTTCTTTTCTCTTCCTTTGGAGATCATTAAATTTTATCTCTTGAAAATAAATATTGGAAAAAAACAGTTACATATAAAATTTTATATCAAAACATACGAAGCTTTAATTCACTACCGAATACCTGAACTCTTAGCAAAGCTTGAGAAGCAAAAGACATCTGCTATACTCTTATGTAGACTTCTTGTATGCTGGCTCTGGTTTTGTGGATGACTTAACGATAAACCCTTACTATATGTCCGAAAGTCTGATATGGATATAGATGAAATGGGGTTTAAATTGTGGATTGGTATATTCCGATAATTACATATCATAATAAAAGGTGTTAAAACTGTTCATTATTGGCTAAATGGTGCGTTGCAGACTTGCATAGGAGGGTGAAATTGAAATCAAAACAATTATGATGTCGAAATTGCAACTAGAATCAATTAAAATCCGTTTTGATTTTTTTTATTTTTAATGGGTTTTTCATTAACGGTTTTGTTTGTGGTTTATAGATGCTTTAATGCATCATTTGCCTTAATCAGTTTCTAAATGATTTGGTTGCCATTAAACAATATGGTTGTCGTTAATCAGTTTCCCCTAATAATTTAAAAACAATTTTACAACATATCACTACAATCTAACTAAAAACTAGTCCATCCATTTTCTGTTTAGATTTGACTTGTATGTCGGTTAAACACCTTCCTAAGGATCAAGTCTAAAAATTTATTCATGATTTCTAAATTAGAGATTTGCAACCGAAGTATTGTAAATCCAATGATATTTGTATTCAAAAGTTTTTGATGAGATTTAAAATATCCAATAGGGGTGGGTGGTTTGGAGATAAAAAGACAATGAAAGAGATTCAGAGACAATGTGTGTGTGTGTGTGTGTGTGTGTGTGTGTGTGTGTGTGTTTAGGTTAAGTTAAGATTTGGGGCTTATATGAGGATTAGGGATTTCTATAGTTAAGAATTAACCGGTTTAAATGGTGATGCATGTATTTGGGTAAATGGTAAACTGGTGTGAAAACTCAAATCAAAGTTGAACTGTTTACTAAACTGTTTATTGATTACGGTATAAGCGATTTGGATTAGTTTCGGTAAATTGTTTGGGTGCATTTTTTGCACCCTTGGATCATATGTTAAGTTTCAACTTAGATGAAGAGTCCAATGGCAAAATAAAGCATTGAAAATTCATTTACCCAAAATTTTTATACATCACAAGAAGGAGGTGAGGTGGTGCATGTATTGCACAAATGAAGACAAGTGGACCTTGACCTTTTAGAACAAGCCTATCCAAACCTTGCCTAGCATTATGACTCTCTATATTTCAAAGTAGCCAGTCTTTTTCCCTAATAAAATTCTCACAAGTTTAGATCACCCCTATTTATTTGGTATTAATTTCTTTTTCAAATCCATATTATGCTAAATCGATTCGTTGAGTTCGTGGGTGTCTACACTTTATTGTAAGGTAAATTAATTGAATCAATATTATTTGGAAATAAATTGGTTGATATTTTAGACAACGAAGCGTGTGTTGTGTATCCTCAACTCGAAGATGACCCATTTATTTAATAAGCAAGAGAGAACACAACGGCATTCCGTAAAATACCCAAATTTGATTAGAGCAGTTTCATGACTGCAACCTAGGGCTAAATTGTAACAGTTTTCACCATGAGTATCTTCTTAGTAAGTTCAACTGCTAAAGCCACTTAATGGCATCATGGTGTTTAGGTAAAGGAGTCAGGAAAAAAAAAATGCATTTTATAAGGACATTAATAATACATGTAAATAAAATGCATTTTTTTTACCTGACTCTTTTACCTAAACACCATGATGCCATTCATTGGCTTTAGCAGTTGAACTTCCTAAGAAGATGCTCATGGTGAAAACTGTTAAAATTTAGCCCCTAGGTTGTAGTCGTGAAACTGCACACGTGGTTGACACTCATCACCAATGAAAATGTGACATGTGTCATCATTTGTAAACCTGCTCGGGAATACCATCTCAGGAGAAGGATAAATGGAAAGGTTAGCGTCTAAATCCTCTCCTCCACGGCTCCCCAGCTCCCACCCCATCCAACCGTTGGAGGGGTGAGCCGGCTCAAACTCCAACCCCCTCCAACGGTTGGATGGGGTGGGAGCTGGGGAGCCGTGGAGCCGTGGAGGAGAGAATTCGGTTCCGAAAGGTTATCCCCACGATCTCGGGGGTAACTGTGAATTGACATCAATATGGGAAGATTCCCTATTGTTGCCGCGCGTCAGCTAGCAGTGATACCTCCGAGCTACAGGATCAGAAGCAATTATGGGAAGACCAAAGCAAGAATGTCATTTAACGGTCCAGAAGCTCTCCTACCCATGTTTGACTTCTACTTTTAAGGTATTGGATCGTGGGAATCTCAATTTCCCATATTGGAACCACCATGACAGCTCGTGACAGATTGCACGGGACTAAAGACGTGTCCGAAATCATCAAAAACCACTCTAATCAAGCCGAAACCAATGCTACTCCATGACTCTATAAATAAAACTCAAAACGAAGGTAATTAGATCCTAATTTTTATACTCATGCCCTCTCTCTATCAAATTACTTAAATTCCTTGCTATAGGAGCTTGTATCCTCTTTACCGAACTTCATACTGCTTGCTTACTAGTTCTGACTTAGGCATTGAAATGGTTATAGGGTTTCCAAACCCATCATATACTATCTAGTCCCTTTTATCACTTCTGTCTTAACAGATGTTACCACCACCATCTCCACATAAAAACCAGCTACAACAATAAACCAAACAGTATGGGACTTAAGGGTGTCAACGGGCCAATCCGGGTCGGTTTCGGTCCGGGCTGAACCGGTGTCAGGTTTTATAAGCCTAGCCCAAAACATGTCCATTAAGAGTTCGGGCTGGGTTGGGCTGCGCTGGACACAATACTTAACGGGCTGGTCCGGTGTCAATTTGTTATCGGGTTGGGCTTATTAAGGTGATTTCGGGTTGGTTCGGTCCGGACCGAGCTTATCAAGCTTATCGGGCCTATTTTATTATTTCTATCTATAAAATTAGCATCATTCCTTCTATATGTATGTAATTCAGTAAATTGTAACAATTAACATATTCTTTTCAACTATAGATTCATATAATCTTTTGGATCAAGAAGTGAACTATAACAGTGTAATATAATTCATCAAATTTTAAAACCATTAAAATTAAGAAACTGGGTCCGGATGGACTTTACCGGTGTTCGGGTTAGGTATTATTGGTTCGGACTAGTTCGGGCTAGTTCGGGCTTCATAACGGGCCGGTCTGGTCTGATTTCGGTCTGGGCTGAAACGGTGTCGGGCTTTATAAGTCGAGATCGAAACCTATCCATTAAAGTTCGGTTTGAACTGGGTTCGGGTTATATCAAACGGGACCCATTTTTGACACCCTTAATGGGACTATTCCGAATACCATTGACACCGAACCATATTCCGAATACCATTGACACCGACTAGTGTCATATAATGGATCCATCAATCACAATACTTTTGTTACCGGATCCGTGATATAAAGCCGAAGCCTTTTTTTAGTCGAATATACAGTAAATCATAAATGCAAAATGCAAACATGTTCCATTGAGGCAAAATCTTGGGTCCTGTCCCACAACATGGAAGTCGGGACCCATGGAAGACTTTTTCCACTCTTTGGAGAACTCTGCTGGAACACCTCATTATAGATAGATCAGGTGATTCATATGATGCTTTTTTTATGTGATTTCGCTCCCTTTCAATGTGGCATAGACCGCATGGTTATGTTATCTATGGAACAGATGGTCCCTGTTTTCTTTCTGTTCTTTAATTCTAGTTGCTGAAAGAGGGATTTTGAGGAGCTGGAAACACGAAATTCATAGATCATGCAATATTCAGCCCATACCTGTACCAACCAAGCTCCATACCTGTGCAGTTAAATGTCCATTTCCATTCTCTGATTTTAATGTTTGTGAATTCTGAGTTGGAAGTTGGGAGTTAGGAGTTGAAGACTTATGTGCAGTAAGTCCCGGTTCCGAGAATTCTTGTTCAACCAAAAACCTGGAACAGTCAGAACCAAGGTTACAGTTTATTAATCAAAGGTTTTTTTTATTTTTTTATTTTTTTTATTTTTTACATATACATATAGTAAATCAAAATCAAACCAATAACAGACTCATAAGAATCCATTAAGTCAACCCGATAACAAATCAACACCAGATCGGCCCGTTAACTAATGTATTAACTAATGTATACGATGCAGCCCACCCTAATCCGAATCTCATATTGGACATTGATGAGTTCAAAGTTTGTCACAAACGGACACGTGGCATAAATTCGAGTTGAAGAATTAAAACATGACATATATCTAACTACCAAAGCTTGACACCTAACTTCCACAGTAGAGCCGACTTTTGAATTAGAAACCCAACGGGACAGCTTCTAAGAAGGAGAAGTAGACGGTGCAAGAGCAACGTGTCTTGTCAGGAAGACCTCCAATCAAGAGTCATCTGCATGTTACGCTCCACTCACCAAACTAATCATGTCTTAAGACTGTGGTGATACCCACTATCAACGTTTAAGCACGTTCTAAGCAGCTAGGTTTGCATGCCTAAGTGCGTATTAAGGTGACACTTGGCTAGTAGACAAAATTGTGCTCCACGAAGCCACTACGTGCCACAAGCAAGGAAACGCTAAATGTCACACAATGCTTAAAGAATGCCACTTGACACAATGCAACATGCGTGCTTCCACAACAGAACCACTCTAGCAGCTATAAATACCCTACAAATCGAAAACAGATGATTTTTTTTCCAGTAGTACGAAAACAAACAATTGAGCACTTCTTGGTCATAAGAACTCTCTCTCTCTCTCTCTCTCTCTCTCTCTCTCTCTCATCCTTACAAGTACAGACCCCACATAAAATCTTGAACTCGGCTCCTTCTTCCCAAGTTCATGACTGCTTGATCTCATAATGGCTTAGCGTCGGAATAATTTTAGGGTTATCCAACACACCCGCATGATCTCTTTTCTTTCTTCCTGTGTAACACCTGAACGGAGTGGAAGAGGTGGGCATCGTTCAACATCAACAGACATGTTTTAAACTGCCCCTATAACCCCCAATATTGATTTGGCCCGAACTGACCATTGACACCCCTACAGTACAACAAAAAGCTATTTTTTTTGGAAAAAGATCTTTTGTAATGAGGCCAAAGTGGTAGTGAGGATCCTAACCAATCAAAGTACATTGGGATTTTGAGTGGCTAATAAATTGAATGGTTGGGATTCTCACTGTCATTTTGGCCTCACTAGAGCATAGTTAGTTAAAACGGGAATAGTAAAAAAACAAAACGGGACGAAGCAGGTTTTAAACAAAGCAAAATAAGAACGGTATAGTAAAAAAAAAGGGGTCAAACATTTCGAGAACAGCAAAAAAACTAAAACAGAGGGTATGAGTTTTAAACGGATCAGATATAATACGGTACGGTTAAAAAAAAGGAAATATACTCCCATTAATTGAAGAATTATACTTAAATCAATGGAAACAAATGACATTTATGATGCGTCTAGCCATAAAATGGTGAGAATTGTCATCTTCAATCAAGTTGTTAATTGATATTTATGTTTGTCCAACACTCCAAGCATGAATCCATATGAAGAGAGAGAGAGAGAGAGAGAGAGAGAGAGAGAGAGAGAGACTCTATAGTGGCCTACAATATACATTTGTTATGATCCACAACCCACATCCTATCTTAACGAGTATAAAGTAATGAGTTTAAAAAGAATTATCAGGAAGTGACAATTTTTAATCTCACATCAATTACATGTAGAAGACAATAGGAATATTAAATGATATGAAATTAATCGAATCATTACTCATTGAAGATGCAGGTAAAAATATGAATATGATATGGTACACATATTTAATGCTTTTTAAATAGTAAAGCTTGGAGTATGGAGTATTTAAAGTATTTTTGATATCAATATGACATTACGTGTACTAAACGATTGAGTATAGTACGACTATATGATACGTATTTAGTACGAGTTTTAACTAACAAAGCTAGAGAGTATCTCAATCCTTCTGATCTACAAAGACACCTAGAGGAGAGAGAGTGTAGAGAGAGATTACGTCAAGGATGAAAGGAAACGAAAATAATGGAAAGTTGAATCGAAACACGTTTTGTTTGGAAAGGGCGAAAGTGAAAAAGAAAATTTCAAAAAGACAAAAAAGCAACAAACGAACTACATTTTTTCACCATTTGTCCGTTTCCTACTCCACGTGTGGATCAACCAACTGCCTAGAAATTACTATCCTCCCGCACCTAGGAGAGGATCCGAACTCGGAAGATGAGTGGTTGTTAGCGTACCAGATCCCGCAGCATTTACAATGGCTCTCCCCAATCTTCCTTCATTAAGCCATACACACGAAGATCATCAATGCTTCCCTCCCACATCCTCTATCATCATCAATGCTCCTCTCCTGTCTTCGCAGCTATTAATACCTCCACCGGCAAAAACCCAAAAAGTCCAAGAGCAAGACGGCTGTATTTTTAACCCGAATTGGAGGACTCTATCACCGGGGAAAAGGGTTAGGTGCAGAGTATAAAACCCTGCCACCAAACGCATTTACTCATTTATAGGCCGGCGAGTATTTCACATTCGTACGTCCGTGACTCCTCAGTCTTCCCTTCCTTTTCAATTAATTCTCTGAAGCTTTTCATCGAACAGATGGTGAATGTCATTCCCATCGTAGCCGTTCCACTCTTGTAACCATGATGCCATTGTATGGGTCGATCACTCTGCTGATGCTCTGCTAGTAGTTGTACAGAACCTTTATAAAACATAAATTATAAAACCATACAGTTGCAGTCAGCAAATTCGAAAGAGAATCCCATTCTCTCACACCATAATATC
Source organism: Protea cynaroides (assembly GCA_028583415.1). NCBI lineage: Eukaryota > Viridiplantae > Streptophyta > Magnoliopsida > Proteales > Proteaceae > Protea > Protea cynaroides. The sequence goes on from CM053272.1 coordinate 51,029,281, forward strand.
ATTAATGGTGACAGTTGAGAGTTGAATTAATGTTTGCCCCTTTATTTAACTCTTTCATCTCTCTGTTAAAAACTCAAGTTGAAGAACCAACCAGTGAAGCCAAAGCTCCCTAACTCAACCTGGGTTCATCCAATTCAAGGCAAGCATGTCCCATCATTCCATGATCGTGGATTTGCTCCTCAAGTTCTTCTTCAGTACAGCTTTTGTGCTTCTCTCCTCTACCGTAAGAGAAATACAAGGCGATGCCTTGGTTACTGGTACCGTCTTCTGCGACCAATGTAAAGATGGAGAGAGAAGCATCTATGATTACCCACTCAACGGTGAGCAAGAAAGATACCCCATTTTCAAAGTTCATCATGATATTCATGTGATAATGGTGTTTTTGGGTTGCAGGGGCTAATGTGGTGGTGGCCTGTGGGGGAAATGGCGGCCAAGTGACAATGTGGAAGGAAGGGACGACTAGTAATCTGGGGAATTATGCGATGAGGTTCGAGGGAAACTCGGATTTGAGTAGTTGCTACGCCCAGGTATCGGGCACCACCTCCAGTGCTGGCTGCGGGGCTTCGGCAGGGCCTCCCAAGAATTTGAATCTCATGTTTGAGATTTTTGAAATGGCCTTCTACACCGTGGATCCCTTGATCTCGCAGCCTGCCCAGCCCATGCCCTTCTGCACATCCTCCAACCCGACACCTAACCCAATCCCAAACCCGACGCCTAATCCGACTCCAAACCCAACCCCATATCCGAACCCGACAGTGCCCAGTCCTCCAAGTGTCAGGTTGCCTCCCCTGCCGCCAGCTCCCTTCTTGGAGGCCTCTGTTTGTCCGTTTCAGTAAGTTCTCTATGCTGTCTATTTTGTCATTAATTATATGCTCACCTTGGTTTGTATTATATAATATATTATAAAATTTATGATTGTTTGGTATGATTTATAATGTCTATTTATAAATAAAATAAATCGATATAATTCATTATCTACAAATAGGTGAATAGCTGTTTATCATTATTAGAATAATATATTAGGTGATTGATTATGTTTATCATTATATAATGTATTATGTTTAGTAGTACCAAACGGTCATTGTTTATTACTCATAATCTATTATCATAATTGATTTGTCACAAATAACTCATAATACATTATATAATACAAACCAAAGAAAGCCTAAGGTTCTTTTTGTATAATTTATATTTATATTTTATAAATTAATTATAATAAATTGTTTATAAGAATAAATTATAAATTATGAATAATAACCATTTAATATCACTAGAAAGTAATAATAGATTATCACAATAATGATAAACATCTTCTAATCTATTTGTAGGTTTTAGATTATATCAATTTATTTTAGATATAAATAAGTATCATAAATCATACCAAACAACTATATATCTCATAATGTATTATATAATTAATTCTATAATACATATCAAAGAGAGCTTAAGTTGTTTTTGGTATGTATTCTTAGAATGTCTTTTTAAGACTGCATTCTTACTATAAAATGATAAAGAGAAACATTTTCATTCTGGTTGAAGAGTGCATTCTAGATTGAGCTTTATCAAAAAATGCATTCTATGATCCAAAATAAGAATTCATACCAAATACTGTTTTTGTCATCTTAGATTGTATTGACATAGAATACATTTCAAAAATACATACAAATGGAGACATAAATCTTCAAATTGTATTAATGAAGAACCTGCGTGTATCGGATGGGAACCCATGTAGATCCTGTGGAGTGTGGATGGCGACCTGCATGGTGCATGCTAAATCTCCATTTGCAACCAATATTGGACCGTGTGGATGTAAAAGGATAGTTTATAACCGTACTCGTATATGTTTATTTTAATATTTATTCAGATTATTAGATAATCGTAGATAGATGGTTATCTGATATGAATTACACTATTGATGTGCTCATTGGGAAATATCTGCTTCAATTATAATTAAATATTATAGTTATTTAATAATTTTTATACATAAATCTTATTACATAGGAATAATTATATATTACTTTATGTTATTTTAGTTATTAATACTTACTGGGAGTGTCTTAATGGAACCTTAGAAGGTATTTAGAATATGTAGTTTTCTTTTGATTGTCTTTTGTCTTAATAAAAAAAAAAAAAAATCAAGAAGAAATTTTCAAAATAATATGAAAATGATTTGTCTTGCACAACTTCATGGATGTACCTAAAGATATAAACGGACCGAATTTGAATCTGTTTACCAACTACCCTACTTGAATCTGATCTGAAATCCACCGGATGTATAAAAACCAAATTCGAATTCGTATTGGAATTTTAATTGGATATCAGATTTAAATCTAATTCGAATCCTAAAAATGGAATGAGGATACAAATTGCAAGGAAAAGGATAGAAAACCCTAGTTTAAAACAAATGTATCGCTACTATTGATAGCTGGTCACAAAAATTAACTATTCATTAAGGTTTTATGTGTCTTAACACTGTAAAAACAAAAGTTATATGCATCTTAACAGTAGGCTATAAAAAGTGGATATAATCTGATCTATTTGCGTGATAACCGAATTTGCATTCAAATCCGACTCCAGTTATCCGGATTTGAATCCGGTTATTTGAATTCCCCTAAACGGATGTGAATTCCAATTGGATCAGGATTTTCGGGTATTCATTTATATCCTCAGATGTACTCAATGCACGAGGTTCTTGCCACTAGGGCTAATGTATGTAACCTTACTTCCCATTTTCCCAAAGACATTGAGTTATAGATTCAAACCCATGATTCCCAAGTTACAATAGATCAATCTTACCATTGCATCGTGGCAAAGAGGAAGGGCTTATTAATACTTGTCTTGCATACTTTTACATGCATGATAGATTTTATCTTCAGTAAAAAAAAGTACAAGTAAAAAAAATAAGATATTTAACACCTAAAAGAGTGTCAATAAAAAAATCAAATGTTTATATATTATCCAATACTTAGGTAAATACATCGGGACCCGAATTTGTCCATGCTGAATTCGTTTTGTCTACATATCTATTATGGGAAACCTTAAGGGGATAACCCAATTGACAAAGACCAACACACCAACATGTAAAATAATTTTAGGGTAAAGGTTAGAATTTGTATATAATTTTCAAGGGAAGGATAGCTGCCCAGCAGCGCCTCCTACACTCTCTCTCTCTTGGGGGCAGTGAAATGACCATTCTATTTTTAATTATTTCACTATCCATGTGAGAGAACATAGAAAAATGCCATTGGGTAACGATCTATTCCCCATGATTTTAAGAATAAAATTAAACCTTTTAATAGCCTTAAACCTATATCCTAGCCCGAGGCCTCAACTCAAAGCCCGACCGAACCTTCTAGGATTGGGATTTCTTGGCCTGACACTGGCCCACGGGCTGAAACACCAGCCCAAGCCTGAAAGTTGAATACCAAAAATATTTTTCTTTGCAACAAACAATGAAATAAAACCTCTGACCCCATTAAAGAAAGAAGGAAAGAAAGAACATACAAAATAGTGTAAAAAACATAAAAAATATGTGTAAAAATTTTCTCCCTCATCCAACAGTTGGAGTTCCTCCAATACACATCTTGATGTATTGGGATGTGTGCTGGAGGAACTCCAGCTGTTGGATTGAGCTGGAATTCCTCCAGCGGTGGGAGAGGATTTGAGTCCACAAAATACAAGAACCAACCGTACCAAAAGGGTTGGCCCCTTTGAATCAAGGTTCTACTATCAGCCATGTCCAAAATTGATTTTTATCAAAAAAAAAATGTCCAAAATTGATCTGGATAAGATTTAATTAATGTAGGGATCCAAAGAAAAACTGACACATGGCCAAATTGTATATAACATATAACAATATTAATCAGGTAAAAAAAAAAAAAAGAGTTTTGTGCAAGACCCTATATTTTTACCAAAAAAAAAAAAAAAAAAAGAAAAAAAAAAGAACCTATAGAGATTGATTTAATTGAATTGTTTGCACTTTGCAGGAATTGGTTGATGTCAGAGTACAAATGCTACTGGAAGGTAGTGAGCCCTGAAACCAAAGTAGCCGTTGCTTTTGGACTAATTGCAGCGAGGAGGTATGGAACTGATATGACTCTACAGGAAGGACTTCAGGGAAGGGGAGATCTTTACAGGACCCTTCTCAGAGAAGGAACAACTGCACTTCTCAACTCCTATAACAGTTTCCAGTTTCCATACCAGACGCTTGATGTGATTGATCGCATGAATATGGCCTTACAGGGTACCTCTCGTCAAGCCCTCCTAACTGCATTCTACTTTAGGAAAGCTAACTATGGCTTTGGAAAGTTTAGCTGCAAGTTCACACCTTGCAAATGATCATTATGAATCAATATCCTTCTTTAATTATAAGTTATAATGATTGTTATTATCATATGATCATTTTTATCTTTATTAATTATAATATATATTAATTATCAAGTTTATTAATTATAATATATATTAATTATCAAGTTGGTTGGCTCTCTTTTGTTTTAAAACAGTTGAGCTGTATACTTGTAATTAATAATGATATGTGGAGTATTGGAGGCATTTCATTTCAAAATTTGTTTTTTATTTTTATTTTCTATTTCTTGACTTTAATGAGGATGTCTACTACAACTATAAATAATGTTTACACGGGATCGGCCTCCATCAATTCTGATTCGGATCGAATTTGTATCAGTCTGGAATTGATCAGAACAATAGAAATTAGAATTGGGAAGAAACAAAGTTTTTTGCTATGATTTTTGGACTTTTTTTATTCCAAAAATTTGTAAACCTTGTTTAAAAAAAAAAAAAAAGGGTTTATTGATTGTCTACTAGTTTACTGATTGGAAGAAAGAAAAAAAAGGACCAAAGAGTATTCATGGCCCATTCCAAACTAGGTTATTGGAATTGGTGTCGGATTCTGATTTAAATCAGTTGATTCTATCGATTTCTGAAACCATGGCTATACTTCATAGTTTGAAGGTCAAGTTTGCCTTGAGATTGATTTCTTGTATGTGTTGCCGTCGGTTGTTCAACGCGTATTTGAGATGATACCTTGGTTCACATAACTAAATATTGTTCTTTAATATGCATGGATTCTTAGTGAAGAACTCATTCTGAGTAATAAAGGTAGTGTCTAATATGCATTTTCTTTCTTGGATTGTGAAATCTTTTGGAGTACGTGGCCTATTTTGTAACTTAATCTTTTAGCATCCTGAACTTAGAACTGAAATACCTTTAATGTTGCCCATTAATATTCTATGTTAAGAATGCATTTTCAAAAGAATACATTCCAAGAATGCAATCTAAGAAGAATACATTCCAAGAATGATGTCAAACAAAGCCTTTATTGTAATGAAATAGATGACATTATGCATTTAACCCATTGAGTTTGTAAGACCAATGTTTACAACAGTAACCCCCCTGAACTTTTCTTCTTTTAACATGTTTGGGTTTTTCTACATTGGTATGTGTGCTGAATGAGTCTAATTGCTAGATCACCAACTTGACCAATTGCACAAATATTACCCTTAAGTCCATTCTTGTTTCCCACCTAATAAATTCTAAAATTTTCATGTGTACTCGTCTCCTTTTTTGTCTTTGTTTTTTTTTTTTTTACTATTTCAACCATAGGTCTTTTTGCCTCCCAAAAAAAAAAGTGAAATTTTCACTTGAGGCTAATATTTGTGCAGTGGGCTGAGGTTGACATTACGGGCAAGGTTAGGAGTTGGGTGACTTAAAGGGAAAAGAAGAGAGGGAGTTGGGGGGGGGGGGGGGGGGGTGCAAAAGAGACCTATGGTTGTACTCGAGACCTATGGTTGTAGTACTTAAAAAATAAATAAAAGGAAAAGTACACATGAAATTTTTTGAATTTATTAAGTAGGAAACAAAGAATGGACTTAAGGCTAATATTTGTACGGTTGGTCAAGTTGGTGATCCAACAACTGGAGTCACTCAGCATACATACCAATGTTGAAATACCCATACATGTTGAAGGTAGAGGGCGTGTTAATCAGTTTGACACCAACTGCATCTTCTTTTCTTCAATTAGCTAAGTTTTTTGGATAACAAAAAACTAACCAAAACAAAATGGTTGTGCTCTACCTAAGGGTGTCAAATTAGGGCCCGGTCTGATAGTAAGGACCGAGTCAGCCTTATATAACCGAACCCAGCCCAGACCAATCCTTAATAGACAGGTTTCGATCTAGGCTTATAAAGACAGACACCGTTTTGGCTTAGACTGAAACCGGATCAGACCAGCTTGTTAATAAACCCGAACTAGCCTGAATAGATAATACCCAACCTGAACACCAGTAAGGCCCGTTAAGAAGCCCGAACTAGCCTGAACCGATTGTTTTTGCTATTTAAATAATAACCAGTTGACCAAGGATCTAACAATTCTAACTAGATAAATGCAAATATGCAATCCATTATCCATGCTTAGATGCCCCTAACATCAATCAAAACTTAACTGTTTACAATTGTATTAAATATGAACAAAGAGCACCACAAAAAATTTATCGTCATGCAAAAATAGCTATATGTGGAGGCAGCCCGGATCGAGCCAGTCCGAAATCAGCCGAATAAGCGCAGCCCGATAACAAACTGACACCGGACAGCCTGTTAGTTATTGTGTCCAGCGCAGCTGTGAGGACAATGGGAAATCGACGTGATCCTCCTCTGGATTGAATGTGTATCCTGTATCGATGAAGATTGATTTGTTCTGTTGGAGTCGCCACCTAGATTAAGGTTTAGGACCTCTAAAAATGTAGCCTCACCCTAATGTAAGACTTCTATTGACTCGTGACCCAATGTATCGGTTATTTGGTTGGCAAGAGATCGGGTAAGTATTCAGGGTACGGTTATGGGAAGGTGTTAGGCACCCAAATCGCCCGATCAATATCGACCTCCTAAACTTTCCTTAAATTCTAATTTTGACTGTGCTTGGTCAACTGGATGACTAAGGTTCAATGGGGGATGTCCTAAACCAAGTTGTTAAGTTATTCTAATCTAGGGTTCAGCCAATAATGTTTTAAAGCAAATAAACAAGCAAATGTAATGTACAATATTATACAGTGAACCAGACCAAAGTTGGTTCGGTCTTGGACTGAATCTGAGATGTGTAAGACTTCTCAAACTGTCTACGTATTTCAATCCTGGAAATCAAGTCCAAAAACGTAGTTCGAAATGGTTTGTGTGATTAATGATTATGGAAGTGATTTATGCATTTGCTTCAATTAGATTCTAATTAGATTCTTTGTTGTTCAAGTTGAAGTTTATGCTGGATGTATGGTTGATGGGTGGCTTTGTACCGTATTTGGGATTCCCAAATTGCCTACGTATTTTAGGGTGTGCCCTAGAAATCAGGTACGACGTAGTTCGAAAACTTGTGGGAGTCAGATTTGGAATGTGTACCAAAATCCTTCCATTTTTTGTCAATAGGATCTAGGGATGAGACCTAAATTCCTACCATTTTTATTTGGGATGTGTACCAAATTATTTTCATTTTTGTCAATAGGATCTAGGGATGAGACCTAAATTCCTACCATTTTTATTATTTCCATTTTTGTTAATAGGATCTAGGGATGAGACCTAAATTCCTATCATTTTTATTTGGGATGTGTACCAAATTCTTTCCATTTTTGTGAATAAGATCTAGGGATGAAACCTAAATTCCTATTATTTTTATTGTTTCTATTTTTATCAATAGGATTTAGGGATGAGACCTAAATTCCTATCATTTTTATTGTTTCCATTTTTAGGTTTTTAGGGTTTCCTATCCCTTTTCATTGTGATTTTCATTTTTTAGGGTTTTCTACCCTAATTGCTATTTTTCCATTTTTAGGGTTTTTTACCCTAATTGTTCAATTATTTCCATTTTAGGGTGTATCTTGCCCCTAGTTGCTATTTTTCTATTTTTTTTCTTTCCAAAACAAATATGGCAAATGAAAACATTCCAACTATAATAGTGGTAGTATTCCAAATATAGTAGTGTGCATCCAAACATGGCAGTAATCATCCAATATAGCATGTGAGCAAGTGTAGCAGACAAATATGACAATAAGCATGTGTAGCATTCCAATCATGGCAATGTGATTATTCCAATTATGGCAGTGTGATCATTCCAATTATGGCAGTGTGACCATTCCAATTATGGCAGTGTGACCATTCCAATTATAGTAGTGTATGCATACGAGCATCCGAACATAGCATGTGAACAAATATAGCATCAAATATGGCATGTGAGAAACAACCAAAGCATATGAGAATCAATCAAAACATGATGGAACACACAGCAAGATGACAGCTTTGTCAGGCTGGACCAAAATGGGCACATAGGGCACTGTACTTACTCAAAAAATTCTTAAAAGATATCCTCAGAAAGAGGACTCAGAGGCCAACATTTTGTTTCAAGGAAGCTAATCCTAAAAAATACCATAGGCAAGTCGAAAACATTCCCCAAGTACAGGCAAATACACTGGTCAGGTCTGTTCCAGATTCTGGCCAGTGGTACTATAAAATCAATATAAAATCATATAGCTCATGAAAATAAAATTCAAATACATGGTCAGAAAGAGGACTCAGAGGCCAACATTTTGTCTCAAAGAAGCTAATCTTGAAAGAGACCATAGGCAGGTCGAAAACATTCCCCAAGTACAGGCAAATACCACCGGTCGGTCTGTTCCAGATTCTGGCCAGTGGTACTATAAAATCAATATAAAATCATATAGCTCATGAAAATAAAATCCGAATACATGGTCAGAAAGAGGACTCAGAGGCCAACATTTTTTCTCAAGGAAGCTAATCCTGAAAGAGACCATAGGCAGGTCGAAAACATTCCCCAAGTACGAGGCAAATACCCCCGGTCGGTGCGTTCCAGATTCTGGCCAGTGGTACTATAAAATCAATATAAAATCATATAGCTCATAAAAATAAAATCTAAATGCATGGTCAGAAAGAGGACTTAGAGGCCAACATTTTGTCTCAAGAAACCTTATGCAAACAGAGGCATCTTTCTAATGCTAGACACCAATCTCAGACATGCATTTGCAGTATACTTTGACTTTGAAAAAAATAACTGACAGAAAGGATGGATCTCCTACCTCAGGCTTCTTCACTCCGCTTTTCTCCTTTGCATCTTCTCATCATCCTCCTTGCTGCTTCTCTGATCCTTCTCTCTTTTTCCTCTAGATCTTCTCTTCTTAACACCTCTCTCTCTCTCTCTCTCTCTCTCTCTTTCTTCTTCTTCTTCTTCTTCTTCTTCTCCTTTCTTGGATTTTTTTTCTCTTTTTTCTCTCCTCTTGGACGTCCCTTCCTCTCCTTGGATTCCTTTTTTCTTTTGGATTATATCTCCTAACCCTAAATCCTCTTTTCTTTCACTCTCTCTTTTCTTTCCTTTTTCTTTTCTTTCCTTTTCTCAAAGGAAATCTTTTGGATTTCTTTTTTTCTTTTTTTTTCTCTCCTCTTGGACGTCCCTTCCTCTCCTTGGATTCCTTTTTTCTTTTGGATTATACCTCCTAACCCTAAATCCTCCTTTCTTTCACTCTCTCTTTTCTTTCCTTTTTCTTTTCTTTCCTTTTCTCAAAGGAAATCTTTTAGATTTCTCTTTTTTTCTTTTTTTTTCTCTCCTCTTGGACGTCCCTTCCTCACTTTTGAATCTTTTCTTTTTTTTTCTTTTGGATTATATGCCCTAACAAAATCTTTTGAATCCAAAATATTTTTTTTTCCTCTTTTCTTTCCTTTTCTCAAACAAAATCTTTTGGATTCTCCCTTTCTAGGATTTTTTTTTTCTTTTCTCCCCCTCTTGGACGTCTCTTCCCTTCCTCTTTGGATTCTTTGTTTTCTATATCTAAAACATATATATATATATATATATATATATATATATATATATATATATATATATATATATATATATATATATATATATATATATATATATATATATATATATATATATATATATATATATATATATATATATATATATATATATATAATATAATATACATATAAGATATATGTATATATTATATGATATATTACAATATATTATATATTATATAATAATATATAAAGAAATACATGCATATATGCCACTATTAATTGGTCCGGATTGACTGGGTTGATTGGATTGGGACAAGACTGGCTTGCGTTGAGCTGAGTTAACTGGATTGACTGGAATTCACTGGGTTTTCTCTCCTTATCATTTCATTGGTCATTTCCGCTGTCATCCCGCATGGAATTTTTCGATGGCCTCTATTCCAAAAATTTTTACGTTCACTTTGTAGAACACTAAAAATGAGGAATATTGGAGCTTGAATCAACTCATTTGGAAATAAAGTGGCCAACTTATGACTTTCTGAAGTTTAAGCAGGCCAATTATCGATAATTTGACTGACCATTCTGCATGAGATCCTTCGGAGGCTTTTATCAGAAATATTTTACGTCCACTTTGTAGAGCACAAAAAATGGAACATAACGAGACTGGAATCACTTGATTTGGATATGGGATGATCAAAATATGAATTTTTGAATATTAAATGACCATTTTCATATGTAATTTTGCATGGGACCCTCCGGAGACTTTTATCCGAGATTTTCCACGTCCACTTTGTAGGACATCACAAATGAAGAACAATGGCATTGGAATCGTCTGAATCCGACGTAGAACGGAAAAGATATGAAGCTTTGAATTTCTAACGATAATTTTGCATGAAAGCTTGCATGGGACCCACTGGTGACTTCTACCCAGGATTTTTTTATGTCCACTTTGTAGAACATCATGAATGAAGAATAATGGCATTGGAATCATCTGAATCCGATGTCGGATGATGAAGATATGATGATTTGAAATTCAAACAATCCGACTTACGATAATTTGCATGAAGACCCCTGGGATTATTTATAATAATTTCAGAAACCTCCCTTATATGTATCATCCGACTAAAATGGTCATATCTTCTTCATTTGATATCAGAATTGAGCAATTCTGGTCTCATTTCGAAGATAATTCTATGACCTATGCATCCATGTAGAATTATAACCCATGACCTTGCTATGGACCCATTGAAAACTTCTTCAAATTCACAGAGACCCATTGAAAACTTCCTCAAATTCACAGTCAAAAATCCAAACTTTCGATCATCTTTCTCATTTTGTTGTCCACACGCCAGTAGGACTTTGTTTAGCTGGGATGGCAAAAATGGGGTGCTTACAGCAGCCCACCCCGGCCCAAACACTTTATGGACATGTTTTGGGTTGGGCTTGTAAAGCCCGACATTATTTCAGTCCAGACCGGACTGGCCCATTGACACCCTTAGCTCTACCCATCCAAATCTTTGTTACAGCATGTACCGGCCAACGGTCTCTCAATACCATGGTTTAAGAAATCGGTTTCGATTGAATTGGTTGATTAGTATCGATTTTGGACCTGATCTAATCCTATTTTAATATTTTTTAGGAAAAATTACAGGTACCTCTCCTATAGTTTGCTAGTAACCCAAATACACCCCAAATGTTCCAAACAATTATAAAGACATCCCCTGAAAGAAAAGTAAATTACAAAAATACCCAGTCCGTTAGTCATTTTCCGTTTACAAAGACAAGGTTTAACTTTTAATACCCAAATGCCCAAATTGTAAAATGAACTGACTATTTTACCCTCATTAACTATTACCATTACTATTGTTGAGAAAAAACATTTCTTTCTCTATCTCTCTATTCTCTCATCTCTCACCGTGACCTCCCTCATCAACAACGGGGCGATCAAGAATGACTGCCGGTAGGGGCAGGGGCAAAGCCGTCAGGGGAAGGGGCAGAGCCGTCAGCTCTTCCACCGACATAAGTGAGAGAAAAACTCAAAACAACCACCACGATAACCTTCCACCACTCATTCTGAGAAGCACTACTACCTCTTCAGCAAAGAAACGGGTGAGAAAAACTCCAAACAACCACCACGAGGACTTAACTGTGGCCACCTCCTCTGCGAAGAAATGTAAGAGAAACCCCCCAAAACAATCGACACGAGCACCTCTCTCCACTCATTCCTCTTTTCGTTTCTGCCATCATCGCTGCCCACAACTTCCTTGCCCTAGAATGACTTACTGTCACACCCCATTTCCAATAACTCAAAGGTGTGACTGAGTTACTCGTAAGCAACCTAGTCCAACCCCAAGAACTAGACAAAGCAGTATACATCAACACTAGACCAAGAACCATCAATACATGTAAACCACAAATTAGGAATAATAACGACTACAAAAACATATAATAAAACAAGCTGAGGTTCTAATGTTAATAAATTAGCTTAAAGGTTTTACATCATCTCATCAAAACATAATTAAATAAAAACAACCCATAAATCCGGTGTATAAATTCAAACCTTAGGCTCATAGCCATCTAGAAGTCTTAACAAGAAATAAAATACTAATCTAGGCACCTGCGTTTACTCGAAGACGCATGTGTCGCACTCGCATGAGCTCCCGTATATGTCCTCCTTCATCATAGTCCTATCTAGATGACTGAGACAAGAGACATCCGACGACTCCAAGGCATCAATCACTATGGTACCTACAACAACATCTAAAAAGAAATACGTATATGTGGTGAGCTCTCCAACATGAGCTCAGTGAGAGATAGAACAAGCAAGCAAACAATAATGCATAAGATTGTAACATTCATGGGTCTGGTAATGATACAATGTGCTAAGTTAGAGAACCGCCATACCAGAGAGTGCAGAAACTCCCATACGCGAGGAGGGAGTAGGCACTCACCCAGTTACACCATTGCACCTAACATTTCCCAACCAAGTAGGTTCCCTCTGGTGATAGGGCTGAACCAAAACGATGTTGTCCCTGACCATCTCCTGGCTCCCCTTATCCATAAACCTACACCAGTACCTAACCCCCTACTGACTAGGGTTGCAGAGTATAGGGTTCTATCACTAATCAATCCTAAATGTCAAATAATGCAACTACGTCCATACCCCAGTAGGGATCTATCCAATTCTGCTGCTTGAACATGTCTGATTCCCCCCGACTGAACATCCGATTCCTCCCGCTAGGATTCTGGAATGCAAAGCAGTGGCCACAAAGTACCAACGATCCTCTCCACTCGGTCACGTGGTACCACACGACATAACCAAACATCATGTAGTCACAACATATAATAATCAATATGCAAATATATAAACAGTTATCACTGATATTGGATGACATATTATACACACAAGATGCAACACAGACATACAGGGTTAATTGGAAACACTTCATAAAATAAAGTCAAAATCTATTCTTATTGGTTAGGTGAGGATCTACTCGCCCTCTGAATATTAGAGGTTTGTCCTTGCACGCTTACGTTGCACCTGTAGTTAGAATATCTGTTATTAATATTTAAGATCGACTCAATTGAGGTACACGATCCCCACACATACCTAGGTATTGTCCTAGGCTAAGAAGGTTGACTTGGTAGCTTCAAAAATGATTTTTGAGATACTGCATCCTTTTTTGGATTTGTTTGGCAGCAAACCTGTCCCTCAATCGGACCTCGCTTGGACCCCCCTCTGGGGTTGTCCGGCTGCAGCTCCGGTTGCAAAAGTAGTGCGATCGGGCCATCCTCAAAACCCTTCTGGGATTGTCCGACTGCAACTCTGGTTGCAACAATGGTGTAACTGGACACTCAACTAGACACCTCCTGAGAGGTATTTCCCTGGCTTGCAATCCTGTTCAGCTGCACGAAATTTGCAATCAGACATGCAATCTAAAATCCGTCGATTGTGTCCTCAGTCTGGATCTTGGATCGGCGTCTCACTGTCTAGGTTGTGGTCATTCCCCTCCTAGATCTTGGTACACATGGAGTTCTATACCCATCACCCACCCCACATCTTTCGCATAGGTCTCTCCTAGTTAATATAATAACATTTTATGGTCTGCTGTCTAGGTTTCATCAAACCTGATCAATAGTGGCTATGGTAGTTGTTTCACCATTAATGGCCGCTAGAGGTTCCCTCTACTCAGCCCTCAAGATTCCATCCTTGGTAGGGTTTACCCTAATCTAATGCAGTAATGAAAGGGTTAATGCCCATACTTGGTGGTTTCCATTTTGTGGTACAAGCAACCCTGGACAAGTATTTGCAGAATTTCGTTGTCTTTTCTTCTGGCTCTTCCCTCTCCTTGGCAATTCTCCTCTTGTGCTATGAACGAGTCAGAACTTTTTGGGAGAGTTAATTTGTTGTGCACAAAGGGTAAGAGAGAGAGAGAGAGAGAGAGAGAGAGAGAGAGAGAGAGAGAGAGAGAGAGAGAGAGTCCTAAGGATACTAGAGTCTCCCACTCTAGTTGTAGCTCCAACTCCCTACTAGGATGAGGGTCCCACATGACAAGTGTCAAGTTGGACACGCACAAGTAGTCCCCTCTCCCTCCTTTAGTGGGAGAGGTTAGTGTGGTTTCATGGATTCTAGGCTTTTACCCAGTTTGGAAACTGTCTGGCAACAGGGTCCGACTGCACCTGCTGTCTGGTTTTGCGGTCGGACCCTTACAGCTAGACAGGGTCAGTTTGACTACTGACCTGTCTAATGCTAGGGGTAGTTGACTTGCCATCATACCCTTCCTTGTTCGATGTCTATTCCTGCATTGCTCTATTCTCATCTATGGTGGGAAGACCTACAACGTGTCCAAATCTAAATTAGTATGGGATTTTGAGGTGCGGGTCTTACACCTACACCGCCCTAGCCCTAGAATCACGAATCGTTTCCTCTGCCTTCTCTCACATTAAATTTAATCCTCCTTGCGAATTGCCATAACCATTGCCTCAGACTTAGAAGACCAGAAACCCAAATTAGTCTTCTGAATATAGTAGTCATGGAAGTAGCTCACAAACGAGTCTCTTTGCGGCGGAGGGACAAGTAATCAGCTCGGGTAATCTGTAAATGGAGGAAGTTGTATTCGAGTAGTGGTAAAGGGATGCAACAATTGGATCTCTGAATTGACATGGACGGTTACAAGCCATCCCCCTGACGATCCACAAATTTGTCTATTGATAGCCTCTGGTAGCTCGAGTTCATAAACCTTGGGGGTAGGATTGGAGAGGCTGAGGATGCCAAAAATTTTGTCGTAGACGTAACCATTTCCTCTCTCTCTCTCTCTCTCTCTCTCTCTCTCTCTCTCTCTCTCTCTTTGGGGCTGTTTCTAGAGGTGTAGGGGATTAACAGCCATGGGAGGAACTTCCCAAGGAGGAACAAAGGAGGGATCAAGCTCCATGAGCTGCAAACGCAGCTGAAATGATTCAAATCAGCGAGATACAAATCCCCAGTAATTGCTTTTAAGAGAGCTTTTGGAAGTGCGGACCAGTCTGCCAATGTTCATCTTTGTTCAATTTTGGTCTGCATTCGAGGCATCAAGAGGAAACGAGCATGTAAAGTTCGACAGCAACGAAAATGATCGTTTGAATGTAGAAAAACAAGGTTAGAAAGGTATTTTCCATATGAAAGTGACAGCTTGCCTTTAAAAGATGTAGGGATATATTTGTCTATTTAATCTAAAATTTAACACCATCTAAAAAAAGAGACAATTGTAATTATTTGAAACATTTGAGGTATACCTAGATTATAGAGAAACTATAGAGGAGATAACCGTAATTTTTCTATATCTTTATATAAAGTATTTGGCCACATGTTGTCTTTCCATGTTGGATCCGGTACTTGAATTTAAAACTTTGTTCATGACCAAACTGATTGTAAGACGGGGTCTCAGGGTCTTCCAAAGGGATCTAAGATCACAGTGGAATTATGGGCCATCGATTGCTCAATTCGAGTAGTGGCTTTCAATCTACCCCCCCAAAAAAAAAAAAAAAAAAGGCTTTCAATATATGAAGGTATATTTTTATTTTTTTCATTTTCTTTTTCTACAACAAAAAAGATGTGGTCCTTAGTTGTAAAATATTGATTTTTACAATTCCCGTTTTCATTTTCAGGCTCTTTCTAAAGCAATAAAATATTCAGTCAAATACTTTGGTTATATGTGACTTTGGATATGTTTTTAATATATTATTGTATTATTTTCACCTAATGTCTTAAGGTTTTCGTTGAACCACCAAGTTGTATTTCATGGGCTATTCTATTTCATTTAATATGATATCAAAGCAAGTCTCATCTCTTGTTCTCCTTAAGATGTATGTCCACATGTGGCTAATGTAGAGCCACACGTGAAAAGTGTTGAAAAGTTTAGAGTTATAGAGATATGATTCAAATAGGCTATTTCAGATTTTGAATATGTCTTAATATATTATTGAATTATCTCCACCTAATGACTTAAGATTTTGAATTAAATCCTAATATGGTATTTCGTGCTTATCCCAAAGATCAGCTCGGCAGATTGAGGATAGGAAGTCAATTTTATTTAATATGCTAAGTATTAATTATATAATTATGTTCATATTTCCTTGAGGGACCATTAATATCTGCCATTTTGCATGTTAAGTAATAAATCAATTTTTTTATGAACTTTTTATTCAAATATAATTTCTATTTATTTATTTATTTATTTTGATAAATCAAAAAATTTCTATCTATTGTCTATCAAAATGCTCAAACCAGTTGAGATGTATTTGTCTACCCATTTCCTCCAAAAAAAAATTTATTGAAAGGCTTAATGATTTAAAATTTATCACATGCATAATGATTTACCATCAAGAACATATATGAAAAAATCAATTTATATATATATATATATATATATATATATATATATATATATATATATATATATATATATATATATATATATATATATATATATATGTGGGAATTGTGGTGGGCACGTTTGAAACTTGGATAGATGGGTCACCTAATAAATAAAAAAATAAGAGTATATACCGAATATTGATATGTTCCATCCAATTTCCACGAGCCAGGGTACCCCCATTAGGTTGAGAAGGGTTCTTCTTTGTTTTCTAATTAAAGACTTCAAGAGAGATGAAGGGGTGAGAAGAACAGTAACGACAAATAAATGACGAAAATCGTGATGTAATGTTAATTAAAATTAGTTTAGTGGTGGACCTGGTGGTTGCCATGATTATAGGGTCAATAGCTTAATTACAAGATAGACTAAACTAGATTTGCTCTCCAAATAACTAGTTAAAAAGGGCGGAATATGGGATTCAAATCATCTCCTCCCTAGGTGTTTGGGAGGAGACTCCGCTCCCACCCCCTGGTGCTTGACATGTGAGCGTCGGCTAGATCCGAGCCGTCCATCCGAACCCCTGGGAGGAAACAATTTGGATTTCAGATTACGCTGACCAGCGTTCAACAACTTGGAATCCGCAAGAAATGGCCCCTGTTTGGCTTCAAAATTACCTTGCCTTCTTGGATTGCCACTTGCAAATTGTTCCGATTTGCATGATCTAGATCGGCCGAGCTAGGGGTGTTAAGATTGGCCCAAACCGAAAATCGAAACCAAATCAACCCTGTTCGTTCTAGACCAAATTGAAATCGAAACTTGTTGGACAAGATTTGGGTTGTGTTTTTATAACGTAATGAAAAACCGAAACAGGACCACACCAATTGATAAGCCTAAGCCAAATTGGACCAATATGACTGAAACCTAACCAGTTCGATAAGGGCCCGTATACATATAATTAACCAAACCCAACCAATAGCGGACTGATAAGAGTCCATTAAGCTAGCCCGATAATAAACCAACACTAGATTAGCTTGTTAACTAACATATACAGTGTAGCTCACCCCAACCTGAATCTCTTTTTAGAAATGTTTCAAATTACCCTTAAAAAACCTGATCAACTTAACTCAGACCAAAACCAACCCGTTGAGACTCCTAGGCCGAGATGCTGACAATGGAAAATTATATATTAGGATCTTATCCAAGAACGTTTGTAATTGTTACTGAATTGATCTAGATTTAATATATATATATATATATATATATATATATATATATATATATATATATATATATATATATATATATATATATATATATATATATATATAATTTTTGTAATTAAGGAAGATCTGATTTTTTTAGGAAAGTGTTCTTTTGACTTTTGAGGCAGCTTGCGTAGGGTGTTTGATTCTTAACAAATGGGTTTAGGCTTAAGTATTGATAATCAACCAGATAGTTTAACTTACTCTCAACTAGCTATACTCAAAACGATTTTTATTCTCTGGATTGGAATCTTTCCAGCTTCTCTTTTGTCTTTAGCATACAATGAGGTCGTTTTTTTATGGGGAAGGCGTTAATCATTTCGGGATTGGTTGATTGGTCACTTTTCATTCTTTGGCTTCATTAGAGTAATATAAATGAAGCCTTGGCTCTTTCCCGTTTTATTGAATAGATTTTTTTTCTACCAAAAAAAAAATAAAAATAAAAAATACAATAAGATCGTTTGCCTGTTTATGATTTATTGACTTATAAGCATAACAGTATATTCTTTACAGAAGAAAAAAAATAATGTATAAGTTTTTATGTATGACCGAGCATGTGTGTAAGATTGTATTTTAATCATCAGTATATAAAACCTATCCAGGTAAAAAACGGTTATGGCCGATTCAGCTCGTGCAATCCGGACCAATCCCACTTGGGATCAGATTAGATCCAGGTCATCCATGTCAAGATTGGATCCTGGAGTCCATTCACTTGAATGTATATGCAATCCATAAATCGCTTTTAGCTCAGTTTCAGGTTTTAGATTTGAACTCAATATGGGGTTTTGAGAGTCCAAAGAGGGTCTCCTCAATATCGTGCAACAGTTTTATTTATGCATGGTTTTAATTCACCGTATTTTCATGTTTATCTCTTCATTACAAAAAACCAACATTCTAACTATAATCCAATGATTGGAGTTCACCTAACACACATACAGGTATATTGAAAATCGAGAAAAAAAATGTTGAAAGCTAGGAAAAAGAGTATTAAAATCGTCTCCCGCGCGTCAGCCCTCTAGCCAACCATCTGAGGGGCCGGAATATCCCGGCACACATACCGATGTATTCAAACCCGTCAGATGTTTGGCTGACGCACAGGAGAAGATTTCAATCCGGAAAAAATCCTTTCGTTGTCCAGTCTCTCTAACCATGATCCAATGAGTAGAGTTTACCCAGTACACATACCGATATATTGATATACGTACTCAATAAACTCCAATAATTGAATCACCGTTAGAATCCATTCAATGGCCAAAAAATATCTAAACCTGAAAGATGATAAGAACTTCCTAACCTAAATTTTTTTGCAACCCCCGCTAACAACAAGATTCATGCAGGAACAAGTGGGCAGCACTCATAAGAAATAGACGTGATCCTGGCCATTTTCAGAATTTGTAGTTGGCACGTGCCATGACGAGCTTTATTATAAATTCGTGATTAGTGAGTGAATTAAATGAGTTTCAAAAAAATATATCCTTCAGATATTCTTTAAGAAAAATTAAAAAGACAAATTAAGGTGAGAAACCCCACAAAATCAAAATAGGAGTCAACCACATGGGATCCACATCTTCTTCTTCAAGAGAATCAGGAGGAGAGGTGACGTTCCTATTGAACGGACGATATCTGAGGTTAAGGTGAATCCAAGCCTCCCATTTGAGTCGATACTATCCCCTGTCGGTTTAATTTATCGACTTGGTGTCAACTTGAACAAAGGACTCAGATTCATCCCAACCCTAGGTGAACTTCCATATTCTTTTGGAGAAAGAGGATTTCGTTCTGAACCACGTGAGCGCCAAGAAACCATCACATCGTGAACTGTTGTGTGATCAAAGTCAAAGAGCTAAGCATTGACCAAACTAATTAAATGCCACGTTTCCAATATTCCTTATCTAGAAACACTATTATTCTAAGAGTTTTAGTTTGACCCGGAGAGTTTCCTAGAAATTTTCAAACCTAAGGTTGGGTCGGATCGTGTTTGAGTTAATTTATAAAAAAATATGAGTTAGGGTTTTCTATCTAACTGCGTGGTTTACATCCATTTACATAAGGAGTGAAATGATCAAAGGTAAAATAGTCATTTCATCTCATTTGAGAGGGTACAAAATATAATTAATAAATTCATGAATGATAAATATTTGGATACAAATACATACGTGTATTAAATGTAATCAGATTTCAATATAGGAATTGAAAATCTGATTAAAAAGATAAATACGACATTTAATTAGTATGTGTTTAATATGACAACTTTTTTACTGAAAATACAGAGATATAGACATCTATATCATTTAACAAATAAAATAATAACTTGACTTATAAATACAAATTTATATACAAACAAAACTTAAAATTCGTGAAATTCACATAAAATAACAAAACAAAAAACAAACCAGGCTCAGCATGAGCACAATAGGGTTGGCTTGGTCTGAGTTATTTTACAAAAACCCGGTCCAGTGTACCCTTAGAAGAAATCGCTGCGATTGGCTGATTTATGATTGCATTTTCCACGGCTAATTGTGTTTCGTAGTTCACCGTACCAAAACGATGCAACGCTGACCCTTTACTTGCCACGTTGGATTCTCAATCTTCATGTCGCTGTTTAAAAACCATTGACTTTAGTTTTTCCTATTTATTTATTTTTCTCTCTAATTAGTCAAATCATTAAAATAAACTCTTTTTTTTCCGTATCTTAGTTAAATGAAGCATTTTTTAAATAATTTTTTTCAGTTTTTCTTTAAATTTGTTAGAAAATAAATCTTCTTTTATTGTTCAGTCATTCCAATCGTGATCCAATTTGAGTTTCTTCAACAAAAGAAGAAGTTTCGAATCTTAATTTGTATAAATTGGTAAAATTTTACATGTAACATTTTATATGTAAAAAAATTTTAAAATTTTTTTAATAACTAAAAGAAAATCAAAATTCTTTTTCCATTCCCTCCGGATCATTATATTTTACGACAAAATAAATAGAACAATAGGAAAAAAGAACAAACAAGTCGAGGTCCATTCCCACAACCCTCTCATAGATAAGTCAACGCTTTCTTTTTGAATGATTCCATCTCTTGCTTTCTCATTCGTTGGATTTTTCAAAAAAAACGAAATCCTAATAAATTACTACGATAGGGGTAGGATGGTAAATTGAGGAACTTTGGGGGGGTTGGAATTTACATAAGACACCAAACTGAACGGCGGTTATTGTTACATTCATATGAGCGAAACTACAGTCCTTTCGCGCTCTCCCCCAGCAGTCCCCTACCTGTGGAAGCCTTTGGCAGTAGTCATTGAATATTTAAATTCAAATTCCATTCAATAGATGCACGAGATATCTACCGCTCGAGTCGACGATAAACAACAGCAGTTGCAACTCAACAGAAATCAATGGATCTTTGAGAATTATCTTTACAAAGTTTTCCTTCGGATGGTTTTCCCTTCACAGTTTCTTCGATGGTAGCGGTCACTCATTCTTTTCAGGTTGTTTCATTTGCCTCGATTTCGATTTCCAGCTTTCTAGGGCTTCTAGTTCATATAGCTCTTACAACCCGTTTATCGCTTCTGTTCCATACCACACTGTGGATTGCTTTGACTGGGCGTAGTATGGTATTGTTTTGTTGATGTTTCTAGTGGCTGGTGGAGCTTGTAAGAGTTGGAAGTTTGTTCTTCTCTAGTTTCTCGTCTGAATTATTATTCTTTGAATTAAGTTTGTCACTTCGGAGGCTCTGTTAAAAGTTATATCGTATAAGTGCAATGGGAGCGGTCTGTTCGGCTGGATTGTCGGACGCAAATTTAGAGGATTGGACCGATGTTTGCCAGTTTCCTGAAAAGATCAAAAGGGTTAAGAGCAATGGAAAGGAGAAAAAAAGTGCTCTCTCGTTTTCTGATGTGAATTTTTGTGAATTTGCCCCGCCAAAAGGCGATTCTGGCAAACTGCCGTTATCCTTCTCTGGTGAATTGAACCCGTCCCCACCATTGAGGACAGCGTCCAGCAAGGTAGTTCCTCTCCTCAACGCCTTTTTCTTTCTGTTTATTATTTTATTTGTTTTCACTGGTTTTTTTTTTCTCGTGGTGATATTATATTCATAACTCACGGATACATTTTCGTACTCTTTATTAAGATTAGTTTCAATCACTTATAATCATGATGAACAATTAAAGCGAGATACATCATGCATAAAATTTCCTATTATAGTGTTCTGTAAGAAAATTTGCTAGACGTATTACATTTTTCTTAGAAATTCTTGTACAACTAGCTATTGAAATCAGCCAATGGATTCTGGGTGTTTGACATAGTCCAATTGCAGTGCCATCTAAAATCGTTTTAGACAGTTTCTCTCCGTCTTGGAAAACTAAAAATCCTTGTAAAAACATGTTTTTTTCACGAGGGTAACCACAGATGAGATAGGTGTTAGGATCGGGAGAACACAAACAAACAAGAAGCACACGAAGAATTAACGTGGTTCAGCACCCCATCGTGGGATGCCTACGTCCACCAGAGAAAAGAGTGACTTTCTTCTATTCCCAAGAACAGTCTACAAAATTCTCTACCTGACAGGCCTATCTCATCTGTCAGCCTTACAGCGTTCCAGCTCTCCACTGTCAGAGGAGAATCCTCTACAGCCCTTGTAGCCTTACCTAGGTTTTCCCACACAGAGACAATTTATAGGAAAATCTAGAAACCCTAATCCCACCACAATTATAAGTTTATCCCCGTACATGTAATAGACTCATACCCTAATACAAATACTACCCCTTATAATTATGTGAATAAACACAGAATACAAGACACCAACCCAACAAATCTCCACCTGGCTTGGATTCTACAAACCACCTTGAAGAAAACCGTTGATGTTGATTCTGTAAATCCGTCTCTGCCAAAACGCTACACCCAAACCAGCATAGCCCACACCCCGTCGGGTGTCCCGTCGACTCACCGCCGCCACGATGTGAAGTGACTCCATCTCTCCCACTGCTGCGGCATCACCGGAAAGATCACCGTCACTCACGGTCCTCCCGCAACTCGGTTGCATCCGGAACCAGTCTCTCACCACGCACCTCCATTGCAGCCCTTGAGAACCGACTCCTTATCACCCTTTGCAACTCAATTGCACCGGAACCCAAGCCTCCCACCTCGCACCTCCAATGCGGACTTAGAGATCCGACTTCTTGTCCCAACCCACGGTACTCCTTACCCGCGGTGCAGCATAAAGCGGCCATTATGAGCACCGTACAGGATCAATCACACCGTCGGATCCAACACTCGATCCGACTAGATCCGCCAAGCCATGAAAACCATGGCCACCCGAGTCAAACTCGCAAGTCTTGACTCCATGACCTGCACATGCGATGATAAGAAGAATCATCTTCCCAACCGAGATTCTCCTCCATCTCTTCTTGCGGCACAAAACTACTATTTGAAGAAACAAGAGATGCAGAAATTTCACCCAAAGAACAGAGGCTGCTGTACGGAGCGAATAACTTGACTTAGAAAACTCAATAAAAAACTGACCGTACAGATTGACGAACTATGTGTCCCTACCTTCTGTCCAAAAATCAGCCCAATCGGACCACGGATGACCTCCCGATCGTCTGCTTGATCACGGATGCGCAAATCACCTACGCCCGGAAAAACGCTACCTTTTTCTTCTTATGATGCTAAACCCTAACCTAATCCGTTTTGTCCTATTTAAAAGATAATACAAGACAAAAGAATGGGTTTAAAACACACAAAGGTTTTGACCTTTATCTACAAACCCAAGCATCATTGTACTAGGGTTTCCCATGGAAACCCTTCCAGATCAGTCCTTTTCTTCTTCTTCTTCTTCATACTGCGTATCTCCTTCGTTCTTCAAAGAACCCTAGCTCGATACCACTTGTTAGGATCGGGAGAACACAAACAAACAAGAAGCACACGAAGAATGCGTGGTTCGAGCACCCCATCGTGGGATGCCTACGTCCACCGAGAGAAAGAGTGACTTTCTTCTATTCCCAAGAGCAGTCTACAAAAATTCTCTACCTGACAGGCCTATCCATGTCGGCCTTACAGGCGTTCGGCTCTCCCTGTCGGAGGAGAATCCTCTACAGCCCTTGTAGCCTTACCAGGTTTTCCCACAGAGACAATTATAGGAAAATCTAGAAACCTAACCACCACAATTATAAGTTTATCCCGTACATGTAATGGACTCATACCCTAATACAAATACTACCCCTATATTATGTGTACACGAATAACACAACCAACAATAGGGATAATATAAAACTCTGCAACCATCCTAGCATTTCCCCCCATCTCTGGGTTCATTGAAATTTGAGCAATTACTTTTGGCACATGAAGTAAAAATGTGATTTCGAATTGATCTCCAAAAAAGAACTTGTAGCCCTGATGGATTACCTGGTTCCTGTCTTGAAGACTTACTGGGTATAGGTGGTCCTAGTGTTTGCTATATGGTCAGAGCTCATTTTATCCATATATTGCTACTTCACTAAAACTTCAATCTATCAAATATACAATCTAAAACTATCCAGTAATTCCTATCTATGACCTAGGTAATAGATGTGGAAAAATCAAGCAAGTTGTGGTCTATAGGATGGAAATTATTTTCAAAATTAATGAGCCTCTTTTTTACCTTAAGGAAGATCTGGATGGATTGTGCTGAAATTGGAATTGTTAAAGCTGATAATTGATGAGAGGGCCCCTTGATTTAGGAAGTTCTCAGTAGTTTGGCATTCTGTGGGTGATGGTTAGCGAGAACAATCATTAATTGTCATGGTTCCATATTTTGAAGTCTTTGTAAATCTATCCCCAGTCAATACAATAAATTTTCGCTGACCTTTCTCAATGCTCCACTAGCTCTATTTTGGTCTTTTGGTTGGCATGAATTCCACCTTCTGGAGGACAAGATGGAACATCAGTGACAGAAAAGGCTTCCACCCTTTCATGTGACACCTGGGCTTCTTATAAATCACGATTTTCCTTTGTCTAACCTTCTCTTTTGAATAGCCTTAAACTCTGAACAAGTCAAGATACCAAATATCCTAGTATCCACTATCCATAACTGGCAGCTCCAAAGGATTCTTTCCGAATTCGTCATTCAATTTATTCAAGCAATTCCTTTTTTAAGTAGAAGGATCAGATACTGAAACCTATCTGGGATGCTCATCCATCTGGTCATGTTATCGTTAATGCTGCATGTTGTCTTACCAGAACACATTAAGTAGAGGGAAATCCGTAAGCTCCCTGGAATATATAACATCCTTTAAAAGCTAGCAGATAACAAAATTTCAGTTATGGAGCTTATTTTCCTCCTGTTCCCACTGCCTTATGGAAGATCAAATGCTGGGATTCTTAAATTTTCAATGTTCAAAGGAGATGCTTAGATCAATTATCTGCAGATCCCTGATATCCAGAATTAAGCTGATCACTCAGAGTCAATCCAGTTTGGAGAAAGCAAACTGGGATTTTTTTTGTCGTCCTTTCCCTCCTTCCCTTCCCTAAAATGTCGGAGAAAGCTATTGACTTAGAAAGTTTGGAGCGGATATGGAATGAAAAGAACCAGTTGATATATAACCATAACCATTTATCCTCTTTGGTAAGTAAGTGATGAAGGAAAGGGCCATTTTGTGACATTTTCTGAACAACAGGCACAGTAAGACATCAAGAAAAGAGGTGCTGGTCAGATGATCAACTCTAAACCTGGTCTGGCTCATATTTGTATGCCTGTGAGATCAATGAATCATTTCATGAAAAGCAGGAGAGTGGGAGAGGGATAAGGACCACATCCATCATGTCCTAAAAGTGAGATATATTCATTAACATTTTACCAGAAGGGCCAACTCAACAGCATATGAATCCAAACCTATGATAAAAAAAGCTCTACTGTTACTTAGTCAATAGATCTTACACATCCCTAAGGAATTTTTTGTGAAAGTTAATAAATTGATTAGCGTGATACCTCCCCCCAAAATAGGCGCTTATATAGATGGACCCGTGTTTAAGAGGAAGTATCTGTAGAAAACCTTTACTAAATTCTCATGAAAAGGAGGGGGGAAGAAAAATAGTTGTCCCTGCATTCTGTTCCCTTATGCTGTTCCTATTTCAACTCACCTCCAAGTTTTGCCCCATTTATGAAAATAAACATTGAGCTGCTGAATATTATAGCAAAATTAATTTTGGCAATCTGAACTTGAGCCTGAATTTCCCAATAAAAGGGAAATCTAAAGCAACTCAAATAGAAAAACTGAGTTGGACAACTTAAAATTGAATCTTGATGATAATCAAAGTGACAAACTATAAGCTGAGAAAAGAAAAAAAGAAAAAAAGTACCTGAAATTCCCACGATAGTCATCATTACTTGAATGTGGATTTTGAGAAAATCAAAACCCAGAAGCACCAAGTAATTTAGCCAGCTCCATGTTGGGATTCTATATGCAGTATTGGGTCCACTAGACCCATGATGCCTTGGGAGATCCACTAGTAAATTAACCTGGAAAGGTCCTTTTACAAGGTTTCAGCTGCTGATTCCAACAAATGTTGGGTGGGAAAGAAGTTATCAGATCCAGGTATCTTGCACCAGAAGGTACCATCAGCTGCTGTTCTTGAGTGGAAAAGCTGGTCCTTGTTTCTTCTGCAAGATGTATCATCTTAATGATAAGATTTTCTATTAAATGGATAGTTGTACTCAAATATTCATTTTTGAGTGGAATATCTGTTCCTTTTCAGTTGGTTGTGTGGCTGTATATGACATCCATATAATAGTTTTGGCACTCTATTATTTCTTATTGAAGTGAAAAAGTTTTGTTGATTTATTTCGGATTATGCTGTCATGAGTTGTTGTGAAATGTAATTTCGTAGTGGAGTTTGTGATTCAACCTAGATTGTTTTTCCTTCTACAGTTGCCACAAATGAGCACAATTTTGGGAAGGGCTGGCATTGTTGGAATCGAGAGGGCTGTGGACGTCTTAGACACACTTGGAAGTAGCATGTCAAATTTCAATGCCAGTACTGGATTTGTTTCTGGAATGACTTCCAGAAAGAACAAAATATCCATCTTGTCATTTGAAGTTGCTAATACAATTGTCAAAGGTGCAAATCTTTTGCAATCTCTGTCTAAGGAAAATATCCAGTTCCTGAAAAAAGAGATCCTACCCTCAGATGGGGTACAACAACTAGTGTCAACAGATATGGTGGAATTGCTAAGCATTGCCGGGGCTGACAAAAGGTGTGGGAAGTACACTTGAAGATTTGGACTTCATTTTAGATTTCCTGTCTATTGGAATTTTGTCAATTTTTTTTTCACTACAAATTTGAGGACTTTTGGTGGACTTTTCTTTTTATATTATTTTATGCCTCACTTTCTTTTTTTGCTGATTTTATTTCCTTTTCCTACTTTTCAGGGAAGAATGGAATGTGTTCTCCAGAGAAGTATTTAGGTTTGGGGACCTATGTAAAGATCCACAATGGCACAACCTGTGTCGCTATTTTCAAAAGTGAGTTGGACACTTACTAGCTTTTCAAACTTTGCAAATTAAATTCCTGACAGATACTGAAGATGGGAACATGTATCTTCAATGTTTTGACTTTACAGGATGGATTCAGAAACAGCAACCCACAGGCAGATCAAAGAAGAGGTAGAAATGACAATGCAAGAACTAGCAACTTTGGCTTTGAACACTGCTGTAAGTATACTTCATCTTCATTATGGCGCTCGTTCATTTATTTCTGTGTATGTTTTCCACAATGTTTTGGTTGTTGCTCCTATTGTTCTTCAAAGGGTGCAGTTTGTCAAACTGATACTGTATAACTATTATGCTGTGGTCCAACTATACGTGCGGCATGATTACTATTAAAACATTTCCATTTTAATTGACACAATGACACTGAATTAAATTATATTTCAAAGAAAAATAGAAACTGTTATGGTCCTTATGGATGACTTTCTGTCATATCTGATACATGGTAGGTTGTTATGTACCTTTTGATGGTAAGCGTTCACATGCTTTATGCATCCATTCTAGAAGTCTCACTCACTTTCTACTTGTTTGATGTCTTGTGATATCTTTGAAGTCATCTTTGATCAGTGAGAATAATGTTGTGGGAGCCTGCTAACACTAATATATTTTGCTCAAAAAAAAAAAATTTTTTTTTTTTGGGGGAGTCATGGAAAGAACTATCTACATTACTCTGTTCTTGATGTCAGAGTATTGTGGAGAAAAAATTCGGGATAAAATTGTTTTTGATGAGGATTTATCTTTCAGTGTTTGCACGCTATGGATGGGAAGTAATTGTAGCTATTATTTTGTAAGTAGGTCAGACATTCTATTCCAGTCGGGTTTTGCATGATGAAGCATCATGCATATCGTTCCACTGCAGCATGGTTGACCTATAGAGGCCTGCTGATAGGTTGATATTCTTGGACTGTAATAAATCTACTGAGACAGAGCTGTTTAATTAATATATATTATGTTTGTTTAGAAATAAGCAGTTCTTTCCATTGTGGATATACCCCATTCTCAGTTGGTTGTTTGATTCTCTGATTCGTTTCTGAAAAAGAAAATAATTGTAACCTTTGAGAGTCTAATGCTTCTTGGAGGTTACCTGAAATAACACCTCCTGTAAGGAAGCTCTCTTCAAATGGTGTAGAAATGGCGATTGAAGCGTCAGAAATAGCCAATGCCCCATAACCCCGAACCAAACAGAAACTTACATGCACATAAGTCAAAAAAAATACATATATAGTTAGTTGGAGATATACTCTTCAGTTTTGAAATTTGTCTTCTATTGTTTAAAGAAAGAAGAAGAAAACTAAAAGAGGAAATACAAGTGGCTTTTCCTTACTGTTCTTAGATATAAGAATATAAGGTACAGATTTTACTGAGAGAAACAGAGCTTAATCACCAAGGTATACATAGTCAGTGAGTAGTGACAATGTAAATAGGCATCTCAGAAACTATTTTTTCCCCTTTTATCACCACATATAATTTAGTTTTAATTTATTTCTATAATTACGAAAGCAATGATTTGAAATTATTTGAGGATTTGGTTCCAAATGGATAATAATATTGAGACCTTTTCTGTGACTTTCTCCTTCCACAAGCACCATAATATAGAAAACAATATCCGATTCTAGAAGATTTTCGTTTTGATTACAAGTTTTTGTTCTTTTTTTTTTTTTTTTTTTTTTGCAAAATGTCAACAGAGATATCTTATTTACGTGTTTAAGAGAAAGGAAAAGGGAGATATGGATACAGAATCCTGCAAAAAAAACAAGTACAGTTCACCCTATACAAAATGACACCAGGCACAATTATACCCAACTTTAAACAGAAGAACTGTTGCATGGTGGACCTAACCAGAGTTATTTATTGACACTAATCAGAAAAAACTGGGAAGTCTGAAAAGGCCACCATATGAGTGTTAATCATAGTTAGCACCACATAGAACAGTGCAGCATGTGAAGATCATATTATTTCTGTCCCTCCAAGGGCACCAAATAATAGCTCTTGGAAATACCAACCATATCCTCTCAACCTTACGAAGTTGAGTAGCCAACTTTGGGAAGGGCAAAAGATCAGGTGGGGATCCATCCCACGCCAGTGGAAGCATTCATCCCAAACTTGATTAGTAAACGGGAGTTATAAATTATAAAGTGGATTGGAGTCTTTGTATCTGTTATACAAAGTAAGCTGGCATTTGGAGCACATGACCTCTGGAAATCAAATGATTGATCTTGAGAGTGGAGCATATTTAATTGCATGTTTGAAAGGTACTCAAATTTTTTTCTACGGTGTGATTAAACTATACTCTTTTTTTCTCCCAGACTTGTTCATGGATAGATTGTCCTCTGGATCAAATGGTTAACTTTCAGAATTTCTGTTTATTTTGTAGACGATTTGAATCTAATCATTGTGATTAACTTCTTCGCCTGTTGCTTCCTTTAAGTTCTCAGCTTACCGAAAAGCTGGATATTGTTGTCATATAATTCTACAATTTTATTGAACATTCTACTGTGATGCATTTATTGGTTATTAATTGCATAGTGGATGATTTTCTCTACAGATTAATGGAAACACACTTTATTTAATTATTATTCTAGTCTTGTATCTGAGATTGGTTTCCCTCATTTACAAACATTTTGATTTGTAGGAATTGTACCATGAGTTACTTGCATTGGATAAATTTGAACAAGATTATCGACAGAAGATGGAGGAACTAGAGTCCTTGCATCTCACTGAAGGAGGTTAACTCTCTTATTATAATTTCTCAAATATGTCTCTAGAGCAATTCATCTGAACTTTCTCAGCTTTTTTATTTTTTATTTTTTATATTTTTTTATATGGATCTTGTCAAAAGTAACAATCTTTTTAGCAGGCAATTTTTTATCATATTTTTTCACTAATCAAATATAGTCCCACATAATTACTCCAAGATTGAACAATTATGTAAATATGTGTAAATGACAATCTTCTATGATCTAATAGAGGTTGCAAGTATCTCATTGATGGAGAGGCAGTAGATCACTGCTCTGAAGGAAACTGGATATCGAATTCCGCTAAAAAATTGTTACAAATAGACTAGACTGTTCTCATGAGTACATGAGTGGTGCCAATATTATTGGCATGCACAGGACTTGAGGGGTGTTCTACTTCAAGGTTCATGAACATGCATAAAAACTGAAAAAAAAAATGCAAGTGGAAAACAAGACAGGATCATTTGCTTTAGTAGCAGCCTGTGGAAGCAATGTTTTGCAGAAAAAAAATTTCACATTTGGAGTTTAGTTTATTTTTGTGGCAATTCCAGAACAATATCAACCAGCAGATCACATAGACAGAAGAAGAGAGAAGAAGAGAGAGAGATGGAGGTCGAAGGAAAAACATGAAAGAGCTGTGGCTGAGAAAAGAATCAATTAAAAACCAACAGCCGATAGCCTCTGTATATATATATATATATATATATAATTTAGTATCAAACAAAAATACAAAAACATACCTTTGGTTTATGTACATCTCACATAAACCTAAAATCCACAACGTAGAAAGACTAAACTACCACTGCGGTACACTAACAATTTTAAGGAGCATTTTACACATTGTTACTGTCAAATGGAGATAGGATGGATGAGATGGTTACACCAAGCTGCTTCATTCTGTGGCTTTGTGGTGTAGATCTGAAGTTGAACTTGGAGTTGAGCTCCGGTATTATTGTATATCTAGAAGACAAAACTTAAGAGTCAT
This sequence comes from Protea cynaroides, assembly GCA_028583415.1. Lineage (NCBI taxonomy): Eukaryota > Viridiplantae > Streptophyta > Magnoliopsida > Proteales > Proteaceae > Protea > Protea cynaroides. Next base: position 51,060,431 of record CM053272.1, read on the forward strand.
TCAATGATCCTCAAACTGAGGCAATAATAAATAATTCTTAAACAAATAGAAAGAAAGAGAGAAGAAGAGAAGATGGAGAGAATGGAGAAGAGGGAGAGAGAATCGATATGTATTACTCTCCCCATAAGCCCTCTATTTATAGATACTGAAAAGGGAACATAGGATAGGTCTAGGATTCCACAGCGTAAGGAGTCCTAGTTACATAAGAGATAATGTGTCAACATGACAAGGAATCCTAGTTACATAATAATTCCTATTCTCCTAGTTACATAGAATGAATTGAAGATAAGAAAACTGAGTCAACAATTTAACTTAATCCAAAAAACTAAAATGCAGCCAGCTTGACAGCTGGATGGCACTAATACCAAGATGGGATTAATGCCAATAGCTTAGATCGAGAATGGATTGGACCATGATGACCATATAGGTATATTGTTGACACCTGAGTTGGACCTGAGTAACTAATGAGATTCAGTATAGTTAATATATTTCAGTAATTAATAGTTCTTAATTATCACTGTCTGAATCACACCACTGTACCTGTTTGTTAAGCTTCTAACACAAATTTGATGGCTAAGATGTTCCATATTGCAAGAAACATAACATATACCCATTAGATTTCAAATTTTGAATGCATCTAATGCTGGAAAGTGATTCTCCTCTGATTTTTCCAAATTGTGCCTGCACCAGAACTGGATTCAGGCCTACATGCGTCTGATCCAAAATCTAACACATTCCATACCCTATAGGTCTACTGTATTTATTGTTTCCATATTAGTTTGTGCCAATACTATATACCTTGTATTTAATATTTAGGAAACTGCAAATTTTAATGAGTAGAAACACATCAACATAAAAATAAATTCAATTGCTTATGTGTCATCTGTAGTTTCACATTTTGTTATAATTTCTGTTTCTGAGTACATAAAAAAGCATATTCCTTTTTCACATAAACAATGTGAAATAACGTACCAATAGAAGCTCCTCTTTGAGGTCTTCCATTGTTGGATTGTTTGTCTACAGATTTTCCTGTTGGTACTCTCAGTACATGGACCCAATGGAATTCTTTAAGACAGTATATTTTTTTTCTCAAATATTTACCATTTAAGCATACTCTGTCTCCCAGAACTTGTGTCTTATTTTTGGGTTCAACATATGCGACTTGTTTATAACTTTAATTTTTGTTAGTACTAGTTGTAATGATTTACTTTTACTTCCTTTTCTAGCGTGTGCAATTCTATTTCTGAATTTCTTTTCCAGATGTTGGATTGGTGTATTCTCTTATTGACACTAAGTTACCTGTATGGTCTCTACAAATAATAAGGTATAATTTCTAATCAGTTAGCCATTTTATTTGGTTTTTCAGGAGAGAATCTTGCGATATTGCAGAGTGAACTAAAACACCAAAGAAAGCTTGTGAGGAGTTTGCAAAAGAAATCTCTTTGGTCAAAAAAATTGGAAGAAGTAAATGATGCTGCACCACTTGTTATTATTTCTTGTGAAAAGAATATATGATTTTGGAAAAAAATTTTATGGATTCATTTTCCATTCCCTTTATGATTTTTTTGTGAAGCCATTTTGTATTTCATCGGAAAGAACTTCCCATTGTTAATCAAATTTAGTATTTTACAACAGGTCATGACATCAAAGGTCAGAGAATGTTTAGCTTGTTTTAAATATTGAACTTATTTGGATTTATCTTTATAGAATCCACTCAGGACAAACTTTTTAAATTGAATATGCCTTACTGACTTGGAAGTTAGTACAAAATCTGTGCGTGGTCGTTAAAATTAATAACTTTGGATTTATGATATGAAATCCATTGCAGGTCATGGGAAAGCTTGTTGATATTGTTACTTTCATTCATGAAGAGATCATGGAAGCCTTTGGAAATAATTGTAAGTGCTCATAAACAAATAGTTTATTTTGGCACATGAATCTGATAAAATACGTATCTGCATATAGTATTCATTTAATGCATTTATATATGCATGTAATCTTGATCACCCTTCTATGAAATTGTAGCCTGTGCATTTTTCTGTCTAACATTGTGTTTTCCCTTGTCTCAATTCTCATGGATGCATTTGATTCACCTTAAATTTCAAAGTTATTGTTTATCATTAAAAGTTGGTTTGTGATGACATATAAAAAATGAAGCAAACTTTGATTTTGATGGCACATAAAAATCAAGCAACCAATCAATAAAGCCTTTGGCTACAAATCCGATTTCTCCACTCTTCTCTAGCTCTATGTTACCTGGACACTTTTGTAATAGGAGCCCTGCTATTTCTGGCACTTAGCTATTAAATGATGTTCCTGAATGTATCCATTGTTCCCCGGTAAATATAGCTCTATCTAGGCTCTGAGGTTTTTGTCTTTCTAGTTGAGAGACTGCTTCTGTACCCTTCTGTAAAGCCATTCCATAGGCTGGTTCCCATCAAGGGCCTAAGAGCATTATGATATTGATGGAAGAACCAATGGGGTGTTTATCCCTTTACGTGAAATTTGTTGAAAAGGGAAATCAAGTTGGCTTTTTTAAGCAGTTCGATGAGCTAGTTTAAATGGGGTCAGGGTGGATTACTATGTTTGGATAGACTGAAATATTTTGTCTTACCCACTTACACTTTTTGATTGATAATGATGATGATCTGTAGCAATGGCTAAAACAATGTTGAATCAATCAGTAGTCATTTTTACCAGTTTAAAAAAACAAACAATAAAAGAACTAGCTTTCTAGTGCTAATCCTGTTATGGAGTAAATAGCTCTGTATGGGCAATTTAGGACTATGGTACAAATTGAACATTAGGATCATTAGATGTATTGGATTTCATCACAGTAATTTATGGCAAAATTAGCTGTTTGATGGAGGTAAGCCTTCTTAATGATTACGGAGCATGTGCTATCTTTTCTTATATTTTCTCAAAAAAAGCATTAGTGATCTCTCTTCCTTGGTGGTACAGAAGTTCCATTAGTTGCAGTTTGAGCAGGGCTAAAATGTGTTTGTGAAGGATGAGGACAAGCTACAATTAGATATATAAAATTCTTTTCCAGGTGCCCTCCTATGGCCTTTTAGGCTTATCTATGTATGAGGAGCTCTGAAAACTGCCCATCATAGTTTGTGATTTTAACCTGCAAAGTATTAACAAGGATATCATAATATTAGCATGTGGAAAGAATTCTCAAATGTTGGGGAAGGAATTTGAATCATCCTGACTTGTAGCAATGTGCTTTATTGATTAGATATCATTATTTATTATTTATTTATGGTGTATATATTTAAAAGCACTATTTTGCATGTCTTTCTTAAGCGTATCCAGTTTCTCTAAGATATGTCTCCGAGACGCCTCTTAAATCCAGTTTCCTGATATGTGCCTGATATCGATAGTTGAACACAAGATCAACCATGTGCAATATTATCAATAAACGAGTGGGGAGTGGTGCTATGTGCAAAATAAAGCTGTTTGGGAAAAACGAGAAGGGAAAAAAATGACTTGGTTTAAATGAAGAAAAAAAAGTTATGGATGCTTATTAGTTCACAGAATAGCCCTAAAAAGAGTAGAATTCTAAATGAGGATTTGTGTAGCAGACTTTGAAGCCAATTGCATGTAGTTGGGATTGAGTTGGCACAAATGAAATGTAGTATTTAAGCCCTCATCCAGAAGTTAACTGCATTTGATCTACAATTATATCTTATTAATTGCTACACTATGTTTTCTCTGGTGAAACAATGTATTTTAAACTTATTGGATTTCCTTATATGTGTAAAAGTTGCAGAATTTTAGAAGAGTTACTTCTATGCTGGCCCTTGTGTTGGCCTGTTGGGAATAATCCACATGGAAAACTCTGGGACCTTGGATGCCTTCATATAATAGTCGTCCCTCTGCACCTAACAATAGCTTAAGCTTTTGGATTGTACACTTCAACACCTTGCATTATCCCTCTTGGGAAAAGCCTTGTTCCAAGTACTTGAGGAACTCATCCTGAGGCTATTGGCATTTTTTTCCTTGTTCATCTTAGTGGAGAAACCTATTTGCATCTAAAAATTAGAAAATTATTTAATATATATTACAATATATTTTTGTCTAGATTTTGTTTCCTTAAGGGATAGTGTAAATCAAATTTGAATTGTTTTTCTTTTAAAAATTCGAATAATGGTCATAGAATTGGATAGACATAATCATCAATGCATGTTCAACTTCATGTTTAACCTTCTGAGAGGAATCTACATTAAGGTTGCAAGACTGTGAATATATTTCTGAAAGTCTATAGTGATCACATCTAAACTGAGTTTCGTGCATTAGAAGAATTAGTAACTTGATACCTTTGTAGTAGATTTACTTGTAGCCACCTATACAAAGAATGTCATGGTTAATAAAAACGATGTTAACCATCAACAATTATTTTATGATGGGAGTAGTTGGGGTTTTCATGCTACCCTAAGATGTTCTGACTATCCCTTATATCTATGGGCATCATATTCTTTATGCCAAGGCACAGGAAACAAAAGCTGCCTCTTCAGCTGACAGAAGTACCCAAACAGCTCTAGGGTTTGACATTACTAGTCTAAATTCATTAATACTATAGTTGTTCTGCTCATGCTTATCAATTTTCTATTTTAAATATTGGTTTTTTTTTTTTTTGGATTTATAATTAGCCTAGGTTAGTTAATTATCATCCCTTCATTTCTGTGCCCTCAAAACTGACCATGTTCTGTCAAATGTTTTGGTCCAATTTTAAATTTGGGGTTTAAACAAATATTCTAGACAGTCAGAGTTTGTTAGTGTCCTACAGCTCATTGCATGAAAATGTGATTATTGCCACCTATTAATGAAAAAAGATCGAGAAAGACAAGGTTCCCTGTTCCCTCCAGTGACAGTTAACTACATGTTCTTTGTAAGAATCATACTAGAATTTCACGGTTTTCACCTCCTCCAAAATTTTCTAATGTGCTATAAGTTTTGGCAGGTACAGCATTGATTGTCAAGGATCCAAATCACAAATCTGAAAAATTAGGTGTATGTGGTCTTGCATTACATTACGCAAGCATCATCAGTCAGATAGATACTATTGTAAGTAAAGTAATTCATCCCTTTATTTATTGTAGCATGGCTCATGTACTCAGTTTCTGATGTTTTTCTCATTACAAGTAAGACGGATGGTAGTTCACTTAATATACACTAACTTATGGACTTCTGCTCAAAACATTGTACAATTTACACCCATGGAAATTTTATGAATTTGCAGAACCAAACTAATTATTCTAACACTGTTTGTCAAAGTAGTGTCTCTAAAAAAATTAAAAACAGAAAGGGAAAAGTTACACTTCACTATGCATAGTGAAGTCTAGGAGGAGCCCCAGGGAAAAACTACACTTCAGTATGCTTAGTGAAGTGTTATGATTCACTATGAATAGGCTAAGGAGGATCCAAATAGAATAAGAAAAGCTACCACCTTATGTAACCCAGAATAGCATGTGACTCATCAGCATCCCTAAGCTCTTATTTTGATGGTAACATGCATTAAACTGTGTTAACTGCCTTGTCAATTCTCTTTTTCTCGACCAACCTTTAACTAATCATGGTGCTTCATTTTCTTATGGTATTTGTAATAACAAAACTTGTTGCTTGACAATTTGTTCCAAATGCTTTTCGTTTGCCAATGCCATTGTAATATGTCTAGGTGTACAATGAATAGAGTGATTTTAGATACTTTTTAAGCTTTTCAGTTAACAAGGTTATATTATGCTCTACTGATGAAGTAGCAGAACTCAGAAGGGGTCAAAATCCTAGTTTACAAGTATAAGTGGTGAGTGAGATATGAACCATGTAATAAAATAAATAAATAAACAAAAGTAAATATCTGTGCAACATATGAATCACTCTATATAACATAAGTGTATTCTCTTGGAATACAGAAGTGACGAAGCCTTTTGCTGCCATAAAACACTTAACATAATGCATCTAAAGTCTCTTTCCTTGTGTATCATGGAGCCATCAAAAGTACCTCCTAGCTTCATTCCCATTATAAGTAGAATAAGGAAAAGCAGCCAACATGTTATGGTCCATGGACTCCAGACAACCTCTAACTTCTCCAACTTGAATTCCAGGTTTCAATAGTCCTCTTTGTGCACCAGGTGCATTTAACTAAATGTACCTCATTTGATTTAACTCAACAAGTTTGGATGCATATTTTATACACAGCCCTGCTAGCTCGAATGTTTTCGAGGATCATTTTACATGTAGTAATTATGGGATCATGTTCACTAGTGCTCAAGGACCGGGCATGACTTGTTGGATTTATTAGATCTATTAACAAAATAGGATATAAATATCTTGGCCTTGACAATGTCAATTTTACCACATGAGAAAAAAAAATTTGTATAGGGGATAATAATCACAAAAGGTGAATGAATGAATTAATTTATTAACCTATGACAAAGATTGAAGTTGTATTTAATACACTTGGTGTTGGGGCTATCATGTCATTGTACTTCATGAAATTAAACAAATTGATGCAGGATGGAAATGCGGAATCCAAGTGCATGTACTTGGATTTTGCAAAATAAGGGTTTATTTTAAGGATCAAATAGATATCTAATCCAGGCATGTAAAATATTGGGTTTATGATAGAAAGGACATAAAGGTTTCTGGATGGCCAATTGGAGTATGATGTTGGAGAGCTTAACTAGTTGTTAAATGAGGAAAACCTCCTGAGATGAAACTATTAGACAATTTATAATGGAGCAATCAAAGGCTTCTGTTGCACATGTCCATATGACCTCAAATGACTTTTTCTCAACTTATCATATATTAGAAACTACTCTTAAATTAGATCTAATTTGTTCATTCCTTATTTTATCTTTTTTAGTTTTACCACTCATCCCTCTCAACATCCACATGTTTCTGGCTATCAAATTCCGACAACATTATTTGTATCATAATTTCATAAGATTCTTCAATTAATGGATGACGGAAAAATGGAAATATAAGTAAGCATCCTTTTGTATTTTTTGGAGAAAATAATTAACCTTTATATTCTCATGCATATATCTGTTCCTCAGCTTTACTGATGCTTCTCTTTTTTCCTACTCCTTTGGAATGTGGATTCACTTCTTCCATAGGTGACCTTTGTTTAGGGGCTTTGCTTGTAAGGCTAATAATGTGTTCACTGTATGCTAGCTTAACAAATTTATTAATCTAATAACATTTTTGTGGGTGGATTTCAACCCTTTGGGATTGACTTGAAATATAGTTAATGACAAATAGTATTTGTGTAGCCAACCCCATTTAGGAAATTCCTTATTCAAAAATTCCAGTTTATGTTGGCAATGGTAGTCGGCATTCCTTCTTTGAAGTTGACTGGTCCTTCAACAAAATAATAGTTATTTTCTAAAAACCTAAGAGGTTTCATACTGCAATTTGATAATGATCTCTTCTGGTTTATCTTTGTGTGCTAGGTGTCTCGGCGAAATGCTCTTCCTCCTAATTCAAGGAATACACTGTATCACGGATTGCCGCCTTCTGTTAAAGCGGTTCTACATTCTCGACTACAGTCATTTCAGGCCACGGAAGAGGTATGCTTCGTTTAGGTAACCTTCACCTCCTTGAACGAGTTAGCTTTTAGGCAACGGATGGTTTGGTTCCCTAAGGTGCCCGCCTGTATGAACATGTGAGGACAACTAAGGATGGCATACACAGAAAAGTTTTATTGCATGTCTTATTTCATAGGGAAATCTAGGAACGTAGCTAACCCAACGGGATCAACTTTTATTTACCTCAAGTCTCTCTCTATCTCTCACTTTTGTACGCATTATGTATATTTATGTCTGCAATTCTGTGTACATGCTTGCAGCTCACAGTGGCTCAGATCAAAGATGAGATGGACAAAACGCTACGATGGCTACTGCCTGTGGCTGCAAATACAACTAAGTAGGTGCTTTCTTACAATGCATTATACATCTGTTGCTTATTTGGACAATTAGCCTATAGTTCTTCTGGTTAAGGAACATAAATAAGTTACCTTGCTATCTTTCGCCATCTCCTTTTCCCCTCCCCTCCCTCCTCCCCTCTCTGTAAGCAGATGCTTCCTTTATTCTGGTGACTTTTGCTTCGAGGTTTGTAAACATATGCTTATTTTTTCCTTGTTTTCTGTTTCACTTGTTGCAATCCAAATCAGAGCACATAAATCCTTTGGTTGGGTTGGAGAATGGGCAAACACGAGGTCAGTTGAGGCTTCAATTTCAGCTTTCCCTTGTTATCTTCTTCCTCTCTCTTCCTCATTGTTTGTTTTTCACATGTTTCTTCTTGACTGGATTAACCCATTTGGCGTTGGAAAAAATGGAAAAATTGCATCCTATCTCTAGAAGTTTAACACTGGTTCTTATTGACTGGCAGTTATGAGTTCAAGAAGAAGACATCTGCGCCTAATTATTCGTTGCGTCTTCAGACACTTTATCATGCAGATAGGGAGAAGACAGAGCTATGTATCCTCGAATTGGTAATATGGCTTCACCGTATGATAAAACAAGTAAAAAGCAGAGACTATGGATTCAAGCCACTCCATTCTGTCGGATCCTCAACACATAATGCCAGATTTATGAAGCCCGGAACCCAACAAGGCTCATTAGCAGTGCATAATAATGGTAAAATCAGTAGCAAAGCCCTGTTTTTACGACCTGAAAACCGTCAAAGCTCATCCCCAGTGAACAATAATGGGAAAATCAATGACGAAGCCCTGGTTTTTGAGCCTAAATCCCATCAAAACTCATCCGCAGTGAATGATAATGATAAAGCCAATAACAAGGTCCTGCTTCAGCTTTCACAGCCTGAAACCCAGCAATACTTGTCCCCATTGCGTAATAACGGTGAAACCAACAACATCAAGATGTCAATTGTACAGACTGAAAACCAGAAAGATTCGTCTCCACAGACAAATGATTGTAAAACCAATAAGGTTCTTAAATTCTCTCAGGAAGACAGAGATATGTTGGAGAAGATCCAGTGGAGAAGGCTGGTTCCTAGAAGCAAAAGCCAGCAGGATTTTGGTGTGGACAAAAAGAAAGGGAAGCAAGATTTGAATCTGACAAGGAGCAGTAGTGGCACGACAACGAGCTCAGTGCATCCCACGACGTTGACTGTACCATAATTGACGTTGTGGGAGTGATGGGTGAGTTGAATATAATGCTGCAAGGGCTCTCTTGCTATCGTCTCCAATGATTTGGGTTTTTTTTTTTTTTGCCTCATTTCCCAATTTTAATTTTGCATTCCAAAGTCCAAACACCCCCCTCACAAAAAAAAAAAAAAAAGAAGAAGAAAATCTATTTTTATATTTCCTTTGAGTTAATGTTGGGTTCTGATGTAAATATATTATGTTTATGGGTGGTTTTTTGTGCTTTATAATAATATGATATAAAAAGGTTTTTTTTCATGGCTGTGTACGTATACGGTTGTTGCTTCCACCATTGGAAGAAATAGATGGACAATATATAATATCAAATTTATCTTTTCTAGATGGATGAACGGCTTGATGTGTGATTGTGATTGTATGTACATGATCAGTGTATAAAACTGGGTCCAAATTTTATTTGTATTGGTTCACAAGGCAATTAAAAATATAAGTTTTTCGAAACTTTCTATTTATGTTTTTTTTTCTTTTTTTATGGGAGGGATTGACATTGTGTATCTCCCTTGTGAAGCCAATGGATGCAATGGATGGAGTCTCATGATGCATGGATGGGGGCCCCCCCCGCCCCGGGGGCGGGCCCCCCCCCCCCCCCCCGCGCGGGCCCGGGGGGGGGGGCCGGGGCCGGGGGGGCCCGGGGACCATGATGCATATAAGAAGGAGCGAGTGTCTCACGAAGGAGAGAAGAGTGTCAGTGGGAGGGCATCTATTACTTGATGTATGTCAATTATTTTTCTTTTTTTTTCTACTTTTTTAAGCATGTGAAATGTCACCCATACTTTTACAAGAGTCTAGACCAAATGGTCGGACTAGTATATTTGACTTGACTCATAACACATTCTAAAAAAAAAAGAAAAAAAAAGCTGTGTTTTTTGTATGCATTTTTAATTCTTGGATCATTAAATGTGTTATGATAACTTGGGATTTTTTTTTTAATCCGCTTTGCTCATTCTCCATTTTGAGTTCTATGTTACGCACTTTAGCCGATTATCATTTTACAAGACGAATGTATTCTCCATTTTAAGAATGTATTTTTAAGAATATATACTAAATGCAGCCTCAATAATATGTTACCAATTATCCTTTTAAAATATGGTTAAATGGAAGAGAGAGAGAGAGAGAGAGAGAGAGAGAGAAGGGGGGGAGGGGGATTGTTCCTTGATTGCATGGTTAAGGAGGGGGGTTGTTCCTTGATTGCATGGTTAAGGTGGCCAACAAAAATTTGCTCGTATAATCAATTTGCATCTATGAGAGCTGCTTATCAATACAATAGTAGGGATGTTCTATATTAGCTCTCTGTATGGTCAAAGCTGTCAAGTTTTCAACTCAAAAGTTCGAACTAGTAAGTGAAGGGACTCTCCATATATAAGACCACAGGATTCTAATCTCATTAGCAATGTGAGACTATTCCTAATACACTCTCCCTCACATGTAACTCCACCATTAGGTGATGTATATATGGATAGTATATGTGGTATTATATGACACTTTTCAGGTGATTGGTCCCTCTTCTTGAGTGATTGATCCCTCTTTGGGTAACATATAGTCCCTCTTTTGTGCATCTTGCATCTCTATTTCAGTGACTTGGCCTCTTTTTTTAGGGTTATTATAAGAGGGAACCTGGAGTTCTGATAGCATGTCAAGTTTCCAACTCAAAAGTTCGAACTAGTAATTGGAGGGACTTTCCATATATAAGACTACAGGATTTCAATCTCATTAGCAATGTGAGACTATTCCCAATAAAAGCATGCTGATTAAATTGTTAATTTTCCTTCTAAACATATCATGCCTCTCCTCAATTGTAGTTTCATAATCTGGCAAATCTATTGATGAACGTATGAAGTTATTGAATTGGTTATGCCTACTTCACTCCCAAAAAAGTTTGAAACTACCACATATTTTATAAGGCTCCCACCAATATAAACTATAATGTTTGACTAATCAAGCGTAGACTAAATTCAAGAGTTGAACCGATGGACGATGGGAGGACCATGTGTCTATGATCATCTAGGCTTTAGTTTCTCGTCATGAACTGAATTCACCATCTCTCAACTGCTCCAACCTGGGTTGAAGATCATAGCAAGAGCTAGCTCCTTATCTATTTAACACTCCAAAGACCCAGCAGCAGAGCACGTCCATCAACAGATCTTGTATTGATAACTCAAAAGATGGAGAACCAGAAGACCCACAAAGCCAGCTTCTTCCTCTCTCTTTTTCTCATCCTCCTTTCTTCATCCTTTGTCTTCCTTGCTCATGCTTTGTCTCCTGCTGGAACGATAGACAGGACTGTAAAGCAACAAATCCTAGCAAGTCTCCCTCCTGAACATGAGGGAACAAACCCAACAACAATACCTTCTTCTGGTTCATCTCAACTATTCTTGATCTCTCCTACGGGGAAATACGCCGCCTTTCTCCTCCGCCGACCGACTATGGTCGGTGCCGGAGGATTGGGAAATGATTTCTGCAACATTCAAGTCCAGGAAGCAGGACAGAGTGTATGGGAATCTGATTGTGCTTCAGTCAGCAGTGGAAACACATGTAGCTTGGTGTTCGATGACCGTGGTCTTGAGATCTTTGATGGCAGCAATTCTATGTGGAACACAGATGCAGATGCTGACAACTTTTTGGAGACATTGGAGTTGGTAGACAGTGGTGACATGCGACTGAGGGACAAAGATGGTAATTTGGCATGGAAGGCTAGTGACAAACCCAAAAATAACCAGAATTGTGGGTCTATTGGGTCTCCTGGTTTGGCTCCTGAGACTCCTCCATTTGCAAAGCCTGTTGAGAATAGATCTCCATTTGGGCAGCCTGCGCCTACCCAAGGACAGCAGCTCCAAGTCCCAGTTGAAGCTCCTCTTCCAGAGGCCCCAGAAGGACAGGTGGGTGATGAAGAACAACCTCAATTTCAACTTCAACCTCAACCTCAACCTCAACCGGAACTTGAAACTCAACCTCAAGAGGGTCTAAATCAGCCACCATTTTCAGGAGCATTTAACCAACCATTCTCTTCTGTGAACCAACCACAGCCATTTGGTGGGGGGTCTAATTACCAAAGACAACAACCCCTTGTGGACAACAATCCTTTTGACAGTGGGTCTTCAGGGAAACTGCCATTAAAGTTTGGGGTTGTTTTGGGTTCTCTTGCCACTCTGATGGCTTATTGGGGTTTCCTCCTCTGAGTGTCTGACTACTAGTTTGATTCTGGAGGATTTTGCTTTCTCGTTCTGTGGCTAGTATATATTCTTCTTTCCTCTGAGGCAAAGGTGGGAAACAAATTTGACAAAATGAATCGTATAATTTGTTGTGTAGGGATTGATGCAAATCATGTAATGGAAAAGTATTTATTAATGGATTTTCGTTTTATTGGCTGAAATGATAATTCTATGTAGTTCCCATTGGATATTCGATCTAATCTTAAATTCCCATTGATTCAAACATTCGATTTTAGGAGGAATTACTGACATCTTATATGTGAAAGAAATAAAAAAGAGAGACCAAGTAGTTCCAGGCCAGCTGATATGACCATGCAAGTGTAAAAATACATGCAGGTGAACTATTCTCGTAGAAATAAAGGGTTTTTATAGTTGATAGCGAGTGAGTGTCAATGCTTAATTGACATTGATACCCTAATATCCATCAGATCCGTGAGAATTCCTTCTTTATGTACAGAGTTACCATCCTACTCCCTATTTGTGAGTTTTCTATGGTATTCCTATTTCATACCTGGTGTTTACAAATAATTCCCATATCCTAATAGGGTCCGTTTGGTTGTAATCGAACAAGTTACAACCACTAGTAGCCCTTGATTTTTCCTTCCTTAACTACTACAACTTTACATTCAGCTACTATGTTAACAATAAGGGCATATAAGTCAATTCAATTTTCTATGCGCAGTCAACAAAACCCATAGGTCGATCAATGGAAAAGATTCTCTCCTATTGCCCAGTCCCCCAGTCATCCATCGGACAGGTTGGATGCATTGACATACGTGTCGAACATCCCAAGCCCATCCAATGGACGGTTGGCGCAAATGGGTGACGAGAGGATCCAAGTCCCTGATCTGTTATATAGGGATCAAAGTTGGAATTTTAAAAGTGAAACTTCATACAACTACAAAATCGGTAACTGATGGTAGTTGTAATTGAGACAAAGCCATCTTAATAATATCCATCGTTGATTAATTAAGGGTAAACTACAATTGAGTTATCAATGTTAGTGAAAATAGACTTAGGGTACCTCATGTATAAAAAATTACGTTTGAAATTTTTAAATCAAGATAAACTTATCCAACTTCATAATAAATGATGATTGTACATTAATGTCCCTTGCACTATTTGAGATCGATAAAATCCTTTTCTTCTAAGGTTGAAATATAGAGAGATAAATTTTCAATAAAAGAAAGTTTGGTTAGTCTGCTTTTCAATTAAAGCAGAGCTTGATCAGAGCATCTCACCATCAAAAAGATGTAAAACCTCCCACCTTTTGTATTCAAAATTCCCATAATACCTTTCTTTTTTTTATTTTTTATTATCAAACAACCCGCAAAAGCCCCCATTTAATAATACTCCCTCAGCAAACCCCTTTTCAACCCCCCCCCCCCACCCCAACAAACTAAAGTAGGAATGTAGGATGTAAGTTGTCTGACCCATAGTTATTAAAGTAGCGTTTAATACGCGAATTATACATGCCCCGATTTTTTAAACGTGTTTTTACGTATTTTTACGAACTATAGCATAGATTTTCAAAAAATCGTATTTTTTATATTGAAGCATAACACTTTTTAAACCCGTATTGCTGTAAAAAGAAAAAAAAAAAAAAAAAAAATCCCCCCCGCCCCTCTCTCATTCTTGGTGTCACTATTAGAGTTCTGGAAACTTAGAAACTCAAACCCTTCTACAATGTTCGAAATTCTCAACTTTTGACAGTATTCAATCTCTTTATGTAAATGGCACCACGAACGCTTGGTAGCTCCTGAAGCGATCAAACATTCTCAATTTACTCTTTGTGATCAAATTGTGGGACCCCCCCCCCTTTAAGAGCAGTTCGATCGGGCCCACTCTTTGATCTACGACCACCCTGCTCCTACTCGCTCAGGCCTGCTCCTCCAAGCAGTCTCTTGGTTAAAAACCGTAATACGCCCTGAGGAATTCCTCCAAGCAGACTTCCCTGTTAAAAAAGTGAATTGTCTAAGTGCTTTCCCCTGCTGATCTACGATCACCATTATGTATCTCGTCAGGCTCGGGTACAATCACGTCACTTGACCCGCTTACAATCACTTGGCCCCTGCGAACAACGTTTCGTTTTCGGGTTTGTGGATTGAATTTAATTCCGTCCCTTTCCAGAGGCACTGTCAAGCCCTCGCAGGTTAATCACTAGTGAATGAGCCTTTCGGCTTTGATATGTGTTTTATGTTAATGAGATAATGATTTTATATAAATTTCATGGATTGCAAATTTTGTTTGTATATAAATTTGTATTTATATGTTATTATTCTATTTGTTGAATTATGTAGACATCTATTGCATAGTGAATATGTGTTCGTATTTTCAGTAAAAAGATTATCATAATAAATACGCAGATATTAATGTCATATGTGTTTTTTAATTGAATTTTCAATTCCTCTACTAAAGTCTGATCATGTTCAGTAACCTAATATTTGTCCTTCCCAAATTTACTAAGTATGATCCCCTGATATAGCCTGGCTAACATGGTTGACTTATTAGTTCTCCACCCAAAACAGAAAAAGAAAACACCAGCTCAAGCACGGCCAATTATTGAAATCCAGAGTTATAAGAAACAAGCCCTTGACAGTTGGCCCAACGATTACTATTTTATATGATATCCTCTAAACAATGTCACATAAGTTTTACCTTAACACGATCCAGAGATGTTTCTTCTCAAGTCCAAACAACCTCCACCATTTGACTTCCAAATTCTCATCTTGAGCTTTCATCGGATTTGGTTGCCGTCCTGCGAGTTTCAGGTGAAATGGTGATGGCGGTTTATTCCTACCTCAACCCCCTTGACCTCTCCTTTTCTATGATCCTACTACTTTTCGTTGCGCTTCAAATCCTGATCTCTGCTGACCTCATTTCCACAGTTCAATGTCATGGATTTTCGATTAAGGAAGCCAGTGTGAGCGAGATCCAGCAGGCCTTCAGAGAGAACAAGCTCACGTCCAGAAAGCTTGTGGAGTTGTATCTTGAGGAGATTGAGAAGCTCAATCCGACGCTCCGGGCCGTAATAGAGGTGAATCCGGATGCATTGGATCAGGCCGACAAGGCCGATCTGGAGAGAAGCAGCATAGTTAGGGGCGATGGTAGATCCTCCTTTTCTGGTCTCCACGGTATTCCCATCCTAATCAAAGATAACATAGCCACTAAAGATAAGCTCAATACCACTGCTGGATCATATTCTCTGCTCGGCTCCGTCGTTCCTCGCGATGCAGGCGTCGTGGAGAAGCTCAGGAGTTCCGGTGCGGTCATCTTGGGGAAAGCTAGCCTGAGCGAGTGGTGCAACTTCCGCTCTCACTCTTACATCACCGGTTGGTGTGCCAGATCTGGTCAGGGAAAAGTAAGTGAGTTCACATTCAACTACTCAACTCACTCCATTAAATTAATTTAGGGTTTCTTCATTTCCTATTCATTTTGTATGAAATGAAGATGATTTGAGTGAATCGGAAAATGATTAATTCAATTAAAGACCTGATGAGACCAGATTAAGTAATAGGAGATTAGATTCTGAAGTTTGGGAAGTGCAGAACCCGTACGTGTTATCGGATAAGGTATGTGCGTCGAGCACGGGATCGGCGATAGCGGTGGCGGCAAATATGGTGGCGGTATCGCTGGGGACAGAGACGGATGGGTCCATCATCTGCCCCGCCAGTTTCAATGGCGTTGTTGGGATTAAACCCACCGTTGGTCTCACCAGCCGTGCCGGCGTCATCATCATTTCTCCCCGTCAGGATACCATTGGGTATGTTATGATCTTAATTTTGTCTAATGTTCTTTTTTAAATTTTAATTTTCCTTGCAATCAATTAAAGCCAAGATTTGACATTATCTTAGGTTCTCTTAGTTTATTTTTATGTTTATGAATTATTTATGATAAATCATTTATGAAAAAAAATTATGAATCATAAACTATAATTGGTACCACTAAACTTAAAAAAGTAATAATAGATTACCATAATAATGATAAGGAATACCTTCTAATCTATTTGTAGATTTTACATTTTATCAATTATTTTAGATATAAATAAATATCATAAATCATATCAAACAACTACATGTCATAATGTATTATATAATTAATTTTATAATATATATAACAGAGAGAACCTTAAACCTGTCAAATTTAGAAAGCTTGTATTCATTATCAATGCAATTTAATTGCTGCTTAATAAAAGGAAAAAAAAAAAAGGCTAAGTAATGATTGCCGAATTTCCGAACTGGGTTTTGGAAACAGGCCCATCTGCAGGACTGTATCAGATGCAGTTTATGTGTTAGATGAGATCGTTGGGTTTGATCCAAGAGATGCCGAAGCAACTAGAGATGCTGAGAAGTACATCCCTACAGATGGTTACAAGCAATTTCTGAAGGCGGACGGGCTCCAAGGAAAGAGAATTGGGATTGTCAGAAAGCCTTTCTTTAATTTCCCCAAAGGATCATCAATCCTTGGCCAAACTTTTGAGGACCACTTCAACACATTAAGGTAACATATCGAACTTGATTGACTTGAAATTTTAATCTTTGATTACATTTTAGTACATTAAGGCTCTCTTCGATATAGTTTATATTTATGTTTATAAATTATTTATAATAAATTGTGTATGAGAATAAATTATGATTCATAAATAATAAACGTTTAATACCACTAGACAAAAAGAACAATAGATTATCAGTTTATCACAATAATGATAAACACCTTTTAACCTATTTTTAGATTTTAGATTTTAGATTTTAGGTTTATCAATTTATTTTAAATATAAATAAGTATGATAAATCATATCAAACAAGTACATATGTCATAATGTATTATATAATTAATTCTATAATACCTAACAATCCTCTACTCTATGGATCAAGGCAAAGAGGTGCTATTTTGGTTGACAATCTTGAAATACCCAACATCAGTTCCATACTCGATTACTCTCGAAGTGGCGAACAGATGACGATGCTGGCTGAATTCAAGCTTGCTCTGAATTCTTATTTATCAGATCTCCTAACCTCTCCGGTGAGATCCCTTGCTGATGTAATTGCATTCAATGAGAATCATCCAGATCAGGTATGGTATCTTTTGGCCTTGACTGTTGATACTGGTTTAGACCAAATGAGAGACTTGACAATCTGCAACCTATTCTTGTTTGCAGGAAAGGATGAAAGATATTGGTCAGGAGAAACTTTTAGAATCTGAAGAAACCACTGGAATCAACAAGGAAGTGAGAAGAGCAATTGAGAACATGGAGAGACTGTCAAGAGATGGATTTGAGAGGTTAATGATGGAGAATCAACTGGATGCAATGGTGACTCCAAGAGCAAGTGCTGTTACAGTTCTTGCAATCGGTGGGTACCCAGCAATTAGTGTCCCAGCAGGATATGAGAGCGATGGACTTCCATTTGGGATCTGTTTCGGAGGTCTGCGTGGTTCGGAGCCTAAACTTATTGAAATCTCTTATGCTTTTGAGCAAGCTACAAAGATCAGGAAGCCTCCATCCTTGAGACGTATCCATGTTGCCCATGCAAGTGTTCATTCGGATTTATGATTTCAATTCAAATTTACAATGATTATTAAAAATGTTTCACAATTTTAGGCTGCGTTTGGTATGTGTTCTTGAAATGGATTAAGGAGCAAGAATACGTTCTGAAAGACTAAAAATTATGTTGGGTTTGCAGTCTCGTTCTTAAATTCCAGAATGTATTGATGTTATCCGTTCTGGAACGCATTGTTTAAACCATTCTGTGTTCTGACTTCTGAGCTGAGGGCGGGAATATCTCGTTTTGGCAAAAAGAGGAAAAACACGATACTATTCAAGATTACGAGTCCGTGGAGCTGAGAGGGTTACTGCAATTTCTTCTACTGATTTTCATTCATCATGTCAGATTCTCAGCTGCGGAGCCTCTCTCTCTCTCTCTCTCTCTCTCTCTCTCTCTCTCTCTCTAACTCTGTGTGTGGATTGTGGGCGGCTTGAACTTTTATACTGCGGAACCAAGTTTGTGCTCTTCTTCTCGCTGCCTCTGTGCTCAAGGTGTTTACCTGCGTGCTGTAACTTGGAGTTTATAAAAATAGAGGCGGTGAAGGGTCTGATGCCAAGGATCCAACCAAAGCATTCAAAGAAATTCTCTCTGCGCTTCTGAGTCTCGTGCCTGACGACTCTTCTGATCTCCTCTCTCAGATTGATAAGCCGCTCCAGGTTTGTCTTGTATTTCTCCGGAGCAACTCTTGTTTCTGTTTTTATTTCTTAAATGGTTTTCTGTTTTCATTCTTTTCACCATCGTGACTCCTGGGCCTTTGTCTTGGGAGGATTTTTGAGTTCGTTGTGGTGCTTTCTGCTGTTTGAGACATCACTTTACTGTTGCTGTAGATGTTTTTCCTTTCTTTACATTTTTCTCCCCTTTTTTGGTAGCATTATATGCTATACGATGTTCTCTCCGATAGTCTTCTGCCATGATTTTGAATCTTGAAGTTGTGCTTATGAGTTTATGTTACTCTTCTATTCTTACTCCTGGTTCCTAGCAAAAATTTTCAAAATTTTGGTTCGTTCTCAATGGCTTCTTACAAAGTTGTCCATGAGCTGTTCGATGAAATGCCTAAGAGAGATGTGGGCATTCTAAAATCATGCATGCATCCAAAGTAATCCAAACAATGTTCTCATTCTCATTCTCAGCTAAGAATACGTTCTGCATACTGAGAATGAGAATATGCATTCTTAAAATTAAATATATTACTAAACATAGCCTTATTCTTGTAATGTTTAGAACTTCTATTCTTTTTCTTTAGGGGATGTTGAGAATGCTGTTTTGAAGCTATTGTTAGAGATGAAGATTGCATCCCCGAGAAGGGAAATGCCCTTCAGAGTTGAGATTACTGACCTACCTATCAGTTTGTGCACGGTTTCATATAAAATTTTACCCAAAATTCATGACTAACCGCCTCAGACCAATCCTCTCCAACATCATTTCATCCTTTCAAACCACTTTGATTAAGGGCTGTCAAATTGCCAACAACATAGTCATCACCCACAAAGTCTTCCATTTCTGGAAGAAAAAGAAAGGAAAGATGGGATATTTTCCCTGAAATTAGACATGTCTGAAGCTTTTGGGACCGGGATCCTCTTTAGTGACTGCCAGCAGCAGTGAGGATCCTGACCGTTCAAATTGCATTAATGGAACACATGCCGATCCACTTTGAACGGTCAAGATCCTCACTGTCACTTGGCAATCATTACAAGGATCTTTTTCCTAGCTTTTGATAGGCTTGAATGGGTTTGCATCCAGCTATCTTTGAATTTCTAGGGTTACTGAGCACTGGTGCGATCTTCTCAGCACCCTCCTGTCTTCAGTATCATACTCTATCAAGCTTGCTGATTGCAGCTTCAATCTCATTGAATCAACCAGAGGCATCCGACAAGGTTGTCCATTCTGCCCTTGAATTTTCATTCTTGCCATGGAATGTCTATCTCAAATGCTAGGCACCGCTCGATAAATCGTGTTCAAATTCATTTGGATAGCCAAATCTGCTACAGAAATCTCTGGTTTTTTTCATTTGGAGATGGCAAATTAATTGTTGCCAGAGCCATCTTTTTGAAGATCTTACATGTCAACAAATCAACTTCCAAAAAGGTGGGATCTATTTTAGCAAAAATTGTTCGGAGTCAAGGAATGGATTCATCATCCAAATTCCTTGGCATGACGCTTCCCATTGCTTGCCCCTGCTTCAACCCCACAAATGGGAGCTGGTGTGCGACCCCCAATTTATAGCTAAGAACGCAATTGGCATAGGGGTTCGAGTTAAACCCTAGACCCCCTAGTTGCCCTCACTCAACTGATAGGACACTACGCAACGGAATGAAATCGTCTCCTGCGAGTGTATCCGCAGGAGACGTTGCTGCCTTGGGTGAATGCAAGCCACGTGGTTGTGTTGGTATCTGACGTCTCAAGACCACGAAGTCGCAGGACACGGAAATTGAACGTTTGCACACTCTATCAAAAATCTATTTTTGAAGTCGAAAGAGGGCAGAGGTAGAAGAAACGCAGATCTGAGGGTTTGTTCGGTTTCACGGATCTGTTTCAGAGGGGAAGGAGAAGGAAGAGGTAGAAAAATACATGACTGTTCCTCTCTCTCTCTCTCTCTCACGACTTGTGTTGACGACATTTGTGTGAAGGAGTTTGTTGGTGGCGTACACAGGTAATCAGGTTTGGTTTTCTATTTTTGATTTTCAAAATTGTCTCATCATCTTCTTTGGTGTTTCCGGATTTCCTGTGGGAGTAGCGAAGAAGTAGGCGACGATGATGGAGTTTGGGTAGAGGGGAGGAGGTGACGGTGGAGATGAAACAGAGAAGAGATCAGATCTAAAGAACATATCGATGCAGAGAGACCGATGAGGAAAAAAAAAATTCTCAAACCAGATCAGAAACACAGATAGAGTTCAGATATGAAATCGGAGAAAGATTTCAAGATTAGGACAAAGAAGATCACCTGAACAGAAACTTCTAGCAGAAGATCAAAGCGGAAGAGCAGTACCAGCGAGAAAAAAAAATCGGAGTTGGAGTCTTGTTCTTTATTTATACTACTCTGGAATATTTTTTTTATATTTATTCTATAGGTTTCAGGTTGCTGGTATATTAGATTCACTATTACACAATGCAATGGTGAAAAAAGTTAGAGTTAGGCAAAAATTTTGGATAAGCCAAATATTTCTTTTGGTATTTATAAGAATCCCTCATTTCCTCCCTTTCTCCAGAAATTCAGCCACCTTTTGTAAGTGTATGAATTATGAGGAATGCAATTGTATGACTCTCTAATACAGATAATGATACGAAGGAAGATTCTACCCCTTTTTTCTTTCTCTTTGTTTTGATGAACTATGTACTACAAGCCCATGCATGATTTGTGAAGTGCGATGTTTATAAACCTGGAATCAGTCACATGATCGGCCTCTATTGATTCTGATTTGGATCGGAATCGAGGTTGGTCAATTCTAATTCGAATCAGCTGCTTCCTTCAATTTTGATACAATTTTTTGTGCCTTCTTGTTTGACACCTCAGGTTGGTTAGTTTTCAATAGCCGTTTAGATTGCGTCATTGCATTGTTTTAGGGTTAAATGAGATGCAAAGGCATTTTGGGTTTAAATTTCTGATGGCATATTGTTAGATAGACCTGTGTTTTTTTTCCTTGGGTTTTGGGGGGAGGGGGTGTTAATGTCTCTTGGAAAGGATTAAAGGCTTAGTGCCCTGCTATTGTATGACTTTGTCCACCAATTATAATTTGATCAGGACCATGCGTTGAGCAAGAGATAACATGGTAAACCAGATTGAATTAGAGCCTTAATCATTGGACTAGTGCTTCTTATTTACCAACCAACGGTTTGGATTTACCCAATTGACATAATGTAATGAAGAACTAAGCCAATGATCAACCTTTTCCAAAAATTTAGTAAATTCATATAATTCATACGATAAAATATGGAAAAGGCTAAATTGCATGTTGACCTTTGCCATTTTCCCCCATAAATTAGAAAGAGAGAGAAAAAGGTATAGATTACTATACTGATATACAAACAGAATAAAGCTAAACCTTCATTTACTTTGTCCCATGTACATATAATCTACTGCTGCATCTAAGAAAAGATGAACCAATTCCAATAAAGCACGGTTCCAAATTAGAGGTGAATGGGAGAAGGATGGTCAAAAATAAAAAACACTGCGCTACTCCACAGCCGCTTCTTTACTTGAAGCACTGAGTCCTGTTCAGCTGAGAATCAAACGCTAGAAGGGAAAATTTGATGAAAAGAAAAATCTGGCTTATCAAAATTTGCTGCCTAAATCTAACTTTTTTTTGGCCATTCTTACTGCATTGGGTAATGGTGAATCTAATATACCAGCAACCTGATTTTTTTTAATTTGCTCGCTGGTACTGATCTTCCACTAGTAGTTTCTGTTCAAGTGATCTTCTTTGTCCTAATCTTGAAATCTTTCTCCGATTTCAAATCTGAACTCTGTCTGAGTTTCTGATCTGGTTTGAGAATTTTTTTTTCCTCATCAGTCTCTCTGCATCGATCTGATCTCTTCTCTGTTTCATCTCCACCGTCTACCAAACTCCATCATCGTCGCCTACTTCTTCGCTACTCCCACAGGAAATCCGGAAACACCAAAGAGGATGATGAGACGATTTTGAAAATCAAAATAGAAAACCAAACTTGATTACCTGTGTACACCACCACCAACAAACTCCTTCACACAAATGTCGTCGACACAGTTCGTGAGTGTGTGAGAGAGAGAGAGAGAGAGAAAGGGAGAGGAGAGAAGAGAGGAACGGTATATGGTAATGACTGCGTTTTTCTACCTTTGCCCTCTCCCTCCCTTCTGAAACAGATCCGTGAAACAGAACAAACCCTCAGATCTGCGTTTCTTCTACCTCTACCCTCTTTCGACTTCAAAAACAGATTTTTGATAGTGTGTGCAAACGTTCAGCTTCCGTGTCCTGGGGTTTAGTGGTCTTGAGACGTCGGATACCACCACAGCCACGTGGCGTGCATCTACCCAAGGTAGCAACGTCTCCTGCGGATACACTCGCAGGAGACGATTTCATTCCCTAAGCAACTGGTCAAGACACTTGTTCACACAAAACTATAGAATTTAGCTAAAGTAAGATTTTATATATAAAAAAAAAAAGTTGTAAGATTGGTTTTGATTACCAAACCATCCTAGTGGGAAAAAACGTAAATAACTGTTTGAAATTCTAAAGGTGATGGTTCAAATGGTGGTCTACCACCTACAGAACAACAAAAGGATTGGTTTTGGATGCAATGGCAGGTAATAGTTGCTCCCTAGATAAGGGTGGTCTTCTTAGTTCATCCCCGGGGGGGGGGGGGAGTTTTCAATTCAAAAGTTCGAACTAGTAAGTGGATGAACTCTCCATATATAAGACCATAGGATTCTAATCTCATTAGCAATGTGGGACTATTCCCAATACTCCCCCTCACATGTAACCCCACCGTTAGGTGGTGTATATGTGGTAGTTTATGTGGCATTACAGGACACTTTTTTCAGGTGACTGGTCCCTCTTCTTGGGTGACTGATCCCTCTTTGGGTGACATATAGTCCCTCTTTTTGGGTGATCATCCCTCTTTGGGTGACATATAGTCCCTCTTTTTGGGTGATCGTCCCTCTTTGTGTACCATAGTCCATTTTTTGTGCATCTGGCGTCCCTCTTTTGGTGACTTGGTTTTTTTTTTTAAGTTATTATGAGAGGGAACCTAGAGCTTTGATACCATGTCAAGTTTTCAACTCAAAAATTCGAACTAATAAGTGGAGGGACTCTCCATATATAAGACCACAAGATTCCAATCTCATTAGCAATGTGGGATTATTCCCAATAATCTGTTAGTTCATCCTAGTGCTTAAAAGCAAAACGCACAATGTGCCAAGGGAGGAAAGTCACTCTATGCATAGTTGACAAAAAAGTAGATTGTGGAGTTCTTAATGAAGTCTGCATATTGCATCCTAAGCGTGGAGATATTAAATTAGGAAAATCGGATACTTGTGATTTGCTGTGTTTAATTATTTTGAAATTCTATCTAAAAAAAAATTGTCAAGTTTCCAAAAGTTCAAACTAGTAAGTGGAGGGACTCTTCATATATAAGACCATAGGATTCCAATCTCATTAGCAATGTGAGACTATTCCCAATAAAAATGACAAATGGCGCTCCACTTCTTTTCTTTTTTTATTTAATTAGAAGAAAGATAAAATTTAATTATCTCTGAGGATGAAGAGAGAGGTCACTTTTGTGACCAACTTTTGTTGAGTGCACATGAATCATCCCCTTAGAGGTCAAACAATATGTATGTTGTTGTGTTTGGATCCACACTGAGGTTTTTTGCGGTTGATTAGACCTAAGACAACAAGACAAGGTAGGGGAGGTTGGGCATATCGCCCTCGGATCACTCTAATGCTTATGTCAAGAATCTTGAATATAGATAATGATGTCAGTTATCTGACCACATATACTAGGAAAACGGGGTAAGAGAGATTTCAGTTCAGAGGTGTCAGAGCTAAAAATGGCAAACAGACAAAAGCATCAAATGTGACGTGAGAGAAACTTTGTATTTTGAATCTATTTGTAGTGTCGCCATCTTATTGGTCATCTGATAATTACGCCCAACATATGCCAATTGTCATGAATCACTGAAAGGCCAAATTAACGATGAAAATTTTTAATGTTGCTTCTCAGAACTTAAAATGCAATTAGAGATTAAGAATATCCAAGATATAAAAAAAAAACTTGAGAGCTCCTGCTCTATGAACGTGAACAATTTTAGCACTTATGGAATTTTTCATGCAGCATGAATGCCAACCATAATTTTTTTTGGTGCAAGTTGCATGCCAAATTTAGAGAGATTAAAAATAAAATTAATAAAATGAAATAAAATCAAGTAAAGGAGTACTGTGCAAGTTGATAAGGTATTGAATACCATTTAAAATTCCACCAAAATTTGTTCCATTACATTCCTTAATTATTCTAGGAAGAATTATAGGTTATTCATGGGAAGGCACTGTCAAGGAAGTCGTTCCGTGACCAACTTTTATACAGTACATATAGTCAACTTGTGCTCTTATATCTAATAAAGATTTTGAGAATAAATTTGGTGTTATGTTATGATCTATGATTAATATTCCTCATATCATTTAGGCAAAAGTTTTCGTATTAGAGCATGCATGCATGCATGCATGTGGACAATTGCATTTCTCATAAACACACCTCCCCCTGTAAGAACCAAATTAATGATCAGCAAAGGCAAATTGTACACGGATACTATCCCCTATCTTTTAATAAAAGATCTCCACCTTAATCTAATCTCTATACATTATTAGTTAAACTTATGGAGAAAAAATTATTACATGGCGGCATAAAATAGAATCTTTTTGCTCGGCACTTGCACTTCTCCAGTAATCAGATTTCCTATTCCTGACATCCTATAAAATGATAGTCTGATAATACCATCACTTTTATGGCCTTTGGATTAAAATACATTTAAAAGTATTCTGTTCGTCATGATCATATTGTTCAACCATTATGAACCCTAAACGGATAGCAATATTCAAAATAAAATAAAAATTCTGTCCATCCATGTCTATGCTAGTTATTATTATTTCATAAGCACATACCAAAATCAAATTTCTACTATCAACTTGATTAACTCAGCCTTCAACAATGTAATTAGAATTGGTATGAAGGAAGGAGATACCAAAACAAAGGCCTTTGCTGAGTACATCTTCACTTGATACAATGTAGTGGAGGTGTTCTCTCTAATTTTTCTCACTAAACATTCCGATATTGATTGCCTAAAGCTTATCTTACATAAGCACCCATCACACAAGAGAAAAGATGAAGTTAGTGGTGTCACCCAGTTCTAAAATATTTATCTAAAGTAATTAATTGGACAAGGATGTCCAACGAATAAAGAGTTCTGGTAGCCTGACAACAATTAGATGGAAAATAGAAGTTGGGTATAAGAAAAACCCATTAAAATGGTTTGGCAAGGAAATTTTGAGCGGTAGAATTTCTGACACTCACCAATAGGAGGGCATGGTGAGTTCATCACTAGATATTAGGGATAGAGAAAGTGAGACTCAAAGGAGAGAGAGAAAGAGAATGGAATACTATACTAGCTTCCCACTCTGCTGGCATAGATATTTTTCCAATTTTTTTTTAAAAGATGTATTCAGTATTTCCAATGAACATAAGCATATTTTCAATTAAAATGGTAAATTCGTACCTTTTATGATGTCACAGCTCATGCAGCTTCAAATATTTTAAAATGGCCCTTGAGTATTTATCTTCTCTATTTTCTGGGCTGATGCTAGCCCAGGTTCCATGTAACAGTTTAGATCTTTTAGATTGCCCTAGTTCATCTAACCCCCTAGGGTTATTTTCCTAAGGCTAGAAAACCCTTTTACCATTTTACTGTAAAATATGAATTTTTTTTTTGTAATTTTCTCCAAGGTCAACTAACTACAATTTTTTTCCCTATTGTTTGACTTAAGCTTTTTCTTCAATACCAAATTTTTTATGAGTTGATATAATTTCAGCATGATTATTACTCAAAAGGTCACTGTCCAGAAGCACCAAAGCCTCTATAGGTTTATGATGATTGACCCGATGGCAAGTTTCATTTCAGGAGAGGTGGCATTAACAAACCAAACATGCCCAGAGACAAAAAAAGAAAAAATATACAGCAGCTAGAGCTGCAGGAGTGTATATATTCAATGTATTGGGATTTGGGATCCACAAAAAGAGAGTGAAGCAGCGAACAAAGTCGTATTCAGGCAAACTCCAGCCAGACAGTTTCCTCTTCATCACATAAGCCTTATGGCTTCTCACTCTCACCGCCCGATTCTACCGTGGGCGTTGTTACTTGTAATTATCAGTTGTTCTTTAGGCGTCAATGTCTCCGCCGCCACTTTTTCTATAGCAGAAGCAACAGTGACAGAGCTACAGGCGGCTTTCAAGCAGAACATTCTGAACTCTACACAACTCGTTGAATTTTATCTCTCTCAGATCCTTGCGCTCAACGGAAAGATTCGGGGAATTATTGAGGTGAACCCAGATGTGTTCATCCTGGCCGCGCAGGCTGACGCGGAACGAAAAGCTGGGACTGCAAACTCCACGTCTGGGTTGCATGGGATCCCAGTATTGCTCAAGGATAATATCTCCACGCAAGACATGCTCAACACCACCGCCGGCTCTTTTGCGTTGCTTGGTTCCGTTGTCCCTCGTGATGCCGGTGTGGCAGAGAAGCTGAGAGCTGCCGGCGCCATCATACTGGGAAAAGCCGCACTTAGCGAGTGGGCTCATTACCGTGGTTCATTACCCAACGGTTGGAGCGCTCGTGGTGGCCAGGTCCTGGTGAGTCGTAATCCTTAACTGAGTTATTTATGATAAATTATGAATTATAAATAATAACTAAACATAAAGCCAATAATGATAAACACCATCTAATCCATTTGTAGATTTTAGATTATATTGATTTATTTTAAATATAAATAGATACCATAAATCATATGGAACAACTACATATGTTATAATATTACATATGTTATAATATATTATATAATTAATTATATAATAGGGATAATTTCAACTAACACCCAAAAAGAATTCACCCAATCACCTATCATCCAAGTTGTTTAAAAAATTCACCTATCATCCAAGTTAGACAAACGTTTATAAAAAAGATCCAAAAGCAATTAACAGAACTGTTAGTTGCTGATCTCAGCCGTTAGAAAATACTTCAATGACAATAATACCCTTTTTTTTAACATCTCTCTATTCTATCTGCTCTCTATCTGAGACTCATAAACGAATAACACAGAAGAAAAAAAAATGTCTTTGAATACGAAGGATCGGATTTTGCTCTGATTGAATCGATTCGTAGGCATCTGTTTGATGAATCAGAATCATTGGCGACAACATCGATCAATTTACCAACAAAGAACTCTGGTGGTGCTTCGGTGTATTGCAGGAGCTCGAGCTTCAGCAGTCTCTTCCCTTGTTTGACGAAGAACTGGGGAAATCTATGGTAGTTACCGTTAAATCGGAGCCTGAAGAGACAAAATTTGCAGAGACGAAAATCCCAAACTCAGTTTCAGAAAAGGAAGCATCAAGGGGCCTCATCATCAACATACCGATTTCAAGAGATGCATAAATACAAACAGATAGAGAGAAGAAAATAGAAAATGGAAGTATCAAAATCAATACCAGCAGCAAAGATGAATAAGAATATAATCAGAATAGAGGAAATGACTTATTTCACAAATCAGAACCAATCAAAACGAAAGAAGAAACGAAAACCCAGAAACAATCTCTACCATCTAGAGCCGAAGTTACCATTTCAGAAAACCGATCTTCTATCAGAGAAAATGAGGATAAAAGCAAGAAAAGAAGGAACAAAATGAAAACCAAAACTCAAACACTCCATTAAAAAAAGCCCTGCAACCCACCTTCCTAATCCAATCAATGCCCCTGGGGTTGTTCCAATTAGTCCCAGGCGAAAAAACGTGCCAAAGCCTTCCTCTTCGTCGTCGTCATTGTTATCAAAACTATAATCCGGAGTAAGGGTTTTTTTTTTTTTTTTGATAAAATATTGCAAAGAAACAGAGAGGAAGAAGAAAGGGGTATAAACATTTACACACAATTTCAACTCTTTCTCATCAGTTTATTAACTAGCGTTTGTCTAACTTGGGTGGTAGGTGATTTTTTTAAACAACTTAGGTGGTAGGTGATTTAATCAATTTTTTTGGATGGTAGTTGAAATTATCCCTATATGATACATATAACAAAGAGAACCTAACTTATATTTACCATGTGAAATTGATAGTGTCCAAAATTGAAATCCAATACCAAATCTTATTAGTCTATAATTGGACTGTATTTTAAAATCGAATCAACTATCAATTAAAAAAATAACCTGACTCAGTTGGCCTAAACTGTAACCAATTCAGTCCATAATTTGCCAATAATAGACATTAAGTCAACCATTTGCTAATATATATACGTAGGAAACTGAAATTAAATCAAATCGAAAACGATCTGAACCAATTCTGAAGCGCCGAAGTATTATTGGGATTAAGTGTACAGGACCAAAACCGAATTGACTCAAATTGATGGTTGATTCAGAGTTTTTTATCTCTATTCTTTTTTCTGTTTTAATATTTGTATGACGACAATTGCAGAATCCATACGTAATGGCAGCAGACCCATGTGGGTCAAGCAC
This sequence comes from Protea cynaroides, assembly GCA_028583415.1. Classification (NCBI taxonomy): domain Eukaryota; kingdom Viridiplantae; phylum Streptophyta; class Magnoliopsida; order Proteales; family Proteaceae; genus Protea; species Protea cynaroides. Next base: position 51,089,609 of record CM053272.1, read on the forward strand.
CGGATCGGCAGTATCAGTGGCATCAAACATGGTGGCAGTATCACTAGGAACAGAGACAGACGGTTCAATCCTCTGCCCTGCTTATTCTAACTCAGTGGTTGGAATCAAACCCACTCTCGGACTCACTAGCCGAGCTGGGGTTGTTCCAATTAGTCCCAGGCAAGACACAGTGGGGTGAGTTCCAATTAGCCGATTATTTCTGCACCAAATCCATTCATATAATTGGTTACCAGGGTCCAGGATTAATCAGAAATGATAAAATCTATGCCAGCCTAGCCCAATTTGAATATTTGATGGATCCTAACCAAAAGGGTTTGAAAGCCCATGCTTTTATATATTCATGAAAATCACATACTTTCATGAAGGAAATCCTGGTTTAAACTAATAAGAATTTTCATAATTATTGTCGAGTGTAAATAGGCCAATTTGTCGTACGGTGACGGACGCAGTATATGTACTGGATGCAATTGCCGGCTATGACCCTTATGACAGCGCAACCGAAGCAGCATTACAGTACATTCCTCCTGGTGGCTACCTACAATACTTGAATGCAAGCGGACTTAAAGGAAAGAGACTGGGAATAATCAGAAATCCATTCTTCATCTTCCCCAATGGCTCCTTCATGGCCCAAGCTTACCAGAACCTTTTCCAAATCTTAAGGTAACAATTCAAGTTTCAATTGCAAATATTCCCATGCATTACAGATTGAGATTTTTTTTTTTTTTTTTTTTTTCAATTTTCTTGTTTAGATTCAATTGTTATTCTTTGGTTTTGGTTGGTTATCCTAACTTCGATTTCCTTCTGAACTTGCTTTCCTCTCTAAAAACATAAAAAGCCAAAACGGTGCAATTCTGGTGGACAATTTGCAAATAGCAAACCTTAGTGCGATATTTTCCAGTCAAAGTGGTGAAGGATATGCATTACTGACTGAGTTCAAGATCGCCTTGAATTCTTACTTGTCAGAATTAGTTTCTTCTCCGATCAAAACACTGGCAGATGCAATTGCCTTCAATCTTAACTACTCTACCTTGGTAGGTCTCATCATCTTTTTGTTTTCAGATTCTGATTTTCTGAGTAGAGTTTTTTTAGTTGTAAATTGTAATTATTGGAATAGTCCCACATTACTAATCAGATTGAAATCTTGGATCCTTATATATGGAGAGTCTCTCCATTTACTAGTTCGAACTTTTGAGTTGTAAACTTGACATGGTATTAGAGCTCCAAATTCCCTCTCGTAGTAACCCTAAAAAGAAGATCAGTCACCCAAAAGAGGGACTACATGTCACTCGAGGGACTACATGTCACTCGAGAAAAAGGACCAATCACCCGAAAGGTGGTAATACATATACACCACCCAATGGTGGGGTTACCTGTGAAGAGTATTGGGAATAGTCGAACATTGCTAATGAGACTGAAATCTTGGGTCCTTATTTGGAGAGAGTCTCTCTACTTACTAGTTTGAACTTTTGAATTGAAAACTTAATACTAACATGGTCTTGATGTACAGGAAATGATTCCTCAATACGGGCAAACCCTCTTTTTAGAAGCTGAGAACACCACCGGAATTACTGATCCTCTATATCAGGAAGCATTAGCAAGTATGAAAAGCTTGACAGAAAATGGAATTGTGAAGCTAATGATGGATAATAACTTGGATGCAATAGTTACTTCCAACTCCACTATTACTCCTGTGTTAGCAATTGGGGGCTTCCCAGGAATTACAGTTCCGGCAGGTTATTCACCAAATGGGGTACCATTTAGCATCTGTTTTAGTGGGTTACAAGGTTATGAACCCAGGTTGATTGAGATTGCTTATTCCTTTGAGCAAGCTACAATGCTTAGGAAGCCTCCATCATTCCTCGTCTAATCTGGCCTTCTAAAAGAGGTTTTCTTTTTTTTTTTTTTCTTTTTTTTTTTTTTAATAATAATAATAATGGATATATAGATTAAACTTGCAGGGTTATGAGCTAAGGTTTATCTGATTCAGATATACAGTGTCAGTTCTGCTTGTTATCTAATCGTCCATTACGGTTGGAAGCTTGGAGCAAATAACCGAGAGCAATTTTCCATACTGTTGTCACTTTTTTTTTCTTTTTTCTTTTTTTGCATTATGTAGTTTTATATTTCATTAATAAATCTTTTTTTCTTTTTTCTTTTTTTTTTTCCTTTTTGTTATTTTCTCCAATTACTTGCAAGTTATTACTTCTACTCCCATTAGCTTCCTACTATGCTGGACTCAACTATTAAAATCTGGTTATCCATAATCAAAATCGGGATATATGTATATATATATATATATATATTAGTTTCAAAGAGATGCACCATATTTTGAAATGTCCAAAAATGGGTTTCAATATATCAAAATACTCATCCAATGATATTTGTGTAACAAAATACCTAGTATAAAGATGGGTATTGTAAAATACCCAAAACAGTGCTTCCGTGTAGCTAGGAATTGGACTACTTTTTCCTTGGCAAACTCACCATCATCTCTCTCTCTCTCTCTCTCTCTCTCTCTCTCTCTCTCAAATGGCCACTATAATTACCAATAACAACCATATGGAATCTTTGAAAAGGATGTCTTCGATATTATCATCTACTCATACGTTAAATTTCTGACGTATTATTACATAATTTTCTGTAGAACTGTTTGAGCAACAATGATTGTTTTGGAAGCAAAACAGGGGAGAGGCGAGGCCGCGAAAGCGAATCCATACTGTGAATCAATTGGTTGTCATAATCTATCAAATTCAACATGTGGCATATTCAAGGAGCTTCCCACTTGTCATATCCTTCACTCAAATTCAGTCGCCTTTCTCCTAAGTCCCACCTCTCTTAATTGTGGGATAAGGTCTAGGTTACATAAGAGAGGGATGTAAACGGGTAATCGAAAATCTAGATACGTGTTGTCGTTGGATTTCGTTCGATGCACAAGATGTTATCACGTATCTGTAGAACAAGCACACGCAATGAAGTGGGTGGGTTTTACTCTGAGACCACTCTGATGCCTAAGTCAATAAGGTCTAGGATAAGCAAAATAGAATTCAGGGATAAGATACCCAAGTTCTTTAAAGAGAATGGAGTGAGGTACGAGAGTTCAGCCAAGCTTTTCTCCTTTGGTTCACCATGTCAAAGAAATAACAGATAAGGGTAAAGACCAGGAATTTCAGAGGAAATTCAGCATAGTAAAGGTACCATTAGAGAGTGAGAATTCGGATGCGTGTAACTGATGTCTTGCTGCTATTTATAGAACAAAGGAGAAGCTTGTCGAGCAAGCTTCCCACTCTCACCTACCACGGTCTCCATTGCTCCATCCATAGGACAAAGTAGGACAAGAAGGCTACGACCCCAGGGGGTGACGCATATCTATCACTTCTCACCTTTTCAACCCCTTGAAGGTCCATCTTACTGTCTTCTCTTGCTATAGGTGCCTGCCATTTCCTAGTATTCGAGTGGATTCCATATCTCTTTACCTAGCATTGGTCTTGAACGTAGCTATAGGGCGAGTCAAATCAACATGTTTTGCATTTATTGTTCTTGTTGGCATTAATGAGCATTAATGGCTACACATTTAACGCCCACCTACCACCATTCAATTTGTCTCTTTGCCATCAGGGTGTCCAGGGGGGTCGAATGATATCTTTTTCAAATATCTTTAGATGGGATATTTTACTTTTCAAATAAAATCACCATACCTTCAAATTGATGCCACGTGTACGGCCTTAACAACTCCTTCGTAACATTCCATTCAATTAGCCAGGATTAAGTCTATCTTATTTTCCCCAACAAAACCCCTTTGCCTCTTCTAGGTCGATTCAACTAAAGGGGGAAACTTTAATTTAGGGAAAATGCGATAATTAACACATTTACTCACAATTTATTTAATCGTTACTCCAGATGATGACTTAAATTCCGCAGCCGTTTGATATACGTGTGCAACCATTAAATGGTATCACCGTTGCACACCTCATCACTCCCCATTTACTTGAACAAGCATGCCGCTCCGTTGGTCTCTCTGGATCCGCCACGTGGCTCTTGCTTTATGAACCGCTATAACCATTACATCAATCGTGGCCGAAAAAATCTCTCCGCATTGTTTCGAGGTAGGGGCTCGAGTTCTTGACAATTGTCAAAAACTTATAAAGATCTCATTTCTCTCTTCTTTCTCTTTCACAACTGCTCTACTTTTTTATTTTCCCTCTTCATCTTCGTCATGCATATCTTTACTTCGAGTCTTCCAGTGACCATAGTGCGTTGTGTTGGCCAAGCTTGCCTCAGGGTCAGTAGTCACCGTTCAGTTTCCCCGAATAAGTTTGTAGTCTCCTTTTTTCTTTTACATTTGTTAGTTCTCTTCACCGATTTTACCATGGCCCGTGATAAGACATTAGTTTCTCGTCCTTCTGAACCTACCTTCCGTCGATCTGCAAGAAATCCCAAAGTACACACTACAAGTAGCTCTGAGGAAAACCTTGTTCTTCCTCCCGTCGCACTCCCTAATGAATCAGACCCCTTTTGCATCGCCTCCTTGAAAATTTCTTGTATAACGGTTGTTCGGTTAGAAGAACTGCGTCCACTCTATATGATCCCCAATGCTGTTGAGTTGATAGCCCCCGGTTGTACAGATCGGGCGAGCCACCACTATTCTCACCGCATAGTGTTAACCTCGGACATGTTCCTTGCGGGTTTTAGATTCCACGATCACGACATAGTTTATGAAATCTTAGCATTTTATGGTGTTATGGAATTATACATCTATGATCCACATCCCCCGACGCGTAAGATTCGACATCAGCACCATGTAAAGATTCACCATTTGACAGAGGGGTAGAATCGGTATTGCCCCTTGATCCACAGAAAGGAAGGGTAAAATCGTTATTTTAGGGATTTCGCACTATTCATAATAAATAGGGCGAATCCTGAAGATTACGGAACACACAACATTTACTGCTCATTTATTACCGTTTCGAGATTCTCGCTCTGACACGGAGGTCGGATAATCTCACCTCACCCCACACTTTATAATATCTTAGTGGGCTCGACACCGAGCCCATTGACTGTTCACAGAGCCTGACTTTGGCATCGGAGTGGACCCGGGGCCATCCAGCCCTCCCCATTCTTTGCCTTTCCTTGTCTTGCAGGTCCAATCAGCACGGAGAGGACCCACAGGACGGATCCCGGCCGAAACAGTTTGGCGCCCCCCGTGGGGCCCCTTTGAGTGTTCCGACATCAAGATAAAGCCAGGGAAGAATCTCCAATCATGAGTCCACGACGGACCAGGAGTCACATGGTCAGCCCCAACCCCCCATTACTTGATCAGCGTATAAATCCGGAAGAAGGAGACAGGTCGGAGGCTCGACCTAATCAAGACCGCGGAAAGCGGGCAGCAGCACCAGACCGACATCGGAAGCATTCGTCACCTATGAACAGTTCGAGACTGTTGCGCAACAGCTTGCAGTGTTGACAAAATTTGTGCAAGGATTGCAGACCCCTGCGGCAGAGGCCACGTCTCGACCTCCTATGGGTAATATCCCCCGGGTGGTGCCACACCCAGAGGCCGACCCCCATCGTGACACACCCCGAGATCGGCCAAGACAAAGTGGAGATCGATCGGCACAGCCAGGAGCCAACGTCCGCCCTACCCCCGAGCTAAGCGGAATGGGTTCGACATCACACCATGGGAGAATTCCGGCTCGGGACAGACTCGGTCCCTAGCCGAGGCCAGTGCCCAGGATCGATGAAGAAGGCATAGAAGAGCTCATGATTCCACGGCGCATAGCTCTGCCGGAGACAGCCGTGGGGATAGAGAAGCCCAGTGTCCCCATAGACCCTGCAGTTGCTACGCAAATAGCGGACCAGTTAGCGGTCCTCCACAAAAAGGTCGAAACCATGGAAAAGACGGGAGTGTCCCCCGACGAAGACAGGGATTATTCCACGGAAAATCCCCTGACCGACATTATCATGAGAGTCCATTTACCTAAGCGATTTAGCATGCCCCCCGTCGACTCATATGATGGTTCTACCGACCCCATCGAGCATTTAAACAACTTTGTCGGAGCCATGGTCTTGCACGCTAACCTCGATGCAATCATGTGTAGAGCTTTCCCGCTCACACTCAAGGGAGCAGTGCGTATGTGGTTCAATAACCTCCCACCGCGCTCGATCGACTCGTTCAAAACCATGGGTAGACTCTTCAGGATGCACTTCCAGGGCAGCAGGGTACAACAGAAGACAAGTGCCCATCTGATGAATATGCGGCAAAGATCCGGGGAAACATTAAGGGCCTTCTTAGCCCGGTTTAACTTGGAAGTATTACAAGTCAAGGACATTGACGAGGCGGTTCACTTCGCAATGCTAAGAGCAGCGGTCACCGACCCAAAGCTTAGATTCTCCATTGCTAAGAAGGAACCAACCGATTTACAAGAGCTCCTGGCGAGATGCGAGAAGTTCGCCAGTGCCAATGAAATTTATGAAGCTAGCAAAAGTCTAGAGGTAATTCAGCACAAGCGGAATGAAGAGAGGCCGGACCTTGCACGGCCTGGAGAAAGCAAAAGATCCCGTAGAGATGAGGCAAGAGCTAGGGGTTTGCTACAGAATAAATTCAGTGACTACACGCCGCTGAACAGGTCCCTCGGAGACGTGTACACCCTCATTGCGGGTGATGGGTACCTTCAGAGACCCCAAAAGATAGTCACTGAGGCGAGGAAGTGCAATTCCAACAAGTATTGTCAATACCACCGCGACATCGACCACACAACCGATGAATGTCGCAATCTGCAGGCTGAAATTGAAGACCTCATCCAGCGAGGTTATTACAAGCAATACATAGATTACAGTGCCCCGAGAGTACCAGCCCCCACGGCTGAGTGTAAGCACCCCATTTTTGCCATCCCCAGCCATGAACAAGAGTCTTGATGGGCATGTTCAGAAGGGTTGCGGGTCAATTCAAGGTTTGGACGATAAGTGGTGATTTCAAAGCTGATGTTGGCGGGCCCTACAGCAAAGTCATGGAAATACCTTCGAAATGATACCAGAATCATTCAATTCCGATATCAAACGAAGAAGATGTCGCGATTTTAGTCGGATTGAAATTGGCTTATTAAATCCAAGGGCTTTTCTGTAAATTATCATAAATTAAGGATTTATTAGGCAAATTATCGTGATTTAAATCGATCGGACTTCATTCGACCATATCTTGATCGTTCGACATCCGAATCCGACGATTCAAGCGCCACTGTGCTCCCTTGCCTGTCCTCTTCAAAGTGGACGTGAAGAATTTTGGGCGGAAGCCGTCAGCGGGTCCCATGCAAAGTTGTCGATTGGATTATCGTCAAAACTTCAATTCTTCATATCTTGATCATCCGAAGTCCGAATCAGACGATTCAAGTGCCACTGTGCTCCATTGACCGTCCTCTTCAAAGTGGACGTAAAGAATTTTGGGCAGAAGCCGCCTGCGGGTCCCATACAAAGTTGCTTGCCGAATTATCGTCAAAGCTTCAATTCTTCATATTTTCTTTATCTGACATCCAAATCAGGCGATTCGAGCACCAGCCTTTGTCCGTCCTCTTCAAAGTGGACGTGGAAGATCTGAGACAGAAGCCGTCGAAATTTTTCATGCGGAATTGCAAGCTGAGAGGATCCATAATAGAGAGAGAAATCGATCCAGTACATTCTTACTCAGCCCAACCCAGCTCAAGCCCAATTTAGTCCAATCCCGTCGAACTCAACCAGTCAAACTGACCCAACCCAAATCGGCCCAGATCGAGTCGGATTGGCCCATGTGTATGCACTTTATTTATGTGTTATATATATATATATATATATATATATATATATATATATATATATATATATATATATATATATATATATATATTTATATATTATATAATATTTCTATATATTATATTATATATATATATATTTATATATTATATAATATATATATATATATGTTATATATATATATATATATATATATATATATATATATATATATATATGTATTTATATATTATATAATATATATTTTATATGTTATATTATATATTTATATATATATATATATTCGGCCATGAATCCGAATAAGAGGAAGAACCCGATAAGGGAGAGGGAGAGGGAGAGAGAGAGAGGAAGAGAGAGAAAGAATGGGAAGAGAGAGAGGGAGAGATAGAGAGGAAGAGAGAGAGAGGGAGAAAGAGTGAGAGAACGGAAGGAGAGAAAGGGAGGGAAAGATGGAGGTGCTGCCACCTCCACCTTCCCCATACCCATTTTCCCCAAGCAGCCGCCACCTCCTCCTCTCCTTGAGCCCAACGAACAGCACCCCTCACCGCCAGCCTCCTCTCCTTCTCCATGCCCCTCCCTCACCGCCACACGCCTCCTCTCCTTGAGCCCACCGAACAGCACCTTCCCCATACCCATTTCCCTCAAATCGACACCTCACCCAATCACTCCCATCATGCCATCCCTCATTACCACTGACCCCATCAACCCATGCCATGAACCCAGCCGCAAGAACATCACCATTCCACCGCCCCATTCTTCTTGAGTCCCGCCCCACCTGATCTGGCTCCAACTGTAGCCATCGGTGTGGGGGGGTTTCTTCCTATAAAGGCCCCTCAAACCACCAAACCAAAGAAAAAGGCTGGAGAGAGAGGGACTCCGAAAAAAAAAAAAGAGAAAAAAGAAAAGGAGAAACGGAGAGTGGCGAACCAGAAAAAAGAAAAAAAAATAGGAGGAGGGAGAGTGAGACCTGAGCAAAAGGAGAAAGAAAAAAGAGGAGGGAGAGTGAGACCCGAGAAGGAGGGAGAAGAAAGAGAGAGAGGCAGAGAGAAGGGGAGGAAAGCGGCAGCAGCGGCTCCGCTGCTGCCGTGGAAAAAAAAAAGAGGAGCAGCAGCAGAGCCGCTGCTGCCGTGGAAAAAAAAAAGGAGCAGCAGCTCTGCTGCTGGTCCATGTAATGAAAAAAAAAAAAAACAGAAGAAGAAAAAGAAGTAGTAGCAGCAGCACCGGCAGATGGGGAAAGAGGAGAGGAAGAAGAAGAAAGCAGATTGAAGGAAAGAAGAAGAGGTAAGAAATTTTTACCTGTTACATACCTGAATTGATCACCTCATCAGCTCTATCATCAGCCTTTGATCTAGAATCTAAAACTGGTTATATATTTATTGTGATGATTGAAAATTAATCTGAACTTTTGATATAATGAGCTGAACCCTTGAATGATGCCATGCAATCTGCCCCCATTATTCCAACCATGATTTATTTTATCGATCCGATCATGAATGTTTGGAATCGTTATGAAATTAATGAATGTTTGGAATTGCTATGAAATTAATGAATTATTTTGAAATTGATCCGGTGGATGCTTGAAGTAATTGAATGAAATTAATCCCATCACTTACTTGGAATTATTTATGGAATTGATCCGACCATGATTTTTATGTAATTGGTCCGATCATGTGATGGAAATTGTAATTGGTCCGACCATGTGATGGGAATTTTAATGTGATTGGTCCGACCATATGATTAGAATTTTAGTGAGGTTTATCCAACCACATGATCTGAATTTTATGAGAGTTGATCGTGACCATATGATTAGAATTTTAATGATTTGATCATAACCACTGATCTAAAATTTTGATGTGATTTTAATTAATTTGAACCGTTAGATGATCTTTGGAAGTAATGTTAATCAATCTGAATGGTTGGATTATGATCTTGAATGATTTGAACCGTTGGATTTTCATTGTGAGTAATTTTGAGTGATTTGAACCATTGGATTTTGATCATGAGTGTTTTTAATCAATCTGAGCGGTTGGATTATCACGATGAGAAATCTGGACCGTTAGATCATCTTTGGAAATGATTTAAATGAATCTGAATGGTTGGATTATGATCTTAAGCGATTTGAACCGTTGGATTGTCATCGTAAGTGATTTTGCTAAATCTAAACCGTTAAATCTTGATCATGATTATTTTTGATGAATCTGAACGGTTAGATTATGATCTTGAGTAATTTGAACCATTGGATTGTCATCGTGGGTATTTTGAGTGATGTAGATTGTTGAATCCGAATCATAATTGATTCAGACGAATCTGAGCCATTGATTTCTTAGTCTGATCATGATAGGAGATCTAAGCCATAGATCATAGCTATTTTGATGAGATATGAGTCATTGATCATGATTATAGCTATTTGATGAAATCTGAGCCGTTGATCTTGGCTATTTTGATGAAATCTAAGTGTTGATCATGATCATCATTTTTTGAAGAGATATAACCGTTAGATTGAGGATCTGATATCGTCTATGTCGTTATATCCATGCATCTATCATGTCCCTTGATTACACTGTCATATTATGCGCTACCCTGTTCACATGCTTACAATGCTAGCTTTGTGCACACTGCCATGCTGATCTGCTTGCTAATGCCATGATTGAATGATGTTTATGTTGGCAAGAATTTACTTTTCGCTGCAACCTAGTTGAACTGCCGTGCATGTACACTGATAGAAGACATTCTTAAGTGTGAGGACGTGCATGTAGGCACCCACATTCATGGGAAGGGTAATAATGGAAAAATGATAAAATTCTTAATCAAGAATCATGAAGCCTAGCCCAACAATTTCAAAATCAGGGTTGTAAGTGACAAGGGTAGTTTAGGACGATCCCTACCCCTCAGTTCATTTCCCCTAGGGTGTAGAACCTAGATAGGTGTAATGTGAACCCAACCATAGATCATCTAGGATCATCATTCGGTCCGACTGGACCGCCCACATTCTGACCCAAGTGGGTCACCCAATGAACAGTGCCGTTTCGAACTACGCGGATCCTGATTCTCAGGTCAATACCCTGAGATACGTAGGTAGTCTGGGAAACTCCTAGATACGGTTCCACACATCAATCAATGTGCCCTCATACATCACTCCTTGAGAGTACGAACATCACTCCCTGAGAGTACAAACCTTACTCCCTGAGAGTACAAACCTTACTCCCTAAGAGTACAAACCTCACTCCCTGAGAGTACAACCCAACTCCCTGAGAGTACAACCCAACTCCCTGAGAGTACAACCCAACTCCCTGAGAGTATACAGATACCTTACTCCCTGAGAGTACAATCCAACTCCCTGAGAGTACGAACATCACTCCCTGAGAGTACAAACCTTACTCCCTGAGAGTACAAACCTTACTCCCTGAGAGTACAAACCTTACTCCCTGAGAGTACAAACCTCACTCCCTGAGAGTACAACCCAACTCCCTGAGAGTACAACCCTACTCCCTGAGAGTACAACCCAACTCCCTGAGAGTATACGGATACCTTACTCCCGAGAGTACAATCCAACTCCCCGAGAGTACGAACATCACTCCCCGAGAGTACAAACCTTACTCCCCGAGAGTACAAACCTTACTCCCCGAGAGTACAAACCTTACTCCCGAGAGTACAAACCTCACTCCCCGAGAGTACAACCTCACTCCCCGAGAGTACAACCCAACTCCCCGAGAGTACAACCCTACTCCCGAGAGTACAACCCAACTCCCCGAGAGTATACGGATACCTTACTCCCGAGAGTACAACCCTACTCCCTGAGAGTACAACCCAACTCCCTGAGAGTATACAGATACCTTACTCCCTGAGAGTACAATCCAACTCCCTGAGAGTACGAACATCACTCCCTGAGAATACAAACCTTACTCCCTGAGAGTACAAACCTTACTCCCTAAGAGTACAAACCTCACTCCCTGAGAGTACAACCCAACTCCCTGAGAGTACAACCCTACTCCCTGAGAGTACAACCCAACTCCCTGAGAGTATACAGATACCTTACTCCCTGAGAGTACAACCTTACTCCCTGAGAGTACAAACCTTACTCCCTGAGAGTACAAATCCAACTCCTTGAGAGTACAATCCAACTCCCTGAGAGTACAACCCTACTCCCTGAGAGTACAACCCTACTCCCTGAGAGTACAACCCTACTCCCTGAGAGTATAAACCTTACTCCCTGAGAGTACAAACATCACTCCCTGAGAGTACAACCTTACTCCCTGAGAGTACAAATCCAATTCCCTGAGAGCCACACCCTACTCCCTGAGAGCCACACTCTACTCCCTGAGAGCCACACTCTACTCCCTGAGAGCCACACTCTACTCCCTGAGAGACATACTCTAGCCCTTGAAGTTACCCAATCCACCCAAAAAACGAACTACGTTGTACCTAATTTCCAGGACCTCTGGAATACGTAGGCAACTTGGAGGACTCTCCAAGTACGGTACCTCATCTTAGTATCCTTAAGTTCCCCCATATCCATATCCATATCCGTATCCATATCTTCATTCACTTCGATCCATTTAGGCTATCTCTAGATTCAATCTCAATCATCATCAAGCATAAACTTCAACTTGAATAAATTGAATCTAAGAAAGCTTAATCATAATCCACATCCATAAACCTTAATCACTTTCTGTTCGAACTACGCTTTTGGACTTGATTTCCAGGATTGGAATACGTAGGCAATTTGAGATGTTTTGGACATCTCAGATTCAGTCCATCACCGAACCATCTTTGGTTCGGTTCATTGTATATTATTTTATTTGTTTTCTTACTTTGAGAACATGTTTGGCTGAACTTAAGCTAGAAGAACTTAGAAACTTGGCATAGGATCCCCCATGAGCCCTAATCATCATCCATTCACCATGAACAGTCAGAACCATAGAGTCTAAGGAAAGTAGAATTACATAGGAGGCCGATTTTCGGATCGGACAGTTTTGAGTGCCTAACACCTTCCCAAACTGTACTTTGAACGCTTACCCGTTCTCTGTTGGACCAAAGTCGATATGTTGGGTCATGAGTCAATAAAAGTCTTATCTCAGGATGAGGCTACATTTTAGGTCCTAGACCTTAATCTAGGTGGCGACTCCAAATCATTCACCGTCCATTCAACGTGGGTGGACATCACTGTCCTCACACTGAGGATCGGGGAAGATTACCTCCTCCACCCCGAATGAGGACGCCAGAGCAAGAGCAGCGGCATCAGTTAGGACCAAGGCGGCAGGAAAGAAGAGACACACGAGAAGAACCCCAAATGGGAGAGAGGAGGAGAGATAGGCCAAACGAGCTTCGAGAGAGGCGTCTTGAGGAAGAATCTACCCAGCAAGAGGAGAGAAGAGAAAGAAGACCAACACCGGCGCATCGGGACATAGGCGTCATACTGTGTCAGCTCGACCGTACCCCCCAACAGACACATGAGGAGAATCGAGTACCAACTCTCTGGCAACCAGGGGTAGAATGAAGCAAAGGACCGACCCAAGGGTGTCCAGGAAGCGCAAAGATCAGACTCGACCTCCCCCTCCGCTGCACGTCATTGATCCACCCACAGATGAGGATATACCTTATGAGCGAGTCTATATGATCAGACGCGCGAGACCACGGTACAGCCCAGTAGCTAGTTCAGGCTTTCCCCGAGCATCAGAGGTCGCAGCGGGAGACGGAAAAAGTCCGTCCGCCAGTCGACCCTTACTAGCCACAGCATCCACCTCGGCCGCGGAGCAATGTGGAGATTTCGACCGACCCTTAATGGCCGCAGTGGCCACCTCGGCCTCTGAATGTCGAGGAGATTCTGCCAGGTCGACCCTGGTGGATGACGACAGTTATGATCCTTCCACCCAGGGTCGGAAGGCTTTGACTATAACGGGCGGACCAGCTGCCGGCAACACCTCAACAAGAGCAAGAAAAGCCTACGCCAGAAGTGTCAAGTCAACGGAGTGGCCCGGAAAGTGGGTTCACACTGGGGACTTCCTTACATTCAGCGACGAAGATTTGTGCGGGTTAGAGCTTCCCCATAAAGACGCCATCGTCATCACTCTACGGATTGTAAATAGCGATGTGCATAAAATCATGGTCGACACGGGCAGTTCTGCAGACATCATTTATTGGCAAGCTTTCAGACGCATGGAAATCCCCCTTGATCGATTGCTACCAGTTGACTACCCCTTGGTCAGTTTCTCAGGGGATCTAGTAAGTGTCAAAGGATCCATAAGGCTGTCGGTAAGAGCCGGCACTTACCCCCGCGAGTCAAGAGTCACGATGAATTTTCGGGTGGTTGACGTCCCCTCATCTTACAACGATCTCTTGGGGAGACCAGGCATGATCGCACTACGATCAGTACCGTATCCGTATCATCTAGTGCTCAAGTTCCCGACTCCACGCGGAGTTGGAGAGTGCAGGTCGGATCAGCTGGTGTCTCGTAAATGTTACTCGGCGGAGCTTACCGACCACAAAAAACCTGCAAAGGCCCTGCAGGTACAAATCAAAGATTTACGAGACGATCCCAAGCAACAGAGGGATGGGCCGGCAGAAGACCTAATCCAAGTCCCCCTAGCTGAGGAAAGCCCTGACCGAACGGTACAGATAAGATCTACCCTCCAGGAACCACAGCGGGGCGCACTCGTGAGATTTTTACAAGCTAATGCCGACGTCTTCGCCTGGTCAGCGGTCGACATGCCAGGAATTCCCAGGGAAGTGGCACAACACCACCTCAATGTGGATCCCACTCGACGGCCAGTGCGACAAAGAAGGAGATCTTTTGCGGCACCCCGTCAACAAATCATCGATGCCGAAGTAAGGAAGCTGTTGGATGCCGGATTCATCAGGGAGCTGCACTACCCGGAATGGCTAGCCAATGTGGTCATGGTTCCCAAGACCGGCGATAAATGGCGCATCTGCATCGACTTCACCGACCTTAACAAGGCCTGTCCTAAGGATAGCTTTCCACTACCCAGGATCGACCAGCTCATCGATGCCACAGCCGGACACGCCCAGTTAAGCTTTATGGACGCCTATTCCAGATACAATCAAATCAGGATGCACCAGGCCGACGCGGAGAAAACGGCCTTTGTTACCAGCCAAGGCCTTTTTTGTTACGATGTAATGCCATTCGGCCTCAAGAATGCCGGGGCCACCTACCAGAGGTTGGTCAACAAAATCTTTGCCGAGCAAATTGGACGTAACATGGAGGTGTACGTTGATGACATGCTCGTAAAAAACCTAGCCGAGAATGACCATGTCCGAGACCTCGAAGAGGCATTTAGTGTACTCCGGCGGCACAGGATGCGCCTGAACCCTGCAAAATGCGCATTTGGGGTCACTTCGGGAAAATTCTTGGGATTCATGGTTTCAACCGAGGAATCGAGGCAAATCCAGAAAAAATTACGGCTATTCTTGAGATGACAGCACCCACTCGGATAAAACAAGTACAAGAGCTCACCGGACGAGTGGCCGTGCTCAGCAGGTTCATGTCGCGTTTTGCGGATAAATGTCTGCCATTCTTTCAAATCCTGAAAGGCAACAAGACCTTCCAGTGGACGGACGAGTGCCAACAGGCATTCGAAGAATTAAAAAATTACTTGGCATCTCCCCCGTTGTTGGTCAAGCCTGAAGTAGGAGATACTTTGGATTTATACTTGGCAGTTTCTTCAAAAGCGATCAGCGCGGTACTGGTCAAAGAAGTAGAAGGTGTCCAACGTCCCGTCTACTATGTCAGCAAAGTCCTATTGGAGGCCGAAACCAGATACAAGTTCATTGAGAAGGTCGCGCTGGCATTAGTCACATCCGCGCGTAACCTACGCCCAAACTTCCAGGCGCACTCCATCACCATTCTGACTGATTAACCTCTGAAGAAGATTTTGTCCAAGCCAGACATTTCTGGTCGAGTCATTCATTGGGCCGTCGAATTAGGAGAATTCGATCTTCAATTCAAGCCACGAACAGCCATCAAAGCCCAGGCATTGGCAGACTTTCTAATCGAGGCATCACCTGAAGAAGATTCAGCTATAGACAACTCACCCCCTGAAGAGAAAACACGGCCGTGGACCTTGTTTGTTGACGGGGCATCAAACAAAACCCAATGCGGTGCAGGATTCATTCTGACCAGCCCAGATGGTTTTCAAATCCGCTGCGCTATCCGATTCATGTTCCAAGTCTCCAACAATGCAGCCAAATATGAGGCCCTCATCGCCGGACTTCATCTGGCCAAGGCAGTCATGGTGAGGAGAGTAGAAGCGTCCAGCAACTCACAACTAGTGGTACGTCAAGTTAATGGAGACTACGAGGCAAAGAAGCCAAGTATGTCTGCCTACCTCAAGAAGGTCCAAGAGGCCACATCTGCGTTCGAATACTTCCTTCTGCATCATGTTCTTCGGGACCAGAATACCTTGGTGGACTCGTTATCCAAACTTGTCACCGTGAACTTAAAAGATCTGAATCATTCGGTATACACCGAAGTTCTGCACCAATCTTTCGTGGACCCCGCAACCAAAGCCATACTATCAGCGGCGTCTGAACCATCATGGATCGGCCCGATAATTTCTTTCTCCAAAGTGGCCAACTTCCAGAAGACAAGAAAGAAGCCAGGCGCATCCAGTCTAAAGCCAGCCATTACATCGTCGAGGAAGCTGTCCTCTACAAGAAGGCCTTCACATTCCCACTACTTCGGTGCTTACGTCCTTCCGAAGCAGCGCAAGCTGTCAAAGAAGTCCACGAGGGCATATGTGGAGTGCACCAGGGGGGTAGAGTCCTCGCTCACAAGATATTACGTCAGGGATATTACTGGCCTAAGATGTGGCAAGATCGTATCACCTACGTCAAAAGGTGCCCCAAGTGTCAGATTTACGCACCGGTATCTCACCTACCAGCCGCACCCCTCCGCCCTATCGAGGCAGCTCCCATCCCCTTTGCCACATGGGGAATGGACATCATTGACCCTTTTCCACCAACACGCTATCAACGAAAATTCGTGGTCATCATCGTGGATTATTTCACAAAATGGGCAGAAACGGAAGCACTGTCTAGCATTCCAGAAAGTGCCATCAAGGACTTCTTCATCAAATCGGTGGTATATCGGTACGACATTACTAGAGTTCTCATCACGGATAACGGCAAGCAATTCGATAACGCAGCCTTCGCGGCATTCTGCGCGGAGCATCGTATTGAGCACCGGTGTGGCGCAGTAAAGCACCCGCAGACTAGCGGTCAGACGGAGGCCACCAATAAGATTCTGGTAAAAGGCATCAAATCGCGACTCGATGGCATGAAAGGTAGGTGGTTGGACGAATTGCCGCACATACTTTGGGCAGATCGAACCACTCCAAAAACAGCTACTGGAGAATCTCCTTTCCGACTGGCCTTTGGCACGGATGTCGTGATCCCTTTATAGGTTAGAATTGCATCCCACCGGATCGCCAATTATAACCCAACCACAAATGAGCAAGGATTACGCGCCAACTTGGATCTCGTGGGAGAAGTGAGGGACCAAGCCCAGATACGAATTGCGGCCAATCAACAACAAGTGGCAAGACACTACAACAAGAAGGTACACCCCCGGTCGTTCAAGGAAGGAGACCTTGTACTCAGAAGGACCATTTCCTCTGACCCTACTCATCAAGGGAAGCTATCCCCCAATTGGGAAGGCCCCTATCAGGTCACACAAGCGTTGCAAACGGGGTCCTACCACTTGATGGATATGGAAGGCCAAGCCCTACCAAGAGCATGGAATGCCGAACACCTTCGGCCATTTTATCAATGAAAATCCCTCGAATGTACATACGCCATTTCGGCGCGACCTAAGGACATTAATGAGCTTTAATCACAACAATGCCCCATCTCTCCAACACACTCGACAGCAAGGACGCGCACAAGATGTTAACCCCAGCTCCACGCCGATACGGATATCATCCCGACCATGTGCCGATGTTAGACCTATTCGACCCAAGGTTTTCGCCAAGTGTGGAAACCCCTTGGGCCGAGGAGGGTAGACACGGCTCCGCGTCGATACAGATATCATCCTGGCCCTGGGCCGATGTTAGACCCATTCGACCCAAGGTTTTCACCAAGTGTGGAAACACCTTGGGCCAAGGAGGGTAGACACGGCTCCGCGTCGATACGGATATCATCCCGGCCCTGGGCCGATGTTAGACCCATTCAACCCAAGGCTTTCACCAAGTGTGCAAAACCCCTTAGGCCGAGGAGGATAGAAACGGCTCCACGCCGATACAAATATCATCCCGACTCTGTGCCGATGTGAGACCCATTCGACGCAAGGCTTCCACCAAGAGTGGAAACCCTTTGGGCCGAGGAGGGTAGACACGGCTCCGCGCCGATACGAATATCATCCCGGCCCTGTGCCGATGTTAGACCCATTCGACCCAAGGCTTCCACCAAGTGTGGAAACCCCTTGGGCCGAGGAGGGTAGACACGGCTCCGCGTCGATACGAATATCATCCCGGTCCTGTGCCGATGTTAGACCCATTCGACCCAAGGCTTCCACCAAGTGTGGAAACCCCTTGGGCCGAGGAGGGTAGACACATGAACCGGCCATTAAGGACATGAACCTTCCATCTGGGACGAGAGCAGGAAAGAAAGCAAGCACACAAGACTACATCCAAAAGCATTTCATTTATTCAGGGCAAAGAAATTACATCGGTACTCTCAAATAATACCGCACAGCGGCAATTACATCGTTGTCAAGAAAGAAAAAAAAAATTCTTAAGTAAGGGGGTGGCCCTCGTCAGAGACACCTTCAACAACTAGAACCAACTCTGGAGGACGAGAACCACCGGGAGTAGGGGGTGGCCCTCGGCAGAAGCGGCACCGTCCTGGGGAGTCGTGGGAGTCCCATCAATGTCCGAAGAGACTGGAGGCTCTTCACCCTCGAACACCTCGTCCAGACGTCGGAGCATCTTGTCATCCTCCACCTTGGGGATCTCCACCTCGTCCTCGTCAGATACCAGGCACGCGGCGCCGGTATAGTCTATACCCGGCACTTTCTCGTCCACAAACTCTTTCAGAGCAAGTGCCCCCAGGGTAAAGCTCTGAAGGGATAGCCGCCCCACCAGCTCCTTGAACCCCTCGGACCTCTGGTACAACCGCACTGCGTTGATCGCGAGGGAGCGCACCTTCATGTAGCCGTCACGTCACCGAGACCGATGAGTCTTCGCCCGATCCAGAGTCAGCTTCAGCTGACCGATCCGTTCCTCCCGCGCCCTGGCCTCGTCCTCAAGACGTTGTTTGTCTTCACGCATCTTGGCGTTTTCCTGCACCAGGCGAGTGACCTCGGCAGTCACGGTAGTCACTTCACGCTCTTTGTACCGTAGCTATCTTCTGGCATCATCCCTCGCTTCCTCGGCAGAATGCAGCTTGCTATCCCTCTCGGCCAAATTGCGTGTCGTCTCCTTGGCACGTTCTTTCAACGTTTCAAGGTACACGCTGAGCTGCATCGAAATCATAACCAAGTTAGCAACAGAGAAATCTGCCGGCCGGACCCAAAAAAAAAAAAAAAATTTACCGATGCACCGAGTGTATTTGCCCCCGATATAAGCGAAGGCACGGGGAGCCCCCGCAACAAAGATCGGTCCCAAGGAAGAATGGCCCCCTACAACAGTTCCCTTGCCACTCGGATGTCCCCCATGGCGGTATCTTCTTCAATAAGCGCCCAGTCAGGGCGAAATGCTCGTTCATCCCCGGTGCGGTCGCGAGGAGAGGGTCCTAGCAAGGGAATGCGCCTAACCTCGCCTCGGACATCGCCAATGCCCTGAGGCACCCTAGGCCTCTCAACAGGTGCAGCTGGTGATGTCCGAACCCGTACCGAGTCGGTTGCCGTGCCACGCTAACCTCATAAGTTTCCCCCAGCGCCAGAACAGCCTCCGTTCCAGTAGCAGGAGCCCCCTTACCTGAAAAATCAAGGACACGGTACCGAGGAATGAGGGGCATTGCATAGACACGCGCGGCAGAGGCCAAGGCAGAATCAGGAGAAAGCTTGCGAGTCCTTTTAGGAGGCCGTCTGGTGAGATTACCCTCGGCACCAGTCGGATCCCTGGTAACCCTCGACGCCGAGCCCCCCTGGGCCCTCTTTGCCGCAGCCTCCTTCCTTGCATCGTTCTTCTGCCTCAGCTCCAGCAGATACTCCTTGCTTAGTTTCACTACAAAACACAACGCCAGAATCAGCACAGTTAGTAGGTCAACATCGGCCCGGCCACAACAAAATAATACTCACAAAGACGGTTTTCATGCAACACAATCGGGTCCCTCAGTTCGGCCACCCGGATCCGAGCCCGTTCGGTTCTCCGAGCACGCCGCAGCATCTCAGACTCCTCGGGAATCAGGGGTGAATCCGTATTGAATGCCACGGCATCCAATTTCCTCCAAACATTCCCCAGCGTAACATTCGCACCTCGGATGTAGAAAAACTTATTCTTCCACAGCTTGATCAAGGTCGGCTTATCTGCCAAGAGGTCGCCAAACTCGGGTCTTTTTGCGAAGTAGTACCACCCAGACCGGTAGTAGTCATTAAAGGTGAACATGTGGCGAAACATGTTCAGTGTCGGTACGCACCCCAACCTCCGAAAGTATATGATGAATGCCATCATATTCTTCCACGAATTTGGCATTAGTTGGATGGGGGCCAGTTGATAATATCCTAAGATTTCAGCCACTAACTTCGGTACCGACACCCGGAAACCAGCCTTGAACATTTCAATGTTCACGCATAGCTCCGACCTACGACTCCAGCAGGTCCGCTCCCCCTCGAGGGGCTTCCGAATCTCCACATCATCCGAAATCTGATAACGCTCCCGGAGACTGTTGAGCTCTGCCTCGGTCACAAGTGACACCTCTCCCCGGGCATCAAAATCTGGAGGAGCCTCGGCCTCTTCCCGGGCATGTATCAACACCTCCGAGCCGACCTCATGGGTAGACACTCCTAACAGCATTTCTTGCCAGGAAGGACCTCCTTCGGTCGAAAGCTCCATCTCGGAACCACCCTCCGAAACTCGCCCCACCGAGCCACTGGGTAAAGAGGAGCCCAAGGTCGACCCACTACCAGATGAGGTCGAGCTACCACCATTGCTACTACTACCGCTGCTGGAGGATGTCCCCACCTCCTCTATGTCTACCTGAACATCGGTCTCCCTACCTTCGTCGGCCATACTACAAAAAACTAAGAGAAAAAACTTACTGATTGACAGATCGCACCGAGCTCAACCAACCGAGCCGCTTCGAAATCATCGAACCGATGCGCAGGGTGCAGAACCGAAGTGAGTGAGAAACAACTGCTGCTGCGTACTCAGAGTGGGGGACCTTCCCGAGGGCGTGTGGTCGATCATATGTGTCTCGTGTGGTCGCATATCATGCGACCACACATGTGATGGTCGACTTTTCCACTCTCGACTCAATTCCTTTGTGTTTTGATTCTTTAGCTTATCATCATGACCCTTCCTATGATTGTTCTATGGTTTAAAATCCATATTTTTATATAATCCATCATCCTAATAGATTCTCTCCATGGATCTCTTAGAATTTGTCCATGGTTTGATGATTGGGGTCTCACTTTGAATCACTATCTCCTCCATGATCTATTCTAGGCATTCAACTTATATGGAGAATGTTTCATACCTTAAACTTGTTGAAGATTCAGAGTTCTCTCTGAATTTTCTTCTCTTACTCCTCCTCTTCAATTCTTCTTCTCTTCCTCCTCTTCTCTTTCTCTCTCTTTCAGTTTGAGTTCTAAAAGGATGAAAGAGGCTAAGGGATGTCCTATATATAGAGGTAAACCCTTCATATAGAGTCCTACTTAGATTAAGAAAGAACCCCCTTCGGATTAGGAAGGTTTCCTAATCATGGAGTCAGTTTGACTTCCTGTGGTCGCACGTGGGGTCGCAGAAGCCGTCGACCACACTTCCCAGACTCCAGTGGTTTCATTATTCTGAGGTGTGGTTGACTACACCTGTTTAGGTATGCGACCACACACTCCTAAATAGATGATTTTGGGTTCAATTTCATACCTAGCCTTGTGGTTTCTTCACGCACTTGGTCCGCTTGGCCCGACCATGATAGGAAGACCTGATACAAGTTGGTAAGACCGGTTAGTACAATATGGGTCTTATAATGGTGCATAGGAAATTGAAAATGAGCTGGCCAAAGGAAGGAAGCTTGTTCGATAAGCTTCAAATTTGGGTTATAAATAGTAGGATCTACAATTTCAATCTCTTAAGGTACCCTTACTCTACCAAATTTCTTTTAGAATTCACTATTTATCTTCTGTGAGTTCTCGTTCACCTGCAACATATGCATTTGTCCATTACCTTGTTATCTTGGTGAACTGGAAGGAGAAGGTCTTGTAGAACTCCCCTACCTCAGTCCCTTCTCTCTAAAGGAACTTGGGTATCTTATCCTTGAGTTCCATTCTGTTTGTCCTGGACTATACTGACTTAGGTATCGGAGTGGTCACAAGGTAAAACCCATCCACCTCATTGTGTGTTCTTGGTCTGCAAATACGTGGCAGCATCTAAGGCACTGGATGAAATCCAGCAACAATAGCTCTTGAAAACTTGCGTGATAAAAAACTGATCTTTGAGTTTAAATTTTCGTGGGAGAGTGTAAAACATCTGGAGATTTCTAGACAATGAAGAGAGGAAACGAAAACGCCATTTTCCCACCTTTCTCTTCACTGCTTTGTAGCTCTGGTAATGTGCAAACTATAAATCACAATACAGAGGTTACCAGTACCTGACCAATTGAATATGGACTAGCAAATCTGACTATCTCTTTCGGTGGTCGTTTGCAGAAAACAATAACGTTCAACTTAAAATGCCTAACCCGAACCTCTTCTTCCCCTCTTACATGCAGAAACCATAATTTTCATTTTATTTTTGGGATTTCTTTTCTTGTCTCTGTCTAAATTTTCTTATTCTTCTGTAAAAAGGTCTTTCACAGAGAATGTGCATTGGAACCAATCCTGCATGGATTAATATACAATAATGACAACTCGGATTGCTTTGAACCACTTTCCTCCATTATTTTACCTTCAATCCTTAATCGCCATATACCCGGTTACTAGGTTTTTTTTGTTTACTTTTTATAATTATTCACTTCTGATATCTTAATAGGGGATTAAGAAGAAAAATTTTAGTAAATAAACTAAGATAATTTTGTGTTTTCTTATATATAATGGGACAAGTTTGTTCAATGCTGCTGCAACAACTTCTTCCATGGAGGAGAAGAAAAGGCTCTCCAGTACTGTCTCAGTTCCAGAGGTGGCCACCATGGAACAAAATACAAGGAAACGAGCACCAAAGATTAGTGATGCATTCCATAACAACACAACCAAGAGAAAGAAGATAATGTATAGTGAGGAGCAATGCAATGACCAACCTCAATCTGAGAAAACTTTAGTGACCCATGACGAACATACGGTTCGTAAACTGCAAGATACAGAGCTGGTGCCAGTAAGGAGAAACCAAAAGCTAGGAGAGAGGATAATAGCTCTCCAAAAGCTAGTTTCTCCTTATGGAAAGGTATTCGGCAAATTCAACCTCCACAAACATTAATTTTCAGAATCACATTATCCTCTTCTTTTTAGGAATTAATTCTCTGGTTCGTGAGAAAAATTTCTCTAAAAAACTAAATTACCAAGCTGAAAGTTTTCTTTACCCATTAATCGTAATGGATAATACTAGTAACTGCTGCACAGAGTAATCGTTTGTGGGTATCGTCGTCGGAGAAAAATAATCGCTGCACAAAGTAATCGTCTGTGGGCGTCTGTGGGTATTTTCGTTGGAAAAAAATAATCGTTGTACAGAGTAATCGTCTGTGGGTATCATCGTCAGCGAAGAATAACCGCTGCACAGAGTAATCGTCTGTGGGTATCTTCGTCGGCGAAGAAAAACCGTTGCACAGAGGAGTCAAAGGTGTAATCGTCGTCAACAAAGAAGAACCGCCACACAGATTCGAGGATGCTATCATCGGCGAAGAAGAACAGATAGACAGAGTCAAGGATGCTATCATTGTCGGCGAAGAACAGTTTCACAGAGGATCGAGGGTTTTTTACTGTTTGTAAGATTACTCGTTAAGGTAAAATTTGAATAGAAGGTAAAATGATCTCTTACCCTTACTCTAAGGGCAATATTGACTATAAAAAAGTTCGATTTGAGATGATATCATCATCTAATGGGACTCTCTTAACAGGTGGGTCTCTTTGATTAACGGTGTTAAAATTTTGAGTGATAATTGATGATTTTAGAAACCTGTGGATGATAGTTGATGTTTCAGATAAATCTTGGGAGTACGTGAAATTTTTGCTTTTGTATTTGAATTTAAATTTAGGGTAAAAGACAATTATCACCCCTGTAACTTACCTTATTGACAGTTGACCCCCAAAGGTTTCAAAAAAGACAGTTACCTCCCCTAAAAACACTATTAAAATACAAATAGACTCACGCCGTTAGGAATATCCGTTAGATGCTTACGGTGGGAGTCCAATATTTTCTTAATGACCAAAATAACCCTTTACAAGGGTGATTGACTTAAAAAAAATGAAGGAGACAATGGCGGTGGGCTTTCTCTTCTCCAAAAAAAAGAAAAAAAAACCCCGAAAAGCTCTCCCTGCAACTCTCCGGTGTGTCCGTCTTCTTCTACCTCGTCTTCACCGGCACGCCCGAAATCAGATTTCATTTTTCCAACTGAGCTCTGCAACTCCCACCTCAAGGGCACCGCCTGCAACTCCCACCTCAGGGCATCGCCTGCAATTCCAACCTCAGAGCTCTGCCTGCAACTCCTGCCTTAAAGCTACAACCCATGACACCATTCCAGTTGAAGAAAAGTATGTTAACGAGGTTCTGCAGCTCACCTCTTCATCCAAACAAAACACAGCAGCCTGCGCGCAAGCCATCGTAGTCAAAAAGTGCTAGATCGTACCAGTGAGGGAGTTGTGAGAGAAATCAACGTGGGTGATAGAAGGGAGAGTTGAAATTTCCCAGGGGATAATTCCTGTGAGAGAATTCTGTCGCAGATTCAAGCATAGAAGCTTCTTGCAATGTCCAATATCCCATGGAATGTTTCCATTCAGTGAATTACCTTCAATTTCGAGCTTATACAAGCTATGGCAACCAATGAAATCAGGAATTTTTCCTTCGAGTTTGCAAAAGCTCCCAGAGAAGATCTGTAAATTGGGTGCGCTCCATATGTTATCAGGCAACTTTGTTCCAAATCAGAAATGTTAAGAAGTTCCAATTTCGTAGCATTCCCAAGATCTCTAGGGATTTTACATCTGAAATTGTTCATGCTCAGATCCATGTAAGTTAGGTTGGGTAATAGACCAAAACCAGGAGGAATTTTACCGCTATTCCAAATGGGTTTCCTGTGGTAACGAACCATTAATTAAAACTGTTGCTGAAAGCCTTAAAATCTAAGCTTGGAGATCCCAGGAGGGCAGGATCTAGCACTTTTTGACGACAATGATCAGCAGCAATTGGTGTCAGGAGCAACGGCAGCTCCAACCAACGGTTGTGGAAAAGAAGGGTGGGAGCTCCTCCGGATGTAGCAGAGGAGATGTAGATACGATGCTCTCACGAAAATGGAAGGAAGTTTTTTTTTTATTTTTTAAATGCCCATTTGTTTCAGATCTGGTTCATGTTCATAGTTTGGTATCGTGTGGTTCCTGTTCATCAGTTCCTATCTTTTTTTTATATTTTTTAATTTTAGTTGGGAAAAAATGTTTAAGGGTAGAGTTGTCCATAAAAAATATAACTTTAACATCGTTAAAAATTTGGACCATTTGTCTTTTTTGAAACCTTTGGAGATCAATGGTCAATAAGGTAAGTTACAGGAGAGGTAACTGTCTTTTTTCCTTAAATTTATTCCATCTTTTTTTTTTTTTTTTGGTAAACTAAAATATCATTGCTACACATCATTGTCCATTACAACAACCTCCGTTCTACATAAGTCTTGTAACCACCAGGAATCCCTATCCCAAAATAAAAACCCGGGTCTCGAGAATGCCTGTTTGGCCACCATATAGCCACTGAAGTTGGACCTAGGAACATGCGAAAAATTAACAGCACATTGTTTGGACAAACATTGAGATATATTCTAAAGAATTGTATCCAGATAGGCATCTGACGATGATTTGATTCCATTTAAACAGTTGACCACCTCCAGGCTGTCCAATTCGAGCTGCGGAGCAAGGTAACCTTGCCGAATAGCCCAGTATAACGCACTGTGAACAGCCAAAGCCTCCCCCACAGCCGAAGAGATGAATCCAGCATCCTCAGTATGTAGCAGCAAACAATGGTTGTCCCAGATGATTTTTGTCGATAAAACCAATAGCACCATGAGAACAGTCTAACGCCAATGCAGCATCTGTACTAATTTTAATAATGCCATAGGGCAGGGGTAACCATGTAGATAGAGAAGGATGCACAATAATTATTGGTTCGAATTCCAGAAAACTTCCCCGATGATGAATATGACAAAACTCATTGAAACTATTAGGATTCACATCCTCTCCTCCCACTGATTCGGGAGGAGGGGGGACATCCCCGTTGGATGGCCAACAAGTGGGGCTCGGGTGAATCCAAGCCCTTCATCAGAACCGACACTGAGCCGACAAGTTCAGCCGACAGGGGGTGTCGGCTCGAATGGAGGGCTCGGATTCACCAGAACCCCACATGTTGATCATCCAATGGGGGCATCCCCCTCCTCCTGAATCACCGGGAGGAGAGGATTTGAATCCAAACTATTGTGAGCCCTTATAATAGTTGCAGGAGTAGACTGGATATTATCAAAATAGAAATGATTCTGAAAATACCATAATGTCCAACACATGAAGACTATAAAAGAAATTAACAATTAGACTAGGGTGGACCATCTAGTCTAATTATTAGGGCTTGGTTTATAAAGGAGGAGGATAGGAATTCAAGTCTCTTTAATTTATTCCATCTTGAATGCGGGAAGTCTTCAATGCAGTCTTCATAGAGCTATTTATAGTCAAGGACGAATTTACTCCCACGCTAAGAGACTCATTAATGTTCTAATTTTTACCAAAAATAAAATAAAATTAATGTTCTAATGGACCAAATTTGAATTCAAAGAATTAGATACCACATGCATGCACCCTTTGATTGCTGGTATCCCCTGAAGTTTGACCACCATGAACGGTGGAGGTGCCCTGAGATTTGGCCGGAAAAAAATTCAGATTGAATTTTCTGGCAAACCCATTGTTGCGTAGGATTTCCAGCACCATGTTTGGAATGATCAGAATGCGTTGCAATTTCCAAGTCCTCATTTGTGCAATTTTTCCAAATTTGGTTTAATCTAAAACTTGGTATGTGAATAGGCTCTTAGGATGGACAAGTCCACAAAATTTGAATCCCATCAAACAATAAGGATATAAACAGATAGTCAAAAATCAGGATTCAACTCACATATGTATCCGTTTAAGGTTATACGGTTTCAAATTCAGATAATCTGAAATATAATATATCTGATGTGAATAAATATGTATCTAAGTAATAATAAAAATTAAGTAGCTAACAATCTTGATGATTCTTGAAGATTAAACATGTTTCTACAAAATGAAGAAAAAAGAATCATGTAACTAAGACAATTGACGGACATGGATTGAAGGTGAATTGTGTCTACCAGAGGGAGGAAGGTCTAGGTTACATAAGACAGGGATGTAAACGGGTAGTCGAAAATCTAGATTTGATTCGCATCCTTATCCATTTAGGGGTATCCATATCCAGTCATAGGATATTCATATCCAATCACATCTGATTATTCAGTCTGTTTACATCTCTACCTAGCACATGGTACTAGCGATTAAATGCCGCCCACAACGCACTTACATGGCACAACCATGATCCTCATCAAGATTTTGGAGAAATCAAGATTTGATTGCTATCTTAAGTACTAGTTATTTTATTTTTTTTGGTAAATTTATTTATTTTTGATATCGTATTAAATTTATGGCAAAAGTTAAGAGACTCCATGGTATGAGTCATCCACCCTCCATCCGATATAAACACCCAAACACCCTTATATGACGAATGTTCCGTAATACTCCCAACCCTTGTCGTTTACCAAAAAAAAAAAAAACCATGTCCAACCGACCTTCTTTTTCTCTGCTCCGTCCCCGAAGAACCTCCTCCTGAATATATATATAGTAATCTTTTGTTATGCTTGGTAATAGAGAGGGGGAAAAAATTACAGCCTTTCCTCAACCAATGAATAAATAAAGATAGATTTTTCTACTTGTAACAAGGGTGGTTACAACTCCCTTTTCACTATCAGATTTGTATCGATTCTCAGATGAAATACCAGAATTATCCCCCTTATATGACCAATAATTGTCTATTTACATAAAAGATATGCATTACTAAAAAAATAATAACATATAAAAATATGTTTTAAAATAACATTACATTCAAACGGGAAATATCTTATCCAGTGTCCTCTGACGATCTTGCAATACTCAATTTTCTTCAAAAAGGAAATATAAGATAATCATATTCGAATTGATAATTGCAATTACGCTGGACGATTTTGTTACCAAAGGGTGGTGTCTGAATTCTGAACAATTCCAAGAATCCAACAATTTTCCATAAAATTGACCATGATACTCTGACAGTCAAATTCGTTGGTAGTCAAAGTTATCTTAATTTCCTTTTTCGTGGGTGCCTGCGCCTATATAAACCATCTAACTTCTCTTTGTTCTTGCTAAGAATCTGCAACAGAGAGAGACAGAAAGAGAGAGATGGGAAAACTTGTAGTGGTCTTCATGCTTTTCTTCCTAACCAAGGCCATGAACTTTGGTGGTAGCTCAGCCGATGAATGGCACAAGAGCATAGAGGTTGTGAAGGAAGAAGAAAAGGCGACAGAACTGCATTTCTACTTCCATGATACCGTTAGCGGAAAACAACCCAGTGCGGTGAGGGTGGCTCAAGCAGCGGACTCTGACAAATCACCAACCTTCTTTGGAGTGGTGATGATGGCTGACGATCCATTGACAGAAAACCCAGAACCGACATCAAAGCTCGTGGGTCGAGCCCAGGGTTTGTATGGTTCAGCAGGTCAGGAGGAACTGGGTCTTATAATGGCCTTAAACTTTGGTTTCATTGATGGTGTTTACAATGGTAGCAGCCTCAGCATTCTGGGGCTGAATCCAGCTTTGCATCCGGTCCGGGAATTGCCGATCGTCGGTGGAACCGGTGTTTTCAAGAGGGCTCGAGGGACTGCCATCGCTAAGACCTATCGGTTCGACGCAACCACTGGTGACGCCATTGTTGAGTATAATGTTACTGCTTATCATTATTGAGTCTGAAGATTCTGAACTCCATCGTCTAGCTACTGGCATGGGATCTTTTCTCTGTAATTTGTTTACTTTTGCAGTTGCTTTTCGTCCGCATGGGAGACTTTTTATAATTTTTTAATGTAACAATCCAGAGTTCCTGACTTGTGAAGAAGAAAAGGCAGTTCTTACAGGACTCTTTTTTTTTTTTTTTTTTTTTGTGAATTCTTATAATGGATTGTTACTTATCTTTATTAAGGTTCTTTTTCACTTGACACCGGTGAACACCTGGCTTCACATGGATTCTAAGGCCCCGTTTGATAATATTCCAGTTCCCATGGAGCTACTTCTGGTTCGGAGTCGTTTTCTACTTCTTCTCCAGAGTTAGAATTTTTGAAGTAAAATGTTGTTTGATGACGCTGCTCTAAAATCAAAAGACTATGCTTTCAGAATGTTGTTTGATGGTGGTGGTGGTGGTGGTGGTATTGATGGCGGTGGGGGGGTGGTGGTAGTGGTGGCGGCGGCGGTGCTGATAGGGGGTGGTGGTGGTAGAGGCGTGGGGACGGGTGGTGGTGGCGGTAGCGGTGTTGGTGGTGGGTGGTGGGTGGTGGGTGGTGGTGGTGGTGGCGGCAGTAGTGGTAGGTGGTGGGTGGGTGGTGGTGGCGACAGTGGTGATAGGTGGTGGGTGGTGGTGGTGGTAGGTGGTGGTGGTGGTGCAGTGGTGGTAGGTGGTGGGTGGTGGTGCTAGCGTTAGTGACAAATGGTGGGTGGTAGCGGAGGTGGCGGTTGCGGTGGTGGTGGCGGCGGCGGTGGTGGTGGTCACGGCGGCTGTGGGTGGCGGGTGGTGGTGGGGATGGTGGCGGTAGAGGGGTGGTGGTGATGATGGCAGTGCCAGTGGTGGTGGTGATCGCATTCGATAGTGGTAATAGCTCCGGAGCAAGAGAAGTAAGTATTTTTAATCCAGTTTTTTAGCTCCCAAAGATATTTTTGGAACGGATTACTCCATTGGAGTCAAAACTTG
This sequence comes from Protea cynaroides, assembly GCA_028583415.1. Taxonomy (NCBI): domain Eukaryota; kingdom Viridiplantae; phylum Streptophyta; class Magnoliopsida; order Proteales; family Proteaceae; genus Protea; species Protea cynaroides. The sequence goes on from CM053272.1 coordinate 51,119,734, forward strand.
AATCGTGTTTATCAATCACCATTCTACTCCGGATTAACTCCGGAACTAAGAAGTAAGGAGCTGGGATGGGAGGTTTTGCTCTGATCCTACAGACATGATCAATGTCTGGATCAGTGTCAACTACAAAAAGTCATATATTAATAGTTATGTATTTTTGGATTCTTCGACACTTTTAGATTCATGGCCTGCTTTGAATATTGACCCGCACTCAATCTTGGCAGCAAACGAGAATGAGATTTTTCTAATATATATGATGGTATTTTTTATCTTGTCTTATAACCTTAGCTGCAAATAGACGACATAAAGGGTTTTTTGAATTTGAGATTTGGGAGAGAGAGTTTATTCTTTGGAGATCTTCATTGTAATCTCATTTTGACATTGATGTGTGAATCACTTTAAATCGTTGTGTCATTTTACATGGATTGTTTCCGGTTTTTTTTTTGTTCATGTTTCTTGGTCTTGCTAGTAGCATTTCTCAAAACTATTTAAAAAGTGCAGAATGTAGTGTAAAAAGGGGATTCGGTTCCTCTTCAGCTTAGGTTTCAGCAGGAGAAGAGCTAGTCACCGCTCAATTGCAGGCATCTGTCTTGAACCCAATCTAAGGGCTGATACTTAAAGGGATATTACAAATTTAAATGATCCAACATATCAAACGTGGTGAGCTTCAAAAATTCGAATTTGAAAACCCATTTGATCGATCCAAAACCACTGAAAAAAAAATTTGGGCCGTGGCCCATGGCAATCGGAAACAGCAGAAATAACCATCTCTGCCCCATTTCGAAACTCTTTGCTTTTCTTTTGCTTGACGTTGAGGACGAAATAGGGATGTAACTGTAGGATGACGAGCACTTGAGCCCAAGTCCAAAACAAGATGGGATGGGCTGAAAGACTGAATAAATACAGGGCCTAGGAGACAGGAGCCTTACGATATGAGATGGACTGAAAACCATTTATATTCTTCTTTAGATTTACGGCCTTGTGAGAACGGAAAAAAAGAAGAAAACTAACGGTACGGTTTTTAAACGTCTAGGTTTAAAAAATAGGGGAGTAAAATAACTATAATATACGCACATAAATACGGCCACTACTGGTCATATGGAAGATTTTGATACCCTAGCATTTCTTTACAACCAATTTGCCTTTCAATAACCTAGAAGTAGGGGTGTAAATTGGGACGGTTCTGGGTAATCGATTCTAATTCTTTAGGGTCATCCCTAGAACCGCCCTAATAAGTAAATCAGTTTCAAACCTAATACCCACCCCAATTATTAATGGATGAGCCGGTCCTGGTTCTTAAACGGTGCAAAACATTGTTATTCCGTCTAAAATTCAAAAAATTTACCTAAATACCCATTACTAAGTACATTCCAAGCATTCAAATAATAAAGAAAGAAAAATTTCACGTAGCACCCAAGATGTATCTGAAACATCATCTACCACCCATATGTTTTTACCTTTCATATTATAAATTGAAAAATAACAAAATTACTACTTTGACCAGCAACTCCATCTTCTCCAAAATGAATTTTTTTTGTGATTCCTCCTCTGCCACCACTACTTCTCCTCTGACGCATTCGCCTCCGATCCCCGTCTTCTCCACCTTCCTCTTCTCTGACTTCGACTCCGCTCGCTTCTCCTCTGACTTCGACAAATCTCATATTTTCCTGCCAACAACTCATTTCATTAACAAAGCTTGAAGCTGTAATTGAACGCCGGTGGTAGCAAATTCTCCTTGAGGATAAAATCACCATGCCATAAATCAAAATACTGAAACTTAGATTGAAACTTAGATTTCAGATCTCCAACCCTCTTTACCCTTTTCCTCCTCCTAGTTCTCAATGATTCTATCAGCAACTCTCTTTATAATCAATCAACCTTTAAAATGCGAACAGCGATTGCAAGTTGCAACACCAAAATGCAAACAAACGGAAAGTTCCCAATAAATTTTGGGTTTTCTCTTTATAGTCAGATTTTTTTTTTCTTTGTTAATGAAACTTGAAAAAACCCAACTACCCTATTGATTTGGTTAGTCGGTGGTGACTAGAATGCCGCCGCTCACACTTAGAAATTTGTCGGTTGGTTTTGGCTTATAGAAATCGGAAAGAATATTAATTGGTACACCAAAATTGGTTTCAACGCTTTGGAGTGTACGACACGGAATTTGTTGGCTGTTTTTTTGTTTTTCCTTATTCAGATTTCAAGTCTGAAATTGAAACTTAGATTGAAAATCATATTTTAGATTTGAAACTGAAATTTGAAACTGAAATTTAGATTGAAACTCAAATTGCAAATCTGAAATTGAAATCTGAAACTAAAACGTAGATTGAAACTCAGTTCGACTCTCTCATCACATCTGTTCAAAATAGTGTAATATTACTAGTGCTCTTCTTCAGTCCAAGGGAACCCTTTTTTCTTTCCGTTTCGGATTGCTTCTATTTTGATGTACACATCGCCTCTTTTTGTGTTCTCAGTCCCTAGTTTTTGTTTTTCAAGCACTTCGTTCTTGAGATTTACAGAGGAAGGATGAGAGTTGCATAATTGCGGAGTTGCAAGGTAAAAAGGTCTTTTTCCCTTACTCTAAGGGTAGTATTGTCTATGAAAAATTTAATTTGAATTGTCATTAGCATTTAATGGGACTCTGTTAACGGGGTGGGTCTCTTTGATTAAGAGTGCTAAAATTATGGGTGATAATTGATGATGTTAGAAACTTGTGAATAATAGACGATGTTTTCGATACATCTTGAGAGCTACATGAAAATTTTTCCAATAATAAATTTACCTTTTTTCTTTCCTGCTTTCCAGATACAAACACTAAGAGAAGCATTCAACAAAATGTCGAGAGGTCATCCCCACTTTCAAGTTTTTACCCAAAAAAAAAAAAAAAAAAAATCCCCACTCTCAAGACCAAAATACCTCCTTCAACGGTAAGATTGATTTAAATCCTGAACTTTATTTAAATGTTGTCTATTTACTTTTTCCATGAGGTGAAGAGTTTGATTCGGAGGAACACATGTTCGTAGGATTTTCCACCTGCAAGGTGAAGTTTCAATCCAGAGTTTCAGAGGAAGGGTTTGTGGGAAGGGGAGAGAAAAGGGTTTGGAGAGAACTTAATGGAAGTCAAGTAGGAAACCCTAATTGTTCCCTTTTAATGGGTTTAGGCATTTCTATTCCCCATTCTATTGGACATTATGCACACCAAGGAAGAAAGAAGAGATGGTTTTGGTTTGCTTTTGGCTCTCTTCTAGTTACACATCTATCAAACGTTAATTTTTGCTAAAATATCATTATCACAGAATAGAACCAAAAAAGATCACTTGTCTCAAGAACATTTTAGCAAAACGAAGGTGCAACAGAACGCAGCCCTAAAAAAATCGTACGTTTTTGTTCTTTTATTTCCCTACAGAATAAAAAGCACTCCAGCTCGGTTATCAAAAGCACCAAAACTGACCTAATCAGTCATCTGATTTCTAATTCTAAAACCAGTTTCCATTCCTGAAACCTTGGACTTATCAGCCTAGCAATCCAATAGCTGTACGGAAATTAAATTCAGAATTGGAAGTTTGCACTGCCTCCGACAACTTATGCGGAACAAAGTTCCGATTGTCATCAGATACAATGAAACACCAAAAAAACAAAAAAAAAATTCTTTTTTTGATTTATATAGGGATCAGATTGGTAACATTGAGGGTGCCTCATTGTCGTAACCAGGCTGGGAGCAGGCACTCCTCTCGCAGCAATTGCAAGATATGACCACTCATCACATCCCCGTTTCTGCCTGAAGGATCATACCTTATCACATTACAAAATCAATATTTATAACGCATGGGGCTTCGTAACCTTTCCCTCCATTACCGATGTGGGACTAAAAATAAATCCAACTGAATTGATATCTTGGCTTCCACGGCTGATGTGTGAAATATAGCACGCAGTACATTCATTTCCAGGTTCGGTTTCCCCGATCGATGAAATCAGACAGAAGAGAAATAGATCCAACTGAGAAGTGAGGATGCTGTAGAAGAAAACCCGGATAGAGATGGAAGCCAATGGTATACCATCACCCCTACGCCCTACCCACTATCCACAACAGACCTGCCAATAATACATTTCTGCCTTACAAAATACTACAACAGCACCATGAAGGAAATGAATTCAGTACTCTATGCAGAAAATCCTTATGCCGAAAGTAAAAATTTTTCATGGTTTTGGCCCATTGAGAATCTAGCTCAGTCCACAACCTCCAAGCTAGTTTGCAGAGGAGAGCTCTCTTTTGAAGAGTGGGTCACGCAATCCTACTCCTCCTTTAGCCTTAGATTTGCATAATGTAGGTCAAGAGATCCAATGTATTTTTTATTACCATCCTTTTCTCCAGTTGAATCTGGATGCCGCCTTTATGATTTTTTGGTGGTGAGAGTTTAGTGGTTTAAAGTGAGACCCTTGTAACTCAATCAAGGCTCTCTTTGGTATGTATTATAGAATTAATTATATAATATATTATAACATATGTAATTGTTTGGTATAATTTATGATATTTATTTATATTTAAAATAAATTGATATAATCCAAAATCTACAAACAGGTTAAAAAGTGTTTGTAAATACAGATTTAGCAGTCGTCTTTGTGTTTTGTCATCGACCCAAAATTCAATAGCCAGATATACCGTTAATCAATACAGTTGGAAACCCATCAACTGCAAGCTCCCCAGGTAACCCCATTACACAATCTTTTGTCCATTAACCCAACTTATTCTTTCCTTCCTTTGATCTCTAAGGCTTCTCTCCTTGATTAACATCAACGGACAGCAACCCACTTTTCCTTTTTCAATTGTTCAATCTGCCATCAGCCGTTTCTTGGATTGCAACCTAGAACGACCTAGCTCAGAAATTTTCCAGTCGACCAGATCTAGTCAAGAAATGAAGACTGAAGATTTCTACACTGTTGCAAAGAATAAATATGTTTTTTAATGGGGATTGGATGAGATTGGCCGATCCTGCCAATCTAGACCCATACCTTAAAATTGGGCAGTAATTGGTATTGGATCAGGATTGACCAGATCCAATATATGAATCAACCAATCTGATACCAATACTTTGAAACCCACAACCCCATGGATCGAGCTTCTTTAAAGCACTCCTAACTAACATAATTAGTAAGTTCGGGAACGGCAAACATTCATGTATACGTATATTAAACACAATCAAACTTCAATACGAGGATTGAAAACCCTTTTCTTTTTCTTTTTCTTTTTTTGGGTAAAAGATCATTCTATTGAACTGAAGGAAAAGGAAAAGCCAAGGTATCAACCTTACACTGGAACTAGACCAATACATAGGTCAAAATCCTCCTGGCAAGGGCATGGGCAACACCATTTGCCCCCTTGGAACAAACCGAAAACATGCATTTCCACTTAAGGAAGACCACTTACTGGTATCCTCAGTAACAGATGGTACAAAAACATCACTAGTTAAAAGAGGATTAGAAAGTTGATCAATAATCCCTTTACAATCATACTCAACAATAATTTTGTCAAAACCAGCCATCGACGCCTCTTGAAGTTCTGCACGTATAGCCAGCGCTTCCCTAGTGCCACAGAAGAGAAAGGTATAGACAATGAGATTGCCAGCAAAGGAGCCGCCTGAGAAGATCGAAGGATGAAACCTACTCCACTACATAGACCATCTTTAGACAAAGCAATGCCTGCAGTTAATTTAACTCATCCCTCCATGGGTGGTGTCCAAATAAAAAGAAGAGGCTGAACATTCAACTATACATTAGTGGGTTCAATAGCTGGAACCTTGACATCAGGAAGCCCCCGAAAGGCAAATTCTGCTTTCCTAATAATATCCTATGGAGTGCAAACTTTCCTTTCAAAATTAAACTCATTGTGTGCCTTCCAAAGAGCCTAACATAGAAAGGTTGCAAAAAGAAATAAATTTTGTGCATATCTCTTAGCAAGACTCAAAGATTGAACAAAATTCAATAGCCATTGATAAAGCTTCAAATCTCTCTACTTTTAGGGATTTTGAGAGACATAGAAGACCCAGCCAAGCCGCCCTTACAAATGAGCAGGTCAAAAGATATGATCCATTGTCTCTATTGCCCCTCCACACCGCAGACAAAAGGGATCAACCCACAACTTTCGTCACAACAGATTCTTACTAGAAGCAGCTCCTTGTGTACAATATCGCCATAGAAACTCTTTAATCTTTGGAAGAGTCTAACACCCCCAAATTTATCTCCAAATCACCTTAGGCACAAGTTGCCAACTGGAAGTCAAGAGGTTGATGGAAGTAAGGATGATTACATAGCTTAAGATTAGATAATAAATGATATGCAAACTTAACTGTAAAATTACCAGCTTTGGTAGCAGACCAAATAGGCTGATCCATTTCTGGAAAATGTCGTACGGGAATTTATTTAATGGCTGTAACCTCCTCTGCTTGAAAAAGTTGGTGAAGAAGATCTTCCTTCCAAGAATGCACACTATCATCAATAAGATCTGAGACAAAGTAAATATCACAATTAGATGGCCGAAAGGATGGATTTTGTCATCCTTAAAATTAGGAATCCACTTACCACTCTAGATTTTGATTTGGTTACCATCACCAACTTTCCACATTAGTCATGAAAAAGAATACCCCTGCCTTCAATCACACTCCTCCAACCCCAAGATGAGTTATGACCTAGACCAGCTTGGAAAAAATCGGAGTTTGAAAAATAGATATCCTTAAGCAAGCGGACCCATGAAGCCTTTGGATTTTTCCAAACTCGCCAGGTCGCCTTGCCTCTCTAAAGAAAATGGAGGGCTTGATCTTTGAGATCCATTACTTCATAATAAAGCACTTTTAGAAACCTAATGAATCTTATGATTTTTTCCACCACTACTCCAATAAAAATTAATTGCTGCCCCTTTAATAGTATTAACATAATGCCATGGCAACTTAAAATGTGAAACAATATAATTCGACATTGATAGAGCTACAGGTTTCAATAAAACTTCTTTACCAGCATGGAAGAGTAAATTAGCTTTCCAATTATTCATCTTGGACAATATATGTTTATTAGAAAAAACATCCTAGATGAGTCTCAATGTTACCGTTAACCTCATACCAAAAATGAAAACATATCACGAATATTATGTCACTTGTTTAATCTAAGAAATTAAGAAATTAAGAAGAGTGTCATACTTTTTATTGACGATTTGAAAATTTCTTTTGTTGAAGCACTCTACCTGTGATGAAGAACTCTTTCTTTTGTTGAAGAACCTATGATGATTAGACAAAAAAAACCACTTGATGTCCAAGGATCTCACAAGCAATCAGGGTGCTCACCCCAGCTGGACAGGTATACCATATCTTGGTATTTTGAGCTTTTTCCTCCCCTTGCCTGTGTGACCTTGAGATGTTTTTATATCTCTAAGGTGGAGATGACCAGCCATAAAGTCCAACCCTAAGTGAGATGCTAGCCTCCTAATGCCATATCCAGATTGCCTTTTGGCATACCTTGACAATTACCACAAGTGCCCCTAAATAATAAATAGGGACACAAAATACAAAACTGCCATTTTTTATAAAACCAAAAAGATTTTGCAAAGAAAAATAAAAATAAATAATATTTTATATTTATAAATAAAAAAATATTTGATGCAAAATCAAATACGATAACATTATTCAAATTGACAGTTTGTAGGTACGCGTACACTCTTATAATTGTCAAGTCATTGGCAATGAACATTAGACACTAAGGTCACCACTCAACGTACACGTGGTCTTATCATGAAGGACTTCACAGACCATATGTGCACTGACCGTCGAGAGACTAGTCCCCATGTCTCCCATAGTCTGAGCAATTTTGACTTGCACCCCTCAAACCTATCATGGTCCAATCAATGCCTATGTAAGCACATAGTGCATCATGATAGGTGCGGTCAAGCCAAGGGCTACAAAGTGGCTCATTTGAATAATCATCTGCAAAACCAGTCTATTAATACAATAGACAAAAAATAATGGTACCATATAACAAATTTATAAGCCACAAAACATGTAAGCCACATGTCACATATATATACCTCAAAAATAGAGATAGAGATGCCCAAAGAGAATACATAAAAATAACATAGTCAACCTATGTTGGGCCACACAAATCCAACAATGTTCCATATGATCCTTGAACAAATTCTTTTAGAACCTCCCTCCAAAATCAATAGGTAGTCCCAAATATTTGGATGGGCCATCTCCATAAGGAACTTTAAAAGAGTGTTAGGATTAAAAATGAGGCAGGATTTCTTGAGATTGATCCTTTATCCAAAAGCCCTATAATATAAGTCCAGACAATTCTTCAAAGGCATAATCTTATTCATCTTATTAACAGAAAAAAGCAAACAATCATCAGTAAATAAAAGATAGGTCAAAGGAACAGTTTTGTGTTTAATGTGAAGCCCATGGAAACTGCCATGAAGATGATTAAAATTGATCACAAAAGAGAGAGCATGTGCACACAAAATAAAAATAGCAGGGACAGTGGATCACCCTGCCGGATTCCCCTAGAAGGAATAAAAGAACTTTGCCTAACGCCATTAAAAACAATAATGTATATGAGACAAAATTAATGCAAGCTATCACCAATTTAATCCAAATTTGAGAAAAACCCAACTACCCTAAACCTGCTTAATGAATGATCACTCATCCTATCATATGCCTTTTGGAGTTTGGATCACCTACATGTACATATATTTTTTATGGAATTCAATCACCGTTTGATATGATGTGGGACCCACCTCTATAGTGCGGGACCCATTAGATATAAACGGCGATGGGATCCCTCAGATCCCTTTGAAGATATAAATACTTGCAGATGAACTGTTCTCTACTTTTGCATATCCAATTTAAGAACCAAAAAACTAGATTTATTCCGTTTCTATTTTGTTAATATATTAAAGGCCTCATGAGCCATGGTCCTAAAATCTTTCCAATCAATAAAAACCAAAGTGGCAGAAACAGCTTACTCTCTATTTGTTTCCATGTAAAGTTGTGGAAGAAAAATTCATTTTTAATAAAGTTAAAGTTTTTATTGTTTATTTCAACTTAAAATGCAAAGAAAAGGATTAAAAATGCAAAAAGATATAAAATATGATTTCCAGAAAATTTTACAACGAAACAATCAGCGTGATAGAAAAACGATTGTCATTTCTATTTCCCAATTACAAATCCGCAATCGACCGCCACGTCCCGGCAGTTTTGAACATTGAATGTTGATGGTTGCTGAGAATGCAGTAAGGAGGTGAAGAATTGGAGATTTCCAGGTATTGGATTTGGGAACGAATGGGAGGAGAAATGGGAAGAGAAGGATTTCTCCGATGTTCTTATTTCAGTTTTCTCATGGAGTGAAAAGGGAGATGAAGATTGCGACGTACAACGTGAACGGTCTAAGGCCGCGCATCTCTCAATATGGCTCTCTTCTCAAACTACTCAACTCACTTGAAGCTGATATAATCTGCTTTCAGGTGCACTGATTTGAACTAGCAGGATCCTGAATCGAATTTTCGTTTTGTCCCTTTATTTTTTTTTAGCCTAATAATTTTCTGGGTCGTTACCAACATATTTGTTTATCCTTAAAATCTGTAAATATATGCAGCAGAGGTTCCATGTGTCTTCTCTGAGTTTTATTTCTTCATCTCCCTGCCATTTATATATGCTTGCTTGTTGTGGCAATAGGAGACAAAAGTAGCAAGACAGGACATGACAGCAGATTTGATTACGGCCGAGGGATATGAATCTTTCTTTTCTTGCACCCGTACTTCTGACAAGGGACGCGTTGGCTACTCCGGTAAGCTGTTTGTTTCATTGCCTCAACCAAAATATCGTATGTTTAATCTTGTTTTACTCCCTCCTTCAAATTTAGCATGTCCTTTCAGCGCTTGCGTTAAGTGGAAATGATTGTTTTATGTCCCCTTTGGGGAGTTGTTGTGGATTTTGAAATTCTGTGGAATGAGTACTTCTCGTTTGCTTTACACTCTCTTTTATTGCAATGTAACAAAATGGAGTAAATTCACGGGTTATAACTTATATAAAAAAGAAAAGACAAATTAAGTGACTAAATCAATCATGGTTTACTAATGTTGTCATTCAATGAATTTAGGTTTATAGAGTAAAATTATATAACTATAATATATTTCTATGTGTGTTAGAGGGAAGGGGAATTGTGGATAAAAGCTGGATATAGTCCTAGGTCTGAGATATGGCAAATCATAAACTTTACCATTGAACCCCTTCCCCCACTCCCCCCCAAAAAAAAAAAAAAAAAAAAAATCAAAATCTGACATATTATAAAACCAATGCATGAACACCATATTTATTGCAAATTTATTGAACATATAATAGTTGAACTGTTGATACTTGTTCCATTGCTTACTACCACCTTATGTGTTATTAATGCCACTCCACTATCTGTTTTTCCTTGTTGTATCTGACGACTTTGCTGCATGAATTCAAAGATGCCTCCCTCTCCCAACCTTCATAACCTGAAAGTGTGTTTCTCAAGGTTTCTACTTGTGTTCTAAGAATCCCAAATGCTGCTCAAACAATCATGACTTGTAGCATTTCTAAATTGAGGTAAGGAATGATTTGGAAATATGACACTTTAGAGAGGGCAAGATTCATTTCGTTATAGATACATGCGTGCTCCTATATGATTAGCAGAGGTACATAGGATTGCTAACAAAACAGGTGGTGGAAAACAATTTCTAGTTTGGATGTCCTGCAAAGAGGACATTGGAATTAAGTAGGTTATTTGGAAAAAGAGGTAAATTGGAAATAGTAGGGCCTAAGGACATTAGGGTTAGGTTGTATGGGAAATATTGGTTAATAATGAGAAGGAAGTGATTCCTTCTCACAATCAGATAAACATAGTATATTACCTGCAGGTCAGTTAATCAGCAGAGATTTGGTTTCAAGAGTAGTTAGGTTTTTGGGATATCCGATTAGCCAAAACATATTCTGAGAAAGTATTAATTGATGAAAAGCATTTAGTCAGAATGGGTTCCAGAGGGTTTTGATTTTTTTTGAGTGGCCTTCTTGGTAAATTGGATTGTCAAACTACGCTAAACATTGGTATTCATGTTTTTAATGTTGGGATCGGATGTTGGTGAGAGGACATAGTGATTAGTTGATTTTATCAACTAAGATTTGAAAAGTGAAAACTGCAAAGAATATAGAAAAGACATGAAAATTCTGTTGACATTTGTTTTAGGAATATTCTATGGATTATCATCATCCATATACATGGAATTGAAGTTCAGCACAAAAATCATTTAATTCTCAAAAGTTTGTAAAGAAGAAGCATTTCAAAGCTTTTGCAGAGAACTTGCATGTATTTGAGCCTTACCATTACGCATAATGTGACCCTGACTCTAGGACTTAGGTACCCAAATGAAAAGTAGGACCTGTTATTTTAGCACTGTATACTTGGAAAGTTGAGATAGGAAGCTAACTTTAGCAAGATTAAAAAGTCAAGAAGAATTGTAAGCAGTCTTCCTTTAGAGGGTCATTTTAGTCATTTACAATTTTGTAAGGCTATTTTAGTCATTTAGGTCATAAAGAAAATAAAACAAAACAAAATAAAATAAACATAGAAAGGGAAGAAAAATAAGGGTTTTAAAAGAGGGGGGTCGATTGGAGAAAGTGGAGTGGATTTCACAAAGATCAGTTTTGGGTTTCAAGGGATAGGTTACTGAGTTACTCCTTTGAGGTTTCATTTCCACTTCTATTAGAATGTATTGTTTTTGTCATTTTATAGAAGGGCATTTCAGATATTTGAGGTCAAGAAGGTTTTTGGGTTAAGTTTTGGCTTAGGGGTAAAGAGGTCAAGGTTATATAAAGTGAATGTGGTTGGTAGGTTTCGATGGAGGGTACAAGAGGGTTGTTGCCTTTCTTATATTGGAGGCTTTTGGTTATATGAAGTGGGGTTTTATTTTTTTTTTTTTTGGGGGGGGGGGTGGAATTTAGATTTGGTGGGAGTTTTAGAAGAATAAAAAAAGGAGGGGATGAGCTGTCCCTTTCATTCGGGTTAGAAAGGAGGAGTATAAAAGACGCCTGTATTTGCGCAATCCGACGGACACCGATTGCTGTTGACACCGGATCGGTATCAATAAGAACATCCCATTTAATAGAACTAAACCAATTTCTTCTTTGATATAGCTTAAACAATATTCTAATTTAAGTAACAGATAAATCATATCCTACTTGGTCTCAAACTCAGGTCCTATAGTAGTTGGGACTGGGATTATTATTGTAAAAGACAGAATTATTGCAAATGTGGTAAGAAATGTGTTTACATGAAAACTAACATTTTTTGTTTACCACAAATGTGGCCTGAATTAGAATTTATTATTTCTAGTTAAAAATTGTAATTACAAAAACAGTAAAAATGATTTACTAAAAATTACAATAAAGATGCTCTTGAGACAATTTTTGTTCTGTTCTCTCCCTTGTTTGAAGCAATGAAACAGGATAAGGTTGCAGCTGTAGTCAAGCCCTAGGAAACAAAGTCTCAATCCTAACTCTACCTTACTCAGGTTGGGGGAGGTCAACCCTAACCTACTCTATACCTGTCGGCCTCAACTCTAACCGAATCCAAGCAGTTTCAAACTAGGTTGGGTTAGCACAAACTATATAACTTCTAAGCATTCTGTATTGAGGTTGGTTCCATGAGTTGATTTTTCTTCGCCATTATATGATGCCCTAAATGTTTATCCTTTTATTGATTTCAAAGTTTTTCCTTTTTAGGTGTTGCAACATTTTGCCGCATAAATTCAGCATTTTCGAGCGATGAAGTTGCTTTACCACTTTCAGCAGAAGAAGGTTTCACTGGTCTCCTTGAAAGTTCTCAAAGAGGGATTGGCATCAAAGAGGATGGAATGCCTGCAGAAGTGGAAGGACTACAAGGGATGACAAAAGGAGACCTTCTGAAAGTTGACAGTGAGGGACGTTGTATCATAACAGATCATGGTCATTTTGGTTAGTTAACACTAGTTTTCTTTTCTTTTTTGTTCCATTATATATATATATATATATATATATATATATATATATATTCCTTTGGTTATTGGTAAATAACATATCAGAGGGGAACACTTCAGAACACTTCTTGGGTTCCAGCTTAATTGTACCTTATTATCACGAACTCGTGGAAAGTAGAGAATGAGCTTCCATTTGAATCTGTACAATTGTATTTTAATGCAGCTAGTTTTTTTTTCCCCCTCTTCTGACTTCGCCTTCATGTGTATAATGGTCAGAGCAGTCTCTCTTGAAATGGGTTGGTCACTTGGTTGTGATATTCAATTTTGCACTGGAGCTAATAGTTGTCACTTGCACAGTTCTTTTCAATTTATATGGCCCTCGGGCTCAGTGTGATGATGCGGAAAGACTTCAGTTTAAGAGCACCTTTTTTAAGATATTACAGGTACTTCTATATTCCTATGCAGTTCTAACAATGTATAAGCAACATAGAAGAGTTATGTGTTACAGCAGCTTTATGGTGCATGAATACTTTATTGACTCAAAGATGAAGTTGATGAAAATTTTTTGTCTGTGGATCTCTGTCTATGTTGCATTGTTAGCTAATTGTGAAGTAAGATGGAGGATAGATCGAATTTTATTACTTGAGTCAACATGTGTTCTATACTCTTGCAAAGTAGGTTAGAGACATTGACAGCTAGAGGTTCTTTTCATAGGAATTGAACTAGTAGAAGTGAAATATAGTTACTGAATGTTGGTTAAATGGGAGTTGATCTCCCTTTTCCTTTCATGATTCTGTACTGCTTATGGTTAGAATTGGATTACTCTGCAGTTACTTCTTTATGAAATTTTTTTTGTTCTTATTTAAATGAAAAAGAATCGTCTCTTGGTTCTATTTTCTTGTGTTGTATTGGGTACACTGATATCTTTCGGCCATAAAATCTGTTTACATACTTAAAGAAAGACTGATGATTTAATATATAAGTTCCTGGTGTGGGTTGTTGTACAAGCAACTTATTTACATAAAGCTAAACATGGCACCTTTTAGTTAGGGAGTGTCTAAAGAACACCTCTATAGGTGCATTTGGAATATGACACATTCTTTTATATACCCCTTGTTTATTCCCAAAAGTTTTTTAAGTTGGGAAAAAAAGGCCTTTTCACAAATTTCGTGAAAGTGACCTGTCGTTATGTCATTGTCAAGGATTGTCATTGTCTTGTATGGTTTTTCGAATAGAAATGTGAAATGATTAGAATTACCCTCACTACAAAAAAACAAGAGTGTAAGTAATACTAAGAGGGTATAAAAGTAAGGTATCAACTCATTTGACACCTTGTGAGGTATCAATAAAAAAATCTCTTTTGGTTTATATGGCATGTAGAAAAAAATATTGTAACGAAACAGAAAATAAATGAAGATGGATAGAATTGATGTGTCTTACTCCTCTCTTTGTAGCTTATATTTATAGAAAATTGAAAACAATTATTAGATTAGATCAAAGACTCTACAAGTTAGAGTCCTAGTCACAAATTAAAGACAAAGTAAATTTAAAATAAGAAAATGAAACTAACAAGCCTAATTGGTTGAGGAAACTAACTAGCCTAATTGGTAGAGGAAACCAATAAAACAAACTAATAAACTAATTAGGAATCCATATACTAATAGGAGTCCAAGTCCTAGAAACTAACACTAACTACTTTGACTAAGTCAAAGCAGTGTATGGTTACAATTTTTATTATGTTAACACCCCCTTCTCCCTCAAGCTGGATTATGAAGGAATGTGAGAGTTTCAGCTTGAAACAATGTAGCAATGGAAGCCGCAGTTGTAGTAGTAGAAGCAGTAGCAAGTAGTAATGACAGCAATAGTAGTAGTAGCAGCACAGTATAGGCTATTGTGAACCAAATAGTAATAACGGCATAATATAGTCGCTGTGAACCAAGTAATAATAGCAACAACACAATATAGGTTATTGAGAACCAAATAGTAATAGCAACACAATATAGGTCACTGTGAACCAAGTACTAGTAGCAGCAATAGTAGTAGGCGTAGCAATAGTGGTAGCTGCACATCTAACAGAGAACCTTAAATTACTCTCAAAGCGACAACCTAGGGGATTGATCTGATACCATATAAAAAAATAGAAAAATAAGAGAAGATGGAGAGAATCGATGTGTGTGTTCCTCTCCAAACAACTATTAGATATGATCTAGGACTCTAAAAGTCAGAGTCCTAGTCACAAACTAAAGACAAAGTAAACTCAAAATAGAAAAAAGGAAACTAACAAGCCTAATTGGTAAAGGAAACTAATAAAGCAAACTGACAAATTAATAAACTAATTAGGAGTCCATATACTAATAGGAGTCTAAGTACTAGAAATTAGCACCAACTACTTTGACTATGTCAAAGCAGTGTATAGTTACAATTTGATTATGCTAACAAATATCATTAGAAACTTAAACAATTAGTAAATGCTTCTAGGCTATTACAAATTTGAAGAATATATCTGCATCAGAATTCAATCTTTTTTAGTCAATCATGCTTCCTTATGAAACATTTCTGTATTCTATCATGTATTTTCTGGACAGTTACTATTTTTTTTTCCAATTTCATGCCTCTTTACATTTTGACTTTTTGACAAGAATTTAATTTGTTTTCTTGTGCGCGTGCCATTATTAAACTTCATTGCTTTGCACATTTAATTATTGTTTGGTTGATATTAATGTCTTCTATTGTAGAAAAGGTGGGAGTCTCTCCTAACAAAGGGTAAGAGGATTGTCGTTGTTGGGGATCTCAACATTGCTCCTGCACCAATAGATTGCTGTAATGCTGGCCCTGATTTTGCACAGAATGAGTGAGTTATCGCCCATTTCCTGATCATAGTATAATATTAGTTCGTTAGAGTAAAATAAAGTAAATATTTGTTTGTTTTTATGATATGTCGTGGAGGCTTTACTGATTGGTGAACCGTATTTAGGTTCCGGAGATGGCTTAGATCTATGCTAGCGGAACAAGGAGGCCCTTTTTTTGATGTTTTCAGAGTAAAGCATCCTGAGAGGTATAAGGTCCTGTGTTACTTTAAGATTCCTATTTGATGATATTGACCATGTACTTATATTTATGGATGCCATATTTGGACAGTGGATTAGTTTCTTTTTCTGCTTCCGTATTTGGACGTTGTATTAGTTTATGTTTCTAGTATAATGAAATATAATTAAAATTTCTTCTGGGTTAAGTTTTGTGAGTACAATTATTCCTCTTGTGAGTTGTGAATGTCTCGTGATACTGTGGAAGATGGATGATCTTCATGTAATTTTACATGTGTTTATAGAATCATATGTATGGTTAAATTTTATAAGGTGAAAGTGGTGCTCTTAGCTTGGGAGTATAAGAATTAGGTGTTTGATTTTACATCTCAACCCCATTGGTTCTCAAACACGCCTGAGACTTGTGTCACCACCTTACCAATATGTGTAAATCTTTAATTTTTGTGTTGGCAATGAATTTTATGGATTTGTCCTTCTTTTCTGTCTTTATTTCCAAAGCCTTGAAGTCATATTACAATTTAAAATTTTTGGATGCAAAGGTTTTTTAGTAGTTGGAGAAATAATTCTAATGCCTAGATATGCAGAAAATAATCCTGGCTGACTGAAGCACAATATTCTTAGTGATGAAAGAGCAAAGAAATAATGATGGGAGTGAAACTCACTAAAGTAGTTGTGCATATATATTCCATAGTTCGAAATCTCGGATCTCGAGGGTGTCTCGACCCTTGAGAAAACCGAGATTACCGGGCGAGAACCTGCCGAAACTTCCAAAGGGTAAAAATGGGAGTTTAGACAGTTTTTTTTTTTTTTTTTTTTGTGGTTAAGCTATTTTTTGATGTTTTAAGGTCATTTTAAAACCATTTTAAGGCTATATATTGTAGGAAAATACTTATTTAACATATATAAACACATTTGAAGCATAAAAAGTAATCACATTGTCGGAAAATCATACATTCATAAATCATAAATCCCATAAAATGACATAACTCACAAGTGCTCATTATATGAAAGACTTAAATACTCAAAATGAAATAATACATTCCCATCAGTCCATCCCAATGTCTAATCATATGTAGAGTGGCGTGCAGGTCCCATCTGATCAGATTGACTTTGCTGAAGAAAATATATCTCGGTCTGATAAACAAAGTCCTGCCACAACATCCTTCGGCTATAGAAGGTCTGGCAGTCTTCCACATATTTGTCATACACATGATCCGGGAAGTTTCTAAAGATACCTAACCTTGGATACAATTCACTATAATATGGAGTAAAGTGAGCATATATTGGTTGGTGTGGGGGCGTGGTTCTCTGCAAATTTGGGACTGAAAAGAGACTGTCCATAAAGTTTGAGCCAGTCTGTAATGTAGCATTACTAGTATCAGCGGAATAATCATATGAACTTCCCATTATGTGGTCATCATCACCGGAATAAGAACCGTACGCCGAACTGGTGCCAAATCCATGAGCACTCCACTGCTCCTGCTCCCGTCCACTGCTACCCTCAATGCTCAGTCCTCCAGAGCTTGTGGACATGCTATTAATTTCAACATCAGGCATAATAACAGGATCATGAACGATGTCAAAGAAACGATCTTCTTCTTCTTCCACTGGTTGCAAATGGCGTTCCCTTTGACGAGACCTACGTGTATACCCAGTCGTAGGCCGTGATGAAGATGCGTGTCCACCATGATCTGGATCCTGTATAGCATGTGTATACTGACTCTCGCCGGTCCATCTAATAATGGGTACAATCGGTCTAGGATCACCACCACCACCACCCTCATCACCACCACCACTACCATCATCACCACTACTATCAGAAGCTGACCAACTACTTTGATCCATTGTATAATCATCGCCTTCTGGGTCACTACCAGTTGGGGGGCAAACTATAGAGGCGATTGTGCGTGTACACGACCCTCATCCGAGGACATAAACCGCTAGAGATTAGAACCCATCGGAGCAGACACAGTGGGGTCGGGCATCCCACCAGGCTCATCTATCACTGGAACTGCTCTGGCTCTCACCCATTCCACATAGGGATCCTCTTCATCTGAAGATAGTTGGAAGACGTCGGCTAGCTCGATCAGCTCTTGTTCATTTCTTTGTTCAAACTTCAAGCACTGTACCTTCAGCTCATGTTGTAATGGGCCTACATCAAGTCATTTAACTGTTGAGAGCCCAATTTATTCCGCCTCTTTGAATGGATAAGGGAGAAAGTACTCCAATTTCGCTCACACCCAGATGCGGAACATGTCTGAGATAGGACTTTGATTGCTATTCTCCTCAACTCAGCTGCATGCTCGCCATACAACCACCACTACTCAGCTGCACAAGAAGAAGAACACATTTTAATACACATATTAAATAAGATATGTTATTTGGATTCCATAATTCCATACCAGGATCGGTCTTATCTCGTCCAGCCACTGCGGGGGGAGTTCCAAAACTCCCAAGACCATCTCAGAACGTTTTAATCTACACCCATTTCAAAATTTATAACCATTAGCCATTGTAATATATGGATATTCAAATAATTCAGCACTTAAACCATACAACTCACCTCCAGATTGACCAGTGCTTGTACAATATAATTTGACACCAATTTTGCCACAACATTCTTTACTGCACCGATAAGGTCAAAATTGAGCCTAAGCATATGTGAATATTGATACTTGGGGTTCAAATAATATGCTGCAAAATATGAGTCGCCAGATTAAAATATAGTACTAACTATTAAGTAAAACTAAATTAAAGACATTATTAAATATACTCACCAGCCTTATGCAATGGGTGCATCAGTTGACTCTCCCATTGATCTTTGATAATCTTCACAAAATGTTTGTTTCCACTTGGAAGCACAACTTTTATACGGTCCTTCAACATTTCTATGGCAGTATATAAATGCTGTATCCACTAATCTCAGCACCTTCACCACTGGCTTCAGAATTTTGACTACATCCTTCAATGTTCTCCAAAATTCCTTTGAAGCTATAGTAGTCTGTGCTTGAACTGCAGCAGGAGAGCTGGACTCCCTCCACCCAAACCAGTCCTCAGATGCAAACATCGATCTGAGGCCTAACATCTTTGCCTGAAAGCTCTTTAGTACTATGTAGTTGGTAGTAAATCTGATAATGCCGGGTCTTACCAAGTCCTCTCCACATCTCTCCCTCAACAAGTTCAAAGAATAACCATGGTTGTATACAAATGTTGTCACCTGGCATGCTTGTTTAACCACTTGCTTTACTTTTTAGATCTTGCCCATGTCCTTCAACATCAAATCAATGCAATGGGCAGCATATGAAGTTTAAAAAAGGTTATAGTTAGCCATCTTCATCTCTCCTGCCTTCTTGTAGTTGTGGCCATTGTCTGTCACAATTTGCACCACATTTGTAGCACTAACTTCATATCCACCACTGTCTGTAGCAATCCATAGATGTAGTTAGCATCTTTTGTGAATGCAAATGCATCTACAAACTTCAAGAATGATGTCTTCCCATCAACGTAGACCATGAAGTTGATGATGGACTTTCTAGTGGGACTAGTCCAACCATCACACATAATAGTGACCCCATATGTACCCCAGTTATTCCTTAACCCTTCTATCCATACTTCTAACTCTTTTTTAATTCTTGGGAGATAAACATTCATCACTTCATATGGAGTGGGGGCTTTAACACCAAGACCAGCCTGAGCAACTGCATCAAAGAAAGGCTGATAGTATGAGCTACCACTGGCATTTGCTGGGATACTATTATAGATGGACCACTTAGCATAAGCATCCTTAATAAATTCTTTTGTACCCTTCCAGTTGCACATACTCTTCAATCTCTTCTGTTTGGCGTCAGTCTTTCTAAAAACTGCTGGATCATGCTATAAAATCTCAACATAATCCTCATCCCTAGCAGTAGGTGGTGGTGCCTGGGGTTGTGCTCTAGTACTTTTTGATCTTCTAAACATAGAAGCCAACTCCCCCTTACTCCGTGTTTGTGGTTCTTCAGGCTGTTGAAATGATCTACTACCACCTGCCCCTAAGGCTCTTTGCCTTAACCTTTCCATGTCCATCTCATGGCTGACTTTACTAGCCATTGTTGCCTTTTTCATATCTCTGGCCTATTGCTCAGTCAAACCCCTGGTATCTATACCATCATCATCTGAACTATCATCATCCAAACACGCACTGTGCCTCGGATTGCTTCCTCAAATTGTTGTTTACTTTTTTCTTTCTCTGCCTTTCCCTGCTGGCCTCCCTTCATCTGTGCAGCTATGGTCCTAGTAATCTCCACAGGAACTATAGCACACTTTGCCACGTCTGTAGAAGTCCCACTCAAGTGTTACTTAAGTCTGTTAATCCCACCAGACATAAACTTCTTACCACAGAATTTGCATTGGGTTTTTTTTCTATCACCGTTAATGGCGGTACAATACTACCAAGCTATGTCAGTACGACCAACATCACCACCTTCCTCACGAGAACCCAAAGCAACCATAATATTTAGAACGAGACACTGTTACATAAGATGTTAAATAGAGAAATTTAAATAAATAGATTTATAATAATAAAACTTAATATTGAAGAACATAAAAGCATCAAATATGCGAATACAACTCAAACACATTGAAATTACTTTTCAAAATTTTAAAACTATGTTATAAGAAAACAAAATATTTTTCCTAATTTTTCATAATTATTTAGATATTATTAATAATTTTGGATATTAAATAAAAATAATTTATTTTTCCAAAAATATAATCCGACAACATGGAACCATAGATTGGCCAATGGTGTTCAACATATATTATTTTGAACACCAACAGATAAGTATTAATATTTTTTATTAATTTTTTATTGCTGAAAAATAGGATTTATTAATAAAAATTCATAAAAATAAAAATATGTACAGAAAAAAAAAACTGAAACCATGACCACGTAGATCGGCCAACGGTGTTTAACATATATTATTTTGAACACCAACAGATAAGTATTAATATTTTTTTATTAATTTTTTATTTCTGAAAAATAGGATTTATTAATAAATAAATTCATAAAAATAAAAATATGTACAGAAAAAAAAAACTGAAACCGTGACCGCATAGATCGGCCAACGATGTTGAACATATATTATTTTGAAGGTAAACCAATTAATATTTAAGAAATATATTTTTTATTTAATATATATATATATATATATATATATATATACAGAAAAAAAAAACCGTGGCCGGGTAGATCGGCCAACGGTGTTCATCATATAATATTTTCAACACTATCTAATTAATATTTATCATATATTTTTTTAATTTTTAATTGCTGGAAAATATTTTTTTTAACAGAAAATCAAAATATAAAATATATATGCAAGAAAATAATTTCGAAAGGATGAGGTAGTAGATCGGCTTAATGACTCTTACATATATAAATTTCATGATGAACCAACATGTATTGAACATATTCGTGTAAAAAGTATGTTTTAGGAAAAAAAACTATACCTCAAACCTTAGATTTGCCAAGAACAGGTCAAAATGAGGCTCTAACAGCACTTTGATGGAGAGATTTGCAAAGAACAGAGGTTTTCGAACCTTAGATTCAAGGTTGGAGAAGGAGTGGAGAAATGAGGGTTACAGGGAGAGTTGAAGTTTAAAACAAGGCTCTCGGTCGAAATCTCGACCGAGAATGACCTTTTTATTCGAAACTAGTTTGAAACTGGTCGAAACAGGGTCGAGTTGGTTCGAAATGGGTCGAGATTTTCGAGACCAGTTCGAAACTGGTCGAGATCCAGTCGAGAACTTGTCGAGATTGGTTGAGACCCAGTTTCGAACCTCCTGTCGAGACTGCCAAGAAGGTCGAGATC
Organism: Protea cynaroides; assembly: GCA_028583415.1. Classification (NCBI taxonomy): domain Eukaryota; kingdom Viridiplantae; phylum Streptophyta; class Magnoliopsida; order Proteales; family Proteaceae; genus Protea; species Protea cynaroides. The sequence goes on from CM053272.1 coordinate 51,141,642, forward strand.
TCAACCCATCTCAGTCGAGTTTTCGAACCGTGGTCTATATTCACCATTCCTTTAATTTTCATAATTTTCTACTATGTATATCTATGGATCTCAAATATCTGCTTAGTGGCAAAATTGTGATCCAATGATCCTGAAACTTGAAGTTGTGTGTGAGCTTCATGGAAACTTAATGAATTACATGAAACAAATCTTATGTTTCTCTTTTTTGATGATGAACTATTATATTTAATCTGGGTGCAATTGTTATCTCTCCATGGGATTGTATAGTTGTCCTAAATTTATAATTTTATAATCTATGTAATTGCAGTCAATGTATTATGAAGTCTCTCGTATGATCTTCTAATCATCTTTTCATCTTGAGTAATTCCATAGAAAAGAAGCATATACGTGCTGGTCGCAGTGTACTGGAGCTGAAGAATTTAACTATGGGTCTAGGATTGACCATATACTCATTGCTGGATCGTGCTTGCATCAAGATCACGACTTGGAAGGCCATAACTTCGTCAGTTGCCATGTTAATGAATGTGATATAATGACCCAGTTTAAACGTTGGAAGTCAGAGAATATGGCCAGGTAAAGGTTCAAAACCAGTGCTTTTAAAACCAGGACCAAAAGTCTAGTTTTTCAAGGAATTGGTTGGCCGAACCCGGTCAAATGTTATTTAAACTTGATTGACTTGGTGCCATCAGCTTATATAATCAATGGACACATTAGAAAATGTTAAAATGTCATTGTATTCTGAAATTAGTAAAACTATATGGTAAAATAGTAAAATATATTCTTGTATTATGTGCCAAAATTGATGGATTGCATGTGTTCTTACCACTAACACTGAAATGCAAGGAAGAACCATAAGACCGGAACTAATTTACTTGTGATGCCTGGGCCTATGAAATACAAGCCACCCGTTAGTAGCTGTAAACCTTCATGGAAATTTCCGTCCTGTGACACAAGTCAGCACCTTTCATGGGGTTTAACTTGTTATCCACATCAGAGAGAGGAAATTAAGCTTCATTTTCATGCATGAATAGTGGTCAAGTTTACAGCCTTGGTTTAACCATAAGAAAACATAATCTGACTAACTGCTTCTCTGGGGGCTTCTTGTGCGCAGCTTCTCCAGATGATGGAAGCTTTTAAAAGCAGGTCCAAAGTCTATGAGCTTCTCTCACTTGGAATCTCCATACTTTTGGAAATAGCCAGACGATGAAATGGAAAGGGGCCTGGCAGTCCAGCACTTAGATTGCACCATGCACCCCTCACTGGTTGGTTTGATGCATGCTGTCCAACTTGAGTGGCCCCAAGGTTCGAGGCGCCGGTTTCGACCAGCCTCAAAACCGAGTAATCCTAGGTTTCAGTCAAAACCTGGGATTTTCCCGGGTCAACTCGAAACCAGTCGAAATTGACAGGTTTCTATCGAAACCATGCCTTTATAAGGCTGGGTGGACCAAACTCTGGTCGAAACCTGGAACTTTTCAAGGTCGACCCTGGTCTTGGTTTCAACCAGGGTCGAAACTGAATCGTGCCGGTTGAAACCACTGGTTTCGATCGGCACCTCGAGCCATGAGTGGTCCAATGTTTTAGCCATTCAAGCATTCAGTTTTGGGGAAGCCGATTGTCTGGCTTGCAGCAACTGCCGATATTCTGCTTCTGGGATGTGACAAATGATGGGTCAGGTTCTTATTTGTTTTTCAATATCGGTTTAGCCTTGTGTATTTTTAATCTTTTGTTTATTTTTTATAAATAATTTTAGAACTTCTTATAAATCTAATATAGACAATAAAAAGACAAGTGCACTTGCTTATGTTACATGGATATGGACAACTATTGAGATCTAACATGGACACAATATGTCTTAATTGGAAAACCCCAAAAATTAGCAATTGGGGATTTGCAGCTATACCAAATTCTCAAGTTTTCAATATTTTTGTCTTCTAATAATAAATAAAGGGGATAGTTTTTGTACATGGACCGTGCATGTGCATGGTCAGGGAATCAGCCCTTCATTCAATAGGGGAGGCTGGAGGGTAGTTTTGAGATCACATTTCTTCCTCCTTGTTTGATGGCAAGATAGGGTTACATCTCAATTTATGCCCAAACTTTGCTAAGTTAGGATCTTTCAATCAGCCCAATTGAAATTTAACACTTTAACAATAAGCAAGAATGATTGAATTTGACAAATAATTACTCAACTTCAAATCTATCTAATAGAATGCTTTGAAACTTGAAAGCAATGATCCTTAGGGTATGAGAAACAATGCTCCAGAAGATGAACTTGATCCAACGGGCGGGATCGAAACCAATCTTGCCCGTAGGTCTCGAACATGTATTTTAGCAAAAATCAGAATTAGAAAGTAACGAAGAAATTCACTTATCTTGAAATCTAACCTTTAGATCCTCATGAAACTTGTAGCAAATGTTCCTCATGATAGATGTGAACACACTCTGAAATCTGGGAGGGATCCAATTAAAACTGCAAGCGCTATGTATGTCGAAAGTTTGCTGGAATTGACTACCGCCCAGGCTGTGTGTACTTTGATGAAGATCTTTTCGGTAACATTAAAAGATGGACTCAATCTTGAAGCAAAATAGTCGCCAACAGTGATGAGAGGATAGAAAGTAAAATAATGTAAGAAAATTAGAGCAAAGAAGGAACAAAATAACAATCGGTTGAGTCTCACAACCGTAGGAAACTCAACCAGAAAAATAAGAGTTTTAACTCTTTCTTTTTTTCTGGAAAATCTAAACTCTGCCTCCCTCTTCTCGGTTATTTATATTGCTGTAACAGATTACATAATATGGTAATAAAATATCCAAAAGAAACTTTCCTTTATATCAAATAGGAAAGTCTCTAAAATAACTAAACAACTAAACTTAGGAAAGTTGCTAAAATAACTAAACTTCTAAAACTTAGGAAAGTTCCAAAAATAACTAAACAACTAAAATTTAGGATAGTTTCCAAAATAAACAAACTTCTAAACTATGAGAAGAGGGTCAATTAGAGGCTGTCGAGTGGCACTGTTCATGTGAACAGTGCCGTGAACAGTGTCGTAACTTGGATTGGCTGCTGGTTTTTGATCTGCATCATTGTCCCGTCCGACGGTTGAAAATATGACAGTGTACGTGCATGCCATACACGAAACCTTTTGCCATAAATAATATCCATAAATGTTAGCGGAAATAAAAATTATTTTATCGGTAGAGTGGGCTTTTGCCAAGGTTGGTGAACTTTTTACAGTTATCCAAACCAGTTGCCACATGGCAGGAAATGAGGAGATGAGTGGGACCATGTTATAGATGATTTTAAACGCATTTCAACTGTCAAGATTCAGACCCAACATGAGTATGTAAGAGGGGTCAAAACATTGTTCCAAACATCTACCAATTGCTTGCTAGGGGGTAGGTGGCAACTCTTGAACTTGAATAGTTCACTAAACCTGGTAACATTGTCAGCCCCCTTTATATATGTTGGTTCACGTAATTTATTTATATTTCTGTACATATTCTGTTCCGGAGTATAGTTTATCATGTATCATGGTGAGTAGATCATAGGACACTATAAGTGAAATTTTTGAGTACCTGTCTTCCCTCTCCCAGCTTAGTAAATAAACTGCTGTAGTAGGTGTTAACATATGCGAGTGTTATCCACTCGATAGGGCGAGGGTTATCCACTCGATAGGACTGCTCCAGCGTAAGGAGTGTCCTCATCGAGTGGGACACCTCTCCAGCAGCAGCAGATTTGGAAGAGGACTCTCTTCTCTTCAGTAGCAAATTGGTTGAGGACTCTTGTCCTTAACATAGAGTTATAGGAGGACTCCTGTTCTCGGTAGTTGAGTTAGAGTAGGACACTCAATAAACTCTCTCTTTGTTCTGGTTTATTTTTATTCTATTTTGTTACATCGTATCAGAGCAGGTGCTGATTTGAGAGTCGGCTAAAGTTCTTTGTCATGGTGAGCAGCCACCAATGTTGCCTCTGTTGCTCCACCTCTACTATTGATCTACTGTCAATATAGACTTCACTATTGCTGCTGTGATGTAGACTTCACTATTGCTGCTGTGAAGATTGATCAGATCTGCTCAGAATAAATCTCTTCCAAATCTGCTGCTGCTGGAGAGGTGTCCCACTCGATGAGGACACTCCTTACGCTGGAGCAGTCCCATCGAGTGGATAATGCTCGCATACGTTAACACTTAACAGTAGGAATACCTAGATAGTAATTTTGTGCTGTTTGTTTTGTGTCCATTGTCCATATGTCTCAGAAATGAGTGCAGCTCCCATCTTGAAGTGTGTAGGCACTAGGCAGTATAACCACTTGCATGTCCTAGTGTATCCCACAAGCATTTGAGGCTGAGATTATGGTCCAAATCCAAGTTGGTACCGAAAGAAAAGAAAGGATCTAATGGTATTAATATTAGAGAGAAATTGTAAAACTGGAAGAAGAAAAGAACAAAGAAGTGATAGCATCGTGAGATTGGGGAAACGATATATGATGTAAATGTTGGTAGGAGATATGGTGTGAATGAACTAGGCAACTATATTAAACTCATGTTTTTTAAAAAGTACGATAAAAACTGGTCATCTTATTTGGTTGATTATTGTTCCATGGCATAAACAGGCGATTTCCAATATTAATGAGCATATACATGATATTATTAGTACAATTCTACTGTAGTTTCCAGTTAGTCTGTAAGATAAATATGCTTTTTTAGAGGCAATTATACAAGTTTCCTGTTTCCAATCTACAGGTGGAAAGGAGGGAGAACCACTAAACTGGAAGGTTCTGATCATGCTCCTGTTTATATCAGTTTAAGGGAGATACCCAATCTTCCGCAGCACAACACTCCATCTTTATCTGCTAGATATGTTCCTGGGGTCCAGGGGTTCCAGCAAACTCTTGGTATGAGAGATTTGCACTTTCTTTTGACGAAATGTATTTGATGTCCTTGCTACATCTTGAAAAGACATGGGGATTATAACCATGTTCTCTATATTTTACAACTCACTCGCCAATGGAAAATACTGGTTATCATATTTGACAGTTTCTAGGCTACATATGTCATATGTGTGATATTTCAGGAAGCAACTCTCCAGTTTCATATATATGGTTACTGTTTAAGTATGGTATTTATGCTTCCCCCATTAGTCAGGGAAATGGTACTTATTAGGTTTGGCATATGTGAACTGGTAGTGGTGCAGTAAATTATTCATTCGCTTTGATATAACCAAGGTTATTAGAGAGAGTAGATAGGCTTGCTCTAGGAAGTAAATGGATGGTAGTTAATTAATAGATTGTTAACTAGTAGAACTCTTTTCCCCTCCGAATTGGTAACATTCAATAATAGCTCATTATTGCCTAAATTGCATTTCTTTCTATATGGGTTCTTGAGATCTGCTGTTTTCAGTCCATTCAATATTTTGAATTGCTATTAAGTAATAAAGAGAAAAGCAAAAATTTACACAAATAAGACCAAATTTACCAGAACGTTGCACACTTTTGAAGCACCTACTTCTCATTAGCTCTCCCTCTTCCTTTTACACCCTCTATGCAGTCATCCGATGTTTTGATTGTTGGTCGCTTCCTTTTTTAAATTCTTCTGTAATTAATAGATGCTTAAACTTCTGTTTTCATTATATTCAACACACCAAATGAAGGATGAAAACTAAAGAAAGAAATTGATTTTTTGTGGAATCTACATGGGATTTTCCTTGGAAAATGAGACCCATATAGGATTGAAGGGCATTAGTGCTAAATCATGTTCTGCTTCTTTTTCAATGATTTGTCTTATTTGGGGTATCAACTATATCTTTTGCTAATATCTGAAATAGATATGTTACAATTAGTAGATTGTGTCTCACACTTATACCTTTAGTAACAAATTTAAATTATAAAAAAAGAACATGTGGATTGTTTCGACATCAGGAACAAAGTTGCAAAATTACCTATTTAATAAACCTAAATTCTTTGCATGTTTGATGCAATTTGGCCCACATTTTTTTTTGGCTCCTTTGGCCCATAGTAAACATACTTGGTAGTGTGAGGGGATCTCTCTCTCTCTCTCTCTCTCACACACACACACACACACACACACACATGCGCGCTTGAGTTATAATTCAATTAATATTCTAGGTGCTGGTCTTCGTTAAATAAAACCTTGATTATGAGTCTAATTTGGAAAGGAGTAGAGGTAGATGGCTATTCCCTGCCTTTATCAATATTGCTTCAATGATTTTAAAAGAGGCTGAACTTTGAGTTGAGGGGGGAGGGGGAACTGTTTCTGATGTATTTTTCAGATTTTGAAGGTTGATCCCTATATATCACTTGGTGGATTCTTTGGGCCCTACAGAATATCTGTTATTTCCTTCTTTTACTGAACTTACTGAACTAAGTCCTTGGAGATTACTTAAGGCCATAAATAGCCTTATGGAGTTTACATACTTTAGTGGCATTCGTCCCTCCCTATACAACTCTTCATTGAGATCACCATACAAGAAATTATTTTTAATATCCAACTGAAACAAAGGCCAATCAAGGTTTATTACGAGGGATATAAGAACACGTACAAAATTCAATCAAGCAACAGGAGAAAAGTCTGAAAATAATCAATACCATAAGTCTGTGTAAAACCTTTGGCAACTAATTGGGTCTTCAATTGCTTGACAGTTCCATCTGGGTTATACATAACAGTGAAAACCTGATGACACTACCAATTCTTTACTTGGAGATAAAGGGGTCACTTGCCATGTCCCAGGACTCTGAAGCTCCTCCATTTCAACATCCATTCACGTTTCCATCTAAGTTGGCTAAGCTGCTTCTTCATAGGAGTTGGGAATAAAGATAGCAGAGAGAGAAGGCAAAAGAATGAACTAGAAACGGAAGATGGGAAACAAAAACAAAACAAGAAATAGGATCGGCAATAGTAGACTGCTGAGTACATGACTGAATACCTCTGCGAACTGGAATAGGAAGATTAAGATCAAGCTGTACAAGAGCATGGTTCGAGGTGCAACCGGCGTAACTAGGTTTCAAGCCTCACCGAGACGAAACCCAGGCTCAATTTCATTAAGTTCTAGGTTTCAGTCGAACCCAGGTGGGTTCGACCTGGTTTCGGTTCATAAATGAACCAAACCCCATTATATAAGGTTCGAGATTTGTCGAAACCAGTAGGGTTTCGACCGAACTCTTATACTTTGTTTTTGAAAGACACTTCTCAGTTCTCACCTCTAAGCTTTATTTTTGTCTCTTTTCTCTCTCTTTTCCGGTGAGAGGCAGAAGAAGGCAGAGTCGCAGAGAAGGAGGAGAAGAAAAGAAATCTGAGAAGAAAACCGAGAAGAAGAAAGCAAGAAAAGAAGGCAGAGCTGCAAAGGAAGAAGAAGAATGATGCAGTCCAAGGACCAGCCAGTAGTGGATCAGCCCAAGGATGTGTCAACATGGGCCCAACCCACACTGTTCACGTGAACACTGTTCACGCGGTACTGTTCACGTGAACACTGTTCACGCGGTACTGTTCACGTGAACAGTACCAACAGCAGATTTTTCACTCTTTTTTATTTCTTTCCTAAAATATAGTGTTAGTTATTTGGAATTTTAATTGTTTGGAAACTAAGAACTTTCTTAAATTTAGTTTCCAAAAAATGTTTAGAAACTTTCCTATTTTCAGATTTAGAAAGTTTTCTTTCCATTGTATTAAAACCTTCCTATGTTATAAGGAGGTTTAGTTTTAGTAGTTTTATCTCTTTCCTATTTTAATTGTAAGGATTCTCATTATAAATAAGAGGAGTAGAAGCTGGCTGGTGGTTAGATTTAGACCAGAAAAAAGAAGAGAGTTTAGCTCCTGATTTTCTGGTTGAGTCTCATAGGTTGTGAGACTCAACCGAAGTATTCTGTTTTATGATTTTCTTGTCCTTCTGTTAATTCCTTCAAGTTCTTATTATTGCATACTGAATTGCGATACCATTAAGTGCTGATTTGATCAACGAAAGCTCGTGGGATTAAAGATTAAAAATCATATCGACCAGCTCTAACTAAACCAGTCCCGTTTTCAGATGATAGGTAGTTTTCAAAAAATCACATCTCTCTTATCTGTGATCGGATCATCTCCAACTTTGGATATGTCTTCAAGTACATCCTAAAGAGTATTTCCCATCAAGTTTCAAGTGATTTCAAGGGTTAGATTTCAAGATAAGTGGTTTTCTTCATTACTTTTCTTTGCAGATTTTGTATTGGACTGAATTAAGATCCTGTAGCAAAGAGGGCTTGTTAATTTGAGATGTCTTAACCTCTTTGCCATCAAAGAAGAAAAGAAAACTGAGAAGAAAAGAAAACTGAGAAGAATACAAGAAAAGAATGTAAAGCCGCTGAGGAAGAAGGATAAGGAAGAGGAAGAAAAGCAGAAAATAAAACATACATTTCGTTTTCACTTCTTTCCGCCAAAGGTAGGTTCTAACCCAGTTTCATTGCACTGCTTGCTGCCGTAGGTAGGTTCTCAGTTTCTCACCCAGTTTTTGTTGCACTTCTCACCATAAGAACTCGATCTCTGATTTTTCCCTTTACCTTTTATAAGATATTATCCCATGCATCTCACCTTTATTATGTATTTGTACAACAACCCAAACCCTTTATTCTTTTATAAGTTATTATCCCACGTATCTCACCTATATTATTTGTACAACAACCCAATCTATACCAGGTTTCGGCGGGTTTGACCCAGTTTCGACCCAAACTCGAGTCAACTTGGTTTCTAGGCTGGTCGAAATTGACCTCGAAACCGGCACCTCGAACCTTGTACAAGAGAAGGAGTGCCGGACAAAGGATCCGATTGGAAGGAAGTTGGTACAGAACTGACATCTTGAGCTGGTGTCTTCGGGCATTGGCGCTGATAAACCTCAAGTGGTTTGCTAGATGAAGCTGTTGGAGTTGTAATTGATGTATCACTAAGTAGTACAAGCACTGGCACTTGACAGTGAAACTGAAGACTCAAGGAGAGACTGATCTAATACTTTAGCTTCATTAGAACATAAGGAATACTTTCAAAGAATGTTACTCACATAGCGCATTTGAGATATGGGATCAAAACGTTAGTAAGCTTTTTGAGTGCGAGAATACTCCAAAATAATGCATTTAACAGCACAAGGAGATAATTTGTCATGCCCAAGTCCCACAATAAGGATAAAGGAAACACAACCAAACACACATGGAGGTAAAGAAAAAGCATGCTATTCTGGTTGTTCAGTTTTTGTTTGTAGACACTGGTGTGGTTATTTTAGTAGTCTATGCTGATGAAATAATTATTTCTGGCAATGATTTGGTTGATATCAAAGATGTGAAGCAGCACCTGAATGAGCACTTTTCAGATGAAAGATTTTGGTTCCCTTTGATGCTTCTTAGGTATTGAAGTTGTGAGGAGTAAGAAGGGTGCTACCCTATCTCAACAGAAATATGTACTTGATCTACTCTCGGAAACTAGCATGGTAGGTGCTAAACTTGCTGACATGCCTATGGATCTCCATTTAAAGCTGGGTATTGATGGTGGTAAGACCTTTCAAGACCGACATAGGTACAAAAGGTGGGTTGGTAAGCTTATATGTCTAAGGCCAAACATTGCCTTTGTTGTTGGCTTTATTAGCCAGTTCATGGAGCAACCAAAACATGTACACTGGAAATAGCTCATAGAATACTTCACTATCTCATTGGACATAATGGGATATTCTAATGTTGATTGGGCTGGTGCTGAACTGGATAGGAGATCCACTGCTGGTTATTGTAATTTTGTCGAAGGAAACTTAGTAATGTGGAGAAGTAAACAAATTGTGGCCAGATGTAATGCCGAAGCTGAATATAGAGATATGGCTCATATAGGGAAACTTTCTTCAGGAACATTTTTTACATTCTTCTGGTCTGCGGGAACGGATTGGGAACGGATTTGCCAGATACAAATCTGGTTATTTTTTTCTGTTTTTGGAGACCAGACTGGAACAAAAATGATGAAAAGAATGCTTTTGACAGAACAACAAAAAAGTGTTTTTCTCAAAACCAAAACATTTTGAAAGAGCAAATGGGAAAAATGGCATTGTCATAATTGTATGGGGTTTAAGTGTGAGTAAATGCCATTATCGTAATCATATGTTTATGCTAAAAAATTGTTCTGGAACGGATTTTACCAAACACCATACTTGTTCTTATTCAGTTTTGGAACTACTTCCAGAACATGTTTATCAAACACCTCTTATGACCTATTCAAGAACGGAAATGAAAATAGGTACTTATGCAAAATAAAGATGCTTCCAGAACAGAAACGTTACCAAACAGGGTCCTAGCTTGTAAACTGATGTGGGTGAAATCTCCCAAGAAAGAACTTGGGTTTCGTGTTGAGTAGCCAATGGAAATGGTTTGTGATAATCAGGCAGCAATTTATATTGCCAGTTACCTAGTTTTTCATCAGAGAACAAAACACAGCAAAGTTGATTGTCACTTTGTGAGAAATGTTTTGTTATAATCAGGAAGCAATATATATTACCAGTAACCTGGTTTTTCATGAGAGGACCAAACACATCAAAGTTAACTGTCAATGTTTGAGAGATGTTGTGATGCATAAGATGATTTCCACTCCCCTTGTTAGTTCTTCAAATCAACTGGGTGACATCTTAACTACTTTACTTAAGCCTTATTTAAGAATGATTTTTTGATTTTGAGATACAAGCTGAGAGCAGGTGATATCTATGCTCCATTTTGAGGGGGATTGTTAACATTTTCAACAGTGCACAAGGGTATATTTGTAACTAAAAGTTGTAAGCAGAGGCTTAGGGGTAATATGTCAATATTCAGGGACTTTCTTGTAATTACAGTTTATTAAATCTCATAACTATAAAGCTAAGAGATCGACTTGGGGAAAAAAATGCCCTTGTGATCTGTTTTCCTCTTTTCTTTTCTTCTCTTCCCTTCTTGTTTCTTCTCTCTTCTTCTCTCCTCGATTTTGGTTACTGCTTAGTACTATCACAGGCCTCATATGATATCTATTAAATATCATGAAGTGGCTTATATCTGCAAAATATTTTTGGGTTGTTGAGGGCGTCCCCGAGGTTGATTAGTGGTTACATCTCATTCAACAGTGGTCTGCACAATGCACAATGCACTATGCACATAGAAATGGGTTTTGTTGCACTCTTTAAGGCTTTTGTAGAACTTTAGTTGCATTTTTTCTCTACACGTCATGTTGGTAATTATCTACATTAACTTTGGGACCTTGGATGACTTCATATACCAGTTGTGTCTTTCCAGTAGTCTCCACCTAATAGCTTAAACTTTTGGGTTGGAATGTTCAATATGGTATCGAAGTCATGAGGCCCAACTGAAGCCATAAAAGATCTCAGATTTAGTTGATGCGGTAAGCTTTTGAGTTGGGAATTCAATATCGAATACGTATCTCTTTTGACGTTAATTCAATCTCAGACTGTTGTCCCGTACATCTTTTTACATCGTAATATATTCTCTTGCTGATCTTTGGCACCAAAAAAAAAAAAAAAAAAAGAAGTTTTCACCAAAATTTTCTGGGTATTTCCCTTGTTGAATGCAAATATACTTATTTGACTTCTTATTTTTAGCTCAATTCTGTTACAGTTGAATGAGTTATACTAGAATCAAAAGCAAAATCAGGATTTATCCACCATGTCTTAGATATACATATTTATTGTTCTTTGCTTAGATTGTCCATTTTTATCAGCGAGAGTTTGAAGTTCTTGTTGGTAGCATGTCATAGTGATGCAATACCCTATTTGTCTGTAGGACTTCTGTTTTTTTTTTGGTTTATTTCTCTTTTTCACTAGGTTACTATTCTTATGCAGTCTCATTGCTCATGAAAAGATCTGCTGAACTCAAAAAGAATGGAACATCACAATTATTCTCGAATGAAAACATTAGAGTAGCAAGTTGCAGTACTACATCTGGCCAGCACATGGAAACCAAGAAAAGAGCAAGACATAATACTTGTTCTCAACGTACATTAAGTTCTTTTTTCCAGAAACGGTCTTCCCATGGTGCTGATGCTAGCGAAAGCACTGACACTTCACTTGGTCAAGTTGATGTCTCAGAAAGGGAGACTGAATCTCTTCACTTAACCAAAAATACAAATTTCCCCATAGAATCTCAGGACGTCAAAGAGTCAAATTCCTCCAAAGATACTCAGGAAGTCATCATAGGGACGGGCTTCCTTACAGAAACTCTGGAGGGTGATGAAAGTAATGGTTGCAAGATGTATGAGGTCAGCATGATTTCATCCACACAGTCTGAAGGTGATGAAAATGCCTCTGGTTCTTCTGAAAAAGAGAAAAAAAATGCTGCTTTGTTGGAGTGGCGAAGGATCCAACACTTCATGCAAAAGAGTGTACCTCTGTGCAAGGGCCATAAGGAACCATGTGTTGCTCGAGTAGTGAAGAAAGCAGGTCCAAACTTGGGTCGTAGTTTTTATGTCTGTGCTCGGGCTGAGGTACTTTACACTTGTGTTTACAATTTGTTCTGCATGTTATCCATACTTCAAGCTGCTACTTACAATGGAAATTGATAACTTTGTTTTGTTTTTTGTATGCTAATGCTAATTCAACACAAACTCTTATATGATTCTTAATCTATTTTGTCATTCTATGGTTTGCAAAGTTAATTGAATAGAAAACAAGGTGTTTGGACAAAAGAATGAAGAGAGCAAGGAAATAATAAACATATTATTAACATTATCTAGAAAAAAAAAAGTAGTGAACAGTAAATAAAATCTATATTTTCGTGTAAAGTGGTTTTAATAGATTAATCTATTGGGTATTAGATTTATGTTTACAATTTTGTGTTTTTGTATTTGAGCATGTAAAGTGCTAAAGTAAAGACTTCTGATTTCGAGTATTTTTACTATTCAGATCTGCATGCATATCGAAACCTGTCTTGGTATTACTATTGAGATCAAGGTTTAGAGTAACATATCATGTTGGCCAGTATTGGTGGGCACCAATACGATACGGAAAAAAAATATCGTGCCTGTATCGACCGTATTGGCAATACAATCGATACGGGTCAATACAGATCGATACTCCCGATACTCCATGATAGACATGATATAACCTGTAGAAGAGAAGAAAAAGAAGAAGATGTTGAAATTCACAATGGACTCATAGGAGCTGTCGACTGGAGCAGAGGAGGTGTTGGCCAGAGGAGTTTTAGGAGTCAGTTTTCCTTGGAGGTTTGACCCTTTAAGGGCCTCAGGGGTTTGAGTCACTGGAGTCGGTTTTCCTTTCTTTTGTTTTTGTTATTGTTAGCAATAGGGGAATGGAGCCTTTCACGGTGGTCCATTCTCCATCTCGATATCAGCACCAGCAGCTCTTAAATAAAGCTGCTTTGACTTGGTAAGTCAAAGCAGTATAGATAAGTTATGATTTGTTTCCTTATTTAGTATTTAGTTCTCTATAATTTTGATCTGTCTATGTAATTGGGACTCCCTCTCATGTTGGCATGTGGAGTCCCACTCTTCTATCCTATCCTAGTCTCTATTTTAAATAGGATTTCCTCTCATGATGACATGTGGAAGTCCTATCACATCTGCCTTATCCCTTTTATCTCTATAAATAGAGATCACTGGCAAGTGGGAGAAGGTATCCAGATCGATTCTGCCCTCTCTAGCAGAACCGACCCCTTCTCCTCTCTTGTTCTTCTTCATTATCTTTTTCTTTTCGTTATGGTTTATTATTTGGTTTCTAGTTACATGGTCTCAGAGCACTGTCAGTTAACATAGTCTCCATCTTACCTGCTGGTTTGATAGTCCTCTAAGAAGCTTCTCTTATTACTGGTTGCTGCAACCATATGCTACTCCTTTACTATGCTTAGCTCAGTCATTATAATATTCACCTAGACTGGGCCGATGATGGCAAAGGTCGGGTTTGGTCTCAAATCAACCCTTACTCTTTGCTAATGTAGGAACTTAGATCCAAACCAGTCCAAAATCACACAAGAACAGAATTCTAGAATTTTACCGGTAGTCAAGAAGTGTAAATAATTCAAAATCCAACCATGGAAAAATTACCAAACTTGGAGGAAAACTTCTTCAGATGTCAAGAATCAACATATCAAAATGTGAGTGTGATCCAACCATGAAACCAAGACACACCCGAACCCGAAATCTGAACCTGCTGTTGCAGTCGCCCAGGTTTGCAGTAGAGAGAAACTGACTCTTGGTTCCAAGCTAGGGAGTTTGAATGTTCAAGGATGAGACTCCTCAGTACCGTCAACAAGTATAGATGAAGAAAACAGAGATTGAAAATAGACACAAGGAAATCAAAGAGCAAAATCTGTTGTTGAGTTTCACAACCAGGGGAGACTCAACCAGAAAAAGTTTCAAATAATCTCTTTTCTGAATAGTCTGCCTCCTCTCTTCTCTATCTTATTTATAGAACTGAAATTGGTTACTACTATAGAAAGAAATAATTAACTTCTGAAAATATCCAAAATCAGAATGAGAAACTTTCCTTTAGTTTTAGGAAAGTTTTTAAAACAAAAGTTTCTAAAATAAATAACTACTATTCTCACTGCCTAACAATATTTAGAAAGAAACTAATGAAGAACTTTAATGGAAAGAAGAGAGAAGGGCTGGGAGAGATCTATCGTGACTAGCTATGGACAGCTGTCATGTAGCTAGGAGAGATCTGACGTGAACAGCTATGGACAACTGTCATGTTAGATCAGCTTGGTGGCTTGGCTTAGCTTGGTTCTTGTCTTCTTCTTTTTGTTTTGTGTTTAGGCCTTGTTTGGAGGAGCCCTTATTCTTTCTAGAACATATTAGTACTGCATCAGTTGACCTTCATCCCTCTATGCTTCCTGCGATTGCCTACCACTGCTGCCCATTGCTGTGATCAATTGCCAGCATGATCTCTTGCTGCTATTGTCATTAGGGTCCCGTTTGATAACTCTCCGTCGCCAGATTCCTTAATCTGTCTCTGGTGCAAATTTACTCCTAGTTTTTTTTGAGAGCAAAAACATGTTTGATAAATGACAACGAAGCTGTGGACTTATTGTAGGAAAAACATGTTGTGGGTTCTTCTGTTGTAGAGAGTGTTGAGCTACAACCAGAGAGGGAGATACGCATTCGGAAATTGGAATCGGATCCGAAAGTCCAGCTAGCATTGGTGGATGTCAAACCATACCCTAATTTTAAACCATTCGATTAACCCTAGTGATAGAACAAGCACCAATAAAACCCTAGTTCCAATATGGAAGTTTGGAGATTAGAAAACAGAGTTTCGTCAAGATTGAACCTTTACAAGAGGATGGTTTAAGGGGGAAAAAAAAAAGAAGCCAAACCTACAACTTGTATATAGGGTTTGTAGGGTTGAAGAATGAAGGAGAGAAATAGAAAATGGATGTGCGTGAGAGAGATGGGTAGAGAGAGAGAGAGAGAGAGAGAGGAGTGAAGAGGAAAGTATGGAAGAGAGGAGCGATTCGTACTAGTTGCAGGTTCTTCCCTTGGTAGTTGCTTCGTTCGTTTTTCTTCCCCTCGTGGCTCCCAATTTTGTACTTCCTTCAAGTTGCTCTGTCTAGGTGAGAGCATCTTTTTATAGCTCTCATATTCTGCCTCTGGGACTCAATTTTTAGACCGGTTTACTTCATGGGAGTTGGAATCAGACCGGATTTACCAAACATGATTCCGCTCCGAAATGATTCCCTGGGAGTTGGAATCACTGGGATCCGGGATCCGGGATCCAGAGAGTTATCAAACGGGGCTTACATCTGCTGTTCCTCCGATCAATTATAGTTTGCCTTATCATTGATGCTACTACTACTGCATGTCTGCATCTATTACTGCTGCTACTGCTGGTTCTCTACCTTCTTCACTACTATTGCTACTACTACATATATTACTACTGTTGTTATTGCAACTATCACTGCTGCTGCTGCTGGTTATTTCTCCACTTTATTGCCAAAGTTGATCTACCATACTGGTGAAATTTTTCTCGCTTCTACTACCGATATATTCTTTATAAATGGTTGACTCCAAGACTCTCGGATGGTACCCACTCTCCTTCCCCAGTTCAAATTACATTTATTGAACTTCATGGTGTTTCAAACTACTTATTATGGGTTCAGGCTGTTAAAGCCTGTATCCACTTTGAGGGGAAATTGAAATATCTCATTGATGATCCTCCATTTAGTGAATCCTTAGAGGCTGATGCCACTAAGACCTATAACTGGATGCGTGAGAATTCCACACTCCAGATTTGGTTTTGGATTGTTTTGATCCTTCTATTGCTTGAAATGTCATGTTTCTTTCGATCGCTAAAGGTATATAGGAAGACTTACATGCCACCTATACCCAAGATGTTTACCTTCTTTATGAGAGACAAGTCTCTTAATGATTAATGAATATTTCAGTGGTTTCAACGACCTTATTAAGGAGCTACAAACCCCCCAGCCTTTAACTACTGATCTTGAACAACTCAAAGCTCAATGAGTAGAGTTTTATGTCGTCAAATTCTTCGTCGGGCTCCCCTTTGACTTCCCATTTGTGACAAGCCAACTTTTGGTAGGGGAGAAGGTCCCTACTCTCAATGAAATGTTGCTGTGGTGCTCTTGGTTGTGGGGCCGAGAGGTTTACCACTGCTAATTCATCCTGGTGCTGTACCCATTGTGGGAAGACTAATCATAACATTGATACTTGTTGGGTTAAGTATTGCCGACCTGATTGGGCTGATGCTTTAGCTAACTTTGCTACTACTGATGATGCTCTTACCCTGCACCAACCCCAGTATTGTCGCACCTCCTAGTACCCCTAGCGGTCATACCTTGGGGAATGTGTATCGTGATGTGTAACTATTACTTCGGCATGTCCAGCAATTAGAACAAGCAGGTCCATCTTCCTCTACTCTGGCCCATACAAGTTTTCCTGCATTATTGTTTACTTCATCTCTTCATGGATCATTGATTTTGGAGCTTCTTGTCATATGATTGCTAAGACTACCCTCTTTACCTCCTTTATGGACATTGCGAAATCTGTCCCTGTTTTCCTTGCTGATGGATAGGGCTACAACTTAGGCCCTGATTGGCCCAAACAAACCTTGAAGCCCCGAGACTAAGGGTTTTTGCTTTTACTGCTCCGAAACAAGGTCACTATTACCCTTGAAATGAAATCTACTTTTTTTTTTTAGCCTTTTGGAACGTTTTGAATTCTATTGGAGGTTTGGACCAGCTTTGGACCACAAAATTGTGGACCACTTTCTATCTTTATAACAGATTTTGGACCACTTTTAAAGGCTTGAACCACGTCAAATTTACACTTGTTTGCAGATGATTTGACGGTTGGCAAATACAATTTTTTTTGTTTGTTTTTTATGTAAAACTTTTTTGTTTTGTTTTTTCTCTTATTATGTTCAATTTACGTGACTTGTCATATCAATTCTTTTCACTTTCAATACGTAAGAGTTTGCTCGAAACCTTATCAATTTGGAATTCGCAACTTGGCTCTGATACCAAGTTTTGTGCGAGCATGCACACTCTACTCCTGTGTTACACTCCACTACTCCGCCACCTCCATTACATGTTTATCAGTGACACGAGAAATCTGGTCCTACTGCTCCGGTTCTTGCTTTGTTCTCCACTCTGCCTGCACTTGGTAATGAGATCACTCCTGACCTATCAGTTGCTCTTCGTAAAGGTAAGCGTTACGTAGAAGTCCTTGACTACATCTCCTATTGAACGGTTTGCTACTACCTTCCATATTCCCGTATTTACCCCATAACCTTGTTTTGTCTCAATCCACCACGTTTGTTCCTTCCTCCCACCTCCGAGCCTTGTTTAATCTAGGGTAGAAGGAGGCTATGGACATTGAGATGGATGCCTTGGTCTCCCGCCAGACTTGGACTCTGGTTGATTTGCCTGCCAGGATGCTGTTGTAGTTGCCACTGGGTATACATTGTTAAACATAATTCTGATGGCTCTGTTGAGTATCTTAAGGTGCGCCTGGTTGCAAAGGAGTTTACTGAGACTTATGGGGTTGATTATTATGAGACGTTCTCACCTGTTGCTTGTCTCAATTCTGTGTATATTCTTATCTCTTTGGCTATCAATTTTGATTGGCCTCTCTATCAAATAGATGTGAAAAATGTTTTTCAGTGTAGAGATCTCTAGGAAGAAGTTTATATGGATCAACCTCCGGGGTATGTTGCTCCAGGGGGAAAGTGCGCCAAAGTTTGCAAGTTACGTAAAGCTCTTTATGGGCCGAAACAATCACCTCGTGCCTGGTTTGATAAATTTAGCTCTATTGTTACTAAATGTGGTTTCTTCCCATGTTTCTTTGATCAATCTGTGTTTGTCTGACGCCGACACTCTAAAGTCGTGATGATAGTTGTGTATGTTGATGACATTATTATTATTATAGGAGATGATATATCTGTTATTACTGAGGTCAGATCCTATTTACATAAGCACTTTCAGATGAAAGATTTGGGCCCCCTTTATATTTTCTTGGCATTGAGGTTATTCGGAGTAAGAGGGCGAGCCTTGGTTTGACGGTAAGATCTATTGATCGATTTTGGGTTACTTGGTTCTAAACGGCTAACACTCCAATGGATCTGCACTAGAAGTTTGAAACCAGTGACAGTGGAGATTTTGCTGACTTACATTGATATAGGAGACTTGTCGAGAAACTTATCTATCTTATTATCACTAGATTTGATATCTCTTTTTCCGTCGGTGTTACAAGCCAGTTTATGCAAACTCCTAAACAAGTTCACTGGATTGGGTTGCCTGTTGTATTTTATGGTACCTCAAGAGGTTTCTGGCAAGGGTTTTATTTACCTCCTCCATAAGCATATTTATTTAATCGGGTATTCGGATGTTGATGATTAGGTTGGTGCTGATGGTGACAGGTAATCTACCATTGTTATTGTACTTTTGTTGGTGGAAATTTCGTTACTTGAAAAAGTAAAAAACAAACTATTGTGGCACGGTTTAGTGATGAAACTGAGTATCGTGCCATGGCTCATACTGTAATTAAACTTATGTGGCTGAAGTCTCTCTTTCAAGAGTTGGAGTTCCCAGTGACTCAACCTATGAAGATGTTTTGTGACAATCATGGTTCGAGGTGCCGATGAAACTAGTGGTTTCGACCGGCACAACTCGGTTTTGACCCAAGCTGAGATGAAACCTTAAGTCGGTACTAAAAATTACCAGGCTTCGACTTGGTTTTGGTCCACTTAGCCTTACAAAAGTCTGGGTTTCAATCGAAACTTGTCTATTTCGACAAGTTTCAACCCAAACTTAACCAGGTTTAGTCTCCAAAGGCAGGATCAGTATACAGGAAAAATGTTACAAAAGAATAATAGTTATAAGGCAGTACTTATTTATGACTAATATCATTTAAGTAAATGTTATATTTCATTTACTTAAGATATTATTCATAAACAAGCAAATACCCCCCATTTGAATCCAATAAAAATAGTCTAAAATTCAAATTCCAAAAGGATAAAAAGTCAACCCTCCAGTTCAAGAACAAAAAAGGATTTTTGGGTACGGGGTACTTTTCAACTTCCAAATGCTAGGCTTTTTCCCAAATCTAAAAATTTCATAAATTTTATTATAGTAATACATCACTAAAAACCAAAAGTGCACCAAATTAATCTCTTGCTTTGATACCCAAAAAATGATTTCCATTCAGACGATTTTAAACAGTATTCGCGTCTCCGAACAAGTTTTGACTGGAGTGTAACTCCTTCATTATAATTCGGATTTAAGAAATCTCGGATTTGTTGGAAAACTGATTACGCTAGCTTTGCAATAAATCAGAGATTGCTTGAATACGAGTTTATATTGAAGGAGTTACGTTCCGATCAAACCTTGTTAAGAGTACGTGAATGCTGTTTAAAGTCGCCTTAGATGAAAATAATTTTTTGGACATCAAAGCAAGAGATTGTTTTGGCGCACACTTGGATTTTAGTGATGCTTTATTATAATAAGATTTATAAAATTTTTAGATTTGGGTGAAAGTCTAGCATTTGGAAGTTAAAAAATTGTCCCCGCAGTGAAAAATTCTATTTTTGTTTTTGAATTGGGAAGTTGACATCTTATACTTTTGAAATTTGAATTTTAGACTATTTTTATTGGATTCAAAGGGGGAGTGTTTGCTTATTTATTAATAATATCTTAAGTAAATGAAATATAAAATTAAATAAACATTTCCTTTAATGATATTAATCATAAATAAGTGTTGCCTATTTAACTTTGGACACAATCCTAGGTCTCAGTGTACACCAGTAAACTTGGGTCCACATCACATGTTATAATTTTGGACTTTTTTTTCAAACTAACATATGAAATAAGTATAAAAAGGTTGAATGGGATACATAAAAAATAAGATAAAAATAAACATTTTTGGTCCTTGAAACCATGGTATCAAAGTTTTTGGGAAAAATTTGGTCGAAACCCGAGACAACTCGGTTTCAAAACTGGCCTTAAACCGGCACCTTGAACCTTTTTGTGGGGGGGGGGTTAAACTACTATAAAGGGAATGGACCCATCCTATTGGGATCCACGCCTAGCGCTGTTATGGTCCAGAGACAACAACTAGTTGTCGCCATCTCTTTTCCACATTAGCTTGTTGAAGTAGATCAGGTTGTTTAGGATCATTGTTGACTTAATCCTAGTAGTCTTTTACTTCATCTTCTCTTATATATATATATATATATATATATATATATATATATATATATATATATATATATATATTTTATCTTATTATGTAATTAGGATTCCTTGTCATGTTGACATATGTAATTCCTATTTCCTTTCCTATCTTATTATGTAACTAGGAATCCTTTTCATATCGACATGTAGAGTCCCAGACTTGTCCTTTCCTCTTTGTTTACCTATAAATAAAGATTGCTAGGAGGAGAGTAACAAAACAATTGATTTTGCTGAATGGCAGAATCGACATTGCTCTCTCCTCATTCTTCTCCTTTTCTCCCCCTCTCAGTTCTGGTTATATTTTCCTTTTCTTTTGTTACACTATCTTGGGGATCTGCAGGAAGAGGATTATATGAACCAACCTACGGGGTATGTTACTTTGCCCGGGGGGTATTTATGGGATGAAACAATTACAACGTGCATGGTTTGATAAATTTAGATCTGTTATTACTCATTGTGATTTTTCCCTATTTACTATGATCATTTTGTATTTGTTCGGTGCAGACACTCCAAAGTTTATGATAGTTGTGTATGTCGATGAAATTTTTATTACATGAGATGATGTATGTGGTATTACTGAGGTTAAATCATATTTACACCAGCATTTTCAAAGGAAAATTTGGCCCTCCTATACTATTTCCTTGGCATTAAAGTTATCCACAGTAGCAGGGGTATTAGTCTTTCTCAAAGGAAATATGTACTAAATCTCCTAACCGAGTCTAGGTCACTTGGTTCTAAAACTGTTGACATTCCAATGGATCCTCACTAGAAGTTCGAAACTAGTGACAATGAAGATTTTGCTGATTTATATCGGTATAGGAGGTTAGTAGGGAAACTCATATACCTTACTGTCACTAGATCAGATTTATCCTTCGTTGTTGGGGTTGTCAGCCAATTCATGCAAACTCCTAGGCAGGTTCACTAGGAAGCTGCATGTTACATTTTAAGGTACCTCAAGAAGTTTTTAGACAAATGCCTCATATATATTCGCCTTAAGCACATTGATCTAATGGGTTATTCAAATGCTGATTGGGCTGGTGTCGATGGTAACCGACAATTTCCAATAGACTATTGTACATTTGTTGCTGGTAATCTTGTCACGTGGAAAAATGAGAAACAAACTACTGTGATTTGGTCCAGTGCTGAAGCTGAGTATCACGCCATGGCTCATACTGCAACTGAACTAATGTGGCCGAAGTCTCTTCTTCAAGAGTTGGGTTCCTAATGACTAAACCTATGAAGATTTTTTTTTGGGTAAGTAGATAATTTATTAACCCAAAGGGAGCGAACACAAACCAGCAACCAGCAAGAGTGGAAGCCAAAACTACAATCCAAGGGCCAGAGGACACACCCAAGAGAACCTCGGGTGAAACAAGAAGAAAGTAAGGAATGCCAAGAGAAAGGTGCTATCTACAAACAAAACGAAAATGGAGATCAGTGAACATCAATGTTCCATTTTGAAATGATATGATCATTTTTGGGAGACGATAGGCCTTTGAAGAGACAACCATATACATTGCTAGTAATCCTGTCTTTCATGAACGCACAAAGCATATTGAAGTTAATTGTCATTTTGTTCGAGATGCAGTTGAGAAGAAACTACTAGTCACCTCCCTTTGTGTCCTTTAATTAGTTGGCTGATATCTGTACAAAGCCTTTATTTGATCCTGCATTCTGACAGAACTGCTCCAAGGTAGGTATTGGTGATTTATATGCTCCAGCTTAAGGAGGGTGTTAGCAATAGGGGAATGGACCCGATAACCATGGTCAAGTTATGACTTGTTTCCTTATTTAGTAAGTCTTTAGTTCTCTCTACAATTTGGATCTCACTATGTAATTAGGACTCTCTCATGTTGACATGTGGAGTTCCATTGTCCTATCCTAATCTCTATCTATTCTATCCTCTCTATCCTAATCTCTATTGTAAATAGGACTTCCTCTCACGATGACTTGTGGAAGTCCTATGATGCAGTAGCAATATCATGGATGGATCGATACGAGCCGATTTGGCTACCTAACCCAAACCTGAACCGGCTCAAACCCAAACCAACCTTTTGGTCTAGAAAGGTTGGTAGAGGATTAATTAGAATAGGAAGTTTCAGTATTGGTTTCCTTATTATTTCTGTTTTAGGTAGGGATTTTATACCATAGATATTAGATTTTATTTTATAAGGATGTTATTTAGTTTCCAAGTTTATTTCAATTAGCTTAGGAATGTTATTTCCTTTATAAAGACATGTAATAGAGTAATCAGCAGTGAAGATTTTGAAGAAGAAATTATAATTGAAATTGGAGCTTAGTCTTGTGAGTGGCTGCTAGCCGGAAATACCCAATCCCCTCCCTCTTTGTGTCTCTCTCTTTCATCTCTGCAACCAACCCAGGTCTACCTCCTTCCCTCTTCTTCTTCCTTTCTCCCTCCTTTCCTTCTTCCTCTTCTTTCTTCTTCCCTTCCCCTGTTCTAGCGGTAAACCCAGTCCCAACAGAAAACCATCGAACTCCACCATCCCACCTCCTCTTACCCTGAAACCTTGGGGATATCTTCTACACCCCTGGGCAACCTAAATCTCCTAAACTCATGACCAGAGATTCCTCCTATGGTGAGTATCGAAACCTGCAATTCTATCTTTCTCTTTCCTACCGCCAGGTTGAGTTGCAGTCCTTTGATGCTCTTTATTTCTTGGCTGTTTGGAACCCATATTTGTAGGAATTGATAGACTAGAGGATTGCAATTCAACCCCTGAGATTTCAGTTCATTTGAGCTTCATACGAGAGGGTTTTCTCTCTCCAAACAAAATCTGGTCTTCAACTTTGGTTCTGTTCGTGAGTTTCTAGCAAAGGTTGAAAACAACCCTCTTTTGTTGATTTCCAGATTTTCCCCCATTAAAACATCTAATTCTGTTTTGCTTAATATTATCCCTCTTTTCCTAGTTTGCTTGCCCTTCTTTTTTTAAATAGAATTCCTATTCTGTTCCTAAGGTATTGCTTGGTTCTTCAAGTAATTATAAAGTTCTGATTAATTACAAAATTGCCATTATTGGTTGAATTTTGAGCTTATTTACAGTTCTGCCACTGTTTATTGAATCAAGCTTGCAAATTATTTGGGTGGGTCCACAGCGGATCTAATTAGGTTTCTCTACTCGGATCCGCATCATCCTATCACATCGGCCTATTACTTGTATCCCTATAAAAAATAAATAGAGATCACAGGCAAGGGGGAGAAGGTATCCAGATCGAGCAGAATCGAACCCACTCCTCGTGCGCTTTTTCATTATTTTCTTCTTTTGGTCCTGGTTTATTATATGGTTTCTAGTTACAATTATGTTATGTTTTGCTTTTTTTATTTTATTTATTTAAATTTTTTTTTTAACATGCGCGATTCCATGCATGTCACTATAACTATAGTCTATCCACAACCCAATAAAATGACAGCTAGAGAATTATTTTAAAACAAACAACAATAAAAAATAAATAAATTAATTAATTAATTAAAAAAAAAAAAAAAAAAAACTAGACTGCTTAGCTATCAAGGTTGTCTAGGCGACCAAAGTGGGTGTCTTTCATGCCTGATATAGAAAGGTGACTGAATACCTAGGTCACTCAATAATGCCTCATTGTCAACTATGGTGCTAATTGATCTGCCATGCAGTGGTTATTGGGTCTGACCACCGAATGTCGTATGATCAGACAGTAATTAAGTTATTTGTGGTTTATGATTCAAAACTGTATTTTGCATGTGTCCTCAACATTTCCATGCGTTTCTTGACCATTTCCATTTTTATCTTTAGTGTATCTTGCATTTTTGTGATACGCTATGCTATGTCTCTTAAAATCATGCTGATGCTGGAAAGCAGATACAGATATGGATAGGGATATTTAGCGATTTACTTTATTTGCGATATTATTGTAATCATATCCCCTATTTACTTTATTATAGGAAGTAGTTTAGGTTACACAGGAGTTTTATGTACTAGTTTCCTACTTTAATTTATATTTCCAGATTAAGTAGGAGATTAAGATTTTATTTGGATTTTATCTGCGGTTTAGTTTTAGTATTATGTTAGGACTCTTTAGTTTGTTTTCTTTAAATATGTTATGTAACTGTGATTATTTTCAAAATGAAAAGAATGGAATAAGAATTTGGTTTTGGTTTTTAGTGCTTCTGCTAAGACATATGCCTGCTGGCCGAGAGCTCTCTTCTTCTTCCCTCTTCTCTTTCCTCCCCGCTTCTTCTTCTTGGTTTCCTTTTACTGTTATCAGTATTATGTTTCTTTTGCCGTTACAGAACGAGGTGGACTGAGAGAATCTCATTGATTTGCTTCATCCCTGGTTCTTTCTTCTCTATAGTTGTAGCAGGAATACCTCTCCCAGGGGTGAGCAGACTTGTGTAATCTGGGCACTATAGCTTGCAGGGATTGAGAGATAATCCTTGGAAACCAGCCCTGCCCTGTTGCGATCATTCCCTTTAAACCCGTTTGAATCGAGTTCCCAAATCCTTGTTTAGTCAAGTTTTATCAGCTTAAGTCAACTCTGTAGCCCTAGGTAATTCCAGGTCTGAAGTTTCAAAGCGGTTGAAATAGAATCCAAGAGCTGCAGTTCGATTTTTGATTTCAGCTCGACCGTGATTCTCATGGCCGAAGGTTGAAGAAGAGTAAAAGACCCTTTAACCTCGATTTCCAGTTTTTTCCCTCTATTCAAAAATTATTTTTACCTTATCCTACATCCATATTCTCTTCCTAGTCTGTCCCTACCCCTTTAAATCAAATCCCTTTACGTCCTACCCTATTCCTACAGCAAAAAGGCCTAAACTGTTCCTAAAAATTATAATATTGCCATTGCACGTATAAATTGAGTTTCTTCTCACTTGGGTGGGCCCATAGCAGATCCAAATAGGATTTTCACAACCCGGGACCATATCATATGGTCCCGATATGATACCTGATATCGATGCTTTAAACCTTTGTTGAGAGTTGGAAAAGCCGAAACTGTGTAATTTCTTTGACACGATCACCTTTTTTTTCCCCAAACGGTCTGCTGTTAGAGTGGATCTCATTGAGATTTGAAGTTTTGGGCTTGAATTCTTTGGCATGGCAATGTGAATGGCTGACTGGGTCCATTTGTAGCTGAATAAATGGCGCTTGCTTTTATTGGTTAAAGTAGTAGTAATATATAACTCAGATTTCTGGTGCAAATTGAAGTGTTAAAAGGATAAGGGGAAGGTTGAATAGAACTTGTGTTTGTAGTGGCGACAAAAGACATCCATGCTTATGAGTAGGTGTGGCTTAAAAATGGGGGAGTTGAAAGGATCTGTGCAGCCAAGCCCAAGCATTTGGGATAAGGTTGGTGAATTGTGGTAAATTAGTAATAGATGGCGACTACTTAAGATTTATGTTGCAAATGGCTATAAACTTCTTCAGTTCAATTCAACATATTACAACCATTGGGCTTGGCCTTCTCTAGATGCAGATAAAAACAGCATGTCAAATTTTATTAATTAGACTTTGGTACTTAACTGTTTGTATTGGTGATTTTGGTCTCAGATTTATTTCTTGTTCATTTTGAAGTTTATCCTCATTTACAGTGTTATTGCTCTGGTAGTGTGCACTATAGGTAAGGTGGATAGCAGGAGCATTAATCTTTTTTTCTCTCTCTATCCCTTCTCCCTTTTCCTTCCAGGGACCTCCATCTAATCCAGAAGCACGCTGTGATTATTTCAAGTGGGCTAATTCAAAATCTGCTCAGAAATGAAGATGGTTGATTATTATTATCATTATTATTGTGTTTTTGACTTTCAAAGCCTGTCCATTCTGATCCAGATTTGTCATTCTTACTCTTGGAATATTTCTCCAGAGGTATGCTATTGATGAAGATCAGCTGACATTCTCAAATGCAATACCTTTTGTTCACTCCTGGTTTAGTGTTTGCTGCATCTTGGGGATGAGGGAGCATTTTATCAACTTTCACTTGTTTCTTCTTTCAGTTGGCTTACAAAGATATTGTCACATGTAGTTGGGTAATGCAAGCTTGTAAGCTAAATTTGGATTGTAGGCATATTTAACTCATAATGTGAATTTGTGACGATTCATTATGGAGTGTAATTATGTTAGATACGTATGGAAACTCTAATTCATCATGGGAAACTTGGATTTTTGTCTCTTAATTATTTGCATCAAGGAATGTTGCATGTAAGAGTTTTATTGCTTTTATGCCAATTCGACATACTTCTCAAGTGAAGGTGTGAGTTGAGAGAGTAATGGGAGAAGTTAATTTATGCATGTGCATCCATGCTTTCATCAAAATTATTTGGTTGTACCATGTTTAGTAGCATGAGTCACCATCTGTACTATCCAGATTCTGGGTGGTGATGATATCATCATCTTCATCACATCTTTTTGTTAAAAACCTGATGGCTTTCTACTAAATGCTTGGTGAGAGCAGCCCCCATGTGGGTACTATGCGAACTACAAGATTCCTTATGTAGGCGAAATACTTGGCTGGCATCCTTTGTCTGGTTTATTCTAGGTCTTTGAAGTATCTCAACTTGTTACTGTGTCTAGGGTTGGTAAGGATGATGGAAGAACATGAGAACTAATACAAGAAAAATTATTGCTTTATTTCAGGGACCTACATCTAATCCAGAAGCAAATTGCGGTTACTTTAAATGGGTTGTTTGGAAATCTCGGAAGAAATGAAGATGGTGCTGAATCTGGGTGGTGCTGATATTTACATATCCAGTGGACCCGATGGTGGAGATGTTTGATGTTGATGATGATGATGTATTCATGTGTTTTATGATATGGAAGGGTCTGGCGAAACTAAATCCCTATTATTCTTCCTAAATATTACAGACCGAAAATTATGTAAGACACATGTGATATTATGTAAAAGAGAGAAAATGCATGTTTATTTATTTATTTTGGTGGTAAAACTTAAATCTACTGAAAGGAGAAACGGGTACAAGTTGAGACATTCTTATGACATAAATAAATCTTGTAGTCTAGGAGAGGAAATTGGCCAATTGATCATCCCCGTCCATGTCACACTCTTCTGGGTCCTTGTATGAGCAACATCATTAGCTCTTTTGAAATATAAGAAAAAGAACGATTCTCACAAAAGGCTGCAAGAGATAAAATATCCTCTAAAATAGGCTTCAACTCTAAATCAGAACATGCATGTTTAAAGGACTAAGCTTTTATTTTATGGGTTGGTAAACCTTTCATCATCTTTTCATACTGTTCAGGAAACTTTTGATGGTTCACGTTTTAGCTTTGCCTCATACGTAATTGTCAGCTCTTTTTGAATAATATTTTCACGAGGAATAGCTCAGTTAAACAAAGAAATTATATCCTTAGATGGTCAAATTAGGATAAAAAGGTTGCTAGGCTGGCTGCGTGGAGCTTATCTAGATGCAGGATGAGCGAAATGATAATCCCATCGCCAATGAAATGAAAAATCCCACCCTCGTTAGAATGCCTCTTCCCATGCTCTCATGTCAAGTGTTGTGGGTATGTTCACATTATGATTCTGGCATGGGTTGATTTTCGGTCTAATCCAATATGGCTGCTTATTGAAATATCGTTGTGAGAAAATTTTGTTTTTTTGGGGTATTGTAAACCTTGTCTGAAAGAGCAAAGGAAGGGGAAAAATATCATACATGGTGGGCGTATGATTGGCATGGGCTATCAAATTTGGCACATGATTGCATGTTTAGGAGTTCTACATGTATTCAATGATCTCAATTATAAAATGAACAGTTCACATGGCCATTAATTCGCTGAAGCTGGCTTGAAAGTTCTTGTTGAAGATGCAGCTGACAACTCTTTTCACCCCCACAACTACCACCACTCCAATTAAGAGTGTTAAGCAGCGTGGTTTTAGTTTAATAGTGCAGTTCGGTGTGTAATGAGTTAAAATCAAAATCGAATCATTTATTAAACGATTTCGAATGCTTACCAAAAGTGATTATTAATTGGTTTTGATTTTTAGATTTTTAAACTGTTTCATTGCTAGGAGAGAGAGAGAGAGAGAGAGAGAGAGAGAGTTAAGAACAAAGGAGAAGAAAAACTAAGAAAAACATTAAAATAATTTTAATCATATATGAAGTGGATTTATAATTTATAAGTATACTATGTGGAAAGCATTAAAATAAAAATTATTTTTACAAATATATAACTTTAGTACTAAGGGATTAAAGTAAGAGTTTAATCAATTTAACCGTTCCAAATAGTTGGTTGAAAATGTTTTATATTGAAACCATAATTGAACTGTTTAGTAATGGATTTCACCGTTTTCTTTAAACAGTTTGATTTAGTTTCAATTAATGGTTTCTTTTCATTTTTAATACCTTTCCCTTCAAGGCTGCAATTGCTGTGATCCTTTTCATGATTCTGATGTGTTAGCTTTTAGGCAAATATTTTTAGCCAAATATTAATGTGAAAGTAGTGAACACCATCACAATTAAAAATCAAGGAGAGAGGCAAGGCTTGAACTGTTTAAGCCACAGAACTACCAACTCTTTATTTTTTTTTTCTTTTTTTTTTTGTAAAAAAGAATTACCAACTTTAATTAATTATAAGAAAAGTAACTCAAGTCTCAGAGCTGGTAGGGTTAGGTTTTCTCATAAATAAGTGTTATTTTTTTTTTCTTACTAAAAGATAAATAAAATATTAAATTGATAGAGACATAACCCACAATGCCAGCTCAGAGACTATTCACCCTAAGTTATCTTATTACTTCCTCAGATTTTGAAGTATTGTTTGAGTTCAATCCAATTGAAAATGAATGGCTCACTCAGGGGGTAAGCCATTTTTTTTCCATTCATTCACCAAACAGTAGGTATAGCTTCCATATTAGGATTGGACAATGATTACATGATTACAGAGCTCACTTCATCAAATCAGGGTGGAGTCATAGGGAAGAGTTCCATGAGCTACCGGCACACTATGTGTTTACGGATAAAAATCTTCTCCCGCAACAGGAAGTTCCTGCGGTTGATCCAAGGGCTGAGGATCAGTCGGCCTGTCTACCAATACTTGGGAAGATGGACCGACTGAAATTCCACCCTTGAGAGGTGACAGGTCAATAGGAAAGAATTTCTACACTGTGTTTACGTGCATCAAATATTTTTTAAAATCATTTTTAAAGGAGAGTGAAAATAATATATAGTAAAAAAATTCTTTGAAGATTAGAGTAGTATTGAAAGCACCGATTAAGGCTTTCTTCCAATCAAAAAATACAATGATTAGGATTTGGCTTTTGTCCTATCAGGACCTGCCGACATGGTGCGTAATTGTAGTATAAAAAAATGATATGGTGCGTAATTTTCGTTGGGGTGGGATCATATAATTAATGCATTTGTTCATAAAAGAAATGTTGAAACTTTTGATGTTAACATTCCGTTTGTTTTCGTACACAGCTCTATTGATTGGTATGACTATGGGTTACAATCGAGGAGATTTCATTAAATCATAGTTTATCAAATCATGGAGTGGAATTTGGTTAAAATGTTTTCCCCAAAATAGACATGGCCTTCTTGGCCAAGGTGTGAATTGTGAAATTGATTTCCTTTGGAACATAAATGAACTGGCAATTTAAATTTTTACATAAGAGCACAATGTCATCCATGATAGACTTGATAGCAAGTTCACACAAAGATGGATTAGTGATTAGGGAGTGTTAAGTTTTCATCTTAAAAGTTCAAACTCGTAAATAGAGGAACTCTCACATATATATAAGGCATCTAAGATTCTAGTCTCTAAGCAATGTAGGACTATTCTCACCATTTTCCCTCATGTGTTGTCCCTCTTCTGGATGACAATACATGTGGCATGTGATTCTTCTTTTGAGTGACCGTAGAGAGTGAACTTGTGATGCAGTCCAACTACGAATATCGGCCCGCATCAAAGCCCAAGCTTACAAAGCCCATTTGGCCCAAGACCAAGGTATGAACTAAGCTACAAAAGAACCAATGAACCTGACCCTTGCTCCTTAAAACCAGCCCCTTTTTGGTGACATTTCAAGTCTTTAGTGGATAATGAGGTGGCCTTTTCTATTCAATATTTCTAGAGTCTTCTTTACATTGGAGCTTGCATCAAGACATTGAACCTAACATCAATACCTTGGACCTTTACTCAAGACATTGGAGCTTGTATCAAGACATTGAACCTAACATCAATACCTTGGACCTTGAATCAAGACTTTGGAACTTGCATCAATGCTCATTGGAGTAACCCCTTGCATTGGAAGAGTTTATTTTTTTGTTTTCTATTGTGGATTTAAAGATATGATTGTCTTTTTATTTTCTCTATTATGCCTATAAAAGGCCCCAAAGTAGTTTGTATTGTAGAGACAATTGGAAGTGATTCTTATGAATGAAATTTGCCTAAGTGCAATTCTTGAACCTAGAAGAGTTCTCCCTTGAAACCTTGAAGAAGTTTCATTCCATCCTAGAAGAGTTGGAATTTTATTCTTCACCTACATCCTTGAAGAGTTGTAGGCCACCTTTGGAGTTGATTTACATCCTAGAAGAGAAGTAAGTCACCCCACCTTCACTTCCATCAATTATATCCTTTTCTTTCTTTACTTTTAAAAAAAATTCAAAATCCATTTCTGCACTTCACCTCCCTTTTGATTCCTTTGATTTTGTATAAGTCCACTCTCCCGATCCAATAGTTCCATAAGCCCAAAATTGGCTTACATCATTTGGTATCAGAGCAAAGGAGGAGAGATATTATGGGTCCAAAATTTCGAGGTGGTCGAGGTAGTCTAAGTGGCCGAGGTAGTCGCACTACCACCATCAATGATGATGCATTAGCACAAGCCTTACAAATACAACAACAAATGCAAGAACAAATTCAAAACCTTACTCTTGAGGTTCAGAGACTACGAGATGGTAACAATCCATCAAATTCAAGAGAAGATAGATCGGATGATTCCTTATCAGAAGGATCCAAACCCATAACAAGAGGGTTTCGTCCACACTACCCTCAAGGAGGTCGAGAACGGGACAGGGAAAAAGAAGTCCATAGGGATATTCCAGAGTTTTCGTGTACCGATCCTCCCGATGAAATTCTTGATTGGCTAACTCTTGTAAATGGAGTTTTTGAGCATAGAAATGTCCCGGACAATCGTCGGGTTGGCATCATCTCCATGCGCCTTCGAGGCAAGGCCATCGCTTGGTGGCGACGTGAGAAGCAAACACGTCAATCCATTGGCAAAGCTCCCATCACTTCATGGAGAAAGATGGAAGATAAGATGAAAAAATAAACTCTTCCAATGCAAGGGGTTACTCCAATGAGCATTGATGCAAGTTCCAAAGTCTTGATTCAAGGTCCAAGGTATTGATGTTAGGTTCAATGTCTTGATACAAGCTCCAATGTCTTGAGTAAAGGTCCAAGGTATTGATGTTAGGTTCAATGTCTTGATGCAAGCTCCAATGTAAAGAAGACTCTAGAAATATTGAATAGAAAATGCCACCTCATTATCCACTAAAGACTTGAAAGGTCACCAAAAAATGGCTTATTTTAAGGAGCAATGGCCAGGTTCATTGGTTCTTTTGTAGCTTGGTTCATACCTTGGTCTTAGGCCAAATGGACTTTGTAAGCTTGGGCTTTGATGCGGGCCGATCTTCGTAGTTGGACTGCATCATTCCCCCCTTATGAGAAAGAATTCGTCTCGAAATTCAAGTCTTCTTCATTGGTAGAATCACCCATAAATGGTGTTAAATGACGCACATTGAAAACATCATGAATCTTCATATGGGGTGGAAGCTTGATCTGATATGCATTGAGATTGATGCGAGCAAGAACTTCAAGAGGTCAAATCTTTCGAGCACTAAGTTTGTTATAGCTTCCAACTGGATGTCGTTCTGGTGGCAAGTAAGCCCAAACATAATCATCGGGTTCAAAGATTACCTCACGGCGCTGCTTATCAAAGGTCTTCTTGTAGAGCTTTGTCTTGTCTTGAAGCTTTTGATACACACTTTCATGGATTTGTCTCATTTCAGAAACAATATCATCAACTTTGCCAATTGATTTTTTCGAAAATGGAATGGGTGAGAGATCAAGTGCCGACTTGGGTTGTCTCCCATAAACAATGACAAATGGACTATAACCTGTAGTTCGATTCACCGAACAATTAAAGGCAAACTCACCAAGTGATAACCGATTTTTCCAAGACCGGGGGTTGTCATCGATCAAGGTCCGCAACAAAGTTTGAACTCATTTCAGAACTGATCTGATACCATGTTAAGTTTTCATTTCAAAAGTTTGAACTCGTAAATGAAAGAACTCTCACATATATATAATACCCAAAGTTCTAGTCTCTAAACAATGTGAGACTATTCCCAACAATTGGATTATCTTTTGACAATCAGACTCAAGCTATATTAAAAAAACCTTTCTCAAAAGCAGTTTGTAATGCTGACCTTATAGCCAAAGCCTCGTCTTGAAGAGCCAAGGAACAAAAGATCTTGTGAGAAAAAGCTCGAATCAGATTGGCATCAGAGTCTCTAATATAATAACACCAACACCACCTAGAGGATTGATCATCAAAAGTTGAGTTAGTATTGATCTTATACCAACCTCTTGAATGAGGAAACCTGATACAATTCTTTCCATTAAAAGTACAGCTTCCAATACTAAGAATCCTGTGCAAATGATATTGAGAATATGCAAATTCTTGAAAACATGTTCTGCCTTGCTAATCACCAGTAGAGGATCACTCTGATTCTGTTAAAACCTATGTTCATTTCTATCCTTCCTCAGGTACCACTAGAGAATAAAAGAGACCATTGACCATGCGAACCTGCTTTGATGTCGATTCATAGTAAACATAGTGTCTTAATTCTCCAATCATGAAGTAACTCAGAAATCGTAGCACAAAGACACCAAACCACACTTCCCTTGCAAAAGGGCAAGAAGGAAAAACGGTAAAAAGTAAAATTTTATATGGAGAAAATTTTTTTATGTAAAATATTATTTCCATGAAAAATGTTACAATCAAACAAATGAAAAATGAAAAAAAAAAAAAAAAAAAAGAAGAAGAGGATAATGATGCGACACATTACTCGTATCCTCTCACATTGTCTCCATGTGGTCCCACTTTTATATGGATAATAAAGTAATTTCTCATGCATTTACTGGCTTAACATGGAATGACTCCAATAGGGTGTAGAAGATTCTGATCCTTCAACGCATCCAAAAGAATGGATATAGTATTTAATTTTCTCCAGCTATTGGATCTGTGGTGGGCAATTGGATGTGCTGGAGAGGATCAAAATCCAGGATGGAGTATATCCCTTCCCCTTTTTGTTTTCATTTTTCATTTTTTTTGGCAGAAAGTTATATAAGGAAACAAAATAAATTAAAAAGGATAAAAAAAAAAGATTAAAACACCAACAAACTCAGTAGCCTCTGCCTTCGACAACCAAACACGTGGCGCCATTGAAACAGAAAAGAAAACTAACAACTCTGGAGACGGATACAAAAGTCCAGATCAGATCAACATTCTACCTAAAGAGAGATCCGCATCCTTTCTTCCCAGTGGTTCTGGGAGGACAGTAGCAATCTGTCTTGAATGGCTACCATATGGTTCTTAGTGAATTCGAGACCTATATTCGAACCAACATTCAGTTGACAAATCGAACCGATAGAGGGTATTGGTTCAGATGTGGGTCTCGAATTCACCACCTGAAATTCATGTGACAATCATTCGAAATAGATTCTCACGTCCTCTCAAAATCACTAGGAGGAGAGGGAATAGGAGGATAATAAATAAAAATAAAATAATAAACAGTATTAATAATTGCAAAACTTCAAACCCGTAATAATTTTTCATGATTTTTTACGTTACCATGTATTTCAATAAAACCCACAATGACCAATCTTTCCTCCTTAGCATCTCACACCAGAAAAAGAGGAAGAGGGAGGAAGAAGAAGACGAAGAGGAAGAGGAAGAGGAAGAGGAGGAAGAAGAAGGATTAGGATTACAAACCCAAAGAGAATTTTATATATTCTTCTTCTTCTTCTTCTTATTTTTCTTCTGTAAATCTGGATAATGGGTGCCAAAGTATCCAAACAGTTGGAACGTCGAAAGGCTCTCTCCATCCAGAGGAAGCTTCTCACTGGTCTGCAGAAGAACTCAGGCAATGAATTTCCTGGTTCAGACTACCGTCCTCCCAATAGAAAGAATTGGATGCAAGATCTCAATCCTCAGAAACTTCACATAAACCAGATCGTTTGGCCTGGTACCCATGATTCTGCAACCAACAAGATCGGCATCCCCTGCATCACCCGTCCATTCGCCCAATGTCAATCTATCTCCATCTACAATCAGCTTGTCAAAGGAACCCGAGTCCTCGACATCCGAGTCCAAGAAGATCGCCGGGTCTGCCATGGTATCCTTAAAACTTACAACGTCGACGTCGTCATCAATGACATCAAGAAATTTTTGGGGGAAACCCAGTCGGAGATCATAATCCTGGAGATACGCACCGAGTTCGGACACCAGGACCCGCCGGATTTCGACAAGTACTTAGTGGATCAACTCGGTGAGTTTTTGATTCATCAAGACGATCGGATGTTTGAGAAGACCGTGACCGATTTGCTGCCCAAGCGTGTTATCTGTGTATGGAAGCCAAGGAAGTCACCTCCACCCAAGCCTGGAGGTCCATTGTGGAGTGCAGGGTATTTGAAGGATAACTGGATCGACACTGATTTGCCATCAACCAAGTTCAATAGCAATCTGAAGCATTTGACTGAGCAACAAGCAGTGTCTAAGAGGAGATTCTTCTACAGAGTGGAGAACACAGTCACACCTCAGGCTGATAACCCTGTAGTATGTGTGAAGCCTGTGACTAAAAGGATTCATAACTATGCTAGGCTTTTCATTGCTCAGTGCCATTCTAATGGTTGTGCAGATCGGTTGCAGATCTTCTCTACTGATTTTATTGATGAGGATTTTGTTGACTCTTGTGTTGGCCTTACATATGCTAGGGTAGAAGGGAAGACCTGAGAATGTTTAAGGATCATGGGCTGATACTAAGGTTCATATATACTCTTCTTCCTTCTACTCCTCATTACCACCCTTTATTTGGTCTTTTCTTCTTGGTTGTAAAAAATGAAAATTATATTGAGTGGGATGCTTTATGCTCCATTGTTAATTTAAAAGGGTGTGGTTACTAGTATATAAATCTTGTGCTTGCTGCCATTCTTTAACCTCTTCAAAAACTGGATATCAAACACAATCCACAGTTGCTGCAATGAGACCTTATGCTGAAGTAATTATGAATTTTGTTGTTATGTTCAATGAGAATCCAAGCAAATTGGTGGAATACAAACCTGGGTTTCATCCTGTGGAACTAAGGTCGTAAAACAATCATGATTTGGGTGGAGTTGTATCTGCAATCAGGTGATGTGTACCATACATTTGGGAGTGCCGGGGATTCATGGAACTATTGTTGATGGCATAGAACATGTATAGTCCATATCAGATGTGGTTGGGGTAATTTATTAGGAATTAATTTGGATATGTCCAATTAAGTAGGTGAGCTATCAACTACGACAAGACAGACAAGTGGATTACAGGAAGATCAATTTTCTTGTTGAAGCTTATCTAAAAAATCTAATTCCTGTGCTTGGTAGTGCGTTTGATCCTATTTCACTTCATGTGGCTGAAAATAAATTTGCTTTTAAAAAGATAGGGTCCGAAACTTGATTATGACTGTCTATCGCGTTTAACTTGGTAGGTATCGTATGATGGGGATTCTACTGTGAATTGTAATGGAATTGGGAAGCACAATTTCTTTGAAAGTGTAGCCAAAAACATGAAATTCACAGCATTGAAGACTACTTGAGAGCTAAGCTTGGTCAAGAGCAAAACCTGGTTGAATAAAGATCTTATAATCATAAGATCTATGGATAATTTCTTGGAGGATTTACCACGGGGCTTATTCTCAACCAGAAAAAAATGGTATTGATGGAATAGAGATGAGCATTCGATGATAATAATTGTTTAATTCTGCCATGGGTTGCCAGATGTATATTAAGGTCTCAGGAAAAGGACCCAGATCTCCAAATTATGAATTTGACCTGTTACCTGTGGATTTCTAGTACTAGACATTCCCTGTTCTTTTTTCCTACTGACAAATTGTCTTTGATCACTACTAAAAGAGTGCAATGGATTGAAAAGTTGGATTCCCAAATTTATTGATCTATGAACTGAAATAATAGACTCATCTCTCTGCTATCCATCAAAATCCAAGGGGGTGATGGCTAAGTAATGTCAGTTAGGAGCAGTATTCTGACCAGACAGTTAAAACATGTAGAAGAGGTATTCAAAATTCAGTTGATATTAGATTCAGTTTTGGCTAATACTAAAGGAAAAGGGGTAAAGTTTCTGGCTTTCCTGTTCACTTCTTACTCCAACCAGTATGGGGAAAACTCATTTGAAGAAGAAAGAAGGTTAGAAAAATTGATTCTGGACTAGTAAGAGTTGGTTTGTAATTAAGTAAAACTACCAGCCCTTCCGCATCTAATGACATTGGCAGGAATAGGAACCTCATCTTGGGTTGGTATGGTTGAGGGGTCATCCTGCCCAACTCCCTTCACTCTGATGTATAGTTCTTGGCCAAGGTACCATTTCTCTGCTTCTTGAGATCTCACATTCCACATTCCTTGGTTGTCCAATTCCACCATTATCGCTGTCCATGAGTTTGGATACACCTGCTTCAGTCCCCAAATCAATCCAATGGTACTCAAATTTTAAATCCATAATTCAAGTACTAACTATTACTAGCTGAACACAAATGCTCTAGGCTCTCAAACCTGAATTGTAGAGCGCGAAATGGCATCGATCATGTTATAAGTTGATCTCCTACTGCTATCCCACTTTCCCTCATCCATCCTATCACAACCAATTCAGAGTTTTTTTTTGAGGAAAAGATGATTAAATCAACCACAAGTGACGAAGAGTGTAAGACAGAGTTAGGAAATGGAACAGAACAGACTTACCCAACAACAAAGAAGTTGTAGCCATCAATGTGCCAAGTTTGCAAGGTTGGTAGGGAGTTCTGAAACACAATGTGGATGAAATCTCTGTATTTGAGGTCAAAAACAGAGGTGCCCAATGCTGGATATCGACCATCTGGTGCATTAGGAATGGAATCACCCTTGAAGACATCATTAAGCTGGAAATAGTCAGCTAGCTTCAATGGCGTATCAGGCTGGACAAATGAGATGCCATTCACTGTGTAACGCTGATGATTTCCAATGATTGCCATGTCATTCTCGAGGATGATGTTCTGTGATACATTGATGAGACCGTAATGGAAGGAGCCCTGTGGGTTTGGTCTAGCCGCTCCTACTTTTAAGTCCCACCTGTAACAAGAAACAGTGAGACCCGAACCGAGAAAAACCGGATCAAACCAAATCAAATTTCTTATCGGTTTGGTATTGATTTTGGTTTTTAGAAACCGATGAGCATCCATAAGAGACCATTAAGAGGAACCAATAAGGGACCAAAACTGACTGAACCGATAGTCATCCGTTGCAGTTTAACCTCATAGACCGAACTTTTTATCCACATGAAACCGGACCGAACAGATGTAAGAACCAAAAAAAAGGGGACTGGAATGGGCCTGGGCTACGCGTACCTTATTGAACGGGCTTGCTCCATAGAGTATCTAAAATCAAATGGTCTAGGACCAGGTGGAAATGGGCCTATTGGATGTCCTTGAGAGCCTGGATATTGTATAACTGCGATACCGGCAAGTTCAGGAATGATGAACCGTGACGTGGCAACCATGTAATATGAGCTTCCAGCTGTTTGATTTGCAGTGACAAGGACTGAGTAGGATTGGCCAACATGGATGTCGAGACTCTCGTAATACTGCTTCAAAGTGTAGGACCCCTCTGTCTCAACCAATAGCATCAGGTGATCTTGAATTCTCAAGTTCACAGACGTTTTCAAGCCCACGTTTGAGATTCTTAGCCGATATGTAGCTCCTGTAAAAAAAAAAAAAAAAAAAAACCAGTGTTATTGTCGTCAGAATTCCAGATTTTCCAGAGCTTCTGTGAGTCATCAATTGATATGGGCCAAGCAAAAGCTAACTGATTTACGACCACAATTGTCGATTGAAATGGGCAAAGCAAAAGCTAGCTGATTTACGACCACAATTGTGCATCAGCACGTCTTATTAGGACACAAGCACAACCTTATATGCAGCATGATATGATAACTCAATCTTCTTTTTTTTTTTTTATTTCGTTTCGTTGGTGGATTTGGGATGGAGTAAGGGAGTAAATGGTTCGGTTTTGATTTGGTTTGAGATGTAATGAAACATAAGTCGAAACTGAATAGATTATTAATTGTTTCAAATTTTCAATTTTCCAAACCAAAACTAATAGTTACAGTTCAGCTTAATTGGTTCCTAATTGGTTGAGTTGCTTAACAACATTCCTCCCACCATCCCTCACCCATACACATAAAGAGGAACCGATGCTAGAAAACCTGTAAATTTTAGCATTGAAAGAGAGAGATATTATAATTTTTAATCGGGATGGTTTCTTGGTTAAAAGCGAAACAGAACTAATTCTTAAACATAAACCCAAAACCGAACCAATTAATTATGGTTGGTTTGGTTTGAATTTAAACCATCAATTTTGGTTCAAATTATCAGTTCCGGTTCAGAGTTGAGCATTGACAGAGCCCCCATCTTTGTGGGATAGAAATCCTCTCCAGCGCACTTGCAGGCTGCCAAGGGCTGAATTTTAACCGGTCCATAGATCAGCCGCAGGACCCTCCTGCCGCAGGAGAGGATTTGGTTCCATCTCTGTGGTTGAACTTGGAGATCTCAATGAATCAGATGTGGGCCTTGTTTAGTCCAGGCCCAAACATGGTTATAGATGGTTGTGGACCTGACCCACCAAAATGGAACAAAACAAAACTTGAATATTACAACCTACACTCTGCATTATCCTTTATTACATGAATTGTGAATGAAGGAGCAATTCCACACAAACATAAAATAAACCCAGGACTGAAAGGACACAAGCCTAATGATTTGGAGACTTACCCGGTTGAAATCCGAAAGTTGCTTGGTAGGGACGAACGCCATTGATGAGAATCCCATCAGGTATGGGCAAAGAGTTGCCATGATCAAGTAAAGATCTCAAATCCTGTGAACGAAATCAAGAAACAGATCAAGATTTAAAGAGGAAAATCTAAAAAAGAGATCAGAGAGAAGAAAATGGCATGATCTTCCTAAGCGTACTCTGTGATCTGCATTGAACCAATCTCCAATCAAGACATCGAATTCCTGGAAGGGAGAAGGAAAGGGGACAGGAATTATGATTCGATTGTTGATACGGACGGCTCCGAATCCACCCGAAGCTTTCTGAAGGAGAAGCGAAGGGAAATAAAAGAAGCTCCCTATCTGATCTTTCATTTGGAAACTGTAAGTCCAGTTCTTCCCCGGCGGTATTGGACAATTCGTTCCTTGAACTCCATCCTGCCATGAATTCCTCCTCTGTTGTACTCCGTTCCTAATAGTCCGAAAGAAAAATCATTAAATCAAGAGATAAGAAAACGTCTTCAACCACAATGAACTGCCAAACTTAACTACCATGTGAGAAGGAATGGCTCAGTCAGGTCGTTGCGAACATTGATGTTCAG
This sequence comes from Protea cynaroides, assembly GCA_028583415.1. Lineage (NCBI taxonomy): Eukaryota > Viridiplantae > Streptophyta > Magnoliopsida > Proteales > Proteaceae > Protea > Protea cynaroides. The sequence continues at coordinate 51,182,009 of CM053272.1, forward strand.
GATGTCGTTGGTCGTGGCAATCAATGTCGGACCAGGAAATTGGCCATTGATCACAATTACCTGATACATCAATTACAATCTTGTGTTATATCAATACAATTTCTAAAATGAGATTGCTTTAATAGAAAATTCATGCCCAGAACCTGTTTGACAATTCCCAGGGGAGCCCGGTGAGCGTGAGAAACTAGCCAATCGTAGTGAAGATGTGGATTGCCGGCGCTAGCGAATCCAATTAGTAGGAAAAGTTGAAGTTGTATGCAAGCATAAGCAGTGTGTCTGAAGTGGTTGACTGCTTCCATTATCAAGTAAGGGAAGCTCACAGGATGAGAGGAACTAGTCACATAAAACCCTAATTCAGAGTCAAAGAAGACAACTCTTTGAAGTATCTTCGAGATGGGGTTTTCTCTTTCTTTAAAGATTCGATAATGCTAAGAAACCGAAAAATATTTGCAGAAAGATAAAGGGTCCAAAAAAGAAAGCTGAGAGAGAGAGAGAGAGAGAGAGAGAGAGAGAGAGAGAGAGAGTGAGGCAGAGAAGGGTTTGGGAATGGGAATAAAGACTAAAAAGAAGAGGAGAAGAAGCTTCACTCATAAGTTAGGTTGTTCACATGATCAGCCTTGCAAGTGTGAGATCTGAGACCAGAGTTATAGAGAGAAAACCATGGGTCAGGCCTGCTTCTCTCTCCATTAACCAACCTGGAGTACGTCTATCATGTATTTACGAAATTCGATCCACCATTCCGTCCAGTCCAACGGTATTGGAACTTTTAAAGTTTGAAAGCTTAAAGAGTTTTAATTTGGGCTCTATAATTAATTATATAATATATTATGACATATATTGTTGTTTGGTATAATTTATTATATTTTATTTATATCAAAAATAAATTAATATAATCTAAAATCTATAAAAATAGATTAGAAGGTGTTTATCATTATTATAATAATTTATTATTACTTTTTATATCTAGTGGTACTAAATGGTTATTTTTATTGACTCATATATTATTCTGATAAATGATTTATTATAAATAACTCTTAAATATAAATTTAAACTATACCAAAGAGACTAGTTAGTTTCCTCTTTTTTTTGTCTTTTTCTCCCTTTTTTTCTTTTTTCAGAAACTAAGAGTCATGTGATGAATCACAGTTTGAAAGCAAGTCCGATGCTCTGCCCTAAAGAGACCCTAAAGAGAGAGGATAATTTTAATATTTAAATTGATGGGATATTAAGACCTAACAGTATAAACACTCAATGACAATATCTGATATTGTGTTTAATTCAATTGGGTATTTTTTTTTAGTGATAAATTGATATTCTTCATCTATGTAATTAGACCATGTACATATTCCCATATTGAATATAGGTGAAAGTTTTTCTCCGTCGAATCTAGGGTCATATACAATTTGCCCTCTTGTATGTTGAATGTCCAAAATATTCTTCCTAGAGTCTCATCCAAGAATAATTAGACCATTATAACTCTTCTTCGTGGTGAAGGAAAAATCGGTTTATTGAATATATTCTCGTATTTTTATTCTATTTCTTAAACTTTTTTTTTTTAATATTTTCGGTTTGACCTTTGTTGCTGTATGCATTTTTTATGCCAAATTTTTTGAAAGTACATATTATTGAAACCTTGTACATATCCATATCTGTATCTATTAAATATATGACTATGTATGTAATATCAAAAAGGAAAACTATGTGAATGATCATGCAAATCTTTCCACATATATATATTTTCTCATATAATTTTCATTCAAATACCTTAATTTTTTTTTTAAATACTAAATTCTATTAGACCTCAGATCGCTTTCTCCTGGCCATGCCTATATTGCATTCCTTTCCCCAACATCTCCACATGGTAAAGTCATATTGCATAAACTGGACTCAAAAAGAAATTTTTTTTATGAAGATAACTAAGAGAAATCAATGCACTAACAAAGCTACTCGGTGTTTGATCTTACGATTGGATATAATAAAGACATAAAAGAACTCCAAGGTGGGTAGCTCAATTAATGGTAAAGATCAACACCTCAAAGAGGTCATGAATACAACTCTATTTGGGGCCTATCTATTTACAAACATATGCAAGAAAATGACAAAAAAAAAAAAAAAGGCTAAAAAGACAAAATTTACTATTGAAGAATTGATTTCTATCGATTAATGGAATTTCTGGAAGAAAAAAAAAAAATATTGCGCTTTGTGTTTGGAACCTTTCACCTCCTCCCCTCCCCTCCCATCCCAAATCCCAATAAGTTGATGCAAAAAATCTCACTTCTAGTCAACTTGAGTTTACCAAGTGGCAAAATAAAGCTCTAAAGAATTTAAGGACTATGGAAGACTGAAAAAAATATATGATGCATGCTAATAAAAATTTAGAAAAAAAAAAAAAAAACTCATTTTACTTTTGACTTAATAAAACTTTTAGGGAAATTAAAAGTTTGTTGAATTCTTAGCAAGTTAGGCTCTCTTGGGTATGTGTTATAGAATTAATTATATAATATATTATTACATATGTAATTGTTTGATATGATTTATAGTACTTATTTATATTTAAAATAAATTGATAAAATCTAAAATCTATAAATAGATTAGAAGGTGTTTATCATTATTGTGATAATCAATTATCACTTCTTTATGTCTAATGGTATTAAACGATTATTATTTATAACTCGTAATTAATTCTCATAAATGATTTAGTCATAAACAATTCATAGCCATAAGTATAAACCATATAAAAAAAAGAACCTTAGTTTGACAGGATATATAAAATTTTGTTGAGTTCTTGCTTCACCCAAAGCTTATTGATGAACTGGCCCCCAAGGGGCTGAGCCCATTGATTTCATCAACAAAATGGATCTAGCCAGCAACTCAGACCCTTGGGCCAGCTTTCGGTACCCATATTGAGGGGGACTTGGGCTTATCCTGATGTGGCCCAAGCCTTTAACCCCATCTTCGTATCAATGTTTGAAATCTAAGATTTTGCCCCCATTTTGCTTTCACTTGAAACCAAAATATTTTTTTGTATTTCAGTAAATTTTGCCCAATTCAGTAGATTTTGCACCTACATTATGTTTTGGTTATTCCTGAAACCAAAATATTTCACCCATTTCAGTGAAATTTTCCCGAAATTTAGAAAAATGCTTCCGACTAAACAAACAATTATTTCAATGAAGGGATGATGATGAAATTTTTTCCATCAAATATCTTATAGTGTATTAACCTTCATTTTGACATGGATGATTTAGACGATCAAATTTGAAAACCTTAGTAACAACCGAAACTTACGCAACAAAACTACCGTCTTTGTTGTAAATTGGTTGGTCTCTATCAATTAACAAGCTGAATTCGAAGACAATTTGTTAGAACCTTACCAGGAGGCCATCGGTTCAAATCTCATGTCTGCACCGTGTGCTTCAAGATATCTCATCTTACCTCTCCCACTCTCTTAATTAGTTGTAGTTAAAATCCCATACGGCATTAATGTAATATAGGAAGGCTAAGAAAAATACTGTATTCTTTTCATATGGGGCCAAAGTTTGCAAATTAATATATGATTCAAAATTATCCATCTCCAGCCAAAATTAAAATAATAATAATAATAATAATAAATAAAATAAATAAACCCCCCAAGATATTACAATTGATTTTGGTTTCTGATGTAACGTTCTACATTCATGAATAAAACATGCTTTTCTCTAATTCAACAGGTTTATTTATGCAAACTGTCTTCCATGAGTCTGATCTTCTCCCCTACCTGATAACCACCCCACACTGGACCTGCACTCAGGCTTCCATCCAAAGAATTGCTGTGTATAGAAATAGAGACAGATCTCAGCGGAAAACAGAAATTAATCCGTTCTGATGCAGCAGGAAATTAGTGAATTCCTTTTCATTTTTAACTTCCCATTGCTTCTGAGTGCATTAGATGACGTTTCTAAGATGAGAATGGCAAACGAAATCCATTATGGGTTCAACTACATGAGCACCCTGGACGTCAGGTGCCATGACCACAAGTTTATTTTCAATCTAAACAAATAATAATAATAATAATAATTATTATTATTTTAAGGTAGGATTCAAGAAAGAATCGTAAGCAACTAAGAAAATTAAAGGTCAAGTCGAACCCATTAAGATTTTGTGATCTTTGGAGAGAGAGACATGAAATCCATAGACGAGTAGATGATTCCATCGATTTGGTCTGGATTTAATTTGATATTAATTCATGGGTGCATCTTGTTGTAATCAAAGTGGTGAATTAAAAATTTGTAATTTTCTTTTGATTGAAGCCACTTTTGCATATTTCAATTAAAAAAGAGAAGCCAAAAGTGGCTCTTGGTTTCCTTTAGAGGTCATAGACATCCTTTTTCGAATGGCACGACGGTAGAAATGGGGAAAGGTTCTTTGGGGGAGTGGAATAGAAAAAGAGTAGACGTTTACGGAAACTTCATATACAACTATACAGGGGCTGGGAGTGCATCAAGACATACGCCTAGTGATGTCTCTGTCAGATCCCCTCATCGTTAGGTTTGAAATCGTTTTCAATTATTGGAGGCTCCAATTGCCTATCCAGTGGTTGCAGTTAATCAGGCGCACCTAGTGATGTATTAGTAGGCGCGCCCAATTAACTCTAATCACTGGATTGGCGATTGGAGCCTCCAATAATTGGAGATAAATTGGACTCCTCATCGCCATGATGTTGTGCTACAGAAGATCCTGACACGTTGGGTTTCTATGCATCATCCCATGGATCTTATCCCAAAACGTCATTAAAAGGTTATGAATTCAACTTTCCTTGTGGACTGCCTATTGATTAATAATTTTTTTTCTTCAATATTACAGGGTAAATCTGAAAGATGGTGATCAATAACAATAGTTGAGTGATTGCGGTATTTAAGGGTGTTAATCAGTTCACAAACGGTTAATTGAATTGAATCCGTTCGGTTCGAGATTATTGTTAATAGAAACCATAACCAAACAAATTAATGGACAACTTTTACTTTCCAAACCAAAATCAAATTGATTAACAATCTGTTTATTTGTTTCTTACCGATTTCATATAATCAATTCATAAACGTTTTCTTACATGATTTATGAGGAAGGAACGAATACTTTACTATCGTAATAGTTCAACGACAAAAGAACCGCCCGCCATGAGGCAAATTGAATGAATTGGATTGACGCATGCCATGATCGCATAATGCTTATCAGTTTTGTAAGAACTAAGTGGAAACTCAGGTTCACTTGGTGCTAGAAGCATTCTCTTTCTTAATTTTGTTCTTTGTTCTAGAAGATTCTAAAAATAAAAAACCAGGATAGAGATCGCACGTGTCAATTTGGTTTGATCATCCAAGCCTCGTAAACAAGTGGTATCCAAATCCTTTTCTCTTAAGAGGTTTGAGTGGAGAAGTGATGGTTTCGTTAGATGACCAACACCTAGGACTCAAGTGAGTCCAAGCCCTCTATCCGAATCGATTCTAAAAAATGACGGTATAATGGTTATTGTCACCCCCCACACACGGGGCTAACACACGATGATCTAGGATCTCAAAAAATGCAAACATAATTTATAGGCTTTAGGTGACAAACTCTCTAGCTTCATTGATAGTGAATGATTCCTACTTCAAACGACTGGATTCAAATCCTCTCCTCCCATAGATTTGGGAGAGGGGGGACGACCCCGTTGGATAACCGACACGTGAGACTTAGGTGAATCCGAACTTTGGGAAGAGAAGATGTGGATCCCAAATGACTTCTCTACTGGAAGAGTTCATGCCCATTCTAAATGTTTAGTGGGTTCCACATCCGGAGGATGGAAATTAATTCCAAAGTCCTATGAAACTCTCTCCACGGGGAAGAGAATGTGGATTTTTTTAGGGTCTTTTTGGCCCCTTGAGGATGAATCAGCCCTACAAAATTCGTGGACGCATCAACCAAGCGTAAAATATAATTTTTTGGAAGAAAGAAGGACCCTCATGGCCGATAAAATTTATCGAGAGTGACTTATCTGGACCAGTAATTCAAACCGAGTTAGCCCGAATTAATTCAAAATCAATTCAGATCGAACTGTTATTGGATATGTTTCAAGTTGACGAGTGACACATATGTACTGATCTATGCTATTCCAAAATCGATCGAAAACCAAACCTGCCCGTTAATTATTGTGCATAATGCAGCCCACCCAGCCCAAACCTCTTAATCGACCTATTTCGATTAGGAACATAAAACCTAACATCTATTTGCCTCGAATGAAAAGCAACCAGGCCCATCCGTTAACATCCCTAGTCCCTTGGGCACAGGTATACACTACCTACGACAATCTTTTTCTCTCTTATTTATAACAAATATTGGATTAACGTTCGATTACCATTGATAAGAAACCGTACATGTGGCCAGTCAAAGGGTTCATATAACCCGAATGGTCTAAATCTATTAACCACTTTCGAAGTGGCTGAAAGAACTTTTTATTCTTATCCAAAAAAATAAAAAAATAAATAAAAAGATCCCTTATGACCAATAAAATAAAAAATTTATCCGTTACTTTCAGACAACATGGTACAGGACATTTGTCTTCAAATGATTCCAACACGTAGGTACTGAGTTGGCAACTTGAATTTTATCAAAAGAAAAAAAAAAAAAAATTGGTAACTCGAAAAGGTAAAACTTTTCCCAACCTCAAAAACATTATCCGTTACTCTCATGTGTTTTTTTATTTTTTTCTTTATCACTATATTTCGTAAATTTTAATTAATTTTTACTAAAAAATGAAAATATCCTGGTGAAATTTTTTTGACCCAACGTAAAAGAATTCGGATTGGGATCCTCTATAGTGAGGTCATTTATGTAGTGAGGATCCCATCTACTCAAAATGAATCTTTGTGTATTTCGATGCACATTGAGTGGATTGGGATATATACCGATCCACTTGAATGGGTGGGATCCTCATTGCATGGGTGGCCTCACTACAAAGTATCTTTTTCTTCCAATGAACTAGTCCTATGGTAATTCACTATATTCTAGGACTGTAATCATTGCTAGATTGAAAAATTATGTATCTATTTCGTTCATTCGATAGAGAGAATATAGGCTCGATCCTCTCATGTTGTTCAGTTCCTCCAGTCGTGATTTAAAAGCTGGAGTTCACCCGATATGCATACTGATGTATTGATATATGTATTGAGTGAACTCCATCCGTTAAATCATAATTGGAGTCCTACAACGACCAAAAAGAATCCAATGAAATAAGCCAAGGATGTGCTGAGTCAGTTTACGAGTGAGTATTTTGACCCAAAGGCAGTAGCTTATGATAGAATTGTTGAAATTGGATGTCTTATATTCCGTCTCATGGGTTTATGGGTTAACTTCGAAGGACTGTCAAGAGACAGTAGGGCTTGAGGGTATTTAAGTAATTGCACATTTATAGGCTTTGCTATAAATATATATCGATGGCTTTTTCTCTATGACAGATGAAAAGTGTGAAGAAGAACATTATAACCCTATTCTCCATTGAGAGTGAAGCAAATCTTATCTCACTATAGACTCATACAAAATTTTTAGGTTGTGTGACTTGTATCCTTTTCGGTATTGTGTTTATGGTTGATTTCTACAAAAATTTCTTCACCCTTTTTCAAATCCAACAGATAGATATAAGTGTCGACGAGATTGAAGGTTCAAAAGATGGTGGTCGATGGAGATCATGGTTTAAAAGTTATCAGTATCAGATCGATCAATTTGTATCAGTTTTGAACCTAGACAATCCTGATCCTAGTGTGTTTTCATATTATTTAAAAGCAGGTTAGTCATCTGACATTTTTCAATTAGAGTAATGACTAGTTTTGAACATGACTCATACCATATACAATACCATGTACAATACCTGAATTTAGAACCTTCATGGAAACAGAAACATACCGTGTACCTGGGTTTATATATAATATATTGGGTTGAACAGAAAACAATTTTACACGATTAAGTTTCTATAAATATCTACCATTTTTTTAAATAAAAATTAAAAAAATATGAAATTCTTTACCTTTTGATTCCAAATTATAGGATGTCGACTCATCCAGAGCTATTATAAATAAGCTCAAAGCCCCCCTCTCATTTCTGCAGTTCATCCATCGTTCTTCCTCAACATCACAAAAACTGTAAAACAGCTACAGATCTACGACACCGTAATTCCACCACCAAAACCCCAACCATATCAAATGGCAGCCGCGTTCTCAACTTCTTCTCTGGGATCTTCTTCCTGTTTCCTCGGCCAAAAGCTCCTCTCCAACAACACTTCCTCTTCTCTTCCTGCTCCGTCTTCTGTCAGTTTTCGGTCACCTCGCGCCTCCGCCACCTACACTTCGACCGAGAGGACCAGGTCATCACACCTCTATTCTTCCAATATGGCTTCGCCGGCATCGCTTTACGAGGTGCTAGCTATTCCAATGAATTCCACTTCTCAGGAGATCAAGGCCGCGTATCGACGATTGGCGCGCGTCTATCATCCCGATGCCGTTGCGACCGATCGGAAGGGGACATCAGCCAATGAATTCATGAAGATCCACGCTGCCTATTCCACGCTCTCTGATCCTCAGAAACGCGCCGATTACGACCGCGACCTCTTCGGCCGGCAACGGATTTATAGATCTCCGTCGTCCACATCTGCCTACTCATCGCCACCGGCATCCTCAATGGCTGGACATTCTGGATATACTCGCCGGAATTGGGAGAGCGATCAGTGCTGGTAGATAAATGTTTCGGTTGATGGTGTCCTTCCTTCCCCTTGGTTTAAACCTTTTGGACTAATCGAGATTCAAGTTGGAAAAAAACCAGAGCATGACCATTAATCCATCTCATTCAACTGAGCAGTAGTGATGAAAAGGCCGTAAAAAATGCGGCGCCACCAGGGGAAATCCTTTCAATCAGGGAAGGATCTTCCACCGAGAGAACTGAGACCACGTTCTAGATCCCGTAATGGCGATTTAGAATTTCAAAAATGGCAGGAGTAGTCCATGGCCTGATCAATCAGGTCCAACCAGCAATTCAGAGTTCAGGCAAAGAGGAATAGCAAGAGTAGACTTGCCTTCGCTGTTGGGAATTGAGCGACACATAGACCATGGCCGGAAAGAATTGTAAAGATTAATCAAGCTTGATATCATTTATTTACAGTATAGAAAGATAGATTCATGATCATTGTAGTAAGCCAGGGTTTGAGTTTGGACATTGAACCATTAATTAAAACGATTTTTAGTTTCTCGAAGATCAATAATAGTCTGCGTGTTTTGAATTTTGCACTTTTGCAGTGGGTCATCGGCTGGGAGTGCTGCCGTGCCACAAAAGATCTTGACGCGTTGGGTTTCTGTGCACCCACATCCCGGACACGGATCTTTACCTCAATAACTTCGGTAGAAGATCATGAATTCAACTGGCTTGTTAATTTAAAAAAAATAATAAATAAATAAAAATTTACAGGCTAATCTGAATGATGGCAATCGATAACAATAGTGGAGTGATAGTGGTATTGAATTAGTTCTATTATGGGGAAAAATATCATTCAGTTAAAATCTTACACGTGACATCTAAAATCGTCTAGGTCGATCGAACAATATAGTGCTCGGTCTTTTCCTTCGGGGTCATAGTTCTATCCGATCATGTTTTCTGGGTGGAGGTACAGTCTTATTAGGACACGTCTCCTGATCGGAGGCATAATCCTACTGGGTTACATTTTTCGATTGGAGTCCAGAAGTCTAAGATGATTAGATTACGTCATAGGAGTCCTTCTCCTAGTACAAAAATGATGCTGATCATCAAGGCCATACGACCACTCGTATGGTGACACATGTCACTCTTATTGCTGACGGATTTAGCTTCTTTGGCTATAGTCTCCCACTCCTACTCGAAGTCTATGATCTGAGTGTCTCTCAGGGTGACACCTAACAGTCCTATTAGCGATTTACTTCCCTGAGTACCGGTACTTTCATGCTTCTTCCCAATCTCTATAAGAAAAAGATGATCTCCAAGGTAATACTCACTCACAATCTCACTATTCACCATCAATTCTTTCTTACGCTCAAACTCTGTCACCGTTCTCTTCATTCTCTAAACTGAAAATAGCTTCTTGCTGTCTGTTGACTGTTTACATTGAAAATCTGACATAGGCATCGAAGTGTTTCGGGGGCTTAGTCGCTCAACTCCCTTGTTTAATTTCTGTGATTGTAGGTCGCTCGGATCGCAGACCGACAGGACGATTTCCAACCGTAACAAGTTCACAAACGGTTTATGTTTTCGATTCGATTGGGTTCAAGATTATTATTAATAAAAATCATAATATCGAAATTGTCTTTCAAATTAAAAACAAATCGATTAGAAATGGATTTATTATTGATTTTGATTTACCTATTCATAAATGGTTTCTTTTACGGTTTACAGGGAAGAAGCAATTAAATATATTACTACAGTAATAGTTCAATTACAAAACTCTAAAAATTAAATTATACACTAAAAAATCATATTACAAGAGCATGACATTATGTCAAGACATAGCACATTAAAATTATATACTGCATATGAAATATTATACATTTAGTTAAACAGTTAATTGATTTTATTCGATTTTCTTACATATTTTGATAGGTTTGCTCGTTGTTTTTTGGAATTTTTTTCTCTTCAGTTAACCGACAGTTTACTGGTTCTTAACACGACCGATTCAATTATGTGTAAAACCAAAATCGAATTGATTAGTTTTAGTTTGATTCGACTCAATTTTTTACCGATCAATTTTGATTCAATTTCTCAGTTTTGATTTAGAATTGACACTTGAGTTGATAAGAAAGAAGTACATTCAAAATGCTGAATTTTATATAAACAAATTTCTGTAATGGATACCCACATTGACTTGTCTCTTGAGTAAACACTTAATCAAAATCGTATTTGTTGTTGCTGAAACGGGGTCGGTTGATTTGTCCTGAGAACGGGCTGTATAGCCCGACGTCCACTCTTACGGTCAAGTCAGAGAATAGAACACAGTCAGGAACTTACAGGGAAGATGTAAACTCCGAATAGGATGTGGTAGCCTTAATATTCTCAAAACAGGGGATGGTGAAGTGAGTTAAGGATCAGATCTCGTTACCTATAACCATCAAGTGGTTATATAGAAGTCGCACTTACTGTTTGAGTAGAACACGTCTCCGAATAATAGTCCTACAAAGAGTCTAACTCTTCTATCAGTTCTCAATTGATCACATCCACTTACCGTAGGATGGCAATCCTACAATCAGGACAAGTCACTGGTTTCGACTTGTAAGGTGGCTATCAATTTTCCGTTCCCTGGAGAGTCCCCCATAAGCCAAACTCGCTAGGTTGTGTTCTAGTAAGAGTGTGACTCCGACCTGTAGTGCCGACATAGAGACCTAGGACATGTTGACTTGCATGTCCTTCCTCTCTCCGTACGACAACTCCTTGAAGGAGACACCTGTTTAGACATGTGTTGTTCTTCCGCTATACCAAGCGGGCGAACACGTGGGCGAACACGTGTCGACCTCTGGTTGGTGGGTGAGATACGGTATCAACAGTATTCTTTCGGAATTCCAGCCGACCTAACCACAATTTTATTTGATCCACTAGAAATGGGTTCTCGAGTTCTTCTCACATCAGTAGATTGAAATAATCGAACCCGACAGAAGACTCTAACGCTACCTGGAAACCAGACTCAGTTACCCTAACTGTTGATACCATAATATATAGTCCAATAGCAAATCGACACGTGTCTTGTTGTACGCTGATACACTTGTTCTAACACATGTCCATTACATGAGGATTAGACTTCCAAATGATAGCACGTGGCGATCAATAAGAGAGTTTAAGTTATCCCCCGAAGATAAGAGAATAACTTACTAACCGAAATGTCCCAGTTACATCCCAAGGAAATGGGACTAACTGGTGGAGACATGTGTCGGCAAGTTAGCTTTTGATGACCATATGATCATCATCAAAGGACTCACAATTTTAACTGCCCGAGGCCCATGCAGGTCAGTTATCTCCATATCAACAACCACCACAAGGGTAAATCCACATCTCCTATACAAACAAGAGTCTCCTATATATTTCCCAATTTGAAGGTATATGGACGAACAACTTTCTAGCCTAATTTTTACTCAAATCTTACCCATCTCTCAAAGAAGTATTTGTTCTTATTTTACTTCATACTGCTTACTTTGTCACTGACTTAATGATCGGAGTGGCCACTGGATTACCTAATCCACCTCTCTGTGATATTTTTTTATGTTCTCAAGGTCAACGTGTGAACTCGACTTCAACGTGTGAACTCAATTTCTACAGGAGAAATAGACTAGACTAGTTTCAACAACACTAACCATACTAATCGCACGATCCCAAAAGCTATTGTTTTTTGGTCCGGTTGGTAAAGAAGCTCCTGTATTAATTGAACCATAAAAAGTAAATGATGATCAATTATACCCAAGAAGATGATGTTAGGGATGAGAGTGCAAAGTAGAAAAAAAAAATGAAGAATAAGAATTTAACGTGGTTCAGCACTCTAACACGGGGGATGCCTATCTCCACCCAGAGAAAAGAGAAAGAGAGACTTCCTTTATTCCTAAGAAAAATTTACAGTATTCTCCAACTAACAAAGTGTTTTCCCCGATCAGCCTTATCTAGGGATTTCCACACAGAGACAATATATAGATTCCATAGAAATCTTAATCCCCATACAATTACAGAATTACCTATTTATATGTATTAGACCTAAACCTTAATACAAGTACAAACATGATAATTGTGTGGATTCACAGAATACAAGACACAACCCAATCAATGATTCAACTGAAATAGTGTTTGGAAGCCCACTTGAGCCCAGTTGTTACTCAGGAATCTGAATGTTATTTTTTTTCAACAATGAAGTAGCAGTTCGAAATATAACTTGTCAATTATGCACCTTAATTTCATTTTGTTTATTGTTTTTCATAAGCCCTCATTTTATTTATTTGTATTTGCTGTTGGAATCTGAGTTTTTTTTTTTTTTTCCTACAGTGTACTTTCTTTCATCAACTCTCTTTATTGCAGTTCTATGAAGCATCGTTGGATGTAATGATCAACACGTGTCACCTGGGTATTGAACAGTTTCAAGTTCAAAGGTCACCAATGGTCCTCTTTATTTTATTTATTCGGATTCCTAATTGATTTTAATGGGCTTGTTCTCGATTTATATATCGATTTCTCATCTATTAACCAACGATGGATTTAACGGTTTGAAACCACTTAAGTGTTGAGAAATTAGTTAGTATAGGATAATTAATGGTGTTTTTGAGGAGTACAAACTCAACCTACTTGTAATATCAATCGTACTCGCTGTTTTTTCTAGAACATTTTGATTAGTTAGATGAATCTTTTTGTTTTCTCCCGTCAGGTTCCCTTGGTGCTAGAAGCATTCTCCTTTTTAATTTGTTCTTTATTCTAGAAGATTCTAAAAAAAATCAAGATAGAGATGGCGCGTGTTCGGTTTTTCCTTCCCGAATTAGAAGTTAGAAAATTGATGCTGATTTGATCATCCAAGACACATAAACAAGTGTTGTTTTAGGGTAAAAGATGACGATGTCATGGTTAATCGTCAACACACACAAACACACACACGGGACTAACACACGCCGGTCCACAATCTCAGAAAATGCAAACATAATTTATAGCCATTAGGTGACAAACTCTTTCTTCACCCAAAAACAAGACAAACACTTTGGCTTTCACTGATAGTGAATGATTCCTACTTCAAACGACTCCTCTTCTCCTGGAGAGTTCATGCCTGTTCTAAATGTTTAGTGGTTAGAGGGTCCCACATCCGGTGGATGGATATTAAGTCCAACTCCTATGAAACTCTCTCCACGGGGAAGAGGATCTGAACTTTTTAAGGGTTTTTCTGGCCCTTGAGGATGAATACAGCCTTACAGATTCGTCACGCATCAACCAAGTGTAAAAAATAAATTTTTAGAAGAAAGAAGGACCCTTATGACCAATGAAATTTGTCGAGGCTGATTCATCCCGATTGGTAGCTCGGATTGAGCTAGTTTGAATTAACTCGAAATCTATCTAGATCAAACTGTTACTACACATGTTTCAGATGGAGGTATGACAAATCCTATAGGTCCCAATTAGATCCGTGCTAGTTCAAAATCGGTCCGAAAAATGAGACCGATGAGAATGAACTCGATAATGGTCTAAACCAAATCGATTTAGATCGAATATTAAACCCTCACTTCACTATTTCAATATTCTAGATGGCCTTAACAAGTTTCCTATCGAGGTTTCAACCCCAACCAGTCCTAACCAGCCTGATAACAACCCAAAATTATACCAATCCGTTAGTTAACGTGCTTAGTGCAGCCCACCCAGCCTGAACCTTTTAATGGACATATTTCAGTTAAGGCCTATAAATCTAAAATCGATTTATCTTGAACCGACCCTTTGACAGCCCTACTCTGATATTAAGGGTGTCAACGGGCCGGTCCGGGCCGGTTTCGGTCCGGGCTGAATCGGTGTCGGGTTTTATAAGCCCAGCCCAAAACATGTCCATTAAGAGTTGCGGGTTGAGCTGCTATTGGACACAATAACTATCGGGTTGGTCCGGTGTCGGTTTGTTATCGGGTTGGGCTTATTGAGGTGATTTCGGGTTGGTTCGGTCCGGACATGGCTTATCAAGCTTATCGGGCCTATTTTATATGTAAGATATATAGCCTATTTTATTATTTCTATCTATAAAATTAGCATCATTCCTTCTATATGCATGTAATTCAAGTAAATTGTAACAATTAACATACTTTTTCAACTATAGATTCATATAATATTTGGGATCAAGAAGTGAACTATAACAGTGTAATATAATCCCTCAAAATTTAAAACTGTTAAAAGAAACTAGGCCCGAATGGACCTTATCGGTGTTCGGGTTAGGTATTATTGATTCGGGCTAGTTCGGGCTTCTTAACGGGTTGGTCCGGTCTGGTTTCGGTTTGGGCTGAAACGGTGTCGGGCTTTACAAGCCGAGACCAAAACATGTCCATTAAGGTTCGGTCCGGGCTGGGTTCGGGTTATATCGGGCCGGCTCGGTCTGTGCTACCGGTCCGGGCTCATTTTTGACACCCTTATCTGATATATAGGCACAGGTATACACTGCCTACAATAATCTTTTTCTATCCTATTTTTATAACAAATATATGGTGAATGTTGGATTACTATTGACAAGGAACTGCACATGTGGCCAATCAAAGGGTTCATATAACCCGAATGGTCTAAATTTCTGAACCACTTTCCAAGTGGCTCAAAGAACTTTACATATATATATTTTTTTGATATTTAAAGAGGAAAAAAAATCCTCTCCAGCGCTGGAGAGTCTCCAATAGGGATCGACACTGGGTGAGGGGATTCGGCATCTGGAGTTCACCGAGCGCCGATCCCCGCTGGAGATTCTCCAGCGCCCGAGAGGATTTGAGTCGAAGGAGGGAAAATTGTTCAAAACTTTTGGAAAAACGAAGCACCCTTATGACCAATAAAATAAAAACATTATCCATTACTTTCTGACCAAATATTACATGATTTTTGTCTTCAAATGATTCCAACACATAAGTATAAGGAAAAACATCCTAGATGAGTCTCAATGTTACTGTTAACCTCATACCAAAAATAAAAACATATCATGAATATCATGTCACTTGTTTAATCTAAGAAATTAAGAAATTAAGAAGAGTGTCATACCTTTTATTGACGATTTGAAAATTTCTTTTGTTGAAGCATTCTACCTGTGATGAAGGACTCTTTCTTTTGTTGAAGAACTCTACCTGTGATGAAGGACTCTTTCTTTTGTTGAAGAACCTATGATGATTAGACAAACAAAGCCACTTGATTTCCAAGGATCTCACAAGCAATCAGGTGCTCACCCCAGCTGGACAGGTATACCATATCTTGGTATTTTGAACTTTTTTCTCCCCTTGCCTGTGTGACCTTGAGATGTTTTATATCTCTAGGGTGGAGATGACCAGCCATAAAGTCCAACCCTAAGTGAGATGCTAGCCTCCTAATGTCATATCCAGATTGCCTTTTGGCATACCTTGACAATTACCACAAGTGCCCCTAAATAATAAATAGGGACACAAAATACAAAACTGCCATTTTTTTATAAAACCAAAAAGATTTTGCAAGGAAAAATAAAAATAAATAATATTTTATATTTATAAATAAAAAAAATATTTGATGCAAAATCAAACATGATAACATTATTCAAATTGGCAGTTTGTAGGTACGCGTACACTCTTATAATTGTCAAGTCACTGGCAATGAACATTAGGCACTAAGGTCACCACTCAACGTACACGTGGTCTTATCATGAAGGACTTCACAGACCATATGTGCACTGACCGTCGAGAGACTAGTCCCCATGTCTCCCATAGTCTGAGCAATTTTGACTTGCACCCCTCAAACCTATCATGGTCCAATCAATGCCTATGTAAACACATAGCGCATCATGATAGGTGCGGTCAAGCCAAGGACTACAAAGTGGCTCATTTGAATAATCATCTGTAAAACCAGTCTATTAATACAATAGACAAAAAGCAATGGTACCATATAACAAATTTATAAGCCACAAAACATGTAAGCCACATGTCACATATATATACCTCAAAATTGAGATAGAGATGCCCAAAGAGAATACATAAAAATAACATAGTAAACCTGTGTTGGGCCACACAAATCCAACAGTCTCCCACTTGGCCTAACACAATCCCAAAGCCATTACATGTTTAGTAAATGCACCAAAAGGTAAACCTTTTGTAAAGGGATCAGCCAAGCTTGATTGAGATGGCACTCTCTCAACAACTACCTCATTCTTCTTAATAACATCACGAATCTAATGATATTGACCTTCAATGTACTTGGCCCGAGAATGACACTTTGGGTCTTTAGTGATGGCTATCGCAGAATTATTATCACATAAAAGTGGAATAGGTTTTTCCACACAATCTACTATCAGCAATTCCAACAGAAACTTTCGAAGGTACACAGCTTCTTTAGCTGCCGCATTCAATGCAATATATTCAGCTTCCATAGTAGACTGCGCAACACATTCTTGTTTCTTGCTCTTCCAAGCAATAGCTCCACCACAAAAATTGAACACAAAATCAGAGGTAGATTTTCTACTATCAACACATCCTTGATAATCAGAATCAGAATATCCAAGGATATTCAGATGATCAGAACAATAAGTCAATCTAAAGCCTTTTGTTTGCTTTAGATACCTCAGGATCCATTGAATAGCAATCCAATGCATTTTACCAGGATTACTCTGAAAACGACTGATCATACTAACTGCAAACGCTATGTCTGGCCGAGTACAGATCATAGCATACATCAAGCTCCCCACAACAGAGGCATAAGGACACAATGAGTCATTCAATTTTTCCGTTGGAGACTTAGGACTATCATTTTGGAAAATTGGTCTGAGATAATTATAAGGAATTTGTCATCCCACACAATCAGTCATGTGGAACCTCGTTAGCATGGTATCAATATATTTCTCTTGAGACAAGCTTAGTTTTCTTTGTTGACGGTCTCGCTCAATTTTGATACCCAGAATATAGGAAGCTTCACCCAAGTCTTTCATTTCAAATGTGGTAAATAATCATTGTTTCACTTTCATCTGATAAAGTTCAAAATCAAAATATGCAACCAAAGCCAACACAGCACGCACAGATTGTATCCTTACTACTAGTGAAAAAGTTTCATTATAATCAACACCATATTCTTGAGTGTAACCCTTAGCTACAAGTCTAGCTTTGAACTTCTCAACATTTCCATGCATATCCTTCTTTCTTTTGAATATCCACTTGCATCCAATAACTTTAGTGCTCACAGGCCTATCAATCAACCTCCACACACCATTCTTATGCATAGATTTGATTTCTTCATTCATATCACTAATCCATTGTTAAGAATCAACATCTGACATAGCTTGTGAATAAGTAATAAGATCATCTACAACTTCATTAATGGTCACTCTTTCATATGATTCTCTCAAATACACATAATAATCTGACATGTCTGGAGCTTTTGATGTCCTTCCACTTCTTCTTAAGGGCTCAAAATATTGCTTATCTTGATTGGTATTCGAAGAAATTATAGGAGTTGAGGACCCCTCAATGATAGAGTCTTGATGACCTCCATTAGTGTCTACTAACTCCTCCAAAACACTTTTATCAACATCATCAGAACTCCCACTATCAAATCGATCTTCTAAGAATGTCACATTTCTGTTTTCTAGTATCACCCAATCCTCAGGATCATATAATCTGTATCCTTTGGAGCGATAAGGATATCCAATCATGACACACCTTTTGGTTTTTTATAGTAATTTATTTATATTTGGGTCAGGAATCAAAACATGAGCAATACAGCCCCAAACCCAAATATGAGCAATACTTTCTTGCTTACCATAAAATAATTCATATGGGATAGAATTTACTGCTTTGGTGGGAACTCTATTTAAAATATGCATTGCTGCATATAATGTCTTTCCCCAAAAAGAAGTTGGCAAATTAGCTCTTGCCATCATTGATCGAACCATATCTAATAGAGTTCGATTTCGTCTTTCTGTAATTCCATTAGTCTCTGGAGTATGAGGTGGAGTATGAAAATATTTAATACCATTTTCAAGACAATACAACTCAAAATCATCAGACATATATTATCCACCTTTATCCACCTCGATCTGAATTTAGTGACTTAATCACTTGTCCAGTCGTCTTTTCAGCCTCAAGATGAAATGATTTGAAAAACTCCAAAGCCTCAGACTTATGTTTCAACAGATGTACAAAACCAAATCTAGAAAAGTCATCGGTGAAAGTAATAAAATAACGAAAGCCACCTCTTGCACTAATGCTCATAGGTCCACATACATCAGTATGAACCTTTTCTAACATATGAGCACATCTTTCACCTTTTGTATAGGATTTCTTGGTCATTTTACCAGAAATACAACTTTCACAAGAGAAAAACTTTTCTAGAGTCACTCCAGTTAAAACGTCAGAATTAATCAATCTGCCAATTCTATTTATATTGATATGTCCCAATCTCAAATGCCAAAGATAAGTAGCATTATCTTTTATATCAAGTTCAACATTGCATATAATATTACCACATAATTGCACTTGATACATATTGTTATTTCTAAAACCATGCAACATAACTTTATCATTTTTCTTCATTAAAAACCTTCCATTACCAAAATAAAATTCATATCCAAGCTTTTCCAACATTGAAACAGATAACAAGTTTCTTTTACGACTAGGTGCATACAAACATTCAACTAAATCAAAATTTGTTCCATCATTCAGCTTCAATTCAAAAACTCTAACTCTTTCAATCTACGTCTTATCATCATTTCCCATGTAAATGAAACTGATATTATCACTTATTCTCTTGAGTTCCTTGAACCCCTTGGCATTGCTTTCCACCAGACTTTAAGAAAGAATAGCATTGAGCCTTCTTATGTCCAGGCTTCTTACAAAAATAATAAACTATCTGTCTGGATTTAAATCAACATCTTGTCTTACTTTGGTGCCCTTCTTCTTTTGCCAATCTTATTTTTTTCTTTACAAATTTTTTCTTCTTCTGATATTTCATTTTATGTTTTGACTTATTTGCATTCCCATCAATAGCATTGATCACAAAATTTTTCTTTCTTAACTTAGCATCTTCATGACCAGTGACTTTAGATAAGAGATCATCAACAGTCCAATCCAAACTAGACACAAAATAAATTTGCCTTACAATTTCATAAGAATCAGACAAAGAAGATAAAATAATGAATATCTTAGTTTTCTCATCCACAGACCTTCCTTGTAGGCCTAACTCATCAGCAATAACAATCATGTTGTTTATATGCTCTCTGACATCCCCTCCTTCTGACAATTTAGTTATGATAAATTTTTCCTATAAGTTTTCAATATGCTGACTAGATTTCTTACCAAATTTTAATTCAAGACTATCAAGAATGACTTTAGCAGATACACTATTCATATAGCTAACCATAAGATAATCTACCATGTATTCCAACATTAAATATTTCACTTTATTATCTGCCTCTATCCATTTTTGATAGGCAACCTTAGCAAATCTGGTAGAACGCACATCAGGCACAGGAGGACATTCCTCTTGAATACAAAAAGAAAAATTATGAAAGCCAATGAACAAATCAATTCTACGCTTCCATTCAGCATAATTGGGTCCAATCAAGATGTAGTTTTTCATAATATCAGACATGTTCAAAGAGCTAGACAATCTTGCCATCTTTCATAAGCATGCAATATGCATAATAAGCTTGGAGACCAAAGTCCATTCCATTTGCATAAACACAATGCAACATTGATCATTTGATGGGATAACAACAAAACAACAAAGAAACCTATGATTTCTCAAATCCCTCCCGTATCCGATGGACGTAGGGAAGAATCCAATTGATCAAGGCTCATTAAGAATTAATTAAACTTTAATATAAGGATATGTTAAATTTGTCTCGTATCCGATGGACGTAGGAAAGAATTTAACCTATCACCATATCTATCCGATGGACAGTGACACGAGGGGTTTACATGTCCATCCATAGTCTTATCTCATCCATGTGATTAACCGATGGGTGTCATCATGTCTAAGCATCGGAACTATGAATGAAACAACCCCAAACTCAATTTACACAAGATATTCAAACTAACTCCCACTGAAATTGGGATTAGATGAAAACAAATATATATTAGAGTACAGATGAATTCAGCTTAAAATTGAAGGCCCAATTAGTAGGCACAATATAGCTTAAAAATAAACATGGTATTACCACATGTACCATTATTACGCACTTGGCTTGATAGCTTGATGATTTATGGCTTAATGGCTAAGTGACTTAATGGCAAAATAATAATGACTTTATGTCTTCTTAGAATTTCCATCTTCTAACATCCCAAAATGTGAGTATTAATTCTCCATCCCTCCATTATGACAAGGTAAATCAAAAGATAAGTCTTTTTAAATTCCATGATGATATTAATTCTCTATCCCTCCATTATGACAAGGTAAATCAAAAGATAAGTCTTTTTAAATTCCATGATGGTTTATCAATTTTAAGATGAAGTGTCAACGCACCCTTTTATCTTCTTCATAAAGTTTCTAATAAAATTTCTTTTTATTTAAAAAAAAATTTTTCAAGTCCCAATAAGACTCTTCATTTCTAATTTATGGGATATTCAGCATTAATGATGATAAATTCATCATAGCTATTAAACAAAAATTATTAGACTGTTCATCTTTCATTTCTTGGTTTCTAATTTATGAGATATTATTAATAAGCATAAATGATGATAAATTCATCATAGCTATTAAACAAAAATTATTAAACTGTTCATCTTCCATTTCTTGTTTTTGGAGAAAGCTTTAGAGAAATACAAACCATGTTTAACACAATCAACTAAAATTACTATGAAGACGTCACAATTTGTCATAAGAAGAAAAACAAAAAAGAAAACAACCACTACTCGTTGATATAATCAAACACATATATGAGAAACAGAGACAATTCTAGGATATGAATCTTAGACAAGGAGAATTTTAACAGAACCGTCATGCTTGTGCTATAAGGAAAAACATCCTAGATGAGTCTCAATGTTACTGTTAACCTCATACCAAAAATGAAAACATATCATGAATATCATGTCACTTGTTTAATCTAAGAAATTAAGAAATTAAGAAGAGTGTCATACCTTTTATTGACGATTTGAAAATTTCTTTTGTTGAAGCATTCTACCTGTGATGAAGGACTCTTTCTTTTGTTGAAGAACTCTACCTGTGATGAAGGACTCTTTCTTTTGTTGAAGAACCTATGATGATTAGACAAACAAAGCCACTTGATTTCCAAGGATCTCACAAGCAATCAGGGTGCTCACCCCAGCTGGACAGGTATACCATATCTTGGTATTTTGAACTTTTTTCTCCCCTTGCCTATGTGACCTTGAGATGTTTTATATCTCTAGGGTGGAGATGACCAGCCATAAAGTCCAACCCTAAGTGAGATGCTAGCCTCCTAATGTCATATCCAGATTGCCTTTTGGCATACCTTGACAATTACCACAAGTGCCCATAAATAATAAATAGGGACACAAAATACAAAACTGCCATTTTTTATAAAACCAAAAAGATTTTGCAAAGAAAAATAAAAATAAATAATAATTTATATTTATAAATAAAAAAAAATATTTGATGCAAAATCAAACATGATAACATTATTCAAATTGACAGTTTGTAGGTACGCGTACACTCTTATAATTGTCAAGTCACTGGCAATGAACATTAGGCACTAAGGTCACCACTCAACGTACACGTGGTCTTATCATGAAGGACTTCACAGACCATATGTGCACTGACCGTCGAGAGACTAGTCCACATGTCTCCCATAGTCTGAGCAATTTTGACTTGCACCCCTCAAACCTATCATGGTCCAATCAATGCCTATGTAAACACATAGCGCATCATGATAGGTGCGGTCAAGCCAAGGACTACAAAGTGGCTCATTTGAATAATCATCTGTAAAATCAGTCTATTAATACAATCGACAAAAAGCAATGGTACCATATAACAAATTTATAAGCCACAAAACATGTAAGCCACATGTCACATATATATACCTCAAAATTGAGATAGAGATGCCCAAAGAGAATACATAAAAATAACATAGTAAACCTGTGTTAGACCACACAAATCCAACAGTAAGTACTGAGTTGGCAAGAAAAGCTGAAACTTTTCCCAACCTGAAAAACATTATCCATTACTTTCATGTGTTTTTTTTATATCTTTTGACATCATTTCGTAAATTTTAATTAATTTTTATTAAAAAGGAAAATTATCTTGGAGAAGAATTTTACGACCCAACGTGAAAGAAATCAAATGATCCGGTCCTTTGGTAATTCACATTATTTTAGGATTGTAATCATTGTCACATGGACATATTATGTATCCATTCTGTTTATTCGATAGAGAAAGTATATTCGATAGATTATATGTTTTAGATTCTCTCATGTTGTTTAGTTCCTCTAATCATAATTTAGATATCGGAGTTTACTCAATATGCATATCGATGTATTGATATACATATTAAATGAATTCCAACCATTAAATCACAATTAGAGTCTTACAATCACAGAAGAAGATCCAATGAAAGGAGCCAAGGATATGCTGAGTTAGCATAGGAGTGTGTTTTTTGATCTAAAGGCAGTAGCTCATGATAGAATTGTTGAAATTCGATATCTTGTGTTCCATCTCTTGGGTTTGTGGGATAACTCCGAAGGATCGTCAAGAGCCTATTAGGTTTGAGGGTATTTAAGTAATTACACATGTATGGGATTTGCTATAATTATATACTAATGGCTTTCAATTACATCCATTATTGATTTTGGGCATGACTCATACCGTGTACGACTTCCATGGAAAGGGTGATATAGCGTGTCTAATACCTGAGTTTACATATATAATATATTTTGCGCAGAAAACAATTTTAAACGATCTTAAGTTTCTAAAATATCAACCATTTTTTTAAATAAAAATTTTATAAAAATGAAATTCTTCACCTTTTGATTCCAAATTACGACCGCAACCTCTTCGGCGGGCAATGTATTTATAGATCTCTGTCGTCCGCTTCTGCCTACGCATCACCACCGGGATCTTCAATGGATGGATTTTCTAGATATTCTCGTCGGAATTGGGAGACCGATCAGTGCTGGTAGATAATTGTCCCGGTTGATGGGGTCCTTCTTTCCCCTTTGGTTTAAACATTTTAAATTAATTGAGATTCAAGTTCAAAAAAAAAAAAAAAAACACCAGACCATGACCATTTATCCATGCGGAGAGAGCTCATTTTATTGAGTAGTTGTGATGAAATGGTCATAAAAAATGCAGTGCCACCAGTGGAAATCCTTTCCGATAAAGGAATGATTTTCCACCGAGAGATCTGAGAAGTCGTTCTAGAACCCATAATGGTGATTCAGAATTTCGAATATGGCAAGAAGCACTCCATTGCATGATCAGGCGAATCCAACTGTCAATTCAGAATTGAGGCAAAGACGAATAGCCGGAGTAGATACACCTTCACTATTAGGAATTGTGCAATACATAGACCATGGCCCGATGGAAAGAAAATTAAAAGATTAATCAAGCTTGATACCTTTTATTTAGAATAAAAAAATGATAGATTCAGTGTAGTAAGTCAGGGTTGGAGTTTGGACTTTGATCCCATTGTAATATTTAAATAAAAATGATATTTTGTTTCTCGAAGATCTATAATCTCTGTGTTTTGACTTTGCAGTGAGGCATCGGCTGAGAGTGCAGCCGTGCCACAAACGATCTTGAGTCCTTGGGTTTCTGTGCATCCCCCATCCCACGGATCTTACCCCACTAACTTCGATAGAAGGACATGAATTCAACTATCTTCGGATACCGTAATATATAGTCCACACGTGTCTTGGCTTAGGCTGATACACGTGTTCTAACATATTTCCATTACGTGAGGATTAGACTTCCAAATGATGGCACGTGGCGATCAACAAGAAAGTTTAAGTTATTCCCCGAAGACGAGGGAATAACTTACAAACCGACACGTCCCAAGGATAAGGGACTGGCGGAGACATGCGTCGAATAGTTGACTTCTTGCACCGTTAAGACCATCATCAAAGAAAGGACTCACAATTAAAACTGCCCAACTGCCCTAGCTTTAGCTTGAAGGTAGCAATTTTCTAGCCTAACTTATATTTAAATCTTATCTCATCTCTCAAATATATATTTATTTTTATTTTACTTATATTGTTTGCTCTGTTATTGATTTAATCATTGAGTGACCATTGGATTACCTAATTCATTTTTTTGTTATCTTTTTTTATGTTTTTAAGGTCTACGTGTGAACTCGACTTCAACGAATATGGTTTTTATAAGAAAAGTCAACTAGACTAGTTTCAGTAGTAACATTAACCATACTAATTGCATGAACCTAGAAGCTATCATTTTTAACTCTGGTTGGTCAAACTCTTGTATTAATTGAACCATGGAAAGTAAATGAGAATCAATTCTATCCAGGAAGATGACTCAACTTAAATAGTGTTTGGTGACCCACTTGAGCCCAATTGTTACTAAGGAATCTGAGGGGATTTTTTTTTATTTTTTTATTATTATATCTATGGTGAAGTTGCAATTGGAAATATAAGAACAAATGATTTAGTTGGTCTTCTCAGTTATGCGCCTGAATTTTATTTTGCTTGTTGTTTTCGCATAAGTCCTCATTTTTATTTATTGTATTTGTTTACTTTCCTTTTTAAATGGAGGATCATCAGCCTTCATATAATTTGTTCTCCGAGTTGGTCCCTTCTGTTCTTCTATCTTAAAAAAAAAACATGCTCATTTTAACTTAAGAAGAACAGATTTTAATGGAAGTGGCATGCCACTAGGAGTGCAAGTTTTACCCTGATAATCCAAACCCATTCAAACCTGCCCTGAACCCTGGCAGGGTTGAACCCGGCTCGAATCCTAACAGGACTGGGTTAGGGTTCAATTTTTTATCAACGTTGGCAAGGTTGGACTGGGTTAGGGTTGACCCCCTGGGTTGAGCCCGGTCTGGCCCGACCCTGAATATATATATATATATATATATATATATATATATATATATATATAAACCAAACCCTAATCAACCTATTTTTTTATTTTCTTCTCTCTCTCGATTCTCCCCTAATTTCTTATCTCCCTTGACAGTCGATTCTTAGTCTCAAATAGTGTATTTGCAGCAGCGACGCCTCCCAGAGTAGCAATCTTAGGCGGCCAGGCCCTTCGGCTCCTCCCTAATCTCTCCAACTCTCCCTCTCCATTCTCCATAATCCCTCTCGACTCTTCCAGTTTCCCTAATCTCTCCAACTCTCCCTCTCCATTCTCCCTAATCCCTCTCGACTCTTCCAGTCTCCCTAATCTCTCTCGACTCTCTCTCTCGACTCTCTCTCTCTCTCCCCCCTTCTCGCGCCTTTCTATCTTCCCAACTCCTCCCTCTTCGATCCTTGCAGTACCACCTCTCTCTCTCTCTCTCTCTCTCTCTCTCTCTCTCCAACGGATCCTTGTGTTTCTGTCACTCCTCTTCCTCCCTCGATAGTGTTTCTTAGACGACAATCTGCGATGGGGAAATCTACAATCAGAAATCGAAAAATCTACAATCTGAAATCGGAAACAGCGCCTTGCGATTAGAATTTTGCAAAGGCAGTGGACCAATAGAGTTCTTCTTCCCCGAGATTGGAATTTTACAGCGAAGGAAATTTTTGTTCTGGTACTGTTCTTTCCTCTATTTGTCTATGCTATGATTGATTTTCTTCTTAAGTCTTTAAAAACGTGGTGCCCATTTGAGATTGTACTATGAAGTCTCATTTTTTTTTAAATTATTATTTGTTTTGATTCAAGACCTCCACGAACGAACAGTTCATTTTGACTGTTTCTGTTTATTATTGATTTTTCTGCATATTTAGATCTGAAGTACTGGTGCTCAAATTCTCGTATAAATAGTTGTTTGAATACGCAATCCTTTTTGGTTGATTTTGTACTATTAAGAGAACGGATTGTTCTATAAATTCTCTTCAAATTGTAAAAAGACCACCCAAGTAGCAAAGTTCTTCATTTTTCAATCTTTCAATTCATTTTACCATGTTCTTGGCAATTTTGTTGGGCTCTGAGTTTCTTCAAAACGGAAGAATAGCTGTGGTGGTGAATGGCATGAATCGTTCAAGCCAAGCACAAAGCTTTCAATTCCAAAAGAATATTGTCGGTCTCCATTTTTACAGATAAATAGATT
The DNA here is from genome assembly GCA_028583415.1 of Protea cynaroides. Classification (NCBI taxonomy): domain Eukaryota; kingdom Viridiplantae; phylum Streptophyta; class Magnoliopsida; order Proteales; family Proteaceae; genus Protea; species Protea cynaroides. Next base: position 51,208,911 of record CM053272.1, read on the forward strand.
CTAATTTCTTCCAATCAGGGTCAATCTGACCTTGAATTAATCAGGATTATTCGGCCCAATCCGACCCTATTAGCGTCAATCAGGATAACTTAAGGTTAGAACCAACCCTGCCAGGGTCAGGATTTATCAACGTACACCTACTTTTGTTAATTCTGAAATGACTGGAGTTTGATTTGATTTTGTAGGACATATAGATGAAATGTGGTCTAAGCTGATAATGGATAAGCAAAAATATACAATATTTTTTTCTTTTCACCAACTCTTTCTATTGTTGTTTTATGAAGGATCGTTGAATGTAATGGTCAACCCTTGATGCTCGGGTACTGAACAGTTTCAAGTTCAAACGTAGACTTGAGAAAAACCGAATCCAAACCGATGGTGCAATATAGGGTGAATGATAAGATTAACATTGATAAACGACTGTACAAGTGGTCAATCAAAGGGTTCTTATGACATGATCTAAATCTTCTAACCACTTCCCATGTGGAGGAATATTTTTTTTTTTTTTTTTTTTTTTTTTTTAGTATTGAGAAGAGAGAAATTGACCAAAACTTTGGAAAAAGAAAGGGACTCTCATGGCCAAGAAAATAAAAACATTATCCATTACTTTTAACGAAGTGGGACACGACTTTTCTGTCCTCAAATGATTCCAAATTCCAACATGTATGAACCCAGTTGCCAGTTGGCAAAACTGGAAATGGTGACACTTGAAGTTCATGTGTTTTTTATGTCGGTCACTTTCATGTATGTTTTTTATTTTTTTTTCCTTATGAATTCATTGGTAAAATTGTAATTAATTTTTATTAAAAAAGTGAAATCATCTTGGAGAAATTCTTTTTCCCCCACGTGGAAGAAACCAAACGATCCGGTCTTGTTAATTTTGTAAATTGAATGTCGGCAAATGTCGGTAATTGGCATTATTCTAGGATTGTAACCATTGTCACATGGATAAGTTATGTGTCGATTCTATTTTTTGGCAAGGAGGACATAGAGTAGGACTAGGTTCGTCTGTAACACTGCTTTGTAACAGTGTTGATCTTGACCTTTGGAAGTACATCGGAACACGTAATTGATGCATTCTCAACGGTGAGGAGTACCACTGCTACACGATAGTACTATAGATGATCATTTTTCGATAGACTAGATCAGCATGTGTACCAATGTTAAGAGTGTAATTCAATTAAATGCTCTTTTTATATTAATGTGTATCCTATGTATGCTCATGCATATATATCTATACTCTAGACAGTGGTAGACTATCTCAATTCTTAAATGGAAATATATGGTTTAGATTATAAATCGTTAAAAAAAATGAATGATTTATATTTATCTTATGATCACATTCCATCTTTATAAGTAAGGTCGCAACAAAGCCGGATTCGATCGGAGATTTTAAAACCCCAACCCAATCTTGGATCTCTGAAAACCGGTCTTGAGCCCATCACGATACTATCAGGATTAGACAAACCTTCAACCCAAACCCTGATCCTGACAATGGGTTTGGCTTTGATCTAACACCGCCCTCCACATCGACCTTCATGTCTGCCACCATCACCACCACTCTCACATCGTCCTCCATATCCACCACCGTAGCCACTGCCATCGTATGCATAACGTGAAGAGAGGTGAGGACTATGTTCACGAGCTACCGGAAAAGGAGAGTATGCGTTTATTTATGCTGAAGATGTGGAGAGGAAGATGGCAAGGCATAGAAGTAATGAAATTAATAATTTCTGCTGTGAGACCGGAGTGTCCCAATAGAGTTTCAAAGTTTGGATGCATAACCAGAAGAACACATCTACCTCTATAAATTAATAACAAGTGTCCTAATAGAGTTTCAAAGTTTGGATGCCTACCCACAAAGAACACATCTACGTACACCTCTATAAATTAATAACATTATTTGAAAGATGAATAATATGTAACGCTATGATAATAGGACACGTATGTGGCCTCTGAAGGCTTATCAAAAGATCACATTATTTGTACGATTAAGACGATTAGCAGTACACAAGCATAGGACTACACATAAGCAGAAAATGACAAGGAACGAAGAAAGAGAGAGAAAGAAAGGATAGAGATGAAATGGCCAAGAATCTGTTGAGTCAGCCTAGGACAAAAAAGTATTAGGATCCTCTATACTCTAAACGGTCAGGATCCTCACTACCAGGCGGCAGTGCTACAAAGGATCTAAGTCCAACAAAAGTCTTAAACTAGTTTCCAATTTTTCATTCTTAATTATAAGGGTAAATTTCTCTCACCTCTCTTCCAGGAATCCTAAAAGACTAACACCTCTCAACTTGATTGAAAATGTCTCCCACCTCCTCTATTATTGAAAAATAATCTCTCCCATTCAATTTGATATTATACCCTCAAATTAACTTAAAAGAGATCTAATAAAAAAATTTAATTGAATTTAATTAAAAATATATATTAAAAAATTAAAAAAAAAAAAAAAACGTGATATACTAAATAGATCTTACCCAAAAAACAAAAAAAGATACTAAATAGATTTAGGATAATCGAATTTAACTACTAAAATCCCAATAGAGATTTACTAAAATTCGCCCAACGAACTCTCTCTACGTTTCAATTTTTTTTTTTTTTTTTACTTTCTTCCTTATTTCTCTACCACTGCTCTCTCTTCTTCAATTTGCCAGAGACCACCTCACCTTCAACTTGCCGGAGACACTGCCATTGCTAGAGTCCACCACTGCTCCTTCTTCTTCAACTTGAGAAACCCTAAATCGCAGAGACCATTAACCGCAGGGATCTTCTTTCACCCCCCCTCTCTCTATCTCTATCTTTGCCTCTTTCTCTTTCTCTATCCCTATTTCATTCCCGCCGCTGCAACCTGTTCTTCAATTTTTTTCTTTTTCTTTTCGTTGTTCGTGAGTTAAAAAAAAACAGAGGGGGTCTAGGTTCATCTTGATCTCAAATTGGATGGGAACACACCGATTGAAAGGATGTCGAATGAATTGAAAGATGGCAAAAATCTGACTGCCTTGTTAGAAATGAAATCTGAACTTTATTGGCTCCATCACCTCCACCAGTAGCTGTAGAGAAATAAGGAAGAAAGTAAAAAAAGAATTGAAACGCCGAGAGAGAGAGAGAGAGAGAGTTCATTGGGAGAGTTTTAGTAAATCTCTTTTTGGGATTTTAGTAATTAAATTTGATTACCCTAAATCTATTTAGTATTTTTTTTTTTGAAAAAATTTTATCTAACCCCCAAAAACTATGTCAAATTCCATCTACTACCCAATGGTTTCCAAAAACTCTAACCGGTCCTATTTAACTGACAGACTTCACTGAACATGTGAGTAGACATTCTTACCCTTTCTATTTGAAACTTTAAGACATTAAAATGAGATAAACTTACTAATTTGCCCCTTTCTTTAAAACACTAATTCTTGGTCTTTTTCGATTGTTCGTCTCATGGTTCGGTATTCTTCAGTTCGTTCGGCAATTAGGTCGTCGATTTTCTTTGTTCTTCATTTTCTCAGCGATTCCAGCAAATGTTCATTCCTACTGATATTCTTACTTCAACTTTTCGTTGTTCATTCCTGTCCGTTTCAATCTGCATCATCTTTCTAGATCTGATGTTTTTAGCTCAGATCTGAAGTTTCGTTCATCGTCTCAGTTTCTTTTGTTTCAGTCAAGATTGATTGTTCTTGGTTTTTCCTTAACAAATCATATTTGCCTACAGTTCCTCATGTTCTTCAATTTCAGGTTCGGCAATCGTTCTTGATTTTCAGATCTGTCCACACTAGTTTACCTCAATCTCTTTTTTTCATCGTTTCCTTGATTTCTTCGTATTTCAGAAATCTCTGAATTTTTTTTTGTCTGGTCATTTGTTCTAGCAAACCCTTCTAGATGATTTCTCTCTGGTCATTCAAAGCTTCTAATCTCATCCACTTCAATTCCGATTCATGTCTTGTGTTTCTCTGAAATCTTTCTGAATTCTAGTTTCAAACATTTTAGTTTAGATCTTGAAATTTCAATTCTATTTTTTGAAGTTCAGACTCGAGTTTCATTGGTTTTGTTCAAGCAGTTTCGGTTATGTTCGCATTATCGGATTCGTGTTGTAGTCTGAGTTTAGATCTGAATTTGTTTACTCAGTTTGTCGTTTTTCAATTCTCGATTTCAGTCAATTTCAGTTGATTTTAGTTCTTGGCGGTGGTATATTGTTTCTGTTCCATTGACACTTCACTTCCCAATTGATGAATGCATCAACAAACGAAATTTGGCTGTAGTCTATAGATTCTTCAGAAATGCCTTCATCTTCTTGGTCAGAATTCCTTCGTTTCTAGGTTTGTTTTTTGCAGTGTCCTGTAGCTTTTCAGTTAGTTATTCTCTAATGTTCACAATTCCTTTTTTTTTTCCCTAAAATTTCATTACCTCTCCTGCTTCTCGAACTCTCTCTCTCACTCTGACCATCGATGGCCTCACTCCTTATCTTCTCTCCTTCCTACTTCTTCTCCCACAATCCCTGGTCGACCAACGGGTTTCACCGTTGCAACTAGTCGGAGAAGAAAGGTATGGAAAGAGAAATTTTCTTTTTACTTTGGGGGGCATTATTGTCTTTTACTATTGTGAAAAGGGCAATATTGTTCTAATATTTGCAACTAACGGGTGGGGTCTCTTTGACTAACGGTGGAAATATTTTAGGTGATAGATGAGACATTTGGAAACCTTTTGAGTAGTAGATGAGACTTTTGAAATTTTTGGGGGTTAGATCGAATTTAACATAGTTTTTGAAGGTTAGATGAATTTTTTTTTTTTGGGCAAGATCTATTTAGTATCTCACGTTTTTATTTATTTATTTATTATATATTTTTAAATTAAATTCAATTAATTTTTTTTAATAAAATCTCTTTTAAGTCAATAATAGTCCAAAAAATATCGGTGATGATAAATATCAATTTATCATCACCAAATTGAATTGGGAAAATTATTTTTAAAAACAAAAGTGGTGGGAGACATTTTCAATCAAGTTGAGGATGGTAGTCTTTTAATATTCCTTGAGAGGAGGTGAGAGAAATTTATCCTAATTATAATTTAAACGAAATATTTTATACTTCCCAAATGTTCACAAATCAGTTAGTTTTGGATAATTAATGTTGTTTTTGAGGAGTTAAAAGTTTAGATACTTGTAATTTCAATCGTACTTTCTTTTCTAGAGCAGTTTGTTTGGTTTAGATGAGAGAATGAGAACCTATTAGTTTTCTCTCTTGTAACTCAACAGAAAATTTTGTCCCTGAACCGCCACCTGGTAAGATCAATTGGATTGACGTATACCATCCATGATCGCCCAATGCTTTATCATCAGTATTCTAAGAACTAAATGGAAACTCAGCTTCACTAGGTGGTAGAAGCATTCTCTTTCCTTGCTCTTAATTTGTTCTAGAATATTCTTTAAAAAAAAAGAAAAAAGGAAAGTTTGCTCGTGTTTGGTTTTCCCCCTTGTAGAAATAGAAGTTGGAAAACTGACGCCAATTTGATTTGATCATCCATGACTCACTCGTAAACAGGTTTGTTTTTCAGGTTTTATCTGATTGAGATGGTGTACGTAATTTATTTTTTAATTTCCTAGTAGAAGATGAGGGTGTAATGGTTATCGATCGTCACCTCCACACATGCCTAACACACGCCGCTCCACAAGCTCACAAAATTTAAGCATAATTTAGCTTCACTGACAGTGTATGATTCCTAGTTCATACCAAACTCAACCCCGACTTCTCTCCTTCGAAAGAGTTTATACCCATTCTTAATGCTTAGTGGGTCCCAATTTCCATGGACGGAAATTAATTTTAAATCCTATGAAACTCTCATGTGGAAGAGAGAATCTGGATTTTGTAAATATTTGCTTACTCCATGAGGATGAATAAAGCCTTTACCAAACTCGCCGAGGCACCAATAAAGTGTAAAAAATAAATAAAACGGTAACTGTTGTTGTTTAAACTAGTCTAGCTTATGTCACATAGGTGTCTAAAACACAAAGAAGGTCTTTGGGGGACGAATTGGGTAATTCGGTGGTCATTCTGACGATCAAGTCAATTGTAGAGCAAGCAGTATGAAACAATGTAAGTACGAATGCTTCTTGAGAGATGTATTCAAGTTTGAGTATATTTCAAAGTAGAAAATTGTCTATCCACGTACGTTTGATCTTACAGATATTTAAAGATGTCCTCGTACAAAGAGTGGAAACTGAATTTACCCTTGAGGTGGTTGAGTACGTGGTGGTAACTGACTTGCATGAGTTTCGATCAGTTATAAACCTTGACCTTTCAATCATGATCTTCAATTAGTAACAGACACATCAACCGACTTCCATGGAAATAATGAAAAATTCCCCTCTTATTAAAGGATTCAAATCCTCTCCTACAGTAAGAGAGTTCCAACGGAGATCCAATCTTCTGGAGTTTCTCTGGCCCGCATACCCATGTATTGGTATGTACACCAAAGAAACTCCAACGATTGGATTCTTGTGGAACGTCTCCTACCGCAAGAGACGATTTCTATCCCTTATTAAATACCCCCATTTGCGTTTTTGTTGACCCCACATTTGTGCCGGCCTCATAATCGGGCAACAAAACAGTCCCCCTCCCTTTCATTTATCTAATGCGCTTTTAAGTCAAATGCTTCTTTTACATAGAAAAACTTATCAACCTTTCATCCATGGGATCCATACTGCACTTACATACTATTAGATGTTTACTATGATATAACTTTAATCATATATTCTTATAGGTGCAAGTAACCATGGGACACGATCATCAAATGACTCTATTCCTATTAATGCATACTGAAAAGACCCCAACGGCTCTCTGGTTAATATGGTTAATATCAGTTACATGTCAGTCAATATCAGCCCATATTACTTGTATGTAGATTGATACCGGTGTGTATCCATCCATATTGATCCACATACTGATTTTGCAAAACAATACCGCATCAGCTATGTATCTATATCAGTATTGATCGATATCGAACTAATCAACTGATACGAACGATACGATATCGAAACCCCAAACCATAACAACAAGAACATCATTTTGACCCAAAAGGAGTATAGCTTATGATAGAATTGTTGGGAATTGGAGGTCTTATATTCGGTCTCATGAGTTTGTGGGTTAACTTCGAAGGACCGTCAAGAGTTCATAGAGCTTGAGGGTATTTAAGTAATTACACATGTATAGGATTTGCTATAAATATATAGCGACGGCTTTCTTTATGTGGCAGACCAGAGGTGCGAAGAAGAGCATTGTAACCTGTTGTCGCTGGAATCCGGAAAAATGGATTTATCAGGACAGACAATATAGAACTATCAATGAAACATTAACGTTCCTTTAGAAACAAAGGTTCCCTGAGATATTGTCCACTAGAACTATTTCCTTCTCCACTAAATTAGACACCGAAAGAATCTGATCAAAAGTAATGACAACCACTTGGAATTTAAAGATGAGAGGTTTTTTTTCTCTGCTTCAAGGATATTAAAGTCTTATATCATTTATTTGATATCCTCTTGTTACATATATAGATTCAATTGGAAACTTTACCAACAAGCTTCCTCATGCCTATTACTACTTTAATCATTAGTTACCTAGGGTATAGTAAGCCCGTATGGTTACGACTCCCCCAAGATATTATTAGGGTGTCTTGTCAATCGTTTTCGATCCCCCTCGACCCTCTTCGACCCCTCTTTTAGGCCATGTCCCCCATGCTTCCAGATGTCTGTTTTTGTCCTTGCACTTTTACCAAATAAAGGTCTGACTTCGCGCTGATTTGGCCCCTGATCTGGTGACTTGGTTGATCAGATCAGCGTGTCTTACATTTATGGTTGTTGTTAGCATTTATGAACATTAATGACCATTCATAAATAGCCCAACCACCCACATCAATCTGTCACATCTTATCTGAGTTAGCATAGAGTCGAACATAAGTTCCTTGTAATATTTTTTATTATGTCTTCCTTCTCATACCATATGCCTTAGATGTACGCCACATGCTCATCTCCGAAAGATCATCCGAAGTTCGCTTCCTACGACCAAATTTAACATTAACCATTATTTTTCCTAACATAACCCTATTCTCTAATCTCTATTGAGGGTGAAGTAAATCTGAGGTAGATAGAAAATGCAGTTGAATCATGTAAAATTTTTGAGTTGTGTGATTATTTTTTTCCTATTTCTGTATTGTTTTTATGGTTGATTTCCACAAGGATTTCTTCACCCATTTTCAAATCCAACAAGTGACATAGGCGCTGAAGTGATAGAAGGTTCAAAAGATGGTGGTTGATGGAGATTTGTATCAGTTCCGAACCTGGACGATCCCCTATTCTATCGTGTTTTAATATTATTTCAATACAGATCAGACACCTCATTTTCCAATTAAATCCGTCATTAATTTTGGACATGACTCATACCGTCGTGTACATTGCCCGAATTTAGAACTTCCGTGGAAACAGAGAGATACCGTGTACACTGCCTGGGTTTTTATATAATATATTTTGAGCAGAAAACAATTTTACACGACCAGTTTTTTAAATAAAAAATTTTAAAAAAAAATTGAAAAATCATCACTTTTTTATTCCAAATGATAGGATGTTCGATCATCCTGATCCGTTCGGGGCTGGATCCGACGTTTTTAGAATCGGGATGACAGAGCCCCACCCACGTCGGATTCCGCGTTTTTTAAAACCTTTTAGTTCCTGCAATCCGAAGAACTATATTATAAATAAGCTTAAAGTCCCCCTCACTTCTCCATCGTTCTTCGTCCTCCACATCACAAAAACTGTAAAACACCTGCAACTCAACTCTGCAACTCCAATCATATCAAATGGCAGCCGCGTCCCCAACTACTTCTCTGGGATCTTCTCCCTGTTTCCTCGGCCAAAAACTCCTCTCCAACAACGTTTCCTCTTCTCTTAATGCTCCGTCTTGTGTCAGATTCCAGTCAGCTCGAATCACCGCCATCTACACCTCGGCGGAGAGGACGAAGTCATTTCACCTCTATTCTTCCAATATGGTTTCGCCGGCATCTCTGTATGAGGTTCTAGGTATTCCAATGGCTTCCACCTCTCAGGAGATCAAGGCGGCGTATCGGAGATTGGCGCGTGTCTGTCATCCCGATGCCGTTGCGACAGATCGGAAGGGGAAATCGGCCAATGAATTCATGAAGATCCACGCCGCCTATTCCACGCTCTCTGATCCTGAGAAACGCGCCGATTACGACCGCGACCTCTTCGGCCGGCAACGGATTTATAAATCTCCGTCGTCCGCATCTGCCTACGCATCGTCAGCGGCTGGACATTCTGGATACACTCGCCGGAATTGGGAGAGCGATCAGTGCTGGTAGATAAATGTTTCGGTGATAGACTAATCGAGCTTCAAGTTGGAAAGAAAAAACAGAGCATGACCGACATCTATTGAGCGGTTGTGTGATGAAAAAGGTCGTAAAAAATGCAGCGCGACCAGCCACTAGTGGAAATCTTTTTCAATCAAGAAAGGATATTCCACCGAGTGATCTGAGACCTCTTTCCCATCCTCGTAATGGTGATCCAGAATTTCGACTATGGCAGGGAATACTCCATGACCTGATCAGTCCGCAATTAAGAATTCAGGCAAAGATGGACAACGGGAGTGGACAGGCGGCCTTGGCTATTGGGAATTGAGCGCCACACAGACCACCCGAAACAAAAGAAGAAGATTAGGGAAGCTTGATACCATTTATTTACAGTGTGAAAAGATTAATGCACTGTACTAAGCCGGGGTTCGAGTTTGGACTTCGAACCCATTGTAAAATTTAAATAAAAACGTTTTTTATTCTCCAATATCAATAGTCTGTGTTTTGAACTTTGCAGTGAGGCATCGGCTGGGAGTGCTGCCGTGCATCCCACATCCCATGGATCTTACCCCAATAACTTCAGTAGAACGTCTTCCCCAAAAAAATATATATATATTTTTCATAACATAAGACCCTCTCTTCCCGGCGACCTCTCCTCACTGGAGTTCGCAACCCAAGTACCGATGGTACTCCCCATCCGAAATTTGCTTACCTCACGCTATTCGAATCGACGAAGAGGTGCCCCCTTTACATTATCATTAGAAAGCCAAGAAGGCAGCAATGAGTGTCTTCGAGGATGTGTTGCTTGAACCGCCACGAACTTAAACAGATCAAAATTATCTTGTTCGATGCATTACCCTGTGGAACCCATTCAAAATCCATTGCAACTGCTTCGAAATCGCAAGAGATGAAACCAAAATCTGAAACCCCTTTGAAGCCTCTTTGGAATCGTAAGGGATGAAATCCAAAAACCCTCTTGGAAATCAACAAATAGAGGAGTCAAAATCCCATCAGAAATCGAAAATCTAGTAGCGGTATCAAATCTGTGTGGAGCACCTTGAAGGCCTGCAATCACTTTTCCCCTCTCCAGCTCCTTCTCCATCCAATCCCCAAGAAAATCCTCCGAAAATCCGAGAGACAGACCTTAATTTCCAAAACTCGGGTATGATGTCGATTGTGAATCAAGATGGAGTCGATAATGAATAGGGTTGTTCACAGATAGCCAAACCGTAACTAATTTCATTAAGGATTTATTTTCTTCTATCAACAACAAATTCTCTCTCACAAAAAATCTGATTTTCTCTGGTTTCCTTTTACAAGACCGATTCTTTAAGAAGTAGTGTTCCTGTGAATGCCTTATTTTTGCAGTTCTGCTCTCTTTAATTTTGAAATTTGATGGCAAATTATCACTGTAGGATTTAAGGCCTACTTTCACGTGAAAGTTGATACATATTGGGGATGTTGAATTCGAAAGGAATCCACCGGTTTGAGCCGACATCCTCCTTAGTTTGGCAACTTAGTCGGCTTAGATGTGTCGGGTTCGAGTATCGGCTCAAAAACTAAAAAAAGAAAAAAGAGGTCAGTCGCGAAAAAAGATTTTAATGGCAACCATCTATATGTCAAGAAATTACTACTATCCCCAAAGGGGAGACCACTAAAAGGGATTATATTTCCTCTTACTACACCGATTCTTTAAGAAGTAGTGTTCCTGTGAATGCCTTATTTTTTCAGTTCCGCTCTCTTCAATTTTGAAATTTGATGGCAAAAAAGATTATCAATGTAGGATTTGAGGCTGACTTTTCGGTGAAACGCCCGGTGATACAGCGGCAACTAGTGGATCCATCGCTGCTCCTGTTCAGGTCCCTACGGGGCAAACCCCAACGTCAATGGTTTGCCCAACATTAAACGTGGTTTAGCAAGATATGCAACCACACACTGTTATTATATTATTGTATTCATAGTGGAAGAAATCAGCATGAAATGTACCATTGGATCCATCTCAGTAATGAGAGCTGGCATCTATGAGCTTGATAACGATTTATTAGCTGGATGGGAGGGTGCTACAGCCACCATGGCCTAAGTGGTTAGAGGGTAAGGGTAAAGAAGATGAGAGCCAACCCAATGAAGAAGAAAAAGAAGGGTATTTCTGTCTATTCAAAATATTAAATTGACACTGTTAACAATAAGATAGTGCACTGTAAGTCTAAATGAAAACAAGATAGTTCTATATAATAAGTCAATTGTCAAAGAGGTATTTGAGTAAATTTCTCTAAATTAAATTATACATTAAAAATATCATATCACAAGGGCGTGACATTATATCAAGACATTTAGTTAGGTATTTAATTGAATTTATTCTGTTTCATTGATGTTTTTGATTGGTTTCCTCTCAGTTTTTTGTAATCCGTTTTTCATCAATTAACCGACAGTATAATGGTTTTAAACACAACCAAATCGATTAACTATATGTAAAATCAAAACCGAACCGATTAGTTTTAGTTCGATTCGACTCACTTTTTTACCGATGAATTTTGATTAGTTTCTCAATTTCGATTTGGAATTGACACCTTGAGTTGGTGAGAGAAGTACCTTTAAAATACTATAATGGAAACCCACCTTGGCTTGCCTCTTAGTAAACACTTAGGCTTGCTTTGGTTTGTATTATATAATGTATTATATAATATATTATGAAATTTATGATTGTTCGCTAAGATTTATAATGTCCATTTATAATAAAATAAATCAATAAATTCATACTATAAATAGATGGAGTATCATTATTAGAATAACATTAGGTGATTGTTTATATTTTTTATTATATAATATATTATGTTCAGTGGTACCAAACGGTCATTATTTATTACTCATAATCTATTATCATAATTGATTTGTTACAAATAACTCGTAATACATTATATAATACAAACCAAAGAGAATCTTATCAAAATCGTATTATATTCAAATTCTGGCCATCCTAACCACAATTTTATTCGATTAGGGGGGAAGGGGGGGCTCGTGGTCTTCTTTTTGATGGGGGGTGGGAGGGGGAGCCGGAGAGGAGAGCACTCGAAACCGGACTCAATTACCCTAACCATACTAATTGCATGAACCCAGAAGCTATAGTTTTTAACTCTGGTTGGTAAAGAAGCTCCTGTATTAATTAAACCATGGAAAGGAAATGAGAATCAATTCTATCCAGGAAGATGATTCAACTGAAATAGTGTTTGGCGACCCACTTGAGCTCAGTTGTCATTGAGGAATCTGAGATTTTCTTTTTCTACAGTGACTGATTTGGTTGGTCTTCTTGGTTACGCTCCTTAATTTCGTTTTGGTTATTGTTTTTGCATAATCCCTCCTTTTATTTATTTGTATTTGTTTTTTTTTTTTTTTAAATGGAAGATCATCAAGCCTTCATAGAATTCGTTCTCCAAGTTGGTCCCGTTGTTCTTCTATCTTTGGAAAGAAAAAAAAAAATGCTCATTTCAAATGAGCAAAAACAGACTTCAATGGAAGTGGCATCGTATCCCTGCTCCACCCAGATTCATTAGAAGGATTTTCACCGGTTTCTGGACTTCCTAATCAAATCGTTGCTGGCGATCTATATGGATGTGAATGTGGTTCCAGAGCATGAAATGGAAGCGTTTCAACGAACAATCCTAAATCTCGAGTCTGGATCACCTGCACTTTCTAGAAGTTAATAGTGCTAACTTCTGTCAGTTAATTAAATTCTATTTTTTTAATTCTTTTATTTAAGTAATTGTTTTGATGAATTGAAAATCACGGTTTTTTAGGTAAGTAATCTGTTAGATTTAAATTCTTAATCATTTTTAAAGTAAATAAATCAATTAGAAATAAAACTCGTAACGATTTAATAAAAAAAAAAGAAGATAAAACTCTAATAAAACTCAAGATTAGAGCTTTATAAAAAAAAAAAGTAATCTATTAGAAATAAAATTCTTAACTTAGAGATAAAACTCCAATAAAATTCACAATTAGAGTTTAATAATCTCATTAAAAAAAATGTGATTTCCCCTTTCTCTTTCACTTCAACTCTTTTTTTTTTTTTCTTTAGATTTTATTGTTTTAATTCAAGAGAGCTTTATCTCATTAAAAAAAAAAATATTTCTTTAGATTTTGTCTCGGAGTTAAATTTTTTTTTAATTTCTATTTTTTTTATCCATTACTTCCTCTATACTGATCTTTGCTTCTTGTATACATCACTCTTTACCAATCTTTACCAACTTCGTTTTTGCTTACAAATGATTATAGTACAAGTTTCTATTGGAAAAGGACCAAACACCAAGAAATGGTTAAGAGTTTATTTCTAATTGATTTATTTATCTTAAAAATGATGAAGAGTTTTATTTCTAATAGATTACATTTTTTTTAATGAGATAAAACTCTAATTGTGAGTTTTATTAGAGTTTTATCTCTATTTTTTTTTAAATTGTTAAGAGTTTTATTTCTAAATGATTTATTTACTTTAAAATGGTTAAGATTTTTATTTCTAATAGATTATTTACTTAAAAAACGTAATTGCCAATTCATCAAATCAATTACCTAAATAAAAGGAATTAAAAAAGGGGATTTTAATGGCCAGGGGGGGGGGCCGTGTTAAATTTTAAGGGACACTTGTTGTCCAAAGAATCTCGAAGATTATTATAGTGCAGGTGATACGGAGTACTGAATCTCGAAGGTAATGTTTGTTTCCCCACTTGGATTTGTTAACACCTACTTCCGCTAATGCTGACTTGTCTTGAGTTTGATTTGATTTTGTCGAACATATAGAGGAACAGAGGTCTAAGCTGAGAATGGATCAACAAATATACAACATTCTTTCTTTCACCAACTCTCTTTATGGTAGTTTTACGAAGGATTATTGGATGTCATGATCACCACGTGTCGCTTAGGTTACTGAACAGTTTCAAGTTCAAACGTAGACTTGAGACGAACCGAATCCAAACCGATGGTGCAATATAGGGTGAATGTTAGATTAACATAGATAAAGAACTTTACAAGTGACCAAAATCAAAGAGTTGTTATTGCATACTCTAAATCTTCTAACCACTTCCCAAGTGGCAGAGAGAACTCTTTCTTCTTTTTTTTCTAATACTTAAGAGGAGAGAAATTGACCAAAACTTTGGAAGAGAGGAGGACCCTTGTGACAAGAAAAATACAAACATTATCATCACTTTATGATAAAATTGGACAGGACTTTTGTCTTCAAATGGTTCCAACACGTAGGTACTGAGTCGGCAACCTGACAAGGTGATATCTTGCCCAACTTATAAACTTCATGTGTTTTTTTATGCGTGTATATTGAATGTCGGTTGTACATATTATTTTGGGATTGCAATATTTGCTACATGGATAATTATGTATCAATTCCATCTTTTGGGCATAGTCTAAATCAATCATATGTATCAAAATTAAAATAATTCAATCAAAACATGTATCCCATATATATTCATGTATGTATATTAATACTCTAGACATTAAATAGATTCTTAATTCTTAAATGGAATAAATGATTTAGATTAAAAATTATTAAAAAAATGAATGACTTATATTTATCTTGTGATCGTATTCCACCTTTTTATGTTGGATTCTAATAGGATCAGGTTGTGGCAGGTATTTTAAATTCCAACCCAACCCCGGGTCTCTGAAAGGCGGGTATGTATATTAATACTCTAGACATTAAATAGATTCTCAATTCTTAAATGGAATAAACGGTTTAGATTAAAAATTATTAAAAAATGAATGACTTATATTTATCTTGTGATCGTATTCCACCTTTTTATGTTGGATTCTAATAGGATCAGGTTGTGCCAGGTATTTTAAATTCCAACCCAACCCCGGGTCTCTGAAAGGCGGCCTTGAGCCCTGTCCAACCCTGCCAGAGTCAGACAAGCCCTCAACCTAGGCCCTGGCCCTGACAGGGCCGGACCAGGCCAAGTTTGGCCCTGATATAACACGACCGCCCTTGCGTCAATCACCACCACCACCATACCTACCAGAAAGAGAGGATGTGTATTTATGCCAAAGATTTGGAGTGGAAGACGGTCTGAGTGTCTCGATAGAGTTTCAAAGTTTGGATGCATAACCACAAGAAGACATCTTCCCCTCCATGGCACCTGTACTCTTGCAAGCTACTAATCCAAATGTTTTTAATTAAGATCAAAGAATTTGCATTTGCCGAAAGTTAAGAAAAGGAAAGGTAGGGTTTTTACTAGAGCGATCAAGTGATCCATACTTATTTTTTTGGTAATAGATCAAGTGGTCTATACACCGAATAAAATATGAACAAAGCATTGATATCCAAATCACTCTATGTGGGTGAGGTGAAAATACTATTTCGTGTTGTTCCAAATAGAGTGGGCAACTTACTGAACCATAAAGGAAGAAAGAGGAGAGTGAAGACTGAGGAGATGGAAGGAAGATCAGTGGCCCGGATTTTTTGGTGGATTTTTGGTGGATGAGACATCGCCATAAGCCCGTGAGGTTTGAGATTGAGGAAGGAGAACAACTGAGAGGAACCTCACTACTAGACGGCAACACTATAAAGGATCTAGGTCCAACAAAAGCCTAGACTAGTTTCCATAATAGAATGATCCAGGGTATGAGTTCTCGGGCACATGCACCAGCAAGGAGTATGGGCGGACCATGGCCCCATGCAACTGTGGTGCAGGTCAGATCCTAATAACAACAAATTAGGATACTATTAGGTTCTTTTTCATATGTATTAAAGAATTAATTATATAATACATTATGATATATGTAATTATTTAATATAATTTATGATATTTATTTATATTTAAAATAAATTGATATAATTTAAAATCTATAAATAGGTTAAAAGGTGTTTATTATTGTTGTGCTTATCTATTATTATTATCTCTTTATGTCTAGTGATATTAAAACTTATCAATCAAACGAGAAGGTTTGCAGGCAATAGCAACAGGGAAGGCAAACAAAACAATTCACAGGGGAACAATGGTTTTCTTGTGTACTTGTTTGCTGACTCTGCTCTTTATAGCTCGTTCTCTCTTTGTATTCTAGCAAACGGAGGGTGGTCGTAGATCAACGGCTTTCGCTGGTTATTATTTATTACTCATAATTTATTCTCTTAAATGATTTGTCATAAATAATTCATAATCATAAATATAAACTATACCAAAGAGAGTTTTAAGTTAGGATGTGGCATTGTCTTCTCCTCCGTTAGTTGGACCTTCAAATGATAAGTATCTAATCAGTTGGAACGATTGATTTGTCTTGAATTTGGACCTGTCTATTCCTTGATTCATTCATAATTTAATATTATAATGTTATGGGAAAATAATAGTAGATACAAAATCTAGGCGTTGGAAGAGAATTTAGGATGATCCTCGAGAAAAGGACACGTGGCGTACATCTAAGGTATGAGGTATGAGAAGAAAGAAATGACGAAAAATCTCAAAAAGAACTCATGTTTGACCCCCTATGCTGACTCAGACAAGATGTGACAGATTGATGTGGGTAGTTGGGTCATTAATGGTTTGTCATTAATACTCATAAATGCTGACAACAACTATAAATGCAAAGTATGCTGACTGGACCAGCCAAGTCATCATATCATGGATCGAATCAGCATGAAGCCAGACCAT
Source organism: Protea cynaroides (assembly GCA_028583415.1). Lineage (NCBI taxonomy): Eukaryota > Viridiplantae > Streptophyta > Magnoliopsida > Proteales > Proteaceae > Protea > Protea cynaroides. The sequence continues at coordinate 51,225,899 of CM053272.1, forward strand.
TACTTGATAAAAGTGTAAGGATAGAAACAGACATCAGAAGGTATAGGAGATATAGTTCAAAAGGGGGGGTCGTAAGCGGCTAACAGGACATCCTAACACTGTCCTAAGGGGTTGTAGCTGCACGAACCTACTATTCTATAAGTAACTGATGATTGAAATAGTGATAGGTATGGAAGAGCTTGCTTATGAAGCTTCCTATTGAACCTATATATGTAACAAGAGGACATCAATGAAAGGGATTTGAATTTTCTCCACCACCAAGGAAAACTTCTCATTTTTGGGTTTTACACACTTGTTGTTTTATTTTTTCCTCTGTTCCTATCTCAGTGAAAGGGAAAACTGTTGCAGTACCAGTATCTCAAAGAATCTTTACTTCCGAAAGAAGCTCTGATGTTTCACTGAGAATTTCATATTATATGTCTTGGAAAATCTAGCTTTACGGATTCCATCGACAACAATTAAATATAAAATTAACCACGTATTTATTTTCCATTAAATTCATAAATCATTTTGACTCGAGACAATTTGGATTTGGAACTTGATTGGACCAAGGTGCATTGTTCTACTTCCTTCTTTTCACCAAAAAATAAAAATAAAATGTCCTTTCATAACACTTTTTTAAGTGAATGTATTGAAATTAAAAAACCCATAGGGCAATAAATATTGGGCGACTGCTTGATTACCATTAATAAGAAATCAATCAATGGGTTCTTAAAACCCGAATAATCTACATCTAGCTTTTAGCCACTTTCAAAGCGGTAGAAAGAAACTTTTTTTAGTTAAATACTTAAAAAAGAAAAAAATTGACCAAAACTTTGGAAGGAAAAAAAAAAACCTTATCACCAAAAAAAAAAAAAAAAAAAAAACATTATCCATTATTTTTTCACAAAATAGACATGAGTTTTGTCCTCAACATGTAGGATTCAAATCCTTTCTCTTAAGAAAATCTAGAAGAGATGTGGCGTTTCTATTGGATGGACGACACCTGAAACTCAAATAAATCCAAACACTCTTTCCGAGCAGACACCAAATCGACAAGCTGAGTCGATATGAGATATTGACTCAAATTCACCCGAGTCTCAAATGTCGTCCATCCAATGGGGACATCACCTCTCCTCCAGATTCTCTTAGAGGAGAGGATGTAGATCCCAACACGTAGGTACCAAGTTGGTAGGCCTGACATAGGTGAACTTTTATCAACTTATAAAGTTCATATGTTTTTTATGTCGTTCACTTTCATGTGTTTTTTTTTTTTTTTTTTCTTATGAATTCGGTTGGTAAATTTTAATTAATTTTATTAAAAAAAAAAAAAAAATCCAGTCTTGTATATTGAATGTTGATGATATATACTATATTGGGATGGTAATCATTGCCACATGGACAGGTTTTGTATTATTTAAAAAAAACTCCTCCCCCCCCCCGTCGCCAGGGGGGGGGGTCCCGCCCCCCCCCAAGGGGGGGGGGGGGGGCCCCCCCCCCCGCGGGGGGGCCGGGGGGGGGGGTCTATTCCACCTGTTTAATAAAGATAATAACATAGTTTAGATCAATTGTGTGTATCAAACTAAAATTTTAATTTAATCAAATACACTTTTTTACAAAAAAATATCTTTTTTATATTGATAGATTCCCATGTAGGTGTATGCATATATACCACCAATATTCTAGACACTAAAAATTGTTACAAAAATTAATAATTAATATTTATCTAGTTATATGAATAAATATAAATAATTACCTAAGAGAAATTGTCTAATAATAGTGTGACACTTGTGTAACAATTTTTCACCCATTATTTCAGCACAATATTATTATTTGAAAGATGAAATATATGTAAGGTTATAATTTATATAACACGTATGTGACCAGATTCAAATCGTCTCCTCCCTGTACTTTAGAGAGGAGGGAAATGCCCTCGTCGGATAGTCGACATGTGGCTCTCGGGAAAATCTGAACCCCATGTCCGAGTCAACATCTAGCCTATAAGCCGAGCCGACAGGGGTGTCGGCTCGAACGTAGGATTCGGATTTTCAAAAGAGTCACGTGTCGGCCATCCGACGGGGACGTCTCCTTCCTCCCTGAAGTACATGGAGGAGACGATTCGGATCTGTATGTGATCAGAGAGGGCTTATCCAGACGGTCTCATTATTTGTACAATTTAGATGATTGTCAGTACATCAATTGTCTTTTTTTTTACCGGTAAAACAGTACACCAATTGTCTAATCATAAAAGCCAACCAGCATAGGTCTATCGAAGGGATTCAAATCGTGTTCTCCAAGAGAATCTGAAAGAGAGGTGGCGCTTGGCGCCCCCATTCGAAGGACAACATCTAAGGCTTGGGCGAATTTGAGCCCTCTATTCGAGACAACACCCCCTATCGGCTCAGCTTATCGACTCAATATCAGTTCGGATTCACCCGAGCCCCATGTGTCATCCATCCAATGCGGGTGCCACCTCTCCTCTAGATTCTCTTGCAGGAGGATGTGGATCCCTACAGAAACAGGAGAAGAAGAGATCCACTTCCTATCCTCCTAGAGGTGTGGGAGGAGGGGGACGCCCCTGTTAGATGGCCGACACGTGGGGCTCGGGTGAATCCAAGCCCTCTATCCGAGCCGACACCCCCTGTTGGCTCAACTTGTTGTCACGGATTCACCCAAATCCCACGTGTCGGCTATTCAAGAGGGGCGTCCCCCGTCCTAAACCTCTAGGAGGAGAGGATGTGAATCCAGTGAGGAAGAGTCAAGAAGGAGAAAAAGGAAAGAGATGAAATGAGTCATGGATTTGCTGAGTCAGTAAAGGATAAAAGCGCACTTGTATCGAACCGGGCTCAAACTTGAGAGGAGACAGTGTCGGCTGGATGGCACTCCCTCAGATCCGGCAGTTGAGGGAGTCACCTAAGACTCTTTGGTTTCACCGATAGTGAATGATTCCTACTTGAAAGGAAATCCAACCCCGAGTTCTCTTCTCCCGAAGAGTTCATGCCCATTGTAAATTTTAGTGGGTCCCACATGACAGAATGATCCCTCTGTGTAGTCCCCTAATCTAGTTATTAGTTACTTTAGAGTACTCGCCTTGATCGTTAGCTAAATGTGATGTTTTTTTTTTTGGGGGTCTTTTCTGATTTTTGTGATTTTGGTATACCTCTGCATCTTGAGGGACTCTAGGATTTGCATTGAGTGTTGTTAGGATCCTTCCCCCCTCTACTAGAGAGGTTCTTCGTGCGGCTCCTCCCTCTGAGAGGATCTGATGTATCATTTCTTCTCTTTTCCTTTTTTCCTAATAAAGCGATCTAAATATTTAAAAAAAAAAAAAAAAAGAGAAAAAGAAGAAGAAGAAGAAGAGTTTGGGCGATCATACCCACAAACAACTATGGTGCAAGCTAGATCCCAACACTAGCTAGGGCTGAAATAGGGTCGGGTTGGATCAGAATTAAAACCCTAACTCTATCTTGAGTACCTTAAATATAACCGTAATCCAGTCCAGTCCTGGTAGGATTAGATAATATGCAATCCTATCCTGGCAGGGTTTCACTTTACCCAATCCTACCTTGATTAACCCTAATTGGGCCGGGCCAGGCAAGACTGACCCTGACTGACCCTGAGTCAGGGTCGGATTGACCCTGATTGGCCTTGAATTTGTCCAATGAACAATATAACTTAAAATATTTATTAAAAAAAAACCGATTTAACTTAAATTGATATGTAACTACTTCCAAATTGTAATTTATTTTGAAGTAATAAATCTAAATTACCCAATCAACCCATGAATTTTTTTTTTAAAAACTTAACAAATACAAACCATAATAAGAAGAACCAGTTTAACATTAGATTTGAAGTTCTAAATATTGAAAAGATCATCCCAAAAGAGAAGGGTGACTGGGTGAGTGTTAAGGGAAAAAATGATGTGATTGTAGCTGAGAAGTGAGAACTAAGAGTGAGGGCGAGAAATATATATATATATAATATATATATATAGGGTCAGGCCGGGCTCAACCTGAGGGATCAACCTTAACCCAACCTAATTCTAGCAGAGTTTAATGATATTTGGGCCCTAACCAGTCCTGTCAGGACTCAAGGCAGGTTAGGGTCGGGTTTGGATGGTAAGGGCCAAACTTGCCACCCTAACACTAGCGAATCATGCCACTAAATTAGGATGTGGTATTGTCTTCTCAACTAGTTGAAACCATGGTTCAATTAATAAGCATCTGATTAGTCGGATTCGATTGATTCGTATCGATTTTGGACCTGTCTGATCCTTGATTCATTCATAATTTAATATTATTAGGTATGGAATTAATATCATATTAACTTTCAATTAGATCCATACATCATTTCCAACCGAGTTAGTTTTGAACATAACCTGGATTTAGGACCTTGATTGGATCAAGATGGCCCAGTTCTAGTTCCTTTCCTTGACCAAAAAATAAAATTAAAATATCCTTTCAAAACACTTATTTAAGTGAATGTATTCAAATCAGGAAACCGACGGTGCAATAATGGGTAAATGCTAGATTACCATTGATAAGGAATTATACATGTGACCCATCAAAAGGTTCTTATCCCAATAGTCTACCTCTAGCTTTTAGCCACTTTCCATGTAGAGGGTACTGGGTGGAACGTTCGGTCCACATCTAGCTTTTAGCCACTTTCCATGTAGAGGGTACTGTGTGGGACGTTCGGTCTACATCTAGCTTTTAGTCACTTTCCAAGTGGTAGAAAGAAGGAAAAAGAACGTCTGTCAAGTCGTGATTAGATGGACTGGAATCATAAGACATGTCTATCAATGTATTGATAAGCATGTCCTTTAATTCCAATCAGCCTGTTCACAGCACGGACTAGAATCATAAGACATACATCTCAATGTATTGATAAGCGTGTCCTTTGATTCTAATCAGTCTGTTCACAGCTAGACGAACTTTACAGACTAGAGACAATCTCAATCCCAAAAGAATTATCCATTACTTTCTGAGAAAATAGACATGACTTTGTCCTCAACACGTAGGTATGAGCTGTCCGACCTGAAACAAGTGAAACTTTTCCAACATATAAAGTTCATATGTTTTTTATGTCATTTATTTTCATATTTTTTTTCCTTATGAAATCATTTGATAAATTCGAATTAAATTTTATTAAAATATAGAAATTGTCTCGAAGAAATTTTTTTTTTACTACGTGAAAAAGCTAAAAAATTCAGTCTTATATATTGAATATCGATAATACACATTATATTGGGTTGTAATCATTGCCCGTGTACAATTTAGGTATCCATTCCGTCCGTTTAATAGAAAGAACATAGTCTAGATCAATCATGTGTATCAAATTTAAAATTTTAATTTAATCAAATATCTTTTTTTTTTCTTAACAAAAAAATATTTCTTTTTATATTGACATGCATCCTGGATTTCCATGTATGTGCATGCATATATATCACCAATACTCTAGACACTAAAAATTGTTACAAAAATGAATAATTAATATTTTTCAAGTTATATAAATAATTACCTAAGAAAAATCGTCTAATAATAATGCAACACTTGTGTAACAAATTTTCACCATTATTTTAGCACAATAATATTATTTGAAAGATGAAATATTTATAAGGTTATGATAATAGAACACGTACGTGACTAGAGAAGCTTATCCAGAACCAAGAACCAAAGGGTCTCATTATTTGTATGATTTAGATGATTGTCAGTACACCAATCAGGGTTCAAATCCTCTCCTCCCAGATATTTGGGAGGAAGGACTGCGGCTTGGATGGATGACCAATATCTGGGGTTTTGATGAATCCGAACCTTCCATCTGAGTCGATATCGAGCCGACTAGCTGAGCAGATAGGGATTGTCGACTCTGATAGAGGGCTCAGATTCACTCAAGTCTCATGTGTCGGCCATCCAACAGAGGCACCTCTCTCCTCCCGAATCACTGGGAGGAGAGGATGTGAATCCCACCAATTCTCTAACCATGAAGGCCAACTAACATAGGACTATAGAGTATAGAAATCCTCTCTCCCTGAGATTTGACAAGAGAGATGGAGGTTCGGATGGATAGCCTACACCTGACTCTCGGGTGAATCTGAGTCCTCCATCCGAGCTGACACCTAAGCTGATAAATTAAACCAACGAAAGTGTCGGCTCGAATGAAGAGCTTGGATTCACCGTAAAAGTTAAGCATCGATCATCCATCCAGACCGTCACCTCGTGCTAAATCTCAATGGAAAAAGATGTGAATCCGACTATAGAAGGAAGCAAGAGAAGAGCAGCCTAGAAGGAGAAAAAGGATAAAGATGAAAAGAGCCAAGGATTTGCCGAGTCAGCAAAGGACAAAAGCGCGTCAGTAGACTATGTAGCGCCAGTAGAGGATCCAGGAGCGACAAAAATCCTACCCAGCGCTGTAGAGGATCTAGGTCCGAGAAAGTACTTTCCAGCGCTGCAGATAAGATTGTCAGAAATGATGAGTCAGCTTTTGCTCCATTTTAAAATCGCGGATCCCAGTTCCGGTTAATGCTAGTTCTCGCAACTCCTTTCCCGGGTTGACCACAATAAATGTTTTTTGATTTTGTATTTATCAGTTGTAAATTAATGGTGTTAATTTTGAAATGAAAAAAATAAAATAAATAAATCTACCTACTCAAGCATAAATTTAGTTCATGATATCGAAATGGTATCAATATCAGTATTTGTGCCAGAATCAGGCATTTTGTGGGCTTGCCTGATGGGCTCAAGTTCTTTTATATGGGAGAGCACTAGGTGAGATAGACGTAGGGCACTTCACTCACCTCAGAGTGAGTGAGGTGAGAAAAGTAGTGTAGTCCGCAGTCGCCCGGGCCTGGTCACTGCGACCCCCTTTGTGAGGAGGCACCCCTTCTCCCGAAGTTACGGGGCCCAAACGGTTTCAAGTGCTTGAAGAGCGTAAGAAACGGTAAGCTCTCTGCTCTATTTGCTTGCAATGCTATGCCTATCAAAGTAGGCGAACGCACAATGCTAAATTTGGATGGGCGTAGACCAGGCAGGCTAGGAAGTAGAGCTAACCTAAGCAGGAAAAGATCTTTACAGAAGAGAGCTAAGGGATGAGAAAGAAAAGGAGGAGGTGGAAAGAATCGATATTGAATGCAAGTATTAGTCAATATCAATCAAGTATCCGTCATCTTCTGATGTGGCAAACATTTTTGTATCAATCGTGACTAATATTGGTTATGTATTTGGTCGATAACCATTTGTATTTATTAGATTTTGGTTTGGTATTGGTCTTCATAGCAATTCAGCAAAAAGATATTGTATTTTCTACATATCTGTATCAATTATGATCGATATTGATACAAATCAACCAATATGGAATTAGATGTCTTATATTCTATCGCATTGGATTGTAGGCTAATTCAAAAGAACCGTCAGGATCTATCAAGAGCAAGTTTTTTATATAAAAAGTTTTTTTAAAAAAAAAAAAATCTTAAAATATTCTCCTCCTTATTCCAATTTATAGGATGTCGGCTCATCATCCTGATCCGTTCGAGATTGGATCCGATGTTATTAGAATCGGAACTGATGGAGCCCACCCGTGTCGGATTCGTCGTTTTTATAAACCTTCTAGTTATCTAGTTCCTGCAACCCCAGACTATTATAAATAAGCTCAAAGTTCCCCTCACTTCTCCATCGTTCTTTCCCCCAAAACTCCAATCATATCAAATGGTAGCCGCGTCCTCAATTTCTTCTCTGGGATTTTCTCCCTGTTTCCTCGGCCAAAAGCTTCTCTCCAACAAGACTTCCTCTTCTCTTCCTGCTCCGTCTTGTGTCAGATTCCGGTCACCTCGCGTCTCCGCCGCCTACACCTCGACGGAGAGGACCAGGTCATCTCATCTGTATTCTTCCAATATGACTTCGCCGGCATCGCTTTATGAGGTTCTAGGAATTCCAATGGCTTCCACCTCTCAGGAGATCAAGGCGGCGTATCGGCGATTGGCGCGCGTCTGTCATCCCGATGCCGTTGCGATGGATCGGAAGGGCACATCGGCCAATGAATTCATGAAGATCCACGCCGCCTATTCCACGCTCTCTGATCCTCAGAAACGCGACGATTACGACCGCGACCTCTTCAGCCGGCGACGGATTTATAGATCTCCGTCGTCCGCATCTGCCTACGCATCTCCACCGGCATCGTCAATGGCTGGATTTTCTGGATATACTCGCCGGAGTTGGGAGACAGATCAGTGCTGGTAGATAAATGTCTCGGTTGATGGGATCCTTCTTACTCCCTGGGTTTAAACTTTTTAGACTAATCGAGATTCAGGTGGAAAAAAAAAAAAACAGAGCATGACCATTTATCCATACGGAGAAAGCTCACTCTATTGAGAGCAGTTACGATGAAAAAGGTCGTCAAAAATGCAGTGCCACCAGTGGAAATCTTTTCCGATCAAGGAAGGATTTTTCACCGAACGATCTGAGACGTTTCAATCCTCGTAATGGTGATCCAGAATTTCGAATATGGTCTTGAGTATTCCATGGCATGATCAGTCGGGTCCAACCGGCAATTCAGAGTTCAGGCAAAGACGAGAATATTCGGAGTAGACAGGCCTTCGCTATTGGGAATTGAGCGGCACACAGACCATGGCCGGAAAGAAAAGAAAAGAAAAGATTAATGAAGCTTGATACCATTTATTTACAGTATAAGAAGATCGACGCACTGTACTAAAGCCGGGGTTCGAGTTTGGACTTTGAACCGAATTGTAAATTTAAATAAAAACGTTCTTTAGTTTCTCGAAGATCAATAGTCTATGTTTTTGAACTCTATGTAGCAGCTTTGCGCAGTGATGCATCAAACCACAACAGATCTTGATGCGTTGGGTTTCTCTCCATCCCACATTCCATGGATGTTACCCTAATAACTTCAGTAGAAGGTCAATGAATTCAATTATCCTTGTGGATTGTCAATTAAAAAAAAAAAAAAAAAAACCAATTTCATTGGAGGCTAAATCTGAATGATGGCTAGTGAAGTGATTGTGGTATTGAATTGGTTCACAAATGATTTATCGGTTTAATTCGGTTTGAGATTACTATTAATAAAAATTATAATCTGGTTGATAAATATTAAGGAAAATTTCACCCACCTCCCTTATACTGTCTTTTTATGTTATCCAACCCTCCAATTTTACTAATAATATCACGCATCTCCCCTCAGTTAATAAATATGCATCACAGATCTTGACATAACAGACCTCTTTGTTAAATATGGAAATATTAAAAATATTATAATGGTATAATTACCCTTTAATCTTTTTTTTTTATTCTTAAAATCTCGTTCCTCTTTCAGACTTGAGAGGTTCAGCTTCTGCTTCGTCTTCATTGTCAGTAAAGAAAAGGAGAGAGGTGCGTATTGGTTTCTCCGATCTCTGTCTCTTTCACTTGCTCTTATTTGTTCGTTTGTTTCTTCTCTACCCACCCTATTCTTTACTCCTTCTGCGGGAAATTATGATTTGCTTGTTGATCAGATCTTGCTGGGTATCTGCTAGATCTAGATATTTATTCCCCCATTCACCTAATGCTTGCTCTTGTGTCGTAGTTCTGGTGCTGTGTTGCTTTGATCTATTCTACTTATTTGGTTTCTGAAGGTTGATAGTCTGCATTTTGTTTCGTTTTTCCATGATTTGGCAATTATTTCCTATTTTTCTTTTTGGAGTTCTTCTTTCTCTTAATGCTTTTACCGTGGTGATTGCTGGCTTAGATCTTATTCCTTCGTTTTTAGTTGGGAATTTTTTTTTGGTTTATGGAATATCTGTAGTTCAAGTGAGTTAAAAGTTGAAAATTTCTAAAGTTTTCACAAACTAAAAATTAGAAGGAATTCGTTTTTCATTTTGGCGGGAAATTTTTTAAAGTTTATTTTTAGGGGAGTTCTTTCGTCTCGAAATAGAAATCGAAATAATTACTTTTTCGGATATTTATCGAAAGAATACAATTGCTTGAAATTTGACCAATTGAGATATTCGAAAATAATATTTTATTATTTCTTCATTCGAGAAAGAGATCTTTATTCTATTTCTATATGATTTCTAGATCTAAGGATTAATCAATTATTTGAAGTTTTTTTTGGATAAATAAGTTTGTTTTTGAGTTGGTAAATGTAATGTCGAAAGTTTTAGTCCCACATTATTTTCAGACTTTGGAGAAAAATAATATATATATATAAAGGATGGCCTTTAACATACATTATTTCGATCCAAATCAATTTTGAACATAACCTGGGTTTAGAACCTTGGTTGGACCAAGATGGCATTGTTCTATTTCCTTTCCTTAACCAAAAAAATAAATATAAAATATCCTTCCAAATTCAAAACACTTTTTTAAGTGAATGTATTCAAATCAGAAAACCCATGGTGCAACGTAAGATAAATATTATAGTACCATTGATAAGAAATTATACATGTGACCAATCAAAGTGTTCTAATAACCCTAATGGTCTACATCTAACTTTCAGCCAGTTTCCAACTGGCAGAAAGAACATTTTTTTTTTTTTGGTTTTTTTAATACTTAAAAGAGAAAAATTGACCAAAACTTTTGGAAAAAAAAAAAAAAAGGCCCTTATTACCTAGAAAATCGAAACATTATCCATTACTTACAAAACAGACTTGACTTTTGTCCTCAATAAGTAGGTACCGAGTTGGCAGGCCTGAAAAAGGTAAACCTTTCCCAACCTATATGTTTTTATGTCGTTCATTTTCATGTTTTTTTTTTTAATGAATTCATTTGGTAAACTCTAGTTAATTTTAGTTAAAAAATGAAAATTATCTTGTAGAATTATTTTTGATTCATGTAAAAAAAAAAAAAAAAAATTCAATCTTGTATATTGAACATCAATAATACACATGATAATAGAATTGTAATCATTGCCACATGGACAGGTTATGTATTCACTCCATCCATTTAATAGAGAAGACATAGTTTGGAATATGGATCAAACATGTGTATCAAATTTAAAATTTTAATTTAATCAAATACTTTTTTTTTATTAACATACATTTAGAATTCCCATATATGTCTATACATTTATATATCTAGTTAAACAAATGAAATAACTTATATTTATCTAGTTATATAGAAAATTATTTAAGAAAAAATTGTTTAATAATAGTGTGACACTTGTGTAACAAATTTTCCCCCATTATTTTACCACAAATATTAGTTGAAATATGAAAAATATGTAAAGTTGTGATAATAGTACAGGTATATGATTAAAGAAGGTTTAACCCCCCCCTCCCAAAAAAAAAAGAAAAAAGAAAAAAAAGGAGTAAAGAGGATCCACATCTTCTCCCTCCTGGGTTTGGGCGGAGACTTGGCGGTCCGGATGGATGACTGCCGCATGACTCTCGGGTGGATCCGAGCCCTTGATCAGAGCCAACACTCCTGTCGGCTCAGTTTGTCGGCTCGGATGGAGGTCTCGGATCCACCTCCATCCAGGCCGCCAAGTCTCCCACCCAAACTCAGATGAGAAACGATTTCTATACGACTAAAGAAGGCCTATTCTGAGGGATTTACATCGTCTCCTCCCAGTGGTTCTGGGAGGACAGTGGCAATCTATCTCGGATAGTTGCCACGTGACTCTCGGTGAATCTGAGACCACGTCCGAGCTGACACCCTCTGTCGGCTTGACTTGTCAACTGGATATCGATTCGAATGTGAATTTCAAATTCATCGAGAGTCACATGATAATCATCCGGAATAGATTATCACTGTCCTCTCAAATCACTGGGAGGAGCCAATGCGAATCCTATTATGAGGGTCCCATTATTTTGTACCTTTCCAATTGTCTAATCGTAAAACGGACCAGCATAGGACTACGGGAGCAGAAGATGAGAAGACTCAAGGAGGAGAGAGAGAAAGGATAGAATTGAAATAAGCTATGGATCTGCTGTGTCAGCACAGGACAATAGCGCGTCCGGATCCGGCTACATACGTTTAAGGTCCGACAAAAGTCCTATTCAGCGCTGTAAAGGATTCAGGTCCCACAAAAGTCCTATCCAGCGCTGTAAAGGATTCAGTCCCACAAAAGTCCTATGCAGCGCTGTAAAGGGTTCAGGTACGACAAAAGTCCTTTCCAGCGCTGCAGATAAGATTGTCAGAAAATGATGACTCAGCATTTGATCCATTAAAATCGGATCAAGGAAAATCGTTGATCCAGTTCCGGTTAATGCTAATTCTCGCAATTTCCTTCCTGAATTTACCATAATAATTGTTTTTTGTATTTATCGGTTGTAAAATTAAGGAATTTAATCTAGAAATGAAAAATAAAATAAAATAAAATCGACTGTTTAGAATCAAATCGAACCCTAAAATATGATTTAAATTTGTTTTTCATTATTAAAAAAAAAAAACATATAACATGTTTGCTTTTTGTTTAGAATCATATCAATATCAACCACTATGATTGATAATGATAACAATACCTCAAACCATGGCAACAAAAACATCATTTTGATTCACAATCAGTTCTTATGATAGCATTGTTAGGAATTAGATGCCTTGTATTTCGTCATTGGTTTTTGGGTTAACTCTCAAGAGCTATCACAAGCCAGTTCGGTTTTCAAGCTTTTGTTCCGTTTATTTTGATGTAAAATTTTATGTATAACATTTTATATGTAAAAAAAAAAATTCTATATTTATTTCCAAGAGAGAAAATATAGTGATCTTTACGAGGGGATGGAAAATGAATTTTGTTTTTCTTTTACCTATTAGAAATAAATTTTGAATTTTTTTTACATATAAAATATTATACGTCAAAACAAACGGAACATTTATTACAAATGAGAGGTGTGAGGAAGAGCGTTATAATCCTATTCTCTATTAATAGTGAAGCAAATTTGACTCTCTCTCTCTCTAATAGACAAGAGGTGTGAAGAGGAACATTGTAATCCTATTATCTATTGACAATAAATGAAATTTCATCTCACTGGTGGATATAGATAAAAAAAAAAAACCTGTTGAATCACGTAAAATCTTTAATGTGTGATTATTCATTCAATTTTCATTTACTTTTCTATGTCATGCTTAGGGTTTATTTCCACAAGAATTTATATAGGTGTCATCGAGATTGAAGGTTAAAAAAATTATGGTCAACAGAGATAATGATTTAAGTAGTCGGTATCAGATCAAGTGTACTGATCGTGTTTCAATATTATTTTAATACAAGTCAATCACGTGTCATTTTCAATTAAAACCGTGATTAATTTTGAACATGACTCATACCATAAGAACTTAAGAACTTGCATGGAAAGAGAGACACCGAGTACAATACCTGAGTTTATATAAAATATGTTATAAACGGAAAACAATTTTAATATCTACCAGTTTTTAAATTAAAAATTAAAAAAATAAAAATCTTCACCTTTTGATTCCAATTTATAGGATGTCGGTTCATCATCCTGATCCGTTCGGGACTGGAGCAGGGAATCACTGGATCCGATGTTGTTAGAATCGGAATTGATGGAGCCCACCCGTGTCGGGTTCGGCGTTTCTATAAACCTTATCTACTTTCTGCAGTCCCAGAACTATTATAAGTAAGCTTAAAGCTCCCCTCACCTCTCCATAGTTACTACTTCTTCCTCCACATCACAAAAACTGTAAAACACCTGCAACTCTCTAACTCCAATCATATCAAATGCTAGCCACGTCCTCAACTTCTTCTCTGGGATCTTCTCCCTGTTTCCTCGGCCTAAAGCTCCTCTCCAACAACACTTCCTCTTCTCTTCTTGCTCCGTCTTCTGTAAGATTCCAGTCATCTCGCGTCACCGCCACTTACGCCTCGACGGAGAGGACCAGGTCATCACACCTCTATTCTTCCAATATGGCTTCGCCAGCATCGCATTATGAGGTTCTAGCTATTCCAACGGATTCCACTTCTCAGGATATTAAGGCGGCGTATCGGCGATTGGCGCGCGTCTGTCATCCCGATGCCGTTGCGATGGACCGGAAGGGGACATCGGCCAATGAATTCATGAAGATCCACGCCGCCTATTCCACGCTCTCTGATCCTCAGAAACGCGCCGATTACGACCACGATCTCTTCGGCCGGCATCGGATTTATACATCTCCGTCGTACACATCTGCCTACGCATCGTCACAGGCATCGTCTGGATATACTCGCCGGAATTGGGAGACGGATCAGTGCTGGTAGATAAATGTCTCGGTTGATGGTGTCCTTCTTCCCCCCTTGGTTTAAACTCTTTAGACTAATCGAGATTCAAGTTGAAAAAAAAAAAAAAAAAAAAAAAACAACAGAGCATGACTCTTTATCCATACGAAGAGGTCTCAGCAGTTGTGATGAAATTACTTTAAAATGAAACAGCCATCTTCATAGTATTGGAAAGGCCGTATAAAATGCAGCCCCATCAGTGAAAAGCCTTTCCGATCAAGAAAGGTTCTTCTGCCAAGTGATCTGAAACGTCGTTCAGATCCCATAATCATATTATTACGAATGTGGCAGGGAGTGATCCATGGTCTGATCAGTCGGATCCAACCGGCAAATTCAGAGTTCAGGCGAAGAAATTGTCGGAGTAGACAGGCTTTGGGTATTGGGAATTGAGCGGCACACAGATCAGTGCCCCGGAAAGGAAAGAAGATGATTAATCAAGCTTGATGTTAAGAGTTAGGCATCTGTATGACACATGTAATGATATAAGTGATTAATGTATTTAATTCTTGATTTTGTTTAATGTAGTAGGTATATAAATAGGTCTCTATGTACCAGTTTAAGATAGATTGAATAAACAAATTTTTAGAGTTCTCTCTCATCTTGTTGTCCAAACTCACTGCATTTGACATGGTATCAGAGCAAAAGACCTGATCTCGGTGTGTTTAAAGCCCTGATCTCGGTGTGTTTCTTCAAGCATTGGTTATTGAGTTCTTGTTCTTTAGCAAGTTCCAGTGGTCAGAAATTCTTTGCGTTGGTTTCTTCCATTTTTTGTCCATACTGTGATTTTTTTTACCGATTATTTCCGATCTGCTAGTGTTTACTTCAGATCTGTGGCTGTTTGTGATTATACTCCAGATCTGCATTCTTTGAGTTACCTTTCTATATTTCTTCTTCTTCAATCTGAAGCTCGATGTTCGTGTATCTCAGATTTGCTTTATTGTACAAGATCTGTGCTTCTTCAACTCTGTTCTTCATTCTTTCGTCTCAAATCTACGTTATTGTTACAGATCTGAGTTCGAATTTTTCAGATCTGAGTTACTCTGTTACAGATCTGAGTTACTCTGTTACAGATCTGAGTTACTCTGTTACTGATCTGAGTTGTTTCGTCGGCAACATTTGTGTTCAAGATCTGGATTCTTGAATATTTTTTTTTGTGATACTTTGTGCTGCTCTTCTTGGCATGGCCTCAGTTCTTGTCCTGGCAAACAGTTTTGCACAGTCAAGTTCCTCTGGTCCATCTTCTTTGTATCCTCAAGATACTCCCGGACACATTTTCGTTACCAAACTGCTTGAAAATAACAACTATGAGACAAGGAAGAGGGCAACACGTGTTGCCCTCGGTGCAAAAAATAAGTACTCCTTTGTTGATGGCTCATTCTTGCGTCTAGATCCGAAGATTGATGCTTCTGCCACTGCTGCCCGGGACTAATGCAATGCTGCCTGGGACTAATGCAACCTTATGATCCGAAGATTGATGCTTCTGCCACTGCTGCCCGGGACTAATGCAATGCTGCCTGGGACTAATGCAACCTTATGGCTATGTCCTGGTTGTATAACATCTTGTCCAAGGAGATCCATGAGAGTGTTCTATATGCTGAAACTGCTCGAGATCTGTGGGTCGATCTGGAGAGTCAATATGCTCAAGGTAATGGTCTGCGGGTTTATGAACTCAAAAGAAACATTTGTCATATCCTAATTCTGAACCAACCAGAATGGTATAAGTGAACCGTCACTGAATCAACGGTTCACACCAGGATCTCAATAAGACCGTGTCTATTCATACAAATCATCGCACATAACCACAATCAGAATATAATAAATACAGCGGAAGTCTTTAAATAAATGAACTGAGTATTCTAATGATAAATTTAAATAAGTATTAAATTATTCAAATTCTAAACATAATTAAATATCTTTACATCACTTTAAAAAAAATAACTGAAACAAATAAAATAAAGTCAAAAGTACACGCAGAAATGGCACTTGCATGAAGCGTCATGCTCGTCCTCTCCTGCCTGTACGTCCAGAGCAGCAACACCTTCATACGCCAGAGCGTTTATATAGTCGTCCACCGTGTAACCTGCATCAACATCTAAAAACAGTGTATATACAAATGGTGAGCTCACAACTTAGCTCAGTAAGACAATCAGATAGTGTATCAATATTATATGCATGAGTAACAATCATTTTATGCTGTGGTCTGGTTTAAGTTTGCAATGTGCTATAGAAAGGATTGGCGGCCACCGCACCCCTATACACGAGTGTGTAACATCGCCGGATAAGATCACACCGCTGCCGACCCACATGCACCCATCATGGAATAGAGATAGAGCTAAGGCATCCACACACCTCCCCTGATGCTCCACCCATACCAACACGTAAGCCCCTTTTGGCGAGGGCTTGCAAACTGGACTCGCAACTAACCAATCCTATATGGCATCACAGTAGGCTCTATCCCAGTACAGCTCCCTACGGCATAGAGATAGAGCTAGAGCGTGGTGGCCAGGCCGGAGACCACAGTGCCACGACCTCCCCCTGATGCCCTACCTGCACCAAGCATATTAAGACAGAACAATATGCAAGTAGACTTTATCCCAACATAACTCCCTACTGCATAGAGATAGAGCTAGAGTCTGGTGGCAGGTCGGAGACCACAGTACCACGTCCTCCCCCTGATGCCCTACCCGCACCAAGCATGCTAAGATACAATACTACGAAAAAGTGCTAGTGTGAGGAATGATCCCAGACCTCAGGCCTTTTTCATTCCACACACTAACGAAAACAATCACATGCCTAACAATCACATCCTAGCATATGAAATATGCATGAACAAATATAATAACTGAAAATAACAGATGACATGTGAGAATGCACAAACATCATACCAAAGATTCAAGGTTATTAGCAACGGTTTACTGTCCATTAATTATTAGGGTTTAGGTCTTATTCCCTTACCTGACACTTGTTTGATAGCTTGCTCCACGTCGCAAGATCCAAACGTGCTATCACAAAGTCCTACATGATATTAAGGTTCAATTAGAATAGTTTCTTAGGGTTTACGTTGGTCGAAAACCAACGAGGTTACAAAAATACACTCAGAGAGCTGACTGGTCGCATGTATCGGTCGCAACACTGTGGGAAAACCTGCGACCGGTATGGTCAACCGGTCCCCACAAGCCACTCCCCGAGAGGTACCGGTCACGGTACCGGTCGCATGGGGTGTGAGCGGTATGGTCGACTGGTATGTCTCCAGAAGACCATACATCCGGTTTCTCGACTGTCGTCGATCACTCTCTATTGATTCTAGGGTTTCTCCTACACGTACATTCTAAGTCTGAGCTTTGACTTAGAGTTGTTTCCAACTCCATTCAGGTCTAGTTTTGATGATATTCATCCTAGAACTCGAATCTAGGGTTTAACGACTAAATTAGGATTTTGACGGCAAAGTAGGGTTTAGGTCAATACCTGCTTTGCATGGTATTGATCCAAACAACCCAACCATCCTAGAGTCATAATGTGAGAGGGAGGGTTTAAACACTTACCGTCGACCGGCGTAAGGTGTACGTCGTCGAACGGCAACGGCGGCTCTTCCTTATTTTTCCTAGCTTCTTCTCCTTCTCCAATCTCCTTCTCCTCTCTAGGGTTTGTGAGGATCAATGGAAGGGATTCTAGGAGGTTTAGAGGGATTTAAATAAACTAGGAATTAGGTTTATGAAGCCTCTTAGGATTAGAAAAGTCTTAGGATTCGGAATTAGGAAAGTGGGACCCGCAGGGATCCAATTCTGGATCTTGGTAGTCTGCTGCGCAGACTATACCGGTCGACCGGTACCATAGACCGGTATGAATAAAATTCATACTTAAGTTGGTCTGTTTGGTCCGATTTCGTACCTGATTGTCATCCGCTCATCCCGCTCGTCCCGCTCGTTCCATTTGGTCCGGTGATGATTGGAAGACCTGATACGACATGAAATCGAGGTTTAGATCGGGTTCATTGAGTGTGGGTCATACAACATTGCTCTCATGTGCCAGGATGCTTTATCTGTCTCAAGCTATTTCTCAAGTTTGAAGAATTTATGGGATGAGCTTGGCTCCTATCACAACATCCCTGACTGCACTTGTGGGTGTTTGCCAAAGATTCTTGAAAATATTCAGTTCGAGAAGGTGTTTCAGTTCCTCATCGGACTCAGTGAAGTTTATGCAACTGTTCGTACTCAGATCTGGGCGATGGACCCTCTGCCCTCAGTCGGTAAAGCTTACTCTCTTGTGCTTCAAGAAGAGCGCCACAGAGGTTTGATTCCTCCACAGGTGTCTTATGATAATATCGCCTTTGCGGTAAGTTCGAAAAATTCTGGGTCTTTGTTGATAATCGTCGACGGCCATTCTGTACCAACTGCAATAAGCATGGCCATGTTAGAGACACATGCTATGTGCTCCATGGGTATCCTCCTGGGTATCGTCGGTGACCACTTCGAACATCTCAGCCCATCAGCTCTCCTTAGCTTTACATGGCTCAAAAGTGACACTAATCCTGCCTCTGAGATCAACACCACACCCACTGGTTTCTAATACTTCACAAACCTTAACTGCTGCGCAGTACCAGCAACTACTGTCCTTCCTAAACCCTCCTTTTACCAATGCTAACTTTGCAGGTATGAAGTTGTGTCCGTCTGCTTCTCTCCCGTCCCCTCAAACTTGGGTTACTGATTCTGGAGCATCCAAACATTTCCCCCCTGTTTCCATCCGATCCTATGCCTGTTTCCACCATTGTTCATCCTGTCACACTCCTCGATGGCTCCAGTCATACGATTCAACATATTGGCAGTCATTCCTTATCACCAACTCCTTCTTTACAAATTTTTTTTTTTATATTCCCTTGTTTTCTTTTAATTTGTTATTTGTTAGTCAGATTACTACATCATTACAATGTACAATGACCCTTTTTTTTTCCTTCTTTCTGTATGTTTAAGGACTTGTCAACGAAGATGGTGATTAGACTAGGACGGCATCGTGAAGGATTGTACTATTTTGAAACTCCTCCAGCTGCTTCACTGTCTGCCTCTATACTTTCACCTTAGACATGGCATAGAAGATTAGGACATCCCTCTCCTCATTCTTTTTCTCTTCCTAGTATAGTTCTGTATCAAATTTTTGTGACATTTGCCCATTGGCAAAACATACGCGTTCTCCTTTCTCTGTAAGTAGGATTAAATCTACTATTCCTTTTGAGCTTGTTCATGCTGACATCTGGGGTCCATATTCAAAAGCCTTTACTTCCAGATATCACTATTTTCTAACTCTTGTTGATGACTTTACGATTACCACCTGGGTTTTGTTTTTATGAAACATAAAACTGAAGTGCTTGGCTATTTATCTCAATTTTTTCAATTAGTCTCTACTCGTTTTGTAGGTACGGTTAAATTTTTTAGATCTGACAATGGCTTAGAATTCCTTGCTTCCTCTGTTCAAACTCTGCTTCGCTCCTTAGGGATTACTCATCAACTATCTTGTGTTTATACACCACAACAGAATGGTGTAGTTGAGCGAAAGCACCGACATCTGCTCCAGGTTGCTCGCGCCTTATGTTTTCAAGTGAACCTTCCTTTGCAATTCTGGGCTGATTATGTTTTAACAGCCAGCTACATCGTCAATCGTCTTCCTTCCAGTTTATTGTCTGGTAAGTCCCCATATGAGCTTTTATTTCAAACTCCTCTTACCTATGATCATTTTCGCACCTTTGGGTGTCTGTGCTATGCTAGTAACCTGTCTCCCATTAGGACAAAATTCTCTGCTAGAGCCATCCCCTCTTTATTTCTTGGATACCCCACAAATTACCGTGGCTATCGTCTGTTTAATATATCCACTAATTTAGTTTTTATTAGTCGGGATGTTCAATTTCACGAAAATATTTTTCCCTTCAAACCTGATTCCTATCCCCTTACTCCCTCATCTGACTGTGATTCTAATATGGTTTTACCCCTTCCAATTTTGATTGAGGATATTCCTCCAACTAATGTTTTTCCTCAGATTTCTCCACAAGAGTCACTGGTTCCCTCTACTTCTGAGTTTTTATTTCATTCTTCTTCTCCATCTCTTCATATTCCTTCCCGTCGGTCTACCAGAGCTCGTCGACCTCCCTCTCTTCTCACTGATTTTATATGCAATTCGATTCAGCTGTTGTCCAGTTCTATCTCACCAGCTCTGGTTACAGGTAAACAATTTTATCCCATTCAATCGCACCTCTCGTTCTTTTCAAACCCTTCATATAAATCTTTTCTCACATCTTTAGTTACTCATTCTGAGCCGAGAACATTTTCTCAGGCTAATAAAGATCCCTTATGCAAATCAGCTATGGCTGAATTGATGTTTGCCTCAACAAATAATCACACCTGGACTGTTGAAAAATTACCCACCTGATAAAAGAACCATCGGCTGTAAATGGATATTCAAAATTAAGAGACATGCAGATGGTACTGTTGAGTAATGCAAAGCTCGCTTAATAGCAAAAAAGTTATACTCAGCTTGAAGGCCTAGATTTTCATGACACGTTTGCACTGGTTGCTAAACTAGTTACTATTAGATGCTTTATTGCTTTAGCCTCATATCGTAAATGGCCTATGTTTCAATTGGACATTAAAAATGCTTTTTTGAATGGTGATTTGGATGAGGAGGTCTATATAGAACCTCCTCCTGGCTTTCCAACTACACCCGGTATGGTTTGTCGGCTCCGAAAATCTTTATACGGCCTTAAACAGGCACCTCGACAGTGGAACCGCAAGTTTGTTGCTACCTTATTACTATTGGGTTTTGTTCTGTCTCTTGCTGATTCATCCTATGCACATTTTGAGATGATTCAGTTTTTAAGGTTCTGTTAGTCTATGTGGATGATATAATTTTGACTCGCACAGATGCATCACATATTGCTTCTACAAAAGAAAATTTAAATCGGCATTTCCAAGTTAAGGATCTTGGTCAATTAACCTATTTTCTTGGTATAGAGGTAATTCAGACCACTGATGGGTTCCTTATGTCACAACAAAAATATGCCCTTGATATTATCATTGACTCTGGCTTGTTGGGCTCGGTAAACATCTTGAGTCAGTTTCTGAATGCACCTCGTGATACGCATATGCAAGCAGCTCATCGAGTTGTTCGGTACATCAAAGGATCTCTTTCACTTGGTATTCATATGTTTTCCACTGTTAATCCGGTCCTCATTGGTTATTGTGATGCCGACTTGGCCAACTTCCCGTTTACTAGAAGATCAACCACTGACTATGTTATTTTTTTTGGCTCATGTCCTATCTCCTAGAAGACAACGAAGCAACACATAGACCTCCGCTGAGGCTGAGTATAGGTCATTGGCTGCGCTCACTAGTGAACTATCTTGGATCCAAACTCTGTTCTTAGATTTGGGTTTTATTCAGTCATCTCCAATTTCAGTATACTGTGACAATCAAGTGGCCATTCACATTGCTACAAATCCAGTGTTTCATGAACGAACAAAACAAATTGAAATTGACTGTCATTTTGTTCAAGAAAAAGTCTAATATGGCCTCATCCTTCTACTCCATGTTCGGCCTCATCTTCAATGAGCTGATCTCTTTGCCAAGGCTTTAGGACAGAAGCAATTATCTTTTCTGATACGCAAGCTAGGACTTCAGGTACCCCCTTCGTCCGCTTGAGGGGGCGTGTTAAGAGTTAGACATGTATATGACATGTGTAACGACATAATGGTTAATGTATTTAATTTTTTATTTTCTTTAATGTAATAGGTATATAAATAAGTCTCTCTGTATTAGTTTAAGACAGATTGAATAAACAAATTCTCAGAGTTCTCTCTCATCTCGTTGTCCAAACTCACTGTGTTTGACACTTGATACCATTTATTTACAGTATAAAATGATTTATGCACTGTACTAGCCAGGGTTCGAGTTTGGACTTTGAATCCATTGTAAAATTTAAATAAAAAAAGTTTTTTTTTCTGTTTCTCGAATTTCAATAGTCTGTCCTTTGAACTTCATGCTTGCGGTTTTTTCTTCTTTCCTTCGTTTATTAGACACAAGTGATGGTTGATTTGAATGAAAAAAAAGAAAGAGGGGGAGACATTCTTAGAAGAGTATGAATAAACCCGTTGCAGAGTAATTAGTGAAAGATTACTTGAAATTCCTTAACTCCAATGGTCACTGAGAACAAATAATTCCTCTGAACTAGGTTTCCGCCCCTGTTTTGCTTCTAAATTTCACCAGATATTTACCTTTAAATTCCAATTGAAGGGAGGCATGAGGCATCCCAAAGGGCTGAGGACAGTTGGCCATGAGGCATCCATAACAAAGAGCTATGGACAGTTGGCCACAGCTTGCTGTATGTGTTGCTGCTGGGGGAGAATGGGGAAGTTCACTTTTCAGGAAGGGCCAAAGAGAGCAAGCAACGGAATGATGGACTAATTTGTGAATTTCAAGTTCGTTTTCATTTATTTTTTTTTTGGTCCATAAACACTAGAAAGCTCATAACATGGCTGCCCCAATGCAACCCACCCTTTTGGGTTTTGGGGAGGCTTGCCTCCGACCTGATTTAACTTGAATGGAGGGTTTACCTTGACATAGGTCTGCTTCCGGCCTAGATTAATCTAAGTTAAATGGAGTCTCTATCGCTCTGCTCAAAGAATCAAATATGAAAATTCATACACCTAAAAGTTCATATGACGAAAAGAGAGAAGTGGAGGGGGAGCGGGGTGGGGGCGAAGCCCGACCCTATCGCTCACACTATGTCCGAAAGCTCGACCATATTAACTTGAAAATTTGTCGATTTTATAGTCAAGGATGATCCAACCACCTAAATCCAAACAGACTGGTCGGCTCGCCCAACAATGTAAAAGAGAAAACATATAGTTATCAAAGTCCAGGGTGGAAGTTCGACTGAGCAACCACCTAAGTTCGAAAAAGACCGAACACATTATCTACTTCAGTTCCAAATGAGCTGCAAGTTTCATTTGAACTCGGGGGTACGGTATGAACCTCGGCCCTCAAAAAAAGAAAGTGATAACCTCCAACTCTCAAACAGTTCAAGTAAAAGAAAAGGTTACTTCTATTTTATACAAGAGAGAGAGAGAGAGAGGTCCTCAAAGCAACTTCAGAGTACATATAAAAAAAAGGTCTTGGTAGTTCTTTGCTGCTGTTCGATTTTCTTGGCGTAGGGTGGTTTCTTCAGGACCTGATTTAGTTAGATCAACGGTCAGATCAGGAGGAGGCAAGGTGGCCAGGGGTGTTGGAGTGATGACGATCGTGGAAAACTCAGTGCTTGAAGCAGGTCGCTTTGTGGGGGCAGTAGGGGCGGGAGCAATATCGTGAACTTGCTGAGAAGAAGCAGTAGAAACCCTCTGAAACCTCTCAGGAAACAGGGTGGCTATAATATCACAGTGAGACCAGTCACAGTTGGGGAGAAGAGGAGAGATGGTCACAAATTTTGTGCGCAACTTTTCTGGGGGAACTGGTGTTGGACTTTATGTTGTCATTGTTGGCAACTTGGCTGATGTGACAGTATTTATGAGTATTCAGTCAGAGAAATGAGGAGAGAGAGTGTCAGTGTAGGAGAG